>OW388298.1:34223683-35541183 GCA_936450465.1 Gibbula magus
AATCATAGTTACACATATACAATTAAAAACACTCATTCAGGCACTCATCCCCATTTACCTTTTAAAGACATACTGCCATAGGGTAGGGGAGGGGAGGGGATGGGAGAAGGGGAAGGGGAAAGGTGAGAAGGACAGGGACAGGGAGAGAGGGGGAGAGAATGTGTGAGGGAGAAGTAGTGAATTACATACTGAGGCACACATACTCATTTACATTACAATACATACATATACGAGTATATCTGTCCAGACACATTCGCGAGATACAAGAAGATAACAAGTTAAATATGGTCGACACATTTAATACTTATCACCCCATATATACCAAAAGACAAACACACATGCAAACCTATAGACTGGCATACTTTTGCACAGGATGCATATATACTTACAAACTGAATATGCAAATATGCATTTTCTACGACAATTGAGTAAACAAACACAAAGCTTTCGTACACATATTTAAAAAAGGGACTAAAACATTGTGAAATGAAGCTTACAGTTGAATGGATGGTTGGTTATTCATTAGATAGCAGGTTTGTTGCAGTGGGGTATAGTTCGGGAAGGAGGGCTCAATAGATTTAACGTCTGTCTATTTAAATCTGCAATAACGTAACAAACAGTTAAAATGTGGATTCCATCTTCAATTATGTTAGCGTCACACATTGTAATACTATTTTACATGCTATACTTAGAGTGATGATATAAAAACCAATGAGTTAAACTTCATGGTTTTATTACGCAGTATCAGGAATTGCAATTAGAGACGCTCCACTGCAGGACGTTGAATCCCCTGCTAATCACCCATGTACAGGTGTCATCAGGGTTAGGTCTCATACTGCCTACAGTCCCAATCTGCCTACATCCCACTCTGCCTACAAAATATAGTGTAGGCAGTTTGGGAAATGAATTTTTACCCACAGCATAATGGAACAACCCATTTTCCAGTTACTAACATCCCGACAGAGTCGCACTCATACATAAACAGTTAACCTGTTTATTAAGTATTACAAATAATCATGTCAGAGTACGTACATTATTGCCTCTACTAACCATTGAACTAACAGCTTATCTGTAGTTATAGGAGTCAATTTTTAAAAATGTGTAAATTTCAAGGAGAGAAATTGGTTTAAACAATATTTATTCAGGTACTCAGGTACAGGGGGATCAATAAACAGGGTTTCCCCTATATAAAAGACTCTCCCAAAAAGAACAACACAACAGGATAATTACATCATCAATACCATCAACATGTCTACATCGATGTAGAAAAACACAACATCATTTTAAGAGATATTCATTAGAAGTGTTTACTAAGAGAAATAAACTTATGAACAGACTGGATTATTTTGCATGAATATGATTTGACAGGTTGTTGTTACCAAATAGTACAGTATTTAGGTCGTAACCATTAACATAAGAGAAGCTTACATGGCGAATATGTGTATAATGTGGACATATGAATATATAATGATGACTCTGCATCTTCATAAGCATGACCACAGGAACATCGTGAATCATCAATAATACATTCATGTTCAATTAACGATTACAGTGATAATTGACTTCTTTTCAAAAATTACAAACTATCATTATTATATTATAGTATGTATTATATTATGAAAATATTTTTGAGAAAATGAGTTAAGTCAGTAGAGGAAATGTGTCTTTATTATTTTTAACTAAAAATAAATGAGAGTAAAATAGAGTAACAATAACTAATATTTTTCAGCAAATAGCTGGGACATGAAATTTACACCTTTTTTAAATTGACTCATACAATTATACAGAAACAGTTAACATGTTAACTTAGCATAATAAAATGTCAGGTTAGAGAAGGATTAAGGAGGATTGGATGAGTTCATTATTTAGAGGTAGAACAGGTCAGCATATAACCCTGACTTCCTGATCACTGGATCTTAACATGTTGTTATAAGCTGTAGGCAGATTGGGACTGTAGGCAGTATGGGACGCTACCGTCATCAGTACGTAAGTGATTCCCAATAACCGGAAACTGTCAAGTCATGTACAACAGCCCTGATTGTTTAATCACGTGTATGCCTATCCGTCTATATACAATACACAGCAACATTGATATACATTGTCCTGTCTAAGATAACTCTTTGGCGGCCTCTGTCATTGCGTTTTATGACTTCATGCAAAGGTCTACCGACATATACATTAGAATAACTGTCTACAATGTGAACGAATGTGAGTTACTCAAGGTTATTTTTCCGCTCCATTGATCCAGTGGTTCCACAACAAAATTGCCAATGGTCCCACTAAAGTTGAACACAATTTCAAAAGTATACTTATTGACTATCGAAATGTATATTTTAAAATGTTTATAAACATTTTACCGACTAGTACTAAATGTACATTCAATAGGTCTTATGTTTTATTTGTCGAAAGATTCTTGAGAATTGCCGTACCATATTACTGACTTGTATATTTATACAAAATTCATTTCTTCCAATAACAACTGAATTCTAATTCATTAAACTGAGTAAACTGCTTCAATACTTACTCGATTTAATTATCACTAAAATATTTGATATAAGCAAATGAATGCAAATGACCGAAGGTCTGTACTAATTAAAAAAAACCTTTAACCGGAGCCCCTTTCATGATCAAATGCACTTGGTGGATGACGTTTTTCTGTGAGATTTACGTTCGATCATCGATATTGTGTTGTGATTGATTTGATGTAATTAAACAATGTATTGTATGTAAGCCGAACAAACAAATTCTTAACCATTCATATGCATTTTTTAAAAACAAACTCATTTAATTCTAAGTGCTTCATCAACACAATGATAAACAGTATACACATATAAAATCGTGTAATTTTTACATTTCTAACATGACAGGGTAACTTTAACTTACTTGAATCAAAGACTACAACTTATATTGGCTCATTATCAGTGTCATGCCAGCTTAAATTCAGTATTTGTTTTAATTCAAACTTTTTGATATAATAAAACATATTACCGATATGTAGTATAAGAATATTCACAGAGTAACACATAACTTATCATTAAGCTGATAAACAATGTTATGTTTTTGCCATAACAAAGTGTTCAGCACTTGTAGCGCCGATACATAGCTTCAGGTCTCATTGTTTTTCTTTTTGAATTAATGTGTAGTAGTCTTTATTAAGTTTTCAAATATAAAGTCATACGAATATTCCTCTCAATAATGTATCAAACAACCACGTACATGATTTATAACAAATGTGTGTAAACAGGAATGTCCTCTCGATTTCGTTTCCACCCAAACTACCCAGATAGAACCCTCTCTTAAAATCGTTATAATTACTAGTAGATGATTGATGGACATTTAGAATTTACTAATTAAGTTCAAACTCAACCGTTTATACTCATAATCGGCAATACATGAGATGGCAAGATATCAACTTTTTGAACAGATACAACTACTGTGCTAAATATATTAAATAAATAGCTGACAGAATGCCCTTTTCTAAACATAATTTTCCTTCATTTAATAGGCTTCCATAATACATGCTGTGATTGTGCCTTTTCGGATTTGATAATACCACTGTCAATTTGTGACAAGCAACATCGAATGAATCGGGGTCAGAGGAAGATCAACTTCTTTATGTTGCAATTTCGACATTTCGGTAACACCAACTTCTTGAATGCCTCCATTATTTTAATTGGCAAAAATAAAACGATACTTAATATTGCAAATTTAGCATACTTGTCGAAAATAATTAACTGATAACATTAATATTCCAAGAAACACTATATATCTATGAGAATTCCAAGATCAACACAGGTAATCAGTGTCTCACATTGTAAAAACACTTAGCACATTTACATAAACAGAGGTGAGCACGCCCATTTTACACTCTCTATTGATACAACATAAATACAGATAGTTTATTTATATAAATATATTACTGACTGACTTATATGGTTTGAACATTTATGCATGAATATAAATATACACAATTTTTACGTTTAATAATGAACGTATTTCAAGTATTGGGGACGAATTATGCCATGTTATGTAAAACATTTGAATATACAATGTCAAATATATATTCAGTGATCGTAAAGTTTATTTCGGGTTACATGTTTTCATTCATTCCATTATTCTACTGATGATTAATTATAGCAAGACAGTCGATGTAACACCTGCCATGTGAAGATAATCCGCACGGGTATGTGTGTGTGTGTTATGTAATCAAGTGATGTATATTTATTGATTAACACAGAATGTGCTCTTCACTACACATCCTATCCCTTGATCAACTTGCTTTAATTAAGAAATGAATGTCATAATGTGATGGTCCACGCGATTATAACCTGGTTGAAACATAAAATTTAAACTTCATTCCCACCGATGTTAGACATTGTCAAAGACATTGACGGATTTAAGTTTTCAAAGAGGCGTACATCATAAATGTACGTGATCGTTCCTTGGAGGCCTTGAAACAGTTGCGGAATTATTTTTATTTGTAGGAATTATTTATTATCAGAAGTGAAATCTGGTGTAAAGTGACAACTGTCAAGAATGTGGTATGGCCAGATTCACGATACTGGGAAATCCCCGGGAAAATAGTTCCGGCATGATTTTGTGTATTCTTCATTCCAACAGTATATATGCTAACATTGAAAAGTTTCAAATGTTGCGAACGAGGCGCACTTTCAACAGGTTGTTTATATTCTTATTTGAGAATCTCACTTTTGAATCTCGTCCATGCTAATATTTAGATTTTTTATTCTTTATTTTGTATTTTACTCCTGTCATGTCGCCGACTAGAGGCAATATACAGTGCGTGTGTTTGTAGCTTTATATAACTTGTAAATGTTGTTGAATCCGTGCCGAATAGTGAGTGGGTAGAAATATTGATATTTGGAATGAGTCAAGTTAGAGATAGGAGGAGGGAATGGGTTTAAGTTTAAGCTTCCTATGTTGTTGGAGTTTTATATTAACGACAGGATGGCCGACTTTTTGATGTATGAAGATAGCTGAGTTTGTCATTGGCTTGAAGCAGCACCTGAGACCCTGGATGCCTCTTCATATCAGTTGATGTCGGTGAACTTGTCTTTCATAATAAACAAAGGGAAAGTAATAACTTGTTTTATCGCCATATCAATGAATGAATTAATGTACAGTCGCCCTGTGTGTGATAGCATGTGTGTTTTATGCCATCCTTCATTGTCAATCTTGCCGCACGATATGATAAAGTCGTTTCCTTTCTCCGCTGTTGAAGGCATTGATAATATGTAATGAAGATACCATTTTATCAGTGTACACATCTCTAAAATTTTAAAACAATCGCCATTGGGAGAAAGTCAATAACGGTAAAATTAAACAGATAGGAGAACCAGCTTAATATCAATACTAATAACAGGATATTTCATTGCAAAATTAGGAGCATACTGATGTCCGTTTAATAAAAGACCTTGTATATCATTTATTAATACTCATTATTAATAGGAAAAGTGGCATAGTTACTCCACATACTTTACAAAAATACTATAAACAGTTGTTTGATGAAATGTTCTCATTTTTTGATTGATTTAAAGTTGTATATGATACTTTTGAGCCGATAATACGATATTAATGAGATCTTCTGTAGAAGCTTATACATTGTTTCAATTAATTCTCTGAATAAATCCACATATTTCATGTTATAGTCGATGACTATCCTTCATTAATTTACTCACAAGCTACAACAAACCCGTCATGGCGCAGTACAGCGAGAGGCTTAACAGCGACTGTTGTAATGAGACTGTCCATTGAGCAGTTCAGCGACGCGCGTTATAACGAGGAGACCACGAAACTAAACATCAATTATTTAAATACCTATCTGTTGACTAGACCTACTATGCCTACCTCCTCTTAAGCTATGCTATTTCAACGATAACACAGACGAAACTGAAACACTGGAGTAGGGGATGCGTAAAATCCCTCTCCCAAGGGCGGTAAGTCTGCATGGTCTCGTGACGTCACCACCGGAACCTCACTCTCCTCTCAGTTGCAGAGCAAGGCAGTCGTGTGTGTTTTCGCTTTGAGACTGGGTATTTTAAGTGCCTTTTTTCGTTAACTTGCTAGCTACTTCTTTTTAATTTAAGAGGTATTATCAACGTCTATATCTACGTTCGTCGTTAACAGGTTGTTTTAGACAACCTGTTTTATGTAGGTGTTGAGTTAACAAGGGGCCTTGTTGACATGTGGTAGGTGTGCTATACCTGTCGGGTGGCTGCATGTTTTTCAGGTGCAATTCATGTCTTTTGTTTTTCTCTCGCCTGCGTCGGGTGACTGCTCGACCTTGGTCGTACCTTCCGCCAGTCCCTTTGTCTTCTAGATCAGGTGAGTCTTCCGATAGCTGGTCGTCTGCTTCGGTTGGCTTTCACCTTCGACACGTCAGTGACCTCACTTAAGCGTCTCGTCGTCTACGTTTTTGTGAGCTGTCACTCGCAGTTGGCATTCAACTCGAATGGCTTCGCCAATCACTCGCTTCGCCAGTCATTCGCCTTCGGGTTTCCAATCGACTTGACTCGCATCGTCTCGCCAGTGACTCGCTTCGCCTGTCACTCGCTTCGCCAGTCATTCGCCTTCGGCTTGATTCTACTTGATTCTACTTGACTCGCCAGTGACTCGCTTCGCCAGTCATTTGCCTTAGACTCAATTCTACTTGACTTGTCTCGCTTCGCCTGTCACTCGCTTCGACAGTCATTCGCCTTCGGCTCGATTCTACTTGACTCGCCTCGTCTTGCCAGTGACTCGCTTCGCCAGTCATTGGCCTTAGGCTCGATTCTACTTGACTCGTCTCGTCTCGCCATTCACTCGCTTCGCCAGTCACTAGCCTTTCGGTTTGTCAACTCGTTTTGACTCAACTCGTCTCTCCTGTGATTAGCTTCGTCAGTGTCTCGCCTCGCCAGTCACTCGCTTTCGTCTGTCACTCGCTCGTCACTCGCTTTTGTTTTTCGACTCCACTTGATTGCCTCGTCTCGTCTGTGACTTGCTTCGGCAGTGTCTCGCTTCGCCAGTCATACGCTTCGCCAGTCAATTGCCTGTCACTCGCCTTAGGCGTTCACCATTGCCAGTAGTTGATATTGACTTCGCACCCTTCGGGTTCGGAGCCTCTGCCTTCAACACTCTCGATAGTCTCCCTCGTCTTGCCTTGGGAGTTACACACTTAAGCGTCTCGACGTCTACGTTTTTGTGAGTTTACACTCTTGTTTTTTTTGGAGTAATTAGCTATCGGAAGGGTTGTTTTCTTAGTGTCAGAAATGACAGACTGTCATTCACCTCGTCTACATTATACGAGCTAGTGACTCGCCTGTCACTCACCTGTGTAAGTGGCCCAACTGTCACTCACCTCGCCTAGGTTACGCGCGTTAGTGACTCGCCTGTCACTCACCTGTTAACTGATTTGAGTGTCACTCACCTGTCACTTACCTTATCAGCTTACTCGCGTAGTGGCTCGACGGTCTCATCAGTGACTTGACTATCACTCGCGTCGTTACTTCACTATGTACTCTGCCTTTTGTACGAATTGCGGAGGTACGAAGTCTGCTATCAAGGATACGTACTTGCTGTGTAGGAAGTGCAAAGGTTTGTGTGGGGAGGATTATCGTTGCGAAGAGTGCGCCACTCTCTCCTCTTCAGACTTATGAGCATATGTTACGGCCATTCGTAAGTCCGTCACCGAAAGGGTTTCGTATAAGAAGCGTTCAGCAACGTCGGGTCAATGTCGGGATTTGTCTCCCATTCGTCACCCATCTCCAGAGAAGGTGGTGGACATTGTTCTCACTGAACGTACAGATGAGTTTGAACGTGAGTTTTATACGAATCCGGTAGGGGTTCGAGAGATTCTCTCTCTCTCCCATCGCATTCGTGTTCTCGTCCTCAGGCTCGCGCTCTGTCTCCCCCTTTGCCAAGTGGGGAGGATGACAGGCGTATGTCGCCTCTTAGACTAAAGGTCAGCAGACCCTCCACTCCCAAGAGCAGGAAGAAGAAAACCAAGAAAGCCAAGTTTGACATGGTCAAACCAGAGTTCCTTCTTGCGTCTGTTAAAGACATGGTGTCTTCATTGCTGGATGCTCGTTTGGGTCCGCTGGCTTTACCCAATCGCACCACACCAGCTGCTACGCTAGGTCGTGACCCAGATGCGGACTGCATGTCTCAGGGTTCGCGTTCCTCTTCCTAAAGGGGCTCCGAGTCCGCTGCCTCCTCGCGTATTGCTCACACCCCTACGCGCCGTGTCACAGTGATGACGCCCACCCGTGACTGGTAGCCAGACTCGGTTGAGCGTGATGCTTGCTTCGTCTCTGACCCTCCGTTCATCATTTTAGTGTCAGATGCGGAGGATACAGGGTTGTCGGAGGACCCGTCAGGTCAGCGTCTCGGGACCTCGCTCCTCACAGGCTCCTGCTTGACGCCTCGGAGGATATGGAGCAGGTCATCTCGTCTACTGTCCCCAACCGTCTGCTTTTGCCATTAGTGGTGACGGATAAGCGCCGACGTCAATTGCCTCTGTACCCGACTCCCTTTCAACTTGTCGCGCCTGCTCTTGATCAGGGTTCGTCTCGATTGATTTCCCCCGAACAGCCCCATCTCGTTACTGATGAGAGGCTCGCACACTGTTAGGTTTGGGCAATCTGGTGGCGTTCACCTGTCGGGCGATGCTTGCCTGCGCCAAGCAGGCTGACACGGAGTCAGGTGACCCGGTGCTTTTCAAAGCATTCGGCAATGTGGCCGCGGACCTTGCGCAGATCATGCTATCAGCTTCGTGGATATGATCAGGGATTTCGGTACTGCGTAGGGATAATTTCTAACATCGTTTGGGTCTCAACCCCAACTAGAAATCCTTCCTCCGGCAGGCCCCTGCCCACTCTGAATCTCTCTTTGGGGGTCGTATCCCCGAGGTTCTGAGAGCGTGGCAGGAGGCTCAACAGCAAGACCTCACCAATCATCTGGTGAGTCAGAGGCAGACTGCGCCTAAGCGTCCTCTGACTAATTTCCGTCAGGGTCAAGGTCACGACAAAGGCCAATCGACCCCAAAGAAACCCAAGACGGACTTTCGGCGGGGAGGGCGTGGCCGCGGATCCACGGGTCAATCCCATAAGTCCCCCCGTCCCGGCTCTGGGGGTTGTACCCCTCAGAAGGGGAAGCGAAGAAAGTGACTCTTGGTCACCCCCTCTGCTTCCTCCTCCACTCCTTAAGGGTCGATGGGATTGGTGGGGGGTCGGCTTCAAACCTTTGTCAGCAACTGCACATTCCGATTCACTGTCGGGATCGCAGGTACCTCCGCTTCATTCTGGACGGGAGACACTTTCAGTGGTGCGTGGTCGCGTTCGCGATCTCGTCCGCCCCCTGGCTGTTCACACATCGTCCAATTCTTGCACAAATGTGACATTCAGTTTCTAATGTATTTGGACGATTCCGTCGCCTAGGGTGGTTAGTGAACTTAGAGAAGTTGGACTTGGTCCCGGCGACTCGTCTGAAGTTCTAAGGGGCTATCCTAGACACTCAGCTATTCCATGGGTTCGTCACGAGGGAGCGGATGGCTCGTTACGATCACTTAATGGATCGCTCGCGCGATGCGTCGCTCTCCCTACGTCAGTGGCAAAGAGTGTTGGGGTTGCTAATGCAGCTCAGGACCTGACCCGCAGGGGGAGGTTGTTCCTCCACCCATTACAGGTGTTGCTGAACCCTCACAACAGGGAGACTCGTTGCCGTCACGCCATAGCTCTGACCCCGGATCTGCATCGCTTCCTAGCTTGGTGGCGGCTGGAAGAGAGTGTGTTCTCCGGGGTTCCACTTCGCCCTCGTCCCCCCTTGCCATTCAGCACTGGCAGACCCCCTTGCGAGGCCAGTGCCTAGTAGTCCACACGGACAGTTCAGCGGCTGCTTGGTCAATAAACAAGCAGGGGTCCACCAGGACAGAGTCTCTGCTACGAGTGTCGCTCCAGCTCTTCGAGCTGGTGGACGAGGTGGACCTGGACATTCGAGCAGTCCACATTACAGGTGCAAAGAACATATTGGCGGACGCGCTGTCGCGACCAGATGCCCCTCCCCCAACGGAGTGGCAACTGAACCCGGTAGTCTTCAGGGGGTTGTGTCTCCAGTTCAGCAAACCTCTGATAGACCTATTCGCGACATGCCTCAATCAACAATTGCCAACCTATGTCTCTCCAGTACCAGACCCGCTAGCAATGGGCTTAGACGCACTCTCGTTAGGGTGGGAGGGGATGGACGCCTATGCTTTTCCGCCGCCTGCCATCCTCTCCCAAGTGGTAGCCAAGATAGGGACAACTCGGGTTCTTAGACTTCTTCTGGTCGCCCCTTGCTGGCCAGCCCGACCATGGTTCGTTCCTCTCTGGCGGCTCTGTCATCAGGAACCTGTTCCGATTCAGCCATGGACAGATCTGCTCCTCAGCAGGCCAAGCGAAAGGTTACACAAGAACCCTCAGGTGTTCTGCCTTCACGCTTGGCTTGTATTAAGAGAGGGTTAGGAGCAGTGGTTACTCAAGGTGCGTCGTCAATGCCATAGCTACCTCTCATAGGAAGACCACTAGGAAACTCAGTTCCTCAGGTGGCGGAGTACTTAGTGTACCTACGCAACAGCAGGCATCTTAAGGCGTCATTAATTAATACCAACATGTCTGCTATCCTCTCCGTTGTCAGGAAGAGGCCGCCAGGGTTAGATGTGTCGGTCCTCAAGAGCCTCATTAAAACCTTCCGTTCTTTTGACAGCAGGACTAAACTTCGTCCACCTGAGTGGGACTTAGCCATTGTGCTCAACCATCTTTGCTCCGATACATATGAACCGCTCTCCGACATGCACCTCCTCCCTCTCACCATCAAGGTCATTTTTCTAGTGGCCATGGCCTCCGCAGCTCGGATTTCTGAAATCCATGCTTTGCAGGCGGACGTTCTATGCTTTGAGGTCAGGGAGGGGGGGTCAGCCTTACTTGGTTTAGCTCCCGACTTTGTCTGCAAAAAACAGGCAGCTGATGAGGCTGGCCGTACTTTCTCTATTCCGGCTCTGGGTTCTGACTTAGGAGAGATGGATCTCTCTCTGTGTCCGTTTAGGGCGTTGAGGGTGTACGTGCAGCGTACCCACAGGCTGAAGGATGGCAGGCGTCGTCTGTTCTTGCCTCACTCGCCGGGGAGCACCAAAGAGCTAGACTAACGAGCGTTCGGGGTGTACCTGAGGTCGGCGGTCATTGATGCGTACAAGGCCACTGACCTGCCTCTTCCTTCTCGTTCCAACCCGCATGAGATCCGTGCAGTTTCAGCTGCGATGTCTTACCACTGTAACATCGCAGTCTCGGATGTCATGGCAGGTTGTTTTTGGCGTTCCTCAGAGGTTTTCGCCAACCATTACCTACGAGATGTCTCCACAGCAGATCTCGAAGGCATCTCTAGGCTGGGTCCACCAGTCTTCGCTCAGACGAAGGTGGTCCCCCCAACCAGACCAAGAAGGGGACAGTCCTCTTAGGAGCTTGTTCCCCGCAGGTCTTATGATGCTCATTGTAATAAACCTTGTTTGCATTGTTTGCTCTTTGTCTGTTGTTTTGTTCTTTAGCTTCGCTTTTAACACCCCCTCGCCGTTGGGGTCGGGGGCAGTGTGTTAATCAGAAGTTGAGTGGCTGGATTGTCTCTTTGATCCGCTAAGCGGTAGAGATGGTGTCTCCCGGGCTGTGCCTTGTCCTCACCTCGAGGTGTAGGACTCGTAGGTTAGCTTACACTCAGGGCTTGTTGCTGGTCTCGTCTCTACCACATATCTACTGACCCGCCTCCATGCAGTGGGATTCTAGGCCTAGTAGGTCTAGTCAACAGAAAGGTATTTAAATAATAGTATGTTTTTGATTAAACGTAATTATTTATACTTACCTGTTGACTAGACCTACACACTAGGCCCGCCCATCCCCCCCCGCTTGATCTGTCTTGTCTTTATTGGGCCTGTGAGTGAGGTTCCGGTGGTGACGTCACGAGACCATGCAGACTTACCGCCCTTGGGAGAGGGATTTTACGCATCCCCTACTCCACTGTTTCAGTTTCGTCTGTGTTATCGTTGAAATAGCATACCTTAAGAGGAGGTAGGCATAGTAGGTCTAGGCAACAGGTAAGTATAAATAATTACGTTTAATCAAAAACGTACTATTTTCTGCTGTTCTAGTTGAGTTATATTGTTGAAATTTTCCAAATATGCCAAAGTAAATATGCAGTTTCAGAATATCTAAAAATTGAGTGAATATCCCGCAAAAAGTAAAAACTCGAAATTACTAGAAATTTCTAGATACGCACTAGAAAGTTTCAATATTTTGTCATAATTTTATAGAGTATGATAAATAAGTATTGCATCCATTCATACATTATACAGTTCTTGTACTTTTATTACTAGAATATTCATTCCTGCATGTCACAGTGCAGATTATATTTAAATATGCAGAAAACTAATATGGTCTATGCTGGATTACTGAAGGCAGGATATATTTTATGATAAATATTATATTTAATCAATGTTTTTACGGTTAACTTGCTATTCTTTTACATCAATCAAACTAATAACAAATGTGGTCGATCACTGAGAACAAATATTCATGCCCTCATGGTGTACATACAATACAATTGAATAAATATATAAATATACAGCCGATATCTTTTCGCAGCCACGAGTGAGAATGTATTACTCTTCTACCTCATGAGATGAGATAAGCATGGTATTAATCAAGAATTGACAAATATTCTATGTATTGTATAAATATTCCTGTGTTTTCTGTTGAAATGGACGGATTTCAAAGGCATCGCTCTTAATTATATTATACATTACAATATTTAATGTGGAGGTAATAAATACCTTATTCTGATAGCGAATATATGTGATTTCTGTGTTAATTCATACAGAAACAAACTAAGATAAGTAGTTTATGATCCCCGCTCAAGCAGCGACTTTATTACGTGAAATGAAAACACGCTATATTTAACCCAATTGTACACTTTCTAAAAAATATACAATGATAGAAAATTCACATAGTAACAGATAACGAGAGATAGAGAGAGAGAGAGAGAGAGAGAGAGAGAGAGAGAGAGAGAGAGAGAGAGAGAGAGTATGAATATGAATATGAATATGAATATGAATATGAATATGATCGACACACTAAGTACTCATTTATCCCCATTAGTAGAATGTATTGACATTTGGTTATGTGGGGTAGTGTTTCCGTGGCCTGCTGGAGAATTTTGCTTTAATGTTTACACTCTTTTCTTTCTGGGAGAGTTTGAAAAACCATTTCTCTGAGCGAAGACTTGAAATGTCATGTTTTCCATCAGAACATCTCACTCCATGTTACAAAACACTTAACAAGGTACATCCAAATAATTACATTTCTTACCTTAGGGTATTCCTATTCAAACTAACCCTATAATCAAGCATTCTATCTATTAGTTTGTAAATAATCTAACTTATCTAAATTACCTCTTCCATCCAGAAAATCCTGCGGTGAATATCCATCTGCATTTTGTAGCCATGTATCTGCTCCAGGGATGTTATTCAGGAGATCGTCAACAAACTGCTTGTTTCTCACACACAGAAAGTGTAGCGGTGTGCTCCCAGACATGTCAGTCTGGTTAACATCGCCGTCAACCTTCTGTATGAGCAACACAAGACTGCTGATGTCAACATTCCGTGTACACAGATAGTGCAAACACATAAAGCCGAACTCATCCTGCTTGTTGATGTCACCTCGTCCGTCTACAGTCAACTGTTCGAGGTCACCAACAGACACACTGCTGTTACCACTCAACCAGTGAAGAGATGTGGCTCCACTGGCATCTCCTTGGTTAATGTCACTTCGACCTTGAGACAGCATGAACTGCACCAGTTGAATGTTAACCGTCTTTCTTCCACATATGTTATGGAGGGCTGTCAGTCCACATTCATCCTTTGTATTCAAGCAGTCAGAGCTTCCCCTGATCACCAGTTCCTTTACTAGTTCTGGGGAAATGTTGTTCTGTTTGCACATGTACAAAAGAGCCGTATTCCCTGTTTCATCGCATACACCTACACAGTCAGTATCCGCTTTCATGACCATTGCCTTTATCAGTTCATGGTCAATGTTTCTCTGTTTGCACATGTACAGAAGAGCCGTATTCCCTGTTTCATCTCGTACACCTACACAGTCTGTATCCGCTTTCATGACCATTGCCTTTATCAGTTCATGGTCAATGTTTTTCTGTTTGCACATGTACAGAAGAGCCGTATTCCCTGTTTCATCTTTTGCACCTTCACAGTCAGTATCCGCTTTCATGACCATTGCCTTTATCAGTTCATGGTCAATGTTTCTCTGTTTGCACATGTACAGAAGAGCCGTATTCCCTGTTTCATCTCGTGCACCTACACAGTCAGTATCCACTTTTGTGACCATTGCCTTTATCAGTTCATGGTCAATGTTTCTCTGTTTGCACATGTACAGAAGAGCCGTATTCCATGATTCATCCCGTACACCTACACAGTCAGTATCCATTTTCGTGACTATTTCCTGTATAAGTTCCGTGTCAATGTTTTCCTGTTTGCACAAGTATAGAAGTGCTGTATTCCCTATTTTATCTTTCACGTTGCAGTTAGCATTTCTCCCAAGGAACATTCTTATACGTTCAGTATCAACTGTTCCCTGCTTACAAAGATATATCAGAGGGGTATGTCCCGAATCATCCGGTATGTTGACATCAGCCCCATGGTCCACAAGTGCAAGTACAGCAGGCTTTTTCCCTCCAACCATGGAGGTCCACAACATTGTTCCGCCTTCTTTACCAAGTGAATCAATGTGCTTCTTTGTCTCGACCTGCAATAGAATGACTCATTACAAATCCGAAGATAGGGAAATGTTTTCTTTACAAATCAAAATAGATCTCCGGAAACATTATTTTTATAGAAAATATATATTACTGTAGAGAAACAAGCATGTTTAAAGAGGTTCCCAACAATAATCAAAATAAATGAAAAATTGCTGTAAATTGGCATGATGCAAGCTGAATATATATAATTCGAGATTCAAAAGGAAAAAGTGCATGGACCTATTTTTTCTGCAAAATTATGTTTTTAGGTGGTAATGTCTAAAAATATGGTTAACTTTTATTCCGTCACTTTTTAAAAAATAATGATAATCATTCAGAACTAAATTGTTGTTTTTCTTTCATAAATGGAATGCTATTATAATAGAAAAGTGATTTCTGCAATCTGTGTCTTCCTTTTTCCTCATTAACCATATATCATAAAATACAATGTCAACAATGGATTCTGCAGAAATAATTTCAAAAGTCCTGTTCAAGAATAAAGTTACATGAATTCACACATGATAAAACTTGTGGAACACATAAAGCTGAAGAATAATAGAAAATATATAAAACCGTTTTTTTTATGCTGAAGTTGAATATTTATGAAACATATTGGCAAAGGTAGATAACTCTTCACTAGAAAAAATATAATTTAATTACGTAACTCATGTATGTATTAGGTTGAAGAGCAGATAATTGTTTTACCATAAAACATAAACTATTTCACACAACCATAATAATATTACCTTACTTTATTAGTATCCAAAAGCAATTAGATTTTAAATGTTTCTCACAACACATGAAAAGTATTGGCAAAGGGAGATAACTCTTCACTGGACAATTATTTTTGTTATGACATAATTAATTTATATCAGGTTGAAGAGCAGATAATGTTCTACCATAAAACATAAACGTTGGTACACAGCCATAATACCACTACCTTTCATTATTAGTATTCAAAGGTAATTTGATTTTTAATGTTTCTTACAAAACACTGTTGGTGAAAAATGGACCTAGGCTATTAGGCTATTAACTTGAGAGCGAAAATCTGACAATATGAGATGTGCATAGGCAATTGTTATGAACCCCTTTAATTCGTTAGAAGAGCAAGTGAGCAGCAGGTGACATTAAACGTATGCATTCATTTGACCACATATGTCCAGATTATCTCCTCGCTGTCCCAATTTCTCATTCCTAATGAACTTAATGAAATATTGAATTTGTTTAATTTTGTAAGCAACCCAAATATGTATGTGTCCTAAGTATTTTAACATCATTGATTAGTTTCCATTTGAATGACAGAAGAGTTAATTTTTCTAAATGTTTATTCATTCTTTCATTTAGTCCATATCCCTTCATAAACTGCAAAGGATCAAGTTGTTCTTTTATTTTTTCCAACGTTGGCATGAGAACAGAAACACACAAACAGATGATACCCTTGTTGAGTATTAAGGGTTTCCTAATAGTGTGTTTACAAACTAGTAAGTGGAGTAACAGACAGTACAATTATGATATTGATAAGTCATAGCATAATAACCGCTCAAATGGTTAGTTCAACACAGGTCACATCAGTCATACAGTTAGTAATAAGATGGAGCAACACTTATCAAGCATAGCAAACCATCAGTTACTTTATTTATATGTTAAATTAATGTTAAACAAGGTTGTTGAATTAAAGTTTAAGATTTAACTCACCTGTCCAGCATCATCAGAATACACACAGTTATCCAACAGTTCCTTGCAAAAATCCTCGTCATCACAGAATCTGTGACTGAAAATGCTGTAGTCTCCCTCCAGAATCTCTGGTTGGAATCTCTCTGAAAGAGTTTTCAGTACTGGGAGTACACGTTTGATGTTGATTCGTGTCGGCAACTTCTGTTTTTCGTCTGATGTCAGAGTAAGTTTCTGTCTTATCACGGAGAGAGTTGCATGTTGCACGCAAAACAACGGGTCTGTATAACAGATGATACTCATAACACTCTCGTAGATTGATGGATGGGCAAAAACACAAACTCCATTCTTCCACACAGTGATGTAGCTGCCTTCTTGATCACGTTCAACTTTCAACAAAGAGATGCGTCTATCACGATCTTCCAGCGAGTAGGCATCAAACTGCCCATTGTTTTTTATCATGAGTTCAAAGAGATCTTTGCAGTTGTCGTTATACAAATACGCAGTTGTAATATCAAGAAATTTCAGTGGTGTCTTGAAGAACTCTTCAATGTCAAGATCATGCTTTTCAGCTTTTAATTTTGAATACATCCTGCTGCAGTGTGGAAAACCGTGAGCTATGTCGATTTCAGCTACGCGGTTTTTCACATCGGTGTTAACTTTAAGTTTACTTAGTTTCAGATGATGGTCAAGTATTTTCAGTCTCTCATCGATTATCTTCACTGAACTGAGGTCAACAACATTTTCATCACAAAAAATTGTATCTTGGAAATGTCTCAGATAATCCCGAGCCTCGTTCACCACGTTCTTCCGACTGATAAATAGTACCTTAGTTTCTTTTCTATTCATAGAGAACCTCCTGTGGATATCCTCTATGACATTCTTCCATTTATCAATGAGGACATGGTCAGATGTGAAGGCACCGAATCTGTCATCAAACATTATTACACGTTTCTCGTTGAACTTTGAAAGTAGTCTGTATTCTTCAGGCTCTTCAATTCTGTATACCCTCATCTTTTTCTGAAGTTTTTTCAGCACCAAGTACCCCAGAGTTGTCTTCCCATCTCCAGCATTACCTGTTATAGTCACCCAGTTCCTCCCACTCTGCAGCATATCAACCACTGTGTCCACAGCGGATACGTGGATCATACCGGATGTCAAGTATTTGATTTCTTCTTTTGTTCTTCCTGAAACATAAAATAAAAAAATGAATTATTATAAATTAAACATATTAACAACATTGGTAAAACGAAAAGACTATATCATACCATGTCAAACTGAATCAACAAGAAATGATTAAGTTTAAAGAAAACAATTTTCGATAATTGGCCAAATTGCTCAAAATAAATGTATTAAATATTGCTTCTTCCTTCTTAATTATTTTTTAAAAGGTTTATCTTTTCAAGTAGGAAGCATCTCATTAGTAAAAGCATTCTTAAAGACTCTATTTTTCATCCAATACACCATCTTATTTAATGCTTTTCCAAAACAAGATGCTACTTACTGCGGGGATTGGTTGCTGTCACTGTAACAACAGAAACAATACTTTAACCATCTGTAAAACAGACGCCTAGCAAGTTCAGAGCCTACTTCTATCAAATATATATATACATAATTTCATGAGAATTTCAGCAAAAGTTTAAAGTTAAAATTCTTTATAAAACACACTTTTCATTTCACATGATTGCTTAACTAATGACGTACGTTTAAGAGATGCAATTATTTAAAGAAATTTCAGTGAAAAAAGGATGTCTTTTAAATTAATAAAGGTTTCTTTTACAAAATATTTATGTAAGTCTTTTTAACAGGATTATGCTATGCAATTTGTATGATAAGATGATGATTGAAATGGGCTATAGGCTTTTGACCTCGTTAAATCTATCCACGTTTCTAATATGTAATTTCAATTTCTGTTTCCAATGTTAAGTGGGTTCTTGTCTTTCTTATACAGTCGAGTTTTCAAGTGGTTGTTTCCTTGCTCAACTTGCTTGTAGGATCAGCTTGTTATATATCAAACATTAATTTTGTTTAAGGCAAGGTCATGTTAAAAATAAATTTTGATTCGAAAAACGTAATATCGTATCTGTAAACTGATATCACATAAAGTGCACCTACCCATATAGTATTTGTTTTCTGTCTTTCCTACATCTCCATGTACAGTGCCAGCCGAATAAGAGGTTCCCACATGTCCACCACTGACCCCCACAACTCTGGACACTGTTGAATGAAGACATAAATCAACAATTCCATCAAATGTCTTAAAGCTCATTACATTATGTTCATAATAACTTAATCAACTTCCTAGCAACACTAATTTTACCAATCAAGTCAAGTTTAATAAATTCTTGATTACATTATAAGAAAGTGCATTTCTGTTTTGGGTTTAGTCAAGACAATTGTTCACCTGCTAGGATTACTTGGGAATTTCACTCTCCAATTACTATTATTTGATGGTTCACTGATATGAAATGTATTGATCAGTGTTGGCACTGTGCACGCACTAACTACTTTCCCAACTTCCATACTCAGTCTAGGCTGGTTTAAGTCCCCTTACATTCCCATGCTATGATAGTGGATCACTGACCCTGAAATGAATATAGTTGGCTTCTATTTTCCAGCTCTGAAACCCTAAGGATATATGGCAAGGCCTAAATTAGATGGTAACAGACACTGGCAGAAGTTATGCTTTGTATAGGAAGTTGCTATTTCCCATGAATATAGTCATATTATTCAAGCCATGCACACCGATTTCATTAATTTTTTGCAGATAATATTCTAATCTGTTTACAGATTTTTAATTGTGTTTATTCCATTCCAACTCTAGCATGAAAGTGTATAAAGGACTTCAATGGTCTACCAAGTGGCTGGACCCAATTTCAACCAGTCACTTCAAGAGCAAAGATGATAACTCACCACTTCCCCCCATTTCCTCTTCTGTTATCTCAGCACTTTCGACAACCACACCAACACAGCATGATAACAGTGTTTCAGTAAAGTTGACTGGAGCACATACTGGACAGGTGCAGGGTCTACGGCTGCAACCTGGACAACACTGGAAACCCAAGCTGAGACATTAAGGATAAATCATGCTGCAAAACATCAAACGCTAACAAATCGAACAATAGTGGATAAGTTTGTGGTAACATCAAATCGGAGTAACTGTGCCAGATTGAACCGGCTTCTGCAATTACAGAAGGGGCTCGTGATATGATTGTATATTATGGTATGATTGACCCTGAAGTTGGAAAGCAGGGGTAACAGACGGACCGAATCCTACAGGAGTCCTGCTTCATTAAACAATATGTGTAGTCTTGTGTACATCCTGTTATGCATCCGTTTATCTGTCATTTAATTGCTGTACATGGCACGAACATTTCATCATCCAACCTCGTACATTGTTGAGATTTCATCTTGCATTACTGTTGGCATATTCAATATAACCGTTCAACCGATTATGCTGAAACAATATATGACCAATGAAAACATATGTAGCAAACTTTGAACCACTTGACCGTGATGGTTTTCCAAAATAATCGTCCCCTTTTAACTGCAAATGGAGAATAAACATCTCAATTTTAAACGTGCGTTGTGTTATTTTGAATTCAGCATTTGTAATGATATGATTTTTCGATATGATATATTTTACACCTGAATTAGCTGATATGTGCATTCAGTGCATAATTTCACACTGCAGTTTCAGAAAATTCAAGAAGCTTTACATCCAAACGTTTTTCGCGCGGCGCAAGCATTTACAAATGGATAGTTTTGTCAAACATTCCACACGCAAACCTTCCACTCTATAATCAACTTTAAATAGCAATGAGACTTGGATATTTATTGTACTTATGATTATGTTTTCATCGCAGTGTCAGAGTGTCTCATGTACATGTATACAAACAATATTTGATAGAACGCTTATTTGTATTTCCATCCATTGTAAGTCATCATCCAAGCATATCAATCGATGCACGGCGATATAGTGTGATGGTTTATATCCTTGGACTAAAATAGATTCATACATTTTGCATTCCTTCCAGAGATAAACCTAAATATGCCTCAGTATGCTTCATAATCAACCGATATGGTATACACGGTGGTTAAAACAAAAATGAGTTTCGCCCATTCCTCCGACCATGTGTCAGTGTTTCGTTTCCCTACACGAAGACGAAAAGCACACAATGCAGTTATGATTTCGACATTCAAGGATATCTCAAGAAACACTTTGTGATTCAATGAACACATGTTAGTCATAAACCCAGAAAGAAAGTGGGCTTTTTATTAGACATCATTCAACTAGGTAGCTCCAAATACTTCATCAAAACCTGAACGTTGACCAATGGTCATATGCTCAAAATGTTCCAAATGTATCAAATAAGAAGACATTTCCACTGCAGTCACCAGATTAAATTATTTTCCACATCGGTCAAGTCATACTAGACATACGACACCCTGGATTTCTCAATACGAAGTAACACATGTATTTCCAAAGGTGTGCCTTTATTGTCTCAAAAAGTGACTTCTACATGTTAACTCAAAGGACTAACTCAAACAAGAGCACAGAAGTTAGAGAATAGTTAGCCCTCTGTCGTTTACAGTTGCATGAAAGTCATTCAGGTCATTGATAAAGACTGGCTTGGTATATCTCTACTTGATTCCATACTTGAAGTCGCACGTATATTATTCAACAATAAATTTGATACTTAACTATTTAAGTGCAATATCTGTACTAATTTGTCACATCATAAGTGAACATAAGTGAAGAATGGAACTAACTAGTATTACCAGATATGAAATGCCTATTGTTTGAACAACATGTGCATATCAGCTAGTAGACAGGATTGTTTGGAAGGCTGCAAACCAGGATGGAACGTTCTTTAAAGTAGTACAACTTTTCCACGATTTACTACACTTTACTAGGTATCCCAGTACGTGTTTGTACGTTTAAGTACATTCTAGAACGTTACACTACGTGTGACTACGTTAAACTACAATAAATCTGAGTTGAAGAACGTTTTAGTACACAAATCTAGGTATTAGTACGGTTAACTATGATATCAAATACGTGTAACTACGTTTTGGTACGTTTCGTATTTAGACTTTGACGTTTAAGTACGTTTCCCTAAATCTAACTACACTTAAGTAAGTATAAGTACGTTGAACTACGATAAACTACGCCTAACTAGGTAGATTTATGTATGTACCTTATGTCACAAGAGAGTGAGATACCTGGTTTGCGTTTTAATACTATTCATTTCACAACTGAGAGAGGATGAGTGGAAGGAAGGTGAAAATGATACAGCATTTAGCTGCTATCAATAGAGAAATTATATGGTTTGCTCAATATTTGAACAAAATCGAGAAAACAAAGAAGATGGTGGGCCCGTGACTGGCTCCTACGTAGACCATTACACGGTCAATACCATACACTCATGTCCGAGTTGGAGGTAGAAGATCCTGAAGCATTAATGAATTTCATCAGAGTAGATATGGCTACATTTCAAAATCTCATGTCAAGAATTGAACACCTAATCACCGGAAAGAGAAGCACATTTCGTGATCCAGTTTCTCCTGGGCTAAAGCTAGCTGTGACTTTAAGATTCTTGGCAACTGGCGATTCATTCCATTCACTAATGTACAGCTTCAGACTTGCTCACACTACCATCTCAAACATAATAATCACTGTTTGCAAGGCCATTTTAGATGTCATGGAAATTGAAGTTTTGAACACTATAATGGACGCCTGTGACTGGCACCAAGTTGCAGAGAGATTTCAAGACAGATGGCAGTTTCCACATGTTCTAGGGGCCCTAGCTGGAAAAAACATTGCTTTGAAGAAGCCACACAATTCAGGTTCAACATATTACAATGACAAGGGATTTTATTCCATAGTCTTATTGGGCCTTGTAGATGCGGATTACAAGTTCCGATGGATTTAAGCTGGAGATGTTGGATCGAGCTCTGACAATCAAATTTGGAATAACTGTGCCCTTAAACAAGCAGTTAAACAAGGAGTTCTGGGAATACCAGATGCAGATCCCCTTCCAAATGATGATGTACAAGTACCATATTACATCATTGCTGATAATGCATTTGCCATGCAGTGTTGGCTAATGAAACCGTTCTCCCGACGTGGTCTGACACATGATGAGCTGATATTCAATTATCGACTTTCAAGAGCCCGACGAGTGGTGGAGAATGCTTTTGGGATAATGGCAAACAGATTCAGGTGTCTACTGGGCTCTCTCCAGGTTCATACTAACACTGCCACCCTCATTACAAGAACGTGTGTGGTTCTACACAACTACCTAAGAGACAGAAATCCTTCAAGTGATGCTATCAATCTTGACAGGGAAGATGCGGATTTCAATTTTGTACCTGGTGCTTGGCGGGAAACGGCCAATATGGAGGACATGAATCATACTTACTATGGCAATAGTGGCACCATAACAGCCAAGAAGCAGCGAGTCTATCTGAAACATTACCTAAACTCCAATGCAGGCTCAGTTTCATAGCACGATACACATCTTCGAGATTACTAAGCTGCAATCGTGATCACATTGACACTTCAGCCCAGTGTTTCAAATGATCTACGAACTCAATGAGAAAAAAACAGAACACATGTTATGACATCATCAACGTTAATCAAAGACAAAGGAACAGAAACAAATATATATACTAGTATATATACATGAAATGAATAAGGAAGGTGAATCTTTCATACTCCTTGAACGACTTGACATTTCTTGTCTGACATATTCTTGCAAAACACACCCCCTTGTGCTTTATAGCTCCAAGAAGTCCTGTAGACACTCTGAAGGGGGAACACTTGCAGAGCGCTCTGACTGCCCGTTTGGAGGCTGAGGAGGCTGATACGCATGCTGCCAACTCGGGATATATCCTGTCGGACACTGGTGGTGTTGGGAGACTGCAGTGTCAGCTGCCAGCTAATAATCACTGCTGACAGTGCTGGTGTATGAGGTAGCTGCTGGTGTAGAACTGGTGTGTGGCTGCTGCTGATGGGTTTGTTGAATAGAAGGATGAGATCTCGCCTGTTGTCCGGGCGCATTTGTCTGTGTGTGTGACCTGAATTGAGTCTTTGACTGTGACAGTTTGCGTTGTCTTGTCTCGCGTCGGTACTTTACCATTAGACTCTGCACATTCAGTTGGAATGAATCCCAGGCTTCATCATCAAACTCAGATGCGGATATACCAACAAGTCTCCCAAAAGCCATGCGTTCATTCTCCTCCTGTAAGTGAAATATCAGAAATGCTATACATGTAGCTACATGTATTGAAGCTTGTATGTATATCATTGTAATTTAATACAAAAATAAATATGATAAATTACATTTCAATTGTGTACATCTTGTTCAAATATGTAATTCTTACCATTTGCATTATATCTTCTTGCTGCTTTTGAGTAGCAACAATTCTTTTTTCTATTTGTTCCATCAAAGAAGCTGTCTCCGATGACCTTCGTTTTCTTTTAGAAGTTTCATTATTAGGGATAGGCAGAGGGTTCTCCAATACTTGTGTGTCATCAGATTCGGCGTCCGATGAAGTGACTTGGTCACTGAATCTTTCAGGATGACGTTGTTTTAGTTGTGATATTTACTGCCAATGAAAGAATAATGTTTAATGTTACCAATTAAAGAGGTATTCATTTTCTATGTCTTTAATTGTTATCGTTTTATTTCGTATTGCCATACTTACATCAACACCACATCTTGTTGGCACCCTGTACACATGCTGGTCCACAGACTTCAGACGCCCTTTAAGCCACTCCTCTCTTTGGGTGAGTACCTTGCGTCCAGATCCAGAAGCGCCTCTAGTTGCCTTCCCAAAAGCACTCCTCATGTTGGTGAACCAGTTCATCATTTGAGGACCCGTTGCGATCATACCAAACGATTGCAAATGGATTCATTACGCATATGAATAACATATTTGAATTCAAATGAGAATGCACAATTAAACTTATTTATTCAATGACAAGATAAGGCTTTATGGTATTTACGTTAAATATTTGAAATTGAACAAACCATCAGCTTCTTTAGCTTGGAGAGTAGTCGACATCTCACTCCACAGTGCATCTTTCAGTATTCTTTTACAAAAGTTTGGATGATTCTTGTCATAGAGCTCAGGATGGGCCTCAACAAATTCACATTTAACTTCCTGATCTTCAGTCAGTTTTAAAGCCGATCGTCTGCTGTGTGACCTTTTAGTGGGGTCATCCATTGTAGTAGGCGCTTGGGGAATATTGTCCTCTGTCACATCTGATGTTCCTCCGTCAGGATTGACAGAAATGACGTCGTTTCAGGAATATATCTTGCCGCTTGATTTGAATCAGAAGGTGGGGGGCGACTTTTTCTGCCTCTCGTTTTACCCATAGTTGATAAAATTAACTAACGCTCTGTTGGCTTGACAATTAAGAGAAAGAATGAAATACGTAAACTTGTGTCTTTATATACCCTACCACTGTAGTGCCGTGATTTACCCTACTTTAACGTACTTTGACGTACCTAAACGTGTTTCAACGTAGTTCAAACTACTTAGTTGTACTAACAAACATTCTTAAATGTAGATCAACGTGGATAAACGTAGACGAACGTAGCTAGAAAGTTGTTCAATAAACGTAGGTATCCGTTGTTAAACCTAGTAAAACGTACTTATATGTAATTAATCGTACTTACACGTAGTGAACGAACTTATAATGAAACGTTGTTTTACGTAGTTACTAATAATGCACTCATTTTCGGCATGTTAGTGGTTTGGTGGCTACGTTCAATGAACTATGTTTAACTAGGTTAATGAACGTAAGTGTGACTCCCCCATGACAGGGGCGGAAGATGCAGTAAGGGGTGTGACAAGGGTTACTATGGAGAGAAGTGTGAGTCCAAGTGTCAAGACCAGTGCTATGAAGGTATGTGTGATCTAAATGGGACCTGTAGCACTTGCAAGCCGGGATACTACGGGACTGTCATCATCATACTTAAATAAAATAGTTAATTTCGTCTTCAAAGTTAAAACAGTTAGAACTGTAACACTATCTTCCAGAAAGATGCACATTTGAAATCTCCTTCTCTCAACCTGGAGTGGCACAGACCCTACCTATATGGGGAGGGGCTAATAAGAAGGGTTCGGTAAGTAATTAAGTAAATTGAAATTAAAATAACTAAAGAGATTTTGATTTTGTGTACACACGTATGGGATTATTACTTTTAATTCGAACCGTGTACTTTTCTGGGAAAATGAAAGAACAAACATGTGAGTAAACCCAGGGTACGAGGGGTCTGTAAATGAATTGTAAATGTCAGCTTTACAATATTTTATTTAAACAAACCTTTTCAAATGGTTTTCATATTCTCCGCTATTATGTTGTAAATTAATCAAAAGTTAAAACATATTTCAAATATCAACAACACTGTCCCAAATTAACACGTCAGGACGTATTTTAGTTTCAACTCCTTGTAATAAATCTAACCAGCTTGAGTTTTTGTATCATGTTCCTTTAGTGGAACCTGAACTTAGTTTGTCCTTGGACGTCCTTGAGTCCGTTCATAGCTTTGAAGTGTAACAGTGTATGAATTTTCTGAAAATTACTTACAATACTGTTGTAGAAGTTATATATAATCTACCAGAGATAAACCCAGTTAAGACACCGCCGTTATTAAAGTAACATGTTCCTACTTTTTGTTTTCATAACAAGATTCCTACTGTTAAATATATTAAAGTTTAGTCTGGGCTTTGCTTCCATGCTTGTGTTGATAATTGAAATATTTAGTTTGAATAATATAGATATGATGTATTTTGGTACTGTTCATTATATATGTTAAGAGGTTTGGATAGAAGTAAATCTGACGTCGTTCCGTACTATCGATTACGTGTTTAGTGATAGGTTAATGTAAACGGTTTGTCGTTTCTATGATGTTGATTGTGTATATATATATACCAGTGTCCAATCACTATCTCACACATTCTTTATTTTTGTCTGGACACTGCTGAAGCAGGACAATTGTTTTAATCTGCTCTGTTTGTGCTCAATGATTATATCACTATATCACTGTTCTGTGTTTCAAAAGTATTTGTAAAACTTATTCAATGTAATGTAGAATCACTCTGCTTTTGGCTTACATATTGCACAAGATGCGTTGAATAACTCTGTAACTCACTCCTCAAGGGGTATATCTAAAATTAAATATTGTTAAAACCGATACCAATATCTCTGCATAGCTGCAATACACTTTACGAGGTGTGCAAGGGCATATAAATCTATCACTATCGACTGTACTCACAAAAAGATATATAGAGGATATGTGACATTTCTGGTCGAATACCATGTATATCTCATCGAGTGAAGTAGAAAAGCATAGCCACGAGTGTAAATATATTTTTCTACTTCAAAGATGAGATATATACATGGTATTCGACGAGAAATGTCAAATGTTCTATTTATTAGATTTAACCAGTTATGTATACATGTAGTCGAATATTACGTTATTACAATGAAAGGAGCATCCGCTTGCGTTATCAAGGTCATCTTATGACGTCATCCTATTGTTTTGTTGACGTCATACGATCGAAAGTGTTCTTTCACGCAGTAGAATAACATGTTATCTAACTCAGTGAAAATACGGATTTTATTTTAACCGATTAATGCTGTAGTCCACCACTGAAAATATAATGAATATCAATATTCACTTTAAAAATGTGCATCAGTTGATAAAGGTCAAACACACCAAAATTAAGAATAATGATAGTATAGCCAACTTATCATTGCATAAGACTATTTCTGTCACCCATGTAGTATCAGATATTAAGGCAAGTATAAGGAGTTATACTGACAGTTAAATTGCTCAAATTAATGTTACTCTTACGTAATATGGTATTGAGATTATACTACCAGTTATATTGTTTATGCGAAAAGTAATCTTATATATTATATATTATATTGAATTATATTAACAGTAATGATGCTCACATGACTTATAACCATGGCTGTAAGAGCCTGTCCCATCAGTAAACCTACATCACAGAATGAGAGAGACTGTACACTTTGCACTGTGAATGCTGATGTTGGCACAATCACCGTCATCAGTTAACTTACACGTTTCAAGAAGTTGTGTATTAACATACTTTCTCTCTTTCCTTAATAATAATAAATAATACTATAGGATATCTGCAAAATTATCACAAATCATTGCATGTTTAGTCTTGGTAGTAACATAAAATGACGAAACAGATTATGTATAGATCTGACTTATATCAAAACTGGTATACCATTCGTCTTCTAATTTATTTGCACGAAGCTGCCGCTATTTATCTGGAATTTATAAGAGTCAGCTTCATATCCTAGATGTATACTTTGGTTTAGTTTAAACATGTATAATCATTGGGTTCGGTAAAGACATAAAGTTGTTTCTTTTTCAAAAGGAGAATAACAATGAAGACAAAGTATAAAAGAAACTAAGCATATAAATAAAGTGCTTCCTTTTCTCTTGGTGAACATATCACTAGATTATATAAATAATAGGCTGCTTAACCTTTAGGATCACAAGTAAAACAACACACAAACTGGCTATATCCAAAACACAAGAACCACACTCAATAAATATTGCGCTTCTAAACGTTTTCCTAGTTATATACATCCACATGACACACATCGAATAAGAGATGCATATAAAACAGGCACACGAACTCGAATAAAGAAATGATGTATTACATATATTATTATATATATTGACAGACATGTCATCCATTGATCACTTGATCGGTGTCAACATAACCCGCCAACCAACCGACAACAGGTGGCTTAAGCTCTCATCAGACACACTGTTGCAATGTCTGAGATGGACACACTCGTTATTAGAGATTCAATTTGATGAACTTTCTGGCTGCAAATATTGGCAAGTTTATAATATGAAATTTCCTTTTTAACGCCATCAGCATTTCAACACAACATGTGTACATACAATTGTTTAAACGTTCTACTTTCATACCGTACACTTACCTAAATGATTTATTAATGTAATATCATGTTCAAACTTATCATTGACTGTGTTACATTTAATATATCTGTATGTGGAGATATTGGTAAATATATTGTAACGTTCCCATACTGTTGATACTGTTTTCTGGTGGAAGACAGAGCTTGTATGGCAATTCATAAACTTTGTATTATATTGACAATAATCTCTGAGTCTAAGACAACAACAAAATGACGATTGTGTTTAATGATACAAGACAGAAAATATAAGGTTATGTTGATTTTCATTATTTGCTGAACTGGAAAACCTACAACTTCAAATGCATTAATTACTGAATATGCTGCCAAACTTATCAACACCTCAAACATTACCTTACTTATTATTAAGGATTCAACCATAAGGCTGAATCCTTATTGTTATTGACGTGTTTTTTGTGTGTTTTTTTGTATTATTCCATCGATTTGGTGACACGCGTTCTGAACTAACGGCCTGACCGATTTCGCTGACACTTTCGGGGATTGTAGCCTGTGACCTATCTTAGATCCTAACGTAGCCCGATTTTGGATTGTCGACTTCTTTCGTGAGTTATCCCCCTGGACGTTGAAACTTTAAACCTTAATAGCTCGAAAACTTATCAAGATATTTGCACAAAACTTTCACCAAAATGTGTTCAACAACATTCCCCAAAGAATGGCAAAGGATTACTCTATATGGGGAAAGCATTATTAGTTTGATAATAAACATAACCAATGAGTTATAAGCATTTTATCTTAATCAATTGCGACTTTATTTTGTACTGTAAACAAAGGGGGTAAATCCTACTTTCGTTTTACATGATGGACAGGTATAGGTTGTTGTAGCTTAACACATTTACACATAATCGTGTAACTTTCAGGAATGACTGCTGATATAATGTACCTAATAGGAAATGAATCATATATGTGCTGAATCCGTTTAAAGTCGCTTGAGACTATATTTTGAAGATTATCCTTAGAACCGACTGTTCTAAGTTTAATTCCATCTTTAACACGAACCTTAATTATTCAATGTTACCGATGGAAACAACATTGATTGTATTTGAGTCTTCGTTTATATGACGTAAAATATGCACAGATAAAGAGGTAAACTTCACAATAGATCTAATCTAGAGAGAGTACCGTTGTTCAACATATTCATATTGAACCATGACCGAAATTATAATGAATGATTAAGGTTGACCAACAAATGAATTAGATTTACCTTATTCCAAAACTATGTACTTTGTCCTTATACACGCATATACACCTTCCGTGACTGCACAACAGGTAGGAGCCAGGTAAACACTGGTACAACAATTAATGATCTCCACATCGGGGTCTGCTGTTAAGCAAATTATAGCTTGTGGAAATAAAGATTTACAGGCACTTAAATCTATATCGGTAACAGCGTCGATAACAGTTCAAATCGTTTAAAGTTAGTAAAAACTGAATATTTATCAGACGACTTTGAATACCACACTCGGTATATTTCAAAAGTTTTAACTTATCTGAAATACGACTCATTGAATATTTGAATACTCGGGCACTACAGTATCTGAAATGCGACTCGGTGAACATTTGAACAGAGAGAGAGAGAGAAGTAGAGTAAGAGGGAGCTCATACTCCTTAATGAGGAACCAAATGAGGAACCGATAATGTATGCAGCGTAGCTCATTAATAGGCTAATGTATGCATGACGTCACAGGTTAGAAAGGTCGAGGAATCATTAGACTACACAATGCAAGGATGCTTTTGAACCTATCCATGATCATTACCGAGAACAATGGTCTTTTCTAACACTACCCATCAAGTAATGAAGACCAATCGAACGAGTTTATAGTTTGGCGCCAAAAACTATTTGTAGGTATGACGTGTCATGAGAATATTATAAGAACTGTAGTTTATAGTTATTCACAAAACAAAATGTATGTATGTAAACCAATTTATATGAGTTTTTCGGAAAAACGTATCTATGTTTTAATGTATAAAAAGTCTAGAAGGAGATTCGTCAACGTTTAAAACAGAAACTTAGAATGTTTAATATTATAAGAACTGTAGTTTATAGTTATTCACAAAACAAAATGTATCTACATGTATGTAAACCAATTTTATATGAGTTTTTGCCTTGATAGGTTGTCAACTTTTAAAAGATATGGTAGTTATTAGTGATATTAGGTGAAATGAAGGCTGTCTCGTCAAACATTCTAACACATTTTATGTACAGAACTCCAAAACGTATTCAGGCGGAGACGAATAGTTAACCAGTTTACGTATATTTTTTAACACTGAAAATCTATATACCTCATTGATACATCATGAATAGTACTGTGCTTTCAGATATATCGTGTTTAACGTTATGAGTTTATGAAACGTTTGATTGGATAGAGCATAGATCATACAAGTGTAGATAGTCTAGTAGTCTACTAACAGTCACGTAGCAATAAGAAACGTGGTGCGTTTTGATAATAATAATAATAATATAGGAAGTTATTACTGATATATGTACTCGGTTGATACGACTCACTACAGCGTACGACAGTCATGAGAGCGAAGAAGGTGAACAAGATTGAGCTGTAACGAGAAAGAAAGGTGTATGGTTTTGACGGCTTAATAAGGCGCCGTTTTCATAGTAAAACATCCATATATGGGCATTGTACTAAAGGGGTCAGCTCGAGTTCGTGTGGATTGTCATTTATGTAAAACATCTGAATTAACATGAGTTGCGTATTCCAGCATCAAACACATACATTTATAAAAGACATTAGGTGTTTTTACATTGTGTGAACATATATACTATATACTCTTGAGATTAACATCAAGTTCAGTCATCAAATATAACTACATGAAATTGACATACATTGACACGCTAGCTCGTAAATCATCGTCTGTTATATACGTTGATATGATATGTTTTCCAAAATGACATTCAGCTATCTACGATACACGTTATACTATGTCCACCCATATAACCAACGTGGCAGAACATAAGCAACTTTTACGGTTTGTTAACTGGCGAGGTCTAACGAGGCAAGACCTATAGCTAAGATAAGCAGACAATGACCAGCGAAGCTTGACACTTTGGTCTGAATCTACATGACTCAACAAATTGATCTTCTTCTTCTATGAAAATAGGCAGAAAACTCTCTCTTCCTTCATTTTCGACACAGACTCTCAACGTATCAGTCGTGTTTGAGTTTATGCTTAAAAACGTACGATGGGAAGGAAAGTGTACGTTCCGGATACCCAGAAGTTTTTAGACTTTCCACATCGCAGAAGTAAAGGTGAAAAAATGATGAAAGCTCGCCCGGGTTCGGGTCTCATCCTCATCACATCACCACCACAACCACCAGCACCAACACCACCAACACCACCCAATGAGGACGTGGTCCAGAAAGCAGAGACGAAAGGACAAAAGCGTACTACGAAACGCAAACGAGAGGACGACCTATCTCCTCCACTCGAGGGACATGGCTCTGCCAAACGAAGGGAGATAACTCTCAATCCGAGAGATATATTTGTATAGTAACTATGTTGTGTCCCTACAGCGCATGCACCTCATTTTAACATATAAGCATAAGTTAGAGACTGGTCGTTACTCAGGAGAGACTAAGATGTCTTATCAGTGTGCCACGTGTCGAGGCCTGTTGCCCGTAGATGCTCACGGGGAAGATGGGAGCGGACTCTTTACCTGTGTGTACTGCAAGACTAAATTGAAATACACGTATCACCGTTTCATAGTACATAGCGACAAGTGTACCGTGAGAAGAAAATTAGCTATCCACTTTCATTCGTGCTCTTGTGACGACAACAAGATACTATAAAACGTCAGCGCCGAAGGAACAGAGTGACATTTTACCTCTTACCGGCACACGGTTAAGACGTTTTTAAAATGAAGACGAGAACTTCAGAAGATAATGTTGTTCCGAGAGATATATTCTCAACGTTTGGCAAGACGACCCAAGCTAGGAAATCCAAGATTTCTAAAGCAAAGTCTTCGGTGAAGAGGCGACAGGTTACCTCTCAGAAGAAACCTGTTACCCACCAGAAGAAGAACAAGAACTAGAAACGGACTGCATCTAAAGGGAGCGAGCATAGGAAACCGACTGTAGTGAACATACAACACATCTCGACGACACAAGGCATTGTGAACAGGGCTCTAGCTGCGCTAAAGAGACAGAGGCTAGAAAAGTATAAAAAGACTTCTTCTCAACCTCTCCTCACATATCTGTATTAGATCAGAATGGAGTGGGTCGACTGTCCAGATTGTGGGAAGAGTTTTACACGAGATGACAACCTACTGAGACATCAGAAACAGAGGCATGGATGGACTCCTCCACCTCCTCCTCCTCTGAGTGGCCAGTCGCTAACTCCTCCTCCTCCTCCTCCTCCTCCTCAGAGTGGCCAGTCGCTAACTCCTCCGCCTCCTCCTCCTCCTCCTCCTCCTCAGAGTGGCCAGTGGAGCGGTCAGTCTCCGCCTCCTCCTCCTCCTCCTCCTCCGCCTCCTCATGAGCAGCGATTCCAGCTCGAGATTCCCTCCAACGCTCTCGTGGTCGGGCCAAGTGGTTCGGGGAAGAGTGTATTCGTCTTCAACCTATTACGACACGGCTTGATTCAACCATTACCAGATTCGATCGTTTGGTGTTATTCTGTGTGGCAACCTCTATACGAGAGCATTCGTCAAGTGCTACCCCAGGTCCAGTTTGTGAAAGGACTACCCTATAACCTGGAGGAGGACAATTACTTTGATGCCCATAAGCAGAACGTGTTGGTTCTAGACGATTTTCTGGCGGAAGCCAAGAATGACAAGCGGATATCCCGTCTGTTTACTCAAACTTCCCATCACAAAAATGTATTGATCTTTCTCCTATTGCAAAACCTGTTCCCGAGAGGCAAGGAATCTCGTGACATTGCTCTCAATTCGCATTACGTGACCCTATTCAACTCGCCTGTAGACAGACAACAGGTGAAGGTATTTGCGAGAAGAATATTCCCCGATGATATAGGTAGATTCATGAGTGTTTACAAGAGAGCTGTTGAAACGCCTTATGGAAACCTAACGATGGATCTCAAACCTTCAACGAGTGAAACGAATAGACTACATCTCAACGTCCTGTCACAACGAAATATAACCAACCGTCAGCAGGGTCGTGGTGGTGGTTCGCAACACCACCGAGAGATAAAAGAAATCTCACCTGACTCAGATCTTCAGACAGGTCGTGACGTTCGAGCTGAACACACGTCTCATTCCCTTCTGGACGACACTGCATCCATTTCGAGCGAAGAGTCTGGACCTTTCACCATGGCGACGGCTTGTACATCCTGTGGCACGTTGCTGAGCGATGTCGATTCGTTGCAACACCATATACGATCTTGGTGCCCGGCAGATCATCAAGGCGCTTTGAAATCCAACAAGAGGAAACGTGTCATCTATGACAGTGACACCGAGGATGAGGGACTACAGCGCCGTCAGAAAGGTGGTGGTAGTAGTGATCACGCTGTCCAATCTGCTCCTCCGCCTCCACGCCACTGGCCAGTCACCGACACGGAAGCAGAGGAATGGCAAAACGTAGGCTTGCAACGTATCTGGAAACGGGTCTATACCCTTTATCAAGACGTGATGAGAGTCAAACGACAAAAATACCAACGACTAGGTCGAACGGCAGAATGGATAGACAGAAAAATGAAACAGCTTTGGGAACTGAAACTGGCCGAAAGTCTCAACATTATCCTAGAGTTTACCCAATACTTTAAAGAGGCTCCCCTGTTTCTACCCCTTCTCGTCAGTCTAGGTGACATGGATCCGTCAACGGACCAGTCCACCCTCAAAAGTAAGGTCCGTCGTTTCACGAAACCTAAACTGAGAGACATTCTGACTCACCTGGATATGCCTGAAATTGAGAGCGACTCTGACTTGGATATGGCTACCGAAAACGACGGGGCTAATGCAGATGACGAGCAGAGTGAATAGGAATAACAAAACGCTTCCAGAGATATCACTATCAGTCGACTCTCAGCGTTCGAAGAGACAGAATGCGTTCTAAATTAGCCAATTCCAAAACGGTTCACATCATTAAAACATTACATGATCCTATCAACAGGAAGAAGAAGAAAGGTGATAAGAAGCGTCCAATTTCCCTCTATGTCAACGGGCTTATTAAGCTGGGACCTCCCGGGCATCGAAATCAAACCAAGAGATGAGGTCTCAGGATATTCATCCCAAGGGATAGACTATATAAGAGGACGGATACTTTAAAATGCATAGGAAAATATGTGTTATTTTCAAATCGGTTACACTTTCCATACTGAACGGGAACTGTGTATGTGTATCTCAAATTAGTTGTACATTATATTTTCAATACTGTATGTAGAACACCTTACTGCATGTAGAACGCCTTGCTGTTTATCACAAATGTATCTCATCTTGTAATAAAAAAGTCAGTCTAAACCAGGTTATTTTGTCATGTTTTCTGTGTGTAAGTCTTCATAAGATATAGAGGAGGGTTTGAAATAACGTTTGAATAGCTTTGAAATGTGACAATAGACAACCATTTTGAAAACGAGACGAGTATTACAATGCATACATCCAAGCAATGCTACGATATGGTAACGCATCAGTCGTGTTCCAGATTAACGTCCAAAACCCATTATATACAATGTACATATGATCATGTTGATACTGCAACGCATGTTAGAAAGTACCACCGTCAGAGCAGGACATGTACATGTTAAGATTCTCATTTCAAGACATTTTACAATAAATGACAAGACATCACAAACCATTATAAAATAGTACAGTCCATTGCATTATATATTACTATGTATTATAGGGGTGTGAAGGCAATATAAAGTTTGATGGTCACTATTGATTGAATACTTAATTTTTAAGACAGTTGAGAACCTCCCACCAGTTAGCTCTCACATAGCAAACTGGAACATGTCAATGTTCACATGAAACCAATTGTAAAACTTATAGGGATTAAGATATTGATATTGATATTGATAACAGGTTTCCTGATATACTGTGTGTCCTTTGATACGAACCTAAATACTAACTGTCATGATATAAATTCAAAAACCTCGATAAATCTATACAGAGATGCCTAAAACACGCTTGCCCCGTTATAGTGCATAGAGGAGAGATGGATCTCGAAACCACGTGCGTTTGAGCGGGCCAGTGTTATAACAGTGTTACAACGGGGGAGGTACGGCAACGTCAAGCAAATAATGGGTGGATTCACTGCTCAAGTGTCAAGCTTCGCTGGTCATTGTTTGCTTATCTTAGCTATAGGTCTTGCCTCGTTAGACCTCGCCAGTTAACAAACCCGTAAAAGTTGCTTATGTTCTGCCACGTTGGTTATATTGGTGGACAAAGTATGATATATAGCTGAATGTCATTTTGGAAAACATATCATATCAACGTATATAATAACAGACGTTGATTTACTAGCTATCGTGTCAAGGTATGTCATTTTCATAAAGTTCTATTTGAAGACTGAACTTGATGTTCATCTCAAGAGTATATAGTGTCGTTGTTCACACGATGTAAAAACACCTAATGTCTTTTATAAATGTATGTGTTTGATGCTGGAATACGCAACTCATGTTAATTCAGATGTTTTACAGCAATGACAATCCACACGAACTCGAGCTGACCCCTATAGTACAATGCCCATATATGGATGTTTTACTATGAAAACGGCGCCTTATTAAGCCGTCAAAACCACACACCTTTCTTTCTCGATACAGCTCAATCTTGTTCACCTTCTTCGCTCTCATGACTGTCGTACGCTGTAGTGAGTCGTATCAACCGAGTACATATATCAGTAATAACTTCCTATATTATTATTATTAAAACGCACCACATTTCTTATTGCTACGTGACTGTTAGTAGACTACTAGACTACTAGACTATCTACACTTGTATGATCTATGCTCTATCCAATCAAACGTTTCATAAACTCATAACGTTAAACACGATATATCTGAAAGCACAGTACTATTCATGATGTATCAATGAGGTATATAGATTTTCAGTGTTAAAAAATATACGTAAAATGGTTAACTATTCGTCGCCGCCTGAATACGTTTTGGAGTTCTGTACATAAAATGTGTTAGAATGTTTGACGAGACAGCCTTCATTTCACCTTATATCAGTACTAACTACCATATTTTAAAAGTTGACAAGGCAAAAAAAAACTCATATAAAACTCATATAAATTGGTTTACATAGATACATTTTTTGTGTGAATAACTATAAACTACAGTTCTTATAATAATAACCATTCTAAGTTTCTGTTTTAAACGTTGGCGAATCTCCTTCTAGACTTTTATACATTAAAACAAAGATACGTTTTTCCATGAATATCTGTTAAAATAGTTCAGATCTGTATCCACCTCATATATATTAACACGCTTAAAATGTCTCGGTTTTTAGCTCGCCTCTGTTGACAGAATAAACAATCCATTCATGTCCAGTAGGTCAGAACGGGCTTAAGTGTATTTGTTCGGCGATATGGTAAACACGGGCGTTAGGCGTTGTGAGGGCTCATGACACGTCATACCTACAAATATTTTTGGCACCAAACTATAAACTCGTTCGATTGGTCTTCATTACTTGATGGGTAGTGCTAGAAAAGACCATTGTTCTCGTTAATGATCATGGATAGGTTCAAAAGCATCCTTGCATTGTGTAGTCTAATGATTCCTCGACCTTTCTAACCTGTGACGTCATGCATACATTAGCCTATCAATGAGCTAGGCTGCATACATTATCGGTTCCTCATTTGGTTCCTCATTAAGGAGTATGAGCTCCCTCTTACTCTACTACTAGAGAGAGAGAGAGAGAGAGAGAGAGAGAGAGAGAGAGAGAGAGAGAGAGAGAGAGGGAGAGGGAGAGAGAGAGAGAGAGAGGGAGAGGGAGAGGGAGAGGGAGAGAGAGAGAGAGAGAGAGAGAGAGAGAGAGAGAGAGAGAGAGAGAGAGAGAGAGAGAGAGAGAGAGAGAGAGAGAGAGAGAGAGAGAGAGAGAGAGAGAGAGACATCTCGTTGGGGTGGACGTGGAATACGCATTTCACCGTGCAATTTGGAAATCGACCATGGAAACCGAAACCGTATTGCCCACCTGTATTACTATCTTAAGTTTACAGGGGTATATAATAATTAGAGAGAGAGAGAATAGTCTTTAGGAAGAATATTACTTAATGATTGATAGGCAAGGGGCAGTTTCTTTTTGTACAAATTAAAGATATGGTTACATGTTGGTTTATACTGAAGTTATTCTGTCTGTATATTTTGTGTTGCTTGCAAACTAGTATGACCGAGCATTTGTCTCTCACTGGGTTGTTTAGTTGTTTCCTCAGTTCAATGTCTGCATTTGCTTCCATGAATGTATCGGGAACTTGTTCCGTGTTGGTTTAACTGTTAAACTTCTCGAGGATTACTTCTCAGTGTCTTGTTTTGATGTAATGATTGGTTTGATAAATGTGATTGAAAGATGTGCTTGTTCAGCTTTGATTAAGCCCAGTTACATCTGAACACTGAAGGGCTCTGATGGTTTGTTCTGGTATACAGACTGAGTTTGAAATTAATGAGTGCACCATCATTTGTAAAATAAATATTCTTGGTTATTGTTCCTCCTCACTAAATTATAAGATAGTTCTTTTATAACAACATCCATTCCATTGTGTTTAAGTCGCATCAGTGTGTATTGTAGAATTTGATTTAGAATATCTGAGAGAAATATACATGGATCATAATACTTATCCTTTAGATCCGGAAAGACTTAGCATAAAACACTGTCTCACTGATAATTAGAAACAAAAACTATTAGGTGGTAAAAATGTATCCGATGGTCAATCTTTGGTGCGAAACTTGATAGACAAATGCAAATGCGTGGTACACTACAGACATATCTTACTACATTTTTCTTTGAGTTTGAAGTTAACAGAAGTACACAGAGTTCTCCAGTTTGATGTGAGTCCCTGGATGAAACCCTACATTAAATTGAGGAAGAAAACCACTAGTGACTTCCAAACGAATCTTTACAAGTTAATGAATAATTATGTATAAGGCAAAGCATTTGAAAACCAATAAAAAGAGAAGATGAAATATTATTCAGGAAGAGGATGAGGAAGAGCCATACAGATAGGTTATTGCGTGTCCTGCTTTTGATTGATTTGGAATATTCGACCACGATTAAGCTGATATTTTTGTGAACAAGTCTAACATACTTTTAAATAAATCCCATATACGTTTGAGTATATATTTGGAATATTCGACCACGATTAAGCTGCTATGTTTGTGAACAAGTCTAACATACTTTTAAATAAATCCCATATACGTTTGAGTATATGAGTAAATTAAATTTCTTGAAACAGTTAATGTATAATTTTTATTATAATGACATGAAAAATATATGGAAATAGATGTGCAGTTTTATACACTGGCACAGACCCTTTGCTACTAGAAATACAAACAGATGATGTTAACGAAGACATGAAGGATAACATCGACTTGTACGATACCAACGATTTTTATTTTAAAAAAACAAAAAAACTACACATACACATACACATACACTACAACATAAACAGTTTTTAGGAAAGATGAAGAATGGACCTGGGGTATATTTCTGTATATGTGCGATATAGGCCTAAGATGTATTGTATACAAACATTCTAAAAATATTTAAGAAAGCTAAAAGAAGTAACAAGTATACAGGACATAATAATATTTACTTTGAACAATATATCGAGGTATTATTTGGTAAATAAGACTTTTAGACACGAAATGAATACTTTGAGAAGTGGAGGGCATAACATGTACGCAATGAGAATAAATAATTCTTCCTTGTGTCAATTAGACACACAAAGATGGATTAAAGATGATGATGTACATACATATGCATATGGTTTTGTCCTCACACACAGGATGTGCTGATATTGATTTGTGAAAATTGTTTTATAACAGAATATATCACATTTTAGTTGAAAGTTGTTGCATTATGTAATTCAAATAAGAGTAAATATTATTGTCATAAAATACCTTCATAGACTCGTTGACGTCTCGTTACTGTACAAATGAAGGATGTCAAACACGAGATCTAACAATTGATAGTTCAGCTATTTTACATTCAGGACTACCATTCTGAAAGTGTAAATATGGACAGATCCAAAGACTGAATGGATTAGAATACATGCTAATTTGATAGAAAACTACAATCATTTGTGTTATTATAGACAGTGCTGTCCCAATGCAATAGCATTGTGATTATTTTTTCACTCTGCGAATTGTGTCAGTGTACACGGTTGAACCAACAACCCCAAGGTTAAACCATGAATACTCATATTATGTGAAGCAGGTGATCAAACATTTTCAAATTCCTCTCAACTATAATCTAATCTTAAAGATCTGGTGAAATGCATTTTTCTCGAGAATGACAGATGTGTATCTCTAAGTATATTGTATATCGGAATTAATTGAGCATAGTTGGATATCTAAACATTCAATATATGGAAAATTTAAGTTGTTTGATTGAAGATTTGTTAGTGAAATTTACAATCAAAATGTTGCGAAATTACGTTTAATTATGACTATCGCCGAAAATGAGGTTACTCCAGTGATGTCACAGAAGTCATCCCTTCAGGGGCCACATCCCAGCAGACTTTCATTCTGGTCGCTGGGGCTAAATTAGGCAGTTTTTTAAAAAGCCGTATTTAAGTAATTTATTGACCGATTTCAGAAATTTTAAATCGAGCAATTATCAAATTGACATCCCATTTTATTGAATCCGATTTTGACAATATGTCATTTCATCTATCCATTAAGTTATAACAGATTACATGTTTGGTGAACATGGTCCTACATAAAACCACCACGAGCTGCTGCAGAGTAAATTCATTGCTGATATACAGTTTCAGTGGTTAATATTCACCTTTTTATTTCCCTGTGTGTCATCAGTTGAGTCAAGTCGCTCCTAGATTTGTTAGACTTAAAGAGTAACAGTGAATTCATTTTCTGATCCCTACTTAAAGGGTCAATAGACTGTTCTAGAGATTGATGGGCTGACGAGGAGATAACTAAAAACATGTCTCCTATGAAATAAGTATTAACACAAGTTAAGAAACCTTATGTTTTTTTCACCAGCAAAAGTTTTCTAATATGAAAGAAGAAAAATGTGTCAGTAAACGTAACCGATCGAGATTCATAATAAAGAGGAAACATTCATTTAGATGACTTAGCACTTCCGTTGGATATTTGCATTTTAAAAAGTTTGGTGTATTGGTCTTAAGAACGTGTTACGTAATACTGAGAAAAGCAAGTGAATATTGGTTGTCAAGTCAACTGGTCAAACTTTAGTATCCGCCTTGCAGTCAAAGTCACTAGCAACAACACTTTGAACCTTCAAAACCAGAAATTGTGAAAAAGACCTTCTGACGAAATATTGTCGTACATTTCCTATCAGATCGAACTGCGATGTGCACGGTTATGCGCAGTATACGTTTTTTATGCGTAGGGTATGTCCTTAAATATAAAGAAGTAAAATCCCCATTTATTATTACCTAAAGGGATAATCTTTGAAAAGAATAGTTTTATTTCATCATGAAATGAATTGCAAGCTGCAAAGTGCCAAATAAATGTTTTCGATTTACCTTATTCCAGGACTAATCACTTTGTGTGGACACTCACACAAGCACCATGAATCGTATATTCCCCTCCTGACTCTCGACAAGGTATGATTCAGGTGCACAATCAGACTCCGAGACAAGCACAATGAAGTCTATATTCCCACCTGACTCTCGACCAGGTGTAATTCAGATGAACAATCAGACACCGAGACAAGCACACTGAAGTCTATGTTCCCACCTGACTCTCAACCAGGTATGATCCAGGTGAACAATCAGACACCGAGACAAGCACCATGAAGTCTATGTTCCCACCTGACTCTCGACCAGGTATGATTCAGGTGAACAATCAGACATCGAGACAAGCACAATGAAGTCTATATTCCCCTCCTGACTCTCGACCAGGTATGATTCAGGTGAACAATCAGACACCGAGGCAAGCACACTGAAGTCTATGTTCCCACCTGACTCTCGACCAGGTATGATTCAGGTAACACAGGTTGCAATCAGATACTAAGTACTGCACAATGCGTCCTCAGTCAACGCTTATAAGAGTAAAAAGTTTGTCGTGTCTTCATATTACATATAGGTAATTTGCATATGTTGATACGAACAGCATACACATGTTTAGTGGTCAGAAAGGTTAGCATGTGTTTATTAAAGCTCAGGATGTTAAGATGTTGAATGTTTGGTGGTCAGTAAAGTAACATTGGTTTATGAAAGCTCAGGATGTTTAGATGGTGGAGGTTTGGTGGTCAGTAAAGTTATCATTGGTTTATGAAAGCTCAGGATGTTGAGATGTTGGATGTTTGGTGGTCAGTAAGGTTATCATTGGTTTATGAAAGCTCAGGATGTTGAGATGTTGGATGTTTGGTGGTCGGTAATGTTATCATTGGTTTATGAAAGCTCAGGATGTTGAGATGTTGGATGTTTGGTGGTCAGTAATGTTATCATGGATGTATGTAAACCCAGGATGTTGAGATGATGGATGTTTGGTGTTCAATAAGGTTATCATGGGTTTATGAAAGCTCAGGATGTTGAGATGTTGGATGTTTGGTGGTCAGTAAAGTAACATTGGTTTATGAAAGCTCAGGATGTTGAGATGGTGGCTTTTTGGTGGTCAGTAAAGTAACATTGGTTAATGAAAGCTCAGGATGTTGAGATGGTGGATTTTTGGTGGTCAGTAATGTTATCACGGGTTTATGTAAGCCCAAGATGTTTAGATGGTGGAGGTTTGGTGGTGAGTAAAGTTATCATTGGTTTATGAAAGCTCAGGATGTTGAGATGTTGGATGTTTGGTGGTCAGTAAAGTTATCATTGGTTTATGAAAGCTCAGGATGTTGAGATGTTGAATGTTTGGTTGTCAGTAAAGCTATCATGGGTTTATGAAAGCTCAGGATGTTGAGATGTTGGATGTTTGGTTGTCAGTAAAGTTATCATGGGTTTATGAAAGCTCAGGATGTTGAGGTGTTGGATGTTTGGTGGACAGTAATGTTATCATTGGTTTATGAAAGCTCAGGATGTTGAAATGTTGAATGTTTGTTGACAGTAAAGTAATTATTGGTTTATGAAAGCTCAGGATGTTGAGATGTTGGATGTTTGGTGGTCAGTAATGTTAACTGGGTTTATGAAAACTCAGGATGTTGAGATATTGGATGTTTGGTGGTCAGTAAGGTTAGCACGGGTTTATGAAAGCTCAGGATGTTGAGATGTTGGATGGTTGGTGGTTAGTAAAGTAAGCACGGTTTTATGAAAGCTCGGGATGTTGAGAGGTGGGATGTTTGGTTGTCAGTAAGGTTATCATGGATTTATGAAAGCCAAGGATGTTGAGATTTGGGATGTCTGGTGGTCAGTAAAGTTATCATGGATTTATGAAAGCTCAGGATGTTGAGATTGTTGAGGTTTGGTGGTCAGTAATGTTAGCACGGGTTTATGAAAGCTCAGGATGTTGAGATGTTGGATGTTTGGTGGTCAGTAATGTTATCATGGATGTATGTAAGCCCAGGATGTTGAGATGATGGATGTTTGGTGTTCAATAAGGTTATCATGGGTTTATGAAAGCTCAGGATGTTGAGATGTTGGATGTTTGGTGGTCAGTAAAGTAACATTGGTTTATGAAAGCTCAGGAACTTGAGATGGTGGCTTTTTGGTGGTCAGTAAAGTAACATTGGTTTATGAAAGCTCAGGATGTTGAGATGGTGGATTTTTGGTGGTCAGTAATGTTATCACGGGTTTATGTAAGCCCAAGATGTTTAGATGGTGGAGGTTTGGTGGTGAGTAAAGTTATCATTGGTTTATGAAAGCTCAGGATGTTGAGATGTTGGATGTTTGGTGGTCAGTAAAGTTATCATTGGTTTATGAAAGCTCAGGATGTTGAGATGTTGAATGTTTGGTTGTCAGTAAAGCTATCATTGGTTTATGAAAGCTCAGGATGTTGAGATGTTGGATGTTTGGTTGTCAGTAAAGTTATCATGGGTTTATGAAAGCTCAGGATGTTGAGGTGTTGGATGTTTGGTGGACAGTAATGTTATCATTGGTTTATGAAAGCTCAGGATGTTGAAATGTTGAATGTTTGTTGACAGTAAAGTTATCATTGGTTTATGAAAGCTCAGGATGTTGAGATGTTGGATGTTTGGTGGTCAGTAATGTTAACTGGGTTTATGAAAACTCAGGATGTTGAGATATTGGATGTTTGGTGGTCAGTAAGGTTAGCACGGGTTTATGAAAGCTCAGGATGTTGAGATGTTAGATGGTTGGTGGTTAGTAAAGTAAGCACGGTTTTATGAAAGCTCGGGATGTTGAGAGGTGGGATGTTTGGTTGTCAGTAAGGTTATCATGGATTTATGAAAGCCAAGGATGTTGAGATGTGGGATGTCTGGTGGTCAGTAAAGTTATCATGGATTTATGAAAGCTCAGGATGTTGAGATTGTTGAGGTTTGGTGGTCAGTAATGTTAGCACGGGTTTATGAAAGCTCAGGATGTTGAGATGTTGGATGTTTTGTGGTCAGTAATGTTATCACGGGTTTATGTAAGCCCAGGATGTTGAGATGTTGGATGTTTGGTGTTCAATAAGGTTATCATGGGTTTATGAAAGCTCAGGATGTTGAGAAGTTGGATGTTTTGTGGACAGTAATGTTATCATTGGTTTATGAAAGCTCAGGATGTTGAAATGTTGAATGTTTGTTGACAGTAAAGTTATCATGGGTTTATGAAAGCTCAGGATGTTGAGATGTTGGATGTTTGGCGGTCAGTAATGTTATCATGGATTTATGAAAGCTCAGGATGTTGAGATGTGGGATGTCTGGTGGTCAGTAAAGTTATCATGGATTTATGAAAGCTCAGGTTGTTGAGATGGTTGATGTTTGGTGGTCAGTAAGGTTATCATTGGTTTATGAAAGCTCAGGATTAGAGGTGGGTATTGCTAAGATTTGTTCATATTGCGATATATTGCGATTTTAATTCATGTATTGTGATATAAATTGCAATATATTGCAAGACATTTCTTTTAAGAATAAATTACTTGGTTTAGTTATTGCTTGATTGAGATATAATGAGAGTAATATCCTTGGTTAATAAATCTTGAATAAAACACATGGCTAATTATTGAAAATAAGCTCATAATTTTGGATTTGGCATGAATAAAAATGCACTTAGTCTGGTTTCTCTAAAGAAATTATAATCTTCATTTTGTCAACTCGACTGGTCAGTCCAATAGTCCAAATACGGAAGAGAAATATTATACCATTATGAGTTTAAAGGCACACCTATCAACAGTACTATCTGATCTACAGTCCCAGGACTGGAAATTAACACAATTTAGATCTAGTACTTAAATGTTTACGCAATAGGACAAAAATGAGATGTTACCGAGAACAGGACCACATATTACCGTGTATATATATGGTCATAGAAAAAACAATTTCTGTATGTGACTGATGTGATAATTCAATGCCCGGTAACAAACTTGCAGTTTGCTGTCTAAATAATTATTTCTGTAAGACTGTAATGTTAAACTTTTATCAAATATATATTTGTGTTTCAGATTCATGCCATTATTCACGTCATACTCATGAAACACTCCCCTATACCAAACAACAAAGTTCATGTTATGCAGTGTATAACATAGTTCCAAAATGTTGCGACTAGTTGACCCAAAAGCTTGTTAGTCCTAAACAAATATTGCTAGTCCCAGAAACTAGAGCTGACAAGAGTGAGGTAGGTAGACTGGCATTATTGGCATAACTGTGAACATACATGTATATGTATACACTAAACAAACACACGCTTTCGTTTCCATATATCGCCGGTCACCTTCGTCTACTAATGCCTACATTGAATACAAGCTACAGGGAATGATAGCTAAACTGTTTGTTGTGATAATGATACGTTTACCTGAACACACGTGAACTGTTCCAATTAGAATGCGTTAGTGTGCCTAGTACGGTCGAAACATATTCACACAACCCAAGAGATAAGTGAATTAAGGAGCAATCTTAGCTAATCCTGGACATTGACTGAGACACTTTAAAGAATAAGAATCAATCATATTAGAATCGGGTACACACACAAATACTGTGTTTATAATGTGAATAATTTTCACAGTGAAATAAGCAGCGAATAACAACAATTAAGTTTCCCATTTATCACTTAGATATGTGACTATGATATATAATAAAACTAGGTGTTATATATCTCCAACTTTTGACGCCTGTGGAATCAATATTTCTTGACAATAATGGTTAGGTTACAAATGAGTACGTCAGTATGAACTGAAAGAAAATTTCATCGAGTGGCTATACATATACTATAGATGTTGAGAACATATGTTACATGGCTTGACATTAATTGCATGACACCTGGAGCCAATATTTAATATAATATCATAACGTTTAAGTTATTGTCAAATTTCAAAAATATTGAATTCGTTCGTGAGAATTAAACCAACATTTTATTGAGTATTTAGTTCATATACTAAATAGTCTATAGGCCTTAGTGACATATCTTAAAATGAAATGACTTTATTAAATGAACTGGAAGGCATTATAATTTATATATAATGATCACATGAGTCAGAAAGTGACAGCAACTATTGAGACTCAGAAGTTGTCCTTCGCCGTTTCAACAACAACGTAAGTAAACTGCTATAAGATAATTTAAATATTGATAACTATACGTATTACATTTGGTAATTATTTTAAAGTTCTCTATAAAATGTTTCTGATTATCTGACATTTGTGACGATAGATTTGATCTCAAATGGACAATTACAGGCCCGCTGTCATTAACATTTTGAAGTAAAGTAGATAGAAAAAAGCAAGCGGTGAAAAAGAGGTTTTGCTGTTAAATGTTCACCAGACGTGTCAATTAAAGAGCAACATTTAATTTCAAATGACATTATAACTACTTCGTAGCCTGTTTGTGATTTGCAATAGATACACGTGTATCTTATTATAAGGAGAAGGTGAATGCGAATATATACAACCATAAGACATACATAAGAAAACAATATTTTCGGGATAATAACTCCTTCATCAGGGGAGACGTAATTCCACCTGATGAGGGACTTTGTGAGAACTATTTCCATACAGAAAAACATCAAAATGTTAAGCAGACATCATTTTCTAACTTCACAGTCATATAGACGCCGCTACCAAGTTACACTCTGTGTAATCATTCATCGTTTACATGACTTAATTAAAGTTTATGCACTCATTACAAAACGTGAAGGCTTACATCAGTCCCAATCGTACATTTACTTTGATAACTGAAGAAAACTGCGACAAAATAAGCCTCACTATAGTATATAGCATGCTAGTAAATGTGTATCGTCTACAATCACCATTTTACGAGAAATCATGATATTCGATGTGGAAAAAGGGAAATATATCAGACGATTTCCTAATGTTACAATGTGTTCTAAATGTATTGTAAAACCCGGTTTTCAATAAGCATATTGCAATACGTATCGATTTCATCTTTGAACCGGTTAATACCGGTAAACCGGTTATATTGCGCACCTCTACTCAGGATGTTGAGATGTTGGATGTTTGGTGGTCAGTAAGGTTATCATTGGTTTATGTAAGCTCAGGATGTTGAGATGGTGGATTTTTGGTGGTCAGTAATGATATCACGGGTTTATGTAAACTCAGGATGTTGAGATGGTGGATTTTTGGTGGTCATTAATGTTATCACGGGTTTATGTAAACTCAGGATGTTGAGATGGTGGATTTTTGGTGGTCAGTAATATTGTCACGGGTTTATGTTAGCCCAGGATGTTGAGATGGTGGATGTTTGGTGTTCAATAAGGTTATCATGGGTTTATGAAAGCCAAGGATGTTGAGTGTTGGATGTTTGGTGTTCAATAAGGTTATCATGGGTTTATGAAAGTTCAGGATGTTGAGATGTTGGATGTTTGGTGTTCAATAAGGTTATCATGGGTTTATGAAAGCCAAGGATGTTGAGATGTTGGATGTTTGGTGTTCAATAAGGTTATCATGGGTTTATGAAAGCCCAGGATGTTGAGATGTTGGATGTTTGGTGTTCAATAAGGTTATCACGGGTTTATGTTAGCCCAGGATGTTGAGATGGTGGATGTTTGGTGTTCAATAAGGTTGTCATGGGTTTATGAAAGCCAAGGATGTTGAGTGTTGGATGTTTGGTGTTCAATAAGGTTATCATGGGTTTATGAAAGTTCAGGATGTTGAGATGTTGGATGTTTGGTGTTCAATAAGGTTATCATGGGTTTATGAAAGCCCAGGAAGTTGAGATGTTGGATGTTTGGTGTTCAATAAGGTTATCATGGGTTTATGAAAGCCCAGGATGTTGAGATGTTGGATTTTTGGTGTTCAATAAGGTTATCACGGGTTTATGTAAGCCCAGGATGTTGAGATGTTGGATGTTTGGTGTTCAATAAGGTTATCATGGGTTTATGAAAGCCCAGGATGTTGAGATGTTGGATGTTTGGTGTTCAATAAGGTTATCACGGGTTTATGTAAGCCCAGGATGTTGAGATGTTGGATGTTTGGTGTTCAATAAGGTTATCATGGGTTTATGAAAGCCCAGGATGTTGAGATGTTGGATTTTTGGTGTTCAATAAGGTTATCACGGGTTTATGTAAGCCCAGGATGTTGAGATGTTGGATGTTTGGTGTTCAATAAGGTTATCATGGGTTTATGAAAGCCCAGGATGTTGAGATGTTGGATGTTTGGTGTTCAATAAGGTTATCACGGGTTTATGAAAGCCCAGGATGTTGAGATGTTGGATGTTTGGTGTTCAATAAGGTTATCATGGGTTTATGAAAGCCCAGGATGTTGAGATGTTGGATGTTTGGTGTTCAATAAGGTTATCATGGGTTTATGAAAGCCCAGGATGTTGAGATGTTGGATGTTTGGTGTTCAATAAGGTTATCACGGGTTTATGAAAGCGCAGGATGTTGAGATGTTGGATGTTTGGTGTTCAATAAGGTTATCATGGGTTTATGAAAGCCCAGGATGTTGAGATGTTGGATGTTTGGTGTTCAATAAGGTTATCATGGGTTTATGAAAGCTCAGGATGTTGAGATGTTGGATGTTTGGTGTTCAATAAGGTTATCATTGGTTTACGAAAGCTCAGGATGTTAAGATGTTGGATGTTTGGTGTACAATAAGGTTATCATGGGTTTATGAAAGCTCAGGATGTTGAGATGTTGGATGTTTGGTGTTCAATAAGGTTATCATTGGTTTATGAAAGCTCACGATGTTGAGATGTTGGATGTTTGGTGTTCAATAAGGTTATCATGGGTTAATGTAAGCCCAGGATGTTGAGATGTTGGATGTTTGGTGGTCAATAAGGTTATCATGGGTTTATGAAAGCCCAGGATGTTGAGATGTTGGATGTTTGGTGTTCAATAAGGTTATCATTGGTTTATGAAAGCTCAGGATGTTGAGATGTTGGATGTTTGGTGTTCAATAAGGTTATCATGGGTTAATGTAAGCCCAGGATGTTGAGATGTTGGATGTTTGGTGTTCAATAAGGTTGTCATGGGTTAATGTAAGCCAAGGATGTTGAGATGTTGGATGTTTGGTGTTCAATAAGGTTATCACGGGTTTATGAAAGCTCAGGATGTTGAGATGGTTGATGGTTGGTGTTCAATAAGGTTATCATGGGTTAATGTAAGCCAAGGATGTTGAGATGTTGGATGTTTGGTGTTCAATAAGGTTATCACGGGTTTATGTAAGCCCAGGATGTTGAGATGTTGGATGTTTGGTGTTCAATAAGGTTATCACGGGTTTATGTAAGCCCAGGATGTTGAGATGTTGGATGTTTGGTGTTCAATAAGGTTATCACGGGTTTATGTAAACTCAGGATGTTTAGATGGTGGATGTTTGGTGGTCAGTAAAGTTATCATTGGTTTATGAAAGCTCAGGATGTTTAGATGGTGGATGTTTGGTGGTCAGTAATGTTATCACGGGTTTATGAAAGCTCAGGATGTTGAGATGGTGGATGTTTGGTGGTCAGTAATGTTGTCACGGGTTTATGTAAGCCCAGGATGTTTAGATGGGGGAGGTTTGGTGGTCAGTAAAGTTATCATTGGTTTATGAAATCTCAGGATGTTGAGATGTTGGATGTTTGGTGGTCAGTAAAGTTATCATTGGTTTATGAAATCTCAGGATGTTGAGAAGTTGGATGTTTGGTGGTCAGTAAAGATACACGGGTTTATGTAAGCCCAGGATGTTTAGATGGTGGATGTTTGGTGGTTAGTAAAGTTTTCATTGGTTTATGAAAGCTCAGGATGTTGAGATGATGGATGTTTGGTGGTCAGTAATGTTGGACGGGTTTATGTAAGCCCAGGATGTTTAGATGGTGGGGGTTTGGTGGTCAGTAAAGTTATCATTGGTTCATGAAAGCTCAGGATGTTGAGATGTTGAATGTTTGGTGGTCAGTAAAGTAACATGGGTTTATGAAAGCTCAGGATGTTGAGATGGTGGAGGTTTGGTGGTCAGTAATGTTATCATTGGTTTATGAAAGCTCAGGATGTTGAGATGTTGGATGTTTGGTGTTCAATTAGGTTATCATGGGTTAATGTAAGCCCAGGATGTTGAGATGTTGGATGTTTGGTGTTCAATAAGGTTGTCATGGGTTAATGTAAGCCAAGGATGTTGAGATGTTGGATGTTTGGTGTTCAATAAGGTTATCACGGGTTTATGAAAGCTCAGGATGTTGAGATGGTGGATGGTTGGTGTTCAATAAGGTTATCATGGGTTAATGTAAGCCAAGGATGTTGAGATGTTGGATGTTTGGTGTTCAATAAGGTTATCACGGGTTTATGTAAGCCCAGGATGTTGAGATGTTGGATGTTTGGTGTTCAATAAGGTTATCACGGGTTTATGTAAGCCCAGGATGTTGAGATGTTGGATGTTTGGTGTTCAATAAGGTTATCACGGGTTTATGTAAACTCAGGATGTTTAGATGGTGGATGTTTGGTGGTCAGTAAAGTTATCATTGGTTTATGAAAGCTCAGGATGTTTAGATGGTGGATGTTTGGTGGTCAGTAATGTTATCACGGGTTTATGAAAGCTCAGGATGTTGAGATGGTGGATGTTTGGTGGTCAGTAATGTTGTCACGGGTTTATGTAAGCCCAGGATGTTTAGATGGGGGAGGTTTGGTGGTCAGTAAAGTTATCATTGGTTTATGAAATCTCAGGATGTTGAGATGTTGGATGTTTGGTGGTCAGTAAAGTTATCATTGGTTTATGAAATCTCAGGATGTTGAGAAGTTGGATGTTTGGTGGTCAGTAAAGATACACGGGTTTATGTAAGCCCAGGATGTTTAGATGGTGGATGTTTGGTGGTCAGTAAAGTTTTCATTGGTTTATGAAAGCTCAGGATGTTGAGATGATGGATGTTTGGTGGTCATTAATGTTGGACGGGTTTATGTAAGCCCAGGATGTTTAGATGGTGGGGGTTTGGTGGTCAGTAAAGTTATCATTGGTTCATGAAAGCTCAGGATGTTGAGATGTTGAATGTTTGGTGGTCAGTAAAGTAACATGGGTTTATGAAAGCTCAGGATGTTGAGATGATGGAGGTTTGGTGGTCAGTAATGTTATCATTGGTTTATGAAAGCTCAGGATGTTGAGATGTTGGATGTTTGGTGGTCAGTAAAGTTATCATTGGTTTATGAAATCTCAGGATGTTGACATATTGGATGTTTGGTGGTCAGTAAGGTTAGCACGGGTTTATGAAAGCTCAGGATGTTGAGATGTTGGATGTTTGGTGGTTTGTAAAGTTAGCACGGTTGTATGAAAGCTCAGGATGTTGAGAGGTGGGATGTTTGGTTGTCAGTAAGGTTATCATGGATTTATGAAAGCTCAGGATGTTGAGATGTGGGATGTCTGGTGGTAAGTAAAGTTATCATGGATTTATGAAAGCTTAGGATGTTGAGATTGTTGAGGTTTGGTGGTCAGTAATGTTAGCACGGGTTTATTAAAGCTCAGGATGTTGAAATGTTGGATTTTTGGTGGTCAGTAAAGTTATCATGGGTTTATGAAAGCTCAGGATGTTGAGATGTTGGATGTTTGGTGGACAGTAATGTTATCATTGGTTTATGAAAGCTCAGGATGTTGAAATGTTGAATGTTTGTTGACAATAAAGTTATCATGGGTTTATGAAAGCTCAGGATGTTGAGATGTTGGATGTTTGGTGGTCAGTAATGTTAGCTGGGTTTATGAAAACTCAGAATGTTGAGATGTTTGATGCGTGGTGGTCAGTAATGTTAGCACAGGTTTATGAAAACTCAGGATGTTGAGATGTTGGATGTTTGGTGGTCGGTAAGGTTAGCACGGGTTTATGAAAGCTCAGGATGTTGAGATGTTGGATGTTTGGTGGTTAGTAAAGTTACCACGGTTTTATGAACGCTCAGGATGTTGAGAGGTGGGATGTTAGGTTGTCAGTAAGGATATCATGGATTTATGAAAGCTCAGGATGTTGAGATGTGGGATGTCTGGTGGTCAGTAAAGTTATCATGGATTTATGAAATCTCATGATGTTGAGATTGTTGAGGTTTGGTGGTCAGTAATGTTAGCACGGGTTTATGAAAGCTCAGGATGTTGAGATGTTGGATGTTTGGTGGTCAGTAAGGTTATCATTGGTTTATAAAAGCTCAGGATGTTGAGATGTTGGATGTTTGGAGGTCAGTAAGGTTAGCACGGGTTTATGAAAGCTCAGGATGTTGAGATGTTGGATGTTTGGTGGTTAGTAAAGTTAGCACGGTTTTATGAACGCTCAGGATGTTGAGAGGTGGGATGTTTGGTTGTCAGTAAGGTTATCATGGATTTATGAAAGCTCAGGATGTTGAGATGTGGGATGTCTGGTGGTCAGTAAAGTTATCATGGATTTATGAAAGCTCAGGATGTTGAGATTGTTGAGGTTTGGTGGTCAGTAATGTTAGCACGGGTTTATGAAAGCTCAGGATGTTGAGATGTTGGAATTTTGGTGGTCAGTAAGGTTATCAAGGGTTTATGAAAGCTCAGGATGTTGAGATGTTGGATGTTTGGTTGTCAGTAATGTTATCATTGGTTTATGAAAGCTCAGGATGTTGAGATGTTTGATGCATGGTGGTCAGTAATGTTAGCACAGGTTTATGAAAGCTCAGGATGTTGAGATGTTGGATGTTTGGTTGTCAGTAATGTTATCATTGGTTTATGAAAGCTCAGGATGTTGAGATGTTTGATGTGTGGTGTCCATTTGATCTTTTATGTTAGTACGGGTTAATGAAAGCTCAAGATGTTGAGACGTGGGATGGTTGGTAGATAGTGAGGTTAGCATGGGTTTATGAAAGCTCAGGATGTTGAGATGTTGGATGTTTGGTGGTTACTACTGTTATCATTGGTTTATGAAAGCTCAGGATGTTGAGATGTGGGATGTCTGGTGGTCAGTAAAGTTATCATGGGTTTATGAAAGCTCATGATGTTGAGATGGAGGATGTTTGGTGGTCAGTAAGATTATCATGGATTTATGAAAGCTCAGGATGTTGAGATGGTGGATGTTTGGTGGTCAGTACGGTTATCATGGGTTTATGAAAGCTCAGGATGTTGAATTGTTTGATGTTTGGTGGTCAGTAATGTTATCATGGGTTTATGAAAGCTCAGGATGTTGAATTGTTTGATGTTTGGTGGTCAGTAATGTTATCACGGGTTTATGAAAGCTCAGGTTGTTGAGATGATGGATGTTTGGTGGTCAGCAATGTTATCATTGGTTTATGAAAGCTCAGGATGTTGAGATTTTGGATGGTTGGTTGTCAGTAATATTAGCACGGGTTTATGAAAGCTCAGAATGTTGAGATGTTTGATGCGTGGTGGTCAGTAATGTTATCCCGTGTTTATGAAAGCTCAGAATGTTGAGATGTTGGATGTTTGGTGGTCAGTAAGGTTAGTACGTGTTTATGAAAGCTCAGGATGTTGAGAGGTGGTATGTTTGGTGGTCACTTATGTTAGCACGGGTTTATGAAAGCTCAGGAATTTGAGATGTTGGATGTTTGGTGGTCAGTAAGGTTGGCACGGGTTTATGAAAGCTCAGGATGTTGAGATGTTGGATGTTTAGTGGTCGGCAAAGTTATCATTGGTTTATGAAAGCTCAGGATGTTGAGATGTTGGATGTTTGGTTGTCTGTAAAGTTATCACGTGTTTATGAAAGCTCAGGATGTTTAGATGTTGGATGTTTGGTGGTCAGTAAGGTTAGCACGGATTTATGAAAGCTGAGGATGTTGAGATGTTTGATGCGTGGTGTCCATGAGACCAGCAATGTAAGCTCAGGATGTTGAGATGTTGGATGTTTGGTGGTCAGTAATGTTATCATTGGTTTATGAAAGCTCAGGATGTTGAGATGTTGGATGTTTAGTGGTCGGCAAAGTTATCATTGGTTTATGAAAGCTCAGGATGTTGAGATGTTGGATGTTTGGTTGTCTGTAAAGTTATCACGTGTTTATGAAAGCTCAGGATGTTTAGATGTTGGATGTTTGGTGGTCAGTAAGGTTAGCACGGATTTATGAAAGCTGAGGATGTTGAGAAGTTTGATGCGTGGTGTCCATGAGACCAGCAATGTAAGCTCAGGATGTTGAGATGTTGGATGTTTGGTGGTCAGTAATGTTATCATTGGTTTATGAAAGCTCAGGATGTTGAGATGTTGGATGTTTAGTGGTCGGCAAAGTTATCATTGGTTCATGAAAGCTCAGGATGTTGAGATGTTGGATGTTTGGTTGTCTGTAAAGTTATCACGTGTTTATGAAAGCTCAGGATGTTTAGATGTTGGATGTTGGGAGGTCAGTAAAGTTATCATTGGTTTATGAAAGCTCAGGATGTTGAAATGTTTGATGTTTGGTTGTCAGTAATGTTATCATGGGTTTATGAAAACTCAGAATGTTGAAATGTTGGATGTTTGGTGGTCAGTAATGTTAGCATGGGTTTATGAAAGCTCAGGATGTTGATATGTTGGATGTTTGGTGTTCAATAAGGTTAGTACTGGTTTTTGAAAGCTCAGAATGTTAAGATGTTGAATGTTTGGTGTTTTCAGTAAAGTTATCATGGGTTTATGAATGCTCAGGATGTTGAGATGTTGGATGTTTTGTGGTCAGTTTGGTTATCTTGGGTTTATGAAAACTCAGAATGTTGAAATGTTGGATGTTTGGTGGTCAGTAATGTTAGCACGGGTTTTTGAAAGCTCAGAATGTTAAGATGTTGAATGTTTGGTGTTTTCAGTAAAGTTATCATGGGTTTATGAATGCTCAGGATGTTGAGACCTGGGTTGTTTGGTGGTCAGTAAGGTTAGCACGGGTTTATGAAAGCTCAGAATGTTGAGATGTTGGTTGTTTGATGTTCAGTAAGGTTATCATGGGTTTATGAAAGCTCAGGATGTTTAGACGTGGGATGTTTGGTGGTCAGTAATGTTAGCACGGGTTTATGAAAGCTCATAATGTTGAGACGTGGGAGGTTTGGTGGTCAGTAATGTTAGCATGGGTTTAAGAAAACTCAGGATGTTGATATGGTGGATGTTTGGTGGTCAGTAATGTTAGCACGGGTTTATGAAAGCTCAGGATGTTGAGAGGTGGTATGTTTGGTGGTCACTTATGTTAGCACGGGTTTATGAAAGCTCAGGAATTTGAGATGTTGGATGTTTGGTGGTCAGTACGGTTATCGTGGGTTTATGAAGGCTCAGGATGTTGAATTGTTGGATGTTTGGTGGTCAGTAATGTTAGCACGGGTTTATGAAAGCTCAGGATGTTGAGATGTTGGATGTTTGGTGGTCAGTAATGTTAGCACGGGTTTATGAAAGCTCAGGATGTTTAGATGTTGGATGTTTGGTGGTCAGTAAAGTTATCACGGCTTTATGAAAGCTCAGGATGTTGAGATGTTGGATGTTTGGTGGTCAGTAAAGTTATCACGGGTTTATGAAAGCTCAGGATGTTGAGACGTGGGATGTTTTGTGGTCAGTAATGTTAGCATGGGTTTATGAAAGCTCAGGATGTTGAGATGTTGGATGTTTGGTGGTCAGTTATGTTAGCACGGGTTTATGAAAGCTCAGACTGTTTAGATGTTGAATGTTTGGTGTTCAGTAAAGTTATCATGGATTTATAAAAGCTCAGGAGGGTGAGAGGTGGGATGTTTGTCGTTAAGTAAAGTTTTCATGGATTTATAAAAGCTCAGGAGGGTGAGATGTGGGATGTTTGGTTCAATGTAAAACATTTTGAAACTAATTTGCCGATATCTTTATACTGCCCCTGTAGCGTAGTGTCGTGGTCGTGTTTACTTCGAGTTACGTGGGGCAGATGTCAGAAACAGTTGTAAAACACTGTTGTCAGTTGTTTTTCATCAATCAGGCAGAGAGAGAGAGAGCGTGCCCACAAGAGTGTTTTACAGTGGTTCAGCTGGTGTTAAGTTACTGTTAATCCTGGTGTTGAGAGGATCACAACACTCGGAGACAGACACAGAGGCTGATGTTACCTCATCTGCATTTTGACTCAAGACTTACGTATATCTGTTTCTAATCTGGTGGTGGGTTTGAACAGCCGATCATGACTGCATTTACAAATTGAAGATATGCATTTACACGAAAGTATCTAGTTGACAGCGACCCGTCACCCAATTTGCCACTGATTTAAAGAATTACAGAATCAACTGGCTGCATTATTGTATAATTATGTATTTAGTTTAAAGAACTGAAACTTTGAGGTGATGTTTTGGAGGAAATTAAACTGTCTCACTTGTTTGTTGAATATATTAATATATATTAACATATTAACCAAAATTGTAACCATGGTATTGTTCTCATTGTCGGCGGGTGGTGCCTGACTCTGAGGGTGTGCTGCTGTATGGGAGTGAATATATTATAACACAGGACAGCAGAACGTTAGTTGATAAGTCGTTGTGACATTCACTTCTCAGTGCTGGTGGCGGCTTCCTGGCTCTGAGGGTGTGCTATTCAAAGTAAGGGGAGAAGATATGTTACAACACAATACGGCATAACGTAACTTTATAGGTTGTTGGAAATTCGGTGCTCAGTGCTGGTGGTTGGTGTCTGACTCTGAGGGTGTTCTAGTCTCAGGAAGGGAAGAAGACGTGTTATAACATAAGACAACAAAACGTTAGTTCATAAGTTGTTTGAACATTCACTGCACAATATGTTGGATGTTGGTGCCTGACTCTGAGGGTGTGCTACTATAAGGAAGGGAAGAAGATGTGTTATAACATGTGACAGCAGTACGTAAGTAGAAACGTTGTTGAGACATTAAGTGATCAGTGCTTGTGGCTGGTGTCTGATTCTGAGGGTGTACTACTAAACTAATGGGAAGACTTGTTATAACACAAGACAGCAGAACGTTAGTAGATAGGTTGTTGGAACATTCAGTGCTCAGTGCTGGTGGCTGGTGTCTGTTTCTGAGGGTGTGCTACTATAACAATGGGAAGACTTGTTATAACACAAGACAGCAGAACGTTAGTAGATAAGTTGTTGGAACATACAGTGCTCAGTGCGGGTGGCTGGTGTCTGACTCTGAGGGTGTGCTACTATAACAATTGGAAGACGTGTTACAACACAAGACAGCAGAATGTTAGTAGATAAGTTGTTGGAACATTTAGTGCTCAGTGCGGTTGGCTGATGTCTGACTCTGAGGGCGTGCTACTATAACAATGGGAAGACTTGTTACAACACAAGACAGCATGACGTTAGTTGATAAGTTGTTGGAACATACAGTGCTCAGTGCGGGTGGCTGATGTCTGACTCTGAGGGTGTGCTACTATAACAATGGGAAGACTTGTTGCAACACAAGACAGCATGACGTTAGTTGATAAGTTGTTGGAACATTTAGTGCTCAGTGCGGGTGGCTGATGTCTGACTCTGAGGGTGTGCTACTATAACAATGGGAAGACTTGTTGCAACACAAGACAGCATGACGTTAGTTGATAAGTTGTTGGAACATTTAGTGCTCAGTGCGGGTGGCTGATGTCTGACTCTGAGGGTGTGCTACTATAACAATGGGAAGCAGATTTTACAGCATATGACGGCAGAATGCTGGTTGATAAGTAGTTGAGACATTCTGTGCGAAGTGCTGTTGTTGGTGTCTGACTCTCAGGGTGTGCTACTCTAAGTAAGGGAAGAAGTTGTGTTATAACACTTTGTTATTATTTGGTCCTGACAACTCTCAAATCTGGATGTGACAAAATTGTTGTTTTCATCTACGAATTATGAAATATAAACTAAGAATTGGGAAATGCCTAACAACAGAGTCAACGAATCTATAAAAAGTTCATAAAACTCGCCGGTCTCTGCATGACGGCTTGTGTGTCCGTTATGTAACCAGGCGAGAAGAGCACGATCTGCACGTGCATGATGTCTATTTCCAAACCAATCAATGCGAGGTTTGGCCAGACAGGGCAGTTTCAGAGAAAACTTTTTTATGCTGCTTCCGTTAGAAGTTAGAAAGGAATTGGAATTTTTTTTATAAAATAAATGTTGACCTTGTGTTACCTTTTTATCTTTATCGAATATTTTTTTCAACACACAAATTCAAAATGTATATGTACTGTTGTATATTAGATAAAACTAAATAAATAAAATGCATTAATGGAGTTCTTAGTATAAATGTATTTAAGAGAGAGATTCAAGGAACGTGTCATTTAGTTTGTCCGTCCGACTGTGTACATGTCTGTCCATAACTTACACAGGACCGAAACTAGTGGAATCCAATTTCCGGATACCTGCCGGATTCTCCCGTATTCTTACCCATTTGGTATCCGGGAATCCGGAAATGAATACTCTCCCGTATCTCAGATCCGCCCATATTCTTCCGGATATTTTTACGGAAAGTATGTTTCTAAGATTACTGGAATCCGGAGATTATACTTTTCCATATCCCAGATCCGCGTGTCTTCTACTGGAAATATTTCCGGAAAGTATGTTTTTAAGAATACTGCAATCCGGACAGAATATCTTATCCGGATACCCTTCTATTAGTAGGAATAGGCAAGTTATTGGGTAATATTATGTTGAAAAAGTGTTCACATTATTTGAGAATGATAATAATTACAATGATAATAATAATGTATTCTTTAAAACACAAGTTTTACCTTATTGAACAAGAATGAAATTATCTAATTTTTAAATTTTTATATGGATATACATACATAAAGGCTAAAACTTCTTGCATACCTTTCACCCAACTCACTCAACCTGATGCCGTGACTCATAGAGACTGTCACATTGATTCACCGTGAAAGATGTTCACTGATTCACCGACCTTCATACACACTCATAATAAACTCCCCAAAACATTCAAACACACAATCTAACACTCCCTCATACATATCTCCACTCAGACCGACACACACAGACTCACCAACATATGATAGTGTGCAAGGTACCAAAACCAATCAAATTTATGAAACAAAGTCCATTTAACTTGTATAATGAAACTGCTTTCAGGTACATCAAGTATCATACACTTACAGCATTAATATATATTAACATTTATACCAATGTTTTGTTACAATAAAATAGAGGGAGTATCTTTATAATTGTAAAGTTTGTTCTTGCTTTATTTGCCACAAAGTAAATGCAATATGCTGGTCATCATGTTTGACCACATATCACCAGTCTGCTAATTAATACCTTGACTAATTGGCAGGATAATTAACACCTTGATTAAGTGTCTGTAGCAACAGGTGGGAATGTAAGTGCGTCAGCAGTATTTCGGTACACATCCAACAATTGATACATTTGTGCATCTCATGACATGTGATTGAACCTTCTCAATATTTGCCTTGACATTTGCCACACAAAGAACATTCTGGCAGTCATGCTTGACCGCACATCACCTCTCGGCTAATTAACACCTTGACTGATTGGATATAAACAATTAGTGTCTCGCTGTAGTAACAGGTGAGAGTATGCTTATGCAGTGTTTGAGGGTGATTTTACATTTTTTGACGTTCAGCTACAATACTGTGCAGAATTAAGTACCCCTTGTTCGCGAACATTTCGCGAACATTTCGCGCACATTTCGCGAACATTTCGCGAACATTTCGCGCACATTTCGCGAACATTTCGCGAACATTTCGCGAACATTTCGCGAACATTTCGCGAACATTTCGCGCACATTTCGCGCACATTTCGCGAACATTTCGCGAACATTTCGCGCACATTTCGCGCACATTTCGCTGATTGTTAGGAAGCTACAAGCATCATGTGGTATAAGATTATAATCCTTATTATTAAATCAATTTAACTATTGGATAATATAGTTCACAATTCATCTACTCTAGATACCAACGACAATGACATTGCCCTGGTTTTCATTACCAAGCTTTCGTTAATCATTTTACTGTTTTAATTGGTACATGGCATTTAGGATGTCTCTGGGCTATGATGTTTAATCAATTAAACACTATTCGATTTAGAGCAAGTAGTGATATAAAGTATGGTCTATGCCTATGTACACACAACTATAACACAATCGCATCTAGTTTCATCTCATATTTCCGAAACGGTACCTATAAATCCTGTCCTCCTGTTAACGAATATCGGATTATAATCAACTATCCTCATTGGCTTAATCAAGTGTACATTGTCATGGCGTACTGACATGCGAACTATGTAGAACATAGATTTAGTCATCGAAATTAAGAATTAATTAATAAAACTACGAGTGTGTTGTGAATTCACTCCAGAAGACACGATATATAAATGGATGGAAAATGTTTTATACTTAACGTTTACATTCTATGCCGAAATTATGAATGTTTGTATGTTACATATCTATATTATACACTACTGATGTTATATCTGTAACATGTTGTGCCTGTACGCTTGTAATATATTTTGTTATTCTTATAATCGTGTACATGTACTATACTCTTGTATAGTATTGTGTATTTTAGTAAAATGTGTCAAATGTGATAAAATATTATATTGAACTGTCGTTCAGTGAACCGTCTAGTTGTAATCCCCGATTATGTCAAGTTTTGATACGTGTTCATTTCATCATGTTCTGTTATAAATAAACACTTTTGAGGTGAGAGTGTTATTCAACTCTTAATACGAGGATGGTACAGACATCTTAGAGTTAATATAGCCACATTTCTTGGAACTAAAGTGTAATGTACATTTTCGATTTCGGAGGAACTTTTAAAGGTATATATTCGATTATTTAAATGTAATATATAATGAACAATATAGTAAAAACAAGCAAAAATGTGTGCGTGGCTCAATAATATCCCCAACTGACATTTTAATTTTACTTACAGAGAGAGGTGTCGGCATAAACTATGAAATGTATTTGCTAAGATTAAAGTGTTTGTGAAAAGGGTATGACAAATTTCTTAAAATAGGTGGTTTTGGAAAAGTAGGAGTAAGAATAACTTGAAAAGGTAGGGATAACATAATACACTACTGCCATTACCACTGATTTCAACTTTATTTTGGAAATAAATTCATCATAATGATTCATTCGAGTGACTTGAAACAACAGGTACATGGAGGCACACCCGTGTAAGCACAGTGAGGGATATACAGCAGTTTATGACTGAAAGGAAATAAAATTTAACTTTTTTCCAAATGTAACCGGAAAAATAAAATAATAAAATCAACAAAAACATCTAATAAAGTACAGCAATAAAAAAAATATGGTTTCGTAAATAAAATCTTATATGAATTATTATAATATATCCTCATATCAGTATCTAAAGAGGAAAACATGATTATAGTGATAAATAATTATAATCGTTTCATTTACGATAATACATCCTGTACTTTTTCAAGTGTCTCAATTATGTATTAAACGTGTATGGATATTATGTTCAAGAGAGCGGCCTTAGCATAAGCGCTGTAAGCTTTTTGGCCAATCCCCTTCACAATATATGTATACTATTATGAAATAAATATGTTTAAAATAATAACAAACCAGAATTATGAAAAAAATCGATGGAAAAGGATTAGCAAACAGGCTTCAATAGCCTATATAAATGATTCTCCTAAAATAAACTTAAAACAAATCAGTTTGTTTAGTAAACTCGTAGTAGTTAAACATCTGGAAATAAATACCATTTAAATCACATTGTTAAAAATCATTATTTTGGTGTACTAATCGCTTCTCTCCAATATGGCCATTTCTTACGAGGTGTTTTAACTTCATCAATTTATTATTTCATCAAATTAACTTGAATCATAAGAGTGTGCTTCATGTTTAGCTTCCTTAAATCAGATGACAACGAAAGAAACGAATTAGTGATGTTTATGATTTAAAAATATTTTACAGTCGATCAGACGCATTGATTGGCATTCAAGATCCATTGTATGATATTCACGGGAACATCGACACATTCGATTAACGCTCATTTTGAAGAAAGGATTTATCATATAACCGAACCGAAATTCAACCAACAGGTATTCCCTCCGATAATGTAGGGTATTTGCTAGATTGTTGAGACACAATTATAACCCAACCAATCAATCAATCTGTCAAGTTTATTCCGTAAAATGCCTTAGGCCCACGTACGATACAAACTTAATAGTAACAATGCTTCCTCTATGTAATTAGAACAGTTTGTTGTTGTTGTGGGGGAGGGGGGGGGGGGAGAATTAGTACATTTTAAAGTATATAAAAGGTATTGCTGGTCAATATGATAAGGTAATGTTTTGAAATATTAACAGCGCAAATCATGATAAACTTTACATTCAAATAGAAAATGAGGTTCATTTTCTACAAAGTTAGCATTGCAAATATAACAAAGTCTTTGTTGCCTTGAAAGTCCATCAAATCTACCGGTATTTTTGTATATTGGAAGTGCACCGATTCTGCGCCTTGCATCTTAAGTTTCACAAAAGACAAATAAGGTTCAAAACAAAATACAGTTTTGATACTTGAATATAGATCCAGCGATGTACATTTGTGCATTTCAGAAAATATGAATTGCTTGTGACAGTCACTAATTCTTACATGAAATTCTTTCAAAAACAGCTGCTCAACAAAAAAAACATTGTTGTAGAGAATATTTCGAACAAAATATACCTAAGTTTTCCTATCAACTTTGTCAAAATTGTGTAACATAATATAGCACTGCTTAGGATATCGATCCCATGGAAAATGTAAAAGTTTAAAGTGACCCAAGTGACAAGTAAACCATTTGATGTGATGTTATAACAGTATATGTTAAAGCAATTTGACTCTAAACCCGTCTTTCTCAAACCCATACGGTGGTGTTTTGATTCGAGGCGAAAATCCGATTTCAAAGTGAGTACCGCTCAGAGCCATGACACCTTCATCCTAATGAGCTTTTACAGATATCAACTAATTAGCCTTTGATCAGTGCCGCCCTATTTAAACACGTGTATGACATCTATATCTATACGTTTCCCTAATGCAGAACTCCATGTGTCAACTTCTTCTTGCTTCTAAGGTGCATCTTATGGTGAAAAGAAGAATTTCACTTTTATAGTTGTATTACTTTAATATAAATATTTTAGCATGTATTTTTATTTATATGTAAAGTACTCTGTATTTTTATATCATACATCATAGTATGTCTAAATATGTGAATGTATGTATGTATGTGTGTAATGTGTATGTATGTTTGTTTTGTTTTTGTTTTATTGATGTACTTCTTGTGTGTGTGTGTGTGTGTGTGTGTGTGTGTGTGTGTGTGTGTGTGTGCGCGCGCGCGCGCGTGAGTACCTGATACCGTTTGATGTGTGATAGGTAAATTTAGCTGTATGTCTGTTTGTGTGCGTGTGCTTGAATGATATGAAATTCATTGTGGAATGTATGTAATTATCTGTTTTAGATTATTCCTTGATTTTATGCTATTAATGTGATATGAAATGATTTTAGTGTCTCATAGGCCATATGGCCGGGTGCTTTTTAATACTTTATGTATATTTGTATTGCATTATATTGTAAAAGTACGTGACACTTAAATAAACATTTTCTCTCTCTCTCTCTCTCTCTATCCAGAGAAAAAATTAGGAAGTGATGATTGAGGCGATAATGAAATGTCTGACAAGATCTACTCCAGAAATTTAAGTCCTAGTACTTTGCAGGTTTTATCTTAGTTGTTGTTATGGTTTTTGTGTGCAACATTCTCTTTAAATGTGAATATATGTATTCTGTAGACTTGAGCGGCATCAATATAAGCCATTTCATTTCCTTTAAAGAAAATAGTTTTAAAGTAAACTGTATTTCACCGATAATGGTGTAAGAATGAAACATACCTGTACACAGATAGTACAAATATATTTGCTATTTGTCGATATCAAATGATTTTACATAAATTGATGATGAAATTATCAACCAGCATATTACATATTTCAAAATGCAAGAGGTATTTACGACAAGGGAGAGAAAACATTGTTTATTACTGTCTCATCTCATACATAAAAAAAATGGCACATGGTAAGAGAATAAACATGCATGAACCGCCAAAGTGCTACACGAGACAAATACACTAAAATTATATTATGTCGCAATAAAATATATTAAAATGTATTAAAATAATTTGCAATCACCCTCACTCAGCCATACATACTCATTCAACACGTGCATAGTCTCAACCCGCAATACACACACAAGCACACTACCCACACACCAAACCACCCATATTGTCTTCTGTTAGTGATTCATGGTCACAGGGCAAAACATTACATAAGCCTATCATTAGCGCTTTGATGTCACACTTGGAACGACACAGTGAGGTGGAACTCGTTAGAATCATATTGTTGGGCAAAGTATGACCGGATGTTTATTCACGCGGTCTCCGCGCTAATAGAAAGAGGAATAAAATCCAGATAAACAAACATAAATGTTATTGAGGTTTCAATTTGTGTTGATCTGTAAGGGATATATACAGTTCAATGTTTTAAACTATTTAAAAGAAACATTTTGAAGTTATCAGGTACTAAACTGACATATAAGTGTACGTGATTTAACACTAATTATTTGAATAATGGAATGAACCAGTAAAACTGTTGTATGCGTATGTAGATACCTCTGACATAAAGATATACATGTTAAAATGATATTGCGTACTAGTGAAACAAAATACATGTTTGTCTACTATCACAACTCGTTCATTGGCAGATTTCCCTCTTCGTAGACTGCCACCCATTTTGCCCCGTCACATATAGTATTATAGGTCTGTATCGGTAACTTTACATATTATTTCACTTTGAAGTCTATCCCGTGTAGTTTTGTTTCCACTTAATTTATAAAATTATGTTTTAAAACTAGTTTTTGATATCTTGTAGTTCCAGTTCTCACTATACATGACATACATTCATCAGTCCAAATGGCAGTTTTTCTTTAGCTGTCTAGTGCTTCCATGTCCTCACCGTCTGCAAGAATATACTTCCTTATTCGTGAACAAATCGTGCATCCTTGTGTATTACAATATGTATATTGCAGTAATTGTAATGGACAATCTTCTCTAGCATTCACAAACAAGCATATATTTTTAATAAGTTCTCACTTTGTGCATACATTACACATATAGATAGTGGTAATATAAGATTATTATAATCGATGAAGACAAATATGTTATTCACTGTTTGTCTTTCTTGTCATAATAACGTTTCATATTTAGCATATGAACACGGGAGCGGTCTTCACATAAGTTCAATTCAGCTTGTTAACCAATCCAATTCATGTATTTTTTATTTCAAGAAATAAATATGTTTAAACCACAAATATGTTATGGATGATCAACTTCTTTATTAACAATAGCGACGTTTCGGTATAGATCCTTTATACCGTTATCTAGCATATGGGAGAGATGATAAAAACAGAGGTTATATACATGACATATGTTGGTACAATTTCTGTACTGGTATGATCATGAGATAACAAAAAACAACAAAGGTGTAAAAAGGAGGTTGAGATGAAAGGTGCAACAAGGAAGTTGTGATAACAAGGATACCAGTGGAAGGCAAGTTAATTAACTTAGAATGGGGGTACAAAGCAGCAGTGAGGGGGACCAATCAGTGGGGATAACGATGGAAGCCAGAGTGAGTAGAGCGGAATAATTATTTAAGAATTAAGCGGTTATAAGCTGTTCGGATGAAATAGCCTTGATCCCTATTCTTCCATCCTTATCCCCCACTGATTGGTCACCCATCTATCATAAGGATCTATACCGAAACGTCGCTATTGTTAATAAAGAAGTTGATCATATGAACATATGACTTGATACAACTGGACATACTAACTAGCATACTTTATTTAGTCTAATGTTTTTAGCAACACCAATAACTTTCCATCCGGCTTCACTTCAAAACAATCTTTGATTTGCGGGTTGCATGTTTAGTGTACATATGGCCGTCTAAAACAAGCTTGAAACCACCTTTGTTGGTTGAAATGACTTCCATTATGAATTGTTAAATACTGTACTACATTTTTGGAGACAAATTTATACACATTTTTTATTTGATTTGATCGTCTCAATATCTCATTGTAAATGTATAAGTCAATCTGTTAGAATCATATTCCAGTAAACTACTGGGATGTCTGCACTCTGTTAAAATCACATTTCAATAATTGGCAAACACTTTAATTCCTAGGATATACCCACTCTGCTAAAATCATATTCCAATTGGTAAATACCTAAATGCCCACTCCACTAAAACACATTTCAATTGGCCAACACTATAAAACCTGGGGTATACCCCTCTGCTGAGATCACATGTCAATGTGTTAACACTGCATGCTACATCCTGGGACATATTGCTAAAATCACATTTAAATTGGCAAACAGTACTTGGCAACATTACTATTTACTAATCTAATATAAGTCATACTTTAATTTTGATGAAAATATATTTTTACTCTGTTTTAATTCATATTTATACACATTTTCATATAATAGGACTTTTATTATCCACTAGCACTCGAGCGCACATATGAAATTCATAACATACACTTACAGACACATACACAAGTACGGGGACTCACACACATACTTACATTCGTACCTACACTGATACACATACAAATGTACTTACGTAACATACTTACGTGATACCAGGGACCTTATATATATATATATTGTCCCTGGTGATACATACATGCATACATACGTGATACATACGTGATACATACATGCATACATACGTGATACATACATGCATACATACGTGATACATACATGCATACATACATATACATACCTAAACATGTACACTTATGTACACTTATGTACACTTATGTACACTTATGTACACTTATGCACCCCTATGTACATACATGCATATACATGCGAAGACATGTACAAACATACACACGCACACCCAGACCCACAGGCACGTGCATTGCAAGTTTTCACGGCATGTTAGACATTAAGTTAATTGAATCTAAACCCGCCTGTGCAGTATCAAAACAAACGCAAAACTTTAATGAAGCTATGAAATCAATGTCAAAATTTAGTTCCTGATACGTCAAACAAAGTAATCAATATGCTAATAACAAGAATTTGACGTGACTGAAAAATGAATAAGATTTTTGCAGAAAACGCAGTCTCAAAAGTTAGGTTGACGGACTATATATCATTACATTACACACACGTCCTTCCATTGGAAATATGAGAGATCACACTATATATTAATATTAATACAATTTACATTAGAATACTAATGGAAATCTTCTGTCGGTAAAAAAGAATCAACATAAATTACATTTACAAAATATTCAGGTTCTCTGGAGTATAAAAAACTCTGTCATAGCTTCATAGTCACAGAGTTATAAATTGCATAATCAGGGCTTTGATTTCACGTGTAAAGCGGTATGAACAGGCGGATGTTGTCTGAATGTTGAGTAGTGATGGGTTTGGTAAATAACAGGATGTTTATTCATGGTTCAGTGCACATAAATACAAACTCGAAGGTATCCTATGTGGCGATTTAGCGCCATTGAAGGCGGCCATTGGATTGATGAGAGCGTTTACCTTTGTGATTTTTAAAGATGAAAGTCCGTTTTTATTGGTGAGACTTGTAATAAAATATATGTCTGTCTGTCTGTCCGTTTTTATTACAACCAGTCCCATTGTTGCAAAAGAATTTCACAGATAGATATGTACACATATAAACTACATTTACATTTATATCTTTATATGTTAGGCGACAAGTAAAATAAATATTTCTTTAAAAAAATTGTTATACTAAGATAAGCCAAATTCTTCTATACGGCTCTGAGATTTTAGGACGCCTTGATATAATATTTATGGAAATTAATAGGTGATGCATATCCCTTCTTTTGTCATCTTTCACCGGTAGAACAGTTGATCTTCTTAATAAATAGCGAATTTGTTATTCCCCTCTCTGAACTACTTTTTTCAATGTTTAGGCGTCGTAGTGAATGTATCCCACTCTAAATCGTTTTATCATTTTATCTAGTTTGTCTTATATTTTAACATCTATTTTAAACTTTTATGGTATAAACATGTCCATTTGTGTCTCATAGGCCGTTCGACCGGATGCTGTTTATTAAAACGTCTTCTTCTTCTATAATAGAAAATATACAATTATGCAATGTTAAATTGTGTCTCGGTGTAAAAGTTATTATTTCAAATATACAACTGTAATGGTCTATGGTGAATGTACGTAGAATCAAAAACGAAAGTAATAAAATAATGGTTGTAAAAACTAAATATGCCATCCAATAGATTGCCCAAAATGGGTTATGATATGATGATCTTATATGATAAAAATGTCCAATGTTATTGTGTTACAGAAGTTAAAATTTGTTATTATCAGCTGGTTTTGATAATACGAATGCAACAGCGTTTAGTCCCTCATTCGAAGTTCTTCATATCCTTTAATCAAAGGCTACAATATGTATATTGGCTAAACCACTTTTCTGTAGTTAATAAATGCTTTTATTTTACTACAATTTATTTAAATGAAATCAGGTTATCCCCGTTACATGTTTGGAAATATAGAATCTCCCTTACAAAATTATATGACTTATATGAAGACGTGGAATCCCGTGGAGTTCCGAACTGGGGCTATCAATATGTATATTGTCTAGCAGTGGAATCTCGGAATTATATATAAAGCAGGAATCATCAATAGATTATTTACCAGTTATCAGACAAATAATTCATGACCAGGCTACCAAGTTTACTTTAGTCAATTATCTTCTTCATCTAAATGTGTAATATATAAACATGTTATTAATCAATGTTGTCTGAAATATTTCGTGTAAAAAAATTATAATACCACATGGTTTAAACATATCTATTTCATAAAATCAAATATACATGAATTGGATTGGTCCACAAGCTCAACTGAACTTACATATGAAAGACAAAGACAATTTACAAACATCGTATGGAAAATATATAATATACTAGCGTTGACTTCTTTCATGCATAACTTCATCATGACTTTAAGCTTGTTTACCAATCCAGGCTAGCTCATTAAGAACTATTTTACATTCTAATGTGGTTTAAATAATATTTATTCATGTACTCAGGTACAGGGCGATAAACGAACAGGGTTTCTCTATTTAAATGTTTCTCCCCAAAATTAGCAATAAAACAGGACAATTATACCATAAATGTCATCAATATTTTCATTGATGTAGAAAAACACAGCATATTTGTTTATAGATATTCATGAGAAGCGTTTGCTAAGAGAAACTTATGAACAGACTGGATTATTTATGCATTAACATGATTTGACAGTGTTTTGTTACCAAATAGCACTGTATTCAGGCCGTAACCATTAACATAAAAGAAGCTTATATTGCGGATATGTGTATAATTTGCACACATGAATATATACTAATGTGCATCTTCATACGCATGGCCTCAGAAACATCGTGAATCATCATCAATAAATCTATCGAATTTATGACCATTTAAGTTGCTCCATCCCAATCGGATGCGACAATGCAGTAGTTTGTCATTTCTAAATCCATCATTTTGAACAAGTACGTGAACGTTGCTTTTGTTGTCATTTAATTTTTTCTAAACATTGCTTACGATTCGGATTCCTTTATATTGTCATCAAGATATTCCATTCCATCACGGCGGACGGTAGGAGTGATCTTTTATATAGTTCCGTACAGCAACTAGGAACCTGTATAGCATCACCATTTTTTAATTCATAAAGTGATTGATTATTTTATTATCATTGGAGGAATCAGCTCCGACAGATAATTAGGCATCATATTCGCGTTCATTGTATAGAACAAACACATTTTATGTTTATATCGTCTAATCGCTAGTGAAGAGGAGCCACTTTCATATAACTTTTTGTGAGTTGTACATTTTACCTTTGTTCTTACGCAAACATTCTAATGCATTTATTCCATCAACCACCCGATGTCACAAACTCTTGAATATACCTGTACCATTCTCCATGCCTTATGTATTCCAATTATACACAACGGAAATAAAGAAATTGAATTAAAATATCAGAGAGGACAAACAGTGACTTTTGAGATACATATATATTGGACTTGCTGGTTCCAAAAAGCTTTGAATATTCAATCAAGACGAAGAAGAGGCAGAAATATATGTTATTTACGTGTCACTTGCTGCATTGAACAATTAAACTCAGAGGATATAGAATCACAATAAACCATTTCTTGAATGTGTTAAATGTGTTTAAATCATAATAATAAAAACAGCAACTGGCCATGAGGCGTATGAGACACGATATCACTTTAATAATATCATCAACACTTATACACAAGAAAACCAGAATGCATACACACGCGCACGCACACATACACACACAGACACACGTACTCACGCTCATACGCATTCTTACACATCCTTTTATTTCAGAAAAATCTTATATACATTTAAAAGAAAACTACAGCTATTATATGATAACTGTGATATTATATAAGGCTATTCTGCCGACATATTTCGGCGCCTAAAAATAGTATATAAAAGAGCGGCAAGGGGCTTTACAGACTTACTATCATTAAAACATAATACCATTTCCTGTACTGGTGACAGTGATTGGTATGTAGGGTGAGCAATACTTATATCTGACCAAAGCTTGTATCTGAGATCCGAGGAATAAGTTATCTGTTCGACGATTGCTTTCATAATGGATTAAGGAGGATAACCGACGAGTTATAATTTAAAATTATCATTGAGTTGGTATAAACAAATATGCTATTAACGCTTAGCGAGTTAATTCAGTTAAGCAAAAGTAAGTGATGTCATTTTAAAGTTGTGTCAATGGTAATTGTAAATCGTTAAGTGAGGAAGATTAAAATGATTGACATGCAAGGCGTTAAATGCATTTTAATTTAAATGTTTTTGTATAATAAAAACTTACTTAACTAATGCATATTGAACGTATTAAGGTACTGGTTGAGGTGTTTTGTCACACAGACAAAATTTAAAATGATAAACCATAACAGTTGTAACAAATTTAAATACTTACAGAGTGCAAATTTCGCGAACAATTCGCGAACAATTCGCGAACAATTCGCGAACAATTCGAGAACATTTCGCGAACATTTCGCGAACATTTCGCGCACATTTCGCGCACATTTCGCGAACATTTCGCGAACATTTCGCGCACATTTCGCGAACATTTCGCGAACATTTCGCGAACATTTCGCGAACATTTCGCGAACATTTCGCGCACATTTCGCGAACATTTCGCGAACATTTCGCGAACATTTCGCGAACATTTCGCGCACATTTCGCGAACATTTCGCGAACATTTCGCGAAATCCGGTGTACTTAATTCTGCACAGTAGTGTAGTTGTAAAAGCTGGTCGTTTTCGTGGCAAAGTAACACCTTGACTAAGTGTCTGTAGCAACAGGTTGGAATGTCAGTGCTTGAGCAGTATTTCTTTACATATCCAACTATTGATAAATTTGTGCATCTAATGATATGTGATTGATCATTCTCAAAATTTGCCATATTTGTAAAATATTGAAAATATCAGCTATATGCTGTTTGTTTTTGTCACTATATTGGATTTGTCTATAATTGTGAATGTCTGTTCTGCAGTAAACAGTGGCTCTATGCATGCTCACCATAATTTTAATTAAGACATACTTGGATGCAGGAAGTCAATTATTTTCAAATGAGATTCAAAGGATGTGTTCACTAGCTGTGTTCAAATTACTCAAATATAGCCATGGGGTCTGTAATTCACTAGGTATTGCATTATTCCATTACATCCAAGGTTATAAGTATTTAAATATAAATGCAATAATATGGTATTGACTTAGTAGTCTTTATAAAATCTATTATTGATGACGAGGGACGTTAGCCTATGTCATTAGCCCATCTTACCTTTTATAGTCAGCATAGATTAGCAAATTAACTTCAAAATACTCTTGAAATCGGCGTTAAACCCCAAGTCACCTCACCTCACCTCAAAATCGCAGGGGGGCGGGATAGCGCAGTGGATAGCGCATTCGACTTCGGATCAAGAGGCACGGCAACTTTGTCTGCAGTAGAGAACTGTTCTACACGTAGTAAGGTTTGGGTGCAATGCTACACTGAATTTCCAGCCGATGCTCGCAGGTTTCACCGCAATGCATAGCCACATGGCGTTGCGGTCTTTCTCCCTGCCATAATACTAGCAGCCGTGATATAAGTGAAATGTAAATATTTATTTACAATTACATACTATTTTTTAGTTGAATGAATATATACAGAGCACCACATACAGCAGTCCAATAAATAAACATACTCCGTATCTAGACGGTTTCTAGTACGTATCTAGAAAGTTTCTAAATACGCACTAGAAACTTTCTAGATATTTAGAAACTTTCTAGAACGTATCTAGAAACTTTATAGTGCGTATCTAGAACTTTCTAGAAATTTATATGCGAGATATTCACACAATTTTTAGATATTCTGACACTGCATATTAACTTTGGCATGTTTTGAAAATTTCAACAATATAACTCAACTAGAACAGCAGTTTTTTTTAGTTCTGTGGTCTCCTCGTTATAAAACGCCTCGCGGAACTGCTCAGTGGACAGTCTAATTACATAAGTCGCTGTTAGGCCTCTCGCTATACTGCCTCCTGACGGGTTTGTTGTAGCTTGTGAGTAGATTAATGAAAGACAGTCAGCGACTATAACATGAAATATGTTGATTCATTAGAATACATTAGAATTCAGAATTATTTAAAACAATGTCTAAGCTTTGAAATAAGATCGCACTTATATTGTATCATCGGTTTAAAATTATCATATACAACTTTCAATCAATCAGATTGTGACAAATTTACGATCATTGTCAATGTTACCAATTTCTCACAACATTTAATAGTTTCATTGCTATATCATCATCCAACACTGTTTTTCATCAAACAACTGATTAACGTATTTTTGTAAAGTATGTGGAGTAACTATGCCACTTTCCCTATCTTGATAAATAATATACAGGGTCTTTTATCAAACGGACTTCAGCATGCTCCAAATTTTGCAATGAAATGTCCTCTTATTAGTTTTGATATTAGGCTGTTTTTCTAATGTTTTTTTTTTATCATTATTGCCTTTCTCCCAATGGCGATTGTTTTAGAATGTTATAGATGTGTACACTGATAAAATGGTATCTTCATTACATCATATCAATGCCTTCATCAGCGGAGAAAGGAAAGGACTTTATCATAGCATGCGTAACGTACTGCAATATCGACAATGAAGGATGGCATAAAACACACATGCAATCAGGACGACTGTACATTAATTCATTCATTGATATGGCGATAAAACATGTTATTGCTTTTTCTTTGTTTATTGAGAAAAACAAGTTCACCGACACCAACTGAAATGAAGAGGCATCTAAGATCAAGATGCTGCCTCGAGCCCACTCAGCTATCTTTTTAACATTATAGGCGCATACATCAAAAAGTCGACCCTCCTGTCCTGTATATAAAAATCCAACAACATACAAAGCTTAAATTAAACTTAAAAGGAGGGTTCTATCGGGATATTTTTTGTGGAAACGAAATTTGAGAAGATGTTCTCGTTTACACAAATATGACATATAATACATGATTAAAACACAGTTAAATTAAAATATATTAATGAAGTTAATATTTTGATGACTTTATATTTCACAACTTGATAAAAACAAGCGCATATTCCTTGATAAATAAAAACAATGAGAACTGAAGCCATTCATCGGCGCTGCGAGTGGGGAAAACTTCGCTACGGACTAAACGCATATTGTTGATTCGTTTTATTATATGTTATGTGTTATGTGTTACTATGTGAATTTTCTATCATTGTATATGTTTGATTTTTAAAAAAGTGTAAAATTGGGTTAAATATAGCGTGTTTTCATTTCCCGTAATGCCAAGAATCCAATATGGCAGACGCTGCCGATAAATCAGTGATAGAACTTTCCCTTTAAATCTATTCCCTCCTCCTATATCTAACTTAACTCATTCCAAATATCATCATTTCCCCCCACTCACAATTCGGCATGGCTTCAAAAACAAATTATATAAAGCTACAAATTAACGCACTGTATATTGTCTGCAAGTCGGCAACATGACAGGCATATAATACATAAAAAACAATTACAAATTAAAATATAAGCATAGACGAGATTAAAAAAGGTGACTCTCAATTAGGAATATAAACGACCTGTTGTAAATGCGTCTCATTCTCAACAATGGAAACTTATAATGTTATCATATACGCTGTAATAACTTCTTCTTCTTTTGAGATTTTACGAGCGGTTTTCAGCGGAGCTGATTCCCACTCGGGCCACTAGGGCCTTTAATAAAGTTTCGAAAGAATTCCGAACTTGGATAATTTGGATGCCATGCTGTTATAAGAGACTTTTTGGTTTATTAAGTCGGCCAAGTTTTAAAAATCCGGAAATATACAATAAAGTAGATTATGCAAGCTGATCAAGGGATGGGATGTGTGTTTGAGGAGGACATTCTTGGTTTATCAATGAATATACATCACTTGATTACATAACATACACACCCGTGTGTAATATCTTCACATGACTCGGCCATGTTCAAGAGAGGTGTCAAGACTTTTAAACCTCTCTTGAACGCGATTGCTCAATGTAGCACTGCGTAACAAGGCGAGCAAACTTCGCGGAATTTGCACCTTGTCATTCAGGAGCCCAGGTGTTACATCAACTGTCTTGCTACAATTTATCATCCATACAATAATGGAGACACCTGAATGAAAACATATAACCCGAAATAAACATAAAGATCCCAACATAAATTTAGATCCCTGAATATATATTTGACATTGTTTGCTACATTAAAATGTTTTACTTAACAAGGCATGTGCATAGTTCGTCCCTAATACGTGAAATACGCCAATTATTAAACGAAAACATTGTTTATATTTTATTTTCATACATAAATATTAAAAACATAAGTCAGTCGGTAATATCTATATTTATGTTGTATCAATATAAGGTGAAAAATGAGCGTATTCACAAATGTTATGTAAATGTACTTGTCTTTACAATGTGAGACACTGATTACCTGCGTTTATTTTGAAATTCTCGTGGAAATAACAAAGTATTAATTTCTTGTGATATTAATGTTAATCAGTTATTTGTTTTCGACATATGGACAGTGATATTAATATATCCGAAAAGACACAAATATGTCAAGGATTTTGCAAGCCGATTAATAGACGGAAATTGTGTATATTTGAAAAAGGGCATCCTGTCAGTCATTTACTTAATGTATTTAGGACAGAAGTTTTATCCGTTCAATAAGCTAATATTTTGCTGTCTCATGTAACGCCGACGGAGAGAATAAACATTGAGTTTTAATTAAAACGATAAATTCTAAATGTCCATCAGTCATCTATTTAGAACCACCTAAAGAAATGGTTCTAGCTAGATAATTTTTATGGAACAAAAATCGATAGGACATGCCTGTCTACACATATTTGTTATTAATAGTGTACGTGCTTATTGCACAATTCAGGTGTAACATTAATGAGGGGAATTTTCATATGATTTGTTACTTGACACCTTGATAAAGACTACTACACAATCATTAAAAAAACAAAAACAATGGAAAGCTATGCATTGGCGCTACGAGTTTTGAACGCTTTGTTACCGAACAATATAACATTCACGCAAGAAAAGTGCTAGTATACTGACCAGTATACGTCTTGTCAACCACCCTAATTTCCTGGCGTATACTGGTTTGTCAACCACCCTAATTTCCTAGCGTATACTAATCAGTATACGAGACATTTCCAAAGCTTAGGAAACTTCAGTATACCCCAGTATACGCTAGTATACTCCAGTATACCTCAGTATACCCCAGTATACTCTAGTATACTCAACTATATAATAGTATGTGTCATAATTAATTACAAATGAAATGAAAATATATTTGTTGGTTTGTTTATATAGGTGTTCTCTGTTGGCTTAATTATATCAGATTGAACTACGCTAGACAAACTTGTCTTGGATCTTTGGTTTTATAAGATGAAAATGTCCGTGTGACAAAGTTGATAATAGCTATATATGCATTCAAATAAATAAAACTATATTTACGTGATTATTTAAGCAGATCAAATGTAAACGTGATCAGCAGAAAGGCATTATGAGAATTATGATAATAGCAAACACGATATATTGTATCCTCTTTGGTATGCATTGGATTATAGGCACTGGTTACTTATATCGGATATAAATTCTCAGTTCAGTTAGTATCAATTTTGATCGTGGTTTGTCGTTACTCATACAGCATCAATTAATGGACTGTATTATAGACTGTCTCATCATTGTATATATAATTCGCAAAATGTGTGAACGTGTGTTATCGTCATACAAGACGTTTCACACTTTAAACATCTCATATATATATATATATATATATATATATATATATATATATATATATATATATATATATATATATATATAAGAACTAACTACCCTATATTGCTACCGCCACAAAACCATACTATAGCGCTACCGACCTATATATTTTTAAAAATATTTTTGGAAAATAAATATTACTGAACTCGAATAGGAGAGTCATTTTAAAATGATATGTCAACTAATTTTTTAGAAAAATTAATTTTTTCAAGATATAGCTTTTTTGCCGGTAGCGCTAATGATTTCATAAGTATTGTATGACTATAGCGCGACCAAAGCTAACATAAGTACAAATCGACTATATCGCTACCAGACTGGTGTCCTGCTTCCGCGCGCATGCGACCGAGTTTTCGACAAGAAACCAGTTTCCGGTTGATTCGCGTTTATTTTCCGGATCTAGACGCGTGTTGTAAAAGTATACATCCCTCGAAACTTTGGATGGTTACTTTTGGAGGATATCATGGGAGATTATTCCGAGCGAAGCAACGCATATGGAGAACCAGAACAACATGGAGAATCAGAAGCGAGTTACACGAATGCCGATGATTGGACCTGCTCGGATCGGCTTTTCATAAGCCAAGTAAGGTAAATTCAGACAATTTTACAATCCATACAAGTCATTGAATTGGTTTGTAAACGCACTAGAAAAGTCATGAATGATCATTGTCGTGTCACTGCAATTGTCGTGTTACCTGTTTTCGTGGTAATAAGCTTCTGTATTATTCTCGCAGTAGACATGGAAATCTATGGAAATTACGTCACAGTAAACAGACTTTTGGCCTATGACTGTAGATGATCTGCATACATGTAACACACAACCTAACTAGGCCTAAAAAAAAACAATCGGACTATTGTAATTTATAAAATGTTTGTCATATGCAATACTAGTTTGGATTTTATTTTAGATTTAATTTGATGAAACATACAATCCAAAGATTTTGCACTCGTAATCAAATGAAATAGACATTCTGGGAGCTAAATCAGTTGTATTTCTTATGCCAACTAGTTCAGAAAACAAATAAGAACAATCCTATAATCATAATAATTGGCTATTTCCCTACTACTAGATAATTACTCAGGCTTTCCAAATTAAAAAACATGTACATGAAGGTGGGTGGACTCTCAGAATTTTACATATTTGCATGAAATTCAGCAGAATATTGATTATCTTTGATATTTTTGGAAACTTGGGCAAATATCTTTAAAAATATGTGAAATTAATATCATATCAATGGAAAATACTTTTCTTGACATAGATGATGGAAGGGAAAATTATTGTCTATGCAATGTATTTCAACAGAAGCATCCCTATATTTATCTGGGTATTTAAAATTTTGTTGGTTAATATTTTCTTTATCAATAAATGACTTAAGTGAATTCATTAAGAATAATTCAATTATTCATTACTAATATTAAAATTTATTTTTGGAAACCAAGTGTCCGGCCTTTTCTAGACTAATACATTCTGAGAGCGTAAAAATCGGGGGGTCATCTCAACCTTTTTTTAAATATTTTTTTTAATAGTGTGAAAAGCAATGACCCGAGGGCCTGTGCTGCTAAATAGCACCTCTGAGCCAAAATACACAGGGGTGAGTACTCTAGCTGTAGCTAACTAACAAACTGACCACTCACTCACTTTTTATGACATTTAACATCTATGATGAAATTAGGGCTGGGACGGGTAACCCAGATACCCATCTCATTACCCAGACCCGTCATTATCACGTGACTCATTATAAAACAGGTTAATTTGTTATTATTTCATAACAAGATTGCAATGTGAATGAAGATTCCAACACAATCTTAAAATCAAATGTCATTAAAAATGAAAATTGATTGAAATATCCATGGATCTCTGTGTTTTAGCTTTCTAACTCCATACTTCAGCCTGCCAGTTGTTTAAATTATTACAAAATTTTACAAATTAGATATAGAGGGTCGACAAAACGGGTATCCGGGTAGGGTAGGGTAATAGGGGGTCGGGTATCCAGGGAGAAAAATTCTACCCGTCTAAGCCCTAGATGAAATAATATTCATGAACTTTTGATACATAATACTGGGAAAGACTAAAAGAGTAAAAAAAAATCATTATACAACAAACACACACTACAATAGAAGAAGTCACATTGTTGCTAATGCCTTGAATTAAAATATTGTCACCCATGTATTTACATAAAACTTTCTATAAGATGTCATTTTAATATAAAAATAATAAATTATGTTACAAGGGCCATTGGATGTCTGTATTCATAGTTAGTCACAATACCTGCACTGCTTGTATCAAATTACACAACCAGAGAAATGGAGAGCAGGGGAGGGGATAGGGGGAGGGAGGAAGCATGGTAAGATAATGTAATTAAGTGGCTCAGATTACAGGTTCTCTCCACAGTGAATATGCTTTCTGGCTTTGCGATACAGTAATTATTATGATACAGACATAACAATACACCTTTTAAATCTATAGATACCTAAGCAGAATACAAAAAGTTTTCTTTATATAACTTTCTTACTTTTTATGCAAAAGACTTTTGGAACTCTTGATATTCACTAAACATGGACGATATCCTCAAAAATAGTGTTGTAGGGTCATTGGTTTCTGAGATGAAAAATATACCTTTACATAAACCCTTTTTTGCAATGCATGACCTCTAAACAAACTCCTGCAAGCAAGGTTCTGAACTACGGTTATATAAAATTATGTAATAGGCTGGCAGTGTCTCTATGCTGGCTTGATACAACCTGGGATAAGAAGGAAAAACCTAAATTTTATAAAAGCTCTAAAATCTGTATTTCTCACAGTAAAAAATGAACTTTCAGGTTTTGGTCTTTATCATACAAAGATGTTGTTCACCAAAAATTGGTGAATTTTTAGGGTCATCAGTCCTTTCAGGCCTGATGGGCTTATGGCATGCCATGGTGACCGGCATCCGTCCATCCGTCCGTCTGTAAACTTGCTTTTTCAACTTCTTCTCCAGAACAAACAAATCTAGAGAGCTGAAATTTCATGTGCAGACTCCTTGGCCTATGGGGATTCTAAATTGTAGATTTCGTGACTCCATGAACCCAAATGGGGTCACAGGGGTCACAACCTTAAAAAAACTATTTTCATCTTCTTCTCCAGTTCCAAAAGGTCTAGAGAGCTAAAAAGTTGTATGCAGATTCCTTGGCCAATGGGGATTCTAAATTTCGTGACCCTGTGACCCCAATCTAGGTTACGGGTCATGACCCAAAAACCTATTTTCATCTTTATCTCATGTATTTAAAGCTCTAGAAAGGTGAAATGTTGTGTAGAGACTCTTTGGTCAAAGGTGATTCTTAATTGTAGGATTGGTGACCCTGTGACTCCAAATGTGGGTCACAGGGGTCATGATCTAAAAACCTATTTTTTGCTTGTTAACAATGTATTAAACCGGTACTTGAGATAACTTAGATATTCAACCTTAGATAATAAATCAATGAAATCCTGATGAGATACAGAGCCCATCATGCCTCTATTTTTACATTTGATTTAACATCCTACCATGCCCATATTTGAAAAGTGATTCTTACCAAATGAACAAACTTTAATCTAGATGTTATGAAGATGTTCTTCTGAAAATTTTAGCTTTCTGTTTCAAATAGTTTTGGAGAAAAAGTCGTTTAAAGATTTGAGGGTGCTGTATCTTAGCTATTTTCACTTTAAACACCATAGGATAGTTATTCACAATGAAGGGTGATCAATGAGTGTGTGACCTTGAAGGTCAAAGTTCAAGGTCACGAAATAGTGTCAAGGTCACCAGTTCTGAAATCGCTAAATAACTTTTTTCCAAGAAGGTATTAACACATCACATACATAGATTTTTCCTTATACACCTAGGGAATTATTTTGACGTGTTCAAATTCAATGTCAAAGGTCAAGGTCATGAGTTCTGAAAGCGCTGAAAAAATCCTTGTAAACAAACACGATAACTTGAAAAATGCTATCAGGCTCTTTTTTGGTGTATATCAAGTATGGAGAATGGTTGAGATTTGAAAAGGTTTTCAATAAAATCCATCAAAGGTCAAGGTCACACAAGGTCACGACTTAAGAATGCTTTTGCGAAAATGCCTTTTTTCAACTATAACACTTTGAATCATTACCTGATTGTTATACACAATGAAAAGTGATCACTGATAATGTGACCTTGATGGTCAAAGGTCAAGGTCACGAGACATGGTCAGGGGTAAGTTAACCAGTTCTGAAATCACCAAATAACCTTTTTCCATGAAGGTATTAACAAATCTATTTACAAATTAAAATATGTCGATGGTCAAGGTCACAGCCAACTTCCAAACGCAAGGCATAACTCTTGCCAGTATGCATTACTGGCTGATTTAACCCTGGCGGTATTTCCCTCGCTATGTTGTGTCACGATAGTGAATCGCTGCACCAGAAATGCATAGCGGGCCTGGATTTCTAAACACAGATTTTTTAAGGAAATACTGCAAGGCCTAAATCAGCCAGTAATGGAGACTGGCAAGAGTTATGCCTTGCATTGGGAAGTTGGGTCACAGCAGGGTCACAAGCTTTTGTGAATATGCCTTGATATTTTAACTATGAACACTTTAAATTATTACATGATTGTTGTTCACAATGAAAAGTCATCATTGATTATGTGACCTTGAAGGTCAATGTCAAAGGTCAAGGTCATGAGATATTGGTTAAGGCCATGTTAACCCTTTGATCCAATTGATCCATTCAGAAATAGGTTTTAAGAACAAGATCTCAGTGATGATTCAACTTGATGATGAACAACTTTTTGTTAAGAAATTTTATCATATTATTGTTGCTGTGGAGAAGGCGGAACAGGGAAAGGCGACACCCTAAGTTTCGGGGCTGCTCTGCTTTTGCGGTGTCCCGCAAACGCTAATCTAGTTTTAATTTAGGTCTCACCAGATCCACCGATACACGTTTTTACCTCCGACCCATGTTTTGCTAGTTCCAGCAATGCATAGCCAATATGGCATTACAGATTTTCCCCCTGCAATAATACTAGCAGCCGCGATATAAGTGAAATACTCTTAAGCCGCTTTAAACTCCAACTCACCTCACATGCACTGTAGTTATGACCTATTACACATTATCAACCCAAATTTGTCTTTTTGTCTGTTGTAAATAAGTTTCCAAAATAACATTTGACTAATTGATGCGCTCCAATCGCAGTGCATTGTCCGGTTTTCCATTCAATCGACTATCACCAAAATGGTAATTTTATAATGTTTGGCATAATGGCCCCCATCAACTGAATCGATGCACCTTTTAGGCCAATTTTAACCCTTTGATTGAATTTTGAAAGCAGAAATATATTTTAAGAACTTAAATTAATAATATTTCATGTATTCCCCAAGGGAATTCTTTTAACATGCTCATTTTCAAGGTCAAAGGTTAAGGTCATGATATATGAAAATCACTCAAAACTCATTGTAAACACTTTTAATATAATACATCTGAATGGTACTAGTTGTAAATGCAAATTCTTGAGTTTCATGTTCAATTGTCTTTTGTGGTATACATATGTATCAAATTTGTCTATTTTACTGTGGCTGTTGTTGTGGAAAAGGCCGAACTTAAAACTATAAGGTGTTTTTGCTCGTAAAAACAGATGCCTACTTGGTGGCACGTGGTCCTGTGCATACCTCAGTTGACCGCTATCAGTGAAGTTCAGCAACAATGGGCGCGGCTCGCCACAAGGGTGGGTTACTCGCTACATTGTTAATAAACTGAGAGTTTGAAGGGTCATTCCCTGCCCCACACTGAGACATACGTAAGTGTTCTGTTTTCTGATTGGCTGAAACAGATGGTCATCAAAAATGACCAAACGTTATGTTGGCTGCGGGAAGTGTCACACAAGGTCGACATAACAATCCAATGACCTGGAGCTAAAAATAGATCACCGCTGCGAGGAGCGGTGTTTAATCAATGTTTCTTGTTCTATTAAGATATTTAATAAAGTTTTTGTTTTCAATCAAAGTATATGTTGTAAATTTACAAATAAAAAACTCTATGTGAAAAAAATTAATTTAAAAAAAAGAAGTATTGTATGATGATATTCAATTGATCTTATTGTGTAAACCAATCTTATTACAGCATGCAGCAACTTCAGATGTCACAACTGATAATGTTGGAGGAGAATAATATGAGATGACTTTGAAAACAATGACAATGAAGATATCTCAATTTGAGGTAAACATTGTTACAAAGTTCTTTATATAACTAGATAAAATATCTATCATTATTAGTATTTAAACCAAATATCAATAGTATTAGCTGGTCATTTTCATGCAAATCTTCAAATTAAGGGATTTAACTTCTGTGAAGAATAAGGTAGGGGTATACATGAGTGCATTCTCTTCCAACAGAGGTTACACCATTCAGATTTCCAATTTTAACCTCTGTTATAGATCTAGAAAGCCTGAATTCACTGGCAAAAATGGCATGTCCTGATTGGTTGTGATTGAATACAGCTGCACAATCAGCGACGCCCGTTTAAAAGTGAGATTTGCCAATGACATGTCAATGCTAAATGCTGTTAGATGAACATTTTCTTGTTATACGGTAGGGGGTATATAGTATTATACCAACGATTCCGTCCGTCCGTCTGTCCGTCCGTCCATCCTTCTGTCCGTCCATCCTTCTGTCCGTCCGTCCTTCCGTCCGAAGACAATCTTTGTCCGATAGATGACAGACAAACTATTCATCTTATCCTTTTCAAATTTGGGACATGCCTTGTTCACCACTAGGAGAGGTGCAGTGCGAAGTTTAAACTGAATTGGCGAATTTTAAAATTTTTGGCAAATTTTTTTATTTTTAGCTCATCAGGCCTGAAAAGCCCGATGGGCTTATGGCATGGCGTCCGATGTCCGTCCATCCGTCCGTCCGTCCGTCCATCCGTCTGTAAACTTTTCGCTTTTTCGACTTCTTCTCCAGAACCAATAACTCCATAGAGCTCAAATTTTATATGCAGACTCCTTGGCCAATGGGGATTCTAAATTGTAGATTTCGTGACCCCATGACCCCAAATGGGGTCACAGGGGTCACATCCTTAAAAACTTATTTTCATCTTCTTCTCCAGTTCCAAAAGGCCAGAGAGCTGAAAAGTTGTGTGCAGACTCCTTGGCCAATGGGGATTCTAAATTGTAGATTTCGTGACCCCGCGACCCCAAATGGGGTCACCTTTGTCACATCCTTAAAAACTTATTTTCATCTTCTTCTCCAGTTCCAAAAGGTCTAGAGAGCTGAAAAGTTGTGTGCAGACTCCTTGGCCAATGGGGATTCTAAATTGTAGATTTCGTGACCCCGCGACCCCAAATGGGGTCACAGGGGTCACATGTTTAAAAACCTATTTTCATCTTCTTCTCCAGTTCCAAAAGGTCTAGAGAGCTGAAAAGTTGTGTGCAGACTCCTTGGCCAATGGAGATTCTGAATTGTAGATTTCGTGACCCCATGACCATAAATGGGGCCACCCCAAGGGTTCACATGTTTAAAAACCTATTTTCATCTCCTTCTCCAGTTCCAAAAGGTCTAGAGAGCTGAAAAGTTGTGTGCAGACTCCTTGTCCAATGGGGATTCTAAATCCCCGATTTTGTGACCCCATGACCCCAAATGGGGTCACAGGGGTCACATGTTTAAAAACCTATTTTCATCTCCTTCTCCAGTTCCAAAAGGTCTAGAGAGCTGAAAAGTTGTGTGCAGACTCCTTGTCCAATGGGGATTCTAAATCCCCGATTTTGTGACCCCATGACCCCAAATGGGGTCACAGGGGTCACATGTTTTAAAAACCTATTTTCATCTTCTTCTCCAGTTCCAAAAGGTCTAGAGAGCTGAAAAGTTGTGTGCAGACTCCTTGGCCAATGGGGATTCTAAATTGTAGATTTCATGACCCCCATGACCCCAAATGGGGTCACAGGGGTCACATGTTTAAAAAAAAAATTTCATCTTCTTCTCCAGTTCCAAAAGGTCTAGAGAGCTGAAAATTTGTGTGCAGACTCCTTTGTTAATGGGGATTCTAAATTTTAGATTTCATGACCCTGGCCTGGGACCCCAAATAAAGGCCTCTCAGGCCATGACCTAAAAAACTATTTTCATCTTCTCCAGAACAAATGTACCTAGAAGGCTGTAATATTGTGTGCAGACTTTTTAGCTAATGGGGATTCTTAATTGTAGATGTTGTGCCCCAAATAAAGGCCTCAAGCCATGACCTAAAATCTATTTCAGTCTTCATCATTAAACAATATAAACCCTGATGAGCTACAGAGGCCATGGCTCTATTTTTTCTTGTTATTGACTGCAGGTCAATTGTAAAGAATAATAAATATTTATTGCAACGAAAGGAAGCTAATTTGAGTTTATATGTCCTTGTATGACCTAAAATAGCTTAATAGCAGCTCCGACTTAGTCGGAGCTGCTATCAGTTTTTGTGCAGTTTCCGTCGCCGCCGCCGCACGCGCGTTTTGTATTCGCTATAACTTTTTTCCTAAAAGGTTTTGAGAACTCATACACATAACTTCTTACTTACTTATTTTTTTGACATGTTTATTTTTAAGGTCAAAGGTCAAGGTCACGAGTTCTGAAATCGCTAAAAAAATCCTTGTAAACACGATAACTTGAAAAATATTTGTACTATCAGGCTCTTATTTGGTGTACATCAACTATGGAGAAAGGCCAAGATTTGAAAAGGTTTTCGCTAACATCCATCAAAGGTCAAGGTCACAGCGAGGGCACAACTTAGGCATGCTTTTGCGAAAATGTCTTATTTCAACTATTAACACTTTTAATCATTACATGATTGTTATGCACAATGAAAAGTGATCACTGATTGTGTGACCTGGAATTTAAAAGGTCAAGGTCACGAAATATGGTCAAGGTCACCAGTTCTGAAATTACTAAATAAGTTAGTAACCTTTTCCCAAGAAGGTATTAACACCTCATATACATAGCTTCTTTCTTATAAACCTGGTAGATGATTTTGACATCTTCACATTTAAGGTCAAAGGTCAAGGTCACAAGTTGTGAAATCGCTAAAGAAATCCTTGTAAACATGATAACTTGAAAAATATTTGTGCTATCAGGCTCTTATTTTGTGTATATCAACTATGGATAAAGGCCAAGATTTGATAAGGTTTTCGTTAACATCCGTCAAAGGTCAAGGTCACAGCGAGGGCAAGACTTAAACATGCTTTTGCGAAATGTCTTATTTCAACTATTATCACTTTGAATCATAACATGATTGTTATACACAATGAAAAGTGATCACTGATTTTGTGACCTTGAATTTTAAAGGTCAAGGTCACCAGTTCTGAAATCACTAAATAACTTTTTTCCATGAAGGTATCAACATCTCATATATGTAGCTTCTTTCTTATAAATCTCAGGAATGATTTTGACATGTTCACATTCAAGTTCAAAGGTCAAGGTCATGAGTTCTGAAATCACTACAAAAATCCTTGTAAACACGATAACTTCAACAACTTCTGTGCTATCAGACCCTTACTTGGTATATATCAACTTTGGAGAAAGACCAAGATTTGAAAACGTTTTTGCTAAAATCTTTCAAAGGTCAAGGTCACAGCAAGTTCACAAATTAAGCGTGCTATTGTGAATATGCCTTATGCTAACAATGAACACTTTGAGTCATTGCCTGATTGTTATACACAATGAAAAGAATTCATTGATGGTGTGACCTTGAAGGTCAAAGTTCAAGGTCATGAGATATTGGTTAAGGCCGTGTTAATCTGTTGATCAAATTTTGAAATCAGAAATAGGTTTTAAGAACAAAGTTGTAAAAAGTGACCCCAGTGATGATTCAACTTGTTAGAATAACTTGAATAATGAAAAAAAAATTGTCAAAAGAAATTCCCTTTTTATTTATGTTGAGGAGAAGGCGGAACAGGGAAAGGCGAGACCCAAAGTTTCGGAGCTGCTCTGCTTTTGCGGTGTCCCGCAAACGCTATTCTAGTTTGAATGCAAAAAGCGTGCACTTGTGCCTTTAAGGTAGCACTCTTCAGACTAAAGGGTTGAGGGGCTGTACATCCCTTATATACTAGCGGTGTTGGCGGTGGTAATATGACGTCATAGCGGGGTAGCCGTGAGCTTCACATCATTGTGACGTCATGGTTATTGCACGGCGCCAGAGCGGTGTGATGACATCGAAGCTGTCGCTATGGCCGGAAATGTCTTCCCTATTTGAGGCATGCATGAGTCAATTTTTTAAAAAGTGTAAATTTCAAGGAGAGAAATTCCGATTACTATTTGTTATTTATTCTTAAGTAATGTTACAAAAATTACACAAATGTGAAATATGCATGCTTGACCTTGCTTTATAAATATTCAGTTAACGATTAAAGTGATAATTGATTGTTATTATGTCAGTTTTGTTACCAATATTCTAAGACAAATTCTTTAAATTAAAAGAAATCACATTTTATTCACTATTCAAATTATATTATGAAATATGTATATAAATTGAGTAAGTTGCTTCAGAATAGGTAAATGTATAGGTATGGGCTAAGAATGTTTACTCATTCAGTATTCTTATCTCATGAGATAAAACAATTACTGTCAGTTTCACAAATTATAACCAAGCTACATATAATATCTTGGTGAACGCGTTCCTAAAGAAAACACCTACCCCGTTAGTAACTCGTTCACTTTGTTTTGACACCACTTGTTGTTCAGTGGTTCTAATTTTGTTATTTGTCAATAATTAGTCTCAATATTTCGCATATATGTCCATATATGGATGTTTCACAACATGGTAAAAAATATATATGAGTATCTTTTATGGATTTTCTGAAAGCAAGGTAATATCAAACACATGTAAGTTCCACATGTGAAATTCGACTCCTAAATTGTGATGTAACAGTTGACTGAGGGCACATAATGACATTATCTTTTGTCTATGGATTCACCGGTGTCTACCATTTTACAGCCTGAAAATTTTTTTCTCATAAATACCTCAAAACTGATTTAACCAACAAAAAATTACACCAAATGCACATTTGTAAACTGACCTCTCACAGAGAAATTCGTTCACTTCCGTTGAGTAACAATTTCCAGGCGAACATGTTCCTACGGTGTGGAGATTCTCGGTAGATCAAGTGGCAAAGGCGCTGCTCGATTCATGGAGGTTCAGAGTTCGATTCCCACTTGTGTTACTTGCAAAACTTTTATTTCTAATTTGATAAAAAAAAATATCTAAATATTACAAGTTAATTTTTTCCCGAGGTTGAATACTTCATAACTGACCATGGTGGTTGTGAGATAACCAACCTGCGTAGATGGCATATAACCTGCAACTTAAACAGAAAATTTAACTTCCCAAGGGGTGTAACTTGTTCCTAACACATGTAAGGCTGCATAAAAAAGTTAAATGTGTCTCGGGCACATTTTTAGCTCATCAGGTCTGAAAGGCCCGATGGGCTCATGCCATGGGCCGACATACGGCGTCCGTCCGCCAGTCCATCCGTAATCTTTTAACTTTTTTAGCTCATCAGGCCTGAAAGGCCCGATGGGCTTATGGCATGGCATGGTGTCCGTCCATCCGTCCATCCGTAAACTTTTTGCTTTTTCGACTTCTTCACCAGAACCAATGACTCCACAGAGCTGAAATTTTATGTGCAGACTCCTTGGCCAATGGGGATTCTAAATTGTAGATTTCGTGACCCCATGACATCACAGGGGTCACATCCTTAAAAACCTATTTTCATCTTCTTCTTCAGTTCCAAAAGGTCTAGAGAGCTGAAAAGTTGTGTGCAGACTCCTTGGCCAATGGGGATTCTAAATTGTAGATTTTGTGACCCCGAGACCCCAAATGGGGTCACAGGGGTCACATCCTTTAAAACCTATTTTCATCTTCTTCTCGAGTTCCAAAAGGTCTAGAGAGCTGAAAAGTTGTGTGCAGACTCCTTGGCCAATGGGGATTCTAAATTGTAGATTTCGTGACCCCAGGACCCCAAATGGGGTCACAGGGGTCACATCCTTAAAAACCTATTTTCATCTTCTTCTTCAGTTCCAAAAGGTCTAGAGAGCTGAAAAGTTGTGTGCAGACTCCTTGGCCAATGGGGATTCTAAATTGTAGATTTCGTGACTCGGTGACCCCAAATGGGGTCATCGGGGTCACATCCTTAAAAACCTATTTTCATCTTCTTCTCCAGTTCCAAAAGGTCTAGAGAGCTGAAAAGTTGTGTGCAGACTCCTTAGCCAATGGGGATTCTAAATTGTAGATTATGTGACCCCCGTGACCCCAAATGGGGTCACCGGGGTCACATCCTTAAAAACCTATTTTCATCTTCTTCTCCAGTTCCAAAAGGTCTAGAGAGCTGAAAAGTTGTGTGCAGACTCCTTAGCCAATGGGGATTCTAAATTGTAGATTATGTGACCCCCGTGACCCCAAATGGGGTCACCGGGGTCACATCCTTAAAAACCTATTTTCATCTCCTTCTCCAGTTCCAAAAGGTCTAGAGAGCTGAAAAGTTGTGTGCAGACTCCTTGACCAATGGGGATTTTAAATTGTAGATTTTGTGACCCGTGACCCCAAATGGGGTCACAGTGGTTATGATCTAAGAACCTATCTTTTGCTTGTAAACAATAACTCAAATAACTTAAATATTCAACTTTAGATAGTAAATTATAAAACCCTGATGAGCTACAGAGCCCATGGATCTATTTTTTACTTCTTCTAGAGAGCAGAAATGATGTGTGCAGACTCCTTGGCTAATAGGGATTAACTGTAGATTCGGTGACCTTGTGACCCCAAAAAGGGTCACAACCTTAAAAACCTATTTTCATCTACTTCTCCAGTTCCAAAAGGTCTAGAGAGCTGAAATACTGTGTACAGACTGCTTGGCCAATGGGGATTCTAAATTGTAGATTTCGTGACCGTGCGACCCCAAATATAGATCACAGAGGTCATGACCTGAAAACCTATTTTCATCTTCTTCTCAAGAACCACTGTACCTCGACACATTGCATGGTGTCCGCCGTCCGGTCGGCCGTCCATCCGTCCATCCGTCCATTCGTAAACTTTTCTCGCTTTTTCTCCAGAAGCGATAAATCTAGAGAGCTGAAGTTTTATGTGCAGACTCCTTGGCCAATGGGGATTATAAATTGTACATTTTGTTACCCCGTGACCCCAAATAAGGTCCCAGGGGTCACAACCTTCAAAACCTATTTTAATCTTCTTCTCCAGTTCTGAAAGGTTTGGAGAGCTGAAAAGTTATGTGCAGACTCCTTGGCCAATGGGGATTCATCATCATCATCATCATCATCATCATCATCATCATCATCATCCGTTTAAGATTAACCAGGCCATGATTAATCCTCTTACACGGGTAAGGCCTGTCTGTCCGTCGAGATCGGAATGTACCTCTACAGACTGGGCGATCCTGGCGGTTTATTGAGTCCATACACAAGGCCTCACGGTCGCGCGACACAAGTTCATCCCATGTTAGCTTCGGTCTTCCTTTACTCTGTTGTGCAGGAACACTGAGTTCTCTGATCTGCGAGATACAGCTGGTGCTGTGCCGAGCCATCTCAACCTGCCCAGTTGCATCACACTGGCTATATCTTTTAACTTGAGCTGTTCCAGTAGGGTTTCAAAGTTCACATCGTCCTCGGGGTTGACACGGCAAATTCTAAATTGTAGATTTTGTTACCCCATGGCCATGACCCCAAATAGGGTCACAGGGGTCACGACCTTAAAAACCAATATTTTCATCTTCTTCTCCAGTTCAAATATGTCTAGAGAGCTGAAAAGTTGTGTGCAGACTTCTTGGCAAATGGGGTTTCTAAATTATAGATTTTGTGACCTCGTTACCCCAAATGGGATGTCAGGGGTCACAACCTTAAAAGCCTCTTTTAATCTTCTTCTTCAGTACCAATAGGTCTCGATAGCTGAAATATTGGGTGCAGATTTCTTGATCAATAGGTTGTAGAACCTATTTTCAACTTCTTTTCCAGAATGAAAAGCTCTAGAACAAGATGAGAACAATTTATTTCGTTTTTTTAAACAATACAGTTCCTGATGAGCTACAGAGCCCAAGGCTCTATTTTTATGAATCCGAATGTGACCATATGTCATTACATCTAACCTATTTTCATCTTCTCTTCCATTTCCAAAAGGTCTAGAGAGCTGAAATGTTGCGTGCAGACTCCTTGGCAATTGAGGATTCTAAATTTTAGATTTCGTGACCCCATGACCCCACATAGGGTCACAGGGATCATGAAAAACCTATTGTCATCTTCTTCTCCAGTACCAAAAGGTTTAGAGAGCTGAAATGTTGTGTAGACAATTGATATTCTAAATTGTAGAACCTATTTATAGCTCATCAGGCCTGAAAGGTTTATGGCATTGGCCGTTGTCAGGCGTCATCTGTTTATTTTTCACATTTTCGACTTCTCCTCCAGAACTGCTATACCCCCAAAGCTGAAATTTTCTTGGGAGGTACCTTGCATCTAGGGGATCGTATTTTGTACATTTTATTCCGACCCCTGAACAATCGCTTATTAATGGACCCCTACATGACCTTTCTCACGATTAAGACAAAATGGTCAGTCTGATTAAAATCGACCTTGTTCCGAGGAATAAAATTTGCAAAATAATATATCTACCGGTATAGGAACAGGTTCTGTAGATTCCTCACCTCAACGTCTGAGAACATCCCGTATAGGCGTGTGTTCCGAACCGGTTTAGCGCAGCCAAAGCTGAGTCAAATAGCTGACCAATCACATCATAGAATTTAAACGGTCGCTGTTTTGAAAGCATTCAGAACAGACAAAAGGATAGCTGTTTGGAGTTATCTGCCCCTAGTTTCTCGCACCGAAAGCATTTGTTGGGCATCTTTTGATTGGCTACCTGAATTGCGCTCGAACACGCGAGTCTATGAACTGTTATCAGACAGTTTGGCGTTGAACCTACGACTGATATTAGTTCGTATCCCGGTAGATGCACTATTTTGCAATTTTTATTCCATGGAAAACCGTCGATTTTAATCAGACTGACAAAATGGTTAATATTTTCATACTAAGTTGCATAATAGAAAATTTTGTACTTTAATTTCAACTTAAGTAGATGTAATCATCATTAAGATTGCATACATAAGTAATGTGTTATCTTTTTCTGAATATTCAAGAAAATACTCTAAATTGCTTAAATTTTGACCCCTTGAGAAGGTTTGCGATGTTCGGAACTTCACTATCAACTTTTTGATGAAAGGGTTCAACAGAAAAGTTGTTGTTCTTGAAATTGTTCATCCGGAGTTGTAAATAAAATTTAGATATCCAAATTAGTTAAACAGTTGTGAGCCTTTGAACTTTGCGGAAAATGGCGATTTTCACACGTGACCTATGACAGACACATGTGACCTAGTATGACAGACACATGATTGAAATTTATTGTCTTTAATACATAACATGTCTAAATTAAAATCAGCTATCAAACATAATGGTATCGTCAGTGGTTTACAATCAACATTTCTACAAAGAAAGTAGCCCTCAAAAAGTCTCAAATTAGGCAAGATAGGGATATTTTAAGTCTTATGCTGGAGAGTGATGTAACTGGAGGTTTCAGGTTTCACTCACTGTTCTCCACAGTACAAGAGCAGCTGAGAGAGTAATGTGTAATGCTATGTTATGATCAGGCTTCTTTTTATGTAACAGTTAAACTAAGTGAGGCACTATAGACAAATGCATGTTGTTTAGTATTTGAAGGATTGGTACAATGGTTAAGGACGTTATTTCTTACAGTTGAGGAGAAAATGCTTTTAAGACTTTCAAGTTTGTCTAAGCTATTCAATTGTTAACACATAGACTTTTTTTATGAATGAAGAATTATGCTTGACCATTTAATACCAAAGTGTAATGGTTCTCTCTCCCTGTCTCCCCATCCTCCTTTCCCTTTCTCTGTAGGGGATTGTTTTGGGCTGATGATTGGTCAGAGAAAATAGGAGATGTAGGGAAACATGGTAAAAATATTTGACGGTTGCTCCACTGATTTTGTTATAAAGGTTATAAGTAAACCTGTATTGAAAGCAAAACCTGTTGAACTTGGTAAATTTTTCCAAACCAATTTTTTAAAAATATGTATAGTAGATATTGTACCTGATGAGCTGCAGAGCCTATGGCTCTATTTTTTCTCTTTCCATGGCAGCATTTTTTGACAATTCTCTTTTAGTAAGGTAATAACTTAATTAAATTGGGGGAAGGAGCAAAAACACCTTATAGTTTTAATTATATACTGCTAAAACTGATTATGTTTGGGGCCGGGGGGATAAGCCATCTCTCCTGACGGATCATGTTGAAAAGCGCTTGTTATGTTGAGCAGAATGTATGAAAGCTTGCATATTTTACAATTTGAAAAGCAATTGTTTTTGTTCTTTGGTAATATTACTTACCGGTAATAATTTCTTGCTGTAATGGTTTTATGTTTGGTTTAACTTTTGGCTCAACAGGCCTGAAAGGCCAGATGTGGTTATGGCATGGGCCCGAATCTGTAGTCTGTAAACTTTTCACACTTTCGACTTTTCCAGAATCGCCATGACTCCAAAGCTAAAATTTTATGGGAAGGTACCTTGCACCTAGAGCCAAGGGGATCAATGTTTGTTCATTTCAGCTTCCCCTCAAAGATATACAATACACGATTACATGTTTACAAGACTTGAGAAGAGATTTGTATTGTTTCTCTCCAAATTTTGTAACATTTTGTTTACATTTTGTTTGTTTTAAAAAACAATTTTAAAAGGTGGGTTTTCGCTGATTTTCGTTAATGGGGAAATTGGCTTAGAATTCACGAGGTAGCGATTACGGACTGTCTTTGTCGCATACCAGGTTACCTTATGAAATAATTATCCAATTGTGACCATTTATAGCTCATTTTGGAGGGAAATCATTTAGCTGTCGCGTATGGTAGTCATCGACTGGGCCTTAAAAAAATTTTTTGATGCGAAATATGACTTTGAATGAGCATGGGGTGGTTTCGTCATTACATCCCTTTCCTTTTATATAGGAATAGGGTACCCAGCAGGCACACGACGTTGTTACAACGTCGCATTTTGGTTGAAATAATGTCGCGACGTCGTTCAACTATAAAACGAAGTCGTTTCAACGTCTCTTTTTTCGACGTCGATAAAACTACGTCGTTTCAACGTTGTTATTTTCGACGTCGATAATATATTCGATATCAGACGTCATTTCAACGTCTGTATTTTCGACGTCGGTGTTATGTCGATATCTGACGTCTCTTCAACGTTGTGATTTTCGACGTCGATAATAAGTCTATTTGCGACGGCTTTTCAACGTCTTCACAATCCACAACGACATCGATCCTAACTGCATCCTACTGTTCATTTATTAGAGATCGCAATCGCTTATGAAGCATATAGGCTATTTCCAATCTTTATCCTTGATTCATTCATTATATAAAGATATGAAGTCTATGGGGGCCTATTTAGGCGTCGTCGGACATAGGCCTATAAGAAATTACCATGTTAAAACCATCATTGATATTCTTTAATTTTCCGTAATGATTAATGCTATTTTAAAACATATACATGTGCATGTACACGTAGATCTAGTCTACAATCAATGAAAATGTAGGCTATTTGTGCTCATATTTTTTTATTTGATTTAATGATTTTAACGAATGATACTGTTACGAATTATTTTATTGGTTAACGGGGAATTTATTTTTAAACAGATATGTAATCTATTTTGTATGCCCATGTATTTTGATCATTTACTTATTTATCATTTGAGACTCTTTTCTAAAACGTAACAAATATTTGGGAAGCTGTGTACGTTTTCGCGCCAGCACAAAAGCTTATGACGTCATGTGTGCAACGATTACGTCACAAACCAAGTACTTTCGCCGCCATGTTTAACGTCGCCGCGTAGAGGGAATCTGTTTATGTTGCGTATTATGGACACTGGTGTTGCCACTTCTCTTTCTGAGGTAAGTTATTGTTCCTGCATTTATGCACACTTTGATAATTAATATTTAATAAAGTCAACCCAATACGGACACGCCGTCCAAACCAAACCCGCCACACTAGCCTACCACTCAACTCAATCGCAAAGCGAAGCGTGTAGTTTACATTTACTGCAGTAGAAGTCGGCAGTCTTTATTAACACTGCTGAAGAACGAGTAGGAATTTGAATGATTGTGCTACTATTGCCTTACCTATCTAACCTATCCATAAACTTTATTTTCACTGACTAGAGATCAACGACATTCTATTTGCAAACCAATGTTGGTGTCGCCTGCCCAGCTTTGGAAACATGGGCAAACTCTTTACAGTGTTGCGTAAAGTGCGCCGTGACGTGTCTTTTCACAATGATGCGCGGAGTTCGTATTGTCTTCGATCAGCTGTTTGCAAGTTCACTGAGTGCAGGCTTTGCTAACGTGTTTATGTTGTTTGCTATGCGTCATATTAACACGATTAAAAAGCGTGCTAAAATTGACATCAAGAATATTACTGTGCCACTTATATTTAAACGTTATTTCAATTATAGTGATGCAAAAAGTATTCGGACGGTGACGTTAATTCCATACACATGCATGTTAATTTAGTCGACTCTAGGATAAATAATTTTCATAAAATAAGTTCTTGTTGGATCAATGTCCAAATATTCAGCTTTATTTGAAATCATCTCAGCTTGAAGTACATAATATAGAATGACATTTTCCGAGGACAATCTAAATAATGTCATCCGATTTACCTACATGTGTATATTGAATAAAACGTTTTCCATAGATCGCCATGTTAAATTTTTCACAACTATCTATATATGTTCATTTTGTTGATCTTATGTACTGTCATTTCCAAGATAGAAAACAGAAAATTAAACATAAATTATGAAAAACATTAAATGTATGTTAAAAATTCCATCGTTTATCAAAGAAACCACAGTAATTTGATTAAATTAACTAATAAGTATACATAGTTCTGAAAACATCAACGTGATGATCGATTGGATTTTAAAAAAATAATTAACGACAGTATCTATACACTAAAGGCCAAAAGAAACGTTACCTCATTTCTTTTTTTAATAACTTTTTAAGTATCAAAGATATTTGAGAAATAAATGGTTCTAAAGAAAGCTGAATAACGTAGCTTTATGTTAATAACACGTTTAAAAATACTGATGGATTCATATTGTGGCAAAATGCAGCTTGTTTAAGAAGTTTAAAATTGTCCGGTTTTCGTATGATTTCGTATATATGTGTGCCATATAATGCAAAGAAGGCACCTTTTATACTCTGTAGAAGCATTCAGTTCATGCAAATGCTGCTTGAATTTTGCTACATTTGAGTGATAATGCGTTTTGGTGATAGACAAAAAAATGAAAAGTTTTCATTTTCAAGCAAAAATGTTCACATAAATAATCGTCTGTGTTCCTAAATACTATTAAGTCATTTAACAACACAGTAAACTCGTTTTCACTAAGGTAAATTACGAGAAAAGATCTTTAATGACTAGAAATATGTATTTCATAAGTTTCACACTTAAACTTACTCAATAGCAGTATTTTCATCGTTTAGGGGTTATGATGAAAAGCATACAACCTTTTTGTCTAGTCACAAACGGAAAAGTTTACTTTCAACTTCTTCTGGACATCTAAATCACATTTATTGGTTACTACCAGCCTGGTCGAAAACCGGACAATTTATAACTTCTTAAACAAGCTGCATTTTGCCACAATATGTATCCATCAGGATTTTTAAACGTGTTATTAACATAAAGCTACGTTATTCAGCTTTCTTTAGAACCATTTATTTCTCAAATATCTTTGATACTTAAAAAGTTATTAAAAAAAGAAATGAGGTAACGTTTCTTTTGGCGTTTAGTGTATGATGACATGCGTTAAATTCAAATGATCTTCTTGTTGAGATGATTTTTAATCAAGCTGAAAAGTTCTAGCCTATATTGATTCAAACAGAAATTATTTCATGATACTTATCTGTGCATGTACACGTAATTGACGTGTATAATTTATGCTAATATAATAAATATATCGATATACTGAAAGTGATTCATATATAATTATTTATAGGAGCTGGTATCGGTGGAAATTCAGTTATTGTGTTGACAAATTAATTGTTTTCCTGACTATACAACTTGTTCCTTGAAATATGTAGATGTGTTGAACATTAGATTAATTTACCTTTGTAAATTAATTTCTATGAATAATTGTGTTGAAGAAGTATGACTGTTTGTAGTGAGTAATTATAAATGTGCTCACATTTCTGTTTTCAGTCAACTGCTTGAGAAGGGATAAGATGGGGAGAAGAGAGTTGCAGACGGGAGATATCGCATCTATAGATTAGCTGGGTTATCTATCAGGCTCCATCCAGAATCTTTTCTCAGGTATACACTTATTCATCATGCATCATGTATTTTCCGACATAAAACGATTATTAAGACTCAGTAAAGGTCCATAGATATTTAACACATAGAATTCAGATAGTTAAAGTACAGTGATAATGATGAGTAACATGATTGTTTTTGAAAATTAGATAATTTTCAAGATTTGATGAAGCATCGACATAAACAAATAAGTTGATTTTCTTTCCCTTTTTCATTTGTGTAAGTTGTCTTTTTCTTTTTCCAGAAAGCTGATGAAGGGTGCTGTGACGAAACGTAGAACGCGCCGTTGAAAACACAAAGAACCGCGGATTCTTGTTATTTTTAGGCAGAATAAACAATTATGTAATCTTAATCCCTAGCTGTCTGTTGTTCTTGCTCAATTTTGATTGCTTTGACTAATCACTTGTTGCTACAGCTAACCCGGAAGATATCATATCTATCTTTTATCGATAATAACTTTTAGAATTGAGATCATTTTTTTTAGAGATTGCTACTGCTCAGAAAGAACGTCATTTATCGACGTTGAAATGACGTTGTATTATGGTTGCATATGAAATTTGCGGCGACGTCGATGTATTGTCGTTGAATCGACGTCTTAACAACGTTTTTGATACGACGTTGCATCAACGTTGGTGCAACGTCGTATCAACGTAGATGCAACGTCGAACCAACGTTATTGCAACGTCGAATCTACGTTGATGCAACGTCGTAGCAACAACGTTGTTCCGACGTCGATTCAACGTCGATAATCGACGTCGCCGCAAATTTCATATACACCCATTATACGTCATTTCAACGTCGATGAACGACGTCGTTTCAACGTCGGTTCAACGTCGAATTGCCTGCTGGGTAGGGTCTATATATAGGTATATGTCTTTCAAACGCTGTTTCTAAGCAATACACGCACCTGTGCCACTGACCAAGACTAGAAACTTTTAGGGCTATGGATTGTGCATTATATTGAAAACAATCTATTAATTTGTCTTGAACTCTTCATCATCGAACAATATGAACCCTGATGAGCTACAGAGCCCATGGCACTTAGGCAAAATATCCCTGACAATATTTTCCAGTATATTATCTAGGTCACCTTTATATTCTCAACTTGAATATTCTAAAGTTCACTGTTCACACATGTATCATGTCTTACCAACCAACATTGTTATCTTTTTCCTGAAGGTTATTTCACCATACAAGTTATCATGGAGTTGCAACAATGTTGTACACATGTTAACAAAGTGAATGTTACTGTCTTGCAGTGTACTTTGACTATTAAAGATGTCAGGCCTGGGTATCAAATGTGCTTCATATGCTGTGGACATTCTTAATATTGCCTCATGAATATTAATGAGGCATGAGAAACCGAGTAACAAAATAAAAAATGAGGCTAAGGCTGCACAGAAAACACAGAAATACCATTCACATAGCATTGACAAGTTGGTAGATGTTTTACAAAAACCTCTTTACTTTTGCTAAATATTATGATAAAATCACTTGGCAGAAGTTCAAGCTGGAATGCATCTGTCAAATAATTATCTTATTACAACAGCCTATGATGCTATTTTACCTGCTAGGCAAGTTTTCATGAATTATTTACGGTGGTACTTGGCGGTACGTCATTTTGCATTGTAAGTCTGACAGACTCGTGTAATCCAGTGCTCCAAACAAACAAATATGAATGAAAATTTACACTCCGTTCATTTAAGCCATGAACAAATTATATATTTATGCTTGCTCGGTGAGAAGAAACTCTTAAAATCTTAACCATCTCTCAACCAAACCGTCAGCTCTTGTAAAAAGACACACAGGGGCTTGTATTGCTGAGAAACAGTTCCTAGGTCCAATACTTCAATAAGATACACCTTATACTTTTATTTATTAGTATAAAGTGTATCGTATCAAAGTATCGGACCTAGGAACTGTTTATTTTCAGCAATACAAGCCCCTGTGAAAAGACATACCTCGGGGTCAGTTAGCGCACGGCAAAATGTAAACAATGTCACGTTTTAACAAAATAGGAGTTTAAATGGATTTGAATAAATGTAAGCCTTTTAAGGCCACTACCCACATGTTCTTTTTCTTCCTGTTTTTAAAGCAGAAAAGTAGATATATTAGGCCAATAATTTAAATAATTTACATAAACAATCTAATCAAAGCTATATCAATGTCTTCAGTAATAAAACAAAAACATTAGGTTCTCACTTATTTGTAATAAATACATAAAAAACATGTTGAGCAATTAATCTATAATTGTGGCTTTAATTAAGGATGTGAGGCGAGTTTGTACTTATAATAGACGGTATTCGAATTTATTATTGTGATGTGTTAACATATTGATTGGGATGTTAGATGTTAATGTTATAAATAATTTGTTTAAAATGTTTAATAAACAATATTTCATGAGAAAATGAATTGTATCTAAGAACCTATTATTTAGGTTTTTTTACAAACTGTAGTACAAAAGTCCATAAAAATCACTGATGAAACTGTTTATACCGCTACGAAGTAGTCATGCAACTCAGACACTAACAGTTCAATGTTTCAAAGCTTGATACATGTAAATCACAATGATGCATATATCTGTCTTTTGTATTGTTTTATACCATCATTTGCTGATAATTTAGGCAATTTTTTTAATGTTTTTTTGCTTTGTCACACATTTTGTTCCATTCATAACTCAGACACTAATCGTTCCAATATTTCGAAACTTGATACAAGTAAATCACTATGATGTGAACATCTGCCTTTTGTATATCGAGGTTGGAATATCAGCTGGTCATCTACATGTGATGTATATATGCTAACTTACATAAGTTGTTGGTGTTGTGCCTGTATGATTATAGCGTGTTACACCATATTATAAATCTTTAAACTGGTTGAAGATATCTCAATTTTGTTGCCCTTTGGTAAGAATTTTCAGACTCCGTGATCAATGCAATTTGTAACATACATTTCATTCTTCAGATCAGTTTTTGTCTATATTTGATATATGGTTTATTTTTATTTTTCAGATGGTGGAAGGCAGGGATGCAGAAATCGGTCTATTTGCCGGACATGTGAGATTGTGAATCCGGACATTTGAAAAGTCAGTTGACCAATTTAAGAAAATCAAAAGGAAAAGAACATTTGGATCAAAGATGAAATGTCCGACTGGCAAAAATTTGAATCTGCAACCCTGGTGGAAGGCATCTATAATGAGACAAGTTGACCAAATCTGTATTCTTTGTTGGTAATAAAGTATTTTCTCTGTTTAGATTTGCTGTTTCATTTTCATACCCCTGACCAACGGTTTGGGGGTTTATAATAATACCAAAGAGTCCGTCAACCTTTAAGTCGGACCCGATAACAGAAAACTATTTAAAGGATACTTTTCAAATGTCTTCTAGACCACTAGCAGCTAGAGGTGCAGTACCATATTACATATTACATTTTGTGGGAAGGTACCTTGCACCTAGAGGGTCAATATTTGTTCATTGGGTTACAGTAAGTAATTGTTGGGGAGTTTAATTGGCGGAGATGTTGGCTGGGTGTATTTTATAGTTACAGGCTAATGTATTGTTCATTGAAACATGTCCTCTTTTGCATGTTTTGAAATTAATGGTTTGCATGTTTGTGCCTTTAAATTAGCCATGAGCCTTGTAGCTCGTCAGTACTGAAACGATTGAAGATCTGAGCTCTCATGGCTTCCGGCTTTCATAGTTAATTTTTACATTTTATTTAACACCCTGCCACGTCCATATTTGAGAAGTGATTTTTACCAAATGAACAAACCATAGTATATATGTTATAAAGATGTAATTCTGAAAATTTGAGCTTTCTGTATCAAATAGTTTTGGAGAAGAAGTTGTTTAAAGGTTTGAGGGAGGTCTTAATCATATTATACTTATAGCCAAAAGATTCATTTATCTTTCAAGTATCAAACAACATGCCCTTCGGAAAATCAAGTTAAAAATTTAGTGTACATGGTTCTGTTAAGCCATGGGAATCTTTTTTTGCAATTCTAAATAACAAAATTTGTTCACATTAAAATGGCCGCCATGCAATTTTTGCTTTATACCCAACACTGTTATTACCACTACGGATAACTGGTTTTAACCTCTAAAGTAAATATAAATCACATCAACTATCATTATAAATGGGAAAATTTGAAAGAAAAAAAAATTGAAATAAATGTGCTACAGCCCCTTTAAAGGGAAATTTCTATCGCCGTTTTTATCGGCAGCTTCCACCATCTTGGTTTCTTGGCATTTCGTGAAATGAAAACATGCTATGTTTAACCAAATTTTAAAAAATTGTAATAAAAGAACATAGTCACTTGGTGACTTATAGGATATTCACATAGTAACACATAAGGTATCATAAAACTAATAAACAATGTGATATTAGGCCGTAGCGAAGTTTTCCCCACTCGCAGCGCCGATGAATGGCTTCAATTCTCATTGTTTTTATTTTTTAACAAGTTGTGAAATGTAAAGTCATCAAAGTATTGACTTAATTAATATCTTTCAATTTGGCTGTGTATGAATCATGTATTAATAGCATTAACTGTTCCCCTTGCATCTAATAAAATCATTATTCAATTCTATGCAGCTCACTGACTGCACTAGGTAAGGGGAAAAAGGTAAAAGAATAAAACTTTAAATTCATAAGTCGCCATCATAAAAATATCATATTGTCCAAATTTGAGCGTCCTCGCATTACTAGTTCCTCGACTGAAATTTAAGGTATGACTTTAATGCGCTCATATTTGAGGAGGGATTCCTACCACACCCATATTTGATGGGGGTCAAGTCCAAATGAACAAATGTGTGTCTACATGTAAGAAAGATATTATTTTTTAAATTTAGCTTCCTATGCCAACTGGTTTTGGAGAAGGTGAGTTGGGGTTTAACGCAGCTTTCAAGAGTATTGCATTCATGTTGCAAATGCTAGCACTGTGGCAGAGAGAAAGCCTGCAACGCCATGTGGCTATGCATTGTGGTGAAATCTGCGAGCATAACCTTGAACTAGCAAAACATGGGTGGTACTACGCTGAAATTCATTGCATTGCACCGGAACCTTACTCCGTATAGGCAGTTCTCTACTGCAGACGAGGTTGCTGTGCCCCTGGCAAGATTCGAACCCTGGACCTCTTGATCAAAAGCCAAACTCCTAAACACTGCGCTATCCCGTCATTTAAAGGTATTCAGGAAACTACCTGCCACCCCAGTATTTTAGTGGGGGGTGAGGCCGAAATGAACAAACATTGCCTTCCTTCCATAGATAAACCTACATATGCTTCATAATCAATCGACTTGGTATACCATAAATCCTTGAATATTTGCCCAGCAATTATTAATTTAAAACATCAAATACAGCCGTGATTTTTCAAGGCAGACAATTATTCTTTTTGAAGCCATAATATGTGTATACAAACGAAAAACATCATTATCAGAAATTTCTCATTGTAAAATTTGTAAAAGAAGCCCTTACCAATGACCAATAGATATGCCTACATGCCTGAAAGTAAAAATTAAGAAAAGGGAGATATTTACGAAAAAAAATTACATTGCTAAATTAAACGATTATTCAAGGCTGGCGATTATTTATTTCAGGGAGGGCTTAGACCCAGCATTTATTCAAGGCAGATTATTCAAGTACAGTACTTTATATTAGCAAAGTTTGAACAAATGATTGACTGCTGAAATTTGAATTATTCATATACATATTCTTATAAATATATCTTGACTCTTGCAATGACAAAAATCAACATTTTGATAAAATTCATAATATAATTCAATATATGTTAAAATAAATCAGGGACGTTAGATCTATATTATCAGAGACCATAACTTATTAATAATTATAAGATGGTCTCTGATTTAAAAATAACAGATTTTTATACAGGGATAAGTAATGTATGTAAATTGTTATCACAGTATACATCACAAAACTACGATCGATCAAAGTATGATTTCTTTTACTTGAGACATTCAAATTGAACAACTGTTATAATCGACATTGTTGTTGATTAGTAATCAAATTTTTATACCCAAATAGGCCACAATGCATTTTACTATAAACATTTGCATACATAGATCCTATTCATAATATTTTCTAGCATTATCAACTTCAAGATGCCTCCAATCATGCCTTTTTTAAAGACTTTTCATGTTAGCTTAAATCTTGTGTGGACACCTTAGTTTGTTGGACTTATTTATTGTATATTTTAAGTAATGACAACTACTTATTCCAGAAAATGTACATTATATATATGTGATGTATTACCGGTATTTGAAATGTGATGAACTAATGGCTTCAGGCCAGATTAGCTTATCGCATTGGCCGTTGTCTGTAACTTTTCATATTTTTGACTTCTTCACAAGAACCACTGTTTCTAGAAACCTATTTTCATTTTCTCCAAAACAGAAAGTTCTAGAAAGCTTTAATCTTCTGTACAGACTCATTAGTAATTAATGTTGATTCAAAATTTTAGATCATGTGACTGTTCGAACCATAAGGCCAAAACAAAAATATGTAATTCTTGTGTTTCGAATCTGGTATCAAGTAACTTGATTGCTTTCCTGATAAAAAAATTTCAGTCAATGTTCGCAAACACAGTCTGTCAAGGCAACTTTCTTTCACTGTTCCGTTTTAATTTTCATTTCTTTTATATTTAAGTTTAAGTTAATTACCCATTTACATAAATCTAGATACAGACATCATGCAAACATTATTTGGACGGTGATGTTTTTTCCATAGAGTATGTTAATTTAGTCTAGGATAAATAATTTTCACAGAATAGATTCGGATTGGATCAATGTCAAATTTTTCAGCTTGATTTGAAATCATATCAGCTTGAATTACATAATTTTAATTAACTTTTCTGACGACAATTTTACTTATGTCATCTGATTTACCTACATGTCACATGATGTGTACATAAAATAAAAAAATATTTTCACGACTATACTGTAATGGTCATTCCAAACAGAAAACGGAAAATCAAAAATAAATTATGAGGTTGCAGCCAAGATAGAAAAAAAATTGACAACTGTGAAAAGGATCATCATAAAATAAAATTCTGTCAACAAAAATTATCTATTCTAGACATTCAAGTAGGCCTACAGTATGGAAATGAAAATAATGTTGCTGTCCGAATTAAGTAATTAATTGTTGGAAGAATAATTTTCATAAATAGAGAAGAAGTCCTTACCTTTTATCTTTCCATTGATTAGTTTTTGAATGACAAATGATTAAACACATGTACAGTACAGCTTTTTATACCGCTGCTCCATAGACCGCCATGTTGAACCTGATAAATATGCTTTTATTTTCTGACCTTTTTTGTTAAAAAAGCTGCAGTTTTCATTATAATCATCCGAATGTATAATGGAAATTATGGATATGTAGCTGAGATAATTTCTTAATTTGTAGATAGACCTTTTGTAAGCAACTCGGCCAATAATCAATTAATGAAAATTAGTCTTCCAACGATTAATTAAAATGAAGGTATATGGGAATTACGGGTTTGATGACTCACTTTTGGTACTGTAGACACACAAACTGGATACAAAGTGGATACACATGACAGTAGTCAAAGCCGGCTACCCTAGGAAGATTATAGAACAATTATTTTTATGAGTGCTCTGCCCTGCAAAAATCAAGAATCGTAGCCATCAACTCGGCCGCCAGCAGGTGGCCTGCTGAATGTGACGCACATTTCAGAGTAGACGTGTTAGTAGCTGTTGCAAGAATAATTTTCATAAATTAAATAAAAGCCCCTTTGCTGTCATATTTTGCGGACATATTGGGAATCATCCAATCTACAGGTACATAATTACCTTTCATCAATCACTTGATTAGTTTACGAATGACATGTGTTTAAACGTCGTATGTACCACTTGTGATTCCAATGTCACAATGACGGCCATGTTAAATCTAATCGGCATGATGTAAGTGTTGTTTGATAAGAGGTAGATTTCTTAATAAGTGTCAGAAAATATTATGGAAATTATGTATCTGTAGCCGAGATGATTTCCTATATTTTGGTAAAGATTTCAGAATTAATCGACAAGCAACAGATTCATGAAAATTATTCTCGCAACAGCTATTTAACACGTTCACGTCTATGGGAATATTACGGTACGTTATGTCCAGGCGAGGAGACACCGACGTCGACGATCGAGTTGTCACGCACTTGTCAAAATTCTCAAACTTGTAGATTCTACCTAGATCTAGTGATTGAAATATGAAAACACTCATCTGTATATGTGATATGTATTTGGAGATTTACTGGGAAAGATATGAATAATTACTACTGTAGAGTTATACTATAGGCCTATCTAACACAAATATTTTTTATATTAAAATTGACTTGAAAACAAGAGTTTTACGGACTTGTCCGAACTAACCGAAGTGTAAATGAAGGTCTGGCGATAGGCCAACAATTTTAGATTAATAAGTTTACACATGGCATAATGCGATGTGAAAAAAGTACAAACTATAGACACATAAAGCAGATGATGTTTTATTTACCTTTGGCCTTCATCGTTATTGGATCATGTTTATACTCGTTGCCTCATCCTCATGTCGGGCTATGACAGTTTAAATTTCGAGACATGCGCAGTCAATGCAGATGTCCTCGTCGAAAATGTTAGCGATTCAGATGACACAAATCTTTGGTTTTTTGTTTAAAGCTGCACTTTTTACCAATGATAGAATATGTTAACTTTCCTTGCATATATGTTGTTATTGTAGCTCACTACAAAGTTTTACGGAGATATATCTTTTCTAAGCTGATTTTTCGAAGTTTTTCTAAGGTCGCGCTATAGGGAGGAAATCCGGTAAGCACGATATAGCTCACAAAATATCGGATTTGTTCAACCGTCCAAAAAAACAAAAATACGAGCTTAATGTTTTAAGTTAGTTTTTGGAATCGATAATTAAGTGACTACAGACGGTTTCATGTAAATGTTTTAATTTTGGTCAAGGGAATGTGACGTTAGAGTCGACGGAACGTTAGCGCTACCGGCCTCGGTCGCGATAAAGATCTCTGTGCCGTAAAACCGTACTTTAGCGCGACCGCCGGTAGCGCTAAAGGGTAGTTAGTAAATGTATATATATATATATATATATATGACAATGGATATATTGCATTATTGAAGACTTACCTTTGTCGACGAAAATATCCGGAGGAAAGTTATAAATATCCAGATAGTCAAAAGAACACAACTTGAAACAGTAAATCCCTAATCGAAACGTATGCGTTTGGGTCACAACTGATGTCGAAAAACACAGAGATAACATCACTGTTACGTTATTTGTTTGACAGTAACTGCTAATGATGATGGCGCAGTCTTTCAACTGAGGGGGTAACTGGTAACGGCATGTCCAAATATTCATGATCATGTATTTTATTGGTTGTTAGTTTTGGCCTTAATTCTTATTGGCTAACTTTAAATGACCAGCCAGACGAACTTACATAAGGCTAGCAGTTACTTTTAATTGGTTTTTAGCTTTTCTCTTTTCTTTAGACTGCCTGACCTGATGAAATCGCTAATAAATTGGTAATGGGACGCATCGTATATGTAGGTCAAAATCCTCAGTCGAAACAATCACCACTGAAATGAAGGAATAGTTGACCGTATTCAATATAACACAATTCATTGTTTCTAATATCTGTACTTTTTATTTTACATATAAAAATAAGTGTGATTGCATCCTCATTGTCATATGAAGACGAACATTCAGCATTAGTTGATATATCCATATATATGTTTACTTTAGATAAAATGATATGTAAATAACTACTATTATTAATGATAAATTAACAAAGTTAAGTATACATGTTATCTGTAATAACAGGATTTAAACAGGAAATGTATCCTTAAAATTACTATCAATGTAGTTTTCATAATCTTCTTAAATTACAAGAATTCAAGTCAATACCATACTCTTATTGTTTCTTTATATAAATTGTTTTACTTTTTTCAGTTATTTGTTTTCCTACATATCTCTTAACCTGATCAGCTAGCTTTGAGTAAACCTATAGGAACAAACAACAATTGTAGTGCTTTCAAAACTATTTATTTTAAAGGCAAGAATTGGTAAACAGACTCGCAGTTTATCTTTAAAGGTCTTTAAAGGTGACATCGTGCTTTGAACTGTGACGTTGTGCTTGTATATTACCGGTATATGACTAACTCTCACTGTACTGTTGAAAACTGTTTTTTTCATAGCAAACACTGTTACTATTTTCTGATACTTATTTCTGTTACTTTTTTCTGTTACTTTTTCCCTTGCAAGTTTTAAGTCGAAAGTATGTCTCCATTAGAAAGTTAAAATCCAAAGATATATTTTCGTTATTTACGATTCAACTTTTCACAATAATAAACATTTTAATCCCCATTCTTGCATCATGAAATGACAGGCAGAGGTTTTTTAAAATGCTGCAACTGATCAGAGACAAATCGGATTTATTTATGAAAACATCAATTTCTCAAACTCTTGTTCTGTTACTGATCAAAGACAAACAGGGAATTACTTATGAAAACAACACTTTTTCAAGCTGTTTTACTGTTACTGATCAAAGACAAATTGGAACTATTTATGAAAACAAAACATTCTCAAAATTCACTTTGTACAAACTACTCTTCAACGCTCTATAACGAAAGATCATTTCAAGCCTACTTATTAGAAATAACATAAAGATCAAAGACACATTCTATTGTGTTGGGGATGGTGTCTGTGTTGTTGTTTTTGGGTGGGGGGATTATATCCACTGGGGATTTTGTCATAGGGGATTTTGTCATAGGGGATTATGTCCAGTGGGGATTTTGTCCGTCCACCTCGCTGGTCTCCATAAATCCCGAAAACTTATCATTAAGACTACTATTAAAACTGAAATAACATTACATTTTGTAAAGTAAACTTGTTATCAGTAGATACTTTAATGCACTGGGATTTAATTCTGCCCTCTCGCCTAAGCAGAGGCTTATGTTCAGCTTAATTTAGTAAACGCTGTAGCTGTAAGAGGACTTCTCTCAGTTTAAACATATTTATTTCCAAAAAGAAGGAACCGGATTGGTAGGGAAGAAAATGCTTATATACAAAGTGCTGCGGGATACAACCAAATACAAAACATGACATGATGAATGTACAGTATAATTATGAATACAAATAAATGATACAATCTGATTATACAAATTATGACTGTGCCATAGGAGCACTACTTTAAATCAAATCTGCCTGTTAAATTTATAAATGAATGAACTGAATTTAAGAGTTCCATATTTATAGCTGGGGAAGAAATGTGACTTCCAAACAAAATTGATTTAAGATCAAATCCCTTTGCATAAAAATACAGACTTAACGATATATAATAACGAATATCGCTATAGAGAGGACATACAAGGAATTAATGAATATTCTTCAAAGATATAACCACAAGAGCAAGCTGGTGTTGGAGATATAAACCGTTGATATTTATGTGCATTATGATCAGTACATTCTGGTCGGAGACGAGATTGTATTATTTGACAAAATCTGATGCCGGTGTTTAAGTCAAAAGTGGCTGTAAATATTAGTATTGTTTAGAATGGCAGTTTTAATTCTTGAAACTGGCTGTATTTCAGTTCTGTTCAGGTGGCAATGAATTCCATAATGTAACTGCATCGATATCTGTGGGGAAAGGACCTCGCATAACTTTCAGTTTTACAATGTATAATCTGAAGATTCGAATCATTGCGAAGATTATAACCCGTGACATCTGAGAACTTCTCTCATTAGAAATGATCAAAAATAAAGATGACAAATTTAAGTCTCACCTCACAAATTAAATACATACATTGTACAAAGGCAATCATTTATGTTTAACTATTGCGAGTTTACTAAACATGTGTATGAACTTCAATGTATTCCCACAAATGTATTAACAAATGATTTGTTTTAAGTTTGTTTTAGAAGAAGCATTTATATAGGCTAGTGTATAGCCTGTTTGCTAATCCTTTTTTAAAATTTAACTTCTCATAATTTCTTTTGTGTTATATGTTATTTGGGAATAAAATACTGTTTAATCAACTATTGCTTTTTCTCAAGCAAAAACAGTTACTTGTTCTGCTATTTTTCCCGGTTACCTAACAGTAATGTCAAAGCTAAGTTATGTAACCCATTTCATCATCACTAAAACGAATGTGAAACACAATCATCCACATGCCATTATTATAATACGTTTGAGCTATCTACATCGAATATACTTTTCATTGAATTTACAATAAGTACCTGTAACCGTAGACTCCCGAATGAAACAGAAAGAACTATGTTAAAAAGGATGAAAGATTATGTGCATTTTGTAAAAGGCTATGTATGTAGCAAATGTGACTCATAACATACGCAGGTCACCTGACTGAGCTTCTAATACCTTCTTAAAATGTAAATGGACAATATTGTATTGTTTTGTCAGTCAAAAGTAAAAAAGTGCCCATGTCTGGTATACAATGTATACTATAAAGTATGACGTATTTACCCGTTAAGTATATTACTTAGAAATATGTATTCGCCAGAAAGTATATATCAAGTATTATGATGAACAATTGCACATCACGCACAGTGTTCATTCAGGAATAACAAAACGATTAAGTGCCATGCCCATCCAGGTGTGACTTATCTCGAATTCAGGTTTCTCGGCCATGAACCGTATGACATTACACACGCCCAGTACTGATCATCCAAAAAGTTAGCACTCAATACACATTGATGACTTTCACTGATTAGACATGAAACTAGGTGTGATAAAGCGCCGATATATTGCCGGCAATTGATGACAGTGGCGACGCAATGTCTGGTTGAACATATCTTTTACCGACTGTTAAAGTGTCACTCTCTGCGCGTAAATAAACAGTGGTTACACTAATTAGACCTATACCTCTTTGAGAAGTGACCATTAACCACCACGGAAACATATTGCCCACAATTAATTACCGTTAAATAATGCGTGGCTATTTAAACTGGGACTCTCTGTAAGTCCAAATCACTTCATAGATATATTCAGTTGCGTTAATCCCTCCTGGTTCCTGCAATTTATTTTGCACACGTGTTTACCAAGTCCTGAGGAATGGATTTCTATCAAAGGTACGTTGTCACTTCTCATGTCAATGTACAATGTATGATGAATGAACTGATTTTAAGATCGAGGTACAGATAACTTGAGATCGTAAGTAAGATACATTAGGCTGTCAAAATGTTCCAGATCAAAGTTTTGGTAAAAAGAGAGGGTTCGATGGTTTTAGAAAGGATATTCGAGAGGAGATTGCTTACTGCATGTTCCAAGCTAATAAGGGTGATATTATTATTCATTGATTTGTAAAATCTAGCGTAAATTCATTACAAAATACAAAACAATGGCGAGTGTAGAAAGCTTTGCTACGGCATAAGAGGACAATGTTGATTAAATAATTCACATCTAAAAATGTTGCGAAGATTAAATCACTTCATCAATATTTGAATGAAAATACATCATTATCCTTGTAAATATCAATATATACTTTGTGATAAGAAAGTGGATGTGTCTTAAACGTGAATAACATAAATGAGAATATATGTAAAATAAATTATGGTTTAGGAAATAGTAAAATTAATATCACAGAACACATGGAGTGTAAATGTAAACTTGTTAAGGCATATTGATAATATAAACACTATTTATCTATATATTTTAATTATTATTCCTACAAATTAGAGAGATCATTTAAATAAAGGTCAGTATAATGATCATATCAAATATTCCTTTCACATTCTATAAATATCTTATTTGTATAAAGTTACTTGAACCGTTACTCTAGCCCATTGGTTGTTTCGTTTTGAAAAGCCGAATGCATTTACACTCGATTCTTTGATGTTGGATATCTGTGGCTAGTCCGGATAAATTAAACAATTGACTTATCTGTGTTTATTATCAAACTTCCTGTTCCCTGTGACGTAAATGCATGGGACCACAGACTAAAAGGTTACTACCTCGTATATTCTGCCAACGGCAGCACATGAGTTAATTCAAACAATCATGATATTTACAGAAAGACGGAAAAAATGTTTTTGATTTTGATTCTTTAGCACTTATGTATTCCAATGTACATACAAGATGATAAATGTATAAAGTGTATGGATATTTATTTATCAAATATAAGCGTTGATTTAAAAAACAATACAATTAAATAAATAATGAAATTCATCACGAATCTAGATAAAATTATATAATGTATATACTCGTTCTTGACGAGGGATTGTGATATCGACCTTTTTCAACCGGCAAATTAAGAATTACAATATTGATTTGTACACCATATTGGTTTCGTTCATTATAACATATTGATCAAAACATGGGGAATCCTTAATGACAGCAGAGTATTTTTGATAATGTCACTACACTATGTTTGCAGAATTTATCTTTTAAAACATTGAATAACTATCCATTCCTTACAGAAATACTAGGGATAATGGAAAATAAGTATTTTTCCACATGCCACATGTAGTTTTGACATAATTTAACCAAGGATATGATTGTCGTGATTATAATTATGCATAATACTTGTCCAGACTGTGTACAGTACGTATTAAACGGTTTGCAATTTGCAAACAATGACTATTGGCGCTGTTTTGTATGATTCTCGCAATTCCTTCATTACCGAAAAAGACTTTGTACCGTATGTTTTTGACCCTGTTGAAAATGTGTTAGCTTGGCCTACACCCCATATTGCCTACATCCCCAAAACTCCTCGTATCGCCTTCACTAAATGCAGAGCGTCACCTATTGTATAACATGCTACTGTTCACTTTGCAATTAATGAACTGGTTCATTGTTATGAAGTCAAATCTGGTATGGTATACATAATGACATATATACAAATATACATGAATATAACGCAAAATTTGATGGAGCATACGAAAGTCACGTTTGATATGCAAAGCAATTCTAACTAGTATTGGTTTGTATGTGATGGACATAAGTGAAATATATTTTTCAATGGATACATGTTAACAATAATAAGCTGGATGAGGCTGGAATTATGCTATCAAATAACGTGCGTATTCGTTTAGAAGTTTTATATGGCGGTATTGCAGTGAATATACCAGAATAGGTCGATGGTTAGTCGACATCGGTAATTTTTTTATTATTAAATATGATAATCTTGTAAATTGTCGAAAAAGCATTTGTCTAACATGTCCGACAGTACAATCTTACACCTGAAAAAATAAAATATTAGTCAAAATAAGGAAATTATATGGTCTATGAAAAACGATAGTACTTTATTAACAGCCAGCTCATTCATGTATTTGATCTGTTTGTGGTAGGATAAGTTTCTAACTAGTTTTATTCAAGTTATCCATTGGCATCTAGCACGTGGGCGTAATTATTAAAATAATATACAGTATATAGTATTCATACAGTATTTGCCAATATGTCGCTATTTTGCAATTTTGGTATCCGTTGCAGTGAGCAGATACACTAGCTGTCATGTTTAACCTTCTAGCAAATTGCATCATTTGACCATGACGTGAATATACAAATGTGAGAATGTGTATTAACTGTCAAGTAATTACTGCTCATTATGTCTCAGGGTGTTGAAACTGCGCTGTGTTTCAGAACAAGAGTTAAGTCCCCTGGTACGGTGGCTGGGCTGAACAGCTCGCTGTAAAAAAAATCTGGTTTTACTAATTTGAGATGGTTTGAGACACTTTTTGGTTGTGCATATGTTGCCTAAACAGCAATTGTGCAAATGAATCGAGAAGCTGGAGGGAAACCACCCCGAAAAAAGTCAAAATCAAAGAAGAAACAAATCGACTGCCCCGACGCATCAAATCAGCGACCTACCAACATGGCGACCCCGGGTATAAACGCTTCACATGTAAGTTCTGACTCCCTCGACTTAATGCATCACCAAGCTATGTCACAGCAGACTGCTCTATACAATATGGCTCCTGATATGAGACAGTATCGAAATCAGAATAACTACTCCGAACGAATGCTATACAGTCACCATGTTAGCCCTCACCAATCACATGAACCCCCACCCTGGGCAAATGAACTTATGCACAAAGTGGACAATATTTCAAAACGGCTTCAAAAATTAGATGTGATTGAACAGTCTATGATTCAAATGAAGGATCAAATAAAAAATGTGGTGGATAGAATTAATGAAGTTGAAACTAGCCAACAGTTACTCAGCAACATATGGGAAGAAAATAGAAAACATAATGACAAACATTTTTCGAAACAAGATGCAAGTCTTATTGCACTTAACAAAATAGTTGAAGAAACAAAATCCACTAACTCTAAACTGAAAGAAGACATGATAGAAATCCAGTGTAGAAGCATGAGGGACAACCTCCTCTTCTTCAACATACAGGAGGGCGGTGAGGCAGAGGACTGTGCTGTGACTATTCAACGTTTCGTGGCAGAAAAATTGGCTCTCACCGACACTCTGGAGATTGACAGGGCTCACAGAATGGGTAAACCCGTCACAGGTAAAACTCGCCCCATTATTGTGAAATTCCAAAAGTCCCAACAGCGTGATGTGATAAGAAAGAATAGCCACAAACTGAAACAATCCCCTTACTCCATCTCCGAGCAGTTGCCCCGTGAAGTTCAGGACAGGAGGAAAGCTTTGATGCCAGTCTTCAAGAAGGCGAAGTCACAGAATAAGAAGGCTGTATTTGTACGTGACAAACTTTATGTGGATGGCAAGCTTCACCTAGCTAGCACAGAAGGAATTACTTCCAGCTAGGAATCCCTGGAGGATGTACTCTCTGAACATGTATCCATCATCTCATGGAACATAAACGGCGGTTTTCAACATAAATGGAATGACCCATCCTTCAACAATTTCATATGCACGTATGACATTGTACATCTAACAGAGTGCTGGATTGAAAACTCATACGGTCTTGATGTCCCTGGTTACACTTCACATATAGTGCCTAGATCGCATACAAAATCAAAGCAGGGAGGCGGAAGTATTGTCCTCATTAAGAATAAACTTTCAAAGTTAGTTACTCTCTCTGAAATATCCTGTGACTCTATAGTTTGGATAAAATTTGATAAATCAATATCTTTGCATCGCAAGGATGTGTATTGTGCATTTGTTTACGTACCTCCAAATGGTTCTTCATATTATAAACACTACAACTGTGATGTGTTCTATGAGCTGGAAGATCAAATTTCCAAATATTTCTCAATGGGTAAAGTATTCCTACTAGGTGATTTCAACAGCCGGACTCAAACAAAACAGGATTTCATTAGTAACGATAAACTACCTTATACTATCACCGATACCTTAATGACTCATTCATGCATAAAGAAGATTCTGAAATGGTAGATCGTGTAAACTCAGACACTGGTCAAAATTGTTTTGGAAATAGACTGCTCTCACTGTGTAAAACTACTGGACTAAGAATTCTAAATGGTAGACACAACAAAAACATGTCAAATGATTATACTTTTAATGGATCAAATGGTTTAAGTGTGATTGACTATTTGATATGCCCTCCTGATATGTTTGAAATGTTCCCATCGTTTGTTGTGAGCAGTTTCACTCTGTTTTCGGACCACGCCCCCTTACACGTGGAGCTGACAACACAACTTCAACCTACATTTGAAATCGACAACCAAAGCCAGGGTGAAGGTCAGCCACACGTCAATCATCGATGGCGCCCAGATTGCCTTAACGAAGGTAGAGCAGCACTAGTTTCAGTTATTGACAAGTTAGACAACAGTTTTAAGAAGGATAATATTTCATCCCAAACATCTATGGATAACAGCGTTGACAATTTCACGGCAGTTTTATCAGATGCTATGACCCCTTTCTTCAGCTCTTGCAATCGACATCCATCACGTGACCTACCCGATGCAGAAGCGCGTAAGCCACGCCCCCATCGTCGTGTCAACGACAAGCCCTGGTTCGACGACTCGCTGAAGACGAACTACATGGACTATTCCCGCTCACTTAAGGCATTTAACCAAAATAAAACCCATGAAAACCATGTTCAACTGCATGAAAAGAAAACAATATATAACCTGAACGAAAGAAAGTGCAAAAGACGTTATTTAAGATCGGAAGGCAACAGATTAGACCAACTCAGGAAAACTAACCCAAAACAATTTCATGCTAAATTTAACAGACGTAAAAAGACAAATATTGATGTGCCATTGGCGGACTTTCATGATTATTTTAAAGGGGTTGCTGGTGACTCTGATAGTACCGACTCTGATAGTACCCAACAAAATACAGCTGGTGTGTTTGAGGACATTGTTGTACATGAACTGGATAAGGAGATTACCACAGCTGAGATTAAGCAAGCTATTCGCTGTTTAAAGCGTGATAAATCACATGGCCCTGACTGTATAATAAATGAATATTTCATTGAATTTGATGCATATTTAACGCCTCTTATACACAGAATATTTAACTGTATTTTATCAACAGGCTTTTTCCCCAAAAGTTGGTCATCTGCTGTCATAATTCCAGTTTTCAAGTAAGGGGATAGCTGTATTCCAGAAAATTATCGTGGTATAAGTCTCATTAGCTGTTTCGGGAAGCTCTTAACTAGAATCTTTAATCAAAGACTTTTGGACTGGTCCTCGGTTAATGATAGTATCCCGGATTTTCAGTTTGGCTTTCGCCCACAGCTTAGTACTGTTGATGCTATATTTTCTCTTCACTCCATGATAAGCCTCAGTCTTAATAATAATAAACGTATGTATTGTGCCTTTTGTGGACTTTAAGCGCGCATTTGATTCTATAGATCGGTCTAAGCTATGGTTTAATTTGTCGAAAATGGGTATAAAGGGTAAGCTGATGTCAGTCATTTATTCGTTGTATTTGAATGTTAGATCATGTGTAAGTGTTTGGTTTCGATAGTGAATATTTCAAGAATAGTATTGGCTTAATGCAAGGTGAAGTTTTATCTCCAATTTTATTCTCGTTTTATCTCAGCGATTTTGAGGTCTCGTTTTTAGAAGATAAATGCATTCCCTTTAATTGTAAAACTCTCAGTATCTTTTTGTTAATGTATGCAGATGACTTAGTTTTAATTTAAGAATCAATTCAAGGATTACAGTCGCAATTAGATTCGTTGTTGAGTTACTCTAATCGCTGGGGACTAGAGGTTAATATTGCTAAGACTAAAATAGTTTGTTTCCGGAAAGGTGGTAAGCGTAGGTTTTCTGAAAGTTGGTGTTATAATAATTGTGTAATTGAGGTTGTTGATAGTTTCACATACTTGGGAGTGGTCTTTAACTATAATAATAAGTTTACAAAGGCTCAATTACAGCTTGCAGATCAAGGCAGGAAGGCATTGTTTTCACTCTATAATAATATAGGTACACTCTCTCTAAATCCGGAATCCTTGTTGTCAGTTTTTGATTGCTATGTCTGCAGTATATTAGGTTATGCGTCAGAGGTCTGGGGTTCCCATAAAGGAGTAAATATTGAGAGGTTACATTTAGATTTCTGTAAGAGATTATTGGGAGTTAAGAAATGTACTTGTAACGCTATGATTTATGCAGAATTAGGTCGATTCCCCCTTTTGTATCTAAGACAGTTTAGTATGATAAAATATTGGCGCAAGTTATTAAATACAAACAATTCTGTCCTTCGAGGTTGTTATGAATGTTTATATGAGGAAGTGGAGACTCGTGGCTTGAATAATTGGGCGTATCAGGTGAAGGCAATATTGACTAGCATTGGTTTTAATGAAGTTTGGCTGAGGCAAGAACTCTCTCCTACAGAATTACTTCTTGTAAAACAACGGATATTAGATCAGGCATCACAACATATTTTTAGTAATTTAGCTTCTTCTTCAAAATGTGTCATTTATAGAAATATTATTGATACCTGTACATTGCAATATTATCTTTGTAAATCGGTTCCCTATTTATATAGAAAATATCTAGCTAAATTTCGACTTAGCTCACATAACCTTGCTATTGAAACTGGCAGATACAATAATGTTAGCAATAATGAACGAAAATGTATATTCTGTAAAGATAATGTCGAAGATGAATTTCATTTCATATTAGTATGCCCATGTTATATTGATTATAGGCAAGCTTATATTAAACCTTATTATTATCGACGTCCATCTGTATTTAAGCTTACCCAACTATTAAGTGTTAGCAACGTAAAAGAACTCTGTAACCTTGGGAAATATTTGTATAAAGCTAGTTGTTTAAGGAATGAATTGATTGTTAATGAATAATGAATTGCTGTACATTCTCCCCAAAATAATTATTATGATCATTGTTTAGTCACTATCCACCTGTACCAATTCCCGTCTTTATTATGTACTGATTATCTGTAAAGATAAAAGTAATAAAGAATCTGAATCTGAATCTGTATGTGTTTTGTTAATTGACTTCATTGGACATTGCGTTCAAGATTAAAGATGTTAATGGTGGGCCGACCGTGAAAAGGATCTTTTGTCACCTACCTAACAAGGAAAGATATAAAGAATATCATTGAAAATGACACAATTATAATGACATCAACATACTTTGGGAGATATAAAAGGTTTACTTATTTAAAAGGTTGATTGTTTGGATAAAAAAAGTAGCTAATTTCCCATCTGACAAATCAGGGGATGAACCGTTGTGTATATAAGGACATGTATTAACCCCTAAATTATGTTCTGTTGTATGATATATCATAACGTTGACGTTAGACCTGCAGTCTATATCGATTTGTGTTTCATGCATAATAATACAACAGTTCGATCATCAATTATTTGAATAGAAAGGCGGTTGATTTCATCATATCATATCATCTCATCTCGATGAAATACATGGAATAGATAACGAATTGTGAAATTTTAATAATGTTAATATTATTAGAAGTTGGAGTATTGAAAAGACAATACACCTTGTTATACTTTAGAGGTAAACCATCATAAGATAACAAATGTGGATCTTTGTTCAATAGTTTTTTAAATTTGTATTGTTGTTTGTATTGTTGTATGTGCCTAACTTTATTTATCAAAATCAAGTTTGTCAAACCTAGTCTATATCGTATTGATGAATGATACCATAAAATGTGGAATATTGTTTTCGTGAAAAACTTGTAACTTTCTTCATGAATCATATCGTTAACGGTTAATATGCTTTTTATAATGTACTTAAAGTGATTAAACCAAGCCACTATAAATGCACGGAGAGTAAATGACACAAACCAGGTACCCTCTAATCATAACTATCATTAGCGATAATTATTATCTACCTGCACGAACATAAATGTATTTAACTCTCCCTTGGTTATCCGTTTGGATGTAAGTTGGCTCTGTATCCCCCCCCCCCCCCCCCCCCCCCCCCCTCCCCCATTAAATTCTCACACACACACATATATATATATATATATATATATATATATATATAAACTAAAATCGTTTATGCACATTTGTATCTCTAAAAAAGGTTACACATGACTTCATATATGCTTCATGCTTGAATAGTTACACATTGGTAAAAGCAAAGTCGTCATTTTAATGTTTATATGAGAAAAATGCTCCCAAAATGTTGAACTAACTAATTCTAGTGATTGAAATACATGTATTATTTACACATAAACGCTTTCATATGGCATTTTGCATTGGCATTTTAAAATCCTTCTCACATTTTACTTAAACTAGTAACCCACAGTTGATTTACAGTGAAGCTATCACTTACTGAATTGCAATTAATTTATTGCCCCAATAAACTTGCTCTCCAAAAGGATGTTCACAATCCCGTTACGGTTCGTTAATCACCGCACTATACAGAAATTAACCCCTAATTAATTTATTGCTACAATAAACTCGGGATCAGAGTCTATGCAGTTCACAATTCCAACACCGTTATCCAAATGAAAGTTTGGTTTGGTACATATACAACTATATGTTAGCACGAATCAGACTTTATAATTATTATTATCTATTATTTAAATACCTATCTGTTGACTAGACCTACTTTGCCTTACCTCCCAAGGGTAATGCTATTTCAACCTTAATACAGACGAACTTGAAGAGTGGAGAAGGGGTGAGTAAAATCCCTTATCCAAGGGCCGGTAAGTCTAGGTGGTCTCGTGACGTCACTACCTGTTCATATCACTCTCCTAAAAGTTGCAGAGCAAGGCAGACGTGTTTTGTTCTGTGACTGGGGTTTTAGCGACTTGTGTTGCTAACTTGCTATTTTTCTCTTGTTAGTTCAAGAGATATCCTCAACTTTGTTCTTCGATAGTGCAGGTTGTGTTTGCAATCTGTTTTCAAGTAGGTGTTAGTTTTCATGGGGCCTTGTTGACATGTGTGCTAGCTAGCGACCATCCGGAGTAGGTGGATTGCATGCGCCGCACGTGCAGCTCGTGATTCTTTGTTTTCTCTCACCTGACTGTTGGGTGTTTGACTTGCGTAGGGTAAAGGAGCAGTGGTATCTCTCCTACGCGGGTGACTCGCTTCGCTTGTCATCCGCTTTCGCTTGTCATTCGCCATTCGCTCCGAGTGCTGACTGTTAGGTGTTTGTCTTGCGTATGGTAGAGGAGTAGTGGCATCTCTCCTAATCGTTTGACTTGCTTCGCTGGCCATTCGCTTTCGCTTGTCACGCGCTTTTCGGTCTGTACTCTAGTGCTAACTGTGGGTTGTTGACTTGCGTACGGTAAAGGAGCTAGTGGAATCACTCCTAATTCGCTTGTCATACGCCTGTCGGTCGTACTCTAGTGCTAACTGTTAGGTGTTTGTCTTGCGTATGGTAGAGGAGTAGTGGTATCTCTCCTAATCGTTTGGCTTGCTTCGTTTGTCATTCGCTTTCGCTTGTCATACGCTTTTCGGTCTGTACTTTAGGGAACTGTGGGTTGTTGACTTGCGTAGGGTAAAGGAGCAGTGGAATCTCTCCTACGCGTGTGACTCGCTTCGTTGCCATCCGCTTTCGTTTGTCATACGCCTTTCGTTCCGTTTACTAGTGCTACTGTTAGGTGTTTGTCTTGCGTATGGTAGAGGAGTAGTGGCATCTCTCCTAATCGTTTGACTTGCTTCGCTGGCCATTCGCTTTCCCTTGTCATGCGCTTTTCGGTCTGTACTCTAGTGCTAACTGTGGGTTGTTGACTTGCGTACGGTAAAGGAGCTAGTGGAATCACTCCTAATTCGCTTGTCATACGCCTGTCGGTCGTACTCAAGTGCTAACTGTTAGGTGTTTGTCTTGCGTATGGTAGAGGAGTAGTGGTATCTCTCCTATTCGTTTGGCTTGCTTCGTTTGTCATTCGCTTTCGCTTGTCATACGCTTACGGTCTGTACTTTAGGGAACTGTGGGTTTGACTTGCGCAGGGTAAAGGAGCAGTGGAATCTCTCCTACGCGGTTGGCTTGCTTCGCTTGTCATTCGCTTGTCGCTTGTCATACGCCTGCGGTCCGTACTCAAGTGCTTCGCGTCTCGCTTGGCTTCTCGCCTCGCCTGTCACTGGCTTCGCTAGTTGTTCGCCTAAGGTGAGTGACTAGCTTGGTTAAGGAGCAGTGGATACACTCCTCGCAGTGACACGCGTTGCCCGTTGCTAGCTTTCGCCTACCATTCGCCTTTGGCATCGCCTTAGGTCGAATCTACGCGACTCATCCTTAGGGTGAATCACTTTGGTTCAAGTGACTCGCTACGCCAGTCACTTACGGTTTGGTACACGCACGAGTGTTATGTGAGATAAGATTGAATTATCTTGTAAGTGTTTAGCCTAGTTTTTGTCTGGCTTGTTCGTCTTTGTTTACCTTGGCGGGTCGTTACTTGATTTTGACTTTGTGCTCTTCGAGTTCAGAGTTTTTGGTTCAACTCTCTTGATTGCATATCGTCAGAGTTGTTGTGCTTTTGCTCCGCCGCTTGGGTGTTTCACGTGTGTGACTCACCTTGTCTACGCTACGCTACTTAGGTGTCTTTCTGTAGGGATTCACCTCGTCTACGCTACGCGAGCGAGTGTCTCGCATTTCGCCACGCCGCGTAGGTGACTCGACTGTCTTTACCTTCGCTTACGTTACGCGTCTTATCGTTTCGTCCGCCATGTACTCCGCCTTTTGCACGAATTGCGGAGGCAGGAAGTCCGCCTCTAAGGATCCGCACTTGTTATGTAGGAAGTGTAAGGACCTTTGCGAAGAGGAGTACCGTTGCAACGAGTGCGCTCCTCTCTCCGAATACGTTTCCGCCATACGCAAGTCTGTGGCCGATAGGGCTTCGCTTCAGAAGCGTGCGTCGTCAGCTCAACGTAGGGAGATGTCTCCCATTCGTCATCCGTCTCCGGAGGAGGACGTAGACATTGTCCTCACGGAACGGGCGGATGAATTCGACAGGGAATCGTCGGTCCTGTCCGAACCCGCTAGGGGGTCGAAGGATTCGCGCACCCCCCCGTTGTGTTCCAGTTCTCGTCCGATGCGCGTCTGGGTACGCGGACCTTACCCACTCACACTATGACTACGCTACCGTGTGAACCCAATGCGGATGTCGTACCTCAGGGTCCGCTAGGGCCTCCGCATCCGCGACCCCATCGCGTACCCCTCACACCCTACGCGTCGTGTCACGGTGGTGTCACCCCCACGTGATTTGTTGTGTCTTACGCTACGCTACTTAGGTAGTCAGTGATTCGCCGGTTATTCACCTCGTCTACATTCACGTGTGAGTATCTCGTCTATCGCTCACCTGCGTAAGGGAACGGACTGTCACTCACCTGTCTCTCACCTTAGGCTCGATTCTACTTGACTCGCTTCGGCTAGCAAGTGACTCGCTTCGCCAGGCACTCGCGTAGCCAGTCATTCGCCTTTAGGTTGTCAATTTGTTTTGGCTCTCTTTCGTCAGTGGCTCGTCTCACTCGCCTTTGCCTGTCACTCGCCTTCACCTACGACTCGACTTGATTGCCTCGTGTCGTCTGTGACTCGTTTCGCCAGTGACTCGTTTTGCCAGTGTCTCGCTTCGTCAGTCTTTGGACTTCGCACCCTTCGGGTTCGGAGCCTCTGCCTTCAATACTTTCGATAGTCTCTCTCGTTTCGCCTTGCGTGTTTTCACTTAAGCGTTTTTGTTCTACGTTTTCGTGAGTTTACACTCTGGGTGTTTTTGGAGTAATTAGCTATCAGAAGGGTTGTTTTCTTCCTATGTCAGAACTTCGTTCTTACACTACTCTACTTTGCGTTTCGCGTCGTGAATCGACTGTCATTCACCACGCGCCTGTCAGTAAGTGACCTAACTGTCACTCACCTCGTCCACGTTAGGTTATCTGATTGAGGGTCAATCTCCTGTCACTCACTTCATCAGCTTACGCGCGTGGGTCAGTGATTGACTATCACTCACGTTGTTACTTCAATATGTACTCTGCCTTCTGCACGAATTGCGGAGGTAGGAAGTGCACTATCAAGGATCCTCACTTGCTGGTTAGGAAGTGTAAGGACTTGTGTGAGAAGGATTTTCGTTGCGACGAGTGCGTGTTGGTGTTTTTGGAGTAATTAAGCTATCGGAAGTGTTGTTTCTTAGTGTCAGGAATTAGTTCTTACACTACCTTATGTAGGTGTTTCGCGTCAGTGACTCGTGTGTCCTTCAGGGGCGGGATAGCGCAGTGGTTAGCACGTTCGGCTTCGGATCAAAAGGTCCGGGGTTCGAATCCCGCCAGGGGCACGGCAACTTTGTCTGCAGTAGAGAACTGTTCTACACGCAGTTAGGTTTGGCTGCAATGCTACTCTGATTTTCAGCGTAATACCAACCATGGTTCGCTAGTTCCAGCCGCTGCTCGCAGGTTTCACCGCAGTGCATAGCCACATGGCGTTGCGGGCTTTCTCCCTGCCATAATACTAGCAGCCGCGATATAAGTGAAATACTCTTGGAAGCGGCGTTAAACCCCAACTCACTCACTCACTCGTGTGTCATTCACCTCGTCTAGTTTACGCAAGTTAGTGACGCGCCTGTCGCTCATCTGTTAAGTGATTTGAGTGTCACTCACCTGTCACTCACCTGGCCTAGACTACACACGTTAGTGGCTTGTCTGTCACTCGTCTGTTAAGTGACTCGACTGTCACTCACCTCGTCTAGATTACACGCGTCAGTGGCTCGTCTGTCACTCACCTGTTAAGTGACTTGAGTGTCACTCACCTCGTCTTGATTACATGTGTTAGTGGCTCGTCTGTCACTCGCCTACAAAGTGACTCGGCTGTATCTCCTGTCACTCACATCGTCTAGCTTCCTCATGTCAGTGGCTCGTCTGTCACTCACCTGTTAAGTGATTTGAGTTTCACTCACCTCCCCTAGCTTACATGCGTCAGTGACTCGTTGTCAATCACCTGGTAGTGTCTCGAGGGTCTCGTCAGTGACTCGACTATCAGTCACCTAGTTACTCTACTACCTCGGTGTTTGCGTCACTACGTACTCTGCATTTTGTACATTTGCGGAGGTAGGAAGTCTGTTAGGTCTTGCCTTGTATGAAGTGCAAGGACCTGTGTAACGAGGGTGTCATTCTTTCGTCTTCAGACTTCCTGTAGTATGTTTCGGCCATTCGTAGGTCTGGTACTTCTTCCTGGAAGCGCAGTGGCAACGGAACGTGGCAGTCTTCAGGGGGTTGTGTCTCCTGTTCGGCACCCCTCTGAATCTTTGCATTCTTTCAGTTTGTTATTTAAGAACTGGTTCATCGTCCCATGTTTTGGATTTTGCAACAAGTCTGGAACTGTTACAAAACCAGGCAGCTGTTGAGGCTGGTCTTGCCTCACTCGCCTAGGAGAGCCCAAGGGCTAGATAAGCGAGTGTTGGGGGTGTACCTGAGGTCATTGATGCGTACAAGGCCGCTGACCTGCCTCCTCCTTCGCGTTCCAACCCGCATGAGATCCGTGCAGTGTCAGCCACAATGGCTTACCACTGTAACATCGCGGTCTCGGGCTGGCTCAGTCGGTAGAGCGCGAGACTCCTAGTCTCGCAGTCGTGGGCTCGAGCCATCAATCAACGCCAACATGTCTGCTATCCTGTCTGTCCTCAGGAAGAGATCGCCAGGGTTGGATGTGTCGGTCCTCAAGACCTCATTAAAACATTCCGTTGGGTTGACGGCAGGTCCAGGCTTCGTCCACCTGAGTGGGACTTAGCCATTGTGCTCAACCACCTTCGCTCCGATACGTGAACCGCTCTCCGACGTGTCCCTTCTCCCTCTCACATGCAAGGTCTTTTTTCTGGGGGCTATGGCCTCCGCAGCGCGGATTTCGGAAATCCATGCGTTGCAGGCGAACCTTCTACGTTATGAGGTCAGGGAGGGGGGGATCGACCTCTCTTGAGTTGGCTCCCGACTTTGTCTGTAAGGACCAGGCAGCTTATGAAGCTGACCTTACGTTCTCTATCACGGTTCTGGGTTCTGACTCAGGAGATCTCTCTCTGTGTCCGGTGAGAGCCTTGAGGGTGTACCCGCAGGCTGAGGGATGGCAGGCGTCGTCTGTTTCTTGCCTCACTCACCGAGGAGCACCAAGGAGCATGATAAGCGAGCGTTGGGGGTGTATCTAGGTCGGCGGTAATTGATGCGTACAAGGCCGCTGATTTGCCTCCGCCGTCGCGTTCCATCCCTCATGAGATCCGAGCAGTTTCAGCCACAATGGCTTATCACTGCAACATCGCGTTTTCGGATGTCATGACAGGGTGTTTTTGGCGTTCATCAGAGGTTTTCGCCTTCCATTACCTACGAGATGTCTCCACAGCAGATCTTGAAGGCATCTCTAGGCTGGGTCCACAGGTATTCGCGCAGACGAAGGTGGTCCCCCCAACCAGACCAAGAAGGGGTCATCCTTCTTAGACGCTTTTGAGACTTATTGTAAATAAACATGGTTTACATTACTAGCTCTCGTGTCTGTTGGTTTTTTCTTTAACTTCGCTTTAACACCCCCCTCCCTGTTGGGGTTTGGGGGGCGGTGTGTTGATCGGAAGTTGAGTGGCAGGGTTGTCTCTTCGATCCGCTTAGCGGTAGAGATGGTATCTCCCGGGCTGTGCCTTGTCCTCACCACAGGGTGGAGGACTCGTAGGTTAGCTTACACTCAGGGCTAGTCGCTGGTCTCGTCACTACCATGTATCTACTGACCCGCCTCCTTGCGGTGGGATTCTAGGCAAAGTAGGTCTAGTCAACAGATAGGTATTTAAATGATAGTACGTTTTTGATTAAACGTAATTATTTATACTTACCTGTTGACTAGACCTACGCTCTAGGCCCTCCCATCCTCCCCACTTGGTCTGTCTTGCCTTTGGGACTTTCGGAGAGTGATATGAACAGGTAGTGACGTCACGAGACCACCTAGACTTACCGGCCCTTGGATAAGGGATTTTACGCACCCCTTCTCCACTCTTCAAGTTCGTCTGTATTAAGGTTGAAATAGCATTACCCTTGGGAGGTAAGGCAAAGTAGGTCTAGTCAACAGGTAAGTATAAATAATTACGTTTAATCAAAAACGTACTAATTAATTAATTAATTAATTATATCATAAGTTTTATCATACAGCTTCAAAATATGCTAACAGATGTTAAGTAAGTATCTGTGTTTGGTTTGTTATTTATCCACATATTCATGTATAACTCAATTTAAATTCTCACATATTTGAAATCGATGATGTAATAAGAAATGAGTTAATCATTGTCTTAAAGGTACATCCATTGTGTTTCATAAAATTTTATTTGGCTTTAATACGTTCCAACTCACGACATGTTCTGTCTACAATACAAATAAATTCACTCAGCTTGCAAATTTATCCCCATCGCCAAATATATCATAATTATTAGTTTCCGATTAAAATTGAGTAACATAATTATACATGTGCAGAAACCGAAACTGCACGCCCCATTTGCATGCACAGTGATTATGGGACCTATTAAACATTATCAACTAAAATTTGTCTTTTTGTCTGTTATAAATATGATTCCAAAATTACGTTTGACTCATTGACGCGCGCCACACGCTGTGCATTGTCCGATTTTGAATCAGAAATCATTACTTTTAACTTCATATCGTCAATATGCTAAGTCTGCTATCATCAAAATGGTAGTTTTCGGTAACAGTCGGTACTTAGTAATACCATTTATAGCGTTTGCAATATGTGACCCCCAACAACACAATGGATGTTTGTATGGAAGGCAGAACGGTCTGAGGAGAAAATTTGTTTTCAGATAGTGTGCAAGAATTCCTCTATAGTAGTGTACAATATGTGGCAGATGAGATGTGTACTGTTGCAGCAAATATGAAACGAAAATTTTCGTTTAGAAATGCGGGAAAGTATAGTCCATGGGTTGATTCTGAATGTAGAAGTTTGAAAGCTGAGCGTTGTCACAATATTAAACCAGTTTAGAAAACATAAAGGTAAGCAACACTTAGATGATTACCACGTAACAAGAAATGTATATAACACTAAAATTAAACAGAAACGAAAGGAATACTATAAGCAGAAACCAGTTAAGCTAGAAAATAATATCAATTCCAAAGAGTTTTGGTCCATCCTTCGGGAGTTGCAGGGTAAGCAATTCAAAAAGTATAATATAAGCAATAAAGAATGGTATGAACATTTCAAACATATGTTTTTGTCTATCGGAAAGGAAACAGATAGCACTTTCAGTGTAAACTCGACTACGGGAGTTAGTGGCGATTTACGTTATGAGCTTGAAGAATTATAGTGATATTCTGGATTCGCCAATAGATAGGCAAGAAACATTATATAGCATACAAAACTTAAAGGTGAACAAAGCAGCAGGTGTAGATAATATTTTACCGGAATTTATAAAACACTCGGAGGATATTTAGTTATATTAGTTTTTAACGTAATATTAGAGAGTGGCAACTTCCCATCGACTACTGGAATCGTTATCCCAATCCATAAGAGTGGAGATGTAACTAATGTAGATAATTATATAGGTATAAATCTGCTAAGTATATTAGGGAAAGTATTTGTCTACATCATCGAGGTTAACATTCTCGGCTGATACACTAGATAAAATAGATATTAGGCTTAAGGGCGGGATATAGCACAGTAGATAATATTTTTATATTGCATTCGATGGTTCAGAAGTGTCTTGGTACAAAAGGTAATAAACTATATGCTCTGATTATTGACTTAAAAAAAGCCTTTGACTCGATACAAAAAAAAACTTTGGGATTTAATGGAGAAACATGGCATAAGCCCTAAGATGAATACATTGCTCAGAAATATGTATGATAAAGTCAGAGTTGTATCAGAAATAACCATGACATTTCAGATTCTTTTACCTGCAATTCTGGTCTTAGACAGGGATGAATTTTAAGGCCGTTTCCGTTTTCAATGTTTATAAATGAATTTTTGATTATTCAAAGTAGTGGTTCTCATGGCATCCAGTTACACTCTTATTTGACGAATTGTTTTTATTAATGTTTGCCGATGATATGATTTTATTTTCTTCAAGCGTCATCGGGTTACAACGGCATATAAATGAATTAGAACATTACTGAGAAAATGCAGGATTGACTGTCAACATGGAGAAAAGTTAAGTTATAGTATTCAAAAACGGAGGTAAGCTGTCTAAAACGGAAAAATGGTGTTATAAAGGTCAGCCGCATATCAATATCTTGGAGTATACTTTTCAAATTGCTTATGCTTTTCAGATCATGCAAAACATTGTTCCACACAAGCCAAAAAGGTGTTAATTGGTGTTCTCAAAAGTATTTATAAACTAGTAGATACAACCAATGTATTGATTGCAAATCATTTTACAAAATATTTGACTAAAAAATTAGTTCACTATTATTGTATGGATCAGAGGTATGGGGAATTAAACATTATGATATTATTGAAAAGATACACTTATATACCTGTAAGAAATTTCTAGTAGTGAAGGCAAGCACACCCAGTAATATGGTGTATGGACAGTGTGGCAGATTCCCAGTTCATATATTTGCCAAAGCTGGAATGATAAAATTTCTTAAATATGCCCTCTAATAGATACCCTGTTATGATATGATGATTCTGTATGATAAGAGAGGAAAGGCAAATTGGCTATCCAACGTTTGTGAGTTATCAAATACTATTAGTTTTGGGGATATATGGCAGAGTCAAAACGTGGATTTCAATTCAATTTTTTTAAATAATGTTACACAAAGACTGAAAGATATATTTACACAAGAATGGGCTACATCGCTGTCACTTTCAAACAAATGTGTTTACTATAAAATGTTTAAATCACACATATAGAGAATATTATTTGAGTATGTTAGATATAAGGAAATTCCTAAATGCAGTTTCACGTTTCAGGTGCACATCCCACGAGTTAGTACTTGAGACAGGAAGATATTGCAATATGGCATTAGAAAATAGAATTTGTAAATTGTGTAATCTTAATTGTGTTGAAGACGAATACCATTTTATTTTAAGTTGTCCTTTGTATACTGTCCTGAGAACAAATAATATTCCAAAATATTACTAGGTACATCCAAACAGGTGTTTTCTATGTTTGCATGTGAATCTTTGCACGTTTTTGTACTATAGGCCTGTGGCCTCTAAGTATAGGAAATAAAGATTATCATAACTAAAATCGTTTTGTATGCACATTTGCAACAAGGTTACACATGACTTCATATATGCTTCATGCTTGAAGAGTTATATTGGTAAAAGCAAAGTCGTAATTTTAATGTTTATATGAGAAAAATGCTCCCAAAACTAACTAATTCTAGTGATTGAAATACTTGTATTATTTACACACATATATATATAGTCGCATTTCAGTATATGAACACAAGCACTTTATTCATTGGTTCATATGGCATTTTGTAATGACATTTAAAATCCTTCACCCATTTTACTCAAACTAATAACCCACAGTTGATTTACAGTGAAGCTATCACTTACTCAATTGCAATTAATTTACTGCCCCAATAAACTCGCTCTCAAAAAGGATGTTCACAATCCCGTTACGGTTCGTTAATCACCGCACTACACAGAAATTAACACCTAATTAATTTATTGCTACAATAAACTCGGGATCAGAGTCAATGCAGTTCACACTTCCAACACCGTTATCCAAACCTACGATTGGTTTGGTACATATTAAACATTAGTTAGCACGAATCAGACTATATATTAATATTTAATTAATTAATTAATTATATCATATTTTTTCATACAGCTACAAAATATGCTGTATTTCTGTATTTGGTTTGTTATTTATCCATGTATAATTCAATTAACTAATTTTAATCAATTGACTGACTACAGACGCGTGCTTGTAATTTGTACTTCTGTACTACTACCGAACGTTGTTTTTGAGTAAACAGTTTGTAGCTTTGTATTTGTAACATTGTGATGACATACTATACCACCATTCACGCATTAAAGAATGTAAATAATTACAAAGATAAGTTCAATGATTAATAATAATAATTAATAATGATTAATCGTCCTATGTAAGACATATCATATTCACTTTATTTTTAGATTTTATACATAGTTGTATTGTAAGTCTAGCATGGGTCTGTAACCTTTGGAATTATATAAGAACGGAATGTTACCATTTTTGTAACTGTTTCCAGGTTGAAATGATTTGCTCCATCAGCATTATATTTTTTACCCAAACCGAACATTGGTTGATACATCTATGATATATCTTAACAATTACTACTGTATGTTTTACTGTAGTTTGATAATACTTGTTGAATCATGTGTCACATCCATAATCTTCTATAAGGTTCACTAAATTCAACTACACAGTAAACAAACCATCTTTGTTACAAAAGTTTCCTGCATCGACGGGAAGGCTCTTACGTAATATACATAAACCATATCACGGGACCGTGGAATATTAAACAACTGTCCCTTTACATTCACAGAAACACTTCTATGAACAGATACGACTCAGCGACTTCACTACATAAGCAAACCATACAAAAGAAACCATACTTAGCCACATTGACGTATCTTAAAACATAATGACTGACACATTACACAAAAGTTAGTTACTTCAATCACACACAAATCCGACTTATGCTCCCATAAATATGCAACATACATGTAGCGCTATATCATTGTAGTTACATATAGAAATGACTCCACCTTGCTTTTCTAATTATTGTTTCTTATTTTACATCTTAGACAATGTGCATTATATTTCTCAGCATAGACACCCGAGTCTACCACTAGGTACATATATCCCCAGCTCCCAGCATAACTCTTCACTTACATCCTTCCTACATCACCGTCCCCATTCCCAGTAATTTACCATGCCGCTACTAAACCCTGCCTTAGTGATCGTTCAACCATATATTTACCAAAGACTATCTCGATCTATGCCCATAACCCCCAGTCAGTCACTCACTATTAATTACTTTCTATTCCCAGTTCCAAACTTCACCCATCATGTTATCACTCACCCTAGATCGACTCACATCTCCTAACATTAAGGCACACACTGTGCCTCTACATGTACATCTACAATTAAATTGAAACTACAGTTCAAGTACTACCCACGACCCTTCCTTCCTAGACCAAAGCAAATAAACATAAATATCAAACCCCTAACTCGTAGCCACTCAACTCAACACAGGCAACACAGGCAACAGCGGCCGTCCCAACCTCCAATCTATAGCCACAAGTACACAACAACACTCATGCCTCTCACTGACGAACTTCACACTGAAAAACGGCACCCCACACCCAGTCACCTACCCTCAAAACTCCACAACCCCAACCACCAACATACAGATGTGTAAAAATTGTAAATAAACCTGTATAATTAACATTAATTAAGTTACTATTATTATCAGACTACATTCATAAAGGATATAAATGTTCATGCTAATTCCAAAACTTCATTCCTTATTATGTTAATGTTATTAACGTGTAAAATGCACTCTGAAGTAGTTAATTTAATATTAAATAGTTCATGCAAAAGTATACAAGAGTATACAAAAGTTTCCTAGAGTATACAAGAGTATACAAAAGTTAACAAAAGTTTCCAAGAGTATCCTGAGTTTGGATACTCGGCGTATACTGATCAGGATATTTTTGGATACCCGACGTATACTGCCGTATACTGGTTTGGATACCCGACGTATACTAGTCAGGAAACTTCAGGAAATCACTGTATTTTCTCCTGTGATTGTTTATTAACTTAATGATAAGTTATTTCTTACTCTGTAAATATTCCAACACTACATATGTGTTATTATTTCTAACCGTTGAAATGTATGAAAATAAACGAATTTAACTTAGCGTGTCAATGAAAATTAGCTTACATAAGGTGTAGTCGTTGATACAAAGTTATTATCCCTGTCAGGTTAGACAAGTAAAAGTTCTGAAATTACACGGCCGTGGTAAGTGGGAAGTAAATCATATGACTGTATACTGAAAGTTTATCATTGTGTTTGTGAAGTACTTAGAATTTACATGAGTTTGTTCACTAGGAACTTCCTATGATCGGCTAAGAATTTGTTTGTTCGGCTTACACACTATACTTTGTTAAATTATATCAAATCTTATCTCATCCACCAAATGTATTTCATCATGATAGGGGGCTTCGGTTAAATGTATTTAATGAGTAGACCTAAAGTCATTTGCTTTTATTTGCTTATATCAAATTATTGATAATTAATTAACTACAGTAAGTATTGGATCAGTTAATCCGTTTAATGAATTAAATTCAGTTGATATTGGGTATTTAAGAAATGAGTTTGATACAAATATCCAAGTCAATAATATGGTGCGGCAGTTCTCAAGAATCATTCGACAAATAAAACATAAGACCCATTGAATGCACATTTAGTACCAGTCCATAAAATGTTTATAAACATTTTGAAATACATGTCCATACTAAATTAGTATATTTTTAAAAGTTTTTTTTAACTTTAGTGGGGCCATTGGCAATTTTGTCCTGGAACCAATAGATCAATGGAGCCGGAAAATAAGCTTGTGTAATTGTAATGTATAAATATGTCAGCTCTCTTTTGCGTGAACTCATAAAACACAATTGCGGATGCCGCAAAAAGAGCTGTATAAGAGAGGCGTGTGTACATCAATGCTGCAACGTATTGTATATAGACGTATGCGCATACACGTAATTAAACAATTAGGGCTGTTGTACATGACTGGACAGTTTCCGGTCATTGAGAACCACTTGTCATAGGTATTGATGACACCTGTACAAGTGTGATTAGCAGGGTATTCAAAGCACTGTCGTGGAGCGTCTCTAATTTCATGATGCAGATTAAGATATGACTTATGGACAAACGTTAGTTCGTTTGAACCCTCCTTCCCACTGCAACAAACCAGCTATCTAATGAATACCCACAATATAAATGAAGCCCTAGCCCTAAACTCCATTCAACTGTAAGATTCCTTTTATAATGTTTTAGTCTCTTTTGTAAATGAGTGTCCGAAAGCTTTGTGTTTGTTTGTGTACATTTGTTGTGTTTACCATTTACTTAATTTTACTGAATTTTTGTATTTGATTGGCTTCTGTAAAAAATCAGATACAGTATAATTTGGCTGTACATTGCTTTGTTTACTTCGTCTCTTGCGCCAGAATACACTTGTTGCCAAGCGAGAATAACGAATTCGTTAAATTTTCCAAATACTTACATGCATGAAGATGTTGTAAATGAGCTTTTGTTGTGATTAAAATGGCACTTAATAAATAGTTTTGATAATAAATCTGAAAGCGTTTAAAATTAGAAACGAAGCGGGGAAAGTTAACAATGCAGTTTGAAAATTCTATCATTCAAACAATTTGACATTTTAGAAACATTCTTCAATAAATTCAATGCGCGTGACAAAATAGTTAAAGCCGGGCATTATACCATCCGAAAACTATCGGAATGCAAAATACATTTACCTAAAACTTTATTTTTAAAATCTACGCAATAATACCGATCTTTATTTAGAAAATAATCTTGAATGTTGACGCCCATTGCAAAATGCTACCGTCTATAGAATAGAGTGAGCTCCGAAACTTTCGCTGTTTTCCGAGACCTTATAACAAGTTACGTATAATAATTCCGTTATATACTGCTGATTTTCAAACACAATAAGTTTATTTCCTAATCATGAAACATTGTGACTACGGATATGATGATTGTTGGTCAGAAGAATATAGCCTTATATACTGAAGGTAAAACGTTTCTAAATCCATATGTGTGATGTCATGGCTTTTCTGAATATCTGAAAACATTCAATAGGACAACTGTTTCAAATATTGGACAAAAAACATGAAAATAACAACTAGGTTGATGGTAGTGCATTCCACGAGAGATCGAAAATATAACAAAATAATAGCCTTGACAGTGAACTAGTGATGAGCTCTCATGTGTATGTATGTGTCGTGCCCAATTCCCGGAATTGCCCATTCCCTGGGTTTGGGCAACCACCCCTGCCCAATTCCCAGGAATGGGCAAATCAGATTTAAATTTGCCCAATCCCAGGGAATGAGCAAGGATAAAGATATAAACCAAATGAGAGCCAACAGTTATTACACTTGATTAATGTTTATTCTGTACAAACAGAATCACTCCCTTTGATGATTTCGGTTTCTTCAACTGACAGTTCTCGCACACAGAAATGAAACTCTTTATCTGATCCCTTGTTACGTTTTCATATTTTTTACTTACTTCATACGCAGTCCGTTTTTCGCCACCGTGTCCACAGTTATGGTGAGCCTCTTTAATAACGTAATATAACTCCTCAAATGGTACGAAGTATTTGGGATCCTTTTCAGTTCCCTTCTTAATCAATTTCTTCAGTCCGCCTATATCAAACACATCAACTTTCTGCAGCAGTCTATATTCTCTCTTTTCTTTAGTTGCTGTCTTGATTTTAGCTGATACGACATCTGCTATTGTAATGTCATATTCTTCTTTTAAAATAACTGAGAAGGTGTTCGTGTTGACTAAGCTATCGAACTTTACCTTTTGCTCCATGGTCCAGATGTTATGTGAAGCAAAATGAAAAATACATAGTATATAAAGAGGCTAAATAAAGTTCACAGCCCAGCAATACAATCAATCAGCTTGTGTAAGCGTAATCATCCAATCCCAGGGAATGAGCAGTCGTTTACACTGCTCATTCTCAGGGATTAGCTGACCAATCACTGGGATTGGGCAAGCCCCCGACCATTGACGGGGATTGGGCAACGTTGTTGCCCAAACCCAGGGAATGAGCAATTCCGGGAATTGGGCACGACATATGCATACTGAAATATCGAACAAACATCGCATTTCGTTCAGTATTAACATATCCCAGGAACAGTTGTGACAATTGCAGCGGTGATCATACAAATTAGTTATCTTGTCCCGACCGTCACTTAACCTTCTGTATATTTCGACATACCACTAGCTACCAGACTAGTAGGGGGAGATACACATTTTGACACCTTCATATGTTCTTATTGATCTAACGCAAACGTATTATATAACATGTGATGAGGAAGGGAGTACCGACCCTCACTGAACTATTTGTGTATTTCAACAAGCTTCAATGATCACGTACATTAACAGACTGTGTATAGTAAAGACTCAGTCGAATATCGTATCGATGTAAACACGCAATCATAAACTAATTATCTTAGTTTGTGTCCGCATGGATAAACACAGAAAACACATGCATTTGCTGTCAAAAAAGTTATTTATCAGCTCTACATTTAATGTTGTACTGTTAAGATTATAATCTCCTCAAAACTCAAACTCAGAGGAATATCGATATAATAGATAGAATAATTGTCAATCATTGACAAATACCATGTTAATCTCATCTCATCTCATGAGATAGAAGAATAATATATTCTCACTCGCGGCTGCTAAAAAAATTGTTGAACCTCACTCGATGAGATAATCATGGTATTAACGAAAAAATATCTGCTGTATATTTTATTTCCATGGGTATTTAATTGTATTGTACATAATGAATATACACTTCGGATATGTGTTCGCTATTAGTTTGATTGTTGTAAACAGTAGCAATTTAACCATAAAACACAGTAATTAAACATAGTATTTATCATAACATATATATTGTCTTCACAAATCGAACATAAGCCATATTAGTTTGCTGCAATCTAAATATAATCTGAACTGTGAGAAGAATGAATGAATATTCAAAATGAAGTACAGTTATTGAATAATATATGAATCGACGCAATACTTAATTATCATATTCAATAAACATGAATACACATTATAGAATGAGAGAGTTATGGAACGTAGAATGTGATGTCTCCGTATTGTATGATACAAGTATTCATGATAAGACACGTGCTTACAAACCACATATTAGAATATGAAAACGAAATACAAACGTGTAGTACGCACTGTTTTTGTAACTGCAGGGATATTTAGATATAACGACACTTCCAATAACCGTACACACTAGTTTAACGATAATAGATGTTGTTAATCGTTAAATGTAATGACCAAAATTATGACAACTGCCTATCTGAAAGTATTTGATCTTGCATCAATTATTTACTCATTACAGTGTTATTCAGTTTCAACTAAATAGAATATGTACTATATATATATATATATATATATATATATATATATATATATATATATATGTAATATCTGGGATATGTGTGTATTGCAAGTGGGCAAATTCATTAAAATAATCAAATCAATTAAAAATAAACACCTCTGTGTATTGTCGCAAATACTGTTAGTTCAATCTGAATACTTTGACACGTGTGTAGATGATTCATTTCCTTTCTGAAAGTTTGAGATATTTATCTTGAAATAGTTCATTAACGGAATCTAAATGGAAAGTCGAAAACATATTAAATTTTCGCATCAGCTTCACTGGCAAATCATTCATGTTCGTTGGCATGTCTGAAAGCAGTCCGTTGTATCTCTCAAAACTAAACAGCCAAAAGCCATATACTGAGCCAACATTCTCAATTGTATGTGGCAATGCAGGTGCATGTTGGGTGTGATGAATTATTTGCCATATTGCCTCATGACCTCTACGCAGAATTTGTTCATGAGTCTACTACCAATGTCCAAATTAGATGTGAGAGCGTGAGATTTGAAGTTATGGACGTGTGTCGCATTGTTTCATAATAAATTGGCAATGCCTCTATTGTATTTTGATATACCATATATAAATACTGAATGAAATGCTCTATTTATATGAATTTGTTATTGATTTGATGATTAATATAAAAATTGTCCAGGTTATGGTTTATCTTTTTAATATGTATTTTAATAAAATAAATTTTTGTTACATTACATCTATGTTTATGATTTGTTCATTTCTATTCGTTGTGTTATCAATGGCAAGTTCCTAGTCTTCTATCATTGAGACAATTATATTGTAAAATTCATAAACAAACTAAAATATTGTTAACAAACAGCCATAAGTTGGCCAATAAGACACTAAATGTATCGCATATTTATACCCCACTTCCGGTCTCGTTGCCATGGTTTCTTTTGTTACAACAGTAGGTGTTCTAGCCGATACCGTAGGTGTATTTCTGATATACCTACACTTGTTTGACTATTGTTTTCAAGAATCGTGGCCCCACGTTTCTTGAAATCAATAGGTGTATCAGCCACTGCCCTCGGAAAAGAGTGGGAACATCTAATACATATACAACATGTGAAAGTAAATGATAAAAGGAAATAAGCTATTTAAAGTAACAGAAGTTGCTCCCACCTGTTGCCAAAGCGAGACATTGTTTATATCCAATTAGTCAAGGTGTTAATTAGCCGATAGGCGATGACCAGAATATTGCACATACCTTGTATGGCAAATAATGCAAGAACAAACTTAACAATAAATATACTCCCTCTATTCTATTGTAACAAACATTGATATGAAATGTTGCTATAGATAAATGCTGTTTAATGTAAACACATGAGACAAGTTTGTAAACAAAAACATCAGCAGCATGCAGTGAGGTGCGGGGACAGAGTTGTCTCCCTTAATTCATTTTGAAGGTATGTCATTCTGTATGTGTCAGTGTATGATACTTGATGTCCCTGAAAGCAGTTTCATTATAAAATGGACTTTGTTTCATAAATTTGATTGGTTTTGGTACATTGCACAATATCATATGTTGGTGAGTCTGTGTGTGTCGGTCTGAGTGGAGATATGTATGAGGGAGAGTCAGATTGTGTGTTTGAATGTTTTGGAGAGTTTATTATGAATGTGTATGAAGGTCGGTGAATCAGTGAACATCTTTTACGGTGAATCAATGTGACAGTCTCTATGAGTCACTGCATCAGGTTGAGTGAGTTGGGTGAAAGGTATGCAAGAAGTTTAAGCCTTAATGTATGTATATCCATATAAAAATTTTAAAATTAGATAATTTCATTCTTGTTCAATTTTGTAAAACTTGTGTCTTATAGACTCTAGTAGGCAAGGTTTTTAAGTGTGAAGTGTAATGCTGTATATATAGTTTATTGCAACAACATGACATAGTAATAAATTATTATTATCATTATAATTATTATCATTCTCAAATAATGTGAAATTTTAGTCTGAAATTTTATTTTACCAGTGCTGCAATCCAAAATTCGGTGTCGAACCTTTAGAACATTTGTTACTTTGGTGTCAACAGAATGGCTTGCCTTCGCATGGCCTACATCCCATAGTACATACCATAGTAGCAATGGACGGTCTGTCGCCATCAGTAAAAGGATATCTGCAGCATGCATTTAGCCTGAACATTGAAGTAAATCCATTGTAACACGTTATGTAATTGCGTTATATATCATGCATTATAATCATAACAACTCCCTGTACAGTCGAAAATTCAGTTTCTGCAACTCCCTGTACAGCGCTGGTGCAACAACCATTTGAGCGTACAGTCACTATTTTGTTGTTTTGTTTTGTTTGATTTGATGATTAATATAAAAATTGTCCAGGTTATGGTTTATCTTTTTAATATGTATTTTAATAAAATAAATTTGTGTTACATTACATCTATGTTTATGATTTGTTCATTTCTATTCGTTGTGTTATCAATGGCAAGTTCCTAGTCTTCTATCATTGAGACAATTATATTGTAAAATTCATAAACAAACTAAAATATTGTTAACAAACAGCCATAAGTTGGCCAATAAGACACTGTTAAAAATGTATCGCATATTTATACCCCACTTCCGGTCTCGTTGCCATGGTTTCTTTTGTTACAACAGTAGGTGTTCTAGCCAATACCGTAGGTGTATTTCTGATATACCTACACTTGTTTGACTATTGTTTTCAAGAATCGTGGCCCCACGTTTCTTGAAATCAATAGATGTATCAGCCACTGCCCTCGGAAAAGAGTGGGAACATCTAATACATATACAACATGTGAAAGTAAATGATAAAAGGAAATAAGCTATTTAAAGTAACAGAAGTTGCTCCCACCTGTTGCCAAAGCGAGACATTGTTTATATCCAATTAGTCAAGGTGTTAATTAGCCGATAGGCGATGACCAGAATATTGCACATACCTTGTATGGCAAATAATGCAAGAACAAACTTAACAATAAATATACTCCCTCTATTCTATTGTAACAAACATTGATATGAAATGTTGCTATAGATAAATGCTGTTTAATGTAAACACATGAGACAAGTTTGTAAACAAAAACATCAGCAGCATGCAGTGAGGTGCGGGGACAGAGTTGTCTCCCTTAATTCATTTTGAAGGTATGTCATTCTGTATGTGTCAGTGTATGATACTTGATGTCCCTGAAAGCAGTTTCATTATAAAATGGACTTTGTTTCATAAATTTGATTGGTTTTGGTACATTGCACAATATCATATGTTGGTGAGTCTGTGTGTGTCGGTCTGAGTGGAGATATGTATGAGGGAGAGTCAGATTGTGTGTTTGAATGTTTTGGAGAGTTTATTATGAATGTGTATGAAGGTCGGTGAATCAGTGAACATCTTTTACGGTGAATCAATGTGACAGTCTCTATGAGTCACTGCATCAGGTTGAGTGAGTTGGGTGAAAGGTATGCAAGAAGTTTAAGCCTTAATGTATGTATATCCATATAAAAATTTTAAAATTAGATAATGTCATTCTTGTTCAATTTTGTAAAACTTGTGTCTTATAGACTCTAGTAGGCAAGGTTTTTAAGTGTGAAGTGTAATGCTGTATATATAGTTTATTGCAACAACATGACATAGTAATAAATTATTATTATCATTATAATTATTATCATTCTCAAATAATGTGAAATTTTAGTCTGAAATTTTATTTTACCAGTGCTGCAATCCAAAATTCGGTGTCGAACCTTTAGAACATTTGTTACTTTGGTGTCAACAGAATGGCTTGCCTTCGCATGGCCTACATCCCATAGTACATACCATAGTAGCAATGGACGGTCTGTCGCCATCAGTAAAAGGATATCTGCAGCATGCATTTAGCCTGAACATTGAAGTAAATCCATTGTAACACGTTATGTAATGGCGTTATATATCATGCATTATAATCATAACAACTCCCTGTACAGTCGAAAATTCAGTTTCTGCAACTCGCTGTACAGCGCTGGTGCAACAACCATTTGAGCGTACAGTCACTATTTTGTTGTTTTGTTTTGTTTGATTTGATGATTAATATAAACATTGTCCAGGTTATGGTTTATCTTTTTAATATGTATTTTAATAAAATAAATTTGTGTTACATTACATCTATGTTTATGATTTGTTCATTTCTATTCGTTGTGTTATCAATGGCAAGTTCCTAGTCTTCTATCATTGAGACAATTATATTGTAAAATTCATAAACAAACTAAAATATTGTTAACAAACAGCCATAAGTTGGCCAATAAGACACTGTTAAAAATGTATCGCATATTTATACCCCACTTCCGGTCTCGTTGCCATGGTTTCTTTTGTTACAACAGTAGGTGTTCTAGCCGATACCGTAGGTGTATTTCTGATATACCTACACTTGTTTGACTATTGTTTTCAAGAATCGTGGCCCCACGTTTCTTGAAATCAATAGGTGTATCAGCCACTGCCCTCGGAAAAGAGTGGGAACATCTAATACATATACAACATGTGAAAGTAAATGATAAAAGGAAATAAGCTATTTAAAGTAACAGAAGTTGCTCCCACCTGTTGCCAAAGCGAGACATTGTTTATATCCAATTAGTCAAGGTGTTAATTAGCCGATAGGCGATGACCAGAATATTGCACATACCTTGTATGGCAAATAATGCAAGAACAAACTTAACAATAAATATACTCCCTCTATTCTATTGTAACAAACATTGATATGAAATGTTGCTATAGATAAATGCTGTTTAATGTAAACACATGAGACAAGTTTGTAAACAAAAACATCAGCAGCATGCAGTGAGGTGCGGGGACAGAGTTGTCTCCCTTAATTCATTTTGAAGGTATGTCATTCTGTATGTGTCAGTGTATGATACTTGATGTCCCTGAAAGCAGTTTCATTATAAAATGGACTTTGTTTCATAAATTTGATTGGTTTTGGTACATTGCACAATATCATATGTTGGTGAGTCTGTGTGTGTCGGTCTGAGTGGAGATATGTATGAGGGAGAGTCAGATTGTGTGTTTGAATGTTTTGGAGAGTTTATTATGAATGTGTATGAAGGTCGGTGAATCAGTGAACATCTTTTACGGTGAATCAATGTGACAGTCTCTATGAGTCACTGCATCAGGTTGAGTGAGTTGGGTGAAAGGTATGCAAGAAGTTTAAGCCTTAATGTATGTATATCCATATAAAAATTTTAAAATTAGATAATTTCATTCTTGTTCAATTTTGTAAAACTTGTGTCTTATAGACTCTAGTAGGCAAGGTTTTTAAGTGTGAAGTGTAATGCTGTATATATAGTTTATTGCAACAACATGACATAGTAATAAATTATTATTATCATTATAATTATTATCATTCTCAAATAATGTGAACACTTTTTCAACATAATATTACCCAATAACTTGCCTATTCCTACTAATAGAAGGGTATACAGATAAGATATTCTGTCCGGATTCCAGTATTCTTAAAAACATACTTTCCGGAAATATTTCCAGTAGAAGATCTGGGATATGGAAAAGTATAATCTCCGGATTCCAGTATTCTTAGAAACATACTTTCCGTAAAAAAATCCGGAAGAATATGGGCGGATCTGAGATACGGGAGAGTATTCATTTCCGGATTCCCGGATACCAAATGGGTAAGAATACGGGAGAATCCGGCAGGTATCCGGAAATTGGATTCCACTGGTTTTGGTCCTGTGTTAAATTCCCATTATGAAATTCTTTGTTAATAGTTGAGTTTAAGTATTATGTTGAATTTGTTTTGTATTCATAACATTCTATAGTATGCATTGCGCATTTAATTATTAGGAAATTAAATAAAATTGTTTTAAAAAAAATCCATACAGATATAGAAATATTATTAGTGTCTATTTACTCCAACTGATCATACTCCAGTATCAGTTCGAGGCAATAGTGTACACAATGCCCAACGCTGTATCCTTATAATCTCTCGTAGGTTTTTGATAGCACAGGGGCGTGTATAGCTTAGAAACAGCGATTAAAAGATATACACCTTTATAGACCCTACCCTATTGCTAAATAAAAGGAATGGGGTCACAGGGGATATTCGACTGTACATGAAAACCGGATGTTGCACCCCTACAACAACCCATTTTCCACTGTACAGTTTCCTGAAAGCTACCCTGTGTTCAAGTTCAGGGTAATTATAGAAAATAAGTTCTTTTAAATGGGCTCAAAATGTATGTGTCGGCAGATGAAGCTTTCTTGCACCCTAAGGTACCCTTACTATATTGTGACATTCGTTCAGTTTCTTTATCGGGGTGATTTGCTGTTGTCTGTCAGATCGTGTTTTCATGCCTTACGAAAATATGTCTAAATTTGTCCATCATGGCAATATAGATGAATTGTGTCATTCAATTACACATTTTCTATGCAGAGTGAATACAGAGTTTATCATTTGATGCCCAACACACCTAATTTTGGCTCTTTCAGGCCCCTATTTTGACTAAATCTAAACTGTACGATAAATGGTTGTTGCTGCTGTCTCGGACCGTGACTGTACAGGTTATTGCGCCTTTATTTCAGCCTGCCCCTTTACAGAGTGACTTGAGCACTGTGATAGGCAACCACACTTGTCATCGCACAAAATACGTAATGTTTATCTTGAGTATGATAAGTAGTATGCATTATTTGTGAATTTGTTCATGTTTAATTGAAGTCACACTCAACACGAATGGTTAACTTAGCCTTCAGATATCTGACTGTTTTGCTTAAGTTAACATGCGGTTTTATGTGGAATAAAATGATGTTGAACCCTTAGAAGAGTCTAGCCTTTTGTTATGAAATGTATATTTCCTTCAAGAAAGGGTTCTTTTGGGGTACTTTTTGCGAAAATATAGTATTGAGGGTGATATTTTTATGAATTTATATTGGAAAATTTGATGTAAAGGCTAGCGCACATTAGACAGAAAAATAAAAAATAATGAGAAGTGAAACCGTTCATCAGCGCTAGGAGCGTGGAAATCTTTGCCATTATTTGTGAAAATTTCATCAATACATATGTTTTGATGTATCTAAAGAAATTAAAATGACTGAAAAAAGTACTGCCCAAAAAGCAAGATGGTGGGCAGTCTGCAATAGAACTTACACTTTAGATTGCGATTAGTCTGTCATCCAGACCCTAGAGCAAAATATTCAATTAACGACCATCCCAGTCTTTAAAATTATAGCAAGTCTAGATTACTCAGCTCAGAAATTAAGGCATCTTTAGGGGTCCTTTTTGTAAAATTATTTGAATTGTTTGTAAAATGGTGTCAGTGACAAAAATAAATATTTCTGAGACTAAATGTTAGTCTACTATGCGATGGATGCGGTATAATCTTCAAGATCAACTACGACATCAATCGGACAGAAATAACAATGACATATGGATAATTTAATGTGTTGTATGTCGTATGACCTGTGGCATGTCAATCAAGCCATTTATGTGAGGTAGACGCTGCTTTCCCTCTTATACTCATTTCTAGAATTTTCACTGTGAGTAACTCGCGATCACAATTGCATGTCTTGACTGTTTTAATCAGATTAGCAGGGAAAATGTTGTGAAATTTTAGTCTGAAATTTTATTTTACCAGTGCTGCAATCCAAAATTCGGTGTCGAACCTTTAGAACATTTGTTACTTTGGTGTCAACAGAATGGCTTGCCTTCGCATGGCCTACATCCCATAGTACATACCATAGTAGCAATGGACGGTCTGTCGCCATCAGTAAAAGGATATCTGCAGCATGCATTTAGCCTGAACATTGAAGTAAATCCATTGTAACACGTTATGTAATGGCGTTATATATCATGCATTATAATCATAACAACTCCCTGTACAGTCGAAAATTCAGTTTCTGCAACTCCCTGTACAGCGCTGGTGCAACAACCATTTGAGCGTACAGTCACTATTTTGTTGTGTTTCTCCTTAAATAAAAAGTGATAAGTATTGTAAAGTCACACTGGACTTCGAATGAGACTTATTTTATTGTATAAGTTAACAAAAGCCCTGTATGATCATCGTTTGTGTAATATAATGAGTTAAACAAGCATTTTCGATCGCTACAATAACGTCAATCCGGCAGTCACTTGAAATAGGCGTTCATGAAAAGACTAAGCACATTTTCGTTATTATGTAGTTGTAAATATGTGGAGAAAAGCTTTGAAAACTCTAACCTGTAACATTTCAATTGTTAAAGAATAAGAATAACTCAAACTAACCGTGAACGTGAAGACAGGGTTACTTCTAGAAACGTGTACAGTGGAAAATTTGTTGTTGAAGGTGTGCAACATCCGGTTTTCCTGTACAGTTGAATAGCCCCTGTGGGGATGTAACGACGAAATCACCCCATGCTCATTCAAAGTCATATTTAGCATCAAAAACAATTTTTATGGCACAGCCAATGACTATACGTTACGAAACTTGAATGTTTTCCCAACAAAATGAGCTATAAATGGTCACAATGGGATCATTATTTCATAAGGTATGCGACAAAGACAGCCCGCAATCACTACCAATTTCCCGTCTCATGAAAATCATCGAAAACGCACATTTTAAAATCTTTATTAATTCTAGCAATATTGACAGCACCTATGAATCGGTAGATTCGAACCGCAGAGTGAAACTACAGAAATAAAAATGTGGCGATGTAGATCTTGTTGGCCATTATGAATTTTCGTTGACCCGCAGTGTTCCATATCCACGTTACAGGGCCTCCAGCGAGAACGGATACCCTGGAGGGTAGGGTAGGGTCTATAAATGTATATATCTTTTAATCACTGTTTCTAAGCGATACACGTCTCTGTGTTTGATAGGTTATAATTTGCAGTGTAAATACTTACTTCCTTACTCATCGCATAACTCGTGCCTGTATCAATCATTGCGTAATGTTAGACTTGCAGCAGCAGTCCTTTCACTTTTCTGTGCTAACATAGCGGACTGCTACACCTGAAATGCAAAATAGTCTCTGATTTCCCTTCATTGAGACATTAAGACAATTTGGCAAACCTTATAAAAGCCAGTGATGGAGACTGTCGCGAGTGAGGCATTATGGAGGGATGTTGTGGAATATATGACATTTGAAAAGTGAATATTCATCAGAGAAGTATTGTGTGTACAAATAGCAGAGGGGGAATGTGTACTATTGCAGGTAGTGAGATCACATATATCACATACATCACATATATATACACACACCCACACTTATACAGTAAATGCATTGCTCATCTGTGTCCTTGTTATTTTGTTCAAGTCATTACATATACTCAACTATTATTCAAGCACCACTTCACTTCATATTTATCGAGCACAGTATCACAGTATGGTTCACTAGTTTCAGCTAATGTCCGCAGGTTTCACTGTAATGCATAGCCACATTGGTGTTGCATACTTTCTCCCTGCGATAATATTAAATGTAAATGTTTATCTCAAAATAAGGCTAGTAAGGAACATGCCACACCTTAAGCTACTTGTTAATTTCTATCATGTGAAAATCTGATTGACAGATTCATTTACATTCTCTTCTACGTGGGTGAATCATTTCTTACCACATAACCTCTGTCACAGGTGGAGCTCTTTACCGGTTAGCAATATCGAATCTTGACTGGTTGTAATCAAAATCTTCTAGGAATACACATGAGCAATCGAAAGATACAGTAACAGTGATATTGTCTCTTCTGTTTTTACATTATATCCGGGATAATGACATCTTAATTTTCTCTGATTAATGAACACTACAATTCGTTTACAGTTTGGATAGATTGCGAATAAGAACATGCTGATGTTGCTTAGTTATTAACATACTAACAGGAACCAATCTAGATGGGCATTTCCCTAGATGTAATGTCGACTATAAACACGTGTATGCACAGATAAATTTGAATTGTAGATGGATTCTTAAACTTGGATGGATTTGACAACTTTCCGAAATCGCTGTATAAACAGAACATTACAACTAAAACGTACTATGTCGCTCATGCATATGAATCATTCTAGAAGTTGGTGTTACAGAGAAGAACATGGTGTTTATGCATGATCAACTTCTTTATTCAACATATGCTTGATATGTTATGTCAATATATTGTCAAGATAAAGTATTTATTTCCATAAGTTTATTGTACAGATTTATATGAATCATTCTAGAAGTTGGTGTTACAGAGAAGAACATGATATTTATGCATGATCAACTTCTTTATTCAACATATGCTTGATATATTATGTCAATATATTGTCAAGATACAGTATTTCTTTCCATACGTTTATTGTACAGATTTATATGAATCATTCTAGAAGTTGGTGTTACAGAGAAGAACATGATATTTATGCATGATCAACTTCTTTATTCAACATATGCTTGATATGTTATGTCAATATTTTGTCAAGATACAGTATTTCTTTCCATAAGTTTATTGTACAGATTTATATGAATCGACCATGATATTGTGTAAGTGAATAATAAAACGACCTCGACCTAATTGTTTTTTAAATTCTCGCCCTAGTGAAACTTAAAATAGTGGATGTCCTTGTAACACTCTCGAAAAAAGTAAATGATTAAAATAATTCCATTAACCTAGACTGGATTGTCGGATCATCTGACATCTAGCTCTGAGTCTTTACACGACATATTCAATATAAAGCTCTTCGTCTATGACATAGGCCGTGTGTCAGCAGCCATCCGTCATTTCACTTTTGAGAGTTTCGACTTCTTCCCAAGAACTACTGCATCCACAAGGCTGATATTTGATGAGCATGCACCTCGCATCTAGGGGCTAGGGGCATCAAGGTTTATAATTATTGTCTTGATCCACCCATACATATAGACGTGTCAATAAATTAGTCTTGTTCAAATAGTTAAGAACGAACAATAGTGCAATGTCTGATGAGCTACATAACCAATGGGTATATATTTTTTTCAATTTTGAAAACATCACATATGTACTCGTATATGTAGTTCAAGTGCCCACATTATAAAATTACTAAGCATGTACATTATTATATGTATGCATACGATTTGTTTTTACTTCTTACGGCAAATGAATAATTGGTCCGTCAGTCCGTGTACAGGTACCCACTTAAACAGCTTAGTGAACTGAGTGCAATATGGATGAAGTGTCTTACCCATGAACACAACACAGTTGAGTTGAGTCCATTGTTAAAAAGTGTTGGTTTCTCAGCCGGGACTCGAACCCAACGTTAGGGGAGAGGTCAGTATGCCTACGACTACACCACTTTCCTATTGAATATTATATGATATCAAAACATCAATATAAAATGATATATGCACATTTGTATATTTTTTGTTATGATAAAATATTATGACATTGATGAAAATATTTGTTCCCAGATCGAATCCTGATTCCATTTGGACAATGTCACGTTATAAAACTTGCCGCTCTCAGCAAGACGGCTGATGTTAATGTTATGTAACCAGAAGAGAAGAGCACGATTTGCACGTGAATCATGTCTATTTCCAAACCCATCAGTGTCAGGTTTAGTTTGCACACACATGAACATTGATGGTGTGAATAGATTTTATGCACTGAATCTACATATTAATGTCAACGTCATGAATAATACGCAATTTTAAAATCACGCTGGAATGTTGGTAACTCCCAGCGAGTTTGACACAAAATGTTGGTAACGATGAAAGGAGGATGTTTTTAACACTATTGAGAAAGTGTTGTTAGGTCTGTTGTAAAAACGATACGTGTTAAAGTCCTTTGAGAGAGAGGTCACATTCTGTATGTGCTAGTATTACTACATCTTCCCACGGCAAGGTGAAAACGTATAGAAATAAATTCTATGCATTTTTTACCTTGCCCTCAACAGCCCAGATAACAGTGTAACGAAGCAGCGACATCTATTGTGATCACGAGTTATGCCCCTTACCAGCTGCTTACATACAGCCAATGAAATCACCGTTTACATTCGGTACTGCAGAAGCGATAATTCTAAAATTGTTATTTTTAGAAACATACGTTGGGTAAACGTTTCTTCTTGTACATTGCAATACTCGTCGTATAGTACTTAAATACATGAACATATATCATCATAAACATGCTTATTAAATAAGAAGACCAAATGCGAGCCAGGAAGTGTTATTATTTGATTGTTAAGTTTATAACGGAGACATATGTAGTTCATATGCAAATGAGAAATACCCACGTTCAAACAAAGTTAAAAGATTTGAATACAAATCGTCGCGTTGAATAAGAATATTTCAAATGGTATAGCGTGCTAATTGTAACATTTATAAATAAGAGTTATTAAAGGCGCTGTAGCACGTTTTTTTCAAATTTTATTTTTTCAAATTTCTCACTTATAATAATAGTTTAAGCCATTTATATTTACTTTAGAGGGTAAAACATCCTATTACACACACCAATAGTCCGTAGTAGTAATAACGGTATTGCGTATAACGCAAAAATTGCATGGCGGCCATTTTATTGTGAACACAATTTATTATTTCGAATGACAAAAACGATCCCCATGGCCTTACTGAGCCATGTACACTAATTTTAAACTTGATTTTCCCAAGAGAAAAGGGCGATTTACGTTTTGTGAAAATATTTTTTTGAGCGAAAAAACGTGCTACAGCGCCTTTAAGAGTTATGGGCACAGTTTATCAAGCAAGAAATCAAATCACAGTTTTTAAAAACGTTATACAACCTGTATTTTCGGTATGTAGTTCAGTATTAAATAATTGAGATTGTTAAATCGAAATACCATGATGCCACACGTGTTATTTTGTATTTTGTAAAAAAAGATAGTGTGAAATCATTAAAGATTAGTTTCATTCAAACTCAACACTTGATTTGTTCGATTTCGGAGTGAATAACATGTGCTAGTTATTTTTTTAGCTTATATATGCCTTTTAAAAAACTATGACAACCAACTAAATTGAATCACTCAACGTACTTCCAGCTGCAATGTTGTGAAATTAACAAACGATACCTGATAACATGCGCACAATTATACGCGAAATTTATGAATATATCCAGTTTGGCAGTTATCAAACAGTAACATCGTAACAGTGGGTCCACTCCATGTGCCAACTTTATGGCTTTTGAAGCTGTCCGCTTCGACGTTTTGATTATCGATTACAGGTTTATGAAAGCGAATTGTAATTATTTTATTGCATCAATTGAAAGTTTATACAAGTCCGGGACTGATCAAAAATACTGTCAAAAAGTGTGCTGCAGTTTGCGACCCAAAATAAGCGGAGAAATTGGACGAATTAGAAAAGGTGTTTCCCAGTCTAAATATAGAAGTTCATATTGCAAGCTTTCTTCTGATTGGCCTATCGGATTAGCCTGCAGTACGCTGAAATCTTAGCGCAGAAAAAGCGGGCCGTGAGGTCAAGGGCGGAGGGAGATGATTTGAAAATCTTCTCGTTACGCCCGTGACGTTGTGAAGATGGTATTACTAATCTAAACATGTTTTCTAGTTATCCTGATACACGATACAAGTATACGTGCTTATCAGGTAAACATGCTTTTCAATATAACACTATTGAAAGTATCCTATGTAAAATGGAGGATCCCATATATCCCAAATGGTTGATACCAGAACATTTTTGCCGGGTTCTATTAGATAAGTGATAACGTTTCTTCAATAATATTATAATGTTATTTATTAAGTATTTTCGTATTGGCCCAGTTACAGGTCCGAGGTCCGATGTATTGGCCCAAGACGAAGTCGAGGGCCAATACAACGGACCGAGGACCTTTAACCCGGCCAATACGGAATTTTTATTAATTAACTTCTTTTCATTCTATTTGCACAACACTAAACATCTTATTTATATTGAAATAATAATTATAAACAAGATTGGTGAACAAATAACACGGATCAAAGTTGTGAAGCGATAGCTTCGGGCTTTCAAAAATGTGCAACTGCGCATGCTCAGACTCATATTGGCCCAGTATGTCCCATATTGGCCCGGTTTTTCCCGTATTGGCCCAGTTACCCCGTATTGGCCCAGTTGTCGAATCATACGGTCTAGGCCGTAAATGCCATATAATTACCATAAAATTGATAGTTAATTAATAATATGGTTTACATACAAAATCTGCATTTAGAAACTCATATAAGACAGGTGTTGGTTCAGGCAAGTGTGTATATATTTGCTCCTGGTATGTACTTTGTGCATATAAACGCAATTAAATACGTTAGTAAATATACACTAGAAGTATATTAACACTACATCTAGAGGTCATGTAAACATATATTTACTTATATATGTACTTCTGCATAGTATTTGTGTCATGTAAACAGTTCTCTCAAATACACATGTGAGTATATTCTTTTATTGTTCACAATTGGCATTCTTGTAATAGTGACATAACTTTTCCTGTACTCAAAAGAAAATAGGGTCTTCGGATCTGTGTCTCATCAGACTTTAAACGATGAAACATATTTGGTTGAAACTTTAAATTTGTCAAAAGTAGTTGTCTGATGCTTGACGAATGTATATAATCCACATTCTTTAAAAAAGGGTTCAAAACCAAAATCTACAATGTATAATTCATAGGTGTACAAAAGAGTTAACCTTTCCCGAGGCTAATGCATTTAGTCTTTTAAAAGAATACGCCTAATGTTCTTTAGGGAGTGGCACCTGTAGCCCTAGATTGAACCAAAGAGTCCAAACCAAACCTACAATTTATAATCCCCATTGACCAAAGAGTCTGTACACAAACTTTCTCAGGCTTTGAGTTATAGAAGACAATAATATTGTTTTTTAGGGCATAGTCCATGTGCTCCTTGATAGGAGCCACAGTCATCAAATTACAAATATCAATAATCCCAATTGTCTTAGAGTCTACACATAAAATTCCTGTGTCTATTGCGTTTCGTTCTTTGAAAGGAAAACGAAAATAAGTTTGTATGTAGTGGACCCTGTGACCACATCTAGAGCTACATAGTCACAGTATCTATCATTTATAATCACCAGTGGCAGTGGAGTCTGCACACATGATTTCAGTCGTTTAGGGCGTTTAATTCTGACGTAAAAGATGAAAATGGTTTTTAGGGTATAGCTCCTGTGTTTCTTATTAAGGCGCCTCCCTGGCTAAGGAGTATGTTCACAATTGTTCATCATTGGAGAAGAAAACTTAATACGTTATGGCCCTTATTTGGCAACACAGAGGCACAACATCAGTTTGTAGTTTACAGTTCATAATCCCTATTGGCTATAAGGAGTCTAAACACAATATTTCAGCTTTGTCTGCTTTTTCTTTCTGAAGAGGAAGAGGAAAACAGGTATAGGGCACAGTACATGTGGTTCTAACTTGGGGCCACAGAGTCTCCAAATCTATAATAATTCACATTGGCTAAGGAGTCTGAACACATTATTATTCCAGTCTTCAATGACATTCAGATCTGAAAAGAAGACGAAACGTGTTTTCTATCATCAAATCTACATTTTTTAAATCTCAATTGTCCAAGTAGAGTGTACACAGGATTTGAGCTCTCTAGAGCCAGTGGTTCTTGAAAGTACGATGAAAATTAGAAAGACGGATGGACTGACGAACGCCGAACTCCTTGGCACGCCATAAGTCTAGCAGGCTTTTCAGATCTGAGGGCAATCTGTTCTTCGCTTTATTGTTGATAGTGTCTGCATTGTTCCATGTTTTAAATATGGATAACAACTGTTTCAAAATCCGTAATACTCACCCCTTTATTTCCTCGTGTAATTACATAGTAAATATACTTTTATTCCCATATGCAAATCTATTCCAGGTGTATATACACTTACATATGTATATTTCTGCATGTAAACGAGGCTTTAGAATGAAAAATCGTATAAACCTCAACTGTGTTTATGGGTTATATCTAAATAACAGTAATAGCATATTTTAGTACCTTGAAATTGAGAAACCCTTTCATTACTACTTAATCGGGCGCTTGGAATGGTGGACTTGGTGTTCAGACGTATCCTCGCACACTACGCTAGTAATAATATATATCACATTTATCATATTTCATAAAAATAGCTGGTTGTATAAATAAATAAATAATAATAGTTATGGTTGAAAATAACCGAGTTAATATTATTGATATGAGCACATGTGCACATATTACGTTTCCCTAGCAACCATTATTTCACCGTATTTCGTCGTCAGTGACGTCACTGTAGCTTGCCGCCGATAGAGAAGGGAGTCGTTCTCGACTGATTTTACGCGAATCAAATGGAATGGAATGGGTAATAAAGAAATCATGTGCCATATGAGTTTTACGGAACTCGTGCAAATGTATGTATAACCCTCAAACTCGTTTCGTAAAAGTCATATGACATCCTTCCTCGCGTAATAATCTCTATATAACTTCATTTTAAGGTCCTTCTGTATCTTGATGTGATGTACGTCAAACTTATGATGAAACATTTTCATTGACAACGAAGATTTGTAAGTTCAAATGTAGCAGTAGTACAGGTCTGTGAGGGGGAAAGGTCAAATTAGTGTTTCCTTTGGTTATTTATAGTAAGTTTATTTTAAATAAATTAAGCAAAACTATATATGAATCGTCTAAAGTATGCTACTATGATTTTGGCGTTACCAGCACCATTTATTTCAAAACAAGAGACGTTACCAACATCTTGACTGGGAGTTACCAGCATCCCTACGTGATTTTAAAATTGCTTATTCTTCATGACGTGGACATTAATATGTAGATTCAGTGCATCAAATCTATTCACACCATCAATGTTCATGTGTGTGCAAACTAAGTTTGATTATATACTCCGAGAAAGCTATTAATTCGTGTTAGACACTCGCGAAGCAATCTTGCCTTCCGCCATGTTGGGGTGTTGGTAACGTACGTTACCAGCATCACCTTCGGTACAGTGATGTATTCAAAATATTCAAAATGTATCTGTGTTGTGTATTAAATAAAACATAAATAAAATGTATAGTTATTGATAGTATAAATGTATTTGAAATAAGGAGAGAGTACAGAAATGTGTCTGTCTGTTCGTCCTTTAGTTTGTCCGTCCGACTGTTTACATATATGTCCATAGCTTTGAGTGATGTGTTGGAGTCAGGGAATGTTCTCATAATGAAATGCTTTGTAAATAGTGAAGTAAAAGCATCATGTTGAATTTGTTTTGTATTCATACAATTATATAGAGTGCAATACGCACTTAATTGATAGCAAATCATGGTGCCTGACTCTGAGGGTGTACCACTATAAAGAAGGAAATAAGATGTGTTTTACACACAACTTCGGAACGTTAGTTCATAAGTTAAATTGTTGAGAAATTCAGTGCTCAGTGCTGGCGGGTGGTGTCTGACTCTGAGGATATGTTACTATAAGAAAGGAAGAAGTTGTGTTATAACAGTTTGTATTTATTTGGACCTGTCCACCCTCAAATCTGTACGTGACAAAATATTTGTTTTCATCTACAAATAAAGAACAATGAAGTAGGAATGACGCAATGCCTGATGAGCTACAGAGCAAACGAATCTATTTTAAACTTCTATCAACAATTCTTATTTTGATAACACTATTATATCTTTCTGTTTTCTATACTTTCATTATGATGGTCTATCTATATTTGTGTGTATTATAGGCTGATTTAGGCCTTGCAGTATTTACCACGCTATGCCGTGCCAAGATAAATTTCTTAGCACAGACATCTTAAGGAAATACTGTAAGGCTTAAATCAGGCGGTAATGGAGAATGTGTTATAATTGGTTTGACATATTGAGAGAAATTTAACATTATTTGATGATCAATAGATGATTTAAAGGTATATATTTTTTAATTAAATCTGTTATCAGTGAAAATAAGTGTTTCAGATCGAGTCCATTTTCAAGATAATTTCATGTTATAAAACTTGCCGCTCTCTGCAGGACGACTGGCGTTTAGGTTATGTAACCAGACGAGAATAGCACGAGCTGCACATGCACGGTGTCTATTTCCAAAACCATCAATGTCAAGTTTAGCGAGACGGGCCAGTTCTAGAGAACATTTTACTGTCAGTTTTATAACCAAGAAGGGATTTGGAAAATAAATTGTAAAATAAATTTTGACCTTGTTTTACCGAATGTATTATTACACATTATTTATCCATTATTTACTCAACAGACATATTGTAAATGTATATGTGTGGTTCATTAAATACAAATATATGAAATCTGTAGTATTGTAATTTTTAGTATAAATTAGTTGGATATTTATATAGGACAGATTTTGAAATAATTATGATACGATGAACAAAACATGAACACTTAACAATGAAAATGACATGTCTTTAAAGGTGCATCGATTGTGTTTCATACAATTTTGTTTTGCTTTAATACGTTCCATCACACCATGTGTTGTTTACAGTACAGATCAATTCACTCAGCTTGCATATTCATCCCAAATCGCCAAATATATCACAATTACTAGTTTTCAATCAAGACATCATATGCATGATTGTGTAGAAACCGAAATTGCACGACCCATTCACATGCACAGTAATTATATGACCCATGAAACATTATACTAGGAAACGCTAATTAGTAATTTGTCATTTTGGTTGTTATAAATAAGATTCCAAAATTAAGTTTGACTGATTCGCGCGCATAAATCGCGTTGCATTGTCCGGTTTTCGATCAGAAATCACTACTTTTACCTTCATATCGTCAATATACTGAGTTGATTATCATTAAAATTGTAGTTTCTGGTAACAGTCGGTACTCGATAAAGTAACATCATTTATAACGTTTGAAATATATTACTCCGAACAACACAATGTATGTACCTTTAATGCATGACACTCAATTCTATTTTTTCTATTTCATAATGAACATTGACTTGAAATTAATTGAGTTGTTTTTTTAACCCCCGGGTGAAAACCAAGTGGGTTATTTTCGTGGTCTGTCTGTCCGTCCCAAAAACAGTATCTGTGTTCTGAAATCAACTTCTCCCACAGTTTTTGACCAATCATTATGAAACTTTACACATGCTTTGGACATACATCGGTGATACGCATGCGCGTTTTTGGGATGTGCTTTTTTGGCACCGACCGGATTGACATTTTCAAAGGTATGGTCATTGACTTAATTCGTCAGCATTTGAATGGTTTGTGTTTCCAATGTAATACACTTGGATTATAACATTTGACCTTGACCTTGATTTAGGATCCATTTTGTGAGAAACTTAACAATGGTCATAATGTGTGATTGGTTGGTGATATGCCTTCCATATTTGAAATGCTTATATATTTTTGATAGCTCATTAAATTACCCTTAAATTTAAACTGCTTATTTGGGGCAAAAGGAACACTGGGCCAGAGCACTCATGTTTTTTATATTCTATCAATGTTTCATAAGAGTCGGGCCTCCAATATGGGCCACACGTCATATAGGAGTCTGATTTATATTGCATCAATGATTAATCCCTGTCTATTGCGGTGTCTGCGACTGTCTAACCCAGTGTATGTCTTGCCTGGTGTCTGTTAGTACTTTCTGGTCCTGGTTGTCTGTCTGGTCTGGTGTCTGTCTGTACTGTCCGGCTCGTAGTCTGTTTTGCCGGGTGTCTGTCTGTGCTGTCCGGTTCATAGTCGATTTTGCCGGGTGTCTGTCTGTACTGTCCGGTTCATAGTCGATTTTGCCGGGTGTCTGTCTGTACTGTCCGGCTCGTAGTCTGTTTTGCCGGGTGTCTGTCTGTGCTGTCCGACTCGTAGTCGATTTTGCCGGGTGTCTGTCTGTACTGTCCGGCTCGTAGTCTGTTTTGCCGGGTGTCTGTCTGTGCTGTCCGACTCGTAGTCTGTTTTGCCGGGTGTCTGTCTGTGCTGTCCGCTTCATAGTCTGTTTTGCCGGGTGTCTGTCTGTGCTGTCCGCTTCATAGTCTGTTTTGCCGGGTGTCTGTCTGTGCTTTCCGGTTCATAGTCGATTTTGCCGGGTGTCTGTCTGTACTGTCCGACTCGTAGTCGATTTTGCCGGGTGTCTGTCTGTGCTGTCCGCTTCATAATCTGTTTTGCCGGGTGTCTGGCTGTACTGTCCGGCTCGTAGTTTGTTTTGCTGGGTGTCTGTCTGTGCTGTCCGACTCGTAGTCTGTTTTGCCGGGTGTCCGTCTGTGCTGTCCGACTCGTAGTCTGTTTTGCCGGGTGTCTGTCTGTGCTGTCTGGCTCGAAGTCTGTTTTGCCGGGTGTCTGTCTGTGCTGTCTGGCTCGAAGTCTGCTTTGCCGGGTGTCTGTCTGCGCTGTCCAATTCGTAGTCTGTTTTGCCGGGTGTCTGTCTGTGCTGTCCGCTTCATAGTCTGTTTTGCCGGGTGTCTGTCTGTGCTTTCCGGTTCATAGTCGAATTTGCCGGGTGTCTGTCTGTGCTGTCCGCTTCATAGTCGATTTTGCCGGGTGTCTGTCTGTACTGTCCGGCTCGTAGTCTGTTTTGCTGGGTGTCTGTCTGTGCTGTCCGACTCGTAGTCTGTTTTGCCGGGTGTCCGTCTGTGCTGTCCGACTCGTAGTCTGTTTTGCCACGTGTCTGTCTGTGCTGTCTGGCTCGAAGTCTGTTTTGCCGGGTGTCTGTCTGCGCTGTCTGGCTCGAAGTCTGTTTTGCCGGGTGTCTGTCTGCGCTGTCCAATTCATAGTCTGTTTTGCCGGGTGTCTGTCAGTACTGTCCGGTTCATAGTCAATTTTGCCGGGTGTCTGTTTTGCCGGGTGTCTGTCTGTACTGTCCGACTCGTAGTCTGTTTTGCCGGGTGTCTGTCTGTGCTGTCCGGCTCGTAGTCTGTTTTGCCGGGTGTCTGTCTGTGCTGTCCGGCTCGTAGTCTGTTTTGCCGGGTGTCTGTCTGTGCTGTCCGGCTCGAAGTCTGTTTTGCCGGGTGTCTGTCTGTGCTGTCCGGCTCGTAGTCTGTTTTGCCGGGTGTCTGTCTGTGCTGTCCGGCTCAGCTTGTAGTCTGTTTTGCCGGGTGTCTGTCTGTGCTGTCCGGCTCGTAGTCTGTTTTGCCGGGTGTCTGTCTGTGCTGTCTGGCTCGAAGTCTGTTTTGCCGGGTGTCTGTCTGTGCTGTCTGGCTCGAAGTCTGTTTTGCCGGGTGTCTGTCTGTGCTGTCTGGCATGATGTCTTTCTGGTTGTTTCTTCAGAAGTTCAATCAAACATAACCGCAACCAATAGCGCTTGCAGCAGTCAGACGATTAAAGATACAGCATTAAGAAGACGTCCACAGAACAGAACAGAACAGAACAGAACAGAACAGAACAGAATGTTATTTCTCGTAATTCACATTAGTGACATAGAGAACAGTCAAATACATTATATACACGTATATATATATCTACATATGTTTACAAATTGGAATAATGTGCCGTATACATAATTATGTGTTGTTTATGGTTTCATATAGATTGAAACTTACACAGACCTTCTTTAACGAATTTTGCCAAGTTTAATAAAAGTGGTTTATATGTGGTTTTCATAAGAGATATATAATTTTCAATAGAAGGATACTTACAATAATATGATGGAAAGTATTTACTTCTTAAATCTTATAGAGAGGGGCAGGCCAAAAGGAAATGAAATTCGTCACCAGTGGAGGCATTACATAGATTACAAATTCTTCGGTCCTTATCAATTTTACTCCACCGACCAGTTTCAATAGATAATCTATGGTTTGAAGTTTTGAAGCGGGTAAGCCGAATTCTTAGATTGGTAGGAAGTTCTAGAATATATGAGTCGATATGGGGTTTAACTTTGTAGATTTTGTAGTATTTAGCTTTTGATGATTCAATTTGAGAAGCAGTCCACATTTGAAAACATTGATCAATAAGGACTCGTTTAATAGATGATAAAATGTTTGACCTGTTAAATTTTTGATTTATCCATACATAAATGAAACCTGTTTCCCGCAATATTCCTTCAATTGAATTAATTAAATTGAAATTGAATTTAGGATTGGCATTTTGTAAAGTATACATAAGAAGGTAAATTTTATATAATAATTTGTTTGGATTTTGTAACATTTTACACCAGAAAGAAATAATTCTTATTTTAATACAAATACTGAGAGGATAACGACCAAGTTCGCCATAGACCATATAATCTGGAGTAGACATTTTTACTTTAAGAATATATTTACAAAATTTAAGATGAAGCCGTTCAAGACAAATAATATTTTCAAATCCCCATACTTCAGATGAATATAAGAGTATTGGTTGTACAAGTTGATCAAATAGATTTAACTGACAATCAAGGTGGATATCTAAAATATTAACTTTACCCAATAATGCGAACATTGATCTTGAGGCTTGCCCATACAGGCGTTTAATACATTTACAGAAACGACCATTGTTACTAAATAAAATACCAAGATAAACATATTCTTTCACAACATCAATATTATCACCATGAAAGGAAAATGTCGGGTGTTTTCTACATGTACCTTTAGAGAATATTATGATTTTCGTTTTGAAATGTTGACTATTAGTTTCCAAAGCGTGCAATAATCTGAAAATACATTTAGAGCATGTTGTAGGTCTTCACTTGACTCAGCTAAAATAACTGTATCGTCAGCATATAAAAGTAATAATAACTTAACGTAAACATGAATTTGTTCTTCAAGTAGATTTTCCACCGATCTAAACCAATAACATTATTTTCTGTTAAAAAGGACTCGAGGTCATTCAGATATAATGCAAATAAGAAGGGGGATAAATTCTCGCCCTGTCTTACTCCAATTTCACATGAGAAAAATGAAGATATTGCACCATTATGGGAAACACATGACTTAATATTTTGATACATATTAAAGATAACTTTGAAGCATTTTCCACTTATGTTATTTTTAATCACTTTCAGCCAAAGACCACTCCGCCAAACAGTGTCAAATGCCTTACTAAAATCGATGAAGACACAGTAGAGCCTTCTTTTTAAGTTTTGGAAAATGTCTTTTAAAGCTTTGAGAACAAAAATATTATCTGATGTGGAATAAGATTTTCGAAAACAGGCTTGTGATTCACTTATCAAATTACAATGATCAGAATTAGATATTACGGCAGTAAAAAGTTTCCCCAAGCAGCTAACAATAGCAATTCCCCTGTAGTTATTGGGGTCAGCTTGGTCACCCTTTTTTTTTAAATACAGGTTTAATGTAACTATCTGATCAAGCTTGTGGAAAAACACCATTATCTAATACTAAATTGAATAGCTTACAATAAATTGGCAGCATTACATTAGCTGACGCTTTGGTATACTCATTGCGTATATTGTCCAAGCCACAGGCTTTGTTACATTTCAAATCATAAATACATGACATAATTTCACTCTCAGAGATTACACAATCAAGCATGTCAATAGACTGAGAATCACACACATCAACAAAATCGTTATGTACATCACAATTCAATTCTTTAAAATGATCATACAATATATTTACATCAATATTTGTTTGGTTGTCATCATGTTTATCAAATGATTTAATTATATTCCAGAAAACTTTGGGATTTTTATCTTTCGTTTCCCGGACTTGTTTGATACATTTTTTTTGTAGAATTTAAATGCGTTTTTTTTAGAGTTTTACTGTATTGTTTCCTAGCAGAAATGAATAAATTTCGCTCGTCATTTCCTTTTTGAAGCCCGTATATTCTTTTACGTTTATGGTAATTCTTGCGGGCTATTTTACAGGAAGGGTCAAAGGGTTTCGATTTAATATTTTTTTAATTTGTTTTACAGCCAAATGTATTCTTAGCAGCCAAAACAAGATTGTGAGTGAAGCAATTGGTTATACCGTTTCAACACTTTTCAGCATTAACAATATCAAAATCAGACATTAAAGGCTCTACAGAATTGACAATTGCGTTACAGTGATCGACAAACACATCAGCTTTACTTGGGTCCCAAAGTTTTACAGTGATACGGTTGTGTACCGGTTGTATTGTACAATCTTTAACACATGGGCTAAATTTGCATTTCATTGCAAAGCTTATACCACAATGTATATCTGACATTATTCTGTCAAAATCACACACCACAAAGTTTAATATATTTGACAAAACATCATTTGAAGCAATACAATAATCCACAACACTGGTATTCTTACAAGTAAAATTACCATTATCAGCATCAAGTCCAAGTCTACCATTAGCAATATATACACACCAGTGTTTCTGCACACTTCTAGCAGTTTATTACCGTAAGAGTTCACAGTTGTGTCCATGCTTTTTCTGTCCATGCTGATGTTGTATTGTAACAGTCCTTCCACGTTGGAAAACAACACATTGTCGTCCATTTTGTCATGGTCATAGACGAATTCATCGATGATAATATAGTCCGGTAGATTCTTTGTACGAGCATTAAAATCGCCTGTCAGACATATATGCTTTGATTTTACTGACATTTCAACGACATCACTTTCGATCTGAGAAAAGTGTTCAGCATCAGCGTACTTGCTACTTTCAGGGGGAATAATATACAACCTAGAATCAGATCTGTGGAGAGTTCGATAAGTGATTTCGATATGGTACACCATAGGCTTACATCGTTCCTTTTAGATATGAGCGACACGTAGTTTTTCAGATCATTCTTTATGGCAATGCGTATGATTGGTTGTAAACGTTCGTTTCTGGCCCCGCCCCTTTATGTAAATTAGCCACGCTTCTTCGCACGAGCAGTGCAGCCGACATGTCATGTTTACCTCAATGGATCGATGCAAACTTGATAAAGTTTTAGCGATCAAGCGCGCTCATGTAAAATATAATTTAACCTTCTCAAACTGGAAACCATCGTTGAGGCCTAAGCAATTTGAATGTTTGTTGAACATTTACGAAGGTAAAGATGTGTTTGGTCAACTACCTACAGGGTACGGCAAAAGTCTTGTTTACCATGTTGCTAAATTTTTTTCTGACGGAAAAGTTCTCATAATAGAACCGTTGAATTCTATCATAAAAGAACAATGTGAAAGACTTGCTCCACATGCAATTCATATAAACTCAGACTTTTTTAAGGAAAGCAAGCATGAACAAAGTGAAAAATTGAAGAATGCATTTTATCTTTATGGCCACCCTGAGATATTTGTGTCGAAAGACTTCAACTCCCTACTGTCGTTTGTGTCAAGTATTGACTGCATTTTTGTAGATGAGGCTCACTGTGTGGACGAATGGGGGAGAGATTTCAGACCTGCTTTTAGAAACATCAACAGATTAAGATCCATATTTCCCAATGCAAAAATGATTGCTCTTAATGCTACAGCCACAAACACATCAAGAATTCTTATTGTGAAGGAATTGATTATGAGAAATGTTGCATTTGTTAAGACAACACCAATCAAATCAAATATCACATATTCTGTGCACAAAAGAAAATCAAACTTTGAAGAAGAAAATTGGAGTGGCATCTACGAGGAAATTCTTCTAGAATTAAAGAGAAATCCATGTGACTTTCCTGTCACTATCATCTACAGCAAATTGAAGTGGTGTGGGTATGTCAATGCTTATAAGTGGAACATAAATAAGTGAATATATAAATAAAAAATAAGAAAAACAAGAAGATAGTAACAATGTATTTTTATTGTTATATTCATCAATCCAAATGCAATAACATACTCAATCTGAAAATCATAAATCAATTCACATCTGAAATTGAGTCATGTTACAATACAGTACATTTTTTCCAGATATGGATACAACCTGGCAGAAATCATGTTAGGTGATGATATGTATGTTGAGTACAATGGTGAACTGACCAGAAGAGTGCGACAGTATCATGCCCCTCATACACAAGCGGTAAAAAGAACATGTTTCAATATCATAGCAAACTCATACATCGTCATCTATCAATATGTCAATATCAATATCATCATGTGGTTAAAAATATAGCAAATCTTTCAACATCATCAACCTCATACACAATTTACTTCAATGATGATTGTGGAACAGTAGCATATAGCATGAACAAGATAAAAGTTTAATTGATTAATAACTTAATATCATATATCTCTCACGGTGGATAAGGCATCTTCATCTCTCAATATCACATCATGTGATAAAAATATAGCAAATCTTTCAACATCATCAACCTCATACAAAATTACTTCAATGATGATTGTGGAACAGTAGCATAGCATGAAAAAGATATACTAAACATTTTCAGGCAAAGGACATTGTTTCCAGTCTACTTAACAAAGTTGACAGCCCTTTGAAGCTGGTCTTGGCCACAGTGGCATATGGCATCGGAACTGACTCTCCGAACATAAGACGAGTGATACACGCCTGTCCACCTTCAACATTAGCGGGTAGATATATACACTTAAATACATGGGTTAATAAAGTAAAAAATTATTTTAGTAATTCCGTTTAAAGGAGCAGTAGCAATAATTTGCAAATTGTATTTTTTCAAATTTATGTCATTAATATTTACTTTAGAGGGTAAAACATCTTATAACACAAACCAATTATCTGTAGTGGTGATAACAGTGTCACATATAAAGCAAAAGTAACATGGCGGCCATTTTATTGTGAACACTTTTTATTATTTTGAGTGACAAAAATTATTCCCATGGCTTTACGGCACCATGTTCACTCATTTTTTAACTTGATTATCAAAAAAGAGCAGGGTGTTTTACTCTTGGTAACATTATTTTTCAAATACTTATTTGAGCGAAAAAAATGTGCTACTGCCTCTTTAAGATGGCAATTCTTGAATTAATTGGTAACAAAATAATAATATATGAAAATATAACTTAACTCTAATAATAAAAGATGGATGCACCATTGAACTTTGAGTGAACTTATTTAACTTTTTCATTTCGATATGGATGAATTAAAGAATATTTTTTTCTCTGAAAGAAGAACTTGTACAAGAAAGTGGGCGTGCAGGGAGAGATGGCACACAAGCTATACATCAACTCCACTACAACAACAATGACATTGCAGCAAATGTGAAGGCAATGACAGAAGGCATGCGACATTATTGTTTAGGCAAAGAATGCCGCAGAAAAATCTTGAATGAACATTTTGGTTTTTCAGCTGACTGCTTTGAAATCATAAGTCAGAAATGTAAATGTTGTGATATTTGTAAAGTTGAATGTGATTGTGATACATGTTTCACAAATATGTTCAACAACTGTTTAAATCATTACAGTTGGTGAATATTACTGTAGGACAAGACAAAATTGACAAGACTCATCAAAAACAAATTCTAGGAACATCATGAGTGTCAAGTACAATACAATATAACATTTAAAGGGGCAGTAGCACTTTTTTTCAAATTTTATTTATAATGATAGCTTATGTCATTTATATTTTCTTTAGAGGGTAACAAATCTTGTTACACAAACCAATTATCCATAGTAGTATTAACGGTGTTGAGTATAATGCCAAATTTGAATGGCGGCCATTTTATTGTGAACACATTTTACTATTTCGAATGACAAAAACAATTACCATGGCTTTACCAAACCATGAACACTCATCTTTTAACTTGATTTTCTGAAGAGAGAAAGGTGTTTTACAATTGGTGACATTATTTTTCAAATACATTTCATCGACTTATTTGAGCGAAAAAACATGCTTCTGCCCCTTTAATATATTCAAGTCAAGTATGAAACTCTATATGCAATAACTTCAAATGAGAAACATTTACTAGTATTTCTAGTATGGGAAAGCTCTCAAATGTGAAACATTTACTTGTATTTCTGGTATGGGAAAGCTCTCAAATGTGAAACATTTACTTGTATTTCTGGTATGGGAAAGCTCTCAAATGTGAAACATTTACTTGTATTTCTGGTATGGGAAAGCTCTCAAATGCTTGAGGATCCAAGTTTTAAACTGATCAGGTAAAAGCTCAGCTTTCAAACTTTTGGTCAGTCTAGGGAAGTGGGCATGGAATCTACCTGGAACAACATGAAATGGTTTAAGAACCAAAAGATCCTTTATGACAGCTTTTTCATCTGAAAGAGAAGACAGTGGTTTAGATTTATGTGCCCTGATAACAGTATTTGACTGCTTGTCAAAGTTTTGGGATACCTCTTCCAAACCACCAATGGCAGATGTACGTTTGACTATTGTTTGTTCAGATTTGTTGCTGGTTAAGTGTCTTATGTGTTTCTTTGTCACCTGAACTAAATGTTCAATGTGTAAATCTGAAGGAATTTGACAATTGTTTTTACCTTCATTGTTAACAAACATGCCATGAAATGATAACACTGCTTATTTTTCTGACAAACCTCCCAACTGTTGCCACAGAAATTTCAAAGTTTCAAGTGCATATTTCGACCTACTGTTGTTTGCTTTAAATAATACCAAAGCATTTTTCATGAGAGGAATAGTCCGTGTACGTGTTGGTGATTTCACTTCTCTCAAGATTGCCTTGAAAGCTAAACCAATTTCCACAACTCGGTGGGCATAATTTGCCTTGTAGTCTTCACCTGCTTCCTCAGAAAGTGAAACTTTCACCGACTCCCCTCCTGGCAATTCAATCACAACAAAAGTTGAAAGTGGCTCCTCTCTTGCAGTAACTGAAATTGATAAATGTGACATGTCAACCATAATGAAAATGAATATCTGAAAATATAAATTTTTTCTATGATATAAAGGTGTGCTGATCAAGGTTTTGCATTAAACTAGTGCCTTTGGTAGATCATCAGATTTTTTTAAAAAATGCATTTTTGGCCTTGATTAGCTCATCAGGGCTTCCTCGATTTATTATCTAAGGTTTATTATTTAAGTTATCTCAAGTAAAACATTTACCAAATCTACAATTTAGAATATCCTTTGACAAATGAGTCCGTACATGACATTTCAGCTTGCTAGAGCTTTTTGTACTGCAGAAGGAAGATAAAAGAAGGTTATCAGGTCATGACATCTACAATTCCAAATTCAACTTAAAAAGAAAATGTACCTGTTTTTATGTCAGTGATCTCTGACAAAAATATGTTGAGAATCTCATACACACTGTCAGTGTTTTTCTCATCAAAGCCAGTAGGTAAGGTTGGATCACTGTCAACATTTTCCATATCAAAGTGCTTCAATGCAACAATAATGTGTGCATTTGTCATAGAGACTGCGAACTCTTTGTTTGCTTGATAGGCGTCTTTAACCAATGGCTTCACGTTGGATCTCAGAATCCTGTCTTGTTCACATTTCATGGTGCCCAATTCTCCCACACTCTCAACATTGTATAGTCTGTCATACATCATCTGTAAGTAAGATATGTATACTGTAATATACTTGTACTTCACACAAGATGAACAAAGCTTCTTGGTTATCTGGATTTATTACATTTAGTTACAGAGGTGTCAACGGCCTGTCAGCCATAGGCTAGCCGGACTACTTCTGACCTGTGTTGGATGTTTTCTAGTGGTTTATGGTCAGATTCAATCGAATTGGTAATTTTTTTAATTTTTGGCGATTTTTTGTATTTTTTAACTAAGTCAAATTCTGAACAATTTTTTGTCTGATTGATTGCAGAAAAACTATTCATCTCATCCTTTTCAAATTTGGTACAGGTCTTTTTCACCACTAGGGGAGGTGCATTACAAAATGTAACATGAGTTGGTGAATTTTTGAATTTTTGGCAATTTTTTTTATTTTTTTTACTTTATCATATTCATAGCTAGAATGAATGAAGCAATGGACTAGCATTTGGGCAAATACATTAACAGGGATAAATTGGTCTCCTCACATGAATTCAACCTTGCAATATTATTTTTAAAAAAATGATACCAAAATCAACCCCATTCTGTTGTATGAAGCTGAAATTGTACATATGTTTGTAAACGGTTTTTAAATGTCAAATGGTCCACTCCCAACCATATAGTTAGGGGAGAATATGGACGCATTTTGGCACCCGAGAAGCGCTCTCTTGTCAGTTGATCCCCTCCTATCTGCACTTTTTCCTCTGACATCTGAAATTACAACACTTTTGGTTACTTGTACTTCTCTTTTAAGTGTATCACCAAGCATCCCTAAGAATTTAATTTATTACTCGCCCGTGTAAGATACTCCAGTGTAATATTTATACAGCAATATTAAACTAGTGTAATACCGCCGTGCGTATGACGTCACAATGGTTTGCAGTTATGACGTCACAATTGGAGTAACGTCTTCACAATGGTATCGGACTTGCGGGAATCATAGTTTCAGAGCCATGTCGTCTATTTCGCTGGATTATAGGTGGGCGAGTAATAAACAGAATACTAAACTTTCTTCTATTTAATACCATTTTTATTAAACTCGTGAATGATTGGTATCAAACTCGCTTTCAGCTTATCAGTTGATCAACACATGACTTTTAACTTAATATAATTGATTAAAACAAATTTATTAAATCAGATTTTTAATGGTTTAGGAACTTAGTGTAAAACCAAATCAATTCCAGCTTTTCCAAAAAACCTCTCTTGATGTCCTCTCGTAGGAAGCAAGAATTTGGACTACATCTGAGTAGTACTGCTCATTCAGTTTCGCAGCTGGTAGTGGAACCGTCACTGTTCTGGCTGAATTGAGAGGCCCTCCTTCTATCTGTTTGATACTGAAATAGGAAAAAAGATACAGATATCCTAATATTTATAGAGAATTTCATATGACCTTCCATTTAAAAATCCCAGGTCTGTCAATATTATACCACTGTATGAAAAATGTAATAACTTTTATGAGTGATTCTTAATTGATGTTATCGTACACTTTTGATACCGCTGTGACATTATATACCTTGGTAAGAAGTCTTTCAGGAAGGAAAAAGCAGGTATGTGGTCTAAGAGGCAGTGGGCAACCTCATACATGTAGGCTCTTATGATGGTGTTCAAATCATTGTCATCTGGGAGAACATCAGGAAGCTTGACTGCCCTACATTCAGTCGATAAGGCGACATGTCTGTCAAAAATATAATTACAAGTATAAGATACTAAGTGTTCGTATGTCAACACTAATATACCTCTTTAGGATGTATGCATGATTTAATATTTAAGATTGAAGATTTAAAACAAATTGTATTGTTCTTTTTTATCAAATAATATATTATTACCGGTAAGTGCACATGAAAATGAAGCATAAACTATCGCGTTCAAAATCATAAGTAGGTAATCAGTTATAATATATTCTCTAAAAATAATCATTTTTAACATAATTAATTATAGAATAAAATAATTTTAAAAAGATAGGGTTAAAAGAGCATGAGACTATAGTTGCCCCTGGTCGGAATTGAACCGACATCACTTGATAACCATTCAAAGGCTTTGTTCAGTCATAGAAATAATTAGTAAATGGATAGGACAGAACATAAAAAATGACACTGTTAGTAAGTGGAAGGGATAGAGAAGTGGGTGCAGAATAATGTTAGTGAATAATGCAGGAAGAGAATTTGAGAATCTAGAAGTACATTCACAGAACTTTACCTTCTGCATTTAAACCTCATTTGATAGAGTGATTACATACCTGCTAATATATCATACCTACTGCAAAATACACCTGAGCAAATCAACCAAGATAATTGAGTGCCACATGACTCTGACAAATAAAACATAACAATGCTCATCAAATCACAAACATGAATTTTATATCACCAAATCAAAATAAAAATGATATTGATTGGATTTCATCATAATTCATCACATAATCACCCGGCTTCATAAATGATTTAACCACATAGAGCCATAATCACCTTCCATAATTCATACATTATTTAGATATTCAGTAATAATCTAGATTGGACACTGGGTATGATTCACAATACACAGGTCAAGATTTCTAATCGATTAGAAAATTAATACTCATTTCAAGAAGTTGTCAAAAACTCAAAAACAATGCTTACAGGTTCAAAACCATTTTCAATCATTTCTGAACCTTTTATTAATAATTGTAATATTTTTACCATGCTTGACATGTTGAAAGTTTACCTGAAGTCAAATTCTGAAAACATGGCAGCCGATCCAAACCAATGTTCCATGGTGCCTTGGTTTTGCATTCTCATGGAAGATACGCCTATCCTGAAGTTGATGTTGTCTCAATAGATGACAATAGCCCTCCTTTCTTTTACAGCATCAACCAGTTTCCCATTGAAGTGTCCAGATATCAGGTCCAGAACTCTCAATGAATTTTTGTAACTGAGACAGATACCTATCCTCTGTAATCTGTCAAACACCTTGAAAAGATAGTCGAATATAATGAAACAATAATCAAATTATAAATCTAATCTATATACCAGTATCTATATACCAGTATAAACTAACAAACCAGTTTTGAGATTGTGTCATTGAATTAAAAAGAATAAACAGTGGAAGGTTACATAGATCAATTTTACCTGTGAACATTTTCTCCATAATTTCCTGAAACAACTGAAAATCAAGTTTAGTGAAATATAAAATCGTATAATACATTGTTAATATTTCTTACCTTCTCGGGAGCCATGCTGTGATGCAGGAGAGTTGACATTAGCCTCTGTACAAGGCTCAACTCATGATGCCTACCCTGTACCAATATGGCATACACAGAACACAATCTTGGTTTCAAGATCTTCATGTACTCATCTGTAATCTTTTTTTGGGGGCTTACCATTACTTTAAGAATAACATCCATTAGAAAAGGGACTCTGTCATGCATTTCAGTTATCAGATCATCCCAATTAAATGTTGCTAAATCCCCATAATGTGTCGACCGCAGAACTGATGGAGAGTTTTTCTTACTTAAGATTGAGATCCTATCATCCAAATCTTTCAAAATTTCTGTCCGAAGTTTTGTTTCAACGAAAACTACGACATATTGTGTTCAGCACATTTCGTTGGTAATAAATACAATTCAGGAAAGACTTTTCCATCCATATTTATTCTGAAAGATGGAACAACCAAGACATTCAGCACAGAGTCTGAGGTAAGATCGATTATTTTTTATTTTAATTTTCTCAAAATGTTACGATGGTCAGAATTTAATCTAGATATATAAATTAACATAAATTATTTAATTATTATCTTTTACGGTACTAGATTTCTCTAAGAGGAAAAAAATCAATGTATTACCTATGAATATCTTATTCTGTTTTCTAAATAACTTGACGTTAAAGATATTTACACTTTTTTAAATAGTGTCCTATTTTAGTGATAATGTTACGTATTTTTAATAGTTCATTCATGAACAGTGATATCGGGTAAAGCTACGCACCTAAAAAAATAACGGAACAGCAAAATATTTCACATGGACAAAATAGGTTGGGGATATTTGCTGTTTTATTATTTAAAATGTATAAGTATATGTCAAGTAATAAATAAATCATTATTCAAAATTACTATTTTTTTCCAGTATAGATCTATTTCAAGATGAAAGTTTAGGCTTTTAGTAATAATATTAATGTAGAAATTTTAAGTAGACACGCTTTAAGGAGTGACGCTGAAAGTTATCAGATGACTACCACCCTATTTCCATTTGTCAACCAGTGTAGGCTATGTAAAAATATGTAGTCAGAGTCTGGCTACAGCATTCATTTCCTCTTATACGAAATATTCAATTAATTATACGTTAAAAAATAAATTTATTGATGAGAAAATTATTTCTAGAAGTTGATGAAATCAATAGTAGATGGTAGTAGAACTGTAGAAGTATTCAAATAGTCTTTATAGCCAAGTAAGTTTTCAGTAATGTGAAATATATTTAACCATGTATTTATTTACAGGTGATTGCAGAGGAGGGGCCAAACTGCAGTAATTGCTGAGGATGATAATCATGTCACAGTGCCATCTGACACAGGAGTCAACCCATCTATTGGATTCAGTGGCAGTGCTATTTGTGCATCAGTAATGCTACATGACTACTGTGGTCCAGTTGAAAGGTCAAGCATAAGTATATCTTTCAATAAAGGTGAACAAATGTGTAATGGAAAACTCTTCAGTCAGTGTGGCTAACTGACAAAGATGAAAAGCTACATGTAAGTGTTTCATGTCAAACTGATGATATTGAAAATGTCAAAACATTTAAGAGTGTTGTTACACAGATGACTAAGCCTAATCTTGTATTTGAGGACATTTCTAAGTGTACAGAAACATTAATGTTCTACACAGGACTTTCAAATGGTGAAACATTTCAGTTGATGTTTGATGACATGACTGATGCAGAGCGATGGAGAGATGGAGAGAACTGTGGTACTGGGAGGCCAAGGATATTGAGATTAGTAGATGAATTCTTTCTCGTCTCGATGCGTTTGAGATTAGGATTACTTCTAGAAGATCTTGCTGACCGATTTCACATATCTAAAGCAACATGCCGTAACATTGTAAACACCTGGATCTGTTATCTTCATGTGAAATTGGCATGTTTGATTCCAGGCCGTCCAAGTTACTAACAGAACAGTGCCAAATAAATTCAAGCAGAGATGTCCTTCATGCAGAGTCGTTATTGACTGCACTGAGATATTTACAGTTACACCACAGTCACAAGTCAAAAAGAGTATGATGTATTCTCATTATAAGTCTCACATGAGTTACAAAGCCCTGTTGGGTATTAATCCATCAGGTGTTATTACTTATGTGTCTGATTTATAGACAGGGAGCATCAGTGACAAACAGATAACAAAACGCTCTGGAATACGTGACCTTTGTGACCGTGGGGATTCCATTCTTGCTGAGTTATAGCTCAGATCTTTTAACCCCTGACAATCATCATGTTATACATAAGTGTAAAAAGTACACTGTGCTATAAGTATCAATGACATGGGCGTGATATCTTTGTGCAATACCTTTATTTATTACATACATGTTCTGAATGTCTTTATGAGATACGTTTGGTTATTTGAAACAAGTGTTATGTAACCAGTCGAAAATTATTCAACGAGTGTTCTGTAACAAAAACAAGTTATTCAACGATAGTGACGTCATAATGCCGTACTACTTTCGCTATCAGCTGATCGAGTACAGCTGAACCCACCTGCCACTTCAATTTTTCAGTTCATCATATATTTTTTCTGTAAATATTTTTGGCTATTAATAAACTTGCATCATAGCAAAAATATATGTGCCAATTTCGCTCGTGAATAAATCACAACATTAAAAAATATCTCGTTGGAATATTTTCGATATTCAACACTCACTCGTTATGTAATCTCTATATATCTGCTATGACAAGAGTCTATGTCTACATCATGAATAAAGAGTTAGTTATGCAAACATTTCTCATTCTCTTCATTCTAACTTTTTTTTTTGAGGAGTCACTTCCTGGGAAACAAGGGCATTCCTTTCACTGAACAGCTCTGAAATAACAGCTGACTTGTAGAACATGGTCAGCTTAACAAGAAGACACTTCCATAATTTTTCAGCAAAGAAAATTCTTTCAACAGAATATCCCTTAAGGGTACATTCATTGTATTGTTGGGGGTCACATATTCCAAACGTTTTAAATGGTTTTACTTTATCGAGAAGTACTGACTGTTACAGAAAACTACCAAATTGATGATAGTGCATTTAGGATATTGACGATATGAAGGTAAAAGTAGTGATTTCTGATCGAAACCCGGACAATGTGTCACGATTGAGGCGCGCTAATGAGTCAAACATAATTTTGGAATCTTATTTATAACAGACAAAATGCCAAATTTGAGTTGATCCTATAACTACTCTGCATGTTAATGGGACGTGCACTTTAGGTTTCTACACATTCATAATGATATGACTCGATTTTAATTGGAAACTAGTAATTGTGATATATTTAACGATTGGAGATGAATATGCCAGCTGAGTCAATTTATTTGTATTGTAAACAGCACATATGGTGTGTTGGAACGTATTGAAGCCAAATAAAATTTTATGAAACACAATGGATGCATCTTTAAGTGTCCAAACGAAAAAATCACACCAGGTTCTACATCTACCAGAAATTGCCATTTGCCCCTGAACCTGATAATACACCCAGGGACCAAAAGTTCTTCCCCACCCTGGCATTTACCATAGACTTACAGGTTAATTAACCGTTGCAATAATAATTTTCATAATTAAAATTAAGTAAAATGGTTATAAAATATATATCAAAGATTGGAAATCGCTTCAGCTACATACACATAATTTCCGTTGAGTGTCAAGAAAATTGTCTTCATAAAAGCAAAGTATATTGGTACATGAACTTGTATACGTTCTTCAGTCGGATGTCATTTGATGAGTGGTCAACATAAAGATGAATGAATGAATGCACAGCTAACATTTTCAAAGATGTTTGTTAAATTTTACAACTGTTTGATTTAAACTTAATTTATTAAAAATATTCTTGCAAAGGTTAATTAACATGTAAGTCTATGGGAAAAGCTAGGGTTGAGAAGAACTTTTGACCCCAGACTGTAGTATGTTTTTTTTTCCAGCTATACACACTTATTTTCAATAGTACAAAAAATCATTTCTTTTGCGCTGCTTCAAGGGGGGTCAGAAACCTTGATGCATATGTACACCTGAGACAGCAAATGACTTCGCAACTCGATAGTGCATTGGGACTGCTTCCCAGGTAGGGCAGGTCTGATCTTACAAGTAATCCACATGAATGAAACTTTCATCCCGGGTGTCTTTCCTGAATTATCAAACGATATAAACGACGTGCAGCAGGTTCATGTTGACAGCCCAAGAGTAAATCTTTGCTGTCAAAGTCTGTGTGCTTCAGCCATGTTGTCAAACAATTGCTCTCCGGAAACGTGTTGCATTGTGGGAAAATTACAATCCTCCACGCAGGCGGTCTGCGCACCTCGGACTTCCTCCTTCGTTGTGCTTACAGACGTGTGTAAGCTTGACTTGACATGCGCACACCGCTGCTTGGAGGATGGAAAATTACAAGGGGATAATTTACCAAAGGGAGGTAACAACCCTTATTGAACAGGGCTATAACATCATATTTAGTAGCCTTAGTTTCAGTAAAACACAATATATCATATCGACTGACATTTGCGATAAAATCTGGATTTAAGAGTTTTGATTTGATTCCGCATACATTTAATGACAGAATGGACAATAAAGTAGTCTGTATACACTTACTCATGTCACAGTCACGGGTATCACAGTCACGGGTATCACAGTTATGGGTATCACAGTCGTCAGAATCACTATTCACCAGTGACCCCGGTTCTCCCAAATCCTAGCAGAGTTCCGTCTCGTTGTCATCCATGCGTGCGATCTTCCGGGGTTGGCGTTCAACTTCACCTTGTACGGCGTTAGCCTAACTTCTTGCTCTGTATTGTTCATTGGATCCTTGTCGGAATTTGTCATCCGAGAGGTCATCCTGATCGACGTAAAATTGACGTCCCGCCACGTACAAATTGTCCACTGATAGATTAGCTCGGATTCCTCTTCGTTTGGCTTCTCGAAGTATTGGTATCAGTTCCTTTCGCCGTTGTACAATCTCGTAAGGGAATTGTTCACTCACCCCGTAGTTTGTCTGTTTAAGTTCACCTGTAGGCCTACTAGTGAGAACTTTCATTCGTTCGTCTGGGTATGCGAACTTGGCCACAATAGTGCGGGGTTTTCCTGATCTCCTGGGTCCTGTTCTGTGAACTCTTAGAAGAGTTACATTACTTTCACACTTGAGGTTCTTCTTGAGGTTCTCCCACTACCTCTTTGATACTTTCACCGGGCATTTCTGGGATACCGTGAAAAAGTAAATTGTCGCGCATCGATCTAGTTTTAAGGTCTAGGATTTCTTCTTTCATTTCTTTCTGATGCTGTAGTTGGGAATCGAGTTCATAATAAAGGCTGTCAATATCTCTGCCCATTCTCTCCCTGTCCATGGAACTATCTTCCATACAGCACTTTACATGTTGTTTCAGCTTGGTTGTTTCTTTCAGACTTGTACTAGCCTGTTCTGTTGTAGTACGGATAGTCTCTTCAAGCTTACTCACTCGTGTTGTAGTCTTGTGTAGGCCTGTTTCCAATGTAGACAGTTTATCTGAAATCATCGTCAGCTTCTTGTCGATATTAGAATCTACTGTTTGTTGACGTTGTTGAACATTGTGGACCATCATAGTCATATGTTTCATCTGGTCGAATAGAGTTTTTGCCCATGCCGGAGTACTCGGATTAGCGTCTGAGTTGACCATGTTTCTTTTTCCATTTTGCAAAGATCTTTCACATATCTGTTCTGTGTGTGGGGGAAATCTTTGATAATCCATTGCCTGTGGTTGTTGAAAATATCCGTTTGGATTGTCCATTTTCAAATCTTACTGGCCAACTCAATTACAGCAGGATTATGTAATGTAAGCGGAGCTCTGAGAAAACACGTCTGCACTCGCCGGTGTACCAACAGCTGACCAAGTGACGAAACAGACAGGCAGACAGGCAAACATGCAGACAGGCAGACGGACAGACAGACAGACAGACAGACAGACACACAACGTCCAGATTTAACATTTTCAACTTAGAACTTCGAAAGAAATTTACACCCCAAAACTCCTAATATAAATGCTGCCACGGATTTGTATTAATCTATACTTGTTCAGGTTGCCATTTAACGAAAACACATACAAATTCTTGGTTGTTTTTGTATGGAAATGTCCTCATGAAAAAAAGCACATAAGTTCGAAAATCGAAAAAAGTATATATATATGATTAATGTTACAAAGAACACATTTGTTTGAGCTAGGCCATACAGTATTTTTCTATATTCTAAACTATCCAAATTTGCCTTTCCATACACAGGCCAAAATAATATAAAGTTGAAAACCCCAAAAACCATACATCCACACATAATGACTGCTTCATCGAGCTGGGTCTTATTGTTGTTGAGTTCTGACCCTAAAACGAACTTGTGTGTTGTGCTTTTATGGAAACAGTCACAAATACAAATCCCCAAAAAGTTGAGAATCCCTCAAAATCATATATACTCTGCTTGCTTTGCATAGTGACAAACTGTTTTTTGAATATGAATTTCAAGTTTTCTAATTCTGGTTTAAAACTAGTAGTTAGCATCTCAGAGATGCACGGACGCATCTCACATTATACACAGCCATAAAGCAGGTCACACATCTAAGTTGTGGCGCCAATCAATGTTGCTGAAAATTACTGAGGAGAAGTGATTTCATGCTTATAAGGCCGCTTTCAAGAGTATTTCACTTCTATTGCAGTGGCTAAAACCAGCATAATGTAGGGAGTAAGCCCACAACACCAATGTGGATATGCATTGCAGTAAAACCTGCACGCAGCGGCTGGAACCAGCGTTCTATAGGCTGATCTTCCCTGAAATTTAATGTAGTGCTCATTGTCCTCAAACCTTTCTCCACAGCAGACAAAGTTCACAAGTCCCTGGCGAGAATCGAACCCCAGACCTCTTGGTCAGAAGCAGAACACACTGACCACTTTACTTACCCGCCCCTGAATGTTGCTGAGAGTAGTCAACTGAGCTGGGTACACGGCCAGTTGCCGCCATTATTTACGGCTGCTATTATTTATATATGGGATAATACATGACCTGCCATTTAAAACCACTTTTATTAAACGAGTTACTTATCTGGTATAAAATGAGCAAAAGCGAGTGTGATGTCATCTGCTTCACGAGCTTAATAGAAACGGTAATATATGGAAGGCAGTTTAGTATTCGGTTCATTACTTACAATTGTAATCAAGCCGACAGTGTGCTGCAACGACTTCCACTATCCGGGAGCTACTTCAGGGCCTACCACGTTTTTTACAAATTTTATTTTTTCCAAATTTCCCATTATTAATGATAGTATATGTCATATGTATTTACTTTAGAGGGTAAAACATTTTATTACACAAACCAATTATCTGTAGTGGTAATAACGGTGTTGCCTATAAAGCAAAAATTGCATGGCGGTCATTTTATTGTGAACACATTTGATTGTTTTGGATGACAAAAACTAATCTCATGGAAGACAGAAGGGTGTTTTACTATTGGTAAGATTATTTTTCAAAGACATTTCATTGACTTATTTTAGCGAAAAAAATGTGCTACGTACTGCCCTTTTAAAAAATCCGCCATTCATGCCGTGATGGCGTAAAACCATTGTGACGTCACAGCAAAACACTGTTATGACGTCACACTTTCATGTGATTCTTCCTGGAGTTTATCCCCTATCTTTGTCCTGAAGTGTTCATTCCCCTGTCACTCCCATGTCTTTTAATTTAGTGTTGATGGTGAGATTTCCACTAACAGTCCATCCAGTCATTTTATAAACAGGATGTATTCGCTCAAATGTTCACATTTGTTCGTGAAAGTAATCAGCTTCCAGTACATAATATCAAAGCGTTTTCAAAATGACAATTCACCAAACGAAAATGGCTAAATTGCAATCCAAATGTATTCCAAATCCCCCAAATTAGACTTCGTGGTTGTAATAATTTGGCAAATCAAGAATGATCTGTTTTTAAAACGATGGCCTGAAACAGCTCACAAGAACACACCTTTCCAGGAAATGCAGTACCAAGAAATCAGCGTAGGGCTCGTATCCGAATTTGTTTTGTTTAGAATTCTCTGTGACACAACTCGTCATTTTAAAATTAGATAAAACAATCAGATCAGCACTAAAATTGTTGTTTGGTTACTCAGCAGCTACTTTTAAAAATATCAGAATCGATTTTGAAAAGAGTTTTGCATTTTTTAATGTAACTATCATTTAATTTTTGAAACAACCCCTTCTGTCGGGCCAGCTCTTCCCTTTGCCGGATGTTGTTGTCGCTTGTACAGTGTTTTGGATTGTGTTGACACGAGTTTTGCACCAGTGGATGTCTTATGTGCAAGATCTAAGACTCGGATACCTATATCTACTCGTGACATTCTCTTGGACTAGACTACAAGCATCAGACGTCGCCCGTGTTCGCTAAGAACTCCTAGTCGAGAGAGATGTGTCTGCTGGCTGAGAGGAGACGGGAATCGGCTATGGTAGACCTAAGACATTTTGTTTTTCTATACATCATGACTTTGTTGATAGAATTGTCTTCAATTTACCCAATATCGGACATCACCCGTTTGTAGAGATACTCTTTGCTTTGACTTGTGACAGTAACAGGTGATTGTAAAAATAACCATCAAATCAGGCGATGACAGCCGCTTGGCTACTGAGTTCATTTATTAATACGATGGTTTATCGAAACACCCAAGCCGTGATCAGGATTTGCATTTATATTTTGTGCATTTTTTATGAATAAGTGTCGACAAGAAAAAGAGACAAGGCCATTTAAAACCACTTTTATTAAACGAGTTACTTATCTGGTATAAAATGAGCAAAAGCGAGTGTGATGTCATCTGCTTCACGAGCTTAATAGAAACGGTAATATATGGAAGGCAGTTTAGTATTCGGTTCATTACTTACAATTGTAATCAAGCCGACAGTGTGCTGCAACGACTTCCACTATCCGGGAGCTACTTCAGGGCCTACCACGTTTTTTACAAATTTTATTTTTTCCAAATTTCCCATTATTAATGATAGTATATGTCATATGTATTTACTTTAGAGGGTAAAACATTTTATTACACAAACCAATTATCTGTAGTGGTAATAACGGTGTTGCCTATAAAGCAAAAATTGCATGGCGGTCATTTTATTGTGAACACATTTGATTGTTTTGGATGACAAAAACTAATCTCATGGAAGACAGAAGGGTGTTTTACTATTGGTAAGATTATTTTTCAAAGACATTTCATTGACTTATTTTAGCGAAAAAAATGTGCTACGTACTGCCCTTTTAAAAAATCCGCCATTCATGCCGTGATGGCGTAAAACCATTGTGACGTCACAGCAAAACACTGTTATGACGTCACACTTTCATGTGATTCTTCCTGGAGTTTATCCCCTATCTTTGTCCTGAAGTGTTCATTCCCCTGTCACTCCCATGTCTTTTAATTTAGTGTTGATGGTGAGATTTCCACTAACAGTCCATCCAGTCATTTTATAAACAGGATGTATTCGCTCAAATGTTCACATTTGTTCGTGAAAGTAATCAGCTTCCAGTACATAATATCAAAGCGTTTTCAAAATGACAATTCACCAAACGAAAATGGCTAAATTGCAATCCAAATGTATTCCAAATCCCCCAAATTAGACTTCGTGGTTGTAATAATTTGGCAAATCAAGAATGATCTGTTTTTAAAACGATGGCCTGAAACAGCTCACAAGAACACACCTTTCCAGGAAATGCAGTACCAAGAAATCAGCGTAGGGCTCGTATCCGAATTTGTTTTGTTTAGAATTCTCTGTGACACAACTCGTCATTTTAAAATTAGATAAAACAATCAGATCAGCACTAAAATTGTTGTTTGGTTACTCAGCAGCTACTTTTAAAAATATCAGAATCGATTTTGAAAAGAGTTTTGCATTTTTTAATGTAACTATCATTTAATTTTTGAAACAACCCCTTCTGTCGGGCCAGCTCTTCCCTTTGCCGGATGTTGTTGTCGCTTGTACAGTGTTTTGGATTGTGTTGACACGAGTTTTGCACCAGTGGATGTCTTATGTGCAAGATCTAAGACTCGGATACCTATATCTACTCGTGACATTCTCTTGGACTAGACTACAAGCATCAGACGTCGCCCGTGTTCGCTAAGAACTCCTAGTCGAGAGAGATGTGTCTGCTGGCTGAGAGGAGACGGGAATCGGCTATGGTAGACCTAAGACATTTTGTTTTTCTATACATCATGACTTTGTTGATAGAATTGTCTTCAATTTACCCAATATCGGACATCACCCGTTTGTAGAGATACTCTTTGCTTTGACTTGTGACAGTAACAGGTGATTGTAAAAATAACCATCAAATCAGGCGATGACAGCCGCTTGGCTACTGAGTTCATTTATTAATACGATGGTTTATCGAAACACCCAAGCCGTGATCAGGATTTGCATTTATATTTTGTGCATTTTTTATGAATAAGTGTCGACAAGAAAAAGAGACAAGGACATAACTGTATTTAAAAAGACTAAAGACGTGCGAATTAGTAATTACATAGATTACCAAAGATATGGAAAAATTCCACAGTGGTACCAGTTCCGAAAGTATCTAGACCAAAAGAATTAAATGATTATAGACCTGTTTCTCTCACGTCAGTGGCCATGAAATGTTTCGAGCGATTAGTGCTTCCCTTTCTCTTGCAAAATATAGATCACATTTTGGATCCATTACAGTTTGCCTATCGCGCAAAGCGTAGTGTAGAAGATGCCACTCTAACTATGTTGGATAAATTGTATAATCACCTGGAAACTCCCAAATCGTATGCCCGTATCTTATTCGTTGATTTTTCATCAGCGTTTAATACAATTCAGCCTCACCTCCTTGTTCATAAGCTCATCAACATGAGTGTCAACCCCTCTATCATTAAGTGGATAAGTGAATTTCTCACAAACAGGACACAATCTGTTCGTGTAAATAATTGTCTATCTTCAACTGTTACTGTCAATACTGGCGCTCCACAAGGATGCGTGCTGTCACCTGTATTATTTATTACATATACAAATGATTGTGTTGCAAAAGATCCATCCTGTTCAATTGTGAAGTTTGCTGATGACGCTGCTCTCATTGCTCTGTTAAATGATTCTCATGAAGATGGATATCGATCAGAGATTTCGAATTTGTGGAATTGGTGCCATGACAACTTTCTTCAAATAAATGTGAAGAAAACAAAGGAAATGATATTCGATTTCAGATCCAGGGAAACCCCGTTAGAACCTATTAATATGAGTGATACTCCTGTTGAAATCGTGTCGAAATACAAATATCTCGGTACCATTATTGATGATAAATTGAATTGGAAAAGTAACACTGAAGCTGTGTACAAAAAGTGTCACAGAGACTGTATTTTATGAGGAAATTAAGATCATTTGATGTTGATGTGAAATTACTGAAAGTTATTTACACATGTTTTGTACAAAGTGTTTTGTCCTTCGGCATGCAATGTTGGTTCGGTTCCCTCAGTCTTCAAGATAAAAACAAATTAAACAGGATTGTTAATATAAGCTCAAAAATTGTTGGTACCATCCTTGATCACCCGGCGTCAATAAATGACGACAAAATAGTATCACACGCTCGGAAGATTATTTCAGATCCATCACATGTCCTGCACTCACAGTATTCACTTTTGCCATCCGGAAAACGTTTTAATATGCCTTTTCACAAATCCAACAGAACTCGGAAATCATTTATACCCTCAAGTATTTCAATTCTAAATAAACAGTCCGCATGAGAAATTTCAGATTCCAATACCAATTTTAGAACTTATCGAGTTGTACAATTATATGTGTTGTGTGAATGTGTGTTTTTGTTTTAAAAATTTATATGTTTAATAATCATGTATTATATAAATTTGGTATACATTTCATGGCATGCTCTGTTGGATGTAAGAAGAATTCCCTTTTGGGTAATAAAGTGTTATCTTATCTTATCTTATCTTATCTTATAAGACCGGAGTCTTTTGCAGGAGTAGGGGCTGGACTCAGTAATGTGTTCCTACACCAAAAGTAGTCAAAATATTCAAGAATATAGTGCAATCTTTAAAAAGAAAACAAAAGTTTTTTTTTAAGAAAGAAGTCTGTTTAAAATAAAGAATCTGTTTTTCAGTTCGTAAGATACATTAGAGCTCGTTTTGGTCAGAAATCTTTACTATGAGTTTTTCAACTTTTCTTCAATTTTCGAAAGCAAAACACTTTTTCAACTTCTGTCTTCAGACTGCTGAATTCTTGCTTTGTCATCGTCGCACTGTTGCCCCGGAACTAACTTTTGTTTAAAGTTAAAATCCACTGGGGCCTATATCATTGAAACAGACACTTTTCTGGCCCTTTTTTATGAATAATATTACCTCCAATAAATGTTGACAAATTTAGGCTGTACATATTTAAAGTTTTAAATGTTTTAAGCAGTAAATGATTTTGGACATTTGTATTCATGGGCGAGGCTGCAGCACTGCCATGTTTGTATACAAAATAATGTTTTTTTTTCATCTTAAAGAACGCTTTGTAGATATCTGTTAGAAGCAATACTATATTTAATCTGTTATTCAGTTTTTACTGCACAAATTGGAGAATTTAGGCGGCAAATCTTGACTATGAAATTTTGAAGTTTTCTGACTTTTCAAGAATTTCTGCCGTGAGATTGCTGCCAGCTCGGCTGTCGGCAGTGAACGTGGTCACGTGATTTCTGACCTTGACCTTTGTTCAAACAACTGATTGACACCTTTAGAATCCCTCACCAAAAAATTAATCATACTTATTTTAATATTTCCAGTGGTGACAAACTAAGCATTTGACAATTGAGTAAATATGATAAATGTTGTCATGTGAGATGATTTGTGTACATGGGGCTTGTCTGAGTGACCATCCTTCCGTTTGTCCATCTCTGAACAGTGCATCTATTGACTATTCTCTATCCATTGAACTTGTTTCTCCTGCATATATCTAGACTAACACTTTTCATAACAAATTTTTTAAAATACCCTGACTTATGAGAGATTTTGTTGTGCCTTTTGAACAAATCAATCATCTTTTGGCAAATTCATTATTTCCTTACCTTTTCATCTACTAATTTTGTATAAATTTGAAATTTTGAGTTTTCAAGTTTTATGCCAAGAATATGTATTAGACGATCGTGCTCGCCTCGGTCAAGCTCCCCTACGCTGGGCTACGCTCCGCTGTTACAGCGGGAACGGAGGTTTACCGGAGATAGTCACCGCGAGCATTACATCGTCTATGTATGGTATTTGATGTCATTGTGCCTATTGATGAAATTTATAATCTATGACCTAATTTTCATATTATTCAGAATCACTTTAAACATTTTATTTGTCTACATTGTAGGCCTATCTCTCAAAAACTTTTCTGAGACTGAAATAGATTTGGTACAAAGAATAAAATAACTTGATGCTCTAGTGACCCAGTGCTCCAGATAAGCTGCGTATCTGCGTATTTTACGCACTTAAATTGTTCAAAACGTATTTCAAGAAAAAACTGGGAGTACAGATACGCAGGCATTTTCTTTAAAACTCAATACAATCATAATATATATCGTAATGTACGCAATAGATTGGAAACACTAGCGTATTTGAACATAAACTTGCCACGATTTGATATCAAAGCTCTACATCAGTGTTTGACATGAATAACCCGATGCCTCTGTTGTTTTAGATTATTGTAAATCTCGTAAAACTCTAAACAGTATCTGTGTAAAACGAAGTCTCCTCAATAATGTTAGTTGTTTTACTATCACCATGTAAGTTATCAAAATGGCACGGTCAGTCGGTGGTCATAAATCTTTCTTTTTGTAACAATTTGTTATAAGCTAAGGAAACAACATTAATTCAATTTTAGACAATTGTTTCATCAAATTGTCATGCAAACGTGAAAGAATGAAAATATGTCTTGATGACTAATTATTCTGTGAAATGACAACAGACACAATTATTTCATTTACTCTTTCAAAATGACATGACAAAAAATATTGAAATTGTTTAGGAAGTACATTAATTGATTTCAACATCTTCAATACATGTAAGATAAATTTGTATGTTCAATAGTAAGAATAACCTAATCATATAAAATCTTGAGTGTAGTGTAATCCCATTTTTTATATAAAATACCCAAATGTCAGAAATCGGAGGAGTACCATTTTACTGAATACGCAATGAAAATCGAATTTCCTCAATGGTAACAAAAACAAGGGGTAAATACCAAATAGGTCTAACATTTATCTGGAGCACTGCTAGTCATATCTATTGCAGCCATTAATAATTGATGACTTATGTTCAAATGTATACATGCCTTTCTCTAGCTCATCAGGTCTACATAAGGCACTGGGTCACTGATTTAAACATATTTTATTCACATAGAGAGAAATGAAGTTAAAATACCCTCTCCTTGAATATAAGTAATTGGGTCACTCCAGGATCTTTCTTCTCCATCTGTAAACTTTTTACATTTTCAACTTCTCTTCAAGAACCACTCTAGTTACAACCCAAGCCATAACCTTGCATAGCTGCCAAGTCAAGTTAATGTTCAAGTATTCAGGTACAAATAGTATGCATATTTAAATAATTTTTGGACAAAATCTCCAATTGACAAAACCAAGAGATATTGATGACAATGATCTTAATTTTAACTATACCCCTGGCCCTGCCGTACAGTGTAAGCATGACATGACATGACCTATAAAACAGTGACTCTGGAAGGAAGTGATTTTGTGCGGACCATATCTCTTAAACTAACCATGCTGTGATGCTAGCTTCACCAAACTTGCTACATATGTTAGCCATGATCTCTAGTTGTGCCGGTTCAGGTTTAGACAGATTTCTGAATTTTACTTTGGCGTTTTCCATGGAAACATAACCAAAATAGTGACTCTGTAAGGAAGTCATTTTGTGTGGAACTTATCTCCCAAACTATAAATTATAGTTACACCAAACCTCATGTCAACCATGGTGTCAAGATGGTGCCTGCTTTTTGAGGTTTAGACCTATTTCGGAATTTTATTTTTTGCGGTTTCGATGGAAACATGACCAAAATAGAGATTCTTTGAGGAAGTCATTTTGTGTGGAACTTATATCTCCCAAACTATATATTCTAGCTGCACCAAACTTCATACACATGTCAACCATGGTTTCGAGATGGCGCTAGGATGGTGCCTAGATGTGCCTTTTGAGGGTTAGACCTATTTCTGAATTTTATGTTTTGCGGTTTCCATGGAAAAATGACTGAACTGTGAGAGTAGAACCCTGTATTGTTCCGGCAGCTGGTCTGTCTGCTGGCACCATTCCAGAAATTACACATGGACATTAAGGGCCCAATAAGGGGGGCGGATTTGGATTGTGCATTTCTCAAGTTTTTGTAGGGCTGCATGAGGTCAGCCGGAAGTTGAACTGCTTTGGCCTCATCGGTGCCGGCTGTGGTTGTACCAAAGTCAAAGTCGATTTTGCGTCGCTTTGAGTTTGGGGGGTGAGCCCGCTAGTGCATGAAGAAACCGGCGGACAGACAGACAGACGAGTCCAAACACGTGGACGAAACTAGTTACTGTAGCAATCAAACTCCTTGCCCCCATAGACGTTACTAGGCCAAACTTGTCCTTTTAACCTATGTATGGATATAATTTTTTATGAATATTGTAAATCCTCACTGAACTTCTTAATAGAACATGTCATTCGGATCAAGAGTCCTATATCGCAGTATTGCATATCTAGCATCCCCTCCTAGATTTGATATTGCCGCTGTGCATTCAAGGATTAAGATAACAAATTATGTCAATGACCGGTCCCTGCAAGCTACTGCACTGTGTCAATAACTCAACAGCAGAGTTTCACTGCGACTTCCGTATATCGTCATGTCATGAAATGATTGTTTGTGACGTCACTGTAGCTTGTGGTCCCAAGGGAGGTGGGCCTTTTCCTGGCTTGTTTTATGTGAATTAAATGAAGTAGAATTGGCATTACAGAAACTTGTGCAAATTTGTGTATAACCCTCGGTCTCACTTTGGCAATAAAAATATTCACATGTCGTACGACACAATTCCTCGGGTAATAATCTCTATGTCTGCAGCATTTCAAATCAAACAAATTTAGAGTGCAAAAATGACTTAATCACTTTATTTTATTGTGACAGATGTTTTCTTTATACGAACGTATATTAACATTTTATTATTTTGTTGTCATCATGCATAAACAGATCTTTAAAATCATTAAAGTTTGTCCTATGATAAATACTTATTCATCAATTGTCATAGGGTAAAAATGTCCAATATTTCGATGTAGATATCTATTTTCTGGAATTTATAAGATTATCAATATCTTTTTTTCAGGCATTGATTTTATTTTTTTTGAAGATTGTAAGCATTGTTAGTCATTTATTTAAAATATCAATTTTCAATAACCGTATAAATCAACAATGGTGTTGACATCATTGCTTGGTTGGTTGGTGCATGTTTATGACGTGTGGGATCAGGTCAGGTATTGTAATAATTCCTGTTGATTTCAATGATACTGAAACCTTGTGTTTAATTTGGGGCTGAACAGAAGTTTGCAAGATTTAGATGTTTTCAGGGGTGCGTTCAATGCTTTTAAAGTCTATCCTAACTCCTCTGATTACTTCATTGGGTGCGTTCCATTCAGTTGATAATTCTACTCAAAGTTCTCCAAACGAAAGGACCGTGATCAGACCGTGCTCGGAGTTTGCTCTGAGCTACTCCTCGTAATCAGATGGAGCAGACGGAGCAGCTAAGGTGTCGATCTACGAATGAACCAACCATAATAGTGACAATTTTATTTGTTTTATATAAAATCATGAAAACAGCTTTATCTTCATGAATGATATTTTGTCAATCATTGTAGTATATATAAAAGTAATTAATTTCACCAAATGACATCACTCAGGAAATGACCTTTGACCTTGCTCTAAAATTTATTTCGTGTTATTCCTTTCAACGAGAGCAGAGCGATATAGGACTCTTGATCAGAATGACATGTTCTATTAAGAAGTTCAGTGAGGATTTACAATATTCATAAAAAATTATATCCATACATAGGTTAAAAGGACAAGTTTGGCCTAGTAACGTCAACGGGAATTCTAAATTGTAGATTTGATGACCCCTTGACCCCAAATAGGGTCACAGGGGTCACCACCTTCAAAAAATATTTTCCTCTTCTTCTCCAGTTCCAAAAGGTTAAGAGATCTGAAATGTTGTTCGCAGACTCCTTGGCCAATGGGGATTCTAAATTGTAGAATGTGTGGCCCAGTGGCCTCTAATAGGGTCACAGTTCCTCAGGCCAGACTTTTTAGCTCATCAGGCCTGAAAGGCCCGATGGGCTTATGGCATGGCATGGTGTCCGGCGTCCGTCCATCCGTCCGTCCGTCCATCCGTCCATCCGTCCATCCGTCCGTAAACTTTTCGCTTTTTCGACTTCTTCTCCAGAACCAATGACTCCACAGAGCTGAAATTTTATGTGCAGACTCCTTGGCCAATGGGGATTCTAAATTGTAGATTTTGTGACCCCATGACCCCAAATGGGGTCACAGGGGTCACATCCTTAAAAACCTATTTTCATCTTCTTCTCAAGTTCCAATAGGTCTAGAGAGCTGAAAAGTTGTGTGCAGACTCCTTAGGTAATGTGGATGTTAAATTGTAGATTTCGTGACCCCGTGACCCCAAATGGGGTCACAGGGGTCACATCCTTAAAAACCTATTTTCATCTTCTTCTCAAGTTCCAAAAGGTCTAGAGAGCTGAAAAGTTGTGTGCAGGCTCATTGGCCCATGGGGATTCTAAATTGTAGATTTCGTGACCCCGTGACCCCAAATGGGGTCACAGGGGTCACATCCTTAAAAACCTATGTTCATCTTCTTCTCAAGTTCCAAAAGGTCTAGAGAGCTGAAAAGTTGTGTGCAGGCTCATTGGCCCATGGGGATTCTAAATTGTAGAGTTCGTGACCCCTTGACACCAAATGGGGTCAGGGGTCACACCCTTAAAAACCTATTTTCATCTTCTTCTCAAGTTCCAAAAGGTCTAGAGAGCTGAAAAGTTGTGTGCATACTCCTTGGCCCATGGGGATTCTAAATTGTAGATTTTGTGACCCCGTGACCCCAAATGGGGTCACAGGGGTCACATCCTTAAAAACCTATTTTCATCTTCTTCTCCAGTTCCAAAGGGTCTAGAGAGCTGAAAAGTTGTGTGCAGGCTCATTGGCCCATGGGGATTCTTAATTGTAGATTTCGTGACCCTGTGACCCCAAATTTGGTCACCGGGGTCACATCCTTAAAACCCTATTATCATTTTCTTCTCAAATTCCAAAAGGTCTAGAGAGCTGAAAAGTTGTGTGCAGACTCCCTGGCCCATGGGGATTCTAAATTGTAGATTTTGTGACCCTGTGACCCCAAATACAGGTCACAGGGGTCATGATCTAAAAACCTATTTTTTGCTTGTTTATAACAATGTATTTCTTGAGATAACTTAGATATTAAACCTTAGATAATAAATAAAATCCTGATGAGCTACAGAGCCCATGGCTCTATTTTTTAATTTCTTGGATTACAGATTTTTTTCAGGATTTATTTTGTCGGTCGGCCATTTTAAAAATAAAAAAAATTTAAAAAAGTTGAAGGCAACTTTTTCAATTTTATTATGTTATATTTAGGCCAGACAGTAACTTGATGGACTGAGAAAAACTAACAAACACGTCTAACAAGCATTAAATAAAGGCAAACTGCCCTGCTTGTGTAAGAAATGTTGTAAAGATACGTTGATTCCCGTCAAGTTTGGCGTCAAAAACAGAAAAATCACAATTTTTGCATTCACAGATCCATTCATTATCTTGCAGAAACAACACTTACCGTTTGATCTTTATTAATTGATATTTTCAGTGTCCTGTAGTGAGTGATACATGTGACACATTTTTACAATATTATTTACCAAAAAACTATTCCGTCAACAATTAACATTGCATTCAAACAATTTTGTCATCAAAGATAAATGTGATTTCGAGCGTGCGTGGCTTCAGTTTATGTTACAGGTTAGTTTTATACATATCAGTTACAACACCTAGTACTGCAATTCTGATAGACCAATGTAGATCATTGGCAAAGCTAATATTCAAGTACAAAATAAATAGCCATTTTAAAAACGAATACTTGGCAATTAATTTGGCAATAATATTTCATGAGACATACAAACACGCTTTGATTTCTCGATCGTATTTTCTTGACGACAAACGTTATCAATAATATGCTAATATTTACAAACTCAAATATATATAGAGTTAAAGTTATTTCTATAATAATATAATCATTTATTTATAATTGTTAAATATCCCTCCAAATATATTTTAAAAAATTATAATGAGAATAATTTCAATCAACTAAATACGTTTTGTATAGGAAATATGTTGTATTGGAAATATTCGGAGCACGTGTTAACTTCCTGGTTGTGTTTACGTAAATTATATCGCTATGAAAAACGAAGTCGTTTGATTTTAAAATAACAATGTACAATATTTAGAATGTACATATAATTTAAGCCATTATTTGAAGTTTTAATGAAGTAGGAGGATTAAAACGAGCGCTACGAAGGTGCGCAGACCACCTGCGTGCAAGATGATGATTGACAATCGCAAAGAGAAAGCGAAAGTTGAAAGGAAAACCAGTTATATTACGATAACATAACTTCAAACACCGAAGTAGGAAGCGCTTTCTATGTTAAACAAGAATCATAATTACCAAAACGGTGTGATGAGCTATGTATAGCGAGACGATTGATAAATAGATATCTCGTGATTTAATGTGGGTTTTTTTTAATTATATGAAGGAAAATTTGTATCGGGATTTTGAAAAAAAAACGTAAATTTCAATTTTTATTTGTTTTCCAAATCTCCCTGAAATGGGGTCGGCGGATCCGTAATCCAAGAAATAAAAAAAGTCTGGCCTCAATGAATGTGAACAGCTGCCCTGGCCCTAGCAAGTCTGGATATGCGTATTGACCTTCTAACTGATTGTAACGGGTGTCAGTTGTGTCACTGCACAGCAAGTGAGTGAGAGGTTAATTATCTCAGCTAACTTGAGGGGTTGACTATCAGAGTATGGCCAGGGGATCAGAGTTGGGAGACTTTGTTGACTCTAAAGAGGCCAAACGTAAATTTCAATTTTTATTTGTTTTCCAAATCTCCCTGAAATGGGGTCGGCGGATCCGTAATCCAAGAAATAAAAAAAGTCTGGCCTCAATGAATGTGAACAGCTGCCCTGGCCCAAGCAAGTCTGGATATGCGTATTGACCTTCTAACTGATTGTAACGGGTGTCAGTTGTGTCACTGCACAGCAAGTGAGTGAGAGGTTAATTATCTCAGCTAACTTGAGGGGTTGACTATCAGAGTATGGCCAGGGGATCAGAGTTGGGAGACTTTGTTGACTCTAAAGAGGAATTTTGGAGGGAAGGAGAGGCTATGGTTAAGGCTTTGTGTTATAGTTCTCTACAGGTTTGCAAAATACCTAACTAGTAACTATAGAAGAAGAGAAAAAGTATCATCCAATCTTTTATCATTTTGGGTCATGATATGGTGATTATGTCTACACCATTTGAATTGGAAGTCACCTTCTCTTGAAGATCCATGCAGTCATAGTGCTTTATCTGGAGAAAATGTCAGTCTTCAACATCAAACAATACAAACCCTGATGAGCTACAGAGCCCATGGCTCTATTTTTCAGTTTCTGCACAGCTTGTTTTACCTCATCAGTTGTGACGATGTTCATGATGATGTCCAGGTCTTCTTCAGCCTCAGTGATGTTTGCTAACTCTTGAGGGTCCGGTATGTTCAGGATTTGTTGAAAATGTTCCTTCCATCTTTCAAGTTTCTTCTGTTCGCTTGTGATTGTTGTGCCATCGGATCCATCTATTGGGAAATCCTGGTTTGGTGACCACACAGTTTCCTAATTATTTGGTAAACGGTCGTCATGTTACTTTGTTCTGCAGCCTGTTCTGCTTGATCAGCCAGTTGGTCTGTATACAGTCTTCAGGCAGTCATCATTCCCTGAACGACATGAGTTTGTATTTGGGAAATTGCGATATCTTGCAACTTTCTTAATAAGAAAAAGGATGACTTTAATCAGCATACGTCATACGTTACTGAACACAACACGCTAGGTAGAGGTTATCCATGTTTTCTTAAAGGGAATGTAGCACGTTATTTGCCAAAAATATGTTTTAAAATTTCCCATTGATAATGATAGTGTTTAACTATTGGTAAAATTATTTTTCAAATACATTTCATCAACTTATTTGAGCGTAAATGTGCTACTGTCTCTTTAACTAATACCATGTTTATCCCATTGAATGAGGCAGAGAGTTTATAATATTTTCACGAGTGACCCAGCTACGAATTAAAATATACAACTTATCAACCTCATGAGATGAGATCTAGCTATACCGGGGATGTAACTCAGTTGGTAGAGTGTCCACTCATCACCCGGAAGGCCGGGGTTCGATTCCCGGTCGTGTCATACCAAAAGACGTTAGAAGATGGGGGTTGCTGCTTCCTTGCTTGACTCTCAGCATTATAAGGACAGACCAACACTTGAACTGGCGCTGCACTGTGGCTGCCGGGTGCAAAATCCACAAACCAAATGTCCTATGTACTTTCTATACCGGACAATAAAGTGTTATTATTATTATTAAACAAGGTATTAATAAAAGACAGATAATCTATTATATATAATATTATATAATATAATATTTTTCTCAGAGTGTGAATAATATTCTTTGTTTGTGCGTGTAGATCTAGCAGTTACGAAGACAGCGGATCTTCTGTCTACGTTCCCTACACCCAGGGGGACTGGACCGGTGAACTCGGGACAGACTTGTCCAGATCGCATCTCTCCCTAATGTGAGCGTCACGTGGAACAATGCGACTGCGTTCTTCACTGGCTCGTCTACCTTCTTCCTCAACACCTCCGACTGGCAGGGGATCATTGGTTTTGCCTACCAGGTAATATCAAGGGTAGGTAACTCGTACCTCTACTGTGCACTCCCTTTAAACTTACAGCGGACCAGTAAGAAAAGTTGGTTAGAGCTATGTCGAATTAGAGGAATTATCCCATATGAAATGAATATACATGTTATTATTTAAACACCTATCTGTTGACAAGACCTACTTTGCCTACCTCCTCGCTAGGTATGCTATTTCAACCTTAACACAGACGAAACTTGAAAGTGGAGTAAGGGATGCATAAAATCCCTATCCAAGGGCAGGTAAGTCTGCATGGTCTTATGACGTCACTACCAGAATAAGTCACTCTCCTTTCAGTTGCAAGGCAAGACAGAAGTGTTTGTTTTGTTCTGAGACTGGGTATTTTTAGCGCTTTTGTTGCTAACTTGCTAGCAATCTCTTATTTATATAAGAGATGGGTCATTCTCAGAAAATGGAGCAAAAATGGTAACAAGAATTTTTTTTCATAATGTGACAAATTTTAACCCAAATTGCAATTTTTCCAGTTGTGTTATACATGATTTTAAGGATTAGACTTACAAATTATTTCATATATGCAACAATTTGTGTTTTTTAAAATCTTTGTAAATTAATTTTTGTCCATTTCTGAACTAACAATGGTCAGAGGTCACTGTTTGCATCTATAGATATGAAACTCCCCATGACAAAAAAGAAATTCCCTGAGTTAAGTCTAACAACAGTTGTTTATTTTTTTTAATTAGAGCCCTACATTCATGTTAGGTCTATTGATTATGAAAATATTTCAGTTAGAACATGGTAACACAGATTTGCGTCAGTGATGTTACCTTGTACAATTTTAACTGATCCAAGGCTTAGCTCCCCTTGATTAAGTGAAAATAATGATTTCTCCATTTAAAGCACTCCTTGTTCTAACTGATACATGTTGAATTAGTGGTGTCAAAGTGAAATAAAGTCAAGCAGACATTTATGAAGTGACTGCACTTGACGAGTATGACTTTTCAGTGTCAGTGATGTTACCAAATTATCTGAAATGTATAATATTCTTTGAACATGTGTGTCAAAAGGGAACTTGCCTTCATGAGCCTCTAGCTCATGTTACTTTCACTTTTTGCTTAGGGAGTAATCATTGTTCATACTTAGTCCTTTACTAAAAAGTTGTCAGTGATGTTACCGTCAGTGATGTTATCATTAAATTAGTAACATCACTGACAGAGAATGGTTACATCACTGACAAAGCAGAAGTTATATTGTGATATGTCTAACGACAGTAAATTTTCATCCTTAGTAAAATGCCATAAGATAGCGATATGTCATACAGTTTATAAAAAATATCACATAAAAGAAATGTCACTTTAACTAAATGGTACAAAGTGTTATATCAATTATGGTAACATCAATGATATAAAAAGTAACATCACTGACAAATCAGTTATATTAATTGTTGAAAATGAACAAAAATTACTTCAGATATAAACAACTATTTATTTTTTCGAACAAGTTTCACTTCCTCTGAGTGTGATTGATAGTACTAATAATAGTAATAAATATTTATTTAATAAAATTTCCAAAATCTTACTCAACTAGGGAGGTAGGGATGTGGAACACCGTAATAACTGTAATACTGTAATAACACCTGAGACTGGATAGAGAAGATGAAGGTAAAACAGGAAACACCCCCAACCACCCCAATATTTATTCAAGCTGGATATTAGTTTTTGGGGACCAAAATTGAGATTAAAAAACTAATTCGAAAACATAATGATTTATCCAACATTTTTCATCGAAAGAAAATTTCATTTGTTAGAACCCAAAATATGAAAATATGAAAATATGACTCAGGTTCTTTATATCTACAGATATCCAATATCAAATTTAGAAAACCTACACTTGTGTAGTATGATTATGCTGCAGCCAAGGGCTGGGACATTCTTTGTGAGGAAATAACATTGTTTAGGACACAAAAATATGAACTTGATTTAAAGTCATTTGCCAAACTACAGCAATATATAGTGATAAAATGTTAAAATATGCCCTCTTTAATATACATGGGTCGATTTCTACACACCACCCCAAACTGCTGGACTGTAACTGCCATTATGTGTAAACATTAGCATGGACAAAAAACGAAAGGTTGAAAAGGTCATTGTAAATATGTCCAGTTTGCACACACTTTCATTTTATTTTAAACATTTTGCACTTCAGGTGAAGATTAAAATTGATAACTTGTACATAAACTAATGACATTTTTCATCCAAGCAAATCAAAGAACACTATAAATTAGGTAATGAAAAAGCCTTTCTTAACTCATCTGGTTTTCATTGTGTAATGGTTAGATCACTTGACCAGAAACCATTGGGTTGCAGGTTTGATCTCACATTTTGTCAAAAGTATTTGCGTTTTGCTTATGTTGAAAAATGCTATTCTACGAATTATCATCACATGGATTTGAAAGATAGAAATTTAAACAAAAGTAGATTTACAAATAAAAAGTTTACTCATATCAGGTGTCCATGGCTATAGCCCTGTTCAATAAGGGTTGTTACCTCCCCTGATTTATTATCTCCCTTTGCGAACTCTTACGTCATGGGAAACAACGAAAGTAATTTCCGGTGAGGTAGAAACGTCATTTCACAATGAGCGTTACGTTACGTCAGTTTGGTGAAAAGCCGAAAACAAAATATCCATCGTCCACACGACATTACTGTTGTGTTTGCAGTAACTACAGAGGTATAATCGTCGACGGCAAGCGTGTTTCTCTTCACCGATTTCCTGCAGACAAGAAGTTAGAAGCGAAATGGCTGCGCCGTATCAGAGTTGTCAGTCCAAAATTCAAGCAACTGGGCGACGACAGAGTTTGTTTGGAGCATTTCACCGACTTGGTTTTCATTAAAGGGAAAAGCATACCTTCTGTCTTCAAACTGGAGAATGGAGGGACGAAAGTATTTCATTCAAATGAGGTAATTAACAAGACATGTGTTAATTTTTCAAATCGACCACCATCGTCAGCGACTGAAAGCTATTTTTGTTTAATTAGGCTTACCGATAGACATCCCTGAATTAAATTATTTCCGATGAGCATAATGTACACACGCAAACTTTATGTTTTTAGAAATGATCAAGTGTGCCAATTTCATGTGAAATACCTATGATGATTCAGACATCTACACTCAATAATGGAGGATATTTAGGCCTAAACGTAATTGTACCACTTTCTAAAATGTGGTTTTCATTTAAATAAGTGACTGTTAGAAAATTGTGTTACAATGATAATTTGATAAAGTAAATTAAATTTGCCAATATTGATAAAGATTTTTTGACAATAATAAACAGTGAATGTAGTACTGTGAAGCTATTGATAAATATCTTAATTTTCTTGTAATATTATATCTCTATTTCAGACAATTGATGATGCCTCAGTTCCATTCGTTGATGATGCTAGTGTTGCTGACATTGAAGAGCCTGAGGCCAGTGAGATTGCTACATTTGCCTGTGATAGAACATATGTGAAAGCATCCATACTCCTTCATGATTACTGTGGGGCTGTAGACGAGTCCACTATCAGTCATTTTTATGATAAGAATGAACAGACCTGTGTATCATATGTGACAGCAGACAGCAGTACACAAACAGATTTCACACCTATCTGTAGAAGTATATCTACACAGACCGAGGAGGAGGATAAGGTGACATACAGGACAGTTGGGATACAAGTAAAGAAGCCTGATGTCACATATGAGGATGTCACAGTGTCAGATGAAAAGTGTATGTTTTACACTGGTATTCCAAACAAGAAAACACTTGATTGTTTATTTGATGAAATGCATGATGCAGAGCAACATACACATAGGACTGGTAGTGGTGTTAATAGCGGCAGGCCTAGAAGTTTGAGACTTGTTGAAGAATTCGTTCTTGTTCTTATGCGTTTAAGATTAGGCTTGTTGGTAGAGGATTTAGCTGATAGGTTTCATATTTCTAAAGCCACCTGCAGCAATATAATTAATGTGTGGATTTCTTACCTTCAGGTTAAACTCTCATTTTTGGTTCATTGGCCGTCTGTTGAGATAATTCGGGATACAATGCCAAATAAGTTTAAAGCTAAATACCCGAAGTGCAGAGTTATCATTGATTGTACTGAAATTTTCAGCCAGAACCCACAATCACAGTGCAATAAGACATTGTTGTACTCTCATTACAAGTCGCACACAACATGGAAGAGTTTAATAGGTATCAGCCCCTCAGGTGTGATAACTTTCGTGTCTGATCTTTGGTCTGGGAATGTCAGTGATAAGCAATTGACCCAACGGTGCAAGATTTTAGATTTATGTCAAAGAGGGGATTCAATCATGGCAGACAAGGGGTTCTTGATCGCTGACCTCACAACACCAAGAGGCATTAATTTGATAATTCCACCCTTGAAAAGACAGATTCACCAGGAGGCAGGTTGAGGAAACTAGAAGGATAGCAAATCTGAGAATAGATGTGGAAAGGGCTATTGAGCGAGTGAAGAACTTCAGAATATTACACGGTGTGATGCCAATAACAATTTCACATCAAGTCACAAAAATATGGAAAATATGTGCATGCTTATCTAATCTTCAGCCAGCTCTTACTCACGATGAAGATTATTGAGTTAACTACAGCGATTAGACTTATCGATAACCTCATGGTGAACACATTTTTGACTGTCTTTACCAAAGTGTGAATGGTAAATGCATCACATTGACACACTATTCTGAAGTTCTTTGATACATGTTACTGCACTTGCTGGTAAACGTAATAAAGGTAATATGCCCTTGTGGTGACAAATGAAAGGAAAATCCTGGTTATTGAGAAGTTTCATTTTTATTAAATGTATTAATACAATCTTCATGCAAACAAATTATATTCACAGATACAAGTGTTGTTGCATCAAATACAAATTATCAGTATGCTATTTATATGGACATTGTAAAACATGAAGTGATTCATTATCAATAAGGTATTAGAGATTTCTTCTTTGCTGATAACAATGAATAAACATTAATATTGAAACCCATTTTGTTTTGTAATATCTTTGTTTAGGGTAGATTATTATTTTACAGACAGCTGTGAGGCAAAATGACAGATCGAGTATAAACAGTATGAGAGATGAAAACCAATTTGTATAACTATATTCTTAGAAAGACAATATTTGCATAAGCCCTCAAATTCAGACATGTTATTCTGCCCTTTAGTGTTTATCTCAATAAGTTGGCACTGTTCCTCACTTACTGAAAGTTCATCAAAATAATTGGAGAACTTTGATTGACACGATTCACTCTTAAGGTCAGTGTAATCACAGAACATCATGTTGATGTGGTTACCGTGTAAGCTCTCCAGTTCAGTCTGATTTGTTGACTTTTCCTCATCACATCTTGGCAGACTCCACAAAAACGCTGCAGTAGGATTAGCCTCTCGTAGTCTGGTCGCAAACTGACCAATGTCAACCTTTGCCACAGAACTTAATGTGTCTTCCCTCTTGGGCATTTTAGATTTAGACATAATCTCCTCAGTGAATTTATGTTTTTTGAAAATCATATCCTGAGATCTGGTGGGGCTTAGCTTTCGCTTTCTTGGCTTGTTCCATTGACAGGCGGTGGAGGTAGAAGCAGTCAGCCCATCCTTCCTCTTGTCACTCATATCAACCAGTGCATAGAGCAATGCTGCAATGTGGTTACACGCTTCACCTTCACTGTACAGAATAAAAATAATATTCACATTAGAATTATACATTTCAAATTGAATAATATCACTTGCAAAACAATTTTATAAGTATGAATATACATTTTACAAAGATTAAATTGAACTGAGTGAAATAAAATTAGGACGAACTCGAACTTATATATATTGCAAAGCTACTTTAGAAAATTCCTTATGAAAGAAAGGTCAAATGATTTTATCGATGAAATGTTGAAAAGATCTATACTATTTAAAGTATTTCTTAAAAACACACACACAACAACAATTAGCAATACAATAAAGTAAGAGCATAAATAAAGAAATTTAATTGATTAACCTAAAATAAATAATAATGAAACATCACAATATAATATTTTGTATCACTCAAGTAATTTTTCCTTCTCTTCTCAAATTGTGATATATATAAGAATATCTCATTATTGTAGAATTTGTATCAATATATTATGAAAAACATTGCTTTAACTTACCCAGCACTGCATGTACAGCCAGCAGAGTGTATTCGCCCTGATACTTTAGACACACAGACCCATGTGTCGTAATCTGGTTTCTGATTTTCACTCGAACCACCAGGCAATGATGGGATTACCTTGCATTTTATAAAGCAATGTGAGCAGTCTTTCAATATCTCATTATGTTTTACACTATGGACATGTCCGTCATGATAAAACACTTTGGCCTTTAGCTGTCGTTTGGCTTTCATTGACTGGGAATCAAATGTCCTGTTCTTACTCAAAACCAAATAATTGTAGAGATCATTATTTGTAATACAAGGAAAACTTCCAATTTCTGAGTCCCAACCGTATTTTTAAATTCCATGGCTCCGGTATCCGTTCTCCCAAAGGTGTGGTGAATCTTGATAATTGCCGCGCTTTCGACTCGCTGTTATCTTGTGCCTGGATGTCATGTAAAGTTCTGTACCCAAGATTCTGTACTCCCCGCGCTCTCTCTAAAAGTTCAGTTTTCGTTCCTGATACGTGAGCTCCACGCTGACGTAAATATTCCTTGAGGTCACGAACTTTCAGCTTATCAAGATCCATTGTATTAGTTAAATCGGCCATAACGCTACCTCACCGGACACGTGACGCATGCTGGGATTTTTAAAGGGGAATAACTCTGCAAAGGGAGGTAACAACCCATATTAAACTGGGCTATACCAGGTGTTTATACCTGATTTGCGCGATAGACACCTCTGTGCGTGCATTACAATGAACAACTTCAGTTGGTATGAAATATGAACACCCAAATAAAACACAGGAGCCAGTATGTAAGAGCAATGATACTTCATCACTAGTGGATCAGTGCGTTGTGTGGAAAGCTGGGAAAGTATTTCAATTTAGCTTCACTGATATGTGTAGTTCATTCTTTATTGAACGTTGTTTAAAATAAAAATTCCCTATCAATTCAGTCATAGAGACTGTTAGTAAGCATTTCCCAATATTCTGTCATTTAGAGATACAACTTGACAATGTACTGTACATCAATTGCTATTACTATACATTTATTTTGTGACACATCAATTAGAAATTGTGTTTTTAGTCTGCAAGTTGTAATGGTCCTCACACGTCTGTCCTGTTGCTGATTAAATCATTTCAGTTTGTATGTTATACCATACGGTGCAGGTACTTCCTGTTGGCAGAGCATTCTTCATTTATTCTTTTTAAAGGCAGGAAGTGTGTATCTTTAACATCAGATAATATGTCCTTTATACTAATAAATAGAAAGTAAACAAAGACATCATCCGTGCTGGGATGATGTGTTCTATTATTTATTATTATTAATGTCAGTGATGTTACCTTTCAAATCTTTGATTATATCTTTTGTGATGAAGTTATAATTTCAAGTCTTCGAGCACCTGACCATCCACCGTTTATATGAATGGTTTCAACACTGCCTTATCGTATAACATATGTAAAAGAATTTAAATGAATTTGTATCAGTGTTCACTGTTACCAATCCTGTCAGTGATGTTACCATTTATTAATGATGTATGGAATTATTATCCGTAACCCATTAAAGTTCTTCAATTAACATTTGACAAACTTAACATTACATTAACATACAAAAAATTTGCAATACCCTGTCTTTCACAGTATCATTTTTATTTCAAAAACATTTTATGCAATGAAATGTCAGTGATGTTACTTAATTGTCAGTGATGTTACCTTATTTTTTGCAAAATTATGATTTCTAGCATATTTGACAGTGTTGGGACTTCAGACAGCCTGGCTTTTAACATTAGATAATGAACTGTTTCAGCAATGCTTCATGTTTACAGTACATTTAATGATAATCAGTTTTAATGCTTATGATGTCAGTAATGTTACCTTTCCTGTCAGTGATGTTACCAATTATCAATGACGTCACCTACATCGAAATCCTTTATTTTGAAAGAAACAATAGGGAGAAACACAAGTCATCTGTTATTGTATTACAAGTGGACCTTGTCCATCCCCTACAGTGTAGATAGTATTTATTGAACTTAATTTGCGATCTGTACAAATATTGTTGTACCCTGTTAAATTTTGAGTTCCACAATTCATAAGTACTTTCTTGAAATTAGAAATTAAAAAATTACTTTATTATTGAATTTCTTCTGTAAACTCCCAATACACCATACATGTTTTGTTCAAGCAGAATTATGTACTAAAAAAATTGATCAGTTATTAAGGAAAACTTAAAAATGCATTGGTAACATCACTGACATCAATTCATGACTCAGTATGTTTAAAAGTAAATTATTTTTTTGTCAAAAGAGATTAAGATTGCATAATCTGTATTTATTTTCCTATGGTTGTCTTGTTCAAACTGCAAAAATTTTAATTGAAACGGAGAATGATTTTATTTTTGTCATCACATCCACCAAATTGCTCCATTTTCTGAGAATGACCCAGATAGTTTCAACGTCTTAATCTACGAATTCGTCGTTACCAGGTTGTTTAGACAATCTGTTTTAGGTAGGTGTTGAGATACAATGGGCCTTGTTGACAAGTGTTAGCTGTGTGCTGCCTGACGAGGTGGCTGCATGCCTTGCATGTGCAGTTCGTGTCTTTTGTTTTTCTCTCACCTGTCGTCGGGTGACTGCTCGGTTCGCACGGCTTGAAAAGGTCATACCCTCCGCCAGTCCCTTTGTCTTCTAGATCAGGTGATTCCTCCGATAATTTGTCGTTTACTTCGGTTGGTTTCGCTTTCGACTCATCAGTGACCTCGCTTAAGCGTCTCGTCGCCTACGCTTTTGTGAGCTGTCATTCGCCGTTGGTATTTGACTCACATCGTCTCGCCTGTGACTTGCTTCGCTTGTCATTCGCTTCGCCAGTCATTCGCCTTCGGTTTGTATCAACTTGACTACGCGTTGTCACGCCAGTTACTCGCTTCGCCAGTCATTCGCCTTAGGCTGGATTCTACTTGACTCGCATCGTCTCGCCAGTGTCTCACTTACGCCAGTCACTCCCTTCGCCAGTCTATCGCCTTAGGTTGAATCAACTTGACTCGCATCGTCTCGCCAGTGATTCGCTTCGCCAGTCATTCGCCTTAGGCTCGATTCTACTTGACTTACATCGTCTCACCAGTGTCTTGCTTACGCCAGTCACTCGCTTCGCCAGTCTATAGCCTTAGGTTGAAATCAACTTGACTCGCATCGCCAGTGACTTGCTTCGCCAGTCATTCGACATAGGCTTGATTCTACTTGACTCGCATCGTCTTGCCAGTGACTCACTTCCCCAGTCTATCGTCTTAGGCTCGACTCTCGCGTTAGGCTCGATTCGACTTGACTTGCATCGTCTCGGTAGTGACTAGGTTCGCCTGTCATTTGTTTTGCCTGTCATTTGTTTCGCAAGTCTTTCGCCTTTCAGGTTTGTACTTACTTGCTACGTGATTCGTCTCATCTCACAAGTGTTTAGCTTAGTCAGTGTCTTGCTTTGTACAGCAGTCATTTACTTTGTCTGACCATTAGTTGATATTGACTTTGTTCTCTTGATTAGCTATCGGAAGAGTTGTTGTTCTTACACTACGCTACTTAGGTGTTTCACGTCAGTGATTCGCTGGTTATTCACCTCGTCTACGTTACGCGTGCGAGTGTCTCTTCTATCGCCTACGCTTCGCGTGTTAGTGATTCGCCTGCTTCGCCATGTACTCCGCTTTTTGTACGAATTGCGGAGGTACGAAGTCTGCCATCAAGGATCCGCACTTGTTATGTAGGAAGTTTAAGGACCTATGCGAAGTAGATTATCGTTGCGACAAATGTGCCCCTCTCTCCGCGTCTGACTTCCACGCGTATGTCACGGCCATTCGCAAGTCCGTTGCCGATAGGGCTTCGCTTCAGAAACGTTCAGCTTCGTCAAGTCAATGTCGGGAGGTGTCTCCCGTTCGCCAACCGTCTCCAGAGGAGGCGGTAGACATTGTCCTTACGGAACGGGCGGATGTGTTCGACCGGGAGTCGCCGGTCTTATCCGAATTTGCTAGGGGTTCGAGAGATTCGCTCTCTCCCCCTTCGCGTTTGCGTTCGCGTTCGCGTTCTCGCACTTCGTCTCCCCCTTCGCCAGACAGGCGTAGTATGTCGCCTCTTAGAGCAAGAAGGCCAGGTTTGACAAGGTCAATCCGGGCCTCCTTCTTGCATCCGTTAAAAGCTACTACGACAGCGCGTGAACCCAATGCGGACTGCGTGTCTCAGGGTTCGCGTCCCTTAAGGGCCTCCGGGTCCACTGCCTCCTCGCGTGTTTCTCACACCCCTACGCGACGTGTCACAGTGGTGTCACCCACCCGTGATTCCTCTCCAGACTCACCGGAGCGGGACGTTGACACTTTGTTGACGTATCGAACCCTCGGTTCATCAATATAGTATCGGATGCGGAGGGTATGGGGGTTGTCGGAGGATCCGCCGGTTGTAGACTCAGTCGCCATGCTATCTGAAGTGGCCTCATCGTGGAGGTATCACTCAGTCAGGTCAGCGTGTCGGGACCGCATCGTCGGCAGCCAGGAAGGCTTCCTTTTACCCTGAAGGGGACTTACCTCCCGCGCGTCTCATCCTTCCACCGCATAGGCTCCTGCTTGATGCCGCTGAGGATATGGAGCAGGTCATCTCGGCTGCGGTTCCAAACCATCTGCTTCCGCCATTAGTGGTGTGGGACAAGCGCCGGCGTCAATTGCCTTTGTACCCGATTCCCTTTCAACTCGTTCCGCCTGCTCTTGATCAGGGTGCGTCTCGGTTGATTGCTCCCGAACTGCCCCATGGTGTTACTGATGTGCAGATTACACATCTCGACACTCGCACAGTGTTAGGCTTGGGCAACAACTTGGCGTTCACCTGTCAGGCGATGCTTGCCTGTGCCAAGCAGGCTGGCATGGAGTCGGGTGACCCGGTGCTTTTCAAAGCATTCGGCAATGTGGCTGCGGACCTTGCGCTTCGCGGATTTCTTCGGGTGTCACAGTGTTGCGCAGAGACAATTTCCTGCACCGGTCAGGTCTTAACCCCGATCAGAAATCCTTTCTCTGACAGGCCCCTGCCCACTCTGAATCTGTTTTTGGGGGTCGTATCCCCGAGGTTTTGAGGGTGAGGCAGGAGGCTCAGCAGCAAGACCTCACCAATCGTCTCGTCAGTCAGAGGCAAACTACACCGAAGCATCCTCAGACTAATTTTCTGAGAGGCCAACCTTCCCCCAAGAAAGCCAAGACGGACTTTCGTCGCAGAGGACGTGGCCGTGGATCCACAAGTCAGTCCCCCAAGTCCCCCTGTCCCGGCACTCGTTACGGTGTTGGAGGGTTCGGTGGGAGGTCGACTCCAGAACTTTGTCAGCAACTGGGTACAGTTAGGGTTAGACCCTTACGTTTGTTGGATTCTGGGTCAGGGATTCCACATTCCCGTCTCATCCCCTCCGCCTCTTACCTTTGCTCCAATGGAGCGTCCCTTAGCAAGGGACCGGCTCAAATTGACGTTGGAACAGATGGAGATCTTAATCTCCAAAGGGGCAGTGCAGGAGGTCCTGACCCCTCATCGAACTCCGGGGTTTTACTCCCCAGTGTTCGTCATACCCAAGAGGAATAAGAACAAATGGCGGCTCATTCACCACTTGAAGGTGTTCAACCACTCTTACCTCATTCGGCCGCCATATTTTCGACTATTGACGCTTCCCTTTGTGATGCGATTTCTGGAGCGCTCAGACTGCATGGTGTCTCCTGACCTCCAGGATGCGTACCTGCACATTCCGATTCACTATCGGGATCTCAGGTACCTCCGCTTCATTCTGGACGGGAGACATTTTCAGTGGTGCGTGCTCCCGTTCGAGATCTCGTCCGCCCCCTGGCTATTCACACGTGTGACTCAGCCCATGTCCAATTCCTGCACCAATGCGACATTCAGTTTCTAATGTATTTGGACGATGGGCTCGCTCACGACCGTTCTACGGTCGTTCTCGAGGCGCAGCTCAGGTTCACAATAGACCTTTTCCGTTGTCTAGGGTGGTTAGTGAACTTAGAGAAGTCGGACTTGGTTCCGGCGACTCGTCTGAAGTTCCTACGGGCTATCCTAGACACTAAGCTGTTCCGCGGGTTCGTCACGAGGGAGTGGATGGCTCGTTACGATCGCCTAATGGATCGCGCGCTCGACGCGTCGCTCTCCCTACGTCAGTGGCAAAGAGTGTTGGGGTTACTAACATCAGCTCAGGACCTGACCCGCAGGGGAAGGTTGTTCCTTCGTCCGTTACAGGTGTTCCTTAATCCCCACATCAGGGAGACGCGTTGCCGTCACGACATAGCTTTGGCCCCAAGATCTCCATCGTTTCCTAGCGTGGTGGCGGGTGGACGAGAGTGTGTGCTCCGGGGTTCCACTTCGCCCTCGTCCCCCCTCAACTCACCTGTTTGTAGACGCCTCGAGCTCCACCCAGGGGTGCGGGGCACATATGGGTCACGAGCAGGTGGCGGGAGTCTGGTCTCTGTCAGATCAGAACCAACACATCAACGTCCTCAAGTTGGACGCAGTACGTCTAGCCATTTAGCACTGGCAGACCCCCTTGCGAGGCCAGTGTCTGCTAGCGTCCACACGGACAGTTCAGCAGCTGCTTAGTCAATAAACAAGCAGGGGTCCACCAAGGCAGAGTCTCTGCTACGCGTGTCACTTCAGCTTTTCGAGCTGGTGGACGAGGTGGACCTGGACATTCTAGCAGTCCACATTCCAGGTGCCAAGAACATCTTGGCGGACGTGCTGTCGCGACCAGATGCCCCTCCCCCGACCGAGTGGCAACTGAATCCGGTGTTTTTCAGGGGGTTGTGTCTAAGGCTGAGCAATATTATCGCAATACCAATATATTGCAATACAGATTGTGCAATACAATAATTGCGACACGATTTTTCATATCGCAATATATAGGCCCAATTTTTGTTTGTGAAAATATATTCATATATATTGTTTTTAGGCATGGTCAACAGCTTAACTTGTTACAAAATTATTTTGGGGTGCAATAATATGTGTTGAACTGTATTACAAATGTTTTCTTAATATATGCCATCAGAATTAACTCATCATTTTGACTAATTGTCTATTTTTCGAAAGATTTGAAAGACTTTTTACTAAATGTGTTTAAACTGCAAACAGAATTATAAAAGTTGAATGTAGAGTTCACTCAATATATTGCAATACGTATTGCAATACAGGTTGTATGTATTGCAATATATCGCAATACAAAATTTGATGCAATACTCAGCCCTAGTTGTGTCTCCAGTTCGGCACCCCTCTGATAGATCTGTTCACGACATGTCTCAATCACCAATTGCCGACCTGTGTCTCTCCAGTACCAGACCCGCTAGCGATGGGCTTAGAGGCGCTCTCGTTAGGGTGGGAGGGGATGGACGCCTATGCTTTTCCGCCACCGGCCATCCTCTCCCAAGTTGTAGCCAAGATAGGGACAACTCGGGTTCTTCGTCTCCTTCCTGTCGGCCCTTGGTGGCCAGCCCGACTGTGGTCCGTTCCTCTCTGGGGGCTCTGTCATCAGGAACCTGTTCCGATTCAGACACGGAGAGATCTGCTCATCAGCATGCCAAGCGGAAGGTTACATGAGAACCCTCAGGTGTTCTGCCTTCACGCTTGGCTTGTATTAAAAGAGGGCTAAGGAGCAGTGGGTACTCAAGGTGCGTCGCCAATGCCATAGCTACCTCTCATAGGAAGACCACTAGGAAACTTTATGATTTCCAGTGACAGGCCTTCGCCTCCTTCTGTGCTCAGAGGGATGTCATCCCGGCGGAGGCCTCAGTTCCTCAGGTGGCGGAGTACTTAGTGTACCTACGGAACACCAGGCATCTTAAGGCGTCATAGATTAATACCAACATGTCTGCTATCCTCTCCGTGCTCAGGAAGAGGTCGCCAGGGTTGGATGTGTCGGTACTCAAAGACCTCATTAAAAACATCCGTTCTGTTGACGGCAGGACTAAGCTTCGTCCACCTGAGTGGGACTTAGCAATTGTGCTCAACCATCTTCGCTCCGATACGTATGAACCGCTCTCCGACGTTCCCCTTCTCCCTCTCACCATCAAGGTAATTTTTCTGGTGGCCATGGCCTCCGCAGCTCGGATTTCTGAAATCCATGCGTTGCAGGCGGACCTTCTACGCTTTGAGGTCAGGGAGGGGGATCAGCCTTACTTGGTTTAGCTCCCGACTTTGTCTGTAAAAACCAGGCAGCTGATGAAGCTGGCCGTACGTTCTCTATTCCGGCTCTGGGTTCTGACTCAGGAGAGGTGGATCTCTGTGTCCGGTGAGGGCCTTGATGTGTATGCGCAGCGTACCCGCAGGCTGAGAGATGGCAGGCGTCGTCTGTTCTTGCCTCACTCGCCGAGGAGCACCAAGGAGCTAGATAAGAGAGCGTTGGGGGTGTATCTGAGGTCAACGGTCATTGATGCGTACAAGGCCGCTGACCTGCCTCCGCCTTCGCGTTCCAACCCTCATGAGATCCACACAGTTTCAGCCACGATGGCTTATCACTGCAACATCGCGGTTTCGGATGTCATGGCAGGGTGTTTTTGGCGTTCATCAGAGGTATTCGCCAACCATTACCTACGAGATGTCTCCACAGCAGATCTTGAAGGCATCTCTATGCTGGGTCCACAAGTATTCGCTCAGACGAAGGTGGTCCCCCCAACCAGACCAAGAAGGGGTCAGCCCTCTTAGGAGCTTAGAGGCTCATTGTAAATAAACTTTGTTTACATTGCTAGCTCCTTGTCTGTTGTTGTTTTTCTTTAGCTTCGCTTTAACACCCCCTCCCCGTTCGGGGCAGTGTGTTGATCAGAAGTTGAGTGGCAGGGTTGTCTCTTCGATCCGCTCAGCGGTAGAGATGTTATCTCCCGGGCTGTGCCTTGTCCTCACCACAGGGTGGAGAACTCGTAGGTTAGCTTACACTCAGGGCTTGTTGCTGGTCTCGTCACTACCACATATCTACTGACCCGCCTCCATGCAGTGGGATTCTAGGCAAAGTAGGTCTAGTCAACAGATAGGTATTTAAATAATAGTGCGTTTTTGATTTAACGTAATTATTTATACTTACCTGTTGACAAGACCTACGCGCTAGGCCCGCCCATCCTCCCCACTTGGTCTGTCTTGCCTTTTGGGACTTTCGGAGAGTGGCTTATTCCGGTAGTGACGTCACGAGACCATGCATACTTACCTGCCCTTGGATAGGGATTTTACGCATCCCTTACTCGACTTTCAAGTTTCGTCTGTGTTAAGGTTGAAATAGCATACCTAGAGAGGAGGTAGGCAAAGTAGGTCTAGTCAACAGGTAAGTATAAATAATTACGTTTAATCAAAAACGTACTAGTATACAGAGAGTGTTGGATGTCAGGGATGTAGACTTTGAGCAAGTACTGTTCTTGTTCAAATTCTTGTGAGGGTTTTGTCTTTTGTGCCAAAACACAGTGGATGTGTTAGGTTTCTGAGTGAGAGGTTCAGTGTTCGAATATCCCCCCCCCCCTAGTTTCAGCCAATGCTTGCAGGTTTCACCGCAGTACATAGCCACAATGGTGTTGCAGGCTTTCTCTCTGCAATAATACCATTAGCCAGAGATATAATCTTGGAAAGGGCGTTAAACCTCAACCTAAAATTCCTTTTGATTTTTAGCTCATCAGGCCTGAAAGGCCCGAGTGGCGCATGGCATGGCATGGCATGGTGTCCGTCCATCCGTCCATCCATCCGTAAACTTTTAGCTTTTTCAACATCTGTTCCAGAACCAATGACTCTAGAGAGCCGACATTTTATGTACAGACTCCTTGGGTGACGAGGATTCTAAATTGTAGATTAGGTGACCCTGGGGTCTCAAATAAGGGCCTCACAGGCCATGACCTAAAAACCTATTTTCATCTTCTTCTCCGGAACAAAAAGACCTAAAAGGCTGTACTAATGTGTACAGACTCTTTAGCAAGTGGAGATTCCAAATTCTGGATTTGGTGAACCTGGGGCCCCAATTAACAGTGTTGCATCCAGGCTGCGCGATTGCGAGAAATGCGCTTTTTCATATATCACTCGCGCAATTTTACTATTTATGTGGGGGAGAAAATACATTTAATCTCACAATCTAGACAAACTACTGCGAAACCTACCTGTATTATTTTATTTCCAACTCTTTACATACTTTGATCAATAAAAATAATATCAAATCAGCGAGATAACTTGTCCACGTAATCATTCGTAAAAGTAGCTTCCTGTTTACCAGTACTAGTGCTATCAGCAAAACTCGTTGGATTCCGGCTTAGTCAATGAAACGTATATATTCGAGATAAATGAAAACGATGTAGCTCTTCCGAATGTATTGACATGCGCAGTAGATGTTTCCGCCAGCAGGCCAGTGCTGACTTTCGTCAGCTATTTTTCGCTACATTTATTAATTCGTGAATAGAAAATGCCTAAAACAAAACGAATTACCGACTTTTTTCGTAATCCTACGCTTGATTCAAGCGTAGGATTACGAAAAAAGTCGGCAATTCGTTTTGAAACACCAGGGTTTTTTCTCACTGAAAGGTAAATATGATAACATTTGGATTGTCAAATAAATCATTTCTTTATTACAGATAAGGTGTATGATTGCTTTTTATTTGCTGTTAATTCACTTTATTAGCACTATTACACAATTTCAGGTCACTCCCCCACTTTTTGAAAAGTGAGGGGAGACCTCCACCTCTTTTGCAAAAACCTGGATGCAACACTGATTAAGGGCCTCACAGGCCATGGCCTTAAAAACCTATTTTCATCTTCTTCTCCGGAACAAAAAGACCTAAAAGGCTGTACCGGTAATAATGTGTACAGACTCTTTAGCCAGTGGAGATCCCAAATTGTAGATTTGGTGACTGTGTGACCCCAAATAAGGGCCTCACAAGGCCATGGCCTTAAAAACCTATTTCATCTTCTTCTCTGGAACAAAAAAGACCTAAAAGGCTGTAATAATGTGTACAGACTATTTAGCCAGTGGAGATCCCAAATTGTAGATTTGGTGACTGTGTGACCCCAAATAAGGGCCTCACCTATTTTCATCTTCTTCTCCGGAACAAAAAGACCTAAAAGGTTGTAATATTGTGTGTAGACTCTTTAGCGTTTGAGTTTTGGGGCTCGAATATTCATTACGGTCATAAAACTAGTATTTTCCTCATTAAAAATGCAGGAATAAGATGTTTAAGGTTCCTAGATGATAGTTTTTTCCATTAACGAGATCGAGTGCTGATATGCTTAGAGAACACACCGAGTTTAGTGTCAAGCTTGGATTTACAGTAAATCGCAGTTAAACCCAACACAATATATGAAATTCCTTGGATTCTGGTTGAATTCTATAAGCATGTCTGTTATTATGGATGATGACAAATCTGTTGTGATACAGAATTTGGGAAGAGAGTTAATCTCTCTTAAAGCTGTTCAGATCAGAAAATTAGCACAGTTCATTTGAATGGTCGTCACATCTTTGCCCACAGTTAAGTTTGGGAAACTGCATTACAGACAATTAGAAAGAGAACAAATTGCCGCATTACAAACACATAACTGGGATTTTGACAAAAAGATGTATTTGTCCAGACATGCCATTCTTGAAATTCAGTGGTGGATTGCACATACATAACAGTTCTAGGGATATTCTGCCAGCTTTACCAGACATTCAGATTCAAACTGATGCTAGCACCCAGGGTTGGGGTGTTTGTTGAAATATGGAAAATGGGAGATGGTCAATGGAAGAGAAAAGAGAGCATATTAATGTTCTTGAAATGAAGGCAATTGACTTAGGACTTAAGTCATTCTCCTCAATATTGACTAACAAGACTGTTTCAGTTCAGTCTGATAATTCAACTGCAGTCAGCTACATTAATGAAATGGGCGGGATGCGCTCAGATAAATGTGATAAGTTGGCTACTGTTATCTTGAATTGGTGCATTGATAGAAACATTGATCTTCTGGCGTCCCACATACCAGGTACACACAATGTCAATGCTGATCGAGCCTCAAGATACTTCTCTGATAGAACGGATTGGACATTATCGGATGATATGTTTAACACTGTTAAGGCAATCCACCCTGAGACAATGACCATAGATTTATTTACATCTAGAGTAATTGCTATGCTAGATAGATATTGTAGCTGGAAACATGATCCAGGAGCTTGTCATATAGACTCATTCACTATGCACTGGGCAAATGAAGTTATCTTTGCCTTTTTACCATTTTGTTTGGTAGGGAGAGTTGTTTGTAAAATTATTCAGGATAAATCTTCTGGGGGAGTAATTGCACCCATTTGGCCTACCCAGTCATGGTTTACTGAATTGATTAACCTTGTTGTTGACAGGCCAAGGGAGATCACTCGGGCTCGAGCAGTTCTCCACCTACCGTGGGACAAGGCAACTCATCCCACTATGAAGAACCTCCGACTCGGAGTATTTCCAGTGTCTGGGACACCTGGGAGAAGACTGGAATTTCAGCGGACGCTGCCAAAATTCTCTGGGCATCATTCAAGCCAAGTACGAAAAAACAGTACCAGTGCTATTGGGACAGGTGGTTCCACTATTGTGTTGAAAGACAGACTGATCCAGTTTTTGCTAATGAGAACACTGTTATAGAATTTCTTCTGTCACTCTTCCAGTCTGGATTGAGTTATAGTTGAGTGCTATTTCTGAGTGCATTGAGTGCTATTTCTGTGATTGTGCAGTGCGGGAATCGAAGTATTCAGAAATTTGGGATGTTAACCAGATATTGCAAATGTTGAGAAAACTGTCTCCAGTTAGAAGATTGTCCCCGAAGCAATTATCAATCAAACTTACGTTATTGTTAGCTATTGTCACAGCCCAGAGAGGGCAGACTCTTTGGTGTTTGGACTTGAACAACATGAATATTTCTCAGAATTGTGGGAAAGTTATCTTTTATTTGAGAGAACATGTCAAACAATCCAAACTGGATAAAACTTTTGATCAGATTAAGGTGAAAGCGTACCTTCCGGATAGGAGGCTGTGCCCAGTTACGGTACTTAACGAGTATGTATCTAGGACTGATTCCTTGAGAGGAGAAGAGTCTAAACTTTTCACTCAAAACATTAAATCCCATTATAGGGTTTCTCGAGACACTCTTAGCAGATGGATCAGAACAGGGCTTGAGTGGGCAGGAATTGATACTCATAAATACTCTGCTCCTAGCACTCGGCCGGCCGCTACTTCGGCTGCACATTCTCTTAAGGTGCCATTATCTGAAATTTTGAATAAGGCTGGCTGGGACTCAGAAATGTGGCTGTGGGGTCAATTCCTTTGATTTTGGATTAAAATTGTCTTGATTTTGATTTTGTTGATTTTGTAGATCTATCTATATTGCCTCCTGACTAACTTGCAGTCATTTGGTGTTTTGAGTGTGAGCTATGCTTGGCAGATCCGGCTTTGAAGTCTCATGGGACCTGAATCACGTGACTGATAGAGTAGAATTTAACAGTTAAACGAGACTTACCTTGTACCAATCAGTCTTCAGTGATGAGGAGGTAACATGCCCTCCCTTTTACCCTTCCCTTCTTAGTCTCGAGATCTGCCTCGCAGACTTTAAAGACTGATACGCATGGGCAATCTGCAATCTCATGTTGCCTCCTCATCACTGAAGACTGATTGGTAGAAGTACAGTCCAACTTCACCTTACAAGGTAAGTCTCGTTTAACTGTTAGATAATGTAGGAACATGTCTTAGAATTACTAAGTGTAAGTTTCTCAAACTATTTCTTATAGTTTAATTTACAAATAACAAACTTCTGCTTTTCACGTCTTGGGACTTCGAAACCAATGCAAAATGCCATATCATTGTGAACATCAGCCATGTTTATCTTGGAAAGGCTAGCTCCTGATTGGTCAGATCCTGGAGTGACCACTCTTTGACCTAAGATCCATGAATACTAATGAGCTAGCTGACGTTCACAGATGGCTGAACTCGGCATTGGTAGCGAAGCAAGTGAAACTTAAAAGTTCTCGCAACACGAAAACTTTCCAAAAAACAAACATAGAACTTTATGGAAAACACAAGAGATTTTTAAGAGTAACAATAATAATTTATTCACAAGACATGAAGTTATATGCAAAGGTGATAAAACATGACTTTTATGAAAAACCTAACATTGTGCATCCTTTTTGTGACGTCTAAGTACTAAAATTTGCCAACTGAACTTTAATAAATACATTAAATAAATAAATAAGTTTTCCCCAAAATAATTAATAAAGACACTTAGAAAATCCTGGTTACATTTACAAATTACATATAAAAAGTTTCGAGTCCTGGCAAAAGTTTTGACATCCTCACCTTGTCGGCTGGTCTGAGAGCTTGCTGCTTATATGTAATGGTCCGAGAAATTAAATGCAAGCCTCGTTTGATCAGCCGACCGGCCCTTTTATATGAGAAGATTCTTTTTCGCGCGCTCATTTACATACGACCTTGACCTCATTAGCATAACAGATGATCGTGGTGGAGGCAAAACATGGCGGCGAGGGAAGCGGCAACTCGTAAGCATTTTGTTACAAATGACTCGAATGAGCGGTAATATCAACAGTTGATATGTTTCTAATGCAAGTGAATGATATCCTTTGTGATTACAAAATAATAAAAACTTGATGTTGAAGGCTGTCAACCAGTATAATCCTTTGCAAGCAGATTTTCAGTCTGCAAAACCATGTTACTGTCACACGAGTGACACGGTATGTCACATTGTTGTTTTTATCTTATCTTAGTAACACTAGTCTCCTAAATTAACTGAATATGTACATACTATACCCTCAATTATACTTTTAAAATGTTTTTACTTTTCATGAATTTGTTGTTAAATGACTGTTAGGCCTACATTATGTTTGCAGACATGATCATTTTGCATATAGATCTACTATTAAAAAAATCAGGGATTGTTTAAAATAAAGTTTGGGGTACTGGTATCTCATACAGCAGGTGTTGAAAACAATTGAAGCAAATAATATGAGGGATAGAAACACGAAAGAGACGAAAAAAAAGACCCACCAGCAGAATGAAATCACATTTTTGCCAGCAATACATCCATGAAATCATAACATCCAAAAAGTTTAGATTTAATTTGAAACATATTGATTAGACAACATTTACTGTCAAAACCATTCAGAAATTAAAATAAATCTTATGATAGTAACATTAATGAGATATGAGATATATCAATTAATTACATAATCCCAAATAAGATTTTTGTTGAAATTCTTTGTTCTGATTCTTTGATAAATGACAACATTGCTAGTCCACATGTACATGATCTAGTTCTTGTAAAATTAACATATTGAACTCGGTCTAGTAAAAATCTACCCTGATCATAGGGCCGATACCAGTTGGATTTTATGTTCAAAAGATATCTCTTCATGCCAGAAGATTGTGTATTAACATGCATAATTTATATTTCATTAAATAGGACTGAATTATGCAAGCTGCACATTTATTATTCATGTCAAACAATGTTTCAATGTTTGTAAACAAGACACGAGGATCGCGTCACATGTCAATCCACAACTCGTCTAAATATCCTTCTACACATCAGTCAGGTGAAAATTCCTTCAAACATGGTTTATTTACGACCAATACTCACAATTAATGCTATTTATGTGGTTAAATTACTTTAAAATATTTAAAAACTTAGCGCTGCAAATGTTGAAGCGATTGGAGGCACATCCTGGTCCCCGCGCTTAGTTGCGCTGCGCTTCACTAACCTGTTGAGCTGCAGAGCCCATGGCTATATTTTGTCACATCCAATTGAAAGTGATATCTCAGGAATCCACGGCTACCATGAATTTCATGCAATTCCGGTTTTGCCCACGTAATGTGCTTAAGCCCAAAATTGAAATTTCATTAAAATAACCTCCATTAAAATATGAAAATATAAAAAAGATAAAAAATATTACAAAATGTATCTACTAGACTGAGTTCAATATCAATTCAATGAATATGTTTATTTTTCAAGAACTAGATCATGTATGTGGACTTAACAACTTATTTCCCTGTGTATGTTGTAGAAGTGCAGAAATACATATACAGTTAGATTTACTCCGGTAAATAAACAATATTATAGAGGCAGTTGACCAAACATTTCAAAAACTAAATAGGCCTAACTGAAATAGGTAATAACAATTTAAGTCACATCTCAAGTGTTTTATCATCCAAACATGGATTGCACAGTAGATGTCACTTGTGCGAGATCAATAATAATAATATATACATTACAGATAATTGCTACAATCAAAACGTCATGTAGTGCTATTTCAGTCTCAGTATCACTGATGACACAAATGACAACAGAAAACTATTCTGTATTGAGAAATTGTTTTAGATCTGTCACCTGTGCATGTATACAAAAGCATTGTGATACAAATATAGCCATTGGCTCTGTAGTTCATGGGGACTTGAATGATATAGTTTAGAGCTACCCCCACCTATGAATAGTGGGCATATATAGCGCTCAGCCTGTCCGTCCGTCCATCCAGTGTCCGTCCGGTGTCCGAGCATGCTTGAGCTTTGTACACTTACATTTTTTTGTAAGAAACTTTTGATATTTTACCGATAAAGTTTAATAGAGATTATAGAGTAGTGCATTTGAAGAAATGTATTATCCTGAACGCAATATGCATGTTGTTAATTTTAATTAAGAAATGTTCTGTTTCAAAATACAGTTTCATTAAGTAGACTTTAGATATTTGTTGACTGTATTCACCTGATGGCCTAGATGTTCTAATCAACTGAAGTAATTTTAAATATTTTATCTTAATTTTTCGAAAAATCTTTTATAGTGAATATTTTAATCAATAGTGATAAGAGATTGTGTGTTATAGAAGCGCCGAGGTGTAATATATAAGGGACCGTTTAGCCTTAATTATTACTATAATTTGCCAAATGATTTAATATTAGGCCATATTTATGGGGTTTGACAATGTTGTTTTAGTCCAAAAGGCCCAAAAAATGTCATTTTTGCAACTTGCAAATCAAAGTTTTTCTATCTATATTTGTTCTTAAATATCTGGATTTACGTTTAACGCTTTGTCGAGATTCAGTGGTACAGGTTCCGTGTGGTAGCACCAGCAACAGAGACGCAACCATCCCCGCTTCCAGACAACCTTTGGACCACCTGACAACGGAAGCGGAATGCTTGATACATCTTTCGCTAGCACACAACACATGGTCAACGTACCAAGCAGGGGTCGACGCGCTGCGGACGTTCAGGACAGCACAAGGGATACCAGAAATATGGCCAGTACCATTACATGATCTTGTTCATTTCATTGCTAATTTGTCTATGTCTGGGCATGCCCCAAGTACAGTAAAAACCTACATTTCTGGAATTTCCACATGGCACAAGCTGCGCGATGTGGCAGATAATACAGGCCACTTTATCATTACCAAAATGATTCAAGGCATGTATAAATCCAGTCCGAGACGGGACACACGTAAACCAATCACTCTTGAGCTGTTGCAGGTAATCGTAACAAATCTAAGGTCAGTATGTTATCAACTTATGGATACTCCTTTTTTCAAGCTGTATAATGTTTGGGATTTTTCGGATTTTTCGGGGTAAGTGAACTAGTTCAAACCAGACAACAACAACCAGGTTTCCGGGCTGAAGATGTCTCCATAGAAGGTGGCAAGCTCCTGGTTATTCTCTGTCACACCAAGTCGGACAGACAGCATCTCCAGCTCTCCAACACACAGCTTGTGCCCAGTTCCAGCATACAGAGCATATGTACAAAAACGCACGAAGGGAGCACAGCAAGCCTTTGACCAAACCCCAATAACAAGGTATCAGTTTCAAGTCATCCATCTTGGGTCCAATGACCTTGGTCAGGTGCCTGTGAACTGTTTCACGAGATGGAGCCCACCATTCTGCGTATCAAGCTGCTCCTGCCACACCCCAACATCATATGGTCGGACATGATACCTCGCCGTTACTAGCGCCTGGCCAGATGCCCAATCAGGCTTGAGAAAACTCAGGCTAAGCTCAACAGGAGGGTTGGTAATGTGGTTAGGGATATGGGAGGGATACAGGTCCTCCATCCCCAGTTCTACGGCAGAGACAGGGACCTGTATGCCTTCAACAGCGTACACCTCTCGCGGAGAGGCATAGAACTTTTTGCCAGAAACATAGCCCAAGCCTTGGACTCTCTAACCTAATCTATTCTTTTTATACCCCCGAAGTAAGCGGGAGTATAGAGCGGTCATTCTGTCCGTCTGTCTGTCCTTCAGTCCGGTCAATTTTCTCAAAAACCGCCAAAGGTACATCAACCAAACTTTGTACAGTTGTTAACCATGTTCTTTTGAACAGACACAGACAATTTTCCATGGAAACGTCACTTTTTTTACTTAGTTTTATTGTGTTAAATCAAGACAAGTTTTCTCTGAAACTATTAGATCTAGATGAATGAAATTTAACATGTAGGTAGTCCAGATGATCCTTTTCATCGAGTTCAAAGTCCAGTTCCGAAATTTAATTTTTTACAGAGTTGTGAAGCCCTTGAATCTGTAATTCAACTTAGTACAAATTACCGGTGTGATGCTCTAATGGGAGCCATTAAGTTACCTGAAAAATATTACATCTGGGTGAATGAAATTTTGTAATAACAAAGCCAGTTCCCAAAATTATTTTGGACAATATTATGATGCTTGAAGCTATTTTTTAAACATATATAGTACCCTTCACATCTATAATTCTCAATGAACGGATAGCAGATGGCAGGGGTATGTGAGCCATGCTCACTTTTTTCTTGTTTCAGATTGTAAATACTCCCCCCGTCTCTTTGTTTTGTAAATGGTAGGGAAGCTGGTGAGCTTATTACTTATCATGGCCTGGGTGTGGGGTAGCACTTATGGCGGGGTGCTCCTCAGCTGCTGTTATATTTGGCTGCAGCAGGGATCAGGTATATTATCCACGCCGCTTCACGGCAGGTGCACAGGGTTTGCTTTACAGTAAACAGGTGGCTTGGCAACCTATTTGCTCGGCTCTGTATTATTTACACTTGGTGCCTGGCAGCGTTAGCACCTTGGCAAGGTTTTCCTAGCAACGGTAGTTACTAGGGCAGCGGTAGCTGCAGGTGCATAATTCAGCAGCAGCCCTCGAGCACCCCCACACTCTAGGCCATTTAACCCATATCTCTCTTTATTATTCTAAACCAACTGGGCAAAGTATCTCCGGTCATAATTTGCTATGAGAAGAAGTCAAATAGAATGTGAAATAGGACAAGTGTTTACATACTGGCATTTAAAGTTTTAAATATTGTTAATGACTAACATATTTTAAAAGCTTTTAGAACTCTGCAGTACCTAAATCAAGTACAACCATTATTTATAATGTAAGTGCATTCCTACAAATAGCATCTAAGAATTCTTGTCTTGTCCAGTTTGTAGATATCTGTTTCATATCCACGTTTTGTAGAACATATTAAATTACATTGATAGTTGAGTTGTGATTCAGAATGGCCACTTTGATGTTATTCCAATTTGTAATAAACCAAAAATGTTAAACATAAGTTTAAAGTGTGAATTTGTGGTCTTGTTTCTAATGTTATGCAACAGTGAATACAATGGTGATCCATTGAAATAGATATTTGAAACTTTTTGTTCTAATCATTTGTTTGTTACAGGGAGGAGAATAACACATTTTACTCCGCTTCACTGAACAAGTTGTGATCAGTAACAGACATTTCTCAGTGTTTAAATTTGTGAAATTATTCTTAAAAAGTGATTAAAACATGAACTAATGTATATTTGTTCTTCACGTTAAGTGAAAATAAAAATAATGAGAGTATTTTCAAACAAAAAACTGTAACTTTTACACACTTCAGTACATTCAACAATCTATCTTATAGGTCAGGTTTTACCGGCAAATTCAAAGAAAATATATATAAACAATGTTTAAAAATATGAAGATGTGGACTTGTTTTTCACGTTATGTTTTGATAAATACAATTTTAATACTTTGAAACAAATATTTAACAATTTTTAAACAAATCGTCTGTTTGTTACAAGGAGAACTTCACTGAACCAGATGTGATTACTGACAGACATTTCTAAGAGTTCAAATTTGAGAATTTATCTTTTTAAAAATGATTAAGATTTGTTCAAATGTGTATTTGTTATTCATATTAGGTCAAAAGATAAACACTGAGAACATTTTCAATCTTATATCAATCACTTTTTTACTCATCGGTTCATTTACAGTTCTATCTTACAGATCAAGTTGTAGCTAAAAATAGAACCGCACGTTATTCTGTCAAACTAAATCACTTATTTGTTTTTACATATTTACAACATATCAAAACAACATCAAAGTTTGTTTAATCAAACAAGGCCTGCTGAATAAGATCTATTTTCTGGACAGTGATGGAAATGTCGCGTCCGCTGACCAGTCTCATTCTTGTAGCACACCAGCCGCTGGTTGGACGAACGTAAAACATGGGGAAAACCCACTCGGTGAACGTGACGTTCTCTTTACACAACAGCTTCCCCCTCTCTACATCAATGAGGGCCACTCTCCCCCGTCTCACATCCAACAACAAACCAAACTTTAAGCCTAGTTTGTCAACAGATGTGTGGCGGGAGAGAGTGACACACTCACCAACCTGATGTGCCCTGTCCTCCTGATCTCTCCTCCTCAACACCTGGATACAGAATCTGCCTCGGTGAAGGCGACAGTTGATCTCCACAGATACACAGAGAGAGTTGGGGAGATAAGAAACACAGAACCCCTCGTCCAGATTCCCCCGTCCAACAACAACCCCCATCTGCTGGAGCCACCCGAAACTCACCTTCCAAGTAATTGTGTTGTGTGTCTCCCAGTAAGATGGGAGGGAGAAAGGGGAGGGGGAGGGAGGGACGGGGACCGGACGACTACAAGTCCCCCAGAACTCCAAGAAGCGTCCCGGTCTGTCTGTGTCTTCACTCATCTCCATGTTGGTCAGCTCAAGTCCGTCTACAACTTGTAGAGATCTGTGAACTCTCTTTGTGTCGAGAGTCATGGCGGGACCTGCAAATATAAAACTTTGTTGTTATCAAAACATAAACAAATGACATCTTGAAACGTTTATTTTAATGTTTTAGATACATTGATGATAAAATATTTAATAATTGTTACGATTTTTAAAAACTTTGATTGCAACTCAAAACCGACCATACATCTTGATTATTAAGAGCTGATTGTTCTGTAAATAAACACTTTCTGTTTTCCAAAACTATGCAAATGACATCTTGAAATGTTTATTTTAGTGTTTTAAACAATTTGATGATATAATATTTGATAATTGTGACAAAAAATAAAAACTTTGTTTGACTCTCTAATAATTGATAATACAGTTGATTTTTCCGACAGTCGGTTTTCAAGTGAATCGGTTTTCATTGAACATAAAACAAATTGTTGTAACTTAAATATATACAAATGTCATCTTCAGACTTCTATTTTACTATTTCAAACACTTTGATGATAAAAAAATTAATAATTGAGAACATTTTTTAAAACTTTGTTTGCTGCTCAAACTGACAAATAATCCAGTTACTTTCTCAGAGCTGAGAGTCGCGGTCGGTGAATAAAAACAATTGTGATCAAAATTTGTTGTTAAAACATATTAAAATGGCATCTTGAAATGTTTATTTTAATATAACAAATATTTTGATGATAAGTATATTTATGATTCAGAAAAAATATACAAATTTTGTTTGCCACTCAAACTGACAAATAAGCTACAAATACACAAAATCTGAATAATAAGAGCGGATTGTTTTGTAAATAACCAAATTGTGTTATCCAAATATATGCAAATGACATTTTGAAATGTTTATTTCTATATTTTAGATAATTTGATGAGAGAATTATTTATCATTGCCACAAAAAATATAAAGTTTGTTTCCAACTCTAATAGACAAACAGTTGAATTGCCGACAGTCGGTTTTATCAGAGCTGAGCGGTATTGCGAGAATTGTAGCTTCACAAACTTTTAATGTATAATATACACAAATGCCATCTTGAAATTATTACTTTGATATTTCAAAGACTTTGATGATAAAATGTTCAATAATTGTGTAAATGTTTAAAATAGATGTTTGCCTCTCAAACTAACAAATAAGCTACAGTGTCAGAGCCGAGTGTCATGGCGGGATTTGTCGGATCAATACAAACACTTAAATCAAATACGCTGTTGATATATCCACCTGCGATGAAATATTAAATTTTAGTTTTCAAATAATTTGAGGTTTGAGCTGAATTGTGTGCAAAAATAGTATATATATATTCCCCTCTGGAATTGATTGAACTTGATAATGCCGACAGCAGATATCTCACGGTGATTGCCTAATTTACATTAAACATATAAACCAATTTGTTCTGATGATAATATACATACATTGCACCTTCTGTAAAGTGAAACTGCACCCTAACCTTACTGCCTGTCGAACAGTTGACTACTGCAGACAAAGTTCCCGTGCCCCCGGCCGGATTAGAACCACATACCTCTTGATCCGAAGCCGAATGCGCGAATAACCACTGCCCTATCTCGCCCCCGTTTGTGTTTAAATCTAAAATGGTTTTTTCTACAACTTTGTAGGAGGATATCACAAAAAGCTTTGAACGGACAATCACTGTGGTAATCATGTGTGTTTGAGATTTAGACAATGCTTCGCTGGTGATAATGGTCATTATAAGTGAATATATTTATATAGTGCAATATTCAGAAGCTTATTCCGGTTCGTAGCATAACAACATCTTCACTCTGGTATAAGGACAGACATCATTCTTATTTCAGTTTAAGCTATCTGCATGAGAAGGCAGAATAACTGCTGTATATTTACATGTTCTAATTTTACAAGTTTTTAATTATGAAATTAGAAATTGATAAAATATCCAGAAAGTAACACATTTTTTTATGACAAGACTGTCTTGTTATGCTAAGAGTCCCACATTCGCAGCGCCGCTGAGGTGAGGTGATATGGGGTTTGTCACCGCTTTCAAGAATATTTCCCTTATATCACAGCGGTGGTATTATTAAAACAACGCCATGATAGTTATGCATTGCGATGAAACCTGGGTGCATCGGCTGGAACTAGTGAACAATGGGTAGTACTGCACTGAAATTCCGTGTAGTATTGCACATTAACGGTGCATCCATTGTGTTTCATAAACTTAAACGTGGTTTTAATACATTCCAACATACCATGTGTGCTGGTTACAGTACACATAATTTCACTCAATTTGCATATTCATCCCATATCGCCAAACATATCATCATTACTAGTTTCCAATTAAAGTAAAAAAAACATAATTATGCATGTGCAGAAACCGAAACTACACGCCCCATTTACATGCATAGCAGTTATATGAACTATGTAACATTATCAACCCCAATTTGTCTTTTTGTCTGTTGCAAATAAGATTCCAAAATTAGGTTTAACTAATTGGCGCGTGTCAATCACGGTGCTTTGTCCGGTTTTCGATCAGAAATCACTACTTTTACATTCATATCTTCAATGTACTCAGCTGACTATCACCAACATGGTAGTTTTTGGTAACAGTCAGTACTTCTTTATTAAATAACACCATTTATAGCGTTTTGAAAATGTGACCCCTAACAACAAAATGGATGTACATTCAACCTTACTGCATGTGGAAAGGTTGCAACAGCAAAGTTGCAGAGTCCGTGGCGGGATTCGAACTCCAGACCTAGCTCCTGATACGCAAAATACGCAAACCACTGCGGCATTCCACCGTCAAAATGTTTCATTGTCTAGACGTTTAAATCAATGTGCCAACTGTCTAAATGTATCCGTTAATATTAAAACAAATGGCTGTTATTAACACTTATACATGTTGACATGTTTAGAGTTGTATTTAATTAATCTAAAGGCCTGAATGGAGAGATTATTTATTTCCTCATGTATACACTGAAGGTCAACGACACTGATACAAATACATCACTAAAATTAACAATTTACAACTTGGAGTATACGCACACTTATTTATAAAACGGTGTTAGACAAGAATAGTCGCCAGTTGACACTCAGCATGTATATACTAGCTCTATAATACAATTATGATGAGGTTTTGTTAACAAAATATATTCGCAATGACAAGCAATATACTAGTAGTATGCAGCATAGGTAACAAAGCAGATTAATCATTAAGTGTAATACTCTAACAGGTGGCGTCTTATTTTGAAAACCTATAGTGAAAAGTTTAGAACAATGGTTTCCCCAAGTGTCGTGTTCAATATATCGATTACAATCAGTTGTGCATCCTAGAAGGAAAGCTAACATGTCTGTTTCGTATTGTTATTCAAATGCAACATACGTTTCCACCTCAAGAAAATCTATCACAAACGTAATTGTTTCTTACACAGTTAAAGGTACATCCATTGTGTTTCATAAAATTTTATTTGGCTTTAATACGTTCCAACTCATCACATGTGCTGTGCTGTGCTAAAATACAAATAAATTCACTCGGCTTGCATATTTATCCCCAATCGCCAAATTAAATATATCATAATTACTAGTATCCAATTAAAATTGAGTAACATCATTACGCATGTGCAGAGACCGAAACTGCACGTCCCATTGGCCTTGACAGTAGTTATATGACCTATTAAACATTATCAACTCAAATTTGTCTTTTTGTCTGTTATAAATAAGATTCCAAAATTCATTTGACTCATTGACGCGCGCCACACGCTGTGCATTGTCCGGTTTTCGATCAGAAATCACTACTTTTACCTTTATATCGTCAATATGCTAAGTCTACTATCATCAAAATTGTAGTTTTTGGTAACAGTCGGTTCCTCTCAAGAAAGTAACACTATTTTTAACGTTTGCAATATGTGACCCCCCAACAACACAATGGATGTACCTTTAACATGTTCACATTGTAACAATATATGAGTAAAATGAGGAAGGTATGTTAATGGCAAAGTTTACACTCTGTAGAAATGTACCATTCTAATTGCCAGAGAATATGGTAGGTTAGTTTTTTGTGAACACGTTGGTATAGACACATATAAATATGCATTAAAGGATGTTCTCATAATCCTTGAATGTTCCTCGTAACTATGTACAGATGTACTTACAATTCGTCGCCATTCATATTTTGAGGTGGGGATACACCTGTACCTGTACCTGTAATATATTTTTCAACATGTAAATTTAGATTCTGTTTTGAGAGTATTGATAGCAGATCATTGCAGATTGCCGGGGATGTTGTGGATGTTAAAATTGCTGCACACAATATATTTTTGGCAAAGTTGTTATAGGAAAGCTTGCATAGGCGTCCAAAATATATGAGTTTACATTTACCAGTATATCCAACAAGAGTCAACAATCCCAAATAGCAATAGTCTGTTGATTTACTGTTATCAAGCCAGTGTACAATACGAGCAAAATATCGCTGCGTAAGTTTAAGTGCGGCTGCTTGTTGAACATTAGTATAATGTAATAGTTCACAACCATAGAGACTTGTTGTAAGTATCATTCTCAACCAGATTTTAACACTTATAAATGGGTGGAGTTGAGAATGATAAAGTCCCGCTGATCTAAAAGCATTTACATTTTGTCTTGCTTTCTGACACTTATCAATTCGTGTTTTTGTTGATAATATATCAGTTAGAAGATCGCCACTGTTGATTCAGATTGAGAAATAAGGTGTTTTTGTTTCTATTGAAGATAATTATTGAACTTTTTGAGGGATTGTAAGCTTGATGATTGTAAGCCTTTTGGTGATTCGCTCTTAAGAGTAGTATCGTCAGCAAACAAGACAGCAGGAACAGCATACCATATACACAAATGCCGCAATTAGCTTCTCTGAGAGAGGTGAATAGATCATTAATAAAAACAAGGAAGAACCAAGCAGAAATAACCCTTCTTTGACCAACACCTAATTTGAGAATATATTTGTGTGATCTCTCACCTTGATATAAGACAAAGCATTCACTGTTAGTATAGCAGTGATGTAGGAGATCACATGTTTTACCTCGTATTCCAAATTAATATAATTTTTATAATAGTCCATCGTGCCAAATGCGGTCAACAGCTTTTTCATTATCAAGAAACGAGGCAAAAACAGATGATTCTCTATGCATATAAAATACATTCCATTAGTGTGAAAGCAGATATTACAGCCGGAAGCCGAACTTGTAGAGAGTCTGGGAAATCTGGTTTTGTTACAACTAATATTTGTTCAATTCTATTGAGTAATAGAGTTTCAAATACATTTCCACAATATACTCAAAGGAAATCAAATATATATATACTCCCTTTTTCTAGAATGAAGCCAGTGAACCGTATCTCCTGAACATCTCACTGACCACTTGAGTGTATCTCTGAATCAAATACACACGTCAGTGTATTCAGATTGAAATAACAGTACTGGCGACAATACACAGACGTACTATTTTTTAAATGGTTTATTGTTATAACCACACAGACTGCCCCTTGACAATATATACAATACTTAACAATGGTTTGGTATTTTAAGAGCGAAAGCGAGTTAAATACCGATGTCATTCACTCGTTTCATTATTAAAAAGATTTTAAACGATTGTGGTTTATCCTTGGTATTTAGCAAACCATGGCTGTATACCACGTCTGATCTCACTTCTAAAATTAAACAGATTCTATCTGATCAACACTTACAAAACTGGCAAAGTTCGGTTAGAAATAGTTCGAAAGGTATATACTATCAAATCTTTAAGACATCCCCGTGTTTTGAAACTTATCTGTTCATGCCTCGTTCTGTATACTATCCAATTTTGAAATTTAGGACAAGTAATCATAACTTCCCGATTGAAACCGGACGCTGGCAAGATATTCCAAAACATGAACGTTTATGTAACTTTTGTAATTCACCAGCTATAGGAGACGAGTTTCACTATCTCTTTCGATGTGAAGCTCTTCTCCAACAACGTATCAAGTATATCCCAGACAATCTTATGAAATTTTCTATCCTTTTAGCAATGAAACAATTATTGACCACAAAAAAGATTAAGTATTTAAAACAGTTGTCATTATTTATAAATCATGTCCTTAAGATCACTAAAACTCTTAGTTAGTATTTGCACATTGTACATATTTATTGCCCTACTTGTATTTTGTATCTGCATGATATGTGTATATGCATACGCCATCTTGATGAATTTATTCTGTATATAAATGTGAATGTATTATGCTCATGTATCACCGAAGGTGGAATTGAGTTAATAAAAACCTTGAACCTTGAACCATAAACAGTGACGATCACTTGCAAATAGGTCACCCGCTATTGCAGTCGCGCGGCTAACATTGTGACGTCAGCCAAAAACGACTAGGACGTCACGCACCGTTTATGACGATACGGCAGCACGCGGTGGTAGCACATATGTGTGTAACCAACTCATCGTTATCTAATGAGTGATCTCACCACGGTTGAGTTATAAACACACATATCCCAGATATATCCCGGCTTGCCTATCACTCCAAGTCAACATAAAACACAGAAATAATGATATAATACATAGAATATCTGCTTTTCCTTCACAAATGCCATGTTTATCTCATCAAGTGAGGTAGAAAAGTTATTATATGTTACTCGTGGCTGTGTCACTCGTGAAATAGCTACTTTTCTACCTCACTCGATGAGATAACATGGTATTTGTCAAAGAAAAACAGATATCCTCTCTATACTTTGGGTATTCATTAGACAGCAGGTTTGTTGCATTTGGGTATGGTTCGGGAAGAAGGGCTCAATACAACTAATGTTTGTCCATAAGTCATATCTTAAATGTGCACATAAGTAACAATCAGTTAAAGCATGGATTTCATCTTCAATTTGTTTAGCGTCAGACATCGTACATACTACTGTTATAAGTAAAGAAAGATAAGATTACAGTGAGGATATAAAATACAATGAGTTTTAACTTTATTGTTTAATCACATAGACGCTCCACCACAGAACGTTGACTCCCTTGCTAATCACTCCTGTACAGGGCCATGTTCAATAAACGTTTAAAAGTAATCACTCAATGAGAGATTACTTTTAAACCTCTTTTGAACGTGATTGCTCAATGGAGCGCTACGTAGCAAAGCGAGCAAGCCGCGAGGCATCGATCCGTGTCGTACAGGAGGAAATGAGCGTTCATTGAGTGCTTTATTCGCTCAGTTGAGCTATTATAATCGCTCACTGTAATGGAACAGACGGCAGATGTCATACCTATGGCAAGTGGTTCCCAAATTATCGGAAACTGTCCAGTCATGTACAAGAACCCTGATTGTTTAAATATGTGTATGTGCATAGGTGATGTACGCGCGCGTGTCTCTTATACAACTATTTAGCAGCCTCTGCATGGAGACTCTTTTAAACGGTAACCTCCCATAACTCAGACGTCCCATAACTCAGACGCGTTAAAACAACATCATTTTTTGGTTGGTTGCACTGAAGATGACTCAACTGTTACCTTTCCCAACTAATTGACTGGCCCAAAGAATAAGAATTAACATTTATAGAGAATGAGTTTATTCTTGATAGTATTCAACATAAAATTAATAAATACAATTCATTCATCAATAAAATTCTGTGTAATATACTACTCTTTAGCACAAAATATACATTCAGTATATTATTCAACATAAAAATGTGTTTCCATAATTGAAAATTATATGACTCTATTCATCAATAAAATTCTGTATATTTTAAAATGTACTACATTTTAGCACAAAATACACATTCAGTATTCAGTTCAGAGGTGTGTCAAAAACAGCCTGTCCAAAAACTTGAGAACTTCATTTACACACATAATTTGTCAGTTTTTCAAAAAGGAATAAAAAGAGAACATTAAGATTATGTTCTACCTACGGCAAACAAATATCATACCAATGTTTGAGGTGTAATTATATTGGGAAATACTGAAAATCCAGCCTGTTGTATGTGTCCGTGGTTTTGTGTTCTATGCTGTTACCATCATATAAATCATCATGGAATAATGATTTCTCCCCCATTAACCAAAGTGAGGCTCTGTGTCAATCAAGCCACTTTTTTTTACAGTCAATATAGAAGGCATGTAGTGGGGCTAAGATTAAACCCAAACTTGATCCAAGAAATCAAAGGTCTATGGGTTGAGGAATATATTTTAACAGTTTCCATGCTGTTGCTGTAATTGTAGGTAAAACAATAATACATAGCTTTCACTTTTCTCAGTCAAAACATTTTAACATGGATAGCGAGTCATAATAAAAGGTCTTAGCACTGTGAATTAATTAATTTCTCTGATAAAACAATCGTAAGGGTGGTAACAGCACAGAAAATACTTTCCATGCTGTTACCTCCATTTCTATGCTGTTATTGTAACTTAAAAGTAAAAAAAATATAATGATAACTTTGTCTTAGCTGGAAGGAATTCATAATAAAAACATAGTTATCAGTTATATGAATTGATTACTTTTTTTAAAAAATACTTTTTTTAATGGCGGTAACAGCACGGAAGTATTTAATTAATTTTAATTAATCATTTGTTGTTAATTACCAACCAAGTTGTCGTTATGCTTGCATATTTCTATTTTTTTATTTGGAAATGAACCTTGTTTCAATTATGACAATACTCTATCACTTTCCAAATGATTTAAAAAAATATTTCCTGGTATTGAAAATCAGACATTTTTTTAAAATTACCCATTTATGTTATATACATAAAGACAGGGAGATAACTTTATTCAGTCTGATGCCAATCAAACAAGTCATGACTATATTCATCAATAAAAGTCTATATATACTACTTTTTAGCACAAAATACACAGTACACATAGCACACAATTTACTCTTATGGACATATTGCTCACTATCACTTGCAAAAAGTTATAATCTTTTTCTGGTCAATGCGTCTATCTCGTTAGTCTATGGGATAGGTCCATTATACCAATGGGTAACAGTAGGTTGTAACCACAGTCACACCTGACTGATTCGTCTGAGTATTGGGCCGTATGGATTATGGGACGTCTAAGTTATGGGGGTAAACCGTTTGAGTGACTGGCTTAAGCAATTTCCCAAATTTAAGCCAATCACTCAAACTGTCCTTGGGCTTGTGTAATATGAGCTGACCTGGATGACCAAGATTGCAGTGGTTTATGGTAATCAGAACTTCATGTTATGTAATGATATCATGTTCAACAGAGCACTGAAAAGCAGTTGGTCAGTACTGGCTCGTTAGACCAAACTTTATTAATGGCTCTTATTTTGCACACAGTCGTGGGGCAGGACTTCTAAGAGTCCCCCAGGGCTGTTTTGGGAGGAGGTTTGGTTTAACTTGTAGAGGGAATGGGTCAGGATATATTTTATGGTTTTGTGTGTTGCTTCTCTACATGTAGTCCGGACACCTTTAAGCATAGTAGTTTTATTAGAAAATATTTTTTCTCACCGATTTCTTTACCATTTTGTAACATGATTTGATAAAGATGTCTCAGTGCTACCATTTGAATTGGAAGAGTCACCTTGTCTTAAAGATAATTTCAGTATTTGTGATACTTGGACAACCAATTTTCTTAAAAGTAGTGTTTTATGCACGGACACTGAAGAATTTTGGTGTCCATAGCTTTTTTAAAGGCCCCCCCCCCCCCCCCCCCCCTACACATACACATATTAGTGGGAATAGCAGAGACCATTTATCAGAGAAATTCTCAAAATTATTGTTTCTTCTGGATATGCATATGAATATATATGAATTTTTCAACAGTAAAAATATCTTTCAAATTTTTTAGAAATTAGAAACTTTTGGAATTATTTTCTTTAAGGAACATGTACAAATATATCTTTAAGCCGAAAAGAATATATGAATTAGCAGTGAGTTGCTTTTAACATTCCAAACCAGACTAAGGGTTTTGTTATTTCAAAAGTCTTTATGGTTTGGCTTATCCAGTTTTCAAGTTCTTTTTTCTTGTTTGGATTACATCATATTCAAAGTATATTTGACATAAACTTTCATTATTGACATTACAGAAATTACAAATGTCCTTCTCAACAAGTTTCATTTTTAATAGCGGGTATATAGTATTCAGCTCCGTACGCACGTCCGTGCGCCTCGTTTCTTATTAGCAGGATATCTCATCACCACTGAACCACTGCACCTGGAGTCGACACCAGTCGATTTGGCTGACCTCGACCTTATTTTCAAGTCAATACGATACTTTGATTGTTTATCAAATGTTGTTAGCATGATATCTCATGAACCGCTGCACTTAGAGTCTTTCAACTTGGTACCAGTCTTCATGTATGTCCATCCTGTTAGCTCATTTCTTGATTGTGGCGGGGGACATGGTCAAGTTGGTGTCAATTACTTGTTTGTATAGATCATTCTGTGCAAAAATTTAAAATGAAAATCTAAGAGGTTTACATTTTTAAAATTGATTCTGCAAGTATTTTAATCATATGCAAATTAAAATCAGTGTCATGAAATAAAGTTTCCCATTTGTTTGCAGATATGAGGTTTAACCTTGACAGAAAAGCTTGTCATAGAAAAATCTTGAACCTTTTTTTCATAAACTCCTCAGGGAAAAGGTTTACATCCAAGTCATTGGTATGTATATATATAACATCCATCATAATGAATTGTTTTGAAAGAATTGTGTTGTCTCGTTTACTTCAAGATGTTGGAGACCTTCTGGATCCACTTCAGTTTGCATACCAAGCTAGACGAGGTGTAGAGGACGCTACAACAACACTACTGAACGCTATCCATAAACATACTGATACACAGAAGTCGTATGTTCGTGTCCTGTTCGTGGACTTCAGTTCCGCCTTCAACACTATTAGGCCCCACCTCTTGATTCAGAAACTGCTTGATATGGATGTACACCGGAATACAATTCTATGGATTAAGGACTTCCTCCTACAGAGAACTCAGTGTGTAAGGGTTAATTGGACCGTGTCATCTTATAAAACCATCAGTACTGGTGCACCGCAAGGCTGTGTTTTATCTCCAGTTGTATTCACCCTATACACAAATGACTGCAGGAGTACACAGGACGGTACGTTATTAGTTAAATTCGCTGATGATGCTGCTATTGATGGACTTATTACCAACTGTGATGAAACCCAATATCGTAATTATATCTCAAACTTCTCCAACTGGTGCAATAACAATTATCTTGTTCTGAACACTAAGAAGACAACAGAATTGATAATAGACTTTCGTACTAAGAAGCAATATCTACTCCCAGTGACTGTGCACGGCTGTGACATAGAATTCGTATCAGATTATAAATACCTTGGAACTATTATAGATAATAAACTAAACTGGAACAAGAATACAGACAGAATCTACGCCAAGTGTCAACAACGCCTGTATTTTTTGAGAAAACTTAGATCTTTTAATGTTAGCACTTCTACACTTGTTTTGTTTTTCAGAACTTTTATCCAAAGTGTTCTTTGTTTTTCAATTGAAAGTTGGTCGGGGGCTCTCACTCTAAAACAAAAAAACAAACTCTCCAAAATCATAACTCAAGCAGGCAAAATTTCGGGAACAATCTTTGAAGACATCACATATTTGGGTCAGCGGCAAGTGAAAAACCTAGCATTAAAAATTGTTCAGATTCAAATCATATTCTTCATAACGAATACAAACTTCTTCCTTCAGGCCGACGCTATCAAACTCCTCGCTTTAGGACTAAGAGAGCCAACGACTCTTTTATCCCACGCAGTATTGCTATTTTAAACAAGTAATGTTATTGTTTGCTTAATTTTAGTGCTCACTATATTCAGGTTTTAGTGCTACTTATATATATATTTTATGCTCTTACAATATTCTACACTTCAGTTGTTAACCATAGTTTTAGTAAATGTAATTATATTTCTTAAACACTTCATGTTAAACAATATGTTAATACCTCAACATCCTCATGTTACTATGTAACTATTATATATATATTTATGATCATGTTTCATGTATTATCTTATACTATCCATTTTTAGCCAACGTTGAATGTTCATTGTGATTTGTAAACGCATGTTGAATGGTGTGAGTGATGTGTTTGTATATGTACACCTTGTATTTATAACCTTCATTTATCTTTGCAATCTGTAACGCAAAACAAATTCCCTCCTTGGGCAACAAAGTATTATTATTATTATTATTATATATATATATATATATTTATATACATATAGAAAAAAATAAAATGTTCGAAGAAATTACGATGATTTAATCATAAAATATATATATATCTGTTGTTGTATATCGTGTCTCTTATACAACTATTTGTTGGCCTCTGCAATTGTGTTTTATGAATTCATGCAAAAGACCACCGACATATACATTAGAATAATTGTCCACAATGGGAACGAATGTGAGTTAGGCAAGGTTAGTTTTCCGCTCCATTGATGTAGTGGTTCCAGGACAAAATTACCAATGGCCCCACTAAAGTGGAAAAGAATGTCAAAAGTATACTAATTGAGAGTATGTTCATAAACATTTTATGGACTAGTACTACTTGTACATTCAATGGGTCGTACGTTTTATTTGTTGATTGATTCTTGAGAACTGCCGCACCTACATGTAGGTCAAAGACAAGACTATTGACTTTGATATTTATATCAAAATCATTTCTTCAATACCCATTACAACTCAATTCTACTCATTAGACGGAGTTCATTGATTCAATACCTACCGGATTTAATTATCAAACAACGATTTGATATACGCTAATGAATGCAAGTGATCTTATGTTATGTTATGTTACTCATAAATAACTTTAACCGGAGCCCCCTGTCATGATCAAATACAATTTGGGGTGAAATTCAGGGAGATTTACTTTCAAACATCGATATTATATTGTGATTGGAATAAAGAGGGATACCAAACAAAAATATCATTTGATATAATTCAACAATGTATAGAATGTAAGCCGAACAAACATTCTTTATCAATCATTAGAACTTCCTTAGTGAACAAACCCATTTAGATTATGAATAAATGATGATCAATGATAAACGTTCAATATACAGTCATATGGTTTACTTACCACTTACCACCACCGTGTAATTTCAGAACTTTTACTTTTCTAACCTGACAGGGTTAATCACTTTGAATCAAAGATTACACCTTATGGAGGCTCATTATTTGTATAATTACTGCCACTCTAGGTTGAATTTATGAAAATGTTGAAAATAATAAAACTTATGTAGTGTTAGAATGTTTACAGAGTAACAAATAATTATAATATTAAACGAGACTTACCTTAAGGTGAAGTTTTATAGTAATTCCACAGACCTATGACATACTGAGGTATCACATGAGATGCGCATGCAAACTTAAGATTAAGCTATTAAACAAGGTTTTGTTGTGCCGTAACAAAGCGTTCAGCACTCGTAGCGCCAATGTTTAACTTCACTGCTCACTTTTTTAATGAATGTGTAGTAATCTTTGTCAGGTTTTAAAATATAAAGTCATACGAATATACCCATCAGTAATAAATATGTTTCACCTGGATTGTGCAATAAGCACATACAGTATTAATAATAAATGTGTGTAAACAGGAATGTCCTCTCGAGTTTCGTTTTCACCCAGATAGAACCCTCGCTTTAAATGGTTTTAATTAGATTGATGGACATTTAGAATTTATGATTTAAGTTCAAACTGAACTCTTTTTTTTCTCTCCATCTTACATGAGATAATCAAGATATCAGCTTATTGAACAGATAAAACCTCTTTCCTTAATACAATAAATAAATGGCTGACAGAATGCCCTCTTTCAAATATCCACCATTTCCTTCTTTTGATCGACTTGTAACATGACGATATAGTGCCTTGTAGGATATATTAATATAACTGTCCATATATAACATGTAACAACAAATGAATCGAGGTCAGAGGAAGATCAACTTCTTTTTGTTGCAATTTCGACCTTTCGGTAACACCAACTTTTGAATGCCTCCATTATTTTCATTGGCAAAAGATAGTTATATGAAATGATTCTTAATATTGTAAACTGAGCATATTTCTCGAAATTAAATAACTGATAACATTATTCTCACAAGAAACACTTCGTTATACAGTTACATAAAATTTAGTTTGTACGCCCATTTTACACCTTATATTGATACATTCATTGACTGATTTTTATGTTTTTAACATGTATGCATGAACATACAATATGAATATACACAATGTTTATGTTAAATAATGAGCGTATTTCAAGTTCTGGGGACGAACTATGCACGTGCCATGGTAAGTAAAACATTTGAATAGAATACAATGTCAAATATATGACAGAATGTCCTTTTCAAATACACATCCGATCCCTTGATCAGGATTTTTAAAACTTGGTCGACTTTATAAACCGTCACTCCCTTATAACAGTGTATATGATAACATTGTAGAGTTTCCAATGTTGAGAACGAGACGCATTTCTAACAGGTTGTTTTTATTCTTATTTGAGAATATCACTTTTAAAACTCGTTTTTGCTAAGATTTAAATATATGATTGTTTATATTGTATTTTAATCTGTCATATCGCCGACTTGCAGGCACTATACAGTGCGTGAGTTTGTAGCTTTATGTAACGTGTTAGTGTTGTTTAAAGCCGTGCTGAGTTGTGAATGGGGAGAAAATTGAGATTTGGAATGGGTTAAGTTAGAGATAGGAGGAGGGAATGGTTTTAACTTTAAGGTTTGTGTGTTGTTGGATTTTCATATTCAGGACAGAAGGTGAGTCGGTGAACTTGTCTTTCTTATTTAACAAAGGGACAGTAATAACATGTTGTATCGACATGTCAATGGATACATTAAAGTAAAGTCGCCCTAATTGCATGTGTCTTTATGCCATCCTTCAATTACTATCTTGCAGTACGTTACGCATGATATGGCAAATTTGTCTCCTTTATCCGCTGTTTAAAGGCATTGGTATGATGTAATGAATATACTATTTCCCCAGTTTACATGAATATGAATGAAAAAAAACGAACATTTTAAAAAAGGACAATATTCAAGAGCAGATAATTCAAGTTCTAGGACAAAATTAAATATTTAGACTCGTTTAAATGAGCTATCACACATGTCTGTACCTAATGCCGTTAGTGAGGGGAAGATTTTCAAAGACGAACACCCTCAAAATCGTGAAATTTCAGTACATTATCAGTTTTTGTCAAATTATTACCAGGAGTGACTGCTTTCAGTTATATGGACTATAGTATTGTCTTACTCTCCTGAAAATTTCCTAAAATTTGTCACTGTGACAAAAGCATTTCGGGTTCACTTATGAAATATGCATATTTCTATTCTTCTATGCGTTAGCTATGTTATGAAAAACATTAACGTCTTCAATGTGAGTATTCTAAGAGAAAATTTGCTTTAAATATGCATGAGGTCGGCACATTTTAAAGAAACGCTAAAATCAATGTTGGGCCGAAATCACGTGACCTACGATTTTACTATGAGTTTCTTTTTTGTTCACCTTGTTAAAATGGGTCTTTTAAAAACAATTGCAAGTCTCCAGCTAAATTTTGCCCATGTTAAAAATCGAAATTTAGAATCGAACTGGACTTTTAATGGTTGGGCGGATTGAACCAAAAAGATGCGATATGAAACGCAGTAAGGGCTATCATCCTGCAAATTAAAGTCTGGTTGCACCAACTGCATTCCTTCTTGTAGACGTGCTGCAGACAAAATCGCTGGTAGAGTAATACACACCAATCTCAATAAGGATTAAGGATTTAGTACCGAAGTACAGGGAAGTTATAAATATATATTAATTACACACACTCGTTCCTACGTCTCTTGAATGACATGTAAATACCAAGGAAACTTTAAACAAGAGCCATCTGTAGAGATGGCGTATTTCTCCGGCCCAACCTTTATTAAATACTAAATTTTAGCAGTGTATATATAACTAGAAGGTGTTTTTGCTCATAAAAAGTGATATGCCAAAATATAAATAGGGAAACCCCAATCATATCGTGTTTTGCAATAATGTTGAGATCTACCCTGAACTATTAAATTAATATCAGTTTAATAAATATAATCGTTCAGTGCAAACCTATACTGGATTGCGTAACACTCTACTTCTAGAATACGAATATATAAAGACGCTCTAGCACGTTTTTCTTACTGAAAACAATTATCTCACGAAAAGGTAAATTAGTTTTTTCAATGGCTAAATAATACTCCCGAATCCATAAAAAAAAGTTCTAAAACGAATGTAAATTTTTTGGTTTAGCCATGCGATACCTAGACACTCAAAGTAGAGTTTTGAATATGGAACCATGATAGAATGGTCAATTATCTTGTTGTCTGAACTCTCAAATTCGCATGAGACCTACAAATCTACCTCTCACACTGAAGAGTTCCACACCACTATCACTTTATACTCGCACCATTTTATTTCAATAGCGATAACCTTTTTCTATGGATGCAGGCTTATCGGATCGTGTAATGCAATGTCTTACCCTCTATCATAACAATACATTGTATCTTTGATGATAAATGGCAAATTTGAGAAAACAAAATACAGCTACAGCGTCTTGAAAGCTTCTTAACAATCATATATACTACCATATATGTAGACATCATATCATATACACAAGATCTGTGATGGGCATTCTAGAAGTTGAGGTGATGAAGAATGAAGAACAATTTTATGGATACACAACTTCTTTATTCTATGTCGAAAGGTCGCCTACATAGAATAAAGAAGTTACATATTCAAATACTCAAGAGTTTACTTACACTATATTACGTATACATGCGTTTAATACAATTGTGAAAACGTCAGATATGATAAAGGGGTCCAGGCTTTACAGAAATTATCTCCTACGTGGGAGATACTAAGTCCTAAGTAGGAGATAGTATCACAATATTGTTCATCGTGACACTAATACGTTTCCGTATACATGATATTGGGAGGCAGTATACCAAATTTGGTGAGGATTGGCCAAGTAGTTTTAGAGATTTGCTCCGGAAACTAACCCTTCCCTCAAAATAGACAAAGTCCAAATTGTTACCATGGAATTTTAAAAAAAAGCTTCAACCCCCAAAAGCCACATATACATGATATGGGGAAGCTATATACCATATTTGTGAAAAATGGCCTAATAGTTTTCGAGTACTGCTCCGGAAACGATGTGATCACGGATGAACGGACAGACGGGCGGACGAACGGACACACAGACGGAGCCAACGACTATATCCCCCCCCCCCCCCCCCCCCCCCGCATTTATATGCCAGGGGGATAGTAATTTGAATGCATATATCTGTCAATGTATTGCCCATGACAAAATCTAGCTTAATCACCATGTGTTTCGCTATATTATATTATATTTACCTAGCACAACCATCCACTTGTCCCCTTGATTCACCCTGCACATCACCAGGTCATCAGATGACCTCTGCACCATCCCGTCTCTCCAGGGGAGACTGTCATCTGACAAACATTCAATAGAATTTAAACACAAAGTGAATGAGATTTAAAACGCATTGCCAATATATAATAGTGTGATTTATTTAACTCATTATAGCTCAAAGTGCTCATATGTTAGTATACTTATGATATTTAAAATATTGAAATGAGTATCACATTTTATGTGTGGTACATTCTCATGGCACTATCAAAAGCGCAAAACTCTATATGGCCATATAATTCATGAAAATAAGACTCTGCTTTGTTTTGATTTGGGGCCTAAATACAATGTCTTAATGAATGATTCTAAAAATACCGGAAAACTTAGAGAATACTAAATGACATTTAATAACATATTTATAAAACGAGTGAGTGGTTTGGTATTTGACGAGCGAAAGCGAGCTAGATACTGATACCATTCACGAGTTTCATAAATATGTTATTAAATGGAACCAAGTTTAGTATTTTATTTATTACAAGCTGATTTAAATGGTACGAGCTCATCAATAAATGGGACAAACTTCATTGCGACCACGGCGCTGATATTGTGATGTCATGTTTTAACCATTATGACGTCACCTCAATCGAAAGCCCGCTATGTTATTACACTCATTTGTAATAACATTGCAGATTTATTAAACCTTGATATTTTCAACGGGTGAGTAATAAAATTATTATTACCCATATGGTTGAAAATAACCAAGTTAATATTATTGATATGAGTACATGTGCACAATTCACGTTTGCCTAGCAACCATTGTCTCACTGCGACGTCTGTGACGTCATAAAATGATTGTGACGTCACTATACTTTGCCGTCGCAATGGAAGTGGGCCGTTTCCTGACTATTTTTACGCGAATCAAAGGGAACAAAATGTGTAATAAGGAAATTATTACACTCAAAAGTGTGCCGTATGACTTTTACGAAACTCGTGCAAATTTATCATATGACACACTTTTCTGGTAATAATCTCTATCTATTTGGCCAGATGAAACAACCAATTACTAATGTCAGAGGTCAATATTGATTCATCAGCCAGCCTGCATGCCAGCTACGGTCGTGAAATATCTAGGAGTGTACATCTACTCTAACCTCTTTATGGATTCACAACTTAACAACCTCTGCAAAGTCTGTTAACTCAGAACAATTGGAAGCAGTCGCAAATTCATCACAAGAGAGGCTGCACACATCTTAGTCAGGTATCTTGTCCTCTCTCGGTTGCATTATTGTAACAGTAGATTGTATGGTCTCAGTACATCACAGCTCCGCAGGTGAGAGATATACCCTACACTTTTCCCCGTGGGGACCTCACGAGGCATAGCCGAGTAAGGCTCCACAGGGAATAGTGTAGGGTATCATTTTGTAGAGGTCAATAGCGTTCCTACTAGCTTGGACTAGTTGGATGTCCCTTTCACTTAGTTGGTAGAGCGTCTGACTCTCAGCCGGAGGTCCCGGGTTCGAATCCCCCTGGATGTTGAAATTTGTATTTTCATTCCTGCTACAAATGTGATACTCGAGGAAAAGTATGGGTATATTTGTTGTATACCCCACTTACGGTCGAGTGTAAACGGATAATATTTCATAATATTTCTAAACAAATATAACTGTAAACAAGCTTGTGAAACACAACCAAAATACGGCCTCATCTGTGATAACTCCCGGGTACGCTCAGCCCGTGCTGCGTTGTATTCTTACTCATGTTTGGGGCTCAATTTATTTGATATGGCCCAATGACGGTATTGTCAACGCAGACGTCCCTGTATCTCGCTGAAATGTATAGCTAACGCAACGGCTAGCTAATGTCAACAAGGCCAAGGTTTAGAGAAAACAGAAGCAACTTTCAGTAATGTTAAGACATTTTGCATAAAAAATTAAATAATATTCTTAAGAAATAGAGAGATTTGTGATATTATATCACGTATTATAATAACCTTATTCATTTGGTCATGAAAAAAATGGTAAGTAATGGTTAGTTCGTTCGGCCAGAAAGCAACAGGACACATGTTCGATCCCAGGTTTAAAATGAAACATTTGTAAATTTCATTTATGTTCATATATAATCTGACATTTTATAAAGTATCATTACTAAGATTTGGAAATTTAGAAAACTGACTCCATTAATTTCTCAGTTGTTAAAATGTGTAGGTATATCAGAAAAACGTGTAGGTGTATCTGCTAATACACCTACACTTGTAACAAAATAAACCATAGCAACGAGACCGGAAGTGGGGTATACATTTCAAGATCCTATGATTCGTGTGCAAAAGTTTCAATAACCTGGCGCCTTAGCATCTCACAGAAATCATCACACTTATATCCCTTCTCAAACCCTAAGATCCCAAAATCAGTGCTTGATCAAAGTGCCACCGTTCCAGCTATCATCCTATGGAAAATATTCTTTCAATATGCCGCTGCTTTCTTTGGAACTCCCTTCCCATGGAAATAAAAAATTCTAACTCAAATGATGCCTTCAAGCCAAACTTGAGACTTATTTCTTCAGACAGGCTTATGATTAAATGTTCAGACCTTCTTCAATCTTCATCTGTATATACTCAACCTACTCTGTACATACGTTAAATAATCTTTGTTGCGCCTTGAGCATGTATCTGTATATGAAAATGGCGCTATATAAATATCCATTATTATTATATTATTAATTCTCGTTTACACAGAACTGTCAATCACAAATCGTCCATTGTCAATTAGGATGATTAAAGTTTAAGAAAATCACATGTATTTAATGGCCTCTGAGGGCAATACACAGGATGATGATGATTTATTAGTGAAGAAACTCTCAATCAAAAAAAGTTATGTCAGATGAGTTTGGAAATGCATATATACATATGTCCTAAAACACTGTTAATATTTAACACGTTATAATAATTTACTGTCAATAGTTAACTTGGGGATAATGACACGTTATTACTATGATCATATATACAGTATTGACATATTACACAGACTATTACCTTGGTCAGTGAGGTAGTCCAAGGGTGTGTGTCCGAGGGAGTTTTGTTTCTTCATGTCTGTTTCAGGGATCTGCTTCAGCTGCTGTTGCAAGTCATCAGCATTGATTCCTCGCCTCCGACATATGAAGTGGAGCGGTGTGTTTCCGTACATGTCAGCCTTGTCTCCCTGATGGATCAATGTCAGAATATCCTTTATCTGATGTGATCTCTTGAACAGAACATGGAGTGGTGTTACCCCATTGTGATCCTGTTTGTTGATGTCTCCCTTTGCTGTGTTGACAACTTGGCGGATTACATTAACGTCAACCTGTACGTTGCCACACAGGTGATGAAATGGTGTGGTACCATGTTCATCAGCTTTATTGAAGTCACCTTTCCCTTCCCTGATCACTAAATCCACAGTGTCCAGTTGAAGACCAGAGTATGCAGATATATGGTGCAGTGGGGTACTCTTATTCTGCTCACAATAGTTCAGGCCACCTTTACCCTCAGTGATTATCCATTTCATTTCTTCCGTTGTAAATGTTCGCCATTTTGAAAGGTAGTGAAGAGGTGTCTGTCCAAACTGATCCCATGTTTTATCATCTCCTCCTCCTTTAGTGATGATCACTCGTATCGTGTCCATGACGACTCGATGTTGTTCATCATCATACTCATCATCATCATCATCATCATCAGCAGCAGCAGAAGGATCAGCATCAGTAGTTGAGTGCTTGGACTGACAAATGTATTGAATAGGCGTTCGCCCTCTCCCATCCTGTAGGCTCACATCAGCTCCAGCCTTCACTAAACTCTGTACAGCAGTAAAATGTCCACTCTTCAGAGCTGTCCACAACATGGTTTCTCCATCCTCTCCTGGTTGGTTGATGAATCGTTTTGATCCATCCTGGAAACAAACACAGGATTTTAAAGAACCGAACAATGTCATTTACACTGTGTCTATTATCAATATGGTCTTTAAAGATACATATAAATTAGAATATAACGTTCTTTCATTTCATGCTTAATTAACTGTTGTGAACCATTTTGGTAATTGATGCCCCTTTACAGCAAAGATTACACTATATTTAATTAATGAATACAAATTTAAAGTTAAAGTCAAAAATAAAATACAGTAACCTTCCGATGAAAGATCAAATAACCAAATTTATCATACAATGGATGGTGTTCTCGGCAGGATAAAGGTGACGGATATTTTTCTATATACGTTGGGGTCATATACGGATAAAAATGAAAATTACACTACCAAAACATGTTCATCCCGAGTTGAAATCTACCGAGCGAACATTTTATTAATACCCCCAGGTAACAAAGGCAGTTTGAGTCACATATTCATTTACCGAACGTCAATCTTCACTGTTCCATAATGTGACTTGTGTAAAGGGGATTTTAGAATTAGCTGCTTTAGGAGGTTCCTTACCAATTGAAGAAATCTCAAGAAATTGCTAATATTTCATTAGTTATATGAAAAACATATGCTAAATCCATTTCTGTAATAAAAACTAGTGGTCCCCGTGCTCGTTTTTTATATTTTTATTTTTGAGCTCCCACTACCATTTCACACTATCATTATGAAAACCAACAAACATATTTCATAATTATTTTTTCTCAATAGAAGGTTTATGGTTCAAATATATGCACAAAGAAAAAGCAACCTTTTTTTATTTTGAAGTATTTTGACTTGAATTTAAAGTTCACAAAATAAATTTGTTTTCTGTTGAACATTCATAAGTATATAACTTAATCTTAAGATTTGTAAGAAACTATTTGATAGAAATACTAGTACAAAACAAAATTAACCAAACAAAATCATATATATCAAGATTAACGTGAAAAATAATTTGAAAAAAAAACCCATTCAACAATTCTAAAGTTTTAGTAGCAAGGGAGATACTTCTTACACATTAGATTATAGAGCAAAATGACAACATATATATTTTTATCATAAAACTAATACTTTATTGCACAATAATGATTCACTGATTTTATTATTATATTTCTAGACAGTTAAATTTTCCTTTCTGCATGACGAACACTGTTACTGGAAATGTACATTAAGGCTACAAGTATAACATTGTTATATATATTTGGGATAATGCTATCTTCACTTCTACAAATTATTGTACTTTTTCGGACCGATTCCCTTGACCCACACCTTCAGAGAAAGGCAACTATCGCCAGCACTGATCGTACCAACAGTTTACCACATGACAATCGCTTCGTCGTATGGTCAGTGCTGGCGATAGTTGCCTTACTCTGAGGGTGTGGGTTCGAGTCCCACATTGGACGCGGCCGGAAAAACTACAAGAATGTGTTCTATTGATGGTAATGCTATCCCAAATGTAACGGCATGTATTTCTAAGTATTTCAAAGTGCACCAAATTATGATATGAGATTAACAAATCCTGTTATCTCAGTTTGTTTCATCTGAGCAGGTTTAGTATTTAATTAATCACTTAATTAATGTACATAATAAATACAAGAACAAATGTTTATAACTTACCCTCTATTCAATGACAATACCATGGTTAACATCAACATTATAAAAATAGTATAAAACTATACAAAAAAAAGAAACACATGGTTGTTGGGTTTTTTTTAATTTCAAAAACGAAAACCATACCTCTAGCATTTATATTCTCGTCAAAATATAATTAATATTGATAATAACATTAACTGACACCCTTATGTTTGGAAAGAATCAATTTTGCTTGTAAACGTTGACTTTGATTTAATCTTTTTACAATAAGTAAAAATAACAACGCAATAAGTAACATCTTGCACGTGTAAATTGTGCAGTACAAGGCTGCAGTGTAAGGCTATAGAAATGCAACTTGCTTTCGGTAAAAAGGCATTCATTAAGAAGATGTTCCCAAGCCTAATTAGCATGTGACAATGTAGGAAAAGAGATAGGTTGCGTAAGAAAGCAAACAGAACAAATAGTTTATCTGATATTACAAAATTCAAAAAGCAACGAGAAAAAGTTAATAATGTGAAGTATTATGCAAAGGAAAACTTTTCTGCTAATATTGATAATTTCCTCCTTGATTCGTATGTTGAAAGTAAGAGTTCTTATTGGAAACTACTACGTTATTTAGTGAAGCAATCTGGCTCTAGCACCTGCATACCGCCTCTTAAATGTAATGATGATACTTCCAATCCATATCAACATTATAAAATAACAATGTATGTCTACCGACATTCAATAAGCGAACAGGAGCTGTTTTCAATTCTCTCATTATAAGGAAAGAGGAAATTGAAGATGTCAATAAATGTTTGCATGTGAAAAAAACGTCTGGTCCCGACAAAATAAGCCATCAACTTTTGAAAAATGTTGTTCCCTCAATAAGTCATGTGTTATGTTTATTGTTTAATATGTCTTTACAAACATGTGCGTTTCCATTTGAATGGAAAATTGCCAATGTCATGCCTCTCTTTAAGAAAGGTGACCCAACTTTAGGGTCTAACTATATACCGATTTCACTTATCAGTTGTGTTGGTAAAGTGTTTGAAAGAGTTGTTTTGAAACATTTGTTCAATTATTTTCATACAAACAAACTTCTTTATAAATACTATCCCCTATAGGTTCTTATTTTGTGGTATATATAAATATATATATATTCTTTGCTGAGGGATGCAGCTCTCGCTGGGGATGTAGCTCTTGGCGATTGGGTCTCCCACAGAAAGACAAAACACAAGAGTCTCTCTATCCTGTCTTTATTAGAGGTGAGAGCGGGCCACCTAGCATGGCGACGCCGTCCTGTTGTTCTGGCATTACAGCTCAGCATTTCCGAGTAGGGGCGGCTTATTTCATATATATATCCTTATTAACATATCTGAGTGATTCTACCAATTTACTGGACACTCACGGCCATTGGTACTTTAATTCAATCGATACTAGCTCGTGAGTCACGGCCGTACTAGAGATATCATTTTAGTCATAGTTGCTATGAGTCATCTAATCATCTTAACCAATTCTTTAATGTTATATTTGATTTACAAAATGGAGAGACTTTTCATCTATATCTATTGAAAAAGTATTCACCAAACATGGTTATATTACTCACATTGGAATAACACAACAAATCACATGTAGATATCTATATTTCACATTCTAACATCATTCCTCATCAATCATTACATTATTATTTTATGTGTTTACAATTCACTAACATTTTACACCAATATATATTTATTGTAATTTCAGGCATATATGCATTATTCTATATAGGTGATAATACCAATCTGGCTTTCAGCCTGGACATTCAACTGTACATCAGCTGATAGAAATATATCATCAGATTTGTAAATCTTTAGTTAGAAAAGAAAATTACTGTATGGTGTTTTGTGATGTGTCAAAAGCATTCGATCGGGTTTGGCATAGAGGTTTGTTATTAAAACTTGAAAAATATGGTATACACAGGCAGTTATTGGGATGGTTAACAAGTTACATAAGTAAACGCAGTCAGAGCGTGTTTGTAAATGGATCAATTTCTAAACTAAGAATACTCCAAGCTGGTATCCCGCAAGGGTCAGTTTCTAAGCCTATTTTTATTTATTGAGTACATATGTACATAAATGATATAGCAGATGAGTTAGATTGTCTAACGCGTCTTTTTGTTGATGACTCGTCACTTGGTTGCTTGTCAGTGAACAATAGTGAAATAGAAATGAAGCTGAATGCTAATTTATGCAAGCTTAACATGTGGGGTAAAAAGTGGTTTATCATATGTAACCCAGACAACTCCGAAGCTGTGCTATTTTCGCTACAATGTACATCTTTACCTTGATGGAGTTGAAGTTCAAATGGTTGAGAAGCATAAACACCTTGGCGTAATTTTAGCAAGAAATGGGAAATCGGTAGACCATATCGAAACTATTATAAAAAGAGTTTCAAAGATGGTAACCTTCCTCCGAAACCTAAAATATGAATTAAGTAGAGATACTCTTTAAAATATCTAGTTATGTTTATGAGACCGCATCTCGAATACTCGTGCGAAGTCTGGGATTGGTATACACAAGATCAAGTCAATAAATTAGAGCAAATCCAGTTACAAGCAGTAAGGATTATTACTGAATTACCCAAATATACATCTAAGACTTCTTTTATACCTTGAATCTGGTTTGGAACCACTACAAGAACGTCGGAGAAAAAGAAAATTAAACTTCATGTACAGAATCCAAAATCAAATGGCTCCCCATTATCTTACTGACTTACTTCCCCAAAACGTCGGTTCAAAAAGTAATTACAATCTACGTAACTGCCAAAATATTGCAACTTCTTACTCCAGACTTAAACAGTCAAAGGAATCTTTCTTCCCATCTGCAATATGTTCATGGAATAAGCTATCAAATAATATCCGCAAATCAGAAAGCGTTCCAGTATTTAAAACATGTATAACTGATAAGTGTGCCTCTGCTCCACGATATTTTTCTTATGGTATACGAAAATTAAACATTTTCCACTCAAAACTATGTTATGCTGTCGGCACATTAAATTTTGATTTAAACAACATTGGAATGAAACCTAATCCAAAGTGTATGTGTGGTGATAATGTTGAGAACTCTTACAATTTATTGTTTGAATGTTATCTATACAAGAATCAGAGAGAAAAATTCATGTCATCATTAGAGCGCATACTTCATGCAACATGTTTGTCAATAAATCTTGAACTTTTGTTAGAGGGAAGTGCAGACCTGTCATTTTGTCAAAATATAAATGTATTTCTTCTAGTCCAATCATTTATTCACGAGACCAAACGATTTGTGTAACACATTTCTACTTATGTATCAGTTCTTTAAACGTTAGGTTTCTTCTTGCAATTCTGTCTTGTCCAGTACTTGTCATCCTTTTCTTAAGAATGTAATGTTATATATTGTAAATACCAAGGATAGGGTATCCTAAGTTGGACAACTTGTTCCCAATCATTTTCATTGCGAAAAAATATGTTTAAACCAACATGTGACGTCTTGACGCTCCCACAAGGAACAAGAAGACTGCAAGCTGAAGAATCCCTTATCCCTATTGACCGCATGTGAATGTCAAAATAGCTCAAGAAGAGATAATACCCAGAGATCGAACTCACTAACGGCAGCATTTGTATAAACAATAGTTGAGAATAAGTCTCAAAATGTGTGCATTATGTTTTTCAGGAATAGAGGTTTGTCCATACCCTCGCGGAAAGAGGTTTAATTTTACCACCAAGGTGTGTTTAACGGTCATTCTAGGACATGTTTAACGGTCATTCTAGGAAATGTTTAATGGTCATTCTAGGACATGTTTAACGGTCATTCTAGGATATGTTTAATGGTCATTCAGGGACATGTTTAACGGTCATTCTAGGACATGCTGAATGACGTTATCGTCACCTATATTCGCACTTAATTTGTTACCTATGTGTTATCCCAATAACATACATATGTCAAGCTAGTGATGAATTTATATTACCTTGTATGATTAACTGATAATTGTTTTTCTACTAGCACTCTTAGATCTTATATTTACACGTTAATTGATCGACCTGCTGTGAAGTCCTTTTTTTACGTTTAAGTAGGTAAATTCGGTGATCCCCTATTGATATTTCTGAATTCCTTTGTTCATTCAAACGGGAACATCATAACTATTACAGTTTTAGCAACTTCTATTATATGTGTGATATTCCCGCTCAATATGTGGAAAACGAAGATAAAAATGCTGTTTTTCTTCATAAAGTGCTTAATATAACTTTATTTCACATATCTCCGTATATGATTAATTTGTAGCTGGAAGGATACTAAGTTTAATCGTTGAAAGCACATGCTGTATTTAGGTAGAACAAATTGCTTTAGAATAACAGAATTTGCCGAAGGGAGTATTACTATTAATGCCGATAAGTCTGTAAATCGTTTGGTGACCCAGCATTTTCTTTAATTTTTGGATAAAAAACATAATAAACATGTTATTTTGAAAAAAAAGAGTTTCTAATTTAGTTTGTTTGGCGAGAAAAAAAATGCAAAATGTGTACTATTGAAGGTAGTATTATCCCAATGTAACAATGTTAAGCTTTAGGTTTGGTAGTTGAAGAAATATGTTTAGGATGAATACTCTAGTAAAACGCATACATACGTCACATAAAGCCAGTAGTTCAAACAGCGTTTATATTCATACAGCTCTTGAGGGATTAATTGTAACCTATAAACACACACATACAGTCCCTACATTGTATCCCCCTCTCTTTTAAACCTCCCCTCTGCACAAATGCATTCAGTCCCTTTAACGTATCCACCTCTCATTTACCACACCCCTCCACAAAACACATACAGACCCTCCAACATATCCCCCTCTGATTTAATAATAACGTATCCCCTCTGATTTACTACATCCCTCTACACAAACACATACAGTCCCTCCAACGTATCCAATCTGATTTACTACATCCCTCTACACAAACACATACAGTCCCTCCAACGTTTTCCCTCTGATTTACCACAACCCTCTACACAAACACATACAGTCCCTCCAACGTATCCCCTCTGATTTACGACACCTCGCTGCACAAACACTTACAGTGCCTCCAACGTATCCCCTCTGATTTACTACATCCCTCTTCACAAACACATACAGTCCCTCCAACGTATCCCCCTCTGATTTACTACATCCCTCTACACAAACACATATCGTCCCTCAAACGTATCCCCTCTGATTTACTACATCCCTCTACACAAACACATACAGTCTCTCCAACGTATCCCCCTCTGATTTACTACATCCCTCTACACAAACACATACAGTCCCTCCAACGTATCCCCCTCTGATTTACTACATCCCTATAAACAAACACATATCGTCCCTCAAACGTATCCCCCTCTGATTTACCACAATCCTCTACACAAACACATACAGTCAATCCAACGTATCCCCTCTGATTTACTACATCACTCTACACAAACACATACAGTCCCTCCAACGTATTCCCCTCAGATTTACTACATCCCTCTACACAAACACATACAGTCCCTCCAACGTTTCCCCTCTCATTTACCACAACCCTCTACACAAACACATACAGTCCCTCCAACGTATCCCCTCTGATTTACGACACCTCGCTGAACAAACACTTACAGTCCCTCCAACGTATCCCCTCTGATTTACTACATCCCTCTTCACAAACACATACAGTCCCTCGAACGTATCCCCTCTGATTTACTACATCACTCTACACAAACACATACAGTCCCTCCAACGTTTCCCCTCTGATTTACGACACCTCGCTACACAAACACTTACAGTCCCTCCAACTTATCCCCTCTGATTTACTACATCCCTCTTCACAAACACATACAGTCCCTCCAACGTATCCCCCTCTGATTTACTACATCCCTCTACACAAAAACATATCGTCAGTCAAACGTATCCCCTCTGATTTACTACATCCCTCTACACAAACACATACAGTCTCTCCAACGTATCCCCCTCTGATTTACTACATCCCTCTACACAAACACATACAGTCCCTCCAACGTATCCCCCTCTGATTTACTACATCCCTCTACACAAACACATATCGTCCCTCAAACGTATCCCCCTCTGATTTACCACAATCCTCTACACAAACACATACAGTCCCTCCAACGTATCCCCTCTGATTTACTACATCACTCTACACAAACACATACAGTCCCTCCAACGTATCCCCTCTGATGTACCTCACCCCTCTACACAAACACATACAGTCCCTCCAACGTATTCCCCTCTGATTTACGACACCCCTCTACACAAACATATACAGATCCTCCAATGTATCCCCTCTGATTACCACACCCCTCTACACAAAAACAAAAAGTCGTTCCAACGTATCCCCTCTGATGTACCACACCCCTCTACACAAACACATACAGATCCTCAAACATATCTCCCTCTGATTTAATAATAACGTATCCCCCTCTGAGTTACTACACCCCTCTACACAAACACATACAGTTCCTGCAACGATTCCTCCTCTGATTTAATAATAACGTATCCCCCTCTGATTTACTACATCCCTCTACACAAACATATACAGTCCTTCCAACGTATCTTCCTCTGATTTACCACAACCCTCTACACAAACACATACAGTCCCTCCAACGTATCCCCCTCTGATTTACTACATCTCTCTACACAAACACATATCGTCAATGCAACGTTTCCATCTCTGATTTACCAAAACCCTCTACACAAACACATACAGTCCCTCCAACATATCTCCCTATGATTTACCACAACCCTCTACACAAACACATAAAGATCCTCCAACGTATCCCACTCTGATTTACTACAACCCTCTACACAAACACATACAGTTCATCCAACGTATCCCCCTCTGATTTACTACAACCCTCTACACAAACACATACAGTCCCTCCAACGTATCCCCTCTGATTTACTACATCCCTCTACACAAACACATACAGTCCCTCCAACGTTTCCCCTCTGATTTACCACAACCCTCTACACAAACACATACAGTCCCTCCAACGTATCCCCTCTGATTTACGACACCTCGCTACACAAACACTTACAGTCCCTCCAACGTATCCCCTCTGATTTACTACATCCCTCTACACAAACACATATCGTCCCTCAAACGTATCCCCCTCTGATTTACCACAATCCTCTACACAAACACATACAGTCCCTCCAACGTATCCCCTCTGATTTACTACATCACTCTACACAAACACATACAGTCCCTCCAACGTATCCCCTCTGATGTACCTCACCCCTCTACACAAACACATACAGTCCCTTCAACGTATTCCCCTCTGATTTACGACACCCCTCTACACAAACATATACAGATCCTCCAATGTATCCCCTCTGATTACCACACCCCTCTACACAAAAACAAAAAGTCGTTCCAACGTATCCCCTCTGATGTACCACACCCCTCTACACAAACACATACAGATCCTCAAACATATCTCCCTCTGATTTAATAATAACGTATCCCCCTCTGAGTTACTACACCCCTCTACACAAACACATACAGTTCCTGCAACGATTCCTCCTCTGATTTAATAATAACGTATCCCCCTCTGATTTACTACATCCCTCTACACAAACATATACAGTCCTTCCAACGTATCTTCCTCTGATTTACCACAACCCTCTACACAAACACATACAGTCCCTCCAACGTATCCCCCTCTGATTTACTACATCTCTCTACACAAACACATATCGTCAATGCAACGTTTCCATCTCTGATTTACCAAAACCCTCTACACAAACACATACAGTCCCTCCAACATATCTCCCTATGATTTACCACAACCCTCTACACAAACACATAAAGATCCTCCAACGTATCCCACTCTGATTTACTACAACCCTCTACACAAACACATACAGTTCATCCAACGTATCCCCCTCTGATTTACTACAACCCTCTACACAAACACATACAGTCCCTCCAACGTATCCCCTCTGATTTACTACATCCCTCTACACAAACACATACAGTCCCTCCAACGTTTCCCCTCTGATTTACCACAACCCTCTACACAAACACATACAGTCCCTCCAACGTATCCCCTCTGATTTACGACACCTCGCTACACAAACACTTACAGTCCCTCCAACGTATCCCCTCTGATTTACTACATCCCTCTACACAAACACATACAGTCCCTCCAACGTTTCCCCTCTGATTTACCACAACCCTCTACACAAACACATACAGTCCCTCCAAAGTATCCCCTCTGGTTTACGACACCTCGCTACACAAACACTTACAGTCCCTCCAACGTATCCCCTCTGATTTACTACATCCCTCTTCACAAACACATACAGTCCCTCCAACGTATCCCCCTCTGATTTACTACATCCCTCTACACAAACACATATCGTCAGTCAAACGTATCCCCTCTGATTTACTACATCCCTCTACACAAACACATACAGTCTCTCCAACGTACCCCCCTCTGATTTACTACATCCCTCTACACAAACACATACAGTCCCTCCAACGTATCCCCCTCTGATTTACTACATCCCTCTACACAAACACATATCGTCCCTCAAACGTATCCCCTCTGATTTACTACATCCCTCTACACAAACACATACAGTCTCTCCAACGTATCCCCCTCTGATTTACTACATCCCTCTACACAAACACATACAGTCCCTCCAACGTATCCCCCTCTGATTTACTACATCCCTATAAACAAACACATATCGTCCCTCAAACGTATCCCCCTCTGATTTACCACAATCCTCTACACAAACACATACAGTCAATCCAACGTATCCCCTCTGATTTACTACATCACTCTACACAAACACATACAGTCCCTCAAACGTATTCCCCTCAGATTTACTACATCCCTCTACACAAACACATACAGTCCCTCCAACGTTTCCCCTCTCATTTACCACAACCCTCTACACAAACACATACAGTCCCTCCAACGTATCCCCTCTGATTCACGACACCTCGCTGCACAAACACTTACAGTCCCTCCAACGTATCCCCTCTGATTTACTACATCCCTCTTCACAAACACATACAGTCCCTGCAACGTATCCGTCTCTGATTTACTACATACCTCTACACAAACACATATCGTCCCTCCAACGTTTCCCCTCTGATTTACCACAACCCTCTACACAAACACATACAGTCCCTCCAACATATCCCCTCTGATTTACTACATCCCTCTACACAAACACATACAGTCCCTCCAACGTTTCCCCTCTGATTTACGACACCTCGCTACACAAACACTTACAGTCCCTCCAACGTATCCCCTCTGATTTACTACATCCCTCTTCACAAACACATACAGTCCCTCCAACGTATCCCCCTCTGATTTACTACATCCCTCTACACAAACACATATCGTCAGTCAAACGTATCCCCTCTGATTTACTACATCCCTCTACACAAACACATACAGTCTCTCCAACGTATCCCCCTCTGATTTACTACATCCCTCTACACAAACACATACAGTCCCTCCAACGTATCCCCCTCTGATTTACTACATCCCTCTACACAAACACATACAGTCCCTCCAACGTATCCCCTCTGATTTACTACATCACTCTACACAAACACATACAGTCCCTCCAACGTATCCCCTCTGATGTACCTCACCCCTCTACACAAACAGATACAGTCCCTCCAACGTATTCCCCTCTGATTTACGACACCCCTCTACACAAACATATACAGATCCTCCAATGTATCCCCTCTGATTACCACACCCCACTACACAAAAACAAAAAGTCGTTCCAACGTATCCCCTCTGATGTACCACACCCCTCTACACAAACACATACAGATCCTCAAACATATCTCCCTCTGATTTAATAATAACGTATCCCCCTCTGAGTTACTACACCCCTCTACACAAACACATACAGTTCCTGCAACGATTCCTCCTCTGATTTAATAATAACGTATCCCCCTCTGATTTACTACATCCCTCTACACAAACATATACAGTCCTTCCAACGTATCTTCCTCTGATTTACCACAACCCTCTACACAAACACATACAGTCCCTCCAACGTATCCCCCTCTGATTTACTACATCTCTCTACACAAACACATATCGTCAATGCAACGTTTCCATCTCTGATTTATCAAAACCCTCTACACAAACACATACAGTCCCTCCAACATATCTCCCTATGATTTACCACAACCCTCTACACAAACACATAAAGATCCTCCAACGTATCCCACTCTGATTTACTACAACCCTCTACACAAACACATACAGTTCATCCAACGTATCCCCCTCTGATTTACTACAACCCTCTACACAAACACATACAGTCCCTCCAACGTATCCCCTCTGATTTACTACATCCCTCTACACAAACACATACAGTCCCTCCAACGTTTCCCCTCTGATTTACCACAACCCTCTACACAAACACTTACAGTCCCTCCAACGTATCCCCTCTGATTTACTACATCCCTCTACACAAACACATACAGTCCCTCCAACGTTTCCCCTCTGATTTACCACAACCCTCTACACAAACACATACAGTCCCTCCAACGTATCCCCTCTGATTTACGACACCTCGCTACACAAACACTTACAGTCCCTCCAACGTATCCCCTCTGATTTACTACATCCCTCTTCACAAACACATACAGTCCCTCCAACGTATCACCCTCTGATTTACTACATCCCTCTACACAAACACATATCGTCAGTCAAACGTATCCCCTCTGATTTACTACATCCCTCTACACAAACACATACAGTCTCTCCAACGTACCCCCCTCTGATTTACTACATCCCTCTACACAAACACATACAGTCCCTCCAACGTATCCCCCTCTGATTTACTACATCCCTCTACACAAACACATATCGTCCCTCAAACGTATCCCCCTCTGATTTACCACAATCCTCTACACAAACACATACAGTCCCTCCAACGTATCCCCTCTGATTTACTACATCACTCTACACAAACACATACAGTCCCTCCAACGTATCCCCTCTGATGTACCTCACCCCTCTACACAAACACATACAGTCCCTCCAACGTATTCCCCTCTGATTTACGACACCCCTCTACACAAACATATACAGATCCTCCAATGTATCCCCTCTGATTACCACACCCCTCTACACAAAAACAAAAAGTCGTTCCAACGTATCCCCTCTGATGTACCACACCCCTCTACACAAACACATACAGATCCTCCAACATATCTCCCTCTGATTTAATAATAACGTATCCCCCTCTGAGTTACTACACCCCTCTACACAAACACATACAGTTCCTGCAACGATTCCTCCTCTGATTTAATAATAACGTATCCCCCTCTGATTTACTACATCCCTCTACACAACCATACACAGTCCTTCCAACGTATCTTCCTCTGATTTACCACAACCCTCTACACAAACACATACAGTCCCTCCAACGTATCCCCCTCTGATTTACTACATCCCTCTACACAAACACATATCGTCAATGCAACGTTTCCATCTCTGATTTACCAAAACCCTCTACACAAACACATACAGTCCCTCCAACATATCTCCCTATGATTTACCACAACCCTCTACACAAACACATAAAGATCCTCCAACGTATCCCCCTCTCATTTACTACACCCCTCTACACAAACACATACAGTCCCTCCAACGTATCTCCCTATGATGTACCACAACCCTCTACACAAACATAAACAGTCCTTCAAACGTATCTTCCTCTGATGTACCACAACCCTCTACACAAACACATACAGATCCTCAAACGTATCTCCCTATGATTTACCACAACCCTCTACACAAACACATACAGTCCCTCCAACGTATCTCCCTATGATTTACCACAGCCCTCTACACAAACACATACTGATCCTCCAACGTATCTCCCTATGATTTACAACAACCATCTTCACAAACACATATCGATCCTCCAACGTATCTCACTATGATTTACCACAACCCTCTACACAAACACATACAGATCCTCCAACGTATCTCCCTATGATTTACCACAGCCCTCTACACAAACACATACAGATCCTCCAACGTATCTCCCTATGATTTACCACAACCCTCTACACAAACACATACAGATCCTCCAACGTACTCACTATGATTTACCACACCCCTGTACACAAACACATACAGTCCCTCCAACGTATCTCCCTATGATTTACCACAGCCCTCTACACAAACACATACAGATCCTCCAACGTATCTCCCTATGATTTACCACAACCCTCTACACAAACACATACAGATCCTCCAACGTATCTCCCTATGATTTACCACAACCCTCTACACAAACACATACAGTCCTTCCAACGTATCTCCATATGATTTACCACAACCCTCTACACAATCATAAACAGTCCTTCCAACGTATCTCCCTCTGATGTACCACACCCCTGTACACAAACATAAACAGTCCTTCCAACGTATCTCCCTCTGATGTACCACACCCCTGTACACAAACACATAGAGTCCCTCCAACGTATCTCCCTATGATTTACCACAGCCCTCTACACAAACACATACAGATCCTCCAACGTATCTACCTATGATTTACCACAAACTCTACACAAACACATACATTCCTTCAAACGTTTCTCCCTATACTTTACCACAACCCTCTACACAAACATAAACAGTCCTTCCACCGTATCTCTCTCTGATATGCCACACCCCTCTACACAAACATAAACAGTCCCTCCAACGTATCTCCCTATGATTTACCACAGCCCTCTACACAAACACATACAGTCCCTCCAACGTATCTCCCTATGATGTACCACATCCCTCTACACAAACACATACAGTCCCTCCAACGTATCTCCCTATGATTTACCACAGCCCTCTACACAAACACATACAGATCCTCCAACGTATCTCCCTAAGATTTACCACAGCCCTCTACACAAACACAAACAGATCCTCCAACGTCTCTCCCTATGATTTACCACAGCCCTCTACACAAACACATACAGATCCTCCAACGTATCTCCCTATGATTTACCACAACCCTCTTCACAAACACATACAGATCCTCAAACGTATCTCCCTATGATTTACCACAACCCTCTACACAAACACATCAAGTCCCTCCAACGTATCTCCCTCTGATTTACTACAACCCTCTACACAAACACATACAGTCCCTCCAACGTATCCCCCTCTAATTTACTTCAACCCTCTACACAAACACATACAGTCCCTCCAACTTATCTCCGTCTGTTTTACTACAACCCTCTACACAAACACATACAGTCCCTCCAACGTATCCCCCTCTGATTTACTACAACCCTCTACACAAACACATAAAGTCCATCCAACGTATCTCCCTATGATTTACCACAACCCTCTACACAAACATAAACAGTTCCTCTAACGTATCTCCCTCTGATTTACTACAACCCTCTACACAAACACATACAGTCCCTCCAACGTATCCCCCTCTGATTTACTACAACCCTCTACACAAACACATACAGTCCCTCCAACGTATCCACCTCTGATGTACCACACCCCTGTACACAAACACATACAGTCCCTCCAACGTATCTCCCTATGATTTACCACAGCCCTCTACACAAACACATACAGATCCTCCAACGTATCCCCCTATGATTTACCACAAACTCTACACAAACACATACATTCCTTCAAACGTTTCTCCCTATGATTTACCACAACCCTCTACACAAACATAAACAGTTCCTCAAACGTATCTCCCTATGATTTACCACAAGCCTCTACACAAACACATACAGTCCCTCCAACGTATCTCCCTCTAATTTACTACATACCTCTCCACAAACACATACAGTCCCTCCAACGTATCCCCCTCTGATTTACTACAACCCTCTACACAAACACATACGGTCCCTCCAACGTATCTCCCTCTTATGTACCACACCCCTCTACACAAACACATACAGATCCTCAAACGTATCTCCCTATGATTTACCACAGCCCTCTACACAAACACATACAGTCCATCCAACGTATCTTCCTATGATTTACCACAACCCTCTACACAAACACATACAGATCCTCCAACGTATCTCCCTATGATTTACCACAGCAATCTACACAAACACATACAGTCCATCCAACGTATCTCCCTATGATTTACCACAACCCTCTACACAAACATAAACAGTCCCTCAAACGTATCCCCCTCTGATTTACCACAACCCTCTACATAAACACATACAGATCCTCAAACGTATCCCCCTATGATTTACAACATCCCTCTACACAAACATAAACAGTCCTTCCAACGTATCTCCCTATGATGTACCACAACCCTCTACACAAACACATACAGATCCTCCAACGTATCTCCATATGATTTACCACAGCCCTCTACACAAACATAAACAGTCCTTCCAACGTATCTCCCTATGATGTACCACAACCCTCTACACAAACACATACAGATCCTCCAACGTATCTCCATATGATTTACCACAGCCCTCTACACAAACACATACAGATCCTCCAACGTATCTCCCTCTAATTTACTACACCCCTCTACACAAACACATACAGTCCCTCCAACGTATCTCCCTATGATGTACCACAACCCTCTACACAAACACATACAGATCCTCCAACGTATCTCCATATGATTTACCACAGCCCTCTACACAAACACATACAGATCCTCCAACGTATCTCAATATGATTTACCACAGCCCTCTACACAAACATAAACAGTCCATCCAGCGTATCTCCCTATGATTTACCACAACCCTCTACACAAACACATACAATCCCTCCAACGTATCTCCCTATGATTTACCACAACCCTCTACACAAACATAAACAGTCCTTCCAACGTATCTCAGTATGATGTACCACAACCCTCTACAAAAACACATACATATCCTCAAACGTATCTCCCTATGATTTACCACAGCCCTCTACACAAACACATACAGTCCCTCCAACGTATCTCCCTCTGATTTACCACAACCCTCTACACAAACACATACAGTCCCTCCAACGTATCTCCCTATGATTTACCACAACCCTCTACACAAACACATACAATCCCTCCAACGTACCTCCCTCTGATTTACCACAACCCTCTACACAAACACATACAGATCCTCCAACGTATCTCCATATGATTTACCACAGCCCTCTACACAAACACATACAGATCCTCCAACGTATCTCCCTATGATTTACAACAACCCTCTTCACAAACACATACCGATCCTCCAACGTATCTCCCTATGATTTCCCACAACCCTCTACACAAACACATACAATCCCTCCAACGTACCTCCCTCTGATTTACCACAACCCTCTACACAAACACATACAGATCCTCCAACGTATCTCCATATGATTTACCACAGCCCTCTACACAAACACATACAGATCCTCCAACGTATCTCCCTATGATTTACAACAACCCTCTTCACAAACACATACCGATCCTCCAACGTATCTCCCTATGATTTACCACAACCCTCTACACAAACACATACAGATCCTCCAACGTATCTCCCTATGATTTACCACAACCCTCTACACAAACACATACAGATCCTCCAACGTATTTCCCTATGATTTACCACAACCCTCTACACAAACACATAAAGTCCTTTCAACGTATCTCCCTATGATTTACCACAACCCTCTACACAAACACATACAGATCCTCCAACGTAACTCCCTATGATTTACCACAGCCCTCTACACAAACACATACAGATCCTCCAACGTATTTACCTATGATTTACCACAAACTCTACACAAACACATACATTCCTTCAAACGTTTCTCCCTATAATTTACCACAACCCTCTACACAAACATAAACAGTCCTTCCACCGTATCTCCCTCTGATATACCACACCCCTCTACACAAACATAAACAGTCCCTCCAACGTATCTCCCTATGATTTACCACAGCCCTCTACACAAACACATACAGTCCCTCCAACGTATCTCCAAATGATGTACCACATCCCTCTACACAAACACATACAGTCCCTCCAACGTATCTCCCTATGATTTACCACAGCCCTCTACACAAACACATACAGATCCTCCAATGTATCTCCCAATGATTTACCACAGCCCTCTACACAAACACAAACAGATCCTCAAACGTATCTCCCTATGATTTACCACAACCCTCTTCACAAACACATACAGATCCTCAAACGTATCTCCCTATGATTTACCACAACCCTCTACACAAACACATAAAGTCCCTCCAACGTATCTCCATCTGATTTACTACAACCCTCTACACAAACACATACAGTCCCTCCAACGTATCCCCCTCTAATTTACTTCAACCCTCTACACAACCACATACAGTCCCTCCAACTGATCTCCGTCTGTTTTACTACAACCCTCTACACAAACACATACAGTCCCTCCAACGTATCCCACTCTGATTTACTACAACTCTCTACACAAACACATACAGTTCATCCAACGTATCCCCCTCTGATTTACTACAACCCTCTACACAAACACATACAGTCCATCCAACGTATCTCCCTATGATTTACCACAACCCTCTACACAAACATAAACAGTTCCTCTAACGTATCTCCCTCTGATTTACTACAACCCTCTACACAAACACATACAGTCCCTCCAACGTATCCCCCTCTGATTTACTACAACCCTCTACACAAACACATACAGTCCCTCCAACGTATCCCCCTCTGATTTACTACAACCCTCTACACAAACACATACAGTCCATCCAGCGTATCACCCTATGATTTACCACAACCCTCTACACAAACACATACAGTCCATCCAACGTATCCCCCTCTGATTTACTACAACCATCTACACAAACACATACAGTCCATCCAACGTATCTCCCTATGATTTACCACAACCATCTACACAAACATAAACAGTTCCTCAAACGTATCTCCCTATGATTTACCACAAGCCTCTACACAAACACATACAGTCCCTCCAACGTATCTCCCTCTAATTTACTACATACCTCTCCACAAACACATACGGTCCCTCCAACGTATCCCCCTCTGATTTACTACAACCCTCTACACAAACACATACGGTCCCTCCAACTTATCTCCCTCTTATGTACCACACCCCTCTACACAAACACATACAGATCCTCAAACGTATCTCCCTATGATTTACCACAGCCCTCTACACAAACACATACAGTCCATCCAACGTATCTTCCTATGATTTACCACAACCCTCTACACAAACACATACAGATCCTCCAACGTATCTCCCTATGATTTTCCACAGCAATCTACACAAACACATACAGTCCATCCAGCGTATCTCCCTATGATTTACCACAACCCTCTAAACAAACAAAAACAGTCCCTCAAACGTATCCCCCTCTGATTTACCACAACCCTCTACATAAACACATACAGATCCTCAAACGTATCCCCCTCAGATTTACTACATCCCTATACACAAACACATATCGTCCATGCAACATTTCCTCCACTGATTACCACACCCCTCTACATAAACACATACAGATCCTCAAACGTATCCCCCTATGATTTACAACATCCCTCTACACAAACATAAACAGTCCCTCCAACGTATCTCCCTATGATTTACCACAACCCTCTACACAAACACATATCGTCCCTCCAACGTATCTCCCTCTAATTTACTACAACCCTCTACACAAACACATACAGATCCTCAAACGTATCTCCCTATGATTTACCACAACCCTCTACACAAACACATACAGTCCCTCCAACGTATCCCCCTCTGATTTACCACAACCATCTACACAAACATAAACAGTCGCTCCAACGTATCTCCCTATGATTTACCACAGCCCTCTACACAAACATATACAGTCCCTCCAACGTATATCCCTCTGATTTACCACAACCCTCTACACAAACACATACAGTCCCTCCAACTTATCCCCCTCTGATGTACCACAACCCTCTACACAAACACATACAGATCCTCCAACGTATCTCCCTATGATTTACCATAACCCTCTACACAAACACATACAATTCCTTCAACGTATCCCCCTCTGATTAACTACAAGCCTCTACACAAACACATATCGTCATTGCAACATTTCCTCCTCTGATTACCACAACCCTATACACACACATACAGTCCCTCCAACGTATCTTCCTCTGATTTACCACAACCTTCTACACAAACACATACAGTCCCTCCAACGTATCTCCCTCTGATTTACCATACCCCTCTACACAAACACATACATATCCTCCAACGTATCTCCCTCTGATTTAATAATAAGGTATCTCCATATGATTTACCATAACCCTCTACACAAACACATACAATCCCTTCAACGTACCCCCCACTGATTTACTACAAGCCTCTACACAAACATATATCGTCAATTCAACATTTCCTCCTCTGATTACCACAGCCCTATACACACATACAGTCCCTCCAACGTATCTTCATCTGATTTACCACAACCCTCTACACAAACACATACAGTCCCTCCAACGTATCTTCCTCTGATTTACCACAACCCTCTACACAAACACATACAGTCCCTCCAACGTATCTCCCTATGATTTACTACATCCCTCTACACAAACACATACATTACCTCCAACGTATCCCATTCTGATTTACTACATCCCTCTACATAAGCACATATCGTCCATGCAACGTTTCCTCCTCTGATTTACCACAACCCTCTACACAAACACATACTGTCCCTCCAACGTATCCCCCTCTGATTTACTACATCCCTCTACACAAACATAAACAGTCCTTCAAACGTATTTCCCTCTGATGTACCACACCCCTCTACACAAACACATATCGTCCCTGAAAGGTTTCCTCCTCTGACTACCAAAACCCTATATGCACAAACAGATCCTCCAAACAATCTCCTTCTGATTCACCACAACCCTGTACACAAACACATACAGATCCTCCAACGTATCTCTCTCTGATTTAATAATAAGGTATCTCCCTTTGATTTACCACAACCTTCTACACAAACACATACAGTCCCTCCAACGTATCCCCTCTGACGTACCACAACCCTCTACACAAACACATATCGACCCTCAAACGTATCACCCTCTGATTTATTATATCCCTCTACACGAACACATACAGTCCCTCCAACTTATCCTCCTCTGATTTACCACAACCCTCTACACAAACATATACAGTCACTCCAACGTACCCCCTCTGATGTACCACAACCCTCTACACAAACGTATACAGTCCCTCCAACGTATCCCCCTCTGAATTACCAAAACCATCTACACGAACACATACAGTCACTCCAACGTATCCCCTACTGATTTACTACATCCCTCTCCACAAACGCATACAGTCCATCCAACGGATCCCCCTCTGATTTACTACATCCCTCTCCACAAACACATACAGTCCTTTCAACGTATCCCCTCTGATGAACCACATTCCTCTTAACAAGCACATACAGTCCCTCCAACGTATCCCCCTCTGATTTACTACATCCCTCGACACAAACAGATACAGTCCCTCCAACGTACCCCCCTCTGATTTACTACAACCGTTACACGAACACATACAGTCCCTCCAACGTATCCCCCTCTGATTTACCACATCCCGCTACACAAACACATACAGTCCCTGCAACGTACCCCCCTCTAATTTACTACAACCCTCTACACGAACACATACAGTCCCTTCAACGTATCCCCCTCTGATTTACTACATCCCGGTACACAAACACATACAGTCCCTCAAACGTATCCTCCTCTGATGTACCACAACCTTCTACATAAACCAACACATTCCACCGAAACGTATCCACCTCTGATTACCCCCGCCCTCTGCACAAACAGATAATGGTCCCTCCGACAAATACCTCTCTGATTTAACACATCCGTCGACACAAACAAATACAGTCCCTTCAACGTAAACCCCTCTGATTTACTAGATCCCTCTACACAAACACATACAGTCCCTCCAACGTATCCCCCTCTGATTAACTACACCCCTCTACACAAACATATACAGTCCCTCAAACGTATTCTCCTCTGATGTACCACAACCCTCTACACAAGCACATACAGTCCATCCAACGTATCCCCCTCTGATTTACTACAACCATCTACACAAACAAATACAGTGCCTCCAACATAACCCCCTCTGATTTACTACATCCCTCTCCACAAACACATACAGTCCCTCCAAAGTATCCCCCTCTGATTCACCACATCCCGCTACACAAACACATACACTCCCTTCAACGTATCCCCCTCTGATTTACTACATCTCTCTACGCAAACACTTACAGTCCATCCAACGTTTCCCCTCTAAAGTACCACAACCCTCTACACAAACACATACAGTGCCTCCACCGTATCCCCTCTGATTTACTACATCCCTCTACACAAACACATACAGTCCTTTCAACGTATCCCCTCTGATGTACCCCAATCCTCTTAACAAGCACATACAGTCCCTCCAACGTATCGCCATCCGATTACCACAACCGTCTACACAAGCACATACAGTCCCTCATAAGTATCCCCCTCTGATTGACTAAATCTCTCTATACAAAAACATACAGTCCCTTCAACGTATCCCCTCTGATGTACCACAAGCCTCTTACAAGCACATTCAGTCCCTCCAAAGTATTACCCTCTGATTAACTACATCCCTCTACACAAACACATACAGTCCCTCAAACGTATCCCCCTCTGATTTACCACAACCATCTACTCATTCACATACAGTCCCTCCAACGCATCCCCTCTGATGTACCACAACCCTCTATACAAACACATATAATCCCTCCAACATATCCTCCTCTGATTTACGACACCCCTCTACAGAAACACATTTCGTCCCTCCAACGTAACCCCCTCTGATTTACTACATCCCTCTACATAAACACATACAGTCCCTCCAACGTATCCCCGCTGATGTACCACAACCCTCAACACAAACACATACAGTCCCTCCAACGTACCCTCTTCTGATTTACTACAACCATCTACACAAACACATACAGTTCCTTGAACGTATCCCCTCCGATGTACCACAACCCTTTTAAACAAGCACATACAGTCCCTCCAACATATCCCCCTCTGATTTACTACATCCCTCTACACAAACACATACAGTCCCTTCAACGTATCCCCCTCTGATTTACTACATCTCTCTACGCAAACACATACAATCCATCCAACGTATCCCCTCTGATGTACCACAACCCTCTACACAAACACATACAGTGCCTCCACCGTATCCCCTCTGATTTACTACATCCCTCTACACAAACAAATACAGTCCTTTCAACGTATCCCCTCTGATGTACCCCAATCCTCTTAACAAGCACATACAGTCCCTCCAACGTATCCCCCTCTGATTTACCACAATCCTCTACACAAAGACATACAGTCCCTCAAACGTATCCCCCTCTGATTTACCACAACCTTCTACACAAACACATACAGTCCCTCCAACGTATCCCCTCTGACGTACCACAACCCTCTACACAAACACATATCGACCCTCAAACGTATCACCCTCTGATTTATTATATCCCTCTACACGAACACATACAGTCCCTCCAACTTATCCTCCTCTGATTTACCACAACCCTCTACACAAACATATACAGTCACTCCAACGTACCCCCCTCTAATCTACTACATCTCTCTACACAAACATATCCAGTCCCTCCAACGTATCCCCCTCTGATGTACCACAATCCTCGTAACAAGCACATACAGTCCCTCCAACGTATCCCCCTCTGATTTACTAAATCCCTTTACAAAAACACATACAGTCCCTCCAACGTATCCCACTCTCATTTACCACAACCATCTACACAAACACATACAGTCCCTCCAACGTATCGCTATCCGATTACCACAACCGCCTACACAACCACATACAGTCCATCCAAAGTATCCCCCTCTGATTTACTATATCCCTCTCCACAAACACATACAGTCCCTCCAAAGTATCCCCCTCTGAATCACCACATCCCGCTACACAAACACATACACTCCCTTCAACGTATCCCCCTCTGATTTACTACATCTCTCTACGCAAACACATACAGTCCATCCAACGTATCCCCTCTGATGTACCACAACCCTCTACACAAACACATACAGTGCCTCCACCGTATCCCCTCTGATTTACTACATCCCTCTACACAAACAAATACAGTCCTTTCAACGTATCCCCTCTGATGTACCCCAATCCTCTTAACAAGCACATACAGTCCCTCCAACGTATCCCCCTCTGATTTACCACAATCCTCTACACAAAGACATACAGTCCCTCAAACGTATCCTCCTCTGATGTACCAGAACCCTCTACACAAACACATACAGATCCTCCAACGTATCTCTCTCTGATTTAATAATAAGGTATCTCCCTTTGATTTACCACAACTTTCTACACAAACACATACAGTCCCTCCAACGTATCCCCTCTGACGTACCACAACCCTCTACACAAACACATATCGACCCTCAAACGTATCACCCTCTGATTTATTATATCCCTCTACACGAACACATACAGTCCCTCCAACTTATCCTCCTCTGATTTACCACAACCCTCTACACAAACATATACAGTCACTCCAACGTACCCCCTCTGATTTACTACAACCCTCTCCACAAACGCATACAGTCCATCCAACGGATCCCCCTCTGATTTACTACATCCCTCTCCACAAACACATACCGTCCCTCCAAAGTATCCCCGACTGATTCACCACATACCTCCACACAAACACATACAATCCCTTCAACGTATCCCCCTCTGGATTTCTACATCGCTCTACACAAACACATACAGTCCCTCCAAAGTATCCCCCTCTTATTCACCACATCCCGATTCACGAACACATACAATCCCTCCAACGTACCCCCTCTGATGTACCACAACCATCTACACAAACACATACAGTCCTGCCAACGTATCCCCTCTGATTTACTACATCCCTCTACACAAACACATACATTCCTTTCAACGTATCCCCTCTGATGTACCACAATCCTCTAAACAAGCACATACAGTCCCTCCAACGTATCCCCCTCTGATTTACTACATCCCTCTACACAAACACATACAGTCCCTCCAACGTATCCCCCTCTGATTTACCACAACTATCTACACAAACACATACAGTCCCTCCAACTTATCGTCATTCGAATTACCACAACCGTCTACACAAGCATATACAGTCCCTCCAACGTAATTCCCTCTGATTTACCACAACCCTCTACACAAGCACATACAGTCCCTCACACGTATCCCCTCTGATGTACCATAATCATCTAAACAGGCACATACATTCCCTCCAACGTATCCCCCTGTGATTTACTACATCCCTCTACACAAACACATACTGCCCTCCTGTTAAATGATAACAGGCGCTTCGTTAATGTTCACATGTTTAATCGTCGCCATGTTGATACAATGGTGCAGGTCAAACAATGCCCCATGAAATAGAGGTACACAGAAACGGTGTTCCGTTAGATTGGAACCCACACCTTTACATCTCCCCCTTTAAGTAATTATTGTATATATTGAACAAATGTACATGTATTTAACAAGTAACAAACCCGTAATAAAAGTGATAACCATTCACTCAATTATACAAATAATATAATCATGCTGTCTTCATTCACTCATGAACATAAGCATAAATAATGATTTGCTTCTAAACTGGATTTCAACATTAACAAAAATCAAGTCATTGTTTCAAGTAACTTGATTAACAGTCATATCTAAACGGGGTTTTCACCACTCGTCCACTCCTTGTGGTTTTCACAGCGGTTTGTCCTCATATTGCTTCACAGTAGTTTTGGGTGAAGCAATTTCGATTTGAATAAGAATACAGACACATCTTGCCCAGGTTCAAGTTCTTTCTTCACCGTAGACTTCTTGTCGTACTGATGTTTCATGTCATCTTGCCTACGCTGCAGGTGCTCTACGTTGTCGTCGTCACTTAGTAGTCTCTCGAGTTTTCTGCTGCAAGGTAATTGCGTTCGATATTACTGCTGCTACTACGGATCTTCATCTGACGCGTCGGCTTTCTTCAGAGAGTTTTTCACAGTTTGTACCATGCGTTCTATGTGTCCGTTGCTCTGCCCATATGTTGGTGAGCTCGTTACATGCTTGACTCCCCATTGCATGCAAAAGGTTGCGAACTCATTACTGCTGAACTGTTGACCATTGTCAGCGAATACAGACTTCAAATGTTGGATAACCATGGTTGATGTTGTGGAGTCTAGCTTTCTGCAGACAGGAAATTTGCTGTAGTAGTCAGATATCAGCAAATATTGGTGATGCTTGAAGTCAAATAGATCTGCACCAATCTTCTACCATGGGTAGGTAGGAACGTTGTGAGGATGAAGATGTAGACACCGAATTGCATGGATCTTCATTTAGCAAATAACCCAAGAGGGAAAAGTAAGATACAACGGCAACAAACGCTCAATTGCACAAGATACTGTTAATTCTCTTGCCCAGCGAAGAGGAAAAACTATTTGTCTGATGTTAACAGGGTTGAATTATCTGGATGAATAGTGAGATAATTGCCAGGTCACATGGTCCTAGGATGCATAGACTGGGATCTGTGCCAAAAATGAAAACATGTTGACTTGTAACCATGCAGGTCTCGAAAAGTCGAGTTCAATGATGCAAAACTTACATTTTAATCCTGTTAATCTTAACTTTCCATTCTCAACTTTACAAAGTTGAAATGTAATTCTAGAAATTCCATTTTTGGCACATATCCCCTTCAATAAGGATGGAAAGGTGTAGCCAATACTGTCAAATGTTACAGTTCAATGGAGAGTGGAGATGACAACATCCTTGAGACTTTGATTTTCATTTCTGAAGAGAAATCATACATCTAAACAGTGTTATGTAAAGAAGATTCGTTCCCATAGTGATTGTAGTAGGACCCATTATCCACTGATCCATACAGAATAGAGGAAATTGAGATAGAGGCCCATGAGCCTGACAAGACAGTACTTCAGCGTTCCATTCCTTAATCAAATTAGTTGTTATCGTTCAGTCACATGAAAGACTTCTAGTTAAGGAGGAACTTCCATATGAACCGGTGGCAAAGAGAACAAGACTGGGCTGCTGCATCGTTGGAGCTCATGAAAGTGAAAGCTGCCAGTGTGAGTTTTGTACAGGAAAGGGACATCCATAGACTATATGAATTAGAGACACTGGGAGAGCAATCACCAAATTGTTCTTGTCCAAAGATAAATATGTCAAGCGAGGAGAGTTTATGTTGTTTGATTCATCTTGCAGAAGAGAGCATGGCTGTCATATTATAGTCATACACTGAAAAAGGGAAATACAGGAATTGCCTAACAACTATAACATGGCAAAAAAAAAGAAGTTTGCTGAAGAATCTGTGGAAGGTAGAACTGAATTCAGCGCTAGGGAGAGATAAACTCCTGGTTGGAGGGAATACAAGTACAATCTGCTCCACCATGGCGTCTACAGGCCAGAGAAGATGAACATCGCTCTCAGAGTTGTTTTTGATCTGGCATCAACGTGTCACTCATATATATACAAAGAACCATCTCTATTTGACAGCTTGTTTCAAACCTATTGAGATTCAGAGAAAACATTGCGATATTTCAAAACGTACCTGCAAATAAGACTAATTGACTGATATACAAAGGTGCATATACACTCTGCAAATAAAGAAACGCACAGGTGTTGGAATAATTTAAATTCACATATCTTTTCACAAAATATGATTTCGATAATGTAAATGTTTGGATATGATAACCAGTGTCATTCATTATGTGTGAAGCATGAAAGATCGACGAAAATTGCCTTTGTGAACTTGTGAAACTTGAAAATAGTGCATAAATCGTGCATCCAGAAATGATTCAAACGCAATGCACGTGAATTGTGCAGGAAACATGATAAGAAACATTGACTATAAAAGGCCAACAAAAACTGCTCATCTAACTGAAGAATGTGACGACTTATACGACTTGTGAAAATGCCAAGGTTCAATGCAGAAATCGTAATATAATTATTGGTCGTTTAGAAGTAGGTGAATCACAATCTAGTGTTGCAGGACGATTCAACGTCCACCACAGCATCATATCTCGGCTATTGGACCCCTACAACCGCTTCAACACGACAAAAGACATCCTAGAAGTTGCAGGCCAAGGGTAACTACTTCCGCGCAGGATCGCTTCATCCGCGGATATATCACCTTCGTCATCGGTTTGCTGTTGCCTCTCACATGGTCAACCAAATGCCCGGACTACGTTCAAATCACATCTCAGACAATCAGGAACCATCTCCGTGAAGCAGGTTTTCGTCCTTATCGACCCAAATTTGGACCAGTTTTTCGATGTCTGCACCGACGACGACGTGGAGATGAACGTTTTTCCCGAAATTGTTAACGACAGGTTGACCGATTTGGTGGAGGCAGTATTATGATGTGGGTTACAATGTCCTATGCTGGAACAAGTCAACTGGTGATTGTCCAGGGCAACCTAGGCGAATCGTTATATCAACCACATTCTGTGACCCGTCGTCCTTCCACTTATTGACCGCCAGAGGGAGTTGTTCCAGCACGACACGCCCTCATACAGCACATTTGAAAAGTGCCTATCTAGCGAATGAGAACGTCAGTGTTCTCCCCTGGGCTTCTAAATCACGGGATCTCAGTCCTATAGAACACTTACGGGATACGTTGGATAAACGTGTGCGACAATGTCAACAACCACCTCAGACACTTGCACAGCTTGCCAACGTGTTGCAGGAGGTATGGCAAAGCATTCTCCAGGCAAACATCCACAGACTTGTGGAATCAGTTCCTAGACGCAGAGCTGTGGTTGCTGCAAGAGGTGGTGTAACTAGGTTACTGACTTTAACGCCCCCTAGTGTCATTCAGGGAACAGTGACTTGACCTGGACATGACTCTTACTAACAATTGTACATTAAATTGAATGTGTGCCGATTTTCAGTCACTTGTATTAATTTATAATCAATTTATGCAGGGTTTACTCTGTCCAATAAATATCGACATATTTCACCTAATTTCTTGTTTTGCAGAGTGTATATTTATAGTGTAACTTAGATGTTTCATAGAAGCCTGTTATTTACAGACTGCTGAGTGTTATCTTTGGAGATAAAGCATCTCCATATAATACAATCTTAGAGATCAGAAGTACCATCAATTTAGATAGTGAACAAATCTAACATTGTTACATATGGGTTAACACTACCTTCAATATTAAACATTATTTTCTTTTCCGGGTCGAGTCATTTAAGGGATTCCGACTCACACTATCTGATCCAGGTTACTATTATTGATTCAAACCCACACACCCTATCGCCACAACTGACCGTACCAACAGCTAACCATACGAGCATGAGGCCCCGTCATGATCAACAATTCACACATTATACTTCACCCCACTCCTCGATTTACCCAATTCCTCTACACAAACACATACAGTCCCTCTCGCTTATCCCCTCTGATTTACCCCACCCCTCTCAAAAAGAACTGGCAAGCAGATTCCACAAGTTTGTTTCTTGTAAGTCCCTCCAACTTATCCCTCTCCATTTATTCCTCAGCCAAGTATCCCTAACATTATTATCCCTTATCCACTTATCACTCACAGTTATTTCCCCTCATTTATCCTTCTACCACCTATCCCTCTGCTGTATTTGCCACTTCAATTTACCGCTCTCCCACTTTTCCTCCAGCCATGTATTACTCTGACCATTATCCCTTTCCAAGTAATCTCCCCCACTCATCTCTTTCCAATTATTCTTCTCTCCATTGCACAACTCACCTTATCAGGATCCGCAATACCACTACCAGTATACACGCAGGCAGCCAACAGTTCCTTGCAGAAGTCCTCGTTCTCACAGAATTTGTATCTGAACACGCTGTAGTATCCCTCCAGAATCTCTGGTTGGAATCTTCCAGCTAGAACTTCCAGTACTTTTGGAACAGGTTTCACGTTGATTTGTGTCGGTGACTTCTGTTTCTCGTCTGATGTCAGAGTTAGCTTCTGTCTAATTACGGAGAGGGTTGCATATTGCACACAAAACAACGGGTCTGTATTACAGATGATATTCAGTACACTTTCGTAGATTGATGGATGGGCAAAAACACACACTCCATTCTTCCATACAGTGATGTAGCTGCCTTCTTGCTCACGTTCAACTTTCAACAAGGAGCTTCGTCTTGTATGATCTTCCAGTGAGTAAGCATCAAACTGTCCATTGTTCATTATCATAAGTTCAAAAAGATTTTTACAGTTCTTATTATACAAATACTCTGTAGTGATATCAAGGAACTTCAGCGGTGTTTTAAAGAACTCTTCAATGTCAAGGTCACTCTTCTTAGCTTTCAGTTTGGGATACAGCATGCTGCAGTGGGGAAAGCCATGTGCAATGTCAAGGTCAGCTACTCTCTGTTTGATTTCTGGACTTACTTTCAGATTACTTTGTTCCAGATAGTAGTCAAGTATTTGAAGTCTTTCATCGTTGATTTTCACTGAACTTAGGTCAACAACATTATCAGAATCAAGGAATTTGTCTTGAAAATGTCCCAGGAAGACCCGAGCTTCATTCACCACGTTCTTCCTGCTGATGAATATGACTTTTGTTTGGTTTCCATTAATAGTGAATTGTTTATGGATATCGTTCATCACAGTTTTCCATTTATCAATTAAAACCAGGTCCGAAGTGAAAGCACCGAATCTGTCATCAAACATAATTACACGGTCTTCATTAGACTTTAACAGTTGTCTGTATTCGTCAGGCTCTTCTATGTTGTATACGCTCCTCTTTCCCCGAAGTTGTTTGAGCACCAGGTATCCCAGAGTTGTCTTCCCATCTCCAGCATTACCTGTTATAGTCACCCAGTTCATCCCACTCTGCAGCTTATCAACCACTGTGTCTACAGCAGATACATGGATCATACCAGAGGTCAGGCAATCGATTTCATTTTGAGTTCTTCCTGCAAATAAGAGTGGTGTATAGATTATCATAAATGAAGTCAAGTAAAATAGAATAAGCAGCATCCTTATTGGTAAACATGTTGATGTACAAGTGTTTATTAAATTGGAAGAACACAAGCGTAGGTAATTGTAAAAAAAATCAAACTTTTGTATTGCCCGAGCGAGAGCCCTAATAATTTTGTAACTTTTGTCAAACATGCTTCTTTGCGATTAAAGAGTGAGCGCTGAAGAATAATGAACTGTAATGAGTTATGCACTTGTGACTGATAGTGGTCGAAGTAAACGGAAGTGTGCAGTGTTGACATGTGAGCGATGGGAAAGTTTCGCGGCATGAATTTACAAAGACGTCGTTTAACCCAGTTTATGATAATAAGAAACACTACAGATCCTCTAACTAAATATATTCGAGCATAGTTTTTAGAATAGAAAGACTATAGTTTTACTATTGAAAGAATTCTAAATCGATCTAAACTGATTCACAGCAAGAGCGGGTGACATTCAAATTTATGCTCTCCTACACAGTAAAAAGTGTATTCTAGCTATTGAATTAACACTTTTTTAGATACATGCTTTGCTCATATATGAAGAACCTTTACATTATGCATATATGTACATTTTAACGATAAGATCTCAAATCATTTAATTAATCTGTCAAAACATGTATTGATGTGCTACATGAAAGAATGGCATGTGCGAGTTACTGACACTGACGACAACTTTATTACGGTCTATTGTTAAAAGTAGCAATACCTAAAAGAATAATCTAAAATGAATGCATAACAACAAATTTGTATGTCAACAGGATCAACCAATCTGAAGTTGAACAACATTTCGTCTCAGTACTGTAGAAAAAACGGTAACTCTGTACAGCATTGACCACGAAGTCAATAGAGATGTTTTAGATATATCTATGAAGTTGGACTCTTTATTTTCGGAGTTGTATCATTTTATTAATGTATTTCCACCAAAACTATTAGAATCGTTGACTTTTGGGAAATTGGATAAAGATTGTACCTGTCTTAGAAGGGAAACTCATTACTTATGCAATGTATTTAAGCAGAATTGTACGATTTTCGGTGCATTTGAAATGTTATTGATAACAACTTTTATGATTATCACTTCCGGTAGCGATGCGCATTGGATATGACGTGTGTAACAACCGCTCCGCTCATCCAATGTAATCCAACGCAATCTCCTGAAATAATATGCCAACTTTACGTAAAGATAGAAAGAACAAAACCTCAACTGAACCACTAAAATCACATAAACTGAAAGAATTAACTACGTATTTGAAAACAACAGAAAACGAGCGAGAAGAAATAACAGAAAATACATCAACCGCCATGTCTGACAGTGAAAACTAGGGCTGTAATGATTCATCGATACCTACGATACAATCGTAGCTTGGGAAATCGTGATTATTGTATCGTGAGCTTCCTGTATCGTGATACACTAAAAACAGATTTCACTTACCGGTACTTAAAAATGAAATGAAAAAGTGAAAGTGAACACTATAAAACCAGCTAGTGTTGTGCAGTAACAGTAACTACAGTAAGCATGAAGCAATCTGTTTCATAAATAACTTTTTTTAGAAAAAAAAAACTGTTTTAATCTTCGATTTTCGATCATCTCATAACACAAAATTTCCACCATCTTGAAAATTTCACAAAATATGCCTGAAGTTATACTTTAAACAATGTATCTTGATACATTCTGTATCGCCTGTCTGTATCGTGATACATATCGTATCGTGAGATTTCCCATGATACTCAGCCCTAGTGAAAACATGTCTGATATGAGAAAGTTCATCACCGACTCTCTGAAGGAACAAACTATAGATATTTCTAAGGAAATATCAGAATAAAGAAGATGATTGATGTCTTGGAAACTGTAAACTTTAATTCTGAAAGCATTGTGTCAAATAAAACTGAAATAGACGAACTGCGTGACGAGATGAAAAAAATGGAGGCCGACCACGAACAACAACTTCCACAACAGGAAATTCACATGAGAAAGACGCACTTGCTCGTGTATGGTATTCCGGACAAGAAAGACCCAGAAGCGGCATGTAAAGAAGTGTTTTCATCGCTTGACGTGGATGTCGAGATTATGATGTTTGTGACAATTCACCGCCTCCTGCGCAACTCGACAAACCCGTATACAGCAAAACAGCCGAAGCCAGTGGTCGCCAAATTCGTCAAATTAGACGATAGAAACGAAGTTCTCCAAGCAAGTTACAGAAAATCGGCTATACTTCGACAATCTAAATTCTCCATCAGGACGGATTTGCCGGTAAAATTGAAGAAATTTAGAGGAAAGCTCGCGGCCAAGGCCTACGAACTGAGAACGAATAAAAAGCTACAAACAAGAATTCTGGAAAAGGGGACAGATATCCAGTTAGAGGTCAGGAAGAATGCCAGCTCTTCTTGGAAAGCGTTCCGCCTTGACGAAACTTCATAAACACTGTGCATATTTCTGTGTGATTCGGTCTGTCAAGAGGTAGAGAAGTGACATAAAACTTTAGTTACTAGCGATTGCGATTTTCTTTTTCAGGTTATGGATGTGTGTACTAAGGTTTTAATAACATCTGACACTTAGGCTAAATGTGTTTATATTTTTATGGACATCCGTGGACTGGAAATAGATATAAACCTCACCAGAACGCCTTGAACTGGGACACTTAGTTGAAATATTATTGACTCATTAGTCAGTTTAATGAGTTTGTGATTATATTTTCACGGAGATTCCTGGACCGGATTTTCCATAAAGGTAATTATTGAACCTAAACTCTGTACTGTATAACTCCATATTACTTCACCTATAGGCCTATATTTTAGTAGGAATTGAAATATGTCTGTATATCGTTTTATTTGAACATGATAATTATGTCAAAATACAAACTTTCTTACTGATTATATACCAACTCACCAATTTAAAAAGTATAGTTTAATCAAATATCAAGAAGATATATATAGGCATGACGAATTATGATTTTATTATTGACACTGGGGTCATGTACTCAGCGCAGCGCGCTTCATTAAAAACTTAGTTTTTTACGCACCTAGATTGCTACTTCCGCTTCCGGTATACGAAGCTATATGATTTACGTTATTTCTTTACCTGAATAAGCAACGTTTCACTTCTAGACATCTAATAAATGATGGAATAAGGTATTATAACTTTTAGTTGTTTGGCTAGTCCACTCCATAACCAAAGTTAAACATAAGAGCAGGGCTAATTTCCCATCTCATGCCGACTAGCATCGCTCCCAAGTTTTTTCTTTGTTTCTATATTCTTTGTTTTTTGTTTTTTGTTTTTATACTTTTGTTTTCAAACCATAAACTTCGCATTTGTAGGTACTTCACTATATGTTTCATCTATGACACAAAGTTGCCTTACTGCCTTAAATATATCATCATTCACTAATATTCTTGAATTTGACCAATTTGACCATGGATAACAAAATTAAGATAGTATCAGCAAACTGTAGGGGCCTTGGAGACAAAAATAAACGTAAAGAGATAATGAATATCTGGAGGAAAAAACGCTGTTCTATTATTTGCTTACAGGATATTCACATAGCTGAAAAGGATGTACTGGTTATGAGAAATGAATGGGGATTAGATTGTATCATTGCCCCTTACAGATCAAACTCAAGAGGTGTTGCCATTCTTTTTAATAACAACACTGAAATAAAAATCGGCAGAACTATCAAAGATCCAAACGGTAATTTTATTGTTACAGATATTACTATTGAGGGAATAAAACTTCCCCTTTCTAACATATATGGCCCAAACAATGACGATCCAGCTTTCTATGAGAATTTCTTTAAAATTGTTGATAACTTTGAAAATGATTCTATGGTAATATGTGGTGACTGGAACCTTGTTCTGGATCCCTCAGTAGATCTGGAGAATTATCGCAATGTTAATAACCCAAAAGCCCGGCAAGTAGTTTTAGATATGATTGAAAACTATGACTTGTCTGATATCTGGAGACTACATAATAAAGATGCTAATCAATTTACATGGTGGAAAAAAAATCCAAGACAACAAGCTAGGCTAGATTTCTTTCTTGTGTCTCAGGACTTGGCAAACATAACTGTTGAAAGCGATATTCTCCCTGGATATAGATCTGACCACTCAGCAATTACAATTTCAATATCAAATGCTTTAAGCAAAGAAAAGGGCAAAGGCTATTGGAAATTTAACGCTTCTTTATTACATAATAAAGAATATGTGGAAAAAGTAAACACAATCTTAAGAGATATGAAACAGGAATATTTTGACACAAGCATTCATCAAGACATACAAGATATCAGTGACAGTGACCTACATCTGACAATTAGTGATACTCTTTTTTTGGAAACTTTCCTAATGAAAGTTAGAGGTGAATCTATATCCATGTCTTCATTTTTGAAAACAAATCGCTGTAAAAATATAGAACATTTGGAAGAAAAAATACATGAAGTTGAAAATGAAATACGGGATAATTTCCAAAATATTAATGAAGAAAAACTAAAGGAATTAACCACCCTACAGGAAAAAATTGAAACATTAAGGGGTGAAGAAAAAAGAGGGATCCAAGTAAGGAATAGAATAAAATGGTATGAAGAAGGAGAAAAGCCTACAAAATACTTTTGCCATCTAGAAAAAAGAAACTATACTAGTAAGTTAATTAATCAACTTATTAATGACAGAGGAGAAACAATACTAGATGGCAAACATATTTTAGAAGAACAAAAACAATTCTATCAAATGTTATATACCAAAAATGATAAAGCTTCAGAAAAAGAAATTGAGGATTTCCTTTCAGATATTGATGTTCCTACTTTAAATAAACAACAAAGAGAATCCCTAGAAAAAGAAATTACACTACATGAGGTTTCAAAGACTGTACAAGAAATGAAAAACAATAAAAGCCCAGGTATTGATGGCTTTCCCATAGAATTTTTCAAATTTTTTTGGAAAGAACTAAAGTCCTGGGTACACAGATTTGTCACAGAATCATTTAATAAGGGACTTTTGAGTGTTACTATTAATAGAGGAATAATAACTTGTCTGCCTAAAGGGAATAAGAATAGGAATTATCTGAAAAATTGGAGACCAATTACTTTGCTAAATTGTCTCTACAAGATTCTCAGCTCTTGTGTTACCAAGAGACTTAAATCTGTTTTGGATCTTTTGATACATGAAAATCAAACCGGATTTATTCCAGGGAGATCTTTGGCCGACAACATTAGACTCATGTATGACATTATTCTCGAGACAAAAGCTAATAATAGTAAGGGTATGTTACTTTCAATAGATTTCGAAAAAGCCTTTGACTCTGTGTCCAAAGTATTTATACTTAAAGTTTTGGAAAGGTTTGGCTTTGGCCCCCAGATGATAAAACTGGTACTTACACTGATTAACAATGCAACATCCTGTGTTATTCAAAATGGCCACCTTTCATCTTTTTTTGACAATGGTAGAGGCTGTAGACAGGGAGATCCGGTCTCCCCATATTTATTTATCTTTGTTGCAGAAATATTGGCCACTATGATCAGAAACAATCCTAAGATCAAAGGCATCTACCTAAAAAACTCAGAACATAAACTAGGGCAATATGCCGATGACACCCAACTTTTCTTAGATGGCTCAGAAGAAAGCCTAAAAGCTGCACTAGATACTTTAGACTTATTTTACCATTTTTCAGGCTTACGAATGAATTCAGATAAAACTAAGGCAATATGGCTTGGGTCAATGATTGGTAAGAATATCAAAGTATGTGACGATGTTGACTTAGACTGGGTTCAGGGTGACTTTGAAGTTTTGGGCATTCAGTTAAATGCAAGTTTAGAAAGACTATGGGTTATCAACACCAGAAAAAGGCTAGAAAATATAAAGAGATTACTCGCCAATTGGCGCAAACGCAAGCTGACATTAATAGGTAAAATAATCGTCATAAAAACTTTGGCACTATCTACACTGGTGCACATTTTCTCTGCCCTGCCTCAACCGCCAAAAGAATTTGTTGATGAGTTAAATTCACTATTCTTCAAGTTTATTTGGAACTCAAAACCAGACAAAATAAAACGAAATAATTTGACAAGAAGTTCTGATAATGGTGGATTGAGGATGGTAGATATAAATGTATTTATTGCATCTCTGAAGCTCAATATCCTTAGAAAAAATATGAACAAAAAATTATACAATAGCTATTTTCCACTGAATTATCTTTTCAAATTGGGTGCTAATATCTCTTCATTTAGACTTTGCATAACAAAAAAACCATATTGGCAAGATCTGATACATATTTGGAGCAATTACTATCACTTACATTTTGCAGACTTGGAAGACAATAATGCCATGTTAGCTGAACCGTTATGGCTTAACCACCAATGTGCTGATTCAACATTTATTATAGAAGATTGGTTTCGGAAGGGAATACATAGCGTGAGAGATTTGTGTGATGAAAAAGGACTTTTATCTTTCATAGATTTAAAAGAAAAATTTAATTTGAAGGGTACATATTTGGACCACTATCGTGTTGTCAGCAATCTTCCTACACAATGGAAAAACAAATTAGATAAATTGTCCTTTATTCACATCTATGATCTTATGATCAACAAATTCCTTATGGAGTGGCTCAAACCCTCAAATGGCTCACGCAAGATCTATGATAAATGTTTGCATACTGACAAACAACCAATCGTCTGCAATAAATGGCAAGAAATGCTCCTAATTGACCTAGACTGGAAATAAATATTTAAACTCCCCAAAAGATGTTGTAAAGATATTAAGCTACAATACTTCCAATTTAGATTCTTGCATCGCATTACATATACTAAAAATGAACTAGTTAAAATGAAACTAATTGACAACAGTATTTGTAATAGATGCAACGAAGAAAATGAGTCTTTTGTACATGTTTATTTTGAATGTCCATCCGCAGCTCTTTTCTGGAATGAAATTGAATGCTTTTTAAGACAACACTTGTGTTATGACATCCAATTTAGTCTCAAAGATATCCTTTTCGGTATTCAGGAGACTGCAGATTTCAAACTGTTAAATCATATTCTTTTAGCTGGAAAGAGACACATATATATAAGCTGCATTAGAAATGAACCCCTGTCTTTTCAAACATTCATAGTCATCTTGAAAGATATTTTTCAAGTTGAAAGATACATAGCTAGAATGAAAAAACAATCAAATCAATTATGAGAAAATGATTACCATGACAAGATGCACTTGATTGATTTTATACTCATTATGTAGCAACAACTATGTCCAACTGTGATACTCAATACTATTGCATGGTGAATATATGTGACATGTATTTGTATGTACCTACTCTTGTGAATAAAAACATACAAAAAAACAACAAAAAAAACTTTTATGATTATGTAACCAAAGTAAAACCAACAGAAAAAAACAAATAAAACAATTTTCATTGACAATATATGAATAAAAAATATCTGCAAAACTGAAAAAGTATAATGCCTCAGTAGCAGCAGGAAAGGCATGTTTACAGGTAAGATTTGACAACGTGTCACTCTGTAGGTTTTGATAATATGTAACTTTTGTTGATTCTGAATTCTATGAACCAACTATATTTTATGAGAGGATGAAAAATGATTATTCACAATATATTTATATATTCATTTATATAATATATTTAACATTCCACCGAAATATGATATATATGTCAATTGTCCAGGTATTTTCGTTATTTAAATATCAATAAGATGCTGCCTCAGTTTGTTTAGTCATTTGTTTAACGTTTTTGCAAAAATAAGAAAAGGTAGTCTAGATCAGTATAAGGGACAGAAATTAGTTTGCAACTGTAATGGAGATATCTCGATAATAGGGTCACTGACCATACACATTCATATATAGGGCCTATGTGTAACATTGAACAGAATTAATTGTTCAATGTCTATTTTTGAAAGCTTTTTATAAGAAAAAAACAGCACATTTAAACCCGATCTTCTTCCTTCCGGGTCTAGAAATAGATTAGAAATCAGGGGAAATCGATGACTTAACATAAATTCCAATATTCAGCATTGTGATTAAAAGTTCTCATACATAATTTTCACATATTTTATATGTCTTTTCAAACATTTGATCACGTATCGTACGCCACACGGAAAAATACCAACTGCAGACAGGCTACTTATGTTACTAGAAAATATATGATACAGGGCACCACGACCAACCAAATGCGTGTTTATGAACAGGTTTGACTTGACATGGGTCAACTGCAGTGACTCGCACTGAGGCGAGATTGAGGGACCACTATCACGTCACATTACGGAAGGTACCGAAAGCTGGGTTTGCCGACACCCACAAGTGTCATCGCGGGTTTGCAAAGTGACATAAAACATGACGACTTGTCTACAATTTAAATACATCACAACAATGGAGGTGAATAATGAAAATGGGGTTTTGAAATCCTTTAAGCATTCAAGAGTTACTAAACAACAGCCGACAATTATGTACACTGTTCTTACCTTTTGCAATGGAAATATAAGAGATTTTAGCTTGGTTTGCATTGTTAGTTGAGGTGAAGTGATTGCTATCAATGTCTCAACCCCTTTTCTTGATAGCCTATATCGGTAATTTACTATAATATAATCGCCATCTTTTTTGTGCGTGAGTAACTTACGATAGTCAAAGGCCTATCCCACACATTTTCTTGAATTTACAAATTCTTAGTGCTACAAACGTCAGGACAATTTGGAAAGTAGAACATGTTCTTCACTGTCACATTAATCACTCAGCAGATTGAAAATAATTATTCACATTAAAATTGATGTATACTTACTGATTATATTCTCAAGCGATATTCCTCGGTAAACTGAAAAAATATAAATTTCAAATACAATTTTCAACTTCATCACTTATACATATTTAACATCTTTAAGCTTTTTTAAGGGCATTTAATAGCGGCATACATATAACATACAACTTATTATTTCTAAAAGAAATAAAATGTTAGTTTCTGTGTCATTTAGGCTGTCAATATAAGAAGGATTCCAAATGTAATGGGAAGCAGATAAATGGGACAAATGGTTACATTATCGTTTTGTTAAGCAAGTAATACAATCAATGAATTAACATATATTAAACCAGTTTCCCCCACTCTAAAATTTATAGCATCACAATAATTTAGTTTGTAAATGAAAATAAATGAAACAATTCATCAATCATAATATTAAGGCAAAAAGATGAAATATCAAATACATGTTTTGTTTCTAAATTGATGTTAAGATGCAAATGCATTTTGTACCTTTTTAGGTTATCCCATTTTCACCCTTTGTCTTACAGCCATTGACTGCTTTGTGTTATTGAGAGCGTACCCTGTTGTGCAATGTCAAGTTTGTCTATCAATATTTCGGGAACAATTTTCAGTTGAAAACAGTTGCAAGTTATATATTGTAATGTTTAATTTGAACTTCAAATAACGGCTACAATGGTCAGAATGACATGAAAGATTGGATTGGAGTGACGAGACTCCATGGCACCTACAATAGGGCCGTGACAGGGAAACACTGCATGGTCATGAACATTGTCGGTACTATTAGTTGTTTTTAGGATATTTATAAGCTACCGGCAAGCTACCCGCTTCAGAACATAATAATTTAAAGATCTAGCACTTGACTGAAACCATCAGTGTTGTATTTACGAACAAAATCCCCTATTGTGACACCTCCTTTGTCTTTTTAAAATTAAAACTAACCTTTGCACAAGGTTCAATAAATGGTTTCAAGAAAGATAATTGACAAATATTTGTTTTAATCAAATGTTGGCGCAAAGTTCAGAACATAAACTGATTCTGATTTAAAGAAAACAAACGAAACGGTATCCAAACAATTATGATTTTATTTAATAAACTAGTGTTACCACGTCTGATACCACGTCTTTGAGCGACCATTACAGGAAAACTTAACGACACAGAAATTTGAAATTGGTATTATTCTTTTGAGATTTCGTTCATTTAACATGTGTAAAAATTTCATTTCAATCAGTACTTTGCATTCATTTGTACAGGTCTGTATTGACGTTAGGGGTCTGAAAATGAAAATTTCATTCACACAAATGACTGAGACAAATGTTGAAAATGTCAAAGAGGGGTCACTAAGTCACATTTGTATTCGGTATGTCCTCCCGAGCGTCAGAACAGGCAAGTACACGTCTATGGGTTGATGACGTCAGACGTCGGATGACGTCAGAAGATAAGCTTTGTCATTCATCAAGGAGGCAATGGGCTGACTTGATGGACGCAAGTCAGAGCATAAAGGTCACTAATTCTTCGGTACACACGCTGTCTACCATTGTTCTTGAAGATGCACAATCTGCTCCCATATGAGAGCATGACCATTGCTCATTATCTTGTTGCCAACTTTGAATTCGTCTGTTTGTTTACTCCTTGTTGACGCCTCAGGAACGTTTTGTGGTATGGACGACGTGTTCAGATATCATGAGTCTTCAATCTCTTTTACCAAGTTTGTCTGCTAATCACGTGTCTCAGTGACGTCTTTGACGTTAATGTCGTAATGATGAATGGGTTTCAGAGATGAAATACCCGGATGTGAGGTCTTCAATCACCTTCTTCTCGACCTGCATGTTGTCCGATCTCTATCACGTAACCTTTACGTTAACCTGGTGACTGCTATGCGCGCGCAACCAAACCTTCTGGCGTCGTAGGCGTGTGAGACTGGCTATGTGACAATTGCAAGGGCTCTCTCACTCTCAATGGCTGTCAAAACCGATATTTTCTTGTGTGCTTTTTGTTGCTTTGATACCAACGTGTATGGTCAGCCGTTTTATACACTTTATCTGCAGTTGCAAACTATGCTACCTAAAATAATGTCATTCTCACAAAGTGCACCATTTCTTCGGATGTGATAACATGTTCTCGGTATTTTCGATTGAATACACTGCATTTGGGATGTGGGATACGCAAAACCATGTGTTCATACGAAGAAATCAATTTGTAAAAAGATATTTAAAAAAATAGATGGTATCGTTTCTTTTGGACACTATAGCTAGTTTAGTAAAACCAATCGTTGTCATTTTGGAAAATATCTGATAGTCACATTTTTACTTTTTCAAGAAGTAAATTTTGTTAAATATGTATAATTGTCCATAATTCGATCATGTCCATTTTCAAGTTATCAATATAGGGTTCACTTTCCAGCCAAATTTGATTGTCAATAAAGAGTATGTCCACCTCTAGCATCTATGCACCCTCTGACACAATGTCGTACAGACGTTACAAGCCTCCTTAAGACGACAGGGAGGATACAACGTCATTCCTCTTGCAGTGCCTGAATCAACGTCTGTCTGTGGCGTGGAAGATTCTGACGTTGCCGAATCGGTGTCCCAAGATGGACCCAGAGGTGTTCTATGGGATCAGGCGGTCGGACTGATCACGGGAGAAATTATTTGTTAATGGTACATATATTTAAATAGTCTCTTGTTGCATGTGCAGTATGTGGAGTGGCAGTGTCCTGTTAAAGCAGCTTTCGTGTGTTAAGGAATTGAACTACACCATTTATAATCATAAGATCAGTCTTGGTGTCACCACAAATACCACCCCAAATAACGACACTGGGCCTGGGTTCTTCTTCTTGAACACGACAACGTGACGTACGTAACCCTCTACGCAGTTACACTCGCATTTGGCCGTCAACACTGAACTCCTGGAACCTGCTCTCACCAGTTAAGAGAACTCTGTCCCAATTGCGTTGTTGCCATTGCTCTACCTCATTCTGTTGAAACGATGTTGTCGGGTCAATGTCATTCCTCTCAGGGGGCGATAAACTCTGATACGGAAATGGCGGAGACGTCTGGCTACGATCCTTCGTCTGACTGTGTGTTGAAAAGCTATTCTTGCTGAAGACGTCACAGTAATAAATATATTACGTAGGGGAAACACACGTTAATAGTGGTCTTCGTTTGCGGTAGTTACCAATGGTCTTTCGCTTCGTTGTCTGTCTGATGTCAGGTCGGCATCTCTGAGACATTTAACCAAACTCTCGATTGTTGTTATGTGGCAATTCATGATTTCTGCAACTCTACCCTGAGTTGCACCAGCGTACATCATCTCAATGACTTTCTCTCCCTGCTCAGTGGTTAAACGTGGCATACGTTTTGGTGAAATACAATTAGAAAGTGTGTTTTTTGTGCACAATTCATAATTGATTCTAGCACGGATTTTTTCGAATGTATCTTAATTTAAAATGTGGAAAAACAGCATTTCACCATAAAATCCTGCTGCAGACCTGCAATCACCCTTCAGAAATGAGTGTTGCGTTTGTGAGAATGTTTTTATATCTAATCGAAAAATTGTTCAAGGTTTTGATCATCAAACCAGTGTTTCTTTTGCCAGTAGGAAGGCCAAAAATTTATAAAATGATATGAACATACACAATGAAACAGTTATTTATTACAATGATTTAGAATATTTGGTACTTTAAATGTAAATTTGTTCTTTTTGTTTGTGCAGGAATAAATTCTGTCTGTACATTTTATATTAATACCCTTTCTATCAATACTCAATGTTATCATACTACTTAAGCGTCAAACATCTTTTTATTTTATTTAGACCTAGTTAACATAACTCTATCATACAATGGTATCTATTTCCCAGCTAAGTAAACAGCTTGCGATCTATGTATATCCACTTCCGGTACTCTCAAACTTGGCTCTTCGTCTATTTACTACTACAGTTTTAAGTTTGGATAATTCATAGCACAGTAACTGCTGTAATAGTGCGAGAATAGCGGTCAGGTATGTCACGGTGGACTTTGCGTTGTGTACTTTTTTTGTTTAGATGTTAATGACCACAATCACCAATCTCATCCATTACACCCAGGTTCTTTCTCTTCATGAAGCGGGATGAATGACAAAGAAATGAATTACCAGATATGTGAAGTTTATTCAACAAGTACAAAACTTGTGGTGCCACAGATCAACATAGTTCCTGCTCTTACAAAAAACCAGAGCACAGGGATAAATAACTTGAGTTATAGATGACAAATACTTATCAAAAGCATCAACAAATAAATGCAAGTTATCAAAAATATATAACCATAGTTTCTAACACTAGAATATTGCAACCGTGTGGAAGGTATCAAACATACAGGACGTTTTTCTCTCAGCAGCACTTATGTAGGAACGATAAATACAGAAGACTAAATATGCAAGACTGATTACTCACACTAGCACTGCCCACCAAGCAGCCAGAAGAGATAAGAAATCACCCCAAAGGGAGGATGACACATCTCTTCCCAGCATTTCAGGTTGTCCGCAGCTATCAACAGCTTAGCTGGATTAGCTGCGGGAAATCGAGAGAGGAACTCTGGGGGCACATGGCCTCCGTACCCTCGGGTGCAAATGAAGCGTAGGTACCACTCCCGTAAATCCGTGGGGTTTTACAAGAGGGTAATCTCCCACTGAACCCTCCTCTCCCAACTCCGTAGAAGGGCTGAACCCCTGAAACACACGGGTTATGGTCCGGTGGGCCTTGTCGGACTGTCCTTGACGGTAGAAGGTGGGTCTCCCGCCCTTGGGAGTCCTCTGATGAAGTGTCACCTGGGTGCAAGTCCCGGCACTCCCTGGATCGTTGCATGCTGTACGGTCGGAGTTATCATGTCCCTACCGACCTCCTGACCAAAGGTCGGGGGCTGGTCCCTTTTGAAACACCTCGATGTACCGACTGAAACAGGGGGCTTGCTCAGGGATGACAGAACTTGTTCCAGAAGCAAACTTTGCCTCTGAATGGCTTGCCATATCTGAGCGGGAGCAGTGGTGTCCTGGTCGGGAACCGGTTCCATAATGACCTGGCCAGGATCCGCAAGGCAGTATCCATTGTTCTGGAGACCACGCCGCTTTCAAGAGTATTTCACTTATATCGCGGCTGCTAGTATTATGGCAGGGAGAAAGCCCGCAACGCCATGTGGCTATGCATTGCGGTGAAACCTGCGAGCATCGGCTGGAACTAGGGAACCAAGGGTGGTACTGCACTGAAATTCAGTGTAGCATTGCACCCAAACCTGACTGCGTGCAGAACAGTTCTCTACTGCAGACAAAGTTGCCGTGCCCCTGGCGGGATTCGAACACCGGACCTCTTGATCCGAAGCCGAACGCGCTAACCACTGCGCTATCCCGCCCCCCTGTATATGTTGGAAAGAAAGCAACTAACTTCTCGTTAGCTCAATACCGGTATACTGTTTGTTTGGGTGGGTTAAATATAAGATGTTTTCATTTCAAATTTCAATTAATTATTAGTTTCAAATAAAAGGGCGTCATAATTAGACTATTTGTTAAAACATGTTATTTTATAGATTTATAACATTTATCACATCATCAGTTATACATGTCAAAAAATGATTTGTGCGTATGTACATTTTTACTATTTCAAACATTTTTTTCTGGTAGCAGTATTGACCTTTTTTAAGTGTTTGCATCAAAGCATGGCTAATTACTTAATTAATAGTTACAGTTAAGATTGCATATGTCTTGTTCAAATTATTCAATGTTCATGGAATACTTATAAGTAAAAGATCATGACTTTTATACACTTTTGATTTTTGTTTTTCAAAGACCGCAAAATTGCACTCCACAGGATTTTGACAAATATACTGTTGTTTCCTGTCGGTTTACATTCATGAAATCACCAATTGATGACTCCATTGAATGGAAACTAACATGAGTTTCCTGTACGTTTCCATTCATGAAAGTAGTAATTAATGATTCTGTTGATTCAGTTCGATTAAGGATTATGAACAAAGAACAGTAAATCTAGTTAGTTTTACTTAGGTAACTGACGTATATAGGACATGAAAGCGGTATTGGGCTATCTAAATACGGACATAGGATCTGCTTAAGTATAACCACCTGCACTTATGAACTAAGTCACGTTTGGCAGGGAAGTTTATCAATGTAGCCTGTTAACCTATTATACTTTTTATGATACAAAGCACGTCAGTATTACGTATGTCGTCTCAATTAAGTAAATGGAGCCTCCCACACCCATGTTGCGAGAACACTCGACTGTCACCCTACTACTGTTACTAGACTCGTGCAGCAATATCGTCAGACAAGTCAGAGTTCAGACAGGCCAAGATCAGGCAGACCAAGGGTAACAACGGCCCAGGACGAGTGGTATCTGCGCACGTTGCGTCTCAGAAACTGCTCCCTGACGGAGACATCATCAGCGGCTTACGCCTTGGGTCACAAATGTTAACCGATTCAGAGTGGCCAGACGACTGATGTCCTATGGTATAAAGGCTTACAGACCTTGACAGCCAAACAGCTTCAATGAAGACTGAGATGGACGCGGACGATTCGACATTGGTTGCGACGTGAATAGCAGAGGGTGCTTTTCTCTGACGAAAGTCGTTTTTCTCTGTTCATAGCAGATGGATCATCGTATTTGTCAACGACAAAAAGTTCCAACAAAACTGCCAACAACTTGTTCAAGCTCTGCAAAAAGAATGGCAGTGCATTCCACGTGCTGACGTCAGACGTCTGACCTTCTCCATGCGCATGAGTGTGTACGCTTGCATAATGGCAAGGGGAGGCCATACACATTACTAATGTGATTGGTATTCGACACACTGAAGAAGGATTTCCCTGCACCGTGCTGTTGCATTTATTTTTTTTATTAATTTGATATTGTCACATGTTATTGTTGAATGAACGTTTTGGTTTTTGGATATGTCTTTTGTATTTATTCCACAATAGGGTTTTTCACCTACGGTAGCGTTTCATTTGCTCGTCAGTTTAGATCTGGTTGTAACCAAGTGTAAACTATAACATCTAATCTGAGTTGAAACCTACAATAAACTTATTCATGGAAACCAGATAATATGGATAATATCTGGATACTGGTGTCCAGTTTCAGTTTTGACGCAAGTCACAATGAAACGGATACCAAGTGGAAATAATGGTTTCCAATGGAGTTCTTCTACATGTTCACTGCTCTGAAAGTCAGCTCGTGTTTTCTGTGTTCTTAAATAAGTTCGAGTTTGATGTCATGAACTGGCTTTTATTTCAGATAAAAATAACCTACCTGACGTGTTCCCCATCCCTCCATAAACAATGCCAGCAACATTTGCTGTCTCAACGTTTCCTCCTGTCACGCCCGTCACGTTGATATTACCTTCTGCCATTTTTCTGAAGAGTTAAAACAATAATTAAGTCAACAACTCGACAAGCATTAAAACGTTTCAAATTCACAGGGGCGACCAGGAAATATACTCTCGCTTTCTTTCATTCTTGTATCCTAGATTTCATTCACCTATACACTTCATTATCATTATAGTGCATAAATAGCATGCATAAAGTACTGATCACATTTCAGTCGTTTTCATACTTATCCACGAGTTGTTGGGATACTTAAGCATCTTGCGTTTGTCTTTCTCAAAATAAATATTTGAAAACAAAATAGTTTGATTAAATCATGTAATTTAGAAGTGCAATCTTGATTTTCAAATAAAATATTGTTTACTTGAAAGTGTATGAAGAGAAGTCCCTTTCGTTAAAGATAGAATGCGATTTAATTTCAAATAATTATAATTAATTGCACATTATATTTTCTCTGATTGGCCATTTATCATTAAAGTTTGTACAATATTGTGTTGTGTTAGAGGGTTAAACATCGTATTACACGACCAGACAAGCGCATCCATAGAACATGGTTATCAGTATTGGTAGAAAATAGGGCGATGTATAAAGGGAACATTTTGTGGATCACTTCAGAGTAAGAGATAGATTTGTAGGTCTCGTGCGATTTTGAGTAGTTCTCGTGAAAGTCGTCAAAGTTGACTTCATCAACAACAAGGACAATGCTCCTATCAATATCATAGGCTAAAACTAGCTGCAGAATTGTATGTAACCTTTTATTGTATGTAACTGTTATATTAGTCACATATTTTACCTTTAATTAAGTTCAATAAATTTAAAAGTTTTTCTCACAAAGTTTAGAATAAAATATGAGAAGAAACTGACCTGTCTGCCTCTAATACTGAATACAGAATTTGACTTTGATTTTAGACGTTCTAGAGTAGCATTATTTGCAGCTTGATATTGATTCACCTATACCAAACAACTGTAAAGCCCCACTCACTCCTAAACCCAGATCAGCTCTCATTGCAAGGCGTGATATTTAGATTCAATACTTCATTGGTATAATACAAATAAAGTATTAAAACATGAATGATAATCGCTATAATGTAAACCTCCCTGAAGAGTAAAACGAAACATGTAGGAAGAAATCGGACTTAGTTACTGTTTTTAAACTCATTTCAATATATGATTGCTGTTCACTTGAATATATATATATATATATATATATATATATATATATATAAAAGATGAGTTGCTTCTCACGTGTAAGTAAAGTAAGGTTATATATAGAAAAGAGTAAACATCAGATGGTTTTGACTGGATCAGTCTTATTTAATACAATACGATGAGCTCATTTCGACCGCAGTATTGGTCTCTTCAAGTATGGTTAACACATGGAAGATTGCATATATGTGCTGGAGTGTTTTGGATTGACGTTTCCCGCTGAAGGAGTTGGCAATCAATTTCATACGGGTTGACATCAGGGACACGAGATGGCCAGGGGAGCACGTTTACATTTTAGTGATGAGAGAGTTCCTTGAGACACTTGCCATGAGGGACCAGACGTTTTCATGTTGGTATATCTCACGTTGGACGTCCCTGGATGGTGCTCCTCCCTACTTTGTCAAGTTGATGCATGAGTTTCGGGGCATAAAGTTCATGCACCCGTCTGTAGACCCGGTTCCTACAGCCACCTCTATGCAACAACAACCTAGACTCATTTTTAACCAAATACCTTACAAGTTAGGAGTTTTGGGAGGAGTCGCAATGCGCATGACGCTTAAGACGTAACACGTGTCCGACGTAGGGTCTCAGATCATGTTCTCTTAGCCTGTTTCGTACAGTCTAGTCTGTTATATTCCTACGTCCGGGCACCTTGGGTGTTGTGCTCTCACCTCTAACATTACTATCGCCAAATGAAAGACGTATGTAGATCATGGGCTGTTGTGCTGATATTACGTCTCCCTGTACAGGACGGTTATTTATATTGGCAGGCTAGTTGTAGTGAACTGCAACACCTTGATATTTTACTCTAAATAACATTAAGACGTCTGGCAACTGAGTGATTCTCCCCCTTCATGCTATGTTCCATCTGCAAGCATATATACGTGAAATTCCGAAAGAAAGTTGACTTTTTATTGCCTGACACTTCATATTTGTACTGCATAATCAATTAATTAAGACGTGCAAGATGCGTTATGGCCATGCATAATTTAGTCATTCTAACAATCAACAAACAATTTCTAGCAACATATCTGTGTTGCAGAATGTGTAAATTGATGCTATTACCAATAATGATTCCTAGTTTGACAACAATATTAAAAGGTATTAATTTCGTTTTGAAATTTAAATTAAAAAAATTATATGTTACTTCATTTTGAATATCAATATATTAATATATGAATGAGTGTTTATAAAATGACACAGGGCAAATATTATAGACAACACATTTTTTTATTTGTTTTTCACAACGGTTCTTGGGTACCTTGCTTGCAAGAAGTATCCAAGAAACGTTGTGAGATACAAACAAAGAAGTTAATGATAATAATTGTCTTTTTTGTCTATTATCAGATCAACTTGAAAATGCCTTTGCAAAATTTCAATGACAATGACGTTCTGATATAAGATAAGATAAGATAATTCTTTAATGTCCATTGGAAATTTGTTGTACACTGTTTTCAGGCAAAACAAAAATACATAAAATTTATATATCACATAGATATAACTATACTGAACTCCAAAAGTAATGCGACAGTCGATACTACAAGACACTGTGGTGAGATTGCATGACAGTAGAGATTAAGAATACTCGGTCAACGGTTTAAAATACCCACAAAAACAATAACACATGATTGTAAGTTATTGATTTTATTGATTTCTACACAATCTGTCAGCGTAGCGTTTATTTCAGTTACAATCTGAGATCAGGACTTGAATGGACGTCAGGAACAGTGTCAGAACCGGGTATGGCCTCCGTTGTTGTTGACGACAGACAGACATCGTCGTCTCATGGACATGAACAGACGTCTAATGAAGGCACGCGGGATGTTGTTGTACACATCTAACACGGCCAGTTCCAGCTGTTGGCGTGTTCGTGGAGGTACTGGTCTGCGGCGAAGACGTCTCTCAATCTCATCCCAGAGATGTTCCACTGGATTGAGGTCTGGACTCAGAGCTGGCCAATTCATTGTTTGGATGTTGTTAACAGCCAGAAACTGTTGGGTGAGTCGAGCAGTGTGTGCACGGGCATTATCTTGCTGGAGAGTCAGCTGGGGTCTAGCAGCAAACAATGGCAAAACAACAGGCCTGATGACTTCGTCCACGTAGCGCTGTGCTGTGACGCCTCTGCCACGACCTTGACCGTTGTTTTGGAAGATAACAGGCTGTACTCGCCTACCCCAACTGATTCCACCCCACAGCATGATGGACGGTCCACCCCAACGGTCAGTTTCCAAAACACAGGGGTCTCTGAATCTTTCATTTCGCCGACGCCATACTCTTACACGACCATCTGTTACATGAACACAGAAGCGGCTTTCATCTGTGAACACAACGTTATGCCATTGTGCATGTCTCCAATTCAAATGCTGCTGAGTCCATTGAAGTCGCCGTTGACGATGCTAGCGCGTTAAAATTGGACCAACATAAGGCCTGCGATTGTGCAACGCATTCTCGTTCAAGCGTCGACGTACAGTAGCTGGGGAAATTGGCCGATTGTGATTTCCAATCGTTTGAACGGCTGTTGCTGTAGCTGGTAGAAAGCGGTTCCGTAAATGGGTAACATTAATGTAACGATCCTGTCGCTGTGACGTCACCCGAGGTCGACCACTCCGGGGACGATCACGTACTGTGTTTGTTTGATTATGGCGATGAACAGGTCTAAAAAGTGTTGATCGATGAACTCCAAGCTGTTGTGCAACATTGTCAACACTCAAGCCACCATCAATCATTCCTATTGCACGCAGTCGCGATTCATTGCTCAAACGTGGCATTTTCAAGAAATTGTTAGGGTCACATTGCACTGATACGCACGTACGGTAAGAGCTGTGTGCATGAGTTTTACATGCACGTGCGTGTTAGGTTGCGTTCTGTCACATGCGTTCTTCTCAATTTGCGTTCGTGCGAATTTAAAAGCCATTTTCAAAGCCAAAAACTGCAGTTTAGGAATGACGTCACAAGAACGTTGCATAACGAAATTTATTGACACTTTATGCAAAGAACATGTCTTAAGAAGTCCCTTGAAACAACTGCAATGTGTGTTTGTTGAAAATATAACCTAAACATATTCTGTGCTAAAAAACTCATTTCATAAGAGTGTCGCATTACTTTTGGAGTTCAGTATATATATACAATACACACATATATAAACCAAATTACATAATACACAATTAGATGGCTATCACGTTAAATCAAGTGACAAGGTCACCCACCCAACACCCCCAACCCGTCCCCATCACACCCCATCCAAGTTTTATACAAGTCTCTTTTCTTATTTAATTCTCGTATACCAGATGGTAAAAATGAATGGCGAGCCCTGTTTGTTTTCAATGCTGGCATGTGTAATCTTCAGCCTGAAGGAAGAATAGAATATTCCGAAAACGAAACATGAGATGAGTCACTTAAATTTTTGTTTGTCTTTTTAAAAATTTGCTGTTCATAGAAATAGCCAATACTTTCTAAAGGTAATCCGATAATTTTTGAAGAATTATTTAGAAATCTGAAAATTTTATTTTTGTTTTGAACTGACAGATTCCCATATCAACATAGAAAGATGAAAGAAAGTAAGAACACTTCGGATAAAACTTTTATAAAATAGCATCATGATGTTTTGGTCTAACTTGAAGTGTTTTAATTCCCATTAGAAATGTTATCACTGCTTGCATTTTTTGTATATATGATCAGTACTAGAATTCCATGATAACTTTGAGTCTAAAATAGTGCCGAGATATTTGTATTCTCCAACAACCTTGATATCCTTGTCATCTATGCTTACTTTTGAGTGAGATGGCTTACCTTGTTACGACGTAAGTTGTAATAAACGCGGTAAGATGTAATAACTGCGGTAAATTGTAATAAAAACGCGGTAAGATGTAATACTGCGGTAAATTGTAATAAAAACGCGGTAAAATGTAATAAAGTTTACTGCAGTAAATTGTAATAGGGGGTGCGGTAAAATGTTTCGATGAAAGGTGCGGTAAATTGTAATACGATGTGCGGTAAATTGTAATATTTTCTTTTATAGAAGTTGATGTTGATGAAAGTAAAATTCACCAATCAAAATGTCCGTCTGACAATTTGTCCGTCTGATTTTGTTTCACTAACAGCTCTGATACTAATTGATGATATGTTTCTAAACTTTACAAATTTAATCACTATGATTTGCAGATGTGCTGTTTCAAAACATGGTACCAACTATTAGAGGACGGAGTAAAGACGACATGGGCGTACTAAGAATTGTCTATCGTATTTGAAAACTTCTTCATAACAGTTAGCTGTCTCTGTCCCGTTCGAGGCCGTTTTACAACATTTTTTGGAAGGAAAAGAACGTAGTAGGAACTTCTTTAGTGTGACGGAGGCATATGCTTTCACCAACCAAATGCTAACTACTGCAATAAAATCGATTTATCAGAAAAGAGACTACGTGATATCTATATGCTATTTCCACAGTTTAAAGGGTAGCACGTGTTGTTCTCTGAAATAAATCAATGTCATGAACTTGACAAATAATGTCGCCATTCGAAAAACACCATTTTTCTTCGCAATATTCAAGTTAAAAAACATGTGCACATCTTTTTTAAAGCTATGGGAATCATTTTTTACTTGGCGGCCAGTCAAAGGTGTTCACCTTGAAAAGTCTGCCAGTGGTTTTCATTATGACCACTACACAAATTTCTGCGACTACGGATAGATGGTTCATGTAATGAGAACTATTACCCTCTAAAGTAATTATAAATTGCATAAATTTGTAATATAAATGGTAAAAAGGAAAGTATAAAATTGGCAAAAAACATGCTACAGCTCCTTTGAGCAAAATATTGACCAAACATGTGTGCCAATAACAGTTTTACACAATAACCTCAAGAAAAATAGAAAATATTTGAACGACGGCGCTAGTTTTCTAAATGAATTAACATTTGAATTCAACACACACACAGGCACACACGCACACATGAAACGTCTCCCAATTGACGCATTTCCACCCTGGGATGTTGTGCAATGAAACTAGCCATCATGACATAAGTGAAATTATTTTGAAAATGACTTAAACCCTAATAATAACACACATACGCACGCACAAACACGCACACACACACACACATACACAAATAATTATTTATGTTTTAAAATGTCTATCGAGAGTTTGGCTTGCCAGAATAGAGCAAAGGTACTAGCAGAAAATAAGTTCAACTTCAAAAGTTTCCGCTATCAATTAGGTATGGAATTAAATTATTTTAAGCGTTGCATGTAACATAATTTTTTTTCTCATATCAACTGTAAAGTCATATACCCTAGGCTCATTTTGTTGGAATGGTAACACTTCATGACACCGGAAGTTACGAACATGTTACATGGAACCTTATACTTTAACAGTTCAAGACAAAATGATTACCGTTACATAAATATTCAAAAACTTGCAAAATGTAAATCTGTGGGTATGAATACAGTTTAATGAAGTGAAACATATTATAGTTTCAGCGATTCTGCAAAACAATGGAATATATATTCTTCCATTATACACATAAAGTCACTGTTTCGTTTCCATAGAAACTCAAACAAACACAAGAGTCATCAGAAGATAAAATATCCAAACGGTCCCCTATTAACTCAGAGTGCTTTATTAGCATGTATAATCGATCTTTGATATAAATGATGATAGACTTTTTAATTATGTTAGTGGATAATACACGACATGAATAGGTTTCAGAAAGATATGATGAATGGTTATCAATCTCTTCTCAGGAAACAACCTATCTATCTGTAAACGTGAACAGAGTCAAATTCTCGTTTTTCATGAAAACAAACAAAAATAATAAAATTTTCAGAAATCTGAAAATATCAAGAGGCACCACTCCAGTAAATTTGAAATACATATGTAAAGTTTCAGACAGATTGACAGAATAAACCCTGTATACTCCCATGTAAGGCGGAGGTTTAATCAAAACAGTTCGTCTGTAAATTTTGGAGAACTTATGATTTTAATATGCAATAATACTTATAATAATACTCTCATTCAAAAAATACATATGTATATGTTCAATGAATGACCCAAATTCGGCATTCATGGCAGCTAAAAATTAGATGTATGGTTATTACATTTTACCGCATTATGTATTACATTTTACCGCACTTTTTAGTAACATTTTACCGCACCCCCTTATTACAATTTACCGCAGTAAACTTTATTACATTTTACCGCGTTTTTATTACAATTTACCGCAGTATTACATCTTACCACGTTTTTATTACAATTTACCGCAGTTATTACATCTTACCGCGTTTGTTACAACTTACGTCATAACATACCTCTTCTGAAATCGATTATCATTTCTTTTCTTTTATTAACATTCAAAAACAGAAAATTTGAACTACACCATTCTACGAAATTATTAATTTCATTCCTGTAACACATTTCAGATTCTCTAATAAGTCCATCCAATACTGCATCATCTGCGAATTTAACAGTAAATGTTGTGTCAGTGTTACATCTACAGTTATTTGTATAGAGTATGAACAGTATGGGTGAAATAACGCAGCCTTGTGGCGCACCTGTGGCTGTACAAACACATGTTGAGTCAGTACCATTTACACAAACAAACTGTGGTCTGTTGACCAGAAAGGAATTTACATAAAAGTCATTCAGGTCATTGATAAAGACTGGCTTGGAAAATCTGTACTTGTTTCCATAAAATATAAGTCGCAACATTAAATTAGGTAGTTAACGATCTTAGGGCAATACCTGTTTTGAATTTGTCATCTAATAAGTGAACTTTAATGAAGGATGGAACATCTGCATTGTACTGTCATATGTTGAAAGTTACATATGCTACTTATATTTTCTCTGCAGGGTGCTCTGTGTAATCTACGATGTTGTTAAATGGAGAAGGCGTCCTCCTTCTGTTGTTCAAGATGCAAGTCCTCGTTTTATGCAAGATGCATGTCCTGGTGTTGTACAAAGTGCAAGTCCAAGTGTTGTTCAAAGGGCAAGTCCTGAATACGCTGAGGTTGATGACGAGGTGACAGTTACTCCTCCAAGAGTTTGTCCCCGTCCTATCAGACAAACCAGCTACATCCGACCTTGACACAGTGGAGACTCTACAGACAACCTTCAGATACAACCCCAGGCGGCAGCTGCTCCACCTTCAGACAGACGACTGCACGACGTTCTACGAAGCTCTGATGAGTGGTCGGATAGACCAGACAGCTACGTGCTGCCTAATAGCATCGAGATCAACGAGGATCTCATTGTCTCCCTTCCACAACCCACTCCAGGAGATGAAGGACCCGCCCCAGTCGTCAACAACTCCTCATTCTCTGTTGTAGCTGATGTACATGTACAGGTTGAAGATCCTGATGATGAAAATGCAACTGGAGGCGACATCAACATTACTCTTATTGCCGAATGTTTTCGGAACACTGAGACTGAGGACTCGGCATCAGACGAGGAACCGCGACCTGATGTTGAGAATTACGACCACCTATTTAGAGACGACTATGAGCAGTCTTTATAATGGTTACATTGAAGGTGTGGGCGATATCGAAATACTATAGAATTTCTATTGTCTCTGGGTGTCTTTACCTATTGAGATATACATTGTAGATTTGATAAATTTAGTGTCACTCTTAAAGACATAGTAGCACGGTGTTTACATGTTGTATATATTAACATTTGTCATTTATAATACATGTTTATGCAGAACTTAATCTCATCAGAGCTCAGAATCCATGAAATGTCTGTAGATGTGCTAACCCTGTGGTATTTACTTATTTTTTTAATCATTGTTATACTTGGTGACTCGAAGGCCCGTTGAAGGAACCACACGGGTCATCACCCTAGCAACTTTGTTCGTCTCCTTTTCAAGAAGTGAATGTTATTGTTTTAATCTAATTATTATAATATCCATTTCATATATGATGATATAATAGAGTGATAATTTGTAACTTAAGTTAGATAATCATCTGCACAATCAAGATCTTTAGGTTCAGAACTAATTGTTGGCTATCGATCATGGGTAAATTATTATTACTGCCAGTATTGGGAAAAGTAGTTTCATCTAATTAGATGATAGTTTCGTTTATCACCCAAAACAGTGTTCCACAGGAGATATCGCTTGTGTGAGATCAAGCGATATCTCCTAGGAGATATTGTTTTGGCAGTAGATTTTTCACACTGCCCTGCCATCGTCAAACTTGTGTTGTAACTGTTATCAACTTGTGTTGTAACTGTTATCAACTTGTGTTGGAACTGTTATCAACTTGTGATTCTCTATCTAATTAGATGATAATTTCATCTAATTAGATGGTAGTTTCATCGCTTGTAACATCTAATTAGATGATAGTTTCTTCTAATTAGATTAGCTTGAGCTGTAACAATATATTTCAGAAAGATGCATATTTTGGAATCCACCTCAACCTGGAGAGGCACTACCCCTACCTATACTGAACAAGATCGCTTCTGTAACCTCTGGGGAGGGGTTTATAAGTAGGCTTTGGTAAGTAAGTAAGATGGTTAGAATTGAGATTCGTGGATAACTATTAATACATTTGGTTACATTGTAATAACGTGTGCGACCATTACCATCAATTTGAACTGTGTGTTTACAGGGGAAATGAAAGAACACGCATGTGTGTGTGAACCCTGGGTACGGGGAAATCTCGTTTTACTGTAAATGTCAGCTGTAGAATATTTTATTTAAACAAACTCTTTCAGAATGGTTTTCATATTCCCGGTACGTGTTGTAAAGTAAACAGATGACATGTATCAACAACAAGATCATAAATACACCCGTCAGGACGTATTTCAGTTTCAATTCCTTGTAATAAATCTATCCTTCTTGAAAATAAGTTGTATCGTGTTCGCAGTGAGAGCTCACCTTGGTATGTCCTTGAGTCAGTTTTATTGCTCCGAAGTACAACAGTGTATGGATTTGATTAGCATTAATTAAAGGGACACACTAGTGTTGTAGATGTTAGACACAATCTACCAGAGAGAAACCCAGATACCCTTATTTAAGTAACTTGTTCCTACTTTTTGTTTTAATAAATAGATTCCAACTGTTAAATACATTAAGCTTAAGTCCGGCCATTAGAAGATGCAAATATGACTTCGTTTCCATACCATTGATTATAATCCTTCAGATTCAATGCTGCTTCTCTATGGAATCCACTGTTAAATCTACTTGTTGACAGTCTCTATACAGAACAGACAGTTCTCACCCTTTGACATCGCATAAATCAGGACAATTGTTTTACCCTGGTCTGTCTATGTTCCAGGATTGTATAACTTTCATAGAACATATACTTTTCTTTTTCTAAAATTATTTGTTAACTTATTCAGTGTTTTTTTTATATATCGCCTCTGCATATGGGTCACATACTGCACAAGATGCGTTAAATATCTAGTTAACTCACTCCTCTATCGTTATGCCTCAATCCTGTAAAAAGTGAAATCAATATCTCTGCATAGCTGCAGTACACTTTATGAGGGGTGCAAGTGCATATAAATCTGCCACATGTCACGTGTCACGTATTGCTTTCTGCTCGGTGCTTGACTACCTTAGTATGTTTGCTTCATATTGAAACCACTCGCTTATCAGTGTTACTTGACTGAATTGTGATCCAAGTATATTTCATTAAAAATAAATAATTTAAATTAAGTTTTCTCAGATATGTGTTGTGCTTGTCCAAAACATCATTTCAAGACGTCAAGGAACTTGAAAGTTTTATATGGACATATTAAGCGTATATCAAACTGGACTGGACACATATTTATATTTAAAAATTCATTTTAAAAGGTCAAACGCACCAGAATAGGGAATGATGATACTATAATCAACTTATCTTTGCATTAAACTATTTCTGTCACATCTTACACGATTTTAAAATAAATTGCATAACAGAATGAGAGACACTACACACTGTGCACTATAAGGACTCATGTTGGGACAACCATCCCCAGCAGTAAACTTGCATCACAGAATGAGAGACACTACACACTGTGTCCTGTATGTACTGATGTTGGGACAACCATCCCCAACAGTAAACTTGCATCGCAGAATGAGACACTACACACTGTGTCCTGTAAGGACTGATGTTGGGACAACCATCCCTGTCAGTAAACTTGCATCACAGAATGAGAGACACTACACACTGTGCACTGTAAGGACTGATGTTGGGACAACCATCCCTATCAGTAAACTTGCATCACAGAATGAGTGAGATTACACACTGTGTCCTGCAAGGACTGATGTTGGGACAACCACCGTCATCAGTTTAACTTATTCATAGCAAACAGTTATAAGGTCGTGTACAAACATACTGTCAAATCTATTTCTTTAATAATGAAAATAAACCAATATGGAATATATTAAAAATAATCACAAATCATCACATATCGGTGGTAATATAAAACTGACGAAAGAGATTATGTTTGCCGCGGATTTATATCAGAAAGGTATACAATTCATCTTCTAATTTCTTTGAACGAAGACACTTTTTACCTGGGATATAATAACAGTCAAATATGTATCCAAGATGAATGATTTGGTCAATAATTTGGTTTAGAACATTTAAAACATTAATCAACAAGGGATTTGGTTCTGTAAAGACATAAAGTCTAGATTGTTTGTATTTGTTGCAACAAAAGAATACCAATGAAGGTAAGCTATGAAAGAACAAAACTTAATAAATTATGTGCTTCTAAAGTTTTTCTAGCCTAATATATTAGTAGACTTTATAAATAACGTGTTTTTAAACATTTGTGCTTTGTTATTTTCTCTAGACGAATATAACACTAGACTAAAAAAACAATGTGCTTCTTAACTTTTCACGATACAAATGTACCACTAGATTTAATAAATAATGGGTTTCTGATTTTTTCTCCAAACCAATAAATCACTACACGTACTAAATAATGTGCTTCTTAACATTTATCGATATGAATATATCACTAGACTGAATACGTAATGTGCTTCTTAATTTTTCTTTTTACGAATATATCACTTTACTTAATAAATAACTGATTTATAATTAGACTGAATGAAATAAGTGATTATTAACTTTTTCTCAATAAGGATATCACATCACTACACTTAATGTTTTGATTCTCAACTTCCTCGATACACATATATCACTTGACTTACTGAATAATTTGCTTCTCTACTGTTCTAGATACGAATTTATAATAAGACTGAATAAACAAAATGCTTCTTATCATTTCTCTATACAAATATTTCAATAGCCTTAATGAAAACTGTGCTTTTTAACTATTCTCTGGAGGAATATATCACTAGACTTTATAAGTAATGTGATTCTTAATATATCTCTAGTCTTTATAAGTAATGTGCTTCTTAAATGTTCTTAAGATGGATATAGTACTAAACTAAATACCAAATGTGCTGTTAATTTTCAGGTGCATGTCAAAGCACACACACACACACACACACACACACACACACACACACACACACACACACACACACATACATCCCAACTAGAATCAATAAATGATGTACTACATAGTGTCTCTAGATGGCTAATTGCATACCTTAGAACCAGAATTAAACAAGCAAGATGCGTTTGTTAAACACGAATGCCACCGGATGCCAAGTATGAATGCCCTAGGTCTGAGCAATCCAAAGTTATGGCCAATGTTAAAGTTTTTGTGGACAAAGACACGGACGGACGGACGGACGGACACACTTTTTAATATATTTTTGGTAATATATGTTGATGTTTTGTTAGATTATGTAAATATTGTTTCATTATCATACTATCGACAATATACACTGAAGGGCAAAATAATCTTCCCTGTAGAAAATGTAAAACATGAAAGTATGCAGAATATGAACGTTTTTTTATTTAAGCAATATTGAACAGCACAGATGATCGTATCTGCTGTACACGTGCAGTAAAACTCAACATCAGTTGAATTTTGCGAAAAGCTTGTGCATAGATATTAGGTTTCATGTGCGAGAAGAGTATGAAATGCGTGGCACACACTGTATATTGGAAGTAATATAAAAACCCAAAGGTTTACTGCCGTTAATGACAGAGGAGATAAAGAAAGAGAGAGGCAGAGAGAGGGGGTGCTGCAAATCGGGACCACAGTCTGTCAAGTTACGAGAACGTTCAGCTGCAGATTAGTCACCATCAGGAAAGTTCGTCATTGTTTCTAACAGACAGGGCAGACCACATACAGAGCAGAGGCAGACATACAAGGGACATACAGACCCGGGGCAGACAGACAAGGGACATACAGACCCGGGACAGACAGACAATGGACAGACAGACAAGGGACATACAGACCCGGGACAGACAGACAATGGACATACAGACCCGGGACAGACAGACAATGGACAGACAGACAAGGGACAGACAGACCCGGGGCAGACAGACAAGGGACATACAGACCCGGGACAGACAAACAATGGACATACAGACCCGGGACAGACAGACAAGGGACATACAGACCCGGGACAGACAGACAAGGGACATACAGACCCGGGACAGACAGACAAGGGACATACATACCCGGGGCAGACAGACAAGGGACATACAGATCCGGGACAGACAGACAAGGGACATACAGACCCGGGGCAGACAGACAAGGGACATACAGACCCGGGACAGACAGACAAGGGACATACAGACCCGGGGCAGACAGACGAGGGACATACAGACCAGGGACAGACAGACAAGGGACAGACAGACCCGGGACAGACAGACCAGGGGCAGATATACCCGGGGCAGACAGGTCACAGATAACAAATTCAATGGCGTGGGAAGTGATTGTAGGCTATCTGAGAGACTGCTTCTTAACCGTAACATCATCGGCGGCAACGGCACTGAGTAGCCAGCTCAGTTGTAGGACAGTTGATAGAAGCCTCTGTACCTTCGGGTCAGAACATATCGGGAAATTGTACTGAGCAACAGACATCGGCAACTGTGTTTATATGGGCGACACAAATATGACGTTGGCAGTTATGTGACAGGTGCCAGGTGCTTTGTTTCAGATGGAAACTGATTCGCCATATCAAGAGTCGATGGAAGAATGGGGGGTTACAGGCGGACAGGGGAAAGTTGCTGTGTCAGGAATCAGAACTGGGTGGTTGGGGGAGTGTGGTCTGAGCTGTCTTTGTGGCGACCAAAAGACAGATGTTGTAAACGCCAATCTGGTGTTACATAGCCCAGGTAGTCAGACCAGTTGTCCTTCCATTTCTGCAGCCACGTGCACAACAACCATACTGCCCCACAACATGTTGCTAGAATAGTGAATAACGTCCTCAACACCAAAATCTACAGACGTGTCGCCCATAGATCACTGGTGGTACCACCTTCATAGGCGATTTGGGGGTCGACAACCCGCCAACCAACAGACAACAGGTGGCTCAGGCACTCACTGACGTCTTCAACGGGCGAAGACGCGTCTTTTCCTGTATCAATGCGAGAGAGAGTATTAGAGACTCAATTTGATGAAGTTTGACACGTTTGTTATAAAGTTTCCGTTTTGTCCACATATCACATGAGATAAATGCAATTCTTTAAACGTTCTAATTTCATGTCTTACACATGCTTAACAGATTTGTTGATATGATATCACTTTCAAAACTTTCATTGACTTTGTTAGTTTTATATAAATCTTAATCACAACCAAGGAAAATTATGTTATACCCACCAGTGTATGTGGAGATTTTGGTATAATATGTTGTTACGTTCCAATACCGATGATACTCTATATGGATTTGTTGGTGGAGGAAGTAACTTGCATAGCAAATCATACGGGTTTAGACTTTCTATGGTATTAACATTAATCTCTGAGTCTAAGAAGTGGACATTAATAACACAATGACGAATTTCTTGAATGAGTAAAGGACAAGTAATTTTAAGTTTATATTGATATTATCAACAATCGCATAACCTGATTGAATAAAAACACTAAAACTTAAAATGCATTAATCACTGAATCCGATACCAAAATTATCAACAGCTTAAACAACACATCTTATTCTATTTTTGATGATTATCGAGAAGCTGTTGTTACTATCCTTTTTAATTCCATTTCTAACATGACCCCTTATCGAGTCTTTATGTTGATGAAATAAATATGCATACATGAAGACGTACAACTCACATTGGATCTAATCCCGAGATTTTACCATTGCTAAACATATTCATATTCAACATGAATGAAATTATAAATAAGGTTAACAAAGAAATGAATTCGATTTACCTTATTCCAAAACTATGTACTCTGTTGTTTCACAGAGACATACACCATGACGCAAATGCACCTCCCCTTAACAGAGGACAGGTATCAACCAGGTAAACACTGACCTAGAGGTACATCCGTTATTGATCGGCACACCTTGGTCTCTGCTGATAAGGGGTGCACAGTCTAGCTTGTTGAAATAAAGATTTATAGGTAATTAAATTTATATCGGTTACACTGTCGGGAACACTTAGATAACTTAGTAAGGAGACACAGTGAATGCTTGAAAACTTTGGTTTTATAGTGTTCGGAAAGATAGTCATTGTATATTGGAATACTTGGGTATTATACAGTATTGGGAAGGAGATTTAGTTAATATTGGAATACTTTGGTTTTGTATAGTGTTGGGAAGGAGATTCAGTGAATATTCGAGTACTTGGTTAGTTCAATTTTGGGAAGGAGATTCAGTGAGAACTTGAATACTTTAGTATAATAGTGTTTGGAGGCATACTCAGTGAATATTTGAATACTCCAGTAGCTCAATATTCGGAAAAAGACTTAGTGAAAATGTTTACTACTTTTACAGTATTGGGAAAAAATATTTCTCTTAAAAATTATTTCTTTTAAAAAATCATTATACTTTTTGATAATCAAATGTTGGTGATAAGCGTCTCCGAAAGTAGGGTTTTGTTTAGAGCATCCAGGCGTTTAGGAGCAGAACCCGAGAACTGTTCCCGTCATATTGAACGTGCAGGTTTTGACTCAGGTAAAAAGTATTGAAACGGTTCAGAGTCCAATCTATATTGTTTACTCCAGATCTAGGCTACGCAACAGTACGTAGTGAAGCCATATTAAAACGTGCACATACATGCATAGTGAAATATGATACTTCTTATTACTATATGTTTGATAGATCTTAAGCTACCAGTCTAATTATTCTCCTAATAGAGTGTCAACTTGTTTAAATTGCTTATTTGTGAGGTCTCGCAAAATATCGCGCTATTTTTAGTACAGTGATATACATTTAAACCAATAAAGTTCTGATAATCTCACATGACTTTAAGTGATGAACCTTTAAACAAAATATATTAATGATAACCTCACATGTCGTTTAGTGATAAACCTTTAAATCAATATAGCTCTGACAATCTCATTTAAATTATATGAATGAGACAGAACTAACTATATGAAATATTATGTGTCAGTTTATCCGGAAATAACTTACTCTTGTAGGTACGATATGTTGCAAACTGTTTTTTGATAATATCATCACTATGTCCAATGACTACAAAATAAGAAGGAATTCGGTATTCTGCCCCACTGGTCTGTTTTGAAGGAATTTGGTATCCTGCAATATGTTTCCGTTTTGAAAGAATTTGGTATCCTGCAATAATGCTCTGCTTTGAAGGATTTTGGTATCCTGCAATAATGCTCTGTTTTGAAGGAATTCGGTATTCTGCAATAATGCTCCGTTTTGAAGCAATTCGGTTTCCTGCAATACTGCTGCGTTTTAAAGTAATTTTTGATCCTGCAATAATGCTCTGTTTTGATGGAATTCGGTTTCCTGCAATTCTGCTGCGTTTTAAAGTAATTTTTTATCCTGCAATACTGCTCTGTTTTGAAGGAATTTTGTATTCTGCAATACTGCCGCATTTAAAGAATTTGGTATCCTGCAATAATGCTCTGCTTTGAAGGATTTTGGTATCCTGCAATAATGCTCTGTTTTGAAGGAATTCGGTATTCTGCAATAATGCTCCGTTTTGAAGGAATTTTGTATCCTACAAGAATGCTCTGTTCTGAAGGAATTCGGCATTCTACAATAATGCTCCGTTTTGAAGCAATTCGGTTTCCTGCAATTCTGCTGCGTTTTAAAGTAACTTTTAATCCTGCAATAATTCTCTGTTTTGAAGGAATTCGGTTTCCTGCAATTCTGCTGCGTTTTAAAGTATTTTTTTATCCTGCAATAATGCCCTGTTTTGAAGGAATTTTGTATTCTGCAATACTGCTGCGTTTTAAAGGAATTTGGTATCCTGCAATAATGCTGCGTTTTAAAGGAATTTGGTATCCTGCAATAATGCTCTGTTTTGAAGGAATTCGGTATTCTGCAATAATGCTCCGTTTTAAAGGAATTTGGTATTCTGCAATAATGCTCTGTAATGTCCTTAAATGGACATATCTTTTCAACAGTCAAAAGTCAAAGTCACTAAAAATCAAATCTCCCGTTCTACTTATCGATAGTTCAGTCATAAAACGAAATTTGTTATTTCAAATTGGTATAGAACAAGACATAATGTACCATTTTATGCCAGTTTGTACCATTTCAAAGAAATAAAGATAAAGACACATATGTTTGTCAGAAATAAATCCATCTGCACATGGCAAGTTTGAATTTAATTTGCAAAAGAAAAGTTAAATATATTTACTGTCAAATGTGTTTATACCTCTCAAATATTCAATTAATATCATTGGTAAAAGGAAAAATCATTTTGGACGAATGCAAAAACTTCTGGGTAAAAAAAGAATTTGTTCGCCACCCTTTATTACTTAACAGAAGTCAGTTGTTTTAATTGTTCTTATTTATGTTTTACCCATGTATTACAGCTATCAGTGAAGGACAGAACCCCATGTGTGTCTTCCACAATGAGATTAAATTTAGATATTTTGGTAGTTGTGTAGATCACCCATGTTGGTAGCAATAATGGGATGGTAAGGTATAAAATGTACCAAAATCACCAGTGATGTTATATGTTGTTTTAGTAAAAGACACATTTTATTTTATATTTACATTCCAAAACGACACCAATCAGGGGAAATATTCATTAACGACCAGTGCTCGCAAAAAAACTACTTCAACAATTTTCTTTTTGGGAGGACAGTCGTTAGTGGTTAGTTCGGCTTCGGGTCAAGGCTTCGAATCCCGCCAGGGGCTCTGCAACTTGGCTGCTGCAGTGAACAGTTTTACATGCAGTAAGGTGTGGATACAATGCACAGTATCACATAGTTCGCCTTTTCCAGTCGATGCTCTCAGGTTTCACCGCAACACACAGCCATCATCGCGTTGCAGGCTTTCTCCCTGCATTAACACTACCAGCCATGAGATATGTGAAATACTCTTGAGAGTGGCGTTAAACCCCAACTCACCTCACCTCAAAGCATTTGAAAACTACACCCTGCAGACGCTGGAATGAATGAAGGCGCGCTATGGAGCTTCCGGTATTTCACTGAATATTCATGAGCTAGCCATCGCGAGACGTTTCACCCGAAAATGGGTCTGCAGGGTATTCTTAGTATTTCATGTAAAGCTTGTAATGACTTGACCAGGTTTGATTCTTGCCTCAAAGTCAGCTTGCTCCAGTGACTGTTAAGAGGTATGAACTCTGGCTTGTTGTAGCATTGATTTAAATGTATTGCATGTTGTGTCATGTGCACAATTTACTGTCTCCAATTGAGAATAAGACCCGGTCAAGCTTTTGTATCTTGTTTGTGACTGTCAAATATAACTACAAAATAGCTTCTTGATAAAATATCGAATTCAAGGGTTATTCTTTTTAATAACTTCAAAGTGTTTTCTGAGTGATTCTACCCATGTTAATGTTCACCCTTGTTGCAGGACTGGTAGCAAACATTCCAAACAAGTTGGCTTTTTATGAACGTTTATGTTCATATAATTACTCTAAATAAATTTAGATCAACAGGTATATTAGGTTATACCGACTGTATATCCATGATATAGGCAGTCGATCTAAATGAATTTAGATTGAAAACTCCCTACTCTCTCAAGAAGTATATAACTTCTCGAGTAACTCCATGTGTTATTGTGCCCTGTGGAAATGCATATTTTGTGTACATGTACATATTATATAAATTTGTATATATTTTTGTTGGTGTGTACTTCGATCCCTTTAAGTGTCATTGTATCTGATTGATTTTTTAAAACTAGTAGTTATAATATCCATTTCCTCTAAACACATGTTTAACAAAGACATTTAACATTAGGATCTTAACATATTTAACTAGTGGCTGCATCATTAGTTTAAAAGTGATTGTTGAAAATACTAAGGAGGTTATACTTCACACTCTGTTAGGCTTATAGATGCTAAGTTAGATATCATTGACGGTATGACTGACAGGTTCTTCCTACAATACAGGTTTTAGAACACTTCATGTAAGGATAAATAATTAAATGTTTCTCGGTCACTTTTTTCTTAAAAGTGACGAGGGCGGTAGGATTTTCTTTTTACATTTTGTTGGAAATAATAGTGCCAAAGGAAAAAATACATTATGTTTTTTTCATCAGAATATAGCTTGGAAATGCTAGAAGTATACAAAACAGAAGCACATCCATTCCTGCAGACAATTTAGTTGGTACGTGAGCGGATTTTTGGATTAGCAAACATGATGCAGCAAATTCATAATTTATTGTCTTAAATGACAATTAAAAAGTTGTCACGTGCACAAATAAAAGTGTGTGTAAATCCGGGGTATGGGGAGCGATACAATATTTTATTTGAACAAACCCTTTGAGAGTGGTTTTCATATTCCCGCTACATGTTGTAAATTTAATCAAACGTTTAACAGATTACAAATATCAACAACAAGATAATAAATAAACCCACCAGGACGTATTTCAGTTCAATGATGTAATTATTCTACCCAGCTGGTTGTAACATGTTCCCGCAGTGAAACTTCACCTTGATATGTCCTTGGACGTCCTTAAGTCCGCTTTATAGCTTTGAAGTGTAACAGTGTATGCATTTTCTGAACATTACTTAAAGGGGTACACTACTGTAGAAGAGGTGAGATGAAATCTACCAGAGAGAAAACCAGTTAAGACATGGTCGTTAATAATGGCTAACGTATTGCTAGTTCTTCTTTTGATAACAAAATTCCAACTGTTAAATACATTCAACTTTAGACCGGGACATAGAAGATGTAAATATCACTTAATCTCCATGATTTATGAATAATTCAAATATTTAATATAAATGACATAAATACGATATCATGTTGGTACTGTTCATTATATATGTTGAGAGGTTAGATATAAAATGTTAATCTGACGTCGTTACTCGTACTATCGATTATGTGTTTTAGTGGTTTAGTAAGAACGTGTAAACATGGCGTCGTTTCTATAATGTAGATTATGTATGTTTCAGCACTATAAAAATGTGTAAACCAGTTTCGCCATGCTATCTAACACATTCTTTGTTTTGTTTGGACACTGCATATATATATATATATAAATATATATATATATATATGTGAGATGATTATATCACTGTCAGATAACTTTTAATACTCTTACATATTGCACAAGGTGTGTTAAATAACTCTGTAACTCACGCTTCAATAGCTTTGCCTAAATCTTAAATCTTATAACCGAAATCAATATATCTGCATAGCTGCAGTACTCTCTACGAGAGGTGCAAGTGCATATAAATCTGTCACATGCAATGTGTCTCATATTGCTTTCTGCTCGGTGCTTGACTACCCAAGTATGTTTGTAAACCACTCGTTTACCACGTGTTACTTGACTGTTATGTAATCCAAGTATATATTTTTATAATAACATTAAAAGTAAGTTTCTTTGAAATGTGTTATGCTTGTTAAACACATTTTTCATCACTTCAAGGTTGAGTCAACGAACTTGAAAATTACCCCTGTACATATTGTACTCAAAATATTCACTTTCAAAACGTGCATCATTTGGTAAAGGTCAAACACACTACAATTCAGAATGATGATAAGTTATCATTGTATAAAACTATTTCTGCCACTCACTAACGTCTAACGTGATATCAGAATATAAGGAAAGTATAGGGAGTTATAATGAAAGTTAAATTGCTCAAATTAATGTTGATTTTTTATTATAGGCTATTGAGATTATTCTAACAGTTATTTTGTTTATAAGAATGATAATCTTACACAATATGATAAGGAATTATATCAACAGTAAAGTTGTTCAATTGACTAATAATCTTGAATGCAGGAGCCACCCAATCAGTCAACTTGCATCACAGAGTGAGACACTACACACTGTGCATTGTAAGGACTGATGTTGGTTAAACTGTGTGTTTCTGGGATCTATCCATAGTTGGGGTAGCTAAACTTTAGACTCGCCGGTATCAAACTTCATTTATGATAATAGCTTATGTATTTAAGAAAAATAATGTATTTAATAGCATTTCCATGCTAAACTGTGTGTTTCTGGAATCTATCCACATTTGGGATAGCTAAACTTTAGACTAGCCGGTATCAAACTTCATTTATTTTAATAATGTAATGTTAAATGTAAGTGTTTTAACATCGAAGCACTTCATTTATTTTAATAGTTTATGTATTTAAGAAAAATAATGCCTTAAATAGCATTTCCATGCTAAACTGTGTGTTTCTGGGATCTATAGACAGTTCGGATAGCTAAACCTTAGACTAGCGGGTATCCAGCTTCATTTATTCCAAAAGTATAATATTAGAATTAGCTTTTTTAACGTGTACATACTTTCTTTGTAATAATCGTTTATGTATTTCTGAAAAATAATTTCTTTAATAGCATTTTCATGTAAAACTGTGTGTGTTGGTGATCTATCCACAGTTGGGATAACTTAACTTCAAACTAGCCGGTACTTAATTTCATTTATTCTAATAATGTAATATTGAAATTAGTCTTTTTAAAGGTTAAATAGCTTCTTTATGATACTCTTGTATGTAATCATTAAAAGCATGTTAAGGTTGGTGGGTTAGGAATCTATCAACAGTTGGGATTGCTAAACCTTGCCCTAACCTCCTTAAATGCGCTGTAGCACAGTTTTTTCAACAAACAAATTCTCAAATGTTCCATTTGTTATTTAAGTTATACCATATATTGTTACGTCAGAGAGTAAACAATCTTATTACACGACCCGATAAACCATATCAATAGAAAATGGTTATATGTACTTGAAGAAATAATGCGACCTATAAATCGACAGTGGTATGGAACTCGTCAGTGTGAGAGGGAGAGTTGTAGGTCTGATCAAATCAAATTATTTTAAGCATTGAATTTATCCCTTTTTCATCAAAAACAGTTTTTTCATCAAAAACTGTTTTTTTCATCAAAGTCGTTTTTTTCCCCATCAAAGTCGGGTTTTTCATCAAAGTCATTTTTTTCATCAAAGTCATTTTTTTTCATCAAAATCAGTTTTTTCATCAAAATCAGATTTTTCATCAAAGTCGGTTTATTCATCAAAGTCATTTTTTTCATCAAAATCAGTTTTCTCATCAAAATCAGTTTTCTCATCAAAGTCGGTTTTTTTCATCAAAGTCGGTTTTTCCATCAAAGTCGGTTTTTCATCAAAATCAGTTTTCTCATCAAACTCATTTCTTTCTAAAAGTTCTGCTATCCCATCTTAAGATCTTAAGATGGGATATCCAAACTTGAGATATAGAGGATATCTGTCTTTTCTTGACTAATACCATGTTTATCTCATCGAGTGAGGTAGAAAGGTGAAAATATATAACTTTTCTACCTCACGAGATGAGATAAACATGGTATTTGTCAAGAATTGACGGATATTCTATTTATTATATGATGTTATCCATGTAATTAAGTCCGAAAAGGGTCGTTTTCACGCCGAGTGGCCGCTAGGAACAGCCGCTAGGAACAGCCGCGTGAGGCCATTGTTTTATAACGTCAAATGATATCAGTCACCGTTCGCAGTGAAAATATAAGTTATTTTCACTGTAGCTTGATAGACTGTAGCACTGATAATTCCCAGTATTTCATCGCTCGCCATATAATAAAGCGATTTATCAACAGTTGGGATAGCCCAGAGAACTATCCCATCTGTATATTATCACAAGAGGCGCAGCCACGAATATTTAAATGTAGGATTTCTTCTTCACGAGATGAGATTTTGTTTTTTTTTTGTTTTTGTTGTTGTTCAAGAATCATTGTATTTATGTGTACATATATATATTTCTAATGTTTGTTTTTGCACACTGCCCAAATGGATATTTTCTGTGCAAATAAATGATCTGATCTTATCTTACTTGATGACGTAAAAGCATGGTGATGTCATGTGGTTGATGGCGACAGGGCATCGTGCAAAATCTACTATTATCATCAGGAGAATATAGTTTGATCTCACATAATCGATTTCGCATTTGACCAGTTTTGGATAACAAAACCGATAAATGGCGTATTTCATCACTAAAAATATTCTTAACAGAGGAAATGATTTATCTGCAGTTGTTCCTAACTCGTTGAGATAAAACATGGTATTTGTCAAGGAAAAACATATATTCTATCTTTATTTGTCGACTAAAAGGAGTCTTTTAATCATTGCAATTATTTCACTGTCTCTTTTCTTTCTGTTTTTGTTCCTGGAACTGCGTGGAAAACTAGTGTTCTTCGTCCTATGCGATGCGCACATATTTCTTTGACAAGGCAACAGAAGTCGTTTTTTTTTTACTTTGACTAAAAGTGATGATCTGCAGAGATATGGGCTAGTAAAAACATGAAAGCTTTCACTTAACGAAAATTATCAGTCTCATTAAAATCTACCCTATTCCGAGGAATAACATGCAAAGTATAGTGCATTTACAGGAGGACGAGGATATAGCCCCGAGTGATCGGAATCCGTATCCCGGTAGATGCACTATTTTCCAGATTTTAAGAAGAACTGTTCTACACGCAGTAAGGTTTGGGTGCACTGCTACACTGAATTTCAGCGTAGTACCACCCATGGGTCGCTAGTTCCAGCCGATTCACCGCTGTTTCACCGCAAAGCATAGCCACATGGCAATGCGGGCTTTCTCCCTGCCATAATACTAGCAGCCGTGATATTAGTGAAATACTCTTGAAAGCAGCGTTAAACACCAACTCACTCACTCACTCACTATTTCCTCCGCTTTGCCGTGCCATGATAGTGGGTCGCTGCACCTGAAATGCATATAGGGCCCCGACTTCCTAGCACAGAGATATTAGGAAATACTGCAGTAATGGAGACTGGCAAGAAGTATGCCTTGCATTGGGAAGTTGTATAAAGTAATGAAACAAGAGTCATCAGAAGATGACATATCCCACCGGTCCTACATCATTTGTAAAACACGTTTTTGACAAATAATTGTATTATCTACTTCTTCATTTAGTTTTGGAGCTGTGCTCAAGAAACAAACCTATCTCTGAACAAGTCCAAACCAACACGTTTCTACAGGCACCACTTCAGTTGGTGGGTAATACACATACAGTTTCAGGAAGATATCATGAACGGTTTTCGAGTTATGCTCCGGAAACGAAATGATTACGGACGGACAGACAGACGGACAGGGCGACGACTATATCCCACGGTATTACATACCGGTCGGATAAAAAGCGTTTGGTCAAAGTAAACATTTCCGAAAACAAAAAACGTTTACGTTAAAATCATAATTATACATCACATGACGTGAATTGTATTGAAAAACCTTTACTGTCGTTTGGCAAAACACAGGCCAAGTTATATGTTGCGCAACAGAGATGAAACGGTCCGTTTTCCCTATGCGGAAAATTCTCGCATAGTGAAAACTGGTCGTTTCATCCCTGTTGCGCAACATATTCGCAGTCAACTTGGCCTGTGGGTAAACTAGCAAAGATATGAGTTTATTGGTGATTTTAAAAGCGCATCTTTCAATCCTCTCGGCAATACACCGAATCACTCCCTTCTGATTTTCTATCCTAACCTCTGTTCTACTGTGAGGACGTTCTCGGCGAGAAAGGGAGTGTCCTGATTGGTTGCACTTGACTCTAGTTGTGCAATCAGCGACGCCGTTGTAGAAGTGACATTTGACAATGACACGTCATAATGCTATTTTTGGAAAACATAAACATAGGATAAATGTTTTCTTGTTCAAAATACAATTTGATTTCGTGAAAACAATTGATCATAAACATTCTTTTGCATAATGAAGACCAAATTAGAGACATACATTATTTGTTTTATTTACGTCAGACATATTCGAAGGGCATTAGCTAATTTGCAAAATTCTTTACAATTAAAGGCTGAGGTTTTTTAAATAACCACTGTATGGGAGACGCGTCGCTTCAAACTGTTTTTAACCGATAAATACGCGACAGTATAGTGCGCCGATAACCTCGTCGAGAAGTAAGTTATACTTGGTAGGTTGCAAATAACTTAGCTTATAGACTTCATATAATTCCATTTCTTGGCGATATCAAAAGATTGAATTTAATTTATTTGGATGTTTAGTTGAATTTATACCTAAAAGGTGATTTATTGTCAATCATGTTGCTAATTATCAACAAATATATTCCATTTTGGTATAATTATTGTATTTTCTATAATCAAAGTGATTTTGACAAACATATTCAACCTAAATAATTGAAGAGATTCATCTTTGAAAAAGATGAGAATTACGCGACTGTTTTTAACCATGTTCCTGTTTTTAAATGATTGGCTGCGGCTTTTAATCAGATTTAAACTAGTTTATTCTTGTCCTAATGTCCTTTTACATGCACTGAATATCGTCAAAATATTTTTTTATATTTGAATTAACCTTATGTATTTAATTCTAAACGCAGATTGAAATAAAAGAATGTTTAAATGAAGAATTAGGTTCGTTAACTGATCAAGTACTAGACAGTACCGCTGCCGACCCTGATTAACATCAACGCCCAAAGAAAAGTTTAATGTTTATGAAACACATAAGTTTTCTTGTTGTATCAAATGTGACAATAACGCCACCATAACGAAGTTTTCTCTTTAAGTCGACGGCCAAGAATTGTCCTGTTCCTAAGATTCCGTGTCCAGTATTGATATCAGCACACCGGGTTGAGGGGAGTTATGGTTGAAATTGAAATGGTTGAGACGATATAAGAGTTTCACTACAACTTAGAATCCTCATTAGCCAAGGAGTGTGTACACAACTTTTCAGGCCAGACTTTTTTTATTTCTTGGATTACAGATTTTTTCGAGGTTAAATCTTGTCGGTCGGACCAAAAAAAAACAAAAAAAAAACTTGGTGGCAACTTTTTTATATTTTTATGATGTTAATACAATGAACATTTTCAAATGTCGGTAGGAATAAAAAAAAACAACAAAAAACAACAAAAAACAAACAATTCTGACAGTTGTTCTGACAGTTTTATTTCATGACAAGTATTATAAACCACTCTCCTTGTTCAAATTAAACATTTTTAACACAAAAATACAAGATTAAAATTGAAGATTTCAAATATCTGAACTGAGCGTAGAGCACAAATAAAGTAGGAATACATGACTTAGCTTTTTATGTGCATTTTTATTTTGAAAACATACTTTGTAAGTGTTTTTAATTGCTATGTGATGTTAACTATTGCAACAATAGGGAAATGTGCAAGGGCGCGTTTCTTCAACTCCACAGTGTACTTATGCATTTTCTAACATGGCTATGTATTTTACAAGTCCTGCAGGGCAGTTTATTACATATTTTATGTACTTTTCACGTAGTTCTTAGTGTTTTAATTGTGTTTTTTGGTGAAAAACCCTTAGCAACGCTGGAAAGATAGTATGCAATTAAATGTTTTGCGGCCAAAGGGTCATTTTACCCACACTCTCGACTCTGTCGCCCGTGTTTACATGGCACATACAATGTTAGAACAACATATTTTATTAATGTTCGACCTTTTACTTATGTTGCGAGTGTATCTTGATGTATTAAACGCATGCAGATGTGTACTTGCTATGTATATACATAACTGCGCCACATGTACTAAAACTAAAACACCATTTCGTTTGGTGTGGTGTGGGAGTTAAATTTGTGTCGGGCAGTTGCCAATGATGTCTTTAAGGGTCTTTATCTTTTTTAAATTTCGGAAAAGTGTGTACATGTTTGCTAAATAGCGTCGGTCTGGGCTTTACTCCACCCAAATCACGAGTACACCCCCGGTATTGCTGTACCTCCAAGGCCTGCCAACCTCATATTCAAATCAAAATTAGAATTTTTTTCCATTTCTTCCGTCGCGAAATGTGCCTTTAAGAGATGCCTTGTACTGAATCAAAGTACTACAACGTGACCTCGGTGAAATTGTCGTCTTTCATGTAATAACCCAATTTTGTACCCCTTTCACTGTTTCAAGGGTCAAGTCGTGACGTAACAGAAGGCACCCATAGTAACCTAATGGCTGAAACTCGGGCAGCACGGGCTTTGCGTTAGCACCTAGAAAACGGCGATTTCGACGAAATCGGCAGGTGTCGCCCCCCCTAAAAATGATTGAAAAGGTTAGTTCAGACATTTAGCTAACTGATGTATAGCTTTTTATGTGCATTTTTATTTTGAAAACATACTTTGTAAGTGTTTTTAATTGCTATGTGATGTTAACTATTGCAACAATAGGGAAATGTGCAAGGGCGCGTTTCTTCAACTCCACAGTGTACTTATGCATTTTCTAACATGGCTATGTATTTTACAAGTCCTGCAGGGCAGTTTATTACATATTTTATGTACTTTTCACGTCGTCTTAGTGTTTTAATTTTGTTTTTTTGTGAAAACCCCTTAGCAACGCTGGAAAGATATTATGCAATTAAATGTTTTGCGGCCAAAGGGTCATTTTACCCACACTCTCGACTCTGTCGCCCGTGTTTACATGGCACATACAATGTTAGAACAACATATTTTATTAATGTTCGACCTTTTACTTACGTTGCGAGTGTATCTTGATGTATTAAACCCATGCAGATGTGTACTTGCTATGTATATACATAACTGCGCCACATGTACTAAAACTAAAACACCATTTCGTTTGGTGTGGTGTGGGAGTTAAATTTGTGTCGGGCAGTTGCCAATGATGTCTTAAAGGGCCGTTATCTTAAATTTCGGAAAAGTGTGTAAATGTTTGCTAAATGGTCGTCTTTCATGTAAAAACACAATTTTGTACCCCTTTCCCGTTCTGATGTAACCACATTGTGTGATGGGAAGATGCGCTCTTGAATAAGCTTTCGATTGATACCTGTTTCACATCGCTACCCCCATTAGTTACCATTTTAGCCCATTGTTGCTTCCAATGACAGTACCATGACCTTTCACTGTTTCAAGGGTCGTGACATAACAGAAGGCACCCATAGTAACCCAATGGCTGAAACTCGGGCAGCACGGGCTTTGCGTTAGCCCCTAGAAAACGGCGATTTCGACGAATATTTCAGTTTGGTCTTTTAAAAAGTCGGCCATTTTGAACTGTTAACTCCTCCAAAGAATAGACGTTTTGTCTGTATATTAAAACATAACTTTGTTTTATTTGTGGAATATGCTTATTCAATGTATCATCTAAAGGAATAACTTCATTTAATACAACAAATACGTTATTAATACCAACATTGTTAGCACTGAATATATTAGTATGGTATTTCAAAATGTCATGCATTTTAATCTGAGACCTCCTCCAAATAACTGTTATCTGTTTATTAATACATAATTAGCAGCTCCGACTAAGTCGGAGCTGCTAATTATGTATTAATAAACAGATAACAGTTATTTGGAGTAAGTCGGAGCTGCTATCAGTTTTTGTGCAGTTTCCATCGCCGCTGCCGCCGCCGCCGCCGCCGCGTTTTGTATTGGCTATAACTTTTTTCCAATAAGGTTTTGAGAACTCATATACATAACTTCTTACTTATAACCCTGGGGAATTTTTTTGATATGTTCACATTCAAGGTCAAAGGTCAAGGTCACGAGTTCTGAAATCGCTAAAAAAATCCTTGTAAACACGATAACTTGAAAAATATTTGTCCTATCATGCTGTTATTTGGTGTATATCAACTATGGAGAAAGGCCAAGATTTGAAAAGGTTTTCGCTAACATCCGTCAAAGGTCAAGGTCATAGCGAGGTCACAACTTAAGCATGCTTTTGCGAAAATGTCTTATTTCAACTATTAACACTTTGAATCATTACATGATTGTGATACACAATGAAAAGTGATCACTGATTGTGTGACCTTGAATTTTTAAGGTCAAGGTCACGACATAGGGTCATGGTCACCAGTTCTGAAATCACTAAATAACTTCTTTCCAATGAGGTATCAACACCTCATATACATAACTTCTTACTTATGCCCCTGGGGAATTATTTTGACATGTTCATATTCAAGGTCAAAGGTCAAGGTCACGAGTTCTGAAATCGCTAAAAAAATCCTTGTAAACACGATAACTTGAAAAATATTTGTGCTATCAGGCTGTTATTTGGTGTATATCAACTATGGAGAAAGGCCAAGATTTAAAAAGGTTTTCGCTAACATCAGTCAAAGGTCAAGGTCATAGCGAGGTCATAACTTAAGCATGCTTTAGCGAATATGTCTTATTTCAACTATTAACACTTTGAATCCTTACATGGTTGTGATACACAATGAAAAGTGATCACTGATTGTGTGACCTTGAATTTTAAAGGTCAAGGTCACGAGATAGAGTTATGGTCATCAGTTCTGAAATCACTAAATAACTTCTTTCCAAGGAGGTATCAACACCTCATATACATAACTTCTTACTTATGCCCCTGGGGAATTATTTTGACATGTTCATATTCAAGGTCAAAGGTCAAGGTCACAAGTTCTGAAATTGCCCCAAAAAATCCTTGTAAACACTATAACTTGAAAAATATCTGTGCTATCAGGCTCTTATTTAGTGTATATCAACTATGGAGAAAGGCTAAGATTTGAAAAGGTTTTCGCTAACGTTTGTCAAAGGTCAAGGTCATAGCGAGGTCACAACCTAAGCATGCTTTTGCGAAAATGTCTTATTTCAACTATTAACACTTTGAATCATTACATGATTGTGATACACAATGAAAAGTGATCACTGATTGTGTGACCTTGAATTTTAAAGGTCAAGGTCACATGATATGGTCATGCTGACCAGTTCTGAAATCACAAAGTAACTTTTTCCCATGAAGATATTAACACCTCATATAGATAGCTTAATTTCTTTCTTATACACCTGGTGAATGATTTTGACATGTTCACATTCAAGGTCAAAGGTCAAGGTCATGAGTTCTGAAATCACTACAACAATCCTTGTATACATGATAACTTCAAACTTGTTTTGTGCTATTAGGCTCTTATTTGGTATATATGAACTATGGAGAAAGACCAAGATTTGTAAACGTTTTCGCTAAAATCTGTCAAAGGTCAAGGTCACAGTGAGGTCAAAACTTAAGCATGCTTTTGAGAATATGCCATAATTTAACTATGAACACTTTGAGTCATTGCATGATTGTTATACGCGATGAAAAGTGATCATTGATGGTCAAGGTCAAGGTCATGAGATATTGGTTAAAGCCACGTTAATCCTTAGATAAAATTTTGAAAGAAGAAATAGGTTTTAAGAACAAACTTGTGAAAAGTGACCCCAGTGATGATTAGTAATAACTCGAATAATGAACAAATTTTTGTTAAAAAGAATTCCCATTTTATTGATGCTGACGAGAAGGCGGAACAGGGAAAGGCGAGATCGACCCTAAGTTTCGGAGCTGCTCTGCTTTTGCGGTGTCCCGCAAACGCTAGTCTAGTTTTATTACATTTGTCAAACATGCTAGTTCACTATATCATCTAAAGGGATAATTAACTAGAACTTAATATATCCGTTAACATTCTCCCCTTTACCCCCTACATTAGTCTGTCATCCAGACCCCTTAAGTTTTTAAGCGCCTATAGGCAAGTCTATAACAAGACTCTGAGCTCAGTTTAAGGATGAACACATCTCAGAGGCTCCTTTTTATTTTATTTTATTTTTTTGTAATTTTTTAAATTTTATGAAATAACTCATTTCAGAGGCAAAATGTTAGACTACCCCTACATGTACATCTAGGCCTGACCCGTCGGCCCCATCCCCCTTACCCTACACTTCCTATCCTATTTCAGATAGTATGATCCAAAAAATAACACTGTAACTCTTAATGTTTTACTTCACAAATAGGTGCATGTATTAGTATTACAGCACACCTTTACATATATAATTATTAAAGTGTTTAAATATGCAATACATATTATATCCAGTTACATGGACGTATTAATTACATGTCATCTCGTTTATTTTGTATGTAGGTTGTACAATGTACATACTTTCTTAATATTTAGTTTTAATGAATTGTAAACCTTACAAACAAATACAAATATTGTCTCGTTTATTTTGAAATGGACAGACATATGTTCCCGGTGTCATAAAACATTTGCGTCTGAAATACTCATAATGGAGTTATCTCCCTTTACTAATTTTACATATTCGGTAAAATAAATTTTGTACCTTAAGCTTATAGATAAATTAAATTGAAAGCTATGATTAAATAATCACATTCTAGGAAAGTAAAAAAATATATGTGTTTTAATTATTCAATTCATCTCATTTTAGAAATACACAAATATATGGGACCATTTCGACAAGTAAGCTGTGCCTGGGGATTCAGTTGCTTAGCAACGGCAGAGCGCTCCCGGGGATAGTTTGTGATAAGCGTGCAGCAGGTGCAGAATCACGTCAGCTAACGGGCAGACGGGTTACTCAGTGCGAAAGTATCAACTTCTCAAGCCATCTATTCCAGTCAGTTTCATTTCGAAATATGAAGAATATAAAATCAAGAAAGTCAACTTTTATACTGAATCATATTTCATTTATATGTTATAAAGTTAATGCATTTACAATAACATTGGTGATACCGGCACCTTTCTATTTGTTATTCAGGCTTTCTGCACAATAAACAGTAAATAAATCGAGTCGATCACGGGGATATCAAACTGGCAGTAAACGATCATATTTAATAAATGGGGGTTTTCGTTTGTTTCGATGTGAATTGAGGTGTTTTAAGGTTTAATGTCGCGAGAATTAATATTGTTCACGGCTGCCAGTATCATTGCAGGTAGAAAGGAGACAACACCATGATGGTTATTAGTTGCAATCCCAGATAACACACAACTGGTGGACCACTGGTGGACCACTGGTGGGCCACTAGTAGTTTGTCCAGCTGATAGAAGGTGGGACACCGGTGGCAGCCACTAGTGGCTATCTGGGCCCAAGCCACTAGCTATCATCCCGGAGGGCCACTTTCTACCCACCAGTGGTAAGCCATCAGCTACTGCAGACAAAGTTACGTACCCCTGGCGGGATTCGAACCCCGGACCACTTGATCCGAAGCCAAGCATGCTTAAAACTGCACTATGTCAGCCATATAAACACATCAAACACATATAAATATGATTCCACTGGACACAAAGGTTTGCTATATGAACACTGCTCCCTCAACCAGCAGTCAACATCTTAATTTGATCAATGTTTCTTTCTAGGTTAAAAACATTGTTAATATTTTTCAAAACTTTATATATATAGTTATTTATAAAAGCTGTCACAGAACACGTTTGTCCGTAAAAACTAGGCCACTAAACAAAGAGTTATCTCCCTTTAGCTAGATCATGACTGTCTGCTGTATAATATAAATACTGTGGGTAAACTATTGTTTATAAGCTATTATTTTATTCAGTCAGGGACACGTCGGCTTTCCGTCCTTGATTTTAGACGGCATGCCGTCTAAAACACTATAACACAGCTTAACCATTCATTCAAGCATAAAGAAAACACAGGATCAGACAAAGCCATATTATTTTGGAAACAATAAATGCCCCCTTTCCTCTGATGATCTGAACTACAAAAAGATGGATGCTCTCTTTCAGACCAGAGAAAATGACGAAAAACATAGAAAAGCAGAGTGAGGAGTGGTAGTGATTTTATCGATATATCTTAATATTTGTGCCAAGGATTTAACTCAAAAGAGTGCATACTCAAAGATAAGATATTACAGCATAGGGATATGCAAAAACATGTTTATCATTTCTTTTATTAAGAGAATCATTTCTTTTAGTAAATGGGCATATTTTGGGCATATGTTGTGATATCAGACATGCCGTCTAATAAAAACGTAATTCTGGACGGCATGCCATCTTTAAATAATTTGGACGGCATGCCGTCTTTATTGTCAGAAGGGAGACATCATTATTTGAAATTTAAATTATAAATACATGTTTATGAATAAATGACAGCTTTCTATCTCTTAACAAAAAAAGACACTATTCCGTCTAAAATATTGTCTTATAAAGATGTCATGCCGTCTAAAACATATTGTCTTATAAAGATGGCGTGCCGTCTAAAACTATTGTCTTATCGTGTGTTAAGACTTTTCTCCCATTGGAATCTGTGATCTCAACCAAGCACCACAGATAAAAAAAAAACAATATATGTCGTCTTCTTCGTCGACAGCTTGGCAGATGGGGATTATAAATTGTAGATCTGGTGTGGCCCCAAAATATATGTACAATATGGCAAATAGGGTTATAAATTGTCGATTTTGAAAATGTAAGGTTTCAACCTCATATATTGTTTTATCTAAGGTCTGATCAGTTATAGGGCCAAGTATGTTTGGACAGTATGTCAGCAAACAGCTGTAAGTCTTTATGGTATTTTAGTTTTAGTAATTGTAAATTATCTTAACCTTGTTTTATGGTATGGTGAAACAAGTTCTCGACAATCGAATAAATAGAGATGGGGATGTCATAATGTTTTTACAACATGAAAGGCTGTACAATTATCTTGTCCCGAGGAAGAGCAAGGGAAACATAATTTTACTGGCACGAGTGTTGTAAACAACATGATATCTATGACAGTGTGTTAATGTCTTTAACTACCGTATTTCCTCTAATAAGCGCCCGGGCGCTTATTTTATCAGCACCCCTTGACCCCCGGCGCATATTAGAGGCCCGGCGCTTATTGGAGACCCGGCGCTTATTTCTTTAATATAACATTGAAGTTAACTAAGGGTACATTAATCTAATGGTTTAGACCCGGCGCTCATTAGAGAGCCGGCGCTTTTTGGAGGCCCGGCGCTTATTTTCTCAACTACCCTTGACTCCCCGGCGCTTATTAGAGGCCCGGCGCTTATTGGAGACCCGGCGCTTATTAGAGGAAATACGGTATATATGTCACTGCGTTCGCGGTGAGTGTGGCAGATATCCTCTCTATATTTCAGTGTTCAAACGTTGCTTACAGTATTGGTGCAAATTGCTGAATATGCCAAACTCCAGGTTCCCGAGGAAAGGTTATAATATGCTGTATTTGGAAGCCTCACGTGGGAAGAATAACTGGGCATTTAAAATTAAATCTTTATTGTATTCCTATAGTTTTGGCTATATCTGAATTTGAATTTAGGTTGAAGGCCACTTATGAACAGAATTGGCATTCCGCCTTGAGGAATAGTTCTAAAATGTTTTCGTACTCTCAGTTTAAAACTGTGTTCACCATTGAACCATATCTCCTATCGTTAGATCTTGATAAGTTTAGAAAAGCTTTGGCTCGTTTTCGATGTAGTTCCCACACTTTTAACATCGAAACGGGAAGGTACTATAATATTCCGAGAAACCTAAGAGTCTGTTATGTTTGCAACAATGGTAATATTGAAGGTGAATACCACTTCATGCTTGTATGTACTGCCTACTCTAATATTAGGAAACAATTTATACCGCCGAAGTACTTTGTCAATCCTTCTATCCACAAATTCAATTTGCTGTTATCCAATACGAATGTCGAATTAATGAAGCGTGTTGCAATGTATACGTTCTACGCTACCCAATATCGTATTAAGTCTGTGGACCATTGAAATGTATACCATGGGCCGATGGCCTACATGTACCCTATGGAAATAAACAATCAAATACAATGGTGAATTTAATCGTGTCAACATATATAGAAACATATCTTACACTGTTACTATTGAACAGCTGGACTACCAAAACCCTAATGATGCAGGCTATTTTCAAACTCAAAGATCACTGTTGTTATGTAATAACTCGATCTCACAGACACAAATAATACATATTTCGATGTAAAATGTTAATGCTGTGACAATCTTCCTCATTTTACATCAAACGTTTGTATAAGATGGCAGATGAATTGGCACTTTCACACTGATCACAAATACGTTCGAGGAACTGTGGGATCGAACCTGCAACCTGATGGTTTCTGGTCGAGTGAACAAACACTACAACCAGATGACATGAGAATGACATTTCTATGCGATTGATTGAGCAATTGATTAGAGTTCTTAGATTTTATTTGACCAAAATGGTTATAAGTTTGCATAGTAGTCTTATTTTGTCACTTTAAAGGAACTATAGAACGCCGTTCTAACTAAAAATCCATTACTCTCACGAAAAGAAACAGTGTAACCAATGGCTAAATAAGATCCCTGAAACAAATGAAGAATTCTATAACAAATGTTTTCCAGCCCTGTCATTTTACGGTGTTCACACTAAATTGCCTGCTCGAAAGTTGTTAAAGCACTTGACTGATTAAGCTATACCTATAAGAGCAATTGTGTATGTTAATAGACATTTCGTATTTTCGTATTGAAATATATACTCTTAGTTTTTCGCAAATTTACTTTTTTTTCGACCCAAAATAAGTATGATACGTTTCAAGTTTACATATAGATCAAGTCTATTATTTTCAAGCGCGAAACATTGTGGTTTGCTCCCAAATAAACATAAAAATAAAAAATTCTAAAAAATACAAGAGACGGTTTATGAGTATGTTAAACAATATAAATGTACGTTTTTGACGTTTATTTATTTACCATTTATTTCAATTATGTAGTTTTTACAGAAACTATATCTGTCATAATTTGCTGGTATAATCACAATAAAATACATTTAACAGGTAAAATGTCAATATTTTGTATATTAACAGGATCTTTTGAAACATGATAATATAACACTTATCACATTCATTTGAAAACACTTGAGAAAAACGAGCTTCATATGGGATGACATTGTGGCGACTCGTAAAATTGATAAGCCAACACGCCTCGGAAATGGTGCTTGGTGGTACTGTTTTTATACAGAAAAGGAAAAGCTGTTAATATGACGTTAGATTCTATTGACGCGCGTTAATCTAAGGCTTACTTGTCTTTAAACCCAAATTTCATCGGATTGTCGTGATATGAAAATTATGTGTCATAGTTTTGTAGATTTCCCTAGCGATTGATACACATAAACATAATGTTGTAGTTAAAACACTAACATATTCAATGGCTCTTTAACACTCAGAGTGGAGTTAAAATATGGCATGATGGAATGGCCAACCATCTTGCTGTCAACCTCTCCAAATTGCATGAAACTGATACGGCTTATTGGGTCGGGTAATGAGATGTTTTACCCTCTAAACGTAATATATTGTACGAACTTTAATTTAAAAAAATTAAAAATTAAAAAAATGACACAATGGAGCAAACAATGTATGCAAATAAACGCGCTGCAGTAACTTTAAATGGAAGTGCACATTTTTATAAACACAATATGTTGTATTGTGTTTTTTTCTATTTTATGTAAGATGACGATATTGACATTGACAGTACCAACTTGTACATTTCCACGTGCATCACGATTAGTTCATGCTTTCTGTGAGCTGCCTAATATAGAAAAAAAATTCTGACAAGGACACGTATCTTTTACCCTAATATGTCAAACAAACGAGAACTGAAAATAAAACTAAAATGTTGTCAATTCTGTTTGTGGTTTGATGTAGTGTTGAGATTTGGTTCAAATTAGACGAACCATCGAGCACGTGAGACATGAACACCTCGGCCCCGTGATTCACGTGCGCGAGGGCTCTAACTGGAAAACCTTTGTCTCAGTCGGTAACTCCCAAGTAAGCTCAATACAGCCATGCTGTTATATTTTAAAATATGAGACAGCATGCCGTCTTGTGAAATATGAAGATGGCATGCCGTCTTGATATGTTAACATTTGACACAATGAACTCTCCCTGATTCATTAAGACGGGATACCATCTAATACATTTTTATAAGACAATAATTTTTAGACGGCATACCGTCCCATTGTAACGAGACGGAAAGCCGACATGTCCATGACTGTTACTGGTAAAGTCCTCCATGTACACAGTACACAACGCGTTACTAATTGATAGTCAAAGAGGGCAATAGCATTTCTTTCTTTTTTACCGACAGTCGATAATATAGTTATTTAAAAATTATCTATACTATTTATAATTAAGTATATTTAGATATGTTACCTTTCAACAACAACCATTTTACAGAAAGGATAAAATCCTGAAATAGTACAAATTCTTGTACTTTGTTACCACATCCTCAGTGTCAGGCATCGACCACAGGCACTGGCTGTACAAAGAATTTATCCATTCAGCCATCATGACCTTTATTGTATGGGATTATTGTATGATTTAAGTGTGAATGTTACTGAATCTGTTGGCATACATTCTTCTGATCAGTGTATACAATGAGACAGGGGCTGTGTGTTTGCCTCTACACTGAGACATGGGTTAAATCCCTTCCCTACACTGAGATATTGGTTTAGTTCCTTCCCTACACTGAGACATGGGTTAAATCCCTTCCCTACACTGAGATATTGGTTTAGTCTCTTCCCTACACTGAGACATGAGTCGAGCCTCTTCCCTACATTGAGATATTGGTTTAGTTCCTTCCTTACACTGAGCCATCATTTGAGTCAATTCACTACATTGAAGTCTCTTCCCTAAGCTGAAACATGGGTTTGGTCTCTTCCCTACACTGAGACATGGGTCGAGTCTCTTCCCTACACTGAGATATTGGTTTAGTTCCTTCCCTACACTGAGACATCATTTGAGGCTATTCCCTTCATTGAAATATGAAATAGCTGAGACATGGGTTGGGTCTCATCCCTACACTGAGACATGGGTTGAGTCTCTTCCCTACACTAAGACATTGGTCGATTATCTTCCATACACTGAGATATTGGTTTAGTCTCTTCCCTACACTGAGACATGGGTCGAGTCACTTCCCTACACTGAGATATTGGTTTAGTCTTTCCCTACACTGAGACATGGGTTGAGTCTCTTCCCTACACTGAGACATGGGTCGAGTCTCTTCCTTACACTGAGACATGGGTTGAGTCTTCACCCTACACTTAGACATGGGTTAAGTCTCATCCGTGCAGTGAGACATGGGTTGTGTATTTTCCCTCTACTGAGACATGTGCTAAATTCCTTCCCTAAACTATTTTTTCTTCCTCCGCTGAGACACTGGTTGAGTCTCTTCCCCTTCCCATTTGAGGCTATTCACTACATTGAAATATGCGTCAAGTCTCTTCCCTAAGCTGAGACATGGGCTGGGTCTCATCCCTACACTGAGACATGGGTTGAGTCGCTTCCCTACACTAAGACATTGGTCGATTATCTTCCCTACACTGATATATTGGTTTAGTCTCTTCCCTACACTGAGAAATGGGTCGAGTCTCTTCCCTACACTGAGATATTGGTTTAGCTTCTTCCTTACACTGAGACATGGGTTGAGTCTTCACCCTACACTGAGACATGGGTTAAGTCTCATCCCTACACTGAGACATGGGTTGAGTCTTCACCCTACACTGAGACATGGGTTAAGTCTCATCCGTGCAGTGAGACATGGGTTGTGTATTTTCCCTCTACTGAGACATGTGCTAAATTCCTTCCCTAAACTATTGTTTCTTCCTCCGCTGAGACACTGGTTGAGTCTCTTCCCCTTCCCATTTGAGGCTATTCACTACATTGAAATATGCGTCAAGTCTCTTCCCTAAGCTGAGACATGGGTTGGGTCTCATCCCTACACTGAGACATGGGTTGAGTCGCTTCCCTACACTAAGACATTGGTCGATTATCTTCCCTACACTGAGATATTGGTTTAGTCTCTTCCCTACACTGAGATATTGGTTTAGCTTCTTCCTTACACTGAGACATGGGTTGAGTCTTCACCCTACACTGAGACATGGGTTAAGTCTCATCCCTACACTGAGACATGGGTTGAGTCTTCACCCTACACTGAGACATGGGTTAAGTCTCATCCGTGCAGTGAGACATGGGTTGTGTATTTTCCCTCTACTGAGACATGTGCTAAATTCCTTCCCTAAACTATTGTTTCTTCCTTCGCTGAGACACTGGTTGTGTCTCTTCCCAACACTAAGACATTGGTCGATTATCTTCCCTACACTGAGATATTGGTTTAGTCTCTTCCCTACACTGAGACATGGGTCGAGTCTCTTCCCTACACTGAGATATTGGTTAAGTTCCTTCCTTACACTGAGACATGGGTTGAGTCTTCACCCTACACTGAGACATGGGTTAAGTCTCATCCCTACACTGAGACATGGGTTGAGTCTTCACCCAACACTGAGACATGGGTTAAGTCTCATCCGTGCAGTGAGACATGGGTTGTGTATTTTCCCTCTACTGAGACATGTGCTAAATTCCTTCCCTAAACTATTGTTTCTTCCTTCGCTGAGACACTGGTTGTGTCTCTTCCCAACACTGAAATATGCGTCGAGTCTCTCAACAACACTAAGATATGCGTTGAGTGTATTCCTTACATTGAGACACAGATTGAGTCTCTTCCCCACACTGAGACTTTGTTTGGAGCTATCATGGATGAGCCAATATGGTTCAACTGTCCATCTGTCCACCGAGCAGTAAAGTGGGTACCTGGTATGATACGATAATTGTCAGAATTTGACCCTTGAGCGCCTACACATGTACATAAAGTAAAATAAATAAATCAAGAGCTATACTGTTCTTTGCAGTAGTTTAAGTGTTATAGCTATCAAATATATTTTGTTTATTATCCATGTGTCTCAATCTTTTTATATATTTTAAAGGCGCTGTAGCACGTTTTTTCGCTCAAATAAGTTGATGAAATGTATTTGAAAAATAATTTCACCAATAGTAAAACATCCTTTTCTCCTCGGAAAATAAAGTTTAAAATGAGTGTACATGTTTTGGTTAAGCCATGGGAATCGTTTTTGTAATACAAAATAATAAATTGTGTTCACAATAAAATTGCCGCCATGCAATTTTTGCTTTATATGCAACATAGTTTTTACCACTACAGATAATTTGTTTGTGTAATAAGATGTTTTACCCTCTAAAGTTAATTTAAATGACATAAACTATCATTATAAATGGGAAATTTGAAAAAATAAATTTTGCAAAAAACGTGCAAATAAACTAATAAATGAATTTAAATAAAAGGTAGGATTAAATAGGCACATTTTAGGAAAGTGAAATATTGTACATCCATTGTATGGTCTTTAAAGATACATCCATTGTGTTTCATAAACATTTATTAGGCTTTAAATTTGTTCCGACTCACCATATGTGCTGTTTACAGTACAAATAAATTCACTCAGCTTGCATATTCATCTCCAATCGCCATATATATCATAATTACTAGTATCCAATTTAAATCGAGTAAAATCATTATGCATGTGTAGAAACCGAAACTGCACGCCCCATTTACATGCATAGTAGTTATATGACCTACTTAACATGATCAACCCAAATTTATCATTTTGTCTGTTATAAATATGATTCCAAAATTATGTTTGCTTATTGCCTCGCGCCACACGCAGAGCATTTGGAATAGGTGACCCCAAACAACACAATGGATGTTGTAATCAATTCATCTCAATTAACAGACACATGAATATGAAGACGATTTCGACAAGTAAATTGTGCCGGGAGTTTCAGTTGCGTAGCAACGGTAAGGAGCGCCCGGGAATAGTTTGTGAAAAGCGTGCAGCACGTGCAGAGTCCTGTCAACTTACTGGGAGAACGGGCTACTTTGTAAAAAATGTCAATTTCTCAAGGCATGTCTTCCATGAAAGTTTCATTTCGATTATAAAGAATATCAAATTCTTAAGAAAGTTGACTTTTATACTGGGTTATGTAGTATTTTTTTTTAATTCTATAAAAATCAAATTGTTACATCACAATAACGATTGTTGCGGATGCATTTTTCGTTTAATTTGGTGTTACTTTGTATTACCCAAGGGGGATAACTCCCAATATCTTTTTGTAACGTCGCACATGTGTTCGACGGGAGGAAGCCATGTTGCTTCAAAGGAGTTTGGAGTTCGGAGAATAAAAGCTCGAAAGTATAAAGCCTTTGTGTTCTCAGTGGTTCGGAAAATGGTGCCGGAACCCGGGAATGTGCTGAAATTATGCAATTTGAATCGGAGTTGCGAGTTCAGAGCTAAATTGGAGTCGTGAGTGTTTCGTGATGATGATTGAATGACATGAACATTTTAATTTCATCATGTGGAGAACTTTTCAACCTTGTCATGAATAATCAATGTAATTAACGCACACATAGACGTTTGACATTTATGATTGTTCATTTTGCCATGGAGAAGGTGTTATACTGACAATTTATCGCTTAAATATCAAGTGAGATGATTTCATTGTGTGTAACCATTGACGTACGTTGCTGTGAACAATATTTTGAACAGACACTGAATTCCTCGATGGTGAGAACACTTATGTTTATTACGAGATTTACCACCCAATGATTTTATTATATGACATTCCTTGATTTTTCTGGAGAAATGTGTTGTTTCTGGTGAAATGAATACTCGGTAGTCATGGAGGCCGTTAGTAAGAAGAAATCTGCAGCGCAACGCTGGCTGTCACGTGCCAGCAATAATTGTGTAAAAGCTATTGACAATATAGCTAAACTAGAAGAAGTTGAGTATGAATACCTCGTCCAATCATTCAATAAAAGACTTTCAGCATGGGATGAGCTTCAGACTGAATATGAACAGTATGTTGAAGATTTAGAAGGTGAAATCGCTAAAGCTGCAGGATTCAGAGAAGGGTGTGAAAAGTCTGTGTTGGACTTGATGGCCTCTTGGTCAAAGTTACATAAGCAGAATGCATCTATTGAAGTGAACAGTAAAAGTAGCGAACATAGTGAAACTGACATGCCAAGGATGAACTTACCCAAACTTGAATTACCAAAGTTTTCCGGAAATGTTATGGAATTTACTACATTTTGGCAGCAGTTTGTGGCATGTGTAGATTCTCAAAACTATCCAGATATTGTGAAATTCAATTACCTTGTAGGTATATTGAAAGGAGAAGCTAGGCATGTGTTGGATGGTTTGCCTATAACTGAAGAGAATTATCCAGAAGCAAAGAAAATAATTCAGAGCAGGTATGGACGACCAGAGACCATAATCTTTTCACATGTTCAGTCTCTTTTATCATTAGAGGTACCTGACAGTGACAATGTGAAATCATTGTCTCAATTTAGAGACAAACTTGTGGCTCATGTGAGAGCACTGTCTGTGCATGACATTAAATCAGAGAATTTTGGTGTGATATTGACCCCTATTATTGTGTCAAGAATGTCTGAGTCATTGAGATTGGAGTGGTCACGTGACAGTGAGAATAAGGAAGCAGACTTAGACTTTCTCATGAACTTCTTGGATCGTGAAATAAGTAGGAGGCAGAGATGTGTCTCATTCAGCTCGTTGACAGATTCTACGAGTGTTAAAGTTAAAACTCCACAAAGACAGGAGCGACGATCCAGTGCGATTGCACTGCATACCAAGTCTCAGAACATTTGCTCATTTTGCAAGCGAGGTCATAGAACTGATAAGTGCTATGGTTATGTTGACCTTCCTGTCAGGGAACGACAGAAGAAGGTTGAGACAAATAAACTGTGTTTTGTATGTTTATCAAACAGACATATGGCTCGTGATTGTAGATGTGTATGTGATTTCTGTGGAGGTAGACATCATGTTACACTTTGTTACAAATCTAACTCTGTGAAGAGTGGTAGGTCTCCAGATGAGAGTCATGTCAAAGAGAACAAATCAGTAGTAGATAACTCTAATGTTGTTCTTACATCAAGTGTACCTGTCAATGATATGTCTAATCATAACTCTGTTTCACTTTTGCCCACAGCTAAGGTCAAGGTCAGGGGATCTGACGGTACATTGCACCTTGTGACATTGTTGTTTGACAGTGGTTCTGACAGATCGTATGTGTCCAGTGATTTGGTGAAGAAAGTTAAGCCAAAATTTGTCAAGACTGTTAGCAATGATTTTCACACCTTTGGGGGACGTAAGCACATGTCAAGGTCACGAGTGTTTGAGTTGTGTGTGAAAGATATGACTGGTGATGTGGAGCGTTGCTTGCAAGTAACTGAAGTACCTGTTATTTGTTTGCCTTTGGGTAACCCAAAGATGCAGAGTTACATTTTGGAGAAATTTGACCATCTCAGTCTAGCTGAAGATTTTTCTGAGAACAAGTTTATTAGCATTGATATTTTGATTGGTCAGGACTTATTTTGGTCCCTTATGTTTGGGAACACCTTCCGAGCAGATGGATGTGATGTCGTAGCTCAGGAGAGTTTGTTCGGATGGGTACTGTCTGGATCTAGTCATGGTAGTGCTAGTTCAAATTCTGGGGTCACTCTGTTGAACGTGGTTGACATTCCTGATAATGTTGTTAGGACATTCTGGGATCTGGAGAGTTTAGGTGTGAAGGAGGGAAAGGTGACAAATGAGCCTCTCCAGGAGAGTTTCAACAGGACTGTGACGAGGACAGAGTCAGGTCGGTATCAGGTGGGTCTCCTCTGGAAAGATGATCCTCCCCCGTTATTAAATAACGAGAGACCAGCACAGTGCATGTTGAACAAACTGGAGCAAAAACTGGACAGAGATGAAGATTTGAAGAGTTCATACAAAACAGTCCTTAAAGAAATGGAGGATAAGGGATACATTGTGGAAGTGAGTGAAGCTCGAGAGTCCAGTAACAAGGTTTACTATCTGCCACACAGACCTCATGTGAGGGAGTCGAGCTCTAGTACAAAGGTGCGGCCGGTTTTCAACGCATCGTTTAGTGGACAAAATGGTGTGTCTTTGAATGACTGCTTAGAGCAGGGTCCTAATCTGAACCCCAGTGTTTCAGAAGTGCTGCTCAGGTTTCGGAGATGGAAATATGCTGTATCTGCAGACATACAGAAGGCTTTTCTTCAGATAGAGTTACAGGAGAAGGACCAAGATGTGCACAGGTTCTTATGGAGGGGAGAGTATGGACAAATCAGGAAGATGAAATTTCTGAGAGTAACATTTGGGATAAATTGTTCACCATTTCTCCTGACTGCTACCATACGTCACCATCTCTCACTTTTTCCACCGTCAGCGGTGATTCAGGAGTTAACAGAGAATATGTATGTTGATGATTTTCTGTCAGGAGCAGATACAGAGCAAGAGACGCAGGAGTTGTTTGTCCAGGCAAAGACTGTGATGGAGCATGCGGGCATGAAACTGACAAAGTGGTCATCAAATGAGTCTACTATTATAGACGAGGTGAATGCTGATGGGAATCAGTCTCAAAAGGTGTTGGGGATGACATGGGATCAATCAAAGGACTGTTTTGCGTTTGTGGGGATCGACTTACCTGATGTCGGTTCTTTGAGGTACAGCAAACGTGTTGTGTTATCACTGATGGCACGGGTCTTTGATCCACTAGGATTCATACTGCCCTTTACTGTGAATGCTAGATTTCTATTTCAAGATATCTGGAGACTAGGAGTAACCTGGGATGAGGATTTACCAGGGGAGTGTCAAGAGAGTTTCAGAGATTGGCTTTACGGCCTGGAGTTAATGAAAGGGATAACCATTCCTCGCCAGTTCTTGAGTTATGCATGGTCAGACATATGCACTGACATGGAGTTACATGCATTTGGAGATGCCTCTTTGAAGGGGTACGGAGCCTGTGTGTATTTGAGATACAGGAAATCAGATGGAGAGTACGAGAGTGCTTTAGTGAGATCATGTGCTAGAGTAGCACCATTAGAGCGCAAAACTTTGCCCAGACTGGAGTTGTTAGGAGCGTTGGTAACTGCCCAATTGGTGTGTAGTGTCATGAAGGATCTTAGGATACCACCCAGTGCTGTATATACATGCTGGACAGACAGTATGGTTGCTCTTGGTTGGATTCGGAGTCGACCGGCCAAGTGGAAGCCATGGGTTGCTAATCGTGTCGCCCAGATTCAGTCTCTCACAGACCCCGAGAGATGGAGACATGTCCCCGGTGTGGACAACCCAGCAGATATGGTTACCAGAGGTGTTAGTGCTGAGAAACTTTTGAAATCTGAAACGTGGTGGCAAGGTCCCAAGATTCTGAAGTGTGATCGTGCTTATGATCAGGAGGAGAGAAGTGAGACTAGTGTAGTCTCGGAGGAGGAAAGTGTCTCAGTGGAGTCTGAGAGGAGAAAACTAGTGTGTTTGGTTACAGGTGAAGCACCCCAAATGATACAAATGGAGAAATGGTCCACATTGAGCAAGGTCTATCGTATCCTTGGATTGGTCTTAAAGTTCATTGGAAATCTCAGATCTCGAGTGGGAAAAACATTGTCTTACGGAGAGAATGTCAAAAATAGCTTTGTAAGGGTAGTGCAGCGACAGCACTTTCAAGTTGAGATAAATGCTTTAGAGTCAGAAAAGAAAGTTCATGTGAACTCTAAAATCTCAAAGTTTAGTCCCTTTGTTGACTGTGATGGACTTTTGCGAGTTGGAGGTCGGATTCAGTTGTCCGAGTTGGCATATGAAAGCAAACACCCCCTAATATTACCAAAATGCCATGAGGCTATGTTGTTGGTCAAGTTTGTACACCTTTCAAAGAATCATGCTGGAGTAGACACCATGATAACGTGCCTGAGAGCTAACTTTGAAATTCTTGGATTACGCCAGATAGCAAAGAGTGTGAAGAGGAGTTGTGTATCATGCAAGAGGTTCGATGCAAGAGCGTGCAATGAGCCAACAGCACCATTACCAAGGGCACGTGTTACTAGGGCCCCGGTCTTCACAGTTACCGGATTGGACTTTGCTGGACCAGTGTTTTGTCTTGACTGCCCAGGCCTGAAGTTTTACATCTGTCTGTTTGTGTGTGGTGTGGTGCGCGCAATACACTTGGAGTTAGTTGACTCTTTAACAAGCAATGACTTCATACTTGCTTTCAGGAGATTTGCTGCTTTGAAGAGAGTCCCGTCCATTGTTTACAGTGATAATGGCAAGAATTTGGTTGGAGGTCAGAAGAAGTTATCAGCTTACTTGGGACCCAATGCCCCGGAATGGAAGTTTATATGTCCTCGTTCCCCATGGTGGGGAGGTTGGTGGGAGAGATTAGTCAGGTCTGTCAAGAGTGGCATACGGAAGACGATCGGCAAGGAATGTCTCACCAAAGTGGAGTTACAAACCTGTTTGTGTGAGGTTGCAGTATCTATCAATTCACGACCGTTGACATTTGTTGGTACTGACATTGAAACCAAACTACCTTTGACCCCAAATCATTTCCTAGCTGGACAAGGCAATCAGGGCATTGAGAGTAGAGTTGTAGAGGATCCAGAAAATGTATCCGTTGAGAATCTTTGTCTACGTGAACAGGAGATGTTGCAAAGGCAGGAGGACTTTTGGAAGGTTTGGTCTTCACAGTATTTAAGGAATCTCCCCCAGGCGATTCAGAAGTTCAAAAAGGGAGGCAATCTGAGTGTTGGTTCAGTTGTTCTGATTAAGGAGGATAACTTGCCTAGATTGAAGTGGGCTCTAGGGATTGTTGAGAGATTACATGTAGGCAGAGATGGTATCCCACGATCAGTTGTTTTGAAGACTTCAAATGGTTTTAAAACTAGACCTGTTCAGAAACTCTATGACCTGGAAATTTCTAATTTGGAATTAGCCGAAGTTCCCAATGTAGGTGATGAGTTGCAGGATGAACATGTTCGGTTGAACGTTGCATGTGGTGAGCAGCCAGTGACGGATGCTGAAAGGGTACAAGGGACAGAGTCGGGTGAGACTGATGGATGCGAGAGTGTTGAGAATGGTGGTGTGAGACGTGGAAGGACGAGAAAGAGACCTGTCCGGTTTCAAGATTACATATCTTATGATTAGGATCTTTACGTACAGAAACAGAAACTAGATTACTAGTTCTACCAGTGATGCATGTATAAATGTGTAAATTGTTGTTCTACAAAAACTGAGGAGTACTGGTTTCATTTGAAGTTAAGCATTGTATTTTAATTACTGTGCTAGGAGCCTTTGGAGTTAAGCATTGTATTGTATTTACTTTGCTAGGAGCATTTGGAGTTAAGCATTGTATTGTATTTACTTTGCTAGGAGCATTTGGAGTTAAGCATTGTATTGTATTTACTTTGCTAGGAGCATTTGGAGTTAAGCATTGTATTGTATTTACTTTGCTAGGAGCATTTGGAGTTAAGCATTGTATTGTATTTACTCTGCTAGGAGCCTTTGGAGTTAAGCATTGTATTGTGTTTACTTTGCTAAGAGCCTTTGGAGTTAAGCATTGTATTGTATTTACTTTGCTAGGAGCATTTGGAGTTAAGCATTGTATTGTATTTACTTTGCTAGGAGCATTTGGAGTTAAGCATTGTATTGTATTTACTCTGCTAGGAGCCTTTGGAGTTAAGCATTGTATTGTGTTTACTTTGCTAAGAGCCTTTGGAGTTAAGCATTGTATTGTATATGCTATGCTAGGAGTATTTGGTGTTGAACATTGTATTGTTTTACTACCCTGTAAAAACTTGAGAATTCAACTGTATATTACACTGTTAATTGCGGTTTCATACATGGAGCATGGAGTATAGAGTTTGGAGTGTTTAGGAGTATTGGATTATATCCAATAGGTGGGGAGTATGTTGCGGATGCATTTTTCGTTTAATTTGGTGTTACTTTGTATTACCCAAGGGGGATAACTCCCAATATCTTTTTGTAACGTCGCACATGTGTTCGACGGGAGGAAGCCATGTTGCTTCAAAGGAGTTTGGAGTTCGGAGAATAAAAGCTCGAAAGTATAAAGCCTTTGTGTTCTCAGTGGTTCGGAAAAACGATCTTTATAGGTATAGGTGAATAGAGAGTGGGTCATTCTCAAAATATTTTAAAATTTAAGTGCATTGGCTAAAATTTGAAATTAAACCTCGTCATTAACCCCATGAGCCTAATAACTGCAATGCTTAGATACGAGAACTCCCTGTACATATCCTTATTTTACAGACTCTCGTGTTTAAAAAAAATCCATCAACATATTACATACCCTCTTAATTGGCTATTAATTTCTCTCTGCATTGTTAGTGTGTTTAACAAAAGAAGAAATTATTAATATTGCTCCCTCTATCTGCAATTCCATATTTAAGTAAGTAGTGCACATAGATAAAATCACTGTCTCTCTCTGTTCAAATCATGATTAATATGTTGTCATTTGTAACAGTTTGTCTCAGAACACTTGAAATACGCCACTAAGCAAAAGAGTTATCTCCCTTTAGCTATGTTGCGACTCGTGGCTGTTTGTTTTTCAACGTTGGTGGTCAAATCTGCCAGGTTATAAATTAATGTTCTTGTTCGAATATTATGTCATGTAAGAGTGCAAACGATTACTAACTTCAAATACCGTATTTCAGCATCCCTTGACCCCCCCCCCCCCCCCCCCCCCCCCAGCGCCTATAAGAGGCCCGGCGCTCTTTGGAGGCCCGGCGCTTATTTCTTTAATATGTCTTGAACCACAGGTGAAGTTTAGCGCAAATATGTTGCGCAACAGAGATGAATGACCAGTTGTTCATATGTGCGAACGAAGTAAGGAAAATTGGTCGTTCATCTCTGTTGCGCAACATATTTGCGCTAAACTTCACCTGTGGTTCAAGACATGTGTATTTATAAGTGTGACTGACTGACGATATTGAGTCCGAATCTCTGTCCCGTACTGGAGATATAGGGGAGAGTGGGGCAAGATGCCCAGTTGGGGTAAAACGCCTACGCCTCGTGACAGGCACAAGCACGTGGTCAGGTCGGTTATTTCCCTATGTTGGCGTAGCTTTCAGGTTGGATGTCATCTGTCAATAGAGAGTTGCTCGGCCCTCGATAAAGAAAATATTTCAAATGATTTTATATATTTAGGCGGTATATTTTCTAAAATTCAGTAGACAATTAAATAAATGCTGACATTTTTTTGAACCAGATATCAACCTTCACTCGTCGTTGTACCAATGCACGTAAACTCTTAAACATCATAATGCTAGTTACAGGAAGACATTGTCACATGGTTTAGCCTCAGGAATCGTGAAATTCAAAGAACCCTTTGGGGTAAAACGCCCATGGTCATGTGGGGCAAGTCGCCCAGTATAGGCGTTTTACCCCATACCATGGGCGTTTTACCCCTCAATTCTCATAAAAAGTGTTTTGAATCTAGTAGTAAAAGTATTAGGTCAAACGAAAGGTGTAAAACAACAAAGGATTAGTAAGTCAGTATATTTGGGGGTTCATTTTTCAAGATTTGATTAGAAAAACATGTTTACAAACGGTTACATGCAAAATGCAAAATATAGCTTGGAGGGTTTTTACCATATTAGGTAAAGTATTCCTGTAAGATTTCAAACACATATTTGCCCCGACGATAATTCACGGCAGGCGATTGTTCAAGGCTGGCGATTATTTTTTTTCGAAGTCATAATATCTGCATGCAATTTAAAAGAATTTAAACAAAAACATAGTTATCAGAGTTTAAAATGTGAATATTGTAAACAAAATTCTTGCCATAAGGTTTAACGTGGCGTAATAATGTCTATATACCGTAGTATATAGACATACAGAATTCATTCTCCTTTCCCTGATTAGAGATACCAATTGATGAAGTACTGAATTAAGCATCTACGACGCCAGTCTCTGAATGAGGACCTTCGAGTGTGAAACAATCAGATCTATGTACTCCTAGAACTGGACTACCTATCCTTTCTTTATGGCGATAACACCAGTCACTGTCAATTATACTGGCATGTGGTGATGGCCGCTGTTGGTTAAGGATTTTGGTAACAGGTATGGACCCATATCTTCAAGCATCAACAAGGTATGAACATGGAATGATCATAGATCCAATACTGGCGATCACGGACAAGAACAAAGCTGATGGGTTGAGAAGTCAGGTGATCCTGCATTGTTTAATCTGCAGTGGAAGATCTGATTGCCACCGAGATGGAAACTGAACAATTTCGGACAATTTTCTTTTAAAATCTCTGCTGCTACTCTCTGGTTCCCAGAATGCTCTGCCTTTTGACATGAGAACTTGCCAATCTTTGAAATATTTCAAAGCAAATCTGAAGACACGTCTCTTAAAAAAAATAGTGTCCAGAGTGACATTAAATTTGGTATCATTTGTTATCATTGACTTGAAAAGCGCTCTGAGCAAATGGCCTGTGTATAGGCGCTATATAAAAGTCTTTTATTTATTTATTTATCATTTATGTAAAAGCCATCTACAATGCCGGGAGAGCTTGAGATCATCTCAACTGCCTAGGTCCTTCACAGGTCCATCATTGTCCTCAACACAGCAGGTGATCAGTGGATATGGAACGAACTTCGAATTCATAATCAAGAGTCAAGAAGTTAATAAGTCAAAAAAACAATACAAATGAACTCATGATTCTACCTGTGCACATACATGGCGAGGTTCATATCAAGACAGGACTTACAATAAATCAGTAATGTTATTATTGCCCAAGAGGAACGATATAAGTAATCAGAATCACAACAAAAATCAACTTTGTTTCATTCTTTTAAGATATAATAAATACACTTCGCATCCCTAAACACTTTAATATTATTTTAACATTTAAACAGTCCAATAAACTGTAACATACCTATCCTTAGCAGTTAAACATTAGTCAAATATTATTTACGTATATATTTTGATACCCTGGACAAATCAAGAGTACATGGTATTCATTCATCTTCTTTTTCGTTATTACAAAAGGGACATATCTATCAACAAAAGGGATTAGGCACACTCCATCTTCCGTCTACAACCATAAGAATATGTGAACCGAGACGGAAGGGTTTCTGTATTTTAAACATCAACATTAGTTAATTATTTCTCTATACAAAGAGTTTCCTGAATATGAAGATACAATATAGTTTCGCTCAATGTTAACAATTCATGTTTCCACATTTGGGAATAAATATCCTTAACCTGTTGTGTAAAGTCTCTCACAAAAGCACCCCTATTAGTTACATAATTAGCGACCCAAGTATATCCAAAACCAAATTTGAAGAGCATATATAGAGCCTATCTCTTACAAATTCATATAGTTCTGCCCTTGTTGTTCTGTCAGTAGTGTACCAATCGGCCACATGAAGACTGCACGCTAGCAAACTTACAATGCATTAGCCAAAATTTACGATTCTAATGATTCAGAATCTCATATGATGTTATGGTATTTTTAGTTAAGAGCTTTTGAAATTCAAGATTGTTTGATCATATGTTCTGCTTTATCTTCTTGTTTGATAATATAAGTAAAGACAAAATCATTGTCTCATCGCAAATATGTTATATTATTCGGTGGGAAAATGATATATGGGGTAAAACGCCTACCCTGGGCAACTTGCCCCAAACACAAGGGCGTTTTGCCCCAGGCATGGGGCAAGAAGGCCGCAAAAGATAAAAGTGTTAGCCTGCAATTTCTCGTAAGTCATGCGCTAAAAAACAATGTCAACCATATAATATTGATAGTTTACACAAAAGAGATTATTTAACACCGAAAGTGTGAAAATAACCCTTATATATTAAATGTATTAAAACTTTATGCTTAGCATGGGCGTCTTGCCCCACTCTCCCCACCTATGTCTCATCTTTGGGTTCAATTTTGAGTATCATATACTTATCCCTCTGGTGAACATTCTGCATTTTGAGTAGGAGGGGTATATGGAGCACTCTTGTTCACATTCTTGTCTCTCAAAAACCAATGGACGATTCCGAATCCCAATGGAGAAACCAGACATATGTGGCCTTGGCCTCATATTGTATTGTGTCCCTGGGCAAGACACTTCATCTACATTGCAGTTAGTTCACCCGGCTGTTTAATAACAACATAAGCTCAATAACACTTACGTAAGCAAGTACATTGTTTAACATGACACATAGATAATGTCCACTCCCTCAAACCTCGCACCATTTTCAACAAATAGCTTATTTAAGGCTTGCTGCATTTCCTTATCTTTTCTGTGCTAGTGTAGTGACGCGCTGCTCCTGAACTTCATATTCTGCTCTGATTTTCTAGCACAGAAAAGTTAAGGAATGCAGCAATACTAAAGTTATAAGATAAATAGTTGCGTTTGTACAATTTCCGGGATTCATTGCTATTCAACACCCGCAAATTTAGTTTAAAACCGACGGCGTAAGCCGGAGGTTTTAAACGCTGAAATTTGCGGGTGTTGAATAGCAATGAATCCCGGAAATTGTACAAACGCAACTATTTATCGATATTGTAACATGACCGTTAGTTATCAGGCGTTTTGAAACGAACTCTCTTTTTGCGTACCTATCTTTGAGTGGAAAGGACTTTGCGACTGTTCCATTTTTGTAACAGGTGTGGTCAGGTCAAAACAAATGTAAATACTCTGCGTAATATGTACATTAGCAACAATTTACACATAAGCTCAAACAGTGTCACTCAACTATGTTCACATCACAATATTCACTTATCCTTTTAGATTTCGATAAACATTTATCTACGACATCAACACAGCAAAAGACCTAGGAACAAAAATCTTAAACTTGCCCTAACCCATTGTGACAATGACGCTAGCATTGTGACGTCAAAACGGTTGATCACTATGACGTCATGCCATGGCAACAGCATTCGGTAGACACAACCGCATGGAAGAAGGCGTCAAATCTTACTAGTTGTAAACATTTTAGTTACTTGAAACTAATAAATTTTGAGAGTTATTTGTTACCTATACTGCTATACACAAGTTAGAAAATGACAATGCCACCTGTCAAATTTGAGTAAGGGGCACATATTAAAGGAAATAGAAAAATAAAATTTTGAGTCGGGCCGGATCTTGTGAACATGATGTATATGTTCGCGGTGATTCGCCCCAAGTAATTTGCGGGTATTCATTGTCATTCAACATAGGCAAATCAACCAATCAGAATCAAGGATCCTACGAAATCATGTTACAATTTCTTATTAAGAAACACTGTTATGACGTCACACTTTCATGGGATTCTTCCTCTTGTATATCCCCTATCTTTGTCCTGAAGTGTTCATTTATAAGATAAATAGTTGCGTTTGTAAAATTTCCGGGATTCATTGCTTTCATTTGCGGGTGTTGAATAGCAATGAATCCCGGAAATTTTACAAACGCAACTATTTATCGATATTGTAACATGACCGTTAGTTAGTAGGCGTTTTGAAACGAACTCTCTTTTTGCGTACCTATCTATGAGTGGAAAGGACTTTGCGACTGTTCCATTTTTGTAAGAGGTGTGGTCAGGTCAAAACAAATGTAAATGCTCGGCGTAATATTTACATTAGCAACAATTTACACATAAGCTCAAACAGTGTCACTCAAGTTTGTTCACTTCACAATATTCACGTATGCTTTTAGATGGCGACATTTTAGATAGACATTTATCTACGACATCAACACAGTAAAATACCTAGGAACAAACATCTTAAACTTGCCCTAACCCATTGTGACAATGACGCTAGCATTGTGACGTCAAAACGGTTGATCACTATGACGTCATGCCATGGCAACGGCATTCGGTAAACACAACCACATGTAAGAAGGCGTAAAACTTGGACAAATCTTACTAGTTGAAAACATTTGAGTTACTTGAAATTAATTAATTTTGAGAGTTATTTGTTACCTATACTGCTATACACAGGTTAGAAAATGACAATGCCACTTGTCAAATTTGAGTAAGGGGCACATATTAAGAGAAATAGAAAAATAAAATTTTGAGTCGGGCCGGATCTTGTGAACATGATGTATATGTTCGCGGTGATTCGCCTCAAATAATTTGCGGGTATTCATTGTCATTCAACATAGGCAAATCAACCAATCAGAATCAAGGATCCTACGAAATCATGTTACAATTTCTTATTAAGAAACACTGTTATGACGTCACACTTTCATGGGATTCTTCCTCTTGTATATCCCCTATCTTTGTCCTGAAGTGTTCATTTATAAGATAAATAGTTGCGTTTGTAAAATTTCCGGGATTCATTGCTTTCATTTGCGGGTGTTGAATAGCAATGAATCCCGGAAATTTTACAAACGCAACTATTTATCGATATTGTAACATGACCGTTAGTTAGTAGGCGTTTTGAAACGAACTCTCTTTTTGCGTACCTATCTATGAGTGGAAAGGACTTTGCGACTGTTCCATTTTTGTAAGAGGTGTGGTCAGGTCAAAACAAATGTAAATGCTCGGCGTAATATTTACATTAGCAACAATTTACACATAAGCTCAAACAGTGTCACTCAAGTTTGTTCACTTCACAATATTCACGTATGCTTTTAGATGGCGACATTTTAGATAGACATTTATCTACGACATCAACACAGTAAAATACCTAGGAACAAACATCTTAAACTTGTCCTAACCCATTGTGACAATGACGCTAGCATTGTGACGTCAAAACGGTTGATCACTATGACGTCATGCCATGGCAACGGCATTCGGTAAACACAACCACATGGAAGAAGGCGTAAAACTTGGACAAATCTTACTAGTTGAAAACATTTGAGTTACTTGAAATTAATTAATTTTGAGAGTTATTTGTTACCTATACTGCTATACACAGGTCATCCTCGATAATCCAGCGCTATTGTTCCGATAAATCTACACACAAGCGCTGGAAAACAGTAAGGGTATTTATGCTTAACCTAGTTACCTCCCTTCGCAATGACTCAGCGAAACGCTTGCTTTCTAACAACCAATGAGATCACTTGAATTCAAGGGTGAAATAACAAGCACTCTCGTGTCAAGATCTTGGCTTTCGCAGCACAGGGATTTTAATCATTTACCTCCACCGTTTTGATGGACATGAATACACCCTTCTTCTCGTACAGACTTCTTAAAACTTTCTTTTGAGTTTCTGTCAGGTTTTCTACGCTGAATGTGTTACAAACCTTATCGTAATCGAGTGAGTCGGCCGCCGCTATATGTTTGTTTCTATAAACAACGGTGATGCGTTTTGATTGGTCGAGTTGTTTACGCAGATAGTGTCTGCGTTTCGTTTCTGATTGGATAACATGGACCCAAGAGGAGGTAACTAGGTTAGGGATAAATACCCTTACTGTTTTCCAGCGCTTGTGTGTAGATTTATCGGAACAATAGCGCTGGATTATCGAGGATGTACACAGGTTAGAAAATGACAATGCCACTTGTCAAATTTGAGTAAGGGGCACATATTAAGAGAAATAGAAAAATAAAATTTTGAGTCGGGCCGGATCTTGTGAACATGATGTATATGTTCGCGGTGATTCGCCTCAAATAATTTGCGGGTATTCATTGTCATTCAACATAGGCAAATCAACCAATCAGAATCAAGGATACAACGAAATCATGTTACAATCCCCTGTCACTCCCATGTCTTTTAATTTAGCGTTGATGGTGAGATTTCCACTAACAGTCCATCCAGTCATTTTATAAACAGGATGTATTCGCTCAAATGTTCACATTTGTTCGTGAAAGTAATCAGCTAGCTTCCAGTACATAATATCAAAGCGTTTTCAAAATGACAATTCACCAAACGAAAATGGCTATATTGCAATCCAAATGTATTCCAAATCCCCCCAATTAAACTTCGTGGTTGTAATAATTTGGCAAATCAAGAATGATCTGTTTTTAAAACGATGGCCTGAAACAGCTCACAAGAACACACCTTTCAAGGAAATGCAGTACCAAGAAATCAGTATAGGGCTCGTCTCCGAATTTGTTTTGTTAAGAATTCTCTGTGACACAACTCGTCATTTTAAAATTAGATAAAACAATCAGATCAGCACTAAAATTGTTGTTTGGTTACTCAGCAGCTACTTTAAAAAATATCAGAATCGATTTTGAAAGAGTTTTGCATTTTTTAATGTAACTATCATTTAAATTTTGAAACGACCCCTACTGTCGGGCCAGCTCGTCCCTTTGCCGGATGTTGTTGTCGCTTGGACATAGACTTCGCCTTTGATGACAGTGTTTTGGATTGTGTTGACACGAGTTTTGCACCAGTGGATATCTTATGTGCAAGATCTAAGACTTGGATACCTATATCTACTCGTGACATTCTCTTGGACTGAGACGGACTTAAATTAATTAATTGTAATTTAGTCCGTGGACTAGACTACAAGCATATCAGACGTCGCCTGTGTTCGCTAAGAGTAAGAACTCCTAGAGTCGAGAGAGATGTGTCCGCTGGCTGAGAGGAGACGGGAATCGGCTATGGTAGATCTAAGACATTTTGATTTTTCTATACATGCGCAACTTTGTTGATAGAATTGTCTTCAATTTACCCAATATCGGACATCACCCGTCTGTAGAGATACTCTTTGCTTTGACTTGTGACAGTAACAGGTGATTGTAAAAATAACCATCAAATCAGGCGATGACAGCCGCTTGGCTACTGAGTTCATTTGTTAATACGATGGTTTATCGAAACACCCAAGCCGTGATCAGGATTTGCATTTATATTTTGTGCATTTTTTATGAATATGTGTCGACAAGAAAAAGAGACAAGGACATTACTGTATTTAAAAATACTAAAGACGTGCGAATAAGACCTGAGTCTTTTGCAGGAGTTGGGGCTGGACTCAGTAATGTGTTCCTACACCAAAAGTAGTCAAAATATTCAAGAATATAGTGCAATCTTTAAAAAGAAAAAACAGATTTTTCTTAGACTTCCAAGTCTGTTTATCATAAAGAATCTGTTTTCAGTTCGTAAGATACATTAGAGCTCGTTTTGGTCAGAAATCTTTACTATGAGTTTTTCAACTTTTCTTCAATTTTCGAAAGCAAAACACTTTTTCAACTTCTGTCTTCAGACTGCTGAATTCTTGCTTTGTCATCGTCGCACTGTTGCCCCGGAACTAACTTTTGTTTTAAGTTAAAATCCACTGAGGCCTATATAATTGAAACAGACACTTTTCTGGCCCTTTTTTATGAATAATATTACCTCCAATAAATGTTGACAAATTTAGGCTGTACATTTAAAGTTTTAAATGTTTTAAGCAGTAAATGATTTTGGACATGTGTATTCATGGGCGAGGCTGCAGCACTGCCATGTTTGTATACAAAATAATGCTTTTTTTTCATCTTAAAGAACGCTTTGCAGATATCTGTTAGAAGCATTACTATATTTAATCTGTTATTCAGTTCTTACTGCACAAATTGGAGAATTTTGGCGGCAAATCTTGACTATGAAATTTTGAAGTTTTCTGACTTTTCAAGAATTTCTGCCGTGAGATTGCTGCCAGCTCGGCTGTCGGCAGTGAACGTGGTCACGTGATTTCTGACCTTGACCTTTGTTCAAACAACTGATTGACACTCTTAGAATCCCTCACCAAACAATTAATCATACTTATTTTAATATTTCCAGTGGTGACAAACTAAGCATTTGACAATTGAGTAAATATGATAAATATTGTCATGTGAGATGATTTGTGTACATGGGGCTTGTCTTGAGTGACCATCCTTCCGTTTGTCCATCTCTGAACAGTGCATCTATTCTCTATCCATTGAACTTGTTTCTCCTGCATATATCTAGGCCTAGACTAACACTTTTCATAAATTTTTTTTTAAAATACCCTGACTTATGAGAGTTTTTTGGTGCCTTTTGAACAAATCAATCATCTTTAGGCAAATTTATTATTTACTTACCTTTTCATCTACTAGTTTTTTATTTGAAATTTTGAGTTTTCAAGTTTTATGCCAAGAATGTATGGTATTAGATGTCATTGTGCCTATTGATGAAATGTATAGCCTCTTCCGGAAAGTCGCGAAAGCGTGGAACTCTCCTGCCAGATAAGGTAAGAAATAGTACCGGCTTCTGTTTCCGGTGCGTTCCAGCGCGAACCTCGAATGAATGCACTGGCGTAACTATGCCAGGGAAAACATACTGCTGTGTCGTAAACTGTCATAATTTCAGTGGAAAGGTTGTAGATGGCAGAAGTGTAACCCTCCATCGCTTTCCATGTGAAAAAAAGGTTAGGAATATTTGGCTGTCCCGAGTGAGCCGGAAGGATTTCAAGGTGAAATCATGGTCCAGAGTGTGTTCTGAACATTTCATAGGGAAGAACGGTCCTTCTCCTGAAGTCAATCTACCATCAATTTTTCCACACAAGGTCTTCAAAATATCTAAGGTATAATTATTTGTAACCAACATCACAACCCATCTATCTATATCTTCAAGAAATATTATTTTGAAATTTTGAAATATTTTAACTGTTTTGACTTTTGAAACATACATTGACTCAAGTGTACCATGTAAAAGTTCACAAGTGACAATTTCCATAGACCAACTTGTTAATTAGCTTTTGTGAGAATAATTTTCATTAATCAATTATTTTACTAAAAATTCTTAAGCAATTGTCATTATAATGCAAAATAATTCAGCTACAGAATAATTTTGGAAAATTTCATTGTTTTTCTAATGACAATTAATATGTGTACATTTGTTTAATTTCAATAACTAATCAACTGATATTATGACTATATGTCTGTTTATTATTATGTAATATAGTTGTACATCTGACATGACATCAAAGGTACTTTTTCATAATAAATGAAATTATTCATTTAATTATCACTAAAGGTAATTAACAATTCAAGCTATGAAAAATACGTACACAAAGCATGATTTCACACAGGTTAACACTATTTTACTAATTGCTGAGTCCTTTTTGTAAATTAAAGATTTCATAAAGTCACAATGTAGTTTTGCCATTCCAGGTCAAAATTTGTGTAAGTCACTGGTTATAATTTGTAAGTCAGTGACTGATGACTCAAAGATGTTTTAATCCCCAATTATTGGTATAGTACATATAAATAAACACCATTTAGTCTAATCAATCAAGACTTCCATTAACTACAATTTGTTATATGATTTTAATATCTAAATGTTTTCATTGCAGTTACAAGACCAGGATATTGCGCTGTCAGGCCATGATCAACCTGCGGATGTGTCTAGTGATGTCGAGGCAGATGTCGAGACTGAAACTTTGTGTTTGGAATCTGCATCACGATTAGATGTATCTGTGCACATGCATGATTACAGAGGCCAGGTCAACACCAGCACTCTCACAAGATTCAGACATCAAGAAGTATGTGCAGCACCATCCACAGCAGATGCAGCTTCCCAAACGGATTTGCACTTGTCCTCCTATGTATCGACTGGAACTCAGACTGAGGATATCCATGATATCAACTCTGATAGACCATGGCTTACAGTCGATGACCTCACCGATGCCGAAATGATGTTCTATACTGGCCTCAAGGATAAGGACACATACAATGTACTGTTTGAAGACCTAACTGAAGACGAATCATCTGGTAGACGTGGAAGGCCTCACAAACTCAGTCTTAAAGATGAATTCTTCATGGTCCTCATGAGACTTCGCTTAGGGCTACTTGTTCTAGATTTGGCTAGGCGTTTTAAAGTTTCTTCCTCAACTATCAGCTCAGTCTTCAATTGTTGGATAGATAAAATGTATAATAAGTTAAGTTTTCTTATTTACTGGCCGACACAGGAAGCAGTTCGACACAATATGCCTGAATCATTCAGATCTAGATATCCAACTACTAGGGTCATTATAGATTGTACTGAAGTATATACAGAGACACCCAAATCACTAATAAATAAAACTTTAATGTATTCTGATTACAAGAGTCACATGACATGGAAGGTTTTAGTAGGCATAAGTCCATCAGGTGCCATTACTTATGTTAGTAGCCTTTGGGGAGGAAACATTTCGGACAAGCAGATTACAGAGATGAGTGGTTATTTGAAGGGTTTGAACTGTGGTGATGCCGTAATGGCAGATAAAGGTTTTCAGATAGCAGATTTGCTCATTCCAAGAAATGTTCAGTTGATCATTCCTCCAAGGAAACAGAAGAATTGTAAATTTACAGCAAGAGAAGTTGAAAGCACAAGAAGGATTGCTAATTTGCGGATTCATGTGGAAAGGGCCATGGAAAGGATAAAGAACTTCCGAATATTGCAAGGGGTTATTCCACTTAGCATGAGTGATCAGGTTTCAAAAATCTTTTATATTTGTGCAGCACTGTGTAATCTCCAGCCTCCACTTATTCAACATTAACTGTCAAGAACTGCTGTGATCATGTTGTATGTAAATGAAAAGGCATAAAATCTTAATTCTGTTGAATATTTCATGTGTGCACAGAGATTTACTTGCGATATGTAATTAAGTTATTTCTTCAGGTGTGCATGAAGATATTCAAACTATTTGTATCGTTCAGTACCAGTAAAGCAATTGATTTATCAAATTATCATTCTGTTCACATTGGTTATAACTAAGGCCATCCATATTTTTTGTATGTTTCTCGTCTCTCTACCACCCCTACAATGCCTTCCTTATTTTCCTTTTTATCCCACCGGTATGTATTATGAATCAGGGAAGACAGAGTCTTATTGTTCAGACCACAAAATCGTGTGGATTTCGATCTAGATTTCATGGACAATATAAATGACGAAATTGACAGGTAATTTGTTCTTTTGTTATTGTTAAACCATTACAGTTTTTGTCAAAGATAGTTTATATATTGGAAACAACACACTTCCTACACTGAAGAGGGTTCATTCAATATCAAAATAATTAAAAAGCATCCATAAATTCATATATATTAGCTTATACTATTATGAACCTTGCTTGAAAAATTTACAATTATCTTTCAACGGTTTACATCTTACGATCAGGTGGAACCGGTGGGATATGTCATGTCATCTTCTGATGAAACTTGTTTATTTTTTTTCGACCAGCACCTGTTTGGAGATGTGAAACATAATAGGTAATATAGATGGCATAACAAAATTGGCAACACAAAGAACACAATCTTCAAATGATCAAATTTATTTTACATATATATATATATATATATATATATATTCACAATTATTAACATGAAATGAAAAGTGACTGATTTTCTAAAGAGAGACTAATGTTTAGACTTGGTAACATAATTTATCAAATTAACTTAATCAATTTATTAAAGCCATAAAGATGATACTGTCCCTTTAACATGTTTAAGGTTATGATTATCTCAGAATCTGTAGCTATAAGTGAATAAATATGTAATGTACACTTCAAAACTTTGTCTTGTGCTGACTAGTATGTTTCTAATATGAAGTCCAACAACTTTTGTACAAATAATACAATGACCATGCTTGATATTTAATTTCGATTATTGGATCCTAACCTAGCCGACAATGAAATGGCAACTGAGATCAAACATTTTTTTACAATTCTAACACCCAAAATGAATTCAACACCAGTAACTTGCAACTACTTCTCTGATTGCAATTCAACTATAATGTGTCTGTCAAAACAGACATTTCAATTAAACAACCATAACAATAAAATTGTACAACATTGTACATGAATAATACATCTTTAAGTAAACACCTTAAAGGGAACTAGCATTTGATGAAGCTCTAAAGGGGGTGATGACAAAGTTCAGTAAAGCTTTTTACCCCTCTTGACTCTCTGGGAGAAGAGTTCAGGTATCACTGCATTAACATAGAAGTTGTTCAACTTCTCCAGCATATGTTGCCAAAGTTGATGATCAAAAGTGATCCTTTCAACCACCATTCCCTTGAATGTCCACACAACAAAGTCACACCATTTTCTGCTTGTTATGCCCATCTGCCCTTGAATCTGATAATAGTAAAGGTGTGTTCTCTTCAAACTAACCTTTCCCTTAGCGTCAAGGCAACAAAAAAAGTTAGCATGGTCCATTTTAGCTATATCAATTGGGTGTACATCTTTGAAACTGAAGGGGCACTTGATTTCGACTAGTCCCTCTGCACCACAGTGGTCACAGGAGCACATTCCATCTGGGCTAGCACCCAGGTGAGGGTACAGAGGGTTTACACACAGACTGCTCTCCGTGACCTGAAATGGAGGATGCTCTGTTCTCATGAAGTGAAGATAATTGTCCCTTGCTATTAATTCGTATCTCAACCCATGCTTCATTGCCTTCCCTTGATATGGAACATTATAGTGTAATACTGTTTTGAGCAGGTTTTCTGGAGGGGTTGAAGCCTTCCTTCTGATGATATGTCCAAAGAAAGACGAGGTCAATCGGCCAGTTCTGGCTGTCATCCAGCTCTCGTTGCTACTCTGTCCACGTGTGGCATCATAGATCTGTGTGCATTCATCATGAGAAACAGAGAGTGACTGGACATAATTGCTGAATATATCTACACAGTGTGGGTTTTTTAGATCAACAGAATCATGCAAGCACATATCTATGTGATGGAGCTGTGGAAGAAATACAGGGGTGTCAGCTTCAGTGGGAGAAATCGTATGCTCATCGTCAGGAATGAAGTTCTTCAGCCATGCAGCATTGGGAATGTACTTGGTCACCTTTTCACGAAAAGCCTTTATCTTGCTCTCAGAATGACTCTCCTGCACAACAACACTGGTACTGTCGGAGTTCATATGTTCAGCCCTCCTGGGAGGTTGAGACCTTGCCCTTGGCTTTATCCATCCGCAAGCCTGAGCTGTGGGAGCCAGCTTCCCTTCCTTCCGTTTTTGGGTATTGTCGGCAAGGGCATAGCACAGGGCAGCAATATGATTGCACGACTCTCCTTTCCTGTCAAAGATAAAAAAAAACTTATTACTTTCTTTGCTAACAAATAAGTCCACCAGTTGACCGCATTATCGCATGTATAACTGACATTAACTGTGATCACTCAACTTGTAGAAATTATATATTTACATTAGTGTCGCGAAGATATACTTTTCTAGTTCATATTAATACCGGAATCTATCAGTGACATGTGTCACTTATTAGGAAAAATAACATTCGAAATAATAACAATGCTCTGACGTCATCGAACAATGCAATTGCCCTGTTTATCGCGTAAAGCAGAAAAATTCTATTTGTATAGTTTATCACTCATAATTTATATAAAAAAATTGATACACATACTTCAGTATGAGACGGAACAATGACTTCTGAGTCCAAGACAATAAATTGCTCTAACGTCGTTTGGACTAGCCCTATCGAGGATCTTACATTCAGTTAAAAATTGATAATGCCAAAACAAAAAGTGATGTGTTTCAGGTCACATTCCATTAAGAATGTGGGTCGGTACGACTCTGTAGGTAGGCAAAAGTTTTTTCCTTCATGTGTACCTTATGTATGAAAGTAATTAATGGTTTGACATGACTGATCTTAGCCTATGTGTAGTTTCAGACATTCTTTTAAAAAATAACTAGTTTCTGCTTATTTATTCAACTGAAGTTTGACAAATCTATTTTACTTGCTGGTCAGATTAGTTTCCTATTCTACAATGACATTGCTGGATACTCGATTCTGATTGGTTCTCCAGCAAAATCAAACGTGATCAATTCTGGATTGAACCTCCTCTGATTTTAGCGCCGCTTCACCGCGTATTGACAAATCTGCATTGTGACGTCACAATCTATCCAAACAAACGGCCGATTTTAAGGTGTGCTCTACTTGTGGAAATCAAAATAACTGATACAATCAAATTATATTTTCCTGTAGCGTGTTTTAGAGCTACATCAGATATATAGATAAGCAAGACAAACTGCGTCAATATCAAGATCAAGATCTATCCAAATAGCGACACTTGTCAAAATTAGTCTACGCGTTCGGTTTCAATTTTAAAATTACTCGCTATCAATCCAGTATAACATGTCTCTGATTTTCAAACACAGTAGGTTTATCTCCTAAATAACAACTTTTCAATAGCAAATACCTTTTAAACACACTGTTATTAGTTGGCCTCACAAGTCACAACCATATATATATACTTGGCGAATATATTTATAAATCGAATTAAAGTTGATCAATGATATGCTAGAAAGAACAATCAATATTACAATAGTTACGTCAATTATAATTGTATTGGCCTATTATGAACTCGCCTTAATGTCAATATAATATACATACCCAGCCACACAATCACAACTTGCAGAATGGATGTGTGAAGTAACCTTAGACAGGCATATCCATATCTTGTAAGCAGGTTTCTTCTTGGAACAGGCCCCTGGAATTGATGGTAAACATTGTCCTCTGACAAAGCAGTGTGATGAATCGTCATTAACTCCATGGTATTGAATGCCGGAAACATGGCCATCTATATAAAACTGGCTTGCCCTTGTGAGTTCTTTCTTCGCCGCCAAAGGCCCATGATCGTACGTATTACGACTAAGCACCATGTAATTATAAAGTTCCTTGTCACTGAACTCGGGAAATACGCTATTGTCGCTTGTCCAGTTATTCAAGCTTTCAGGACTAGGCAAAAGTTCACCGAAGGGCGTTATCAACTTGGATACAGCACGTTCTTCATCGGCCTTCCTAGAAATACTTTTATCTATTAAAACCATCTTACTGGCACCTTTCACACGCTCGCTCAGTTGAGCTTTGTTGCCCGAGGTCGGTAAATTGCGATCTCTAAGGTAAGCTTGCAGTTTAACTTTCGTTATATTGACTTTTTCATTTTCGTCGGCTGCCAGCCACGCTGAAACGTCATGATGTTCCGCCATTATTAGACGGTTAGACGCTCCAACTTCCGGTGTGTCTCAAGGGAGACAACTGATGGGCAGATAACTCTGATTTACTGGAAGAGGCTATAGGCCTAATCTATGACCTAATTTTCATATTATTCAGAATCACTTTTAAAAATGTATTTGTCTACATTGTATCTCTCAAAAACTTTTCAGGGACTGAAATAGATTTGGTACAAAGAATAAAATAACTTGATGCTCTAGTCATGTCTTTTGCAGCCATTAATAATTGATGACTTATGTTCAAATGTATACCTTTCTCTAGCTCATCAGGTCTATATAACAGCCCTCAATGTTGCTACCAATTTGGGAGCATTTGCTCCCTATTTTTTCAATTTGCTCCCTGTAATTTTTAGTAAGGAGCACACATGCTCCTTGATAAAATTTGGGGTCAACTAAAAAAAGGACTGTTTCTTCACAAAAGAATACTCTTATCCATCACAGGATGGCATTGAATATTAGCTAACTTACAGTTTTCTACTTATATTCATTAATATATTCCCATAAGCAATCTAAAATTAAAATGTGCTCCTTGAAATTTTCTTTTGCTCCCAAAATTAATATGTTAGGAGCGTGTCCGCTCCTTGAAAAAAATGTTTACTTTGAGGTCTGTATAAGACACTGGGTCACTGATTTAAACATATTTTATTCACATAGAGAGAAATTAAGTTAGAATACCCTCTCCTTGAATATAAGTAATTGGGTCACTCCAGGATCTTCCTTCTCCATCTGTAAACTTTTTACATTTTCAACTTCTCTTCAAGAACCACTGTACACCGAAGCTGTGAAGAGGCCTCTCTTTGTCCAGTTAGTTACAACCCAAGCCATAACCTTGCATAGCTGCCAAGTCAAGTTAATGTTCAAGTGCTCAGGTACAAATAGTATGCATATTTAAATAATTTTGGGACAAAATCTCCAATTGACAAAACCCAAAGATATTGATGACAATGATCTTAATTTTAACTATACCCCTGGCCCTGCCTTACAGTGTAAGCATGACATGACATGACCAAAACAGTGACTCTGGAAGGAAGTGATTTTGTGCGGAGCATATCTCTCCAACTAAACATGCTATGATGCTAGCTTCACCAAACTTGCTACATATGTTAGCCATGATCTCTAGTAGTGCCGGTTCAGGTTTAGACAGATTTCTGAATTTTACTTTGGCGTTTTCGATGGAAACATAACCAAAATAGTGACTCTGAAAGGGAGTCATTTTGTGTGGAACTTATCTCCAAAACTATAAGTTATAGTTACACCAAACCTCATATACATGTCAACCATGGTGTCTAGATGGTGCCTAGATGTGCTTTTTGAGGTTTAGACCTATTTCGGAATTTTATTTTTTGCGGTTTCCATGGAAACATGACTGAACTGTGAGAGTAGAACCCTGTATTGTTCCGGCAGCTGGTCTGTCTGCTGGCACCATTCCAGAAATTACACATGGACATTAAGGCGGGCGGATTTGGATTGTGCATTTCTCCAGTTTTTGTAGGGCTGCATGAGGTCAGCCGGAAGTTGAACTGCTTTGGCCTCATCGGTGTCGGCTGTGGTTGTATGAAAGTCAAAGTCGATTTTGCGTCGCTTTGAGTTTGGGGGGTGAGCCTCCACCTCAATCACGCTAGTGCAGCTGGCGCATAAACTAGTTACTCGAGCAATCAAACTCCTTGCCCCCATAGACGTTACTAGGCCAAACTTGTCCTTTTAACCTATGTATGGATATAATTTTTATGAATATTGTAAATCCTCACTGAACTTCTTAATAGAACATGTCATTCTGATCAAGAGTCCAATATCGCAGTATTGCATGTCTAGCATCCCCTCCTAGATTTGATATTGCCGCTGTGCATTCAGTGTATGAAATAGTTTTAAAATGTAACAAGCCAACAGGGCTTGTTAACTCAAAATCTTACAAGCCCTCATCAAACTTAGCAAGTTCTCAAATTTTAAAGTGATAATAAAATGAACACATAATTTAGCACAAATTTACTACTATGGAATTAGTTGGACTTTTGCAATTCTACAACTTACCAGGTACTGGATTGTATAATTTCATTGCAAGTGCTTTAGATTAGGGTAAAACAAGTAAGAACAGTGTTTTGTGACATAACTAAGGCTTTTGATAAAGTATGGCATAGGGGACTTTTGAAAAAAATACAATCTTTTGGAATTAGTGGGAAATTATTAGATTGGCTTCGTAGTTATCTAACTGACAAGAGTTCAGAAGGTAGTCATAAACAGGTATAACTAAAATTCAAACCTGTTTTGACCGGTAACCCACAAGGATAAGGTTTAGGACCTTTGTTATTTTCAATATATACATGTATGTTAATGACCTTGTTGATAACATTGATTGTAACATATGTCTTTTTGCTGATGACACTTCATTGTTTGTAATAATTGAAGATCCGGTTTTATAAGCAGTTTGAACGAATATTTACCAACAAAATTCGATGTGGGCAAATATATGGCAGGTGAAGTTTAATCCCGAAAAAACAGAAACTATTCAATTTAGTAAAAACAAGGTCGTTAGTCCCAAAACTCAGTCATATATGCAAGGGACTCTTGAGTCCTATAACTGAAGTTGAAGAACATAAACATTTAGGTGTTAAGTTTCAAAAGGATGCTAACATGGCTGCTCACGTTAACAGGTTGTAGATAGAGTTTTTATTTCGCTCTGCACCTCTTCTAGTGGTGAAGAAGAGACGTGCCAAATTTGAAATGGATGAGATAAAGAGTTTTTCTGTAATCGATCGGACATTCTAGCTCCGAATATGACTATGTTAAAAAATACAAAAATTCGCCAAAACTTAAAAAAGTTCACCAAATCAGTTTAAATTTCGCACTGCACCTCTCCTAGTGGTCGTTAGTCCCAAACCTCAGTCATATATGCAAGGGACTCCTGAGTCCTAAAACTGAAGTTGAAGAACATAAACATTTAGGTGTTAAGTTTCAAAAGGATGCTAACATTGCTGCTCACGTTAACAGTGTTGTAGATAGAGTTACTCTCATAGCAAGTTGCTTAAGAACTTTGAAGTATCGATTATCATGCAAATCGCTTCACATTATGTATCGGTCCTTTATTTTAACTCTTTTTGACTATCGTAGATATGTTTGGGATAACTGTACTCAGGCTCTAAATGCAAATCTGGAAAAATTACAATTAGATGCATTAAGGACAATCTACGGGGCAACAAGAAGCACAAGTCATAATAAACTATATGCTGACACATCACCTTATCTACTTTCGTGTTCAAAATACTCCTTTTGAAGATATGATGAATTATACTACAAAAATGGTTATTGTCTGAAAACAATTTTGTACGGAAATCGTGAAATACCTGAAGCTAAAACCATAGCAATTTCTTCTTTCTTGTAGATTTAATAACAATTAAAATTGAACAAATGTTAGCTTTAGATACATTGGTATATAATATATATTTATTGATAATTTATCATGTTGTGATTGTACATTAGCCTTTTGTTTTGTTATGATAATGCTTTGACTGAATGTAAACATAACATTTACATGGACAAAAGGATCTTCCTTATATTTCTCATAGAATGCTGTAGGTATTCTAATAGTTACAGAGCGATAACGCAGCGCTACTGAGAAGTTTGTGACAGAAGGAAGTATAAATGTAAACTCCTGACCGCTAAACAGAAAGATTCCATAGTTAAACATTTCAAAATTAATATTGTAAGTTTCTAATTTATTTTTTATCATTCAACGTTTGGAAGTCCTTTATAGATAAGCTCAATATTCCAACAAGCCAGTCGGGCTTGCTTGTACTATTTTCTACAAGCCCGATCGGAAAGCAACCAGCAATTGGCAGGCGGGCAGGCAGCTATTTCGAACGCTGTGTGCATTCAAGGATTAAGATAACAAATTATGTCAATGACCGGTCCCTGCAAGCGACTGCACTGTGTCAGTAACTCTACAGCAGAGTTTCACTGCGACTTCCCCTTATATCGTCGTCTATGATGTCATAAAATGATTGTTTGTGACGTCACTGTAGCTTGCGGTCGCAAGGGAGGTGGGACTTTTCCTGGCTTATTTTATGCGAATTAAATGAAGTAGAATTGGCATTACAGAAACTTGTGCAAATTTGTGTATAACCCTCGGTCTCGCTTTGGCAATAAAAATATTCACATGTCGTACGACACACTTCCTCGGGTAATAATCTCTCTGTCTGCAGCATTTCAAATCAAACAAATTTAGAGTGCAAAAATGACTTAATCACTTTATTTTATTGTGACAGATGTTTTCTTTATACGAACGTATATTAACATTTCATTATTTTGTTGTCCTCACGCATAAACAGATCTTTAAAATCATTAAAGTTTGTCCTATGATAAATACTTATTCATCAATTGTCATAGGGTAAAAATGTCCAATATTTCGATGTAGATATCTATTTTCTGGAATTTATAAGATTATCAATATCTTTTTTTCAGGCATTGATTTTATTTTTTTTGAAGATAGTAAGCATTGTTAGTTATTAATCAAAATATCAATTTTCAATAACCGTATAAATCAACAATGGTGTTGACATCATTGCTTGGTTGGTTGGTGCATGTTTATGACGTGTGGGATCAGGTCAGGTATTGTAATAATTCCTGTTGATTTCAATGATACTGAAACCTTGTGTTTAATTTGGGGCTGAACGGAAGTTTGCAAGATTTTGATGTTTTCAGGGGTGCGTTCAATGCTTTTAAAGTCTATCCTAACTCCTCTGATTACTTCATTGGGTGCGTTCCATTCAGACTGAGCAGCTAAAGTGTCGATCTACGAATGAACCCCCAAAATAGTGACAATTTTATTTGTCTTATATAAAATCAACAGCTTTATCTTCATGAATAATATTTTGTCAATCATTGTAGTATATATAAAAGTAATTAATTTCACCAAATGACATCACTCAGGAAATGACCTTTGACCTTGCTCTAAAATTTATTTCATGTTATTCCTTTCAACGAGAGCAGAGCAGTGATCTGCGCTTGTTCCGAACATGCGAAAGGAGCTCACCCCTGGATTCCTGAGACAGTCAATGATAAATGGTGTTTTTTATCCCACCGGTATGTAATACCGTGGGATATAGTCAACGCCCCGTCCGTCCGTCTGTCCATCTGTAATCATTTCGTTTTTGGAGCACAGCTCCAAAACCGTTCATCATATCTTCCTGAAACTTTGCATGTGTACTACCCACTAACTGAAGTGGTGCCTTTTGATATTTTCAGATTTTTTCTGATTTTTTTTTTTATTGTTTCCATAGAAACATGAGAGGAATGTTGGTTGTTGTTGATTTTGACTGCTTCTAAAACCCTTAACATACCTGAAACTCAGCATCTGTGATACCCACTAACTGAAGTACGGTAGTAGATACACAAGTATCTGTCAAAGATGTGTTTTACAAATTTTGTGGAACCGGTGGGATATGTCATCTTCTGATGACACTTGTTTATCAATAAGTATTGACTTTTGCTGAAAATTTACATTTAATGTTAATTATACCCCTGCTACGAAGTAGTTGATATATGTATATGACATTCATTCTGTTCGTCATTCCGTCTGTCCTTCCATCAACTCAATTTTTCAGAAAATGTTTGGTATACATCCAGTAAACTTTGTACAGTTGTTAAGCATGTTCTCCCCATAATGTGTGGCCCATTTGCAGTTTTCAGAGATTTAAAAGTTATGGTCATTTCTATGTAAACGTCACTCTTTTTAGCCAATCCGCATGATCAGGCCTGATCAAAAAGCCAAATTGGTTAATGGCATGGGCCGTCGTCTGTAAGGTGTCGTCAGTTGTCTGTCATGAGTCGTCAGTAAATTCTTCGACATCTTCTCAAAAACCTCTGCACCCCGTCCCCGAAAGCTAAAATTATGTGGAGAGGTACCTTTCACGTAGGGGATAAAAGTTTGTACATTTGGTCCTGACCCCCTCAAATATTGGCACGGCAGGCATTATCCGAATAACCTTCAAAACCAGTTTGCATATGAAGCTGAAGTATTCAAATTTACAACTGTTCGTCATAGGAAAGTCAAATTTGCAATTCTGTGAATTGAATACAAGTGTAGAACTCTTTGGAATGGGATGTGTGTAGTTGATCGGGGGAGTGAGATGGTTAAGTTGATCATTGGGCCGGCTGGAGTCCAGTTCATTGCGTAACAGCCGAGCCCAGTTAATGAGAAGATAAGAGGGAGGAATTGGAACTGTCCTTCAAACTTTGAGGGGGATTATTGTTATCCCCTGCCGGGGGGGAAGTAGTAGGGGGAGGGGGGAGATATTGAAATGGGCTCTGTCCATCCTAAAATCGTTTCCAAAGCAGAACTAAAAGAACGTAGGCCCACAGCTCAATGAAACTTTATTTCCAATGGCTGAGGATGTTGATGATATCGCCTGTCTGCTAGTTTTTCCTTTTATTGAATGAATTGCAGTCATGGAATGACATATCATGGATTAAAATTTGTATAACTTATATTCTTTCAGCAGATGTGCACGACAAAAAGAATTCCATGCCGCAAACAATCCTTACACAGTGAACTCGAAATCAAAGAACTCTTCAATGTGGAGGAAATAACCCATACGTGATGATCCGGAAGTTTGAGAACTCTTCAATATGGAGGAAGGCATCGATTATCTCCCTTGTTCTCAATATCCACTCATCCACCATGATCTCTTGTCAAGGGTAGGTAATCCAGCTAGCACTGCATAGGAACCAAGGGGAGAGAACTTTACAACACAGACGTGCGGTTGACGTGACTGCAGACAATATGCACGGAGAGTCGGGGGAAGGGTATTACATCAAGATGATGATCGGGATCCCTCCACAACAGGTGCGTGTGATGATGACGATGTTTTATTCATGATGATTGCAATTAATCCCTTTAAAGGGGCTGTAGCACATAAATTGCAAATTTTATTTTTAGCTCATCTGGCCTGAAAGGCCCAATGGGTTTATGGCATGGCGTCGATCCGTCCGTCCGCCCGCCCGTAAACGTTTCGTCTTCTTCTCCAGAACCAATTATGACTCTAGAGAGCTGAAATTTGACTCCTTGACTAATGGGGATTCTAAGTTGTAGATTTTGTGACCCCGTGACTCTAAATGGAGTCACAGGGGTCACAACCTTAAAAACCTACTTTCATCTTCTTCTCCAGTTCCAAAAGGTCTAGAGAGCTGAAAAGTTGTGTGCAGACTCCTTGGTCAATGGGAATATTAAATTGTAGATGTTGTGACCCCTTCACCCCAAATAGGGTCACAGGGGTCACAACCTTCAAAAAATATTTTATTCTTCTTCTCCAGTTCCAAAAGGTCTAGAGATCTGAAATGCTGTTCACAGACTCCTTGGCCAATGGGGATTCTAAATTGTAGAATGTGTGGCCCAGTGGCCTCAAATAGGGTCACAGTTCCTCAATGAATGTGAACAGCTGCCCTGGCCCAAGCAAATCTGGATATGCGTATTGACCTTCTAACTGATTGTATCGGGTGTCAGATGTGTCACTGCACAGCAAGTGAGTGAGAGGTTAATTATCTCAGCGGTTGAATAGCAGAGTATGGCCAGGGGATCAGAGTTGGAAGACTTTGTTGACTCTAAAGAGGAATTTTGGAGGGAAGGAGAGGCTATGGTTAAGGCTTTGTGTAATAGTTCTCTACAGGTTTGCAAAATACCTTACTAGTAACTATAGAAGAAGAGAAAAATTATCATCAAATGTTTTATCATTTTGTGTCATGATATGGAGATTATGTCTACACCATTTGAATTGGAAGAGTCACCTTCTCTTGAAGATCCATGCAGTGATAGTGCTTTATCTGGAGAAAATGTCAGTCTTCAACATCAAACAATACAAACCCTGATGAGCTACAGAGCCCATGGCTCTATTTTTCAGTTTCTGCACAGCTTGTTTCATCTCATCTGTTGTGACGATGTTCATGATGATGTCCAGGTCTTCTTCAGCCTCAGTGATGTTTGCTAACTCTTGAGGGTCCGGTATGTTCAGGATTTGTTGAAAATGTTCCTTCCATCTTTCAAGTTTCTTCTGTTCGCTTGTGATTGTTGTGCCATCGGATCCATCTATGGGGAAATCCTGGTTTGGTGACCACACAGTTTCCTAGTTATTTGGTAAACGGTCGTCATGTCTCTTTGTTCTGCAGCCTGTTCTGCTTGATCAGTCAGTTGGTCTGTATACAGTCTTCAGGCAGTCATTATTCCCTGAACGACATGAGTTTGTATTTGGGAAATTGCGATATCTTGCAACTTTCTTAATAAAAAGGATGACTTTAATCAGCCTACGTCATACGTTACTGAACACAACACGCTGAGTAGAGGTTATCCGTGTTTTCTTAAAGGGAATGTAGCACGTTTTTTGGCAAAAATATGTTTTCAAATTTCCCATTGATAATGAGACTGATAGTGTTTAACTATTAGAAAAAATTATTTTTCAAATACATTTCATCAACTTATTTGAGCGTAAATGTGCTACTGTCTCTTTAACTAATACCATGTTTATCCCATTGAATGAGGCAGAGAGTTTATAATATTTTCACGAGTGACGCAGCTACGAATTAGAATATACAACTTATCAACCTCATGAGATGAGATCTAGCTATACCGGGGATGTAACTCAGTTGGTAGAGTGTCCGCTCATCACCCGGAAGGCCGGGGTTCGATTCCCGGTCGTGTCATACCAAAAGACGTTAGAAGATGGGAGTTGCTGCTTCCTTACTTGACTCTCAGCATTATAAGGACAGAACAACACTTGAACTGGCGCTGCACTGTGGCTGCCGGGTGCAAAATGCACAAACCAAATTTCCTATGTACTTTCTATTGCGGACAATAAAGTGTTATTATTATTATTAAACATGGTATTAGTAAAAGACAGATAATCTATTATATATAATATTATATAATATAATATTTTTCTCAGAGTGTGAATAATATTCTTTGTTTGTGCGTGTAGATCTAGCAGTTACGAAGACAGCTGATCTTCTGTCTACGTTCCCTACACCCAGGGGGACTGGACCGGTGAACTCAGGACAGACTTGTCCAGATCGATCTCTCCCTAATGTGAGCGTCACGTGGAACATTGCGTTCTTCACCGGCTCGTCTAACTTCTTCCTCAACACCTCCGACTGGCAGGGGCTCATTGGTTTTGCCTACCAGGAAATATCAAGGGTAGGTAACTCGTACCTGTACTGTGCACTCCCTTTAAACTTACAGCGGACCAGTAAGAAAATTTGGTTAGAGCTATGTCGAATTAGAGGAATTATCCCATATGAAATGAATATACATGTTAGTATACAGAGAGTGTTGGATGTCAGGGATGTAGACTTTGAGCAAGTACTGTTCGTGTTCAAATTCTTGTGAGGGTTTTGTCTTTTGTGCCAAAACACAGTGGATGTGTTAGGTTTCTGAGTGAGAGATTCAGTGTTCGAATCCAACACCCCCCACACTTTTGAAAAATACATAGATAAACCTATGGAAGAGAGCTGTTATATCCAAGGGCTGGATAGCCCAGTGTTTAGCGCATTTGGTTTGGGATCAAGACAGCCGGGTTTGAATCCCGCCAGGGGCTCGGCAACATTGTCTGCTGTAGAGAACTGTTCTACATGCAGTAAGATTTGAGTGCAAAGCGTCCCTTAATTTCATTGCAATACCACCCAATTATAAGATGTTTAAGGTTCCTAGATGATAGTTTTTTCCATTAACGAGAGTGCTGATATGCTTAGAGAACACAGTGAGTTTAGTGTCAAGCTTGGATTTACAGTAAATCGCAGTTAAACCCAACACAATATATGAAATTCCTTGCACTCTGGTTGAATTCTATAAGCATGTCTGTTATTATGGATGATGACAAATCTGTTGGGATACAGAATTTGGGAAGAGAGTTAATCTCTCTTAAGGCTGTTCAGATCAGAAAAGTAGCACAGTTCATTGGAATGGTCGTCACATCTTTGCCCACAGTAAGTTTGGGAAACTGCATTACAGAAAATTAGAAAGAGAAAAGATTGCTGCATTACAAACCCATAACTGGGATTTTGACAAAAAGATGTATTTGTCCAGACATGCCATTCTTGAAATTCAGTGGTGGATTGCACATATACATAACAGTTCTAGGGATATTCTGCCAGCTTTACCAGACATTCAGATTCAAACTGACGCTAGCACCCAGGGTTGGGGTGTTTGTTGAAATATGGCAAATGGGAGATGGTCAATGGAAGAGAAAAGAGAGCATATTAATGTTCTAGAAATGAAGGCAATTGACTAAGGACTTAAATCATTCTCCTCAATATTGACTAACAAGACTGTTTCAGTTCAGTCTGATAATTCAACTGCAGTCAGCTTCATTAATGAAATGGTCGGGATGCGCACAGATAAATGTGATAAGTTGGCTACTGTTATCTGGAATTGGTGCATTGATAGAAACATTGATCTTCTGGTGTCCCACACACCAGGTACACACAATGTCAATGCTGATCGAGCCTCAAGAAATTTATCTGATAGAACAGAATGGATATTATCGGATGATATGTTTAACACTGTTAAGGCAATCCACCCTGAGACAATGACCATAGATTTATTTGCATCTAGAGTAATTGCTATGCTAGATAGATATTGTAGCTGGAACCATGATCCAGGAGCTTGTCATATAGACTCATTCACTATGCACTGGTCAAATGAAGTTATTTATGCCTTTCCACCATTTTGTTTGGTAGGGAGAGTTGTTCGTAAAATTATTCAGGATGAATCTTGTGGTGTAGTAATTGCACCCATTTGGCCTACCCAGTCATGGTTTACTGAATTGATTAACCTTGTTGTTGACAGGCCAAGGGAGATCACTCGGGCTCGAGCAGTTCTCCACCTACTGTGGGACAAGGCAACTCATCCAACTATGAAGAACCTCAGACTCGGAGTATTTCCAGTGTCTGGGACACCTGGGAGAAGGCTGGAATTTCAGCGGACGCTGCCAGAATTCGCTGGGCATCATTCAAGCCAAGTACGAGGAAACAGTGCTATTGGGACAGGTGGTTCCACTTTTATGTTGAGAGACAGACTGATCCAGTTTTTGCTAATGTGAACATTGTTATAGAATTTCTTCTGTCACTCTTCCAGACTGGATTGAGTTATAGTTGAGTGCTATTTCTGAGTACACTGAGTGCTATTTCTGTGATTGTGCAGTGCGGGAATCGAAGTATTGGAGAGCATCCATTGGTTACTCGATTCTTGAAAGGTGTGTTTCTTCTTAGACCAGTAACACCGAAGTATTCAGAAATTTTGGATGTTAAGCAGATTTTGCAAATGGTGAGAAAACTGTCTCCAGTTAGGAGATTGTCCCTGAAGCAATTATCAATCAATATGTTATTGTTAGTTATTATTACAACCCAGAGAGGGCAAACTCTTTGGTTTTTGGACTTGAACAACATGAATATTTCTCAGAATTGTGGGAAAGTTATCTTTTATTTGAGAGAACATGTCAAACAATCCAAACTGGATAAAACTTTTGATCAGATTAAGCTGAAAGCGTACCTTCCGGATAGGAGGCTGTGCCCAGTTATGGTACTTAACGAGTATGTATCTAGGACTGATTCCTTGAGAGGAGAAGAGTCTAAACTTTTCACTCAAATCATTAATCCCCATAATAGGGTTTCTCGAGACACTCTTAGCAGATGGATCAGAACAGGGCTTGAGTGGGCAGGAATTGATACTCATAAATACTCTGCTCATAGCACTCGGGCGGCCGCTACTTCGGCTGCACATTCTCTTAAGGTGCCATTATCTGAAATTTTGAATAAGGCTGGCTGGGACTCAGAAATGTGGCTGTGGGGTCAATTCCTTTGATTTTGGATTAAAATTGTCTTGATTTTGATTTTGTTGATTTTGTAGATATTGCCTCTTGACTAACTTGCAGTCATTTGGTATTTTGAGTGTGAGCTACGCTTGGCAGATCCGGCTTTGAAGTCTCATGGGACCTGAATCACGTGACTGATAGAGTAGAATTTAACAGTTAAATGAGACTTACCTTGTACCAATCAGTCTTCAGTGATGAGGAGGTAACATGCCGTCCCTTTTACCCTTCCCTTCCTAGTCTCGAGATCTGCCTCGCAGACTTTAAAGACTGATACGCATGGGCAATCTGCAATCTCATGTTACCTCCTCATCACTGAAGACTGATTGGTAGAAGTACAGTCCAACTTCACCTTACAAGGTAAGTCTCGTTTAACTGTTAGATAATGTAGGAAAATGTCTTAGAATTACTAAGTGTAAGTTTCTCAAACTATTTCTTATAGTTTAATTTACAAATAACAAACTTCTGCTTTTCGCGTCTTGGGACTTCGAAACCAATGCAAAGTGCCATATCATTGTGAACATCATCCATGTTTATCTTGGAAATGCTAGCTCCTGATTGGTCAGATCCTGGAGTGACCACTCTTTGACCTAAGATCCATGAATACTAATGAGCTAGCTGACGTTCACAGATGGCTGAACTCGGCATTGGTAGCGAAGCCAGTGAAACTTAAAAGTTCTCGCAACACGACAACTTTCCAAAGAACAAACATAGAACTTTATGGAAAACACAAGAAATTGTTAAGAGTAACAATAATAATTTATTCACAAGACATGAAGTTATATGCAAAGGTGATAAAACATTACTTTTATGAAAAACCTAACATTGTGCATCCTTTTCGTGACGTCTAAGTACTAAAATTTGCCAACTGAACTTTAATAAATACTTAATAAGTTTTCCGCAAAATAATTAATAAAGACACTTAGAAAATCCTGGTTACATTTACAAATTACATATAAAAAGTTTCGAGTCCTGGCAAAAGTTTTCACATCCTCACCTTGTCGGCTGGTCCGAGAGCTTGCTGCTTATATTTAATGGTCCCAGAAATGAAATGCAAGCCTCGTTTGATCAGCCAACCGGCTCTTTTATATGAGAAGATTCTTTTTCGCGCGCTCATTTACATACGACCTTGACCTCATTAGCATAACAGATGATCGTGGTGGAGGCAAAACATGGCGGCGAGGGAAGCGGCAACTCGAAAGCATTTTGTTACAAATGACTCGAATGAACGGTAATATCAACAGTTGATATGTTTCTAATGCAAGTGAATGATATCCTTTGTGATTACAAAATAATAAAAACTTGATGTTGAAGGCTGTCAACCAGTATAATCCTTTGCAAGCAGATTTTCAGTCTGCAAAACCATGTTACTGTCACACGAGGGACACGGTATGTCACATTGTTGTTTTTATCTTATCTTAGTAACACTAGTCTCCTAAATTAACTGAACATATACATACTATACCCTCAATTATACTTCTAAAAAGTTTGTACTTTTCATGAATTTGTTGTTAATTGACTGTTAGGCCTACATTATGTTTGCAGACATGATCATTTTGCATATAGATCTACTATTAAAAAATCAGGGATTGTTTAAAATAACGTTTGGGGTACTGGTATCTCATACAGCAGGTGTTGAAAACAATTGAAACAAATAATATGAGGGATAGAAACACGAAAGAGACGAATAAAAAGACCCACCAGCAGAATGAAATCACATTTTTGCCAGCAATACATCCATGAAATCATAACATCCAAAAAGTTTAGATTTAATTTGAAACTTATTGGTTAGACAACATTTACTGTCAAAACCATTCAGAAATTAAAATAAATCTTATGATAGTAACATTAATGAGATATGAGATATATCAATTAATTACATAATCCCAAATAAGATTTCTTGTTGAAATTCTTTGTTCTGATTCTTTGATAAATGACAATATTGCTAGTCCACATGTACATGATCTAGTTCTTGTAAAATTAACATATTGAACTCGGTCTAGTAAAAATCTACCCTGATCATAGGGCCGATACCAGTTGGATTTTATGTTCAAAAGATATCTCTTCATGCCAGAAGATTGTGTATTAACATGGATAACTTATATTTCATTAAATAGGACTGAATTATGCAAGCTGCACATTTATTATTCATGTCAAACGATGTTTCAATGTTTGTAAACAAGACACGAGGGTCGTGTCACATGTCAATCCACAACTCGTCTAAATATCCTTCTACACATCAGTCAGGTGAAAATTCCTTCAAACATGGTTTATTTATGACCAATACTCACAATTAATGCTATTTATGTGGTTAAATTACTTTAAAATATTTAAAAACTACGCGCTGCAAATGTTGAAGCGATTGGAGGCACATCCTGGTCTCCGCGCTTAGTTGCGCTGCGCTTCACTATCCTGTTGAGCTGCAGAGCCCATGGCTATATTTTGTCACATCCAATTGAAAGTGATGTCTCAGGAATCCACGGCTACCATGAATTTGATGCAATTCCGGTTTTGCCCACGTAATGTGCTTAAGCCCAAAATTGAAAAATCATTAAAATAACCTCCATTAAAATATGAAAATATAAAAAAGATAAAAAATATTACAAAATGTATCTACTAGACTGAGTTCAATATCAATTCAATGAATATGATTATTTTTCAAGAACTAGATCATGTATGTGGAATAGCAATATTGTCATTTATCAATGTATTACCAGTTTTGCCATCTTAAGCCCAAAATGGAAAATTCATTAAAGGAAACTCAATTAAACATGAAAATAAAAAAAAGATACAAATTATTACAAAATGTATCAGGTGTCACTTAACTTATTTCCCTGTGTATGTTGTAGAAGTGCAGAAATACATATACAGTTAGATTTACTCAGGTAAATAAACAATATTAAAGAGGCAGTTGACCAAACATTTCAAAAACTAAATAGGCCTAACTGAAATAGGTAATAACAGTTTAAGTCACATCTCAAGTGTTTTATCATTCAAACATGGATTGCACAGTAGATGTCACTTGTGCGAGATCAATAATAATATTATATACATTACAGATAATTGCTACAATCAAAACGTCATGTAGTGCTATTTCAGTCTCAGTATCACTGATGACACAAATGACAACAGAAAACTATTCTGTATTGAGAAATTGTTTTAGATCTGTGCATGTATACAAAAGCATTTTGATACAAATATAGCCATTGGCTCTGTAGTTCATGGGGACTTGAATGATATAGTTTAGAGCTACCCCCACCTATGAAGTAGTGGGCATATATAGCGCTCCGCCTGTCCGTCCGTCCATCCAGTGTCCGTCCGGTGTCCGAGCATGCTTGAGCTTTGTACACTTCAATTTTTTTGTAAGAAACTTTTGATATTTTACCGATAAAGTTTAATAGAGATTATAGAGTAGTGCATTTGAAGAAATGTATTATCCTGAACGCAATATGCATGTTGTTAATTTTAATTAAGAAATGTTCTGTTTCAAAATACAGTTTCATTAAGTAGACTTTAGATATTTGTTGACTGTATTCACCTGATGGCCTAGATGTTCTAATCAACTAAAGTAATTTACATATTTTATGTTAATTTTTCGAAAAATCTTTTATAGTGAATATTTTAATCAATAGTGATAAGAGATTGTGTGTTATAGAAGCGCCAAGGTGTAATATATAAGGGACCGTTTAGCCTTACTTATTACTATAATTTGCCAAATGATTTAATATCAGCCCATATTTATGGGGTTTGACAATGTTGTTTTAGTCCAAAAGGCCCAAATAATGTCATTTTTGCAACTTTTCTATCTATGTTTGTTCTTAAATATCTGGATTTACGTTAAATGCTTTGTCGAGATTTCAGTGGCACAGGTTCCGTGTGGTAGCACCAGCAGCAGAGACGCAACCATCCCCGCTTCCAGACAACCTTTGGACCACCTGACAACGGAAGCGGAACGCTTGATACATCTTTCGCTAGCACACAACACATGGTCAACGTACCAAGCAGGGGTCGACGAGCTGCGGATGTTCAGGACAGCACACGGGATACCAGAAATATGGCCAGTACCATTACATGATCTTGTTCATTTCATTGCTAATTTGTCTATGTCTGGGCTTGCCCCAAGTACAGTAAAAAAACCTACATTTCTGGAATTTCCACATGGCACAAGCTGCATGATGTGGCAGATAATACAGGCCACTTTATCATTACCAAAATGATACAAGGTATGTATAAATCCAGTCCGAGACGGGACACACATAAACCAATCACTCTTGAGCTGTTGCAGGTAATCATCACAAATCTAAGGTCAGTATGTTCATCAACTTATGGATCCTCCCTTTTTCAAGCTGTATAATGTTTGGTATTTTTCGGATTTTTCCGGGTAAGTGAACTAGTTCAAACCGGACACCAACAACCAGGTTTCCGGGCTGAAGATGTCTCCATAGAAGGTGGCAACCTCCTGGTTACTCTCCGCCACTCCAAGTCGGACAGACTTGCTAAAGGCATAACAATCAGCATATCCAGCTCTCCAACACACAGCTTGTGCCCAGTTGCAGCATACAGAGCATATGTGCAAAACCGCACGAAGGGAGCACAGCAAACCTTTGACCAAACCCCAATAACAAGGTATCAGTTCCAAGCAATCTTAAAGAAAGCTCTTTCCTTCAGTGGGATCGACACTTCTGCCTACACCTCCCATTCTTTCAGGATCGGAGCAGCGACAACCGCAGGATGTAAGGGTTTAAGTTTAGATCTAATTCAGCATTTTAGTCGGTGGGGATCTGGGTGTTATAAATCGTATATACGCATACCATTCTTCATATAACAAATTCATAACAATATCATTCTCCCTCATTGTCCATCATTCTCCTGTGATTGTCTTGTGTGTTTCAGTGTGGCTAATTGGGTCAAGCTGGACCGGAGAAACATCCTTTGGCTAGCAAGGGGCGGGATGAGATGGGAGGAACTCCAACATGCGGTCGTCCGTCAACTGGCCAGGAAGACCGAGGACCCCAAGGCCATCGTCATCCATCTTGGGTCCAATGACCTTGGTCAGGTGCCTGTGAACTGTTTCTGAGATGGAGCCCACCATTCTGCGTATCAAGCTGCTCCTGCCACACACCACCATCATATGGTCGGACATGCTACCTCGCCGTTACTAGCACCTGGCCAGATGCCCAATCAGGCTCCAGAAAACTCGGGCTAAGCTCAACAGGAGGGTTGGTAATGTGGTTAGGGATATTGGAGGATACAGGTCCTCCATCCCCAGTTCTACGGCAGAGACAGGGACCTGTATGCCTTCGATGGCGTACACCTCTTGCCAGAAACATAGCCCAAGCCTTGGACTCACTAACCTAATCTTTTCTTTTTATACCCCCGCTACGAAGTAAGCGTCATTCTGTCCGTCTGTCTGTCCTTCCGTCCGGTCAATTTTCTCAAAAACCGCCAAAGGTACATCAACCAAACTTTGAACAGTTGTTAACCATGTTCTTTTGATCGCGCACAGACAATTTTCCATGGAAACGTCACTTTTTGGACTTAGTTTTATTGTGTTCAATCGAGACAAGTTTTCTCTGAAACTATTAGATCTAGATGAATGAAATTTAACATGTAGGTAGTCCAGATGATACTCTTCATCGAGTTCACAGTCCAGTTCCGAAATTTTATTTTTTACAGAGTTGTGAAGCCCTTGAATCTGTAATTGAACTTGGTACAAATTACCGGTGTGATGCTCTAATGGGAAAAATTAAGTTACCTGAAAAATATTACATCTGGGTGAATGAAATTTTGTAAAAACAAAGCCAGTTCCCAAAATTATTTTGGACAATATTATGATGCTTGAAGCTATTTTTTAAACATATATATAGTACCCTTCACATCTATAATTATCAATGAACGGATAGCAGATGGCAGGGGTATGTGAGCCATGCTCACTTTTTTCTTGTTTCAGATTGTAAATACTCCCCCCGTCTCTTTGTTTTGTAAATGGTAGGGAAGCTGGTGAGCTTATTACCTATCATGGCCTGGGTGTGGGGTAGCACTTATGGCGGGGTGCTCCTCAGCTGCTGGTATATTTGGCTGCACGTCTAAAATTTCACTGTTAGGATCTGCTGCTTTACAGCAGGGATCAGGTATATTATCCACGCCGCTTCACGGCAGGTGAATAGGGTTTGCTTTACAGTAAACAGGTGGCTTGGCAACCTATTTGCTCGGCTCTGTATTATTTACACTTGGTGCCTGGCAGCGTTAGCGCCTTGGCAATGTTTTCCTAGCAACGGTAGTTACTAGGGCAGCGGAAGCTGCAGGTGCATAATTTCAGCAGCAACCCTCGAGCACCCCCACACTCTTGGCCATTTAACCCATATCTCTCTTTATTATTCTAAACCAACTGGGCGAAGTATCTCCGGTCATAATTTGCTATGAGGAGAAGTCAAATAGAATGTGAAATAGGACAAGTGTTTACATACTGGCATTTAAAGTTTGTAATATTGTTAATGACTAACATATTTTAAAAGCTTTTAGAACTCTGCAGTACCTTAATCAAGTACAACCATTATTTATAATGTAAGTGCATTCCTACAAATAGCATCTAAGATTTCTTGTCTTGTCCAGTTTGTAGATATCTGTTTCATATCCACGTTTTGTAGAACATATTTACATTGATAGTTGAGTTGTGATTCAGAACGGCAACTTTGATGTTATTCCAATTTGTAATAAACCAAAAATGTTAAACATAAGTTTAAAGTGTGAATTTGTGGTCTTGTTTTTCATGTTATGCAATAGTGAATACAATGGTGATCCATTGAAATAGATATTTGAAACTTTTTGTTCTAATCATTTGTTTGTTACAGGGAGGAGAATAACACATTTTACTTCGCTTCACTGAACAAGTTGTGATCAGTAACAGACATTTCTCAGTGTTTAAATTTGTGAAATTATTCTTAAAAAGTGATCAAAACATGAACTAATGTATATTTGTTCTTCACGTTAAGTGAAAATAAAAATAATGAGAGTATTTTCAAACAAAAAACTGTAACTTTTACACACTTCAGTACATTCAACAATCTATCTTACAGGTCAGGTTTTACTGGCAAATCCAAAGAAAAAAATATATAAACAATGTTTAAAAATATGAAGACGTGGACTTGTTTTTCACGTTATGGTTTGATAAATACAATTTTAATACTTTGAAACAAATATTTGACAAATTTTAAACAAATCGTCTGTTTGTTACAAGGAGAACTTCACTGAACCAGGTGTGATTACTGACAGACATTTTTAGAGTTAAGATTTGAGAATTTATCTTTTTAAAACTGATTCAAAAGTGTTCAAATGTGTATTTGTTATTCATATTAGGTCAAAAGATAAACACTGAGAACATTTTCAATCATATATCACCTACTTTTTTAAACATCGGTTCATTTACAGTTTTATCATACAGATCAAGTTACAGCTAAAAATAGAACAGATGATCAGATCAAGTCATAGCTAAAAATAGAACAACACGTTATTCTGTCAAACTAAATCACTTATTTGTTTTTACATATTTACAACATATCAAAACAACATCAAAGTTTGTTTAATCAAACAAGGCCTGTTGAATAAGATCTATTTTCTGGTCAGTGATGGAAATCTCGCGTCCGCTGACCAGTCTCATTCTTGTAGCACAGAAGTCGCTGAATGGAAAAACGTAAAACATGGGGAAAACCCACTCGGTGAACGTGACGTTCTCTTTATACAACAGCTTCCCCCTCTCAACATCAATGAGGGCCACTCTCCCCCGTCTCACATCCAACAACAAACCAATCTTAAAGCTTAGTTTGTCATCAGATGTGGGACGGGAGAGAGTGACACACTCACCAACCTGATGTCCCCTGTCCTTCTGATCTCTCCTCCTCCTCACCTGGATACAGATTCTGTCTCGGTGAAGGCGACAGTTGTTCACCACAGATACACAGAGAGAGTTGGGGAGATGAGAAACACAGAACCCCTCGTCCAGATTCCCCCGTCCAATAACAACCCCCATCTCTAGCAGGGGCCACCCGACACTCTCCTTCCAAGTAAGTGTGTTGTGTGTCTCCCAGTAAGATGGGAGGGAGAAAGGGGAGGGGGAGGGAGGGACGGGGACCGGACTACTACAAGTCCCACTGAACTCCAAGAATTGTCCCGGTCTGTCTGTGTCTCCACTCCTCTCCATGTTGTTCAGCTCAAGTCCGTCTACAACTTGTAGCAATCTGTGAACTCTCTTTGTGTCGAGAGTCATGGCGGGACCTGCAAATATACAACTTTGTTGTCATCAAAACATAAACAAATGACATCTTGAAATGTTTATTTTGTTCTTTTAGATACATTGATGATAAAATATTTAATAATTGTTACGATTTTTTAAAACTTTGATTGCTACTCAAAACCGACCATAAAACTGGATTATTTAGAGCTGATTGTTCTGTAAATAAACACTTTCTGTTTTCCAAAAATATACAAATGACATCTTGAAATGTTTATTTTAGTGTTTAAGATAATTTGATGATATAATATTTGATAATTGTGACAAAAAATTAAAACTTTGTTTGACTCTCTAATTGATAATACAGTTGATTTTTCCGACAGTCGGTTTTCATTGGACATAAAACAAATTGTTGTAACTTAAATATATACAAATGTCATCTTAAAACTTCTATTTTACTATTTCAAACACTTTGATGATAAAATATTTAATAATTGAGAACATTTTTTAAAACTTTGTTTGCTTCTCAAACTGACAAATAATCTAGTTACTTTCTCAGAGCTGAGAGTCGCGGTCGGTGAATAAAACAATTGTGATACAAATTTGTTGTCAAAACATATCAAGATAGTATCTATAAATGTTTATTTCAATATAACAAATATTTTGATGATAAAACTATTTATGATTCAGAAAAAAGATAAAAAAATTGTTTGCCATTCAAACAGACAAATAAGCTCCAATTACACAGAATCTATATTATTAGAGCAGATTGTCCTGTAAATAACCAATCTTGTGTTGTCCAAACATATGCAAATGACATCTCGAAATCTTTATTTCTGTATTTTAAATAATTTGATGAGTGAATTATTAATCATTGTGAAAAAAATATAAAGTTTGTTTCCAACTCTAATAAACAAAACAGTTGATTTGCCGACAGTCGGTTTTATCAGAGCTGAGCGGCATTGCGAGAATTGTAGCTTAATTTTTAATGTAAAAGATACACAAATGACATCTTGAAATGATTATTTTAATATTTCAACCACTTTGATGATGAAATGTTCAATAATTGCGACAACTTTTGAAAAACGTTGTTTGCTACTCAAACTAACAAATAAGCTACAGTGTCGGAGCCGAGTGTGTCATGGCGGGATAGATACAAACACTATTTAAAGGAACACTGCGTATGCTGTTGTAGTAACATAGGTCAAAAGTTACCAAGGGTGTTATTTTATCGAGAAGTAACGACTGTTGTCGAAAATTAACCTTTTAGTGTCAATCTGTTCATTTTTGTTACATTTTTAAGATGTTAGGCTTGATTTGTGATCGAAAACCGGACAATGTTCCGCGGCTGTCGCACGTCAATTGTTCAAAGTAATTTTGAAAATTTCTATGTAGCAGACTAAGAGACAGACCTTGTTTGGCACTGTTCACTAGAACATATAACTGGTATACTTGTAAATTGGGCACATGAATTCGGCTCCTCATCGTCTATTAAGTCGCTGATCGAGTTTCATTGAAAACAAGTTATTGTTAAATATTTGGCTTGAGGGGATAGATAGGCAAGTCGATTGAGATGACTTAGATGTAAATCGGGACATTTAATATCATTGTATGTATCAAATCTAAATAGAATTTCATGAAAAACAGGTAGCGCCCTTTACATCAAATACGTTGGTGATATATATATATATATATATAATTATTCCATATGTGAAGGGACGGTTTGAGGGGGGGAGGGGGTGGGGGCGGGGAGGGGGGTGGGGGCGGGGCGGGGCGGGCTGCACATTTGAGTTTCTGTGACTTCATGCTTGTGTAATTCATCTGAAGACTTTTTCACACTTTCAGTTCTACTTATGTATATATACCGTGATTGTGTATGTTTCATTAAGGAGAATAAAAATGTGATATTGTATTTGTATATATATTGAGGCCAAGCAATCAAAATGAGTTTGTATGCCAACAATTTCATTCAATTCATTCAAATTACAATTTCGCAACAAATGTCAGAGAGTAGTTGAGAAAAAATGTTTTTATCACATGCTGGCTTGAGTTTATTGAATCTCATTAAGTGAAAATTTGTCGATTCCACTACTTGATAGGAACAAGTTGTTCGTCCTCACCATTGAAACCATTATTTCTAAATCAAAACGTTATTCTTACTCAGTGTTTTTGAAAAGATAAATAATGTATAGCCCTATGACACTCTATGAAATTCATTATTTACCTCATAGCCAAATATGGGCTTCTTTAATAAGACTTTTGGAGTTAGATGTACATGTTAAACTCTATATAATACATTGAGAGAAAGCTAAGCACTTGCATTTTGTTCTTGCCCACAGGAGCCAATATTGGTGAAAAAGTGTCAACCATGTTATAGTTCTTGGTGTTCTGATGCACCAAGTACTGGGCTTTGAAACTGGCTTTGTGCTGGATCGTCAACTTCATGTCGTCAACTTTCTTGTCACCTATTTTCGAAAATACTGGCCCCCAAAAATGTTGTGTGAAAGATGGGGGGCCGGCCTATGTATTCACCTGCCATGGAATATTGTAATAATAATCAACTCGTTGCTCGGAATAACTGATTACTGAACTGTTGATTATTATAATAAACTCCGAAACAAATCGAAAAGCAAGACACCACATCACGATCTTAGATGAGACTGTACAATACACATTGTATGTTCATACCCCATTCATTAACTTTCTCACACCTTTAAAGGCGCTGTAGCACGTTTTTCTTACGGAAATAAAAGTTATCTCGCATAAAAGTTAGCGTTACCAATGGCTAAATAAAACTCCTGAATCAATAATAAGAGTTCTAAAACGAATGTACTTTTTTCGGTTAAGCCATGCGAGTCCATTTTCCTTACAATGTTCACATTAAAATGGCCGCTCGAAGGTAGTTGAAGTGATCTCAAAGTAGAGGTTTGAATGTGGTACCATAATAGAATGGTCAAGTATCTCCTGTCTGAAATATCAAATTCGCATGAGACCTACAAATCTACCTCTCACACTGAAATGTTCCACTCCTCTGTCGCTTTATATTTCGCACCATTTTCTTTCAATATGGATAACCGTTTTCTATGGATACTGCTTATCGGGTCGTGTAATGAGATGTTTTCCCCTCTACCATAACAATATATTGTATAGACTTTAAAGAGAAATAGCAAATTTGAAAAATATGCAAAAAAGTTGCCACAGCGCCTGATGTGCGCATCTAAATAGCTTGCTACTAACGGTCTTTTTGCAGGAAGATTCTTATGTAATTTTTTAACTTTTTTCCCAAAAAGAATGTCTGACATTATAAACCACTCGTTTAAATTGTAAATATTATTGCAGAATAAGAGACACTTAACCCTGAACTAACAAACGCTAAGTTGCAAATAGGAATGTAATTACGTCACTAAATGACTTCATGGTCAATGACGTCATAAAACCTTAACGTCACTACTGTTCAGCCGGCGACTCCTACATAATACTTCGCTTTGCAAATTGAGTACTGTAATTATGGTCTCTTATGGCGGGATAGCTCAGTGGTAAGCGCGTTCGGCTTCGGATCAAGAGATAAGGGGTTCGAATCCCGCCAGGGGCACGGCAACTTTGTCTGCAGTCTACATGCACTGAATTTCAGTGCACCACCCATGGTTTGCTACTTCCAGCCGTTGCTCGCATTTTCACCGCAATGCATAGCCAGATGTCCTTGCGGGCTTTCTCTCTACAATCATACTAATAGCCGTGATTATATATATAAGTGAAATATTCTTGAAAACGACGTTAAACCCCACCTCACCTCACCTTTTCTATTTTATATGTTTATTGATGTGACTTTAATTAGGTAGGCGATGTTCGAAATTGTTCATCTATGAGATTCAGCTAAAAAAAGGCCAGCAAAGTGAAACAAAGGAAATGATTTCCGTACAAAAAAGGGATTACTGGAGCCAGTTGATATTGATGGAAGTTGAAATAGCAGACGAGTAAAAAATCTGGGTACGATCATTGACAACTAACTTTCATGGAAATCTAATTCACACTGTGTACATGCTGAGGCACAACAAAGACTTTTCTTTGAAAATTGCGATATTTTGATGTAGACCACAGTATTCTTAGATTATTCTTCCAAACTTTTGTCAATAGCATACTGACTTTCTGCTTCCATGCATGGTATGGAAAACTTCCTCGAACACAGAAAAACAAAACTGACAAAATTGTTAACACCTCCAGTAAACTTTGCGGCTTTGAACATCTTTCATTCCAGTTTCACTGTTATCAAGCAAATGATCATCATTGCTTGATAACGGTGTTATGATCTACACCGAAACGTCACACTACTGTAATAAAGAAGTTGTATATCCATAAAACTCGTTTTCCTTCATCTAACCAACCTCTAAATGCCATTGAAAGAAGTGATTCTAGGCCTATAGAGTTAAAATGAAGGCTCTAGCCATTCAATCAGAGCCATAGTATTTTATATATGAATATTATGAATTTCTACCATCTGGACGTCGTTTCAAAATCTGGCATTTCAAACAAACAGAGCGTCAACATCATTTGTCCCACACCATACAGTATAAAAATTCTAAACCTCCACACCAAATAGTATAATAACGTAACTCATGAAACACAACATGGCTGATTAAAATATAGCATATTAAAAGCAATGCCATTAGTACCCATCATCACACTGTACATTATTATTGTTTTTATAGAGTATTCATGTACTGTTATTTTGTATTGTATACTACCAAAGACTCTTTGAATGTAAAAGAATTTCCCATCTGGGATAATAAGGTTCATCTCACCTTATCTCACGAAGGGATGAAAAGTAGATTCGTAAACAAATCAAACAATCAAAATACAAATATTTAGAAAAAAACTGTTATTCCCGTGAGCATTATGCAAACTTTAAAACCCGGCATATCTTTGCCCGCTTGGGTAAGAATAAGTTTTAGTTTTCAAATAATTTGAGGTTTGAGTTAAATTAAACCGGAATTGTACTCAACTCATAAGGACTGTTCACTTTACCGTCGCGAAATGACGAAACCTCGCAGGGGTTACCTACCTTAAACGAAATGGCGCAGTCAAAAATATACCCTGCGACTGTCTGGCGCAGTTAAATACGAAATGGCGCACATCTAAAATTACTCTTGGCTTTCCCAGTCGTTATTTTCTATCAAAAAGATATGTTCAACTCGTTCATTGCATTCGTTTCTGAATCGATAACGTAAACCCGGAAGTGTTTCGTTTATACATTCATGTATCGGTATGGCAAGATTACAAATGGATATAGTAATGTTATAGAACACTGCGATTCTTTCAGAGTATGCAAGTTAGATAGCATTGAAGATGAATTTCATTTTGTCATGGTTTGCGCAGCCTTTCAAGACCTTAGATTTAAATATTTGCCGCTTGCTTGTACGCCATATGGTTTTAAAAATAGTTTCATCAATTTAATGGCATCATGCAATACGAAGAATATTATTTCACTTCAGCTCTTTATCCGCCATACACTCTGTCTAAATGCCAATTATATATATGGGTCGGAGGCCACACGTACCCCGACATAAAGAATTGAATGGAGTTAAATTGTGTCAAACATTACACTCCGTGCATGGTCCCTCTTGAATTGACTAAACTTGATAATGTCGACATCAGATATCTCAAAGTGATTGCCTTACATTAAACATATATACCAACATATTCTGATCACACAATATACAATTTACATCTTGAAAATGTTGATTAGAATAATTTGATATCGTTTGATTGAAAATAAATGGACCATTGGTAATTGGTAAAATATATAAACTTTCTTTCCCGGTCAAACTGAGAATTTAGTTGACTCTATATATAGTTGAATTGATTCGAGCTGGGTAAAGTTGTACAGTTTTTTTTATATACCAGCAATTGTGCTAACGTGTACAAATAGAGAATCTCTCCAAAGTGTATTCTGATATCAAATATATCAACACACGTTTTAGAATAATAGTCTTGCCGAAAATATCTTTACTTTTATCAACGAGTGTTGATATATAATCATCCAAAATCATTCTAATTACGTTTCAATAAAAATAGCACAGATCTCTCATTTGACTAGCAATGCGGTGATGCCATATCATTATAACGTCATCATGTTTATCACCCCTACTACACTGAGTTGGGTAACTGCAGTTACCCACTCCAAAAATGGCGGCTGGTCAAAACATGGCTGATTGCAGATTTTCTTTTAATCCATTTCACACCTATACTAGGGTACTTTCCTACATATTATTAATGCGCATACCTTGGGCATTCACCGAGGAATATGTAGATGTCATGTTAACCTTTAGGCACTGTGTAAATACATCATAATCTGCGTTTCTGGGTAATCTGTTAAGAGAATGGAACACGGAGAAGGGTAACTTTTAAATTTACTTTTTTCAAAGGCGATGGAATGGGCAGCTATTGTAAAATATCATTTATACTTGCAGTGACAATCAGCATATAACTACGAAGCCATACACACATTTATTACACACAGATAAGTGTTACCTTCATCAAAATCTATCCCCTTGATAGAAGGTGGTCTATTTCATTTGCATGAAGTAGGTCTAGGTGCTTAAATGATGCCATAAGTTTTTCTCTGGTGTTTCTGTACACTGAACTTTCAAAACAGTAGTAAGCGTTTCAACATCATGTGTCACACATACCGTTTAGATCAGATTTCATTCCAAGTTTGTTAAAGTGCTCACAAAATATCGTATTTTTGAGTGCACAATGTTTCATTTTCTTTTACCACATGAACAATATTGTGGAGCAGAGATATACTTATACTTTCTGATTTGCGGACATTATTTGATAAATATTCCATGAATATATTGCTTTAGGGATGAATGATTGTCTTGACTGTTTAGCATGAGTAAAGAGCCACAATACGTTTATGGTTCAGTAAGATATCGGGGAGCAATTTGATTTTGGATTTTGTCTATAAGTTGGATTTTCTGTTTCGCTGACGTTTCCTAATGGTTTCAAACCAGATTCACAGTATAGAATAGTAAACCATAATTACAAACAGTCATTCGTTATGCACATTCACGGCAGTAGAATACATATTCCGAAGTAACACATCTTATTGGAACCTCATTAACTAGACTAGATACAGTCCAAATGACGCGTCAAAAAATTTAAGGTCGAGAAGCTTAATTATTTATATCGACAACATCTTTTATTCATCAAATTTCTACATTTTATGAATCTGTAAGTTAAATGTCAAACATTCTGGCCAAAAACCATTTTGAATAAATGATATCAACACCCTAAGTGTACTTGAAAAGAGAGAAACTTAAATTAATATACTCTTTATACTCCCTAGAAAAGGCAATATCGACTAGAATCGACTTTCGTCGGCAACAGTATTTCGTGCTTTACACTGTTGAAAATGTGGCTTCGGGATTTCAAGCTTCGTTTCAGTTCTCTTTTGTTTGTTTATTCCCATGAGGTCTTTGAAGGGCATTTAGAAGTGGTATACATAAGAACAGGAAGATTTTCTGGATGACAACTTCTTTAATGTGAAAATACACGACGTTTCGGAGTACATACTCACTCCTTCATGTGGTTTTGTAGGGATATTTTACGAATGCATCATATGATATGTGGATGTTTTGGTTATCCACATGCAACCAATCTATTTCTTAAAAAGACGCAATGGATTTAGAGGATATTTTAATTCCACACCAAAACAAACAATATCTTGTTGAAATGTTTGCCTCCAGAAACATGTAGGCGTGACTGAACTGTATAATAAGAAAATAGTTTACAGGAAACAACTAGATAAATCAGTTAACTATAATGTTTTCAAACAATTCACAAGACACGTTACTCTATCCAAAATGAATCAAGTATATATCATATTTCATCAATGTCAAACGCTGTAAACTTGTTTCATGTTCACATTGCACATCTTTCTTTCATTGCCATACATAACTCAATAATCACAGACTGCTGTGGTCGAAACTAATAAAAATAATACTGATATTGTAAATAAAGTTACAAGGTGTTCATATTCAATCGTTAACTCATAGCAAACCACTGATGCTGGTCTCAGTTGACAATTATCAGTGAGATTCAGCAGGAATCGAAGCGTCTCTCTGGATGGGTGGGTGACCAGCTTCATTGCTGAATAATCTGAGAGTTTGAAGGATTGATGCCCTGCCCCTTACAGATACATGAGTTGTGAAACGTGTGGTGTTACCTTTGGCAGGTGACTTTATTCACAAAGCAGTAGACCTACAGTTGGGTACCTGGTGTGGAAGTGAAGGGAAACCTTATAAAACACGCATTAATCGACAGCTAGGTTGCATTCTCCCAGTGAGTTGAGAATGAAAAGGGAACTATCTGATTGTCCTTACACCAAGGTGATAATGTGTGTACTTTGAACATGTGTTGTGCCCTGAATTGTAATAAAAGTCGCAAATTGTAATACCTGCCGTGAATTGTAATAAAATTTGCCCTGAATTGTAATAAAGTTTTCAGAAATCACTTTTATACCAACAATTCCAACAGAAAGTGATTTATATTACAAAATCATCCTTAAAAAACTATTTAACCATCGAACATTTTCATTTACAAAGGGTTATTTCAGTCTGAGACGAGTTTATTACAATTTGAGGCAAGCGTTAGATTTTTGGCACCCTTGCCCTGAATTGTAATAAAGTTTTCAGAAATCACTTTTATACCAACAATTCCAACAGAAAGTGATTTCTATTCCAAACTTATCTTTATAAAACTATTTAACCATCGAACATTTTCATTTACAAAGGGTTATTTCAGTCTGAGAGGAGTTTATTACAATTTGAGGCAAGCGATAGATTTTTGGCACCCTTGCCCTGAATTGTAATAAAGTTTTCAGAAATCACTTTTATACCAACAATTCCAACACAAAGTGATTTCTATTACAAAATCATCTTTAAAAAACTATTTAACCATCGAACATTTTCATTTACAAAGGGTTATTTCAGTCTGAGACGAGTTAATTACAATTTGAGGCAAGCGTTAGATTTTTGGCACCCTTGCCCTGAATTGTAATAAAGTTTTCAGAAATCCCTTTTATACCAACAATTCCAACAGAAAGTGATTTCTATTCCAAACTTATCTTTATAAAACTATTTAACCATCGAACATTTTCATTTACAAAGGGTTATTTCAGTCTGAGAGGAGTTAATTACAATTTGAGGCAAGCGATAGATTTTTGGCACCCTTGCCCTGAATTGTAATAAAGTTTTCAGAAATCACTTTTATACCAACAATTCCAACACAAAGTGATTTCTATTAAACAAATTATCTTTAAAAAACTGTTTAACTATCGAACATTTTCATTTACAAAGGTTTATTTCAGTCTGAGACGAGTTTATTACAATTTGAGGCAAGCGATAGATTTTTGGCACCCTTGCCCTGAATTGTAATAAAGTTTTCAGAAATAACTTTTATACCAACAATTCCAACAGAAAGTGATTTCTATTACAAACTCATCTTTATGAAACTATTTAACCATCGAACATGTTCATTTACAAAGGGTTATTTCAGTCTGAGACGAGTTTATTACAATTTGAGGCAAGCGATAGATTTTTGGCACCCTTGCCCTGAATTGTAATCAAGTTTTCAGAAATAACTTTTATACCAACAATTCCAACACAAAGTGATTTCTATTACAAAATCAATTTAAAAAACTATTTAACCATCGAACATTTTCATTTACAAAGGGTTATTTCAGTCTGAGACGAGTTTATTACAATTTGAGGCAAGCGTTAGATTGTTGGCACCCTTGCCCTGAATTGTAATAAAGTTTTCAGAAATCACTTTTATACCAACAATTCCAACAGAAAGTGATTTCTATTCCAAACTTATCTTTATAAAACTATTTAACCATCGAACATTTTCATTTACAAAGGGTTATTTCAGTCTGAGAGGAGTTTATTACAATTTGAGGCAAGCGATAGATTTTTGGCACCCTTGCCCTGAATTGTAATAAAGTTTTCAGAAATCACTTTTATACCAACAATTCCAACTCAAAGTGATTTCTATTACAAAATCATCTTTAAAAAACTATTTAACCATCGAACATTTTCATTTACAAAGGGTTATTTCAGTCTGAGACGAGTTAATTACAATTTGAGGCAAGCGTTAGATTTTTGGCACCCTTGCCCTGAATTGTAATAAAGTTTTCAGAAATCCCTTTTATACCAACAATTCCAACAGAAAGTGATTTCTATTCCAAACTTATCTTTATAAAACTATTTAACCATCGAACATTTTCATTTACAAAGGGTTATTTCAGTCTGAGAGGAGTTAATTACAATTTGAGGCAAGCGATAGATTTTTGGCACCCTTGCCCTGAATTGTAATAAAGTTTTCAGAAATCACTTTTATACCAACAATTCCAACACAAAGTGATTTCTATTAAACAAATTATCTTTAAAAAACTGTTTAACTATCGAACATTTTCATTTACAAAGGTTTATTTCAGTCTGAGACGAGTTTATTACAATTTGAGGCAAGCGATAGATTTTTGGCACCCTTGCCCTGAATTGTAATAAAGTTTTCAGAAATAACTTTTATACCAACAATTCCAACAGAAAGTGATTTCTATTACAAACTCATCTTTATGAAACTATTTAACCATCGAACATGTTCATTTACAAAGGGTTATTTCAGTCTGAGACGAGTTTATTACAATTTGAGGCAAGCGATAGATTTTTGGCACCCTTGCCCTGAATTGTAATCAAGTTTTCAGAAATAACTTTTATACCAACAATTCCAACACAAAGTGATTTCTATTACAAAATCATCTTTAAAAAACTATTTAACCATCGAACATTTTCATTTACAAAGGGTTATTTCAGTCTGAGACGAGTTTATTACAATTTGAGGCAAGCGTTAGATTGTTGGCACCCTTGCCCTGAATTGTAATAAAGTTTTCAGAAATCACTTTTATAACAACAGTTCCAACAGAAAGTGATTTCTATTACAAAATCATCTTTTAAAAACTATTTAACCATCGAACATGTTCATTTACAAAGGGTTATTTCAGTCTGAGGCGAGTTTATTACAATTTGAGGCAAGCGATTGATTTTTGGCACACTTGCCCTGAATTGAAATAAAGTTTTCAGAAATCCCTTTTATACCAACAATTCCAATAGAAAGTGATTTCTATTACAATATCATCTTTACAAAACTATTTAACCATCGAACATTTTCATTTACAAAGGGTTATTTCAGTCTGAGACGAGTTTATAACAATTTGAGGCAAGCGTTAGATTTTTGGCACCCTTGCCCTGAATTGTAATAAAGTTTTCAGAAATCACTTTTATACCAACACTTCCAACAGAAAGTGATTTCTATTACAAACTCATCTTTATAAAACTATTTAACCATCGAACATTTTCATTTACAAAGGGTTATTTCAGTCTGAGACGAGTTTATTACAATTTGAGGCAAGCGATAGATTTTTGGCACCCTTGTCCTGAATTGTAATAAAGTTTTCAGAAATAACGTTTATACCAACAATTCCAACACAAAGTGATTTCTATTACAAAATCATCTTTAAAAAACTATTTAACCATCGAACATTTTCATTTACAAAGGGTTATTTCAGTCTGAGACGAGTTTATTACAAGTTGAGGCAAGAGATAGATTTTTGGCACCCTTGCCCTGAATTGTAATAAAGTTTTCAGAAATCACTTTTATACCAACAATTCCAACACAAAGTGATTTCTATTACAAAATCATCTTTAAAAAACTATTTAACCATCGAACATTTTCATTTACAAAGGGTTATTTCAGTCTGAGAGGAGTTTATTACAATTTGAGGCAAGCGATAGATTTTTGGCACCCTTGCCCTGAATTGAAATAAAGTTTTCAGAAATCACTTTTATACCAACAATTCCAACAGAAAGTGATTTCTATTACACAATCATCTTTAAAAAAATATTTTCTACTTTTTAACCTTTTCACACCATTTACTGATATACATATGTTTACAAGCTATTTAAGGATTCAATCCTTTTATAGATCATAAACAGAAATATGAACTGTCTTATTGGAATTTGCACCTTTTAAAGTTGAAATTCAGTCTTCATAAGATGCAACATTAAAACTCAGTTATTCAGCTTCAACTAGAACTATCAAACATAGCTGTATGTATTGCTGTTATTAAAAAAGGATGCGACCCTCAAAACAGCGAAAGTACACACAAGTTTCTTTTCCTTTGTTTGAATTCACAAACAAAAATAATAATAATGACCGAAAACCACTTTGAGTGTAATCGGCAGACTTTGTTTTGGTAAAGGTTTTATGACATTATCGAAATTAGTTTGCGATATATGAGGTTTGAAGTTTTTCCGTGTAGGGTAGATAACTCACGAAAATAAAAAAAATCGGACTCGACACAAAATCAGTTTGAGTCACGAGATAAGCTCCCTGAAAACTTCATTTTAAATCGGGCCAGTCGTTGAGCGGGAATGCTCTGCACAGAAAAGTTCAAATATTGAATAAAGCTAGACAAAACAAAAAACAACATGATAAAAATAATAGGTATTCATGACTTTCGCCTAAGAACAACACGATAATAACAATATATTATCCAGACTTCCTAATTTGGTTAATATATATATTTTAATGATCGAACACGGCCGGGCAGTTTTACCAAATGTGTTTTATTTGTATCCTGGTTCTTTATTGTAAACTGCGTGACACTCGAATAAACTAAAACTATATATTTCCCTCTCATCTTATAATAATAAACATGCCAATAACAACTGACTTCAGCAAAATTCCCGAATACTTAATTTAGGTTTCCTAATAATATCAACACAGTATTGTACTGATCCATTTATATCAAAGATTGAATAACTGATTGAACTCAAAATAATCTAAATTTATTTTTTAAATCGTATGATATAGCATTTGGAATTTCATTATTGAAAAAAAAGGATGAAATTTTAACACTCGGTTAGTAACTTATTATTGATGATAAATATTCGTGAAACTAAAAACGATGACAATATTGTTTTCTTTAAATTTGGAATATTATGTTATGGCTTCGTCTCTGCACATGTGCGATATTAATTTTGTAACCTTCAACATGTCAGTAAGAATTGTTTTTAAATGTATAAAATATTAACTCACAAAACTCGATTTAACTTAACATTTTCACGGAATCACCTTTACGTTTCAATTGTAGGGATGCTTAATTTTGTTCTCTATTCATTTATCACTGCCTAAAGCAATGCTGTATAAATTGGTTGAAATGAAATGTCCAGTGATAAAATAAAACTAAAAAACCCATGTAAGATATGGCTAAAATGGGAAATCTGTAAAATTTCATTAAAGAGTTTGACGTCGTTCATGTATTTCAGTTTGTGTAACTCATCATTTATGATTTTAACAGATAAATGGTTAATAGTTAATAGATTTAGATATGCTTCATGAACCTTCGAATGCTATTAACAAAGTATATAAAAAGAGTACAAATGTCCTTACTTTCTAGAAAAAAAATTTAAACGATCCGTGCATAAATTCCTTTAACAACACACTTAGAATAGTTTTGAATATGTGCTTCTCATGTGAAGTAAGGTTATACATACGGAAAGGTTAAACATCAGATGGATTTGACTGGAATAATCGATGTCTAATCAATGGGCTCGAGCTCTTATCGACCAGCGTATCGGTATTTTGAAGTATGTATTTCTACAACATACCTGATCACACTGATACACTGGTCGTCATGAGATCATCGTATAAAATTACGTTATAGCATTTAATAGCATTCAGGCTAGTTTCGTATTTCTTCATGAAATATTTCTTTTTTTTAAATATTCCTTTGATTTTGTCTAACTTGTGTTGTCTTTCCTTTCTGTTTGTCTGATATACTGTTTAATTCAGCTTTTGCACGTTATTACATACATTATAAAATGTTTAGAGTTGTACATTCAAAATTATGCTTTATACGAAAATCTCATTTCCCCTTAAATTTCGCTGAATTTCCCTTTAAATAGATACGAACATGTTCCGAAATTGTTTTCTTTGAAATTCATTGATATCTTTTGTACTTTGTTACAGGAATAGAACTATTTTGTTCATTTGAAACAAATTTAGCTGTTGTTTGAATGTTTTTTTACGTTTTTACTTCGCATTTTACTGTTCACAATTCTTCTCGACTACACAATTGATTTAATTTTCACATATTGGTCAAGGACACAAAAGTTAGATTTAAGGTGAGGTGAGTTGGGTTTTAACGCCGCTTTCAAGGGTATTTCACTTATATCGCGGCCCGAGAAAGCCCGCAATGCCATGTGGCTATGCATTGCGGTGAAACCTGCGAGCATCGGCTGGAACTAGCGAACCATGGGTGGTACTGCACTGAAATTCAGTGTAGCATTGCACCCAAACCATACTGCGTGTAGAACAGTTCTCTACTGCAGACAAAGTTGCCGTGCACCTGGCGGGATTCGAACTCCGAACCTCTTGATCCGAAGCCGAACGGGCTAACCACTGCGCTATCCCTCCCCCAGTTAGATTTGATATTTTGATATTCCGGTTATTAAAATTTTCATAATGATCATGGGAATTATTTTATCTGAATATAACATGCGTTTTGATTGGTTATTAACTTGAGTTCTATAATCCATATAATAGTTAAATGAATGCAAAACATGTTGTCCCATAATAATTTTTGAAATAGTTACTTAAGCACTCAAATGTTTAATACAACTTAACAAACAGAAGCTTATCAAAGACATTCAAAACCGACTTTGTCCTGGGGCAGTATTTTGTTGTTGACTCTGTTGAAAACCTGCCAACGTTTCTTTCATATTCATTAAAAATTATGGATATTCCTGTGAGCGTAAACATATCTTTACTTCAGAAACTATTTTATTAAGCGTGCATTAATTGAATTCAATCGTACAAATCCTCATTTCTAAAGTGTATGGCAGACTTCTGTTTGTGTGGCACGGTCTAAAGTTTTGTGTCCATGGGCTTGTAATAGATAACCGTTTCCCACTTTGTGCCTGATATGATTACCAGTTACCACTTAATCAGTTTCATATAAATCAAGCTCATTTCTTGAATAAACATTCACTTCACCTTCCAATCACTTTCAATCTCGTATTCGTTTATGTTAATAACGTGGCCTATTAAAAAGGGTTCTATCTATCTACTTTTTGTGGAAACGAAATACGAGAGGATATAACCATTTACAAATATTTGCTATTAATACATGATTAAAACACAGTCAAGTTGAAATATATTAATGATATTAAAGCGCACATTTCTTGAAAAATAAGAAAACAATGAAATTGAAGACATTCATCGGCGCTACGAATGGGGAAAACTTTGCTACGGTCGAACATCATATTGTTTTATGATACGTTATGTGTTACTATGTCAATACTATATAAGTGTATGTTTTTTATTATTACAAAAATAGAGCCATTACACCTCATCAGAAATTGTGTTATTCATTATCTCTAGGGACAATATTAAGATATCACATAATAAGGCATTGCCCATCAAATGTTAAATTTAATATCACAATTGGTTACACATTAATCCACATTCATATTATTTTAGTTTCTTATTTATATTTTGGAAATATCAACATTTATTACATTATTAAAAGGTCCTGATATCTGTTTCTGAAAATCCTGTTTCTCATATGCTCCTTTTCAATATTTAATAAAATGTTGATGTTTTATGAATAAATTCTGTTGAGCATCTGAGTGTAAGACTTAACCAGTCTCACACACAGACTGTAACAAAGCAGAGAGGTTTGAAGTAACCTGAAAGTGTGTATTAACAGTGACTGCCCAAGTCAACACAATGCATTTACACAATTTGCAGACACTGAACTCACAGCCAGTGAATTATATATTTTAATTGTTGTTTTCCCCACACTTAAATATTTGTTTCTGTCTTGGAGAAGAAGATGTGGTGTCACGATCTACTTTTAAAAGTAATATCTTATCACATTATTATATTATTATACATTATATGTCATATTCAGTTCACATATCTCGTGTAAAATAAAAATGTCTTAACTACACTTCAATTTAATCCTTTGCGGACTATCATATTTCAGTTCATAGGCTATTCAATAGTTCTCATTTCACATTGATTACATCAAACATATCCATAATGTAGATTTTAATCTAAAGTCGACATAAATTTCACATTTCTGTTGAATAAGATTAAGTGCAAAGTGACTTTCTTTTCTCAATATCTGTATTTCTCAAACCACATGTTAAAACTCTCAAGTGAAAAAGATGAGATGACTCTCTCTTAGGACTTTTATAAGGGAGTGCTACTATTCAATGAAACACATAACATCTCAAATTTCTAAACTGTTAACAACTAGTTTTTTAAGCTGTGGCCCATATTTTGGGTCACAGGTTCACTAAATCTACAATTTAGAATCCCAATTGGCCAAGGATATGTCTGTATATAACATTTCAGCTTAAAAGAGCTTTTGGGACTGAAGAGGAAGATGTGATGTCATGATTTCATGTAGCTACTTCTAATAGTCTTCTCTTATCATTTCATCACCAGTCACGTTCACTTCACATATCTCATGTAAAATAAATAAAAAACAAACAATTATTAACTCTTCTTCAATTTATTCCTTTGCGGCCTTTCACAATATTCAGTTCATAGGCTATTCAATAGTTCTCATTTCACATTGATTACATCAAACATATCCATAATGTAAATATAAATCTTAATCACCAAATAACAATTTAGAATCTTCTTCAGCCAAGAAGTCTGTGGATAGAATTTCAACTCTCTAGAATTATTGGTTCTGGAGAAGAAGATGAAAATAGCTTTTTAGGTCATGACTCCTGTGACCCACATTTGGGGTCACATGATCACCAAATCTACAATTTAAAATACTCTTCAAACAAGGAGTATGTACATCAAATTACAGCTCTCTAGAAACATTGGTTCTGGGGGGGAAGTTGAAAAATATTTCATTATTATGGTCTTTACTTAAAGGGTTTCAGTTACACGTTACAATGCATGTCCAATGTTTTTGTAAATCAACTCATGCATATTTTATTCCGTACTAAAGTCTAGGTAACGCGTATGACAGAGTTCTGCAAAGCTTTCACATTTGGAGTTGTATTTGAAGTTGTGTATATTTTCTCCGAACATCGTGAAATTAGTATGGTTTTCGAACATGTTGTTTATGTATGATACAGGCTTTTGGTACAGTTAGCTTGCCTCATATTTTAATAAAATCATCTCAAGTTGAAATAACTGTTTTAAAAGTATAAGGTGTGATGTTTAAATAGTTTGTTTTATAATGGAAAACGGTTCAAATAAAAAAAAATCTTTTTTCCATACTGATTACTTAAAATGTTCTCACAATTTAAGGCAAGTGCGCCAAAATGTACAACTTTACTCAAATCGTAATAAATATCATCTCAAGTTGAGGTAACTATTTACAAAATATAATGTTTAAATAGTTTTTAAATGATATTTTTGTAATAGAAATCACTTTCTGTTGGAATTGTTGGTATAAAAGTGATTTCTTAACAACTTTACTACAATTCAGGGCAAGGGTGCCAAAAATCTATCACTTGCCTCAAATTGTAAAAAACTCGTCTCAGACTGAAATAACCCTTTGTAAATGAAAATGTTTGATGGTTAACTAGTTTTTTAAAGATGATTTTGTAATAGAAATCACTTTCTGTTGGAATTGTTGGTATAAAAGTGATTTCTGAAAACTTTATTACAATTCAGGGCAAGGGTGCCAAAAATCTATCTCTTGCCTCAAATTGTAATAAACTCGTCTCAGACTGAAATAACCCTTTGTAAATGAACATGTTCGATGGTTAAATAGTTTTTTAAAGATGATTTTGTAATATAAATCACTTTCTGTTGGAATTGTTGGTATAAAAGTGATTTCTTAACAACTTTACTACAATTCAGGGCAAGGGTGCCAAAAATCTATCACTTGCCTCAAATTGTAAAAAACTCGTCTCAGACTGAAATAACCCTTTGTAAATGAAAATGTTTGATGGTTAACTAGTTTTATAAAGATGATTTTGTAATAGAAATCACTTTGTGTTGGAATTGCTGGTATAAAAGTGATTTCTGAAAACTTTATTACAATTCAGGGCAAGGGTGCCAAAAATCTATCGCTTGCCTCAAATTGTAATAAACTCGTCTCAGACTGAAATAACCCTTTGTAAATGAACATGTTCGATGGTTAAATAGTTTTTTTAAAGATGATTTTGTAATAGAAATCACTTTGTGTTGGAATTGCTGGTAAAAAAGTGATTTCTAAAAACTTTATTACAATTCAGGGCAAGGGTGCCAAAAATCTATCGCTTGCCTCAAATTGTAATAAACTCGTCTCAGACTGAAATAACCCTTTGTAAATGAAAATGTTCGATGGTTAAATAGTTTTTTAAAGATGATATTGTAATAGAAATCACTTTCTATTGGAATTGTTGGTATAAAAGGGATTTCTGAAAACTTTATTTCAATTCAGGACAAGTGTGCCAAAAATCAATCGCTTGCCTCAAATTGTAATAAACTCGTCTCAGACTGAAATAACCCTTTGTAAATGAACATGTTCGATGGTTAAATAGTTTTTTAAAGATGATTTTGTAATAGAAATCACTTTCTGTTGGAATTGTTGGTATAAAAGTGATTTCTGAAAACTTTATTACAATTCAGGGCAAGGGTGCCAAAAATCTATCGCTTGCCTCAAATTGTAATAAACTCGTCTCAGACTGAAATAACCCTTTGTAAATGAACATGTTCGATGGTTAAATAGTTTTTAAAAGATGATTTTGTAATAGAAATCACTTTCTGTTGGAACTGTTGTTATAAAAGTGATTTCTGAAAACTTTATTACAATTCAGGGCAAGGGTGCCAAAAATCTATCGCTTGCCTCAACTTGTAATAAACTCGTCTCAGACTGAAATAACCCTTTGTAAATGAAAATGTTTGATGGTTAACTAGTTTTTTAAAGATGATTTTGTAATAGAAATCACTTTCTGTTGGAATTGTTGGTATAAAAGTGATTTCTGAAAACTTTATTACAATTCAGGGCAAGGGTGCCAAAAATCTATCGCTTGCCTCAAATTGTAATAAACTCGTCTCAGACTGAAATAACCCTTTGTAAATGAACATGTTCGATGGTTAAATAGTTTTTTAAAGATGATTTTGTAATAGAAATCACTTTCTGTTGGAACTGTTGTTATAAAAGTGATTTCTGAAAACTTTATTACAATTCAGGGCAAGGGTGCCAAAAATCTATCTCTTGCCTCAAATTGTAATAAACTCGTCTCAGACTGAAATAACCCTTTGTAAATGAAAATGTTCGATGGTTAACTAGTTTTTAAAAGATGATTTTGTAATAGAAATCACTTTCTGTTGGAATTGTTGGTATGAAAGTGATTTCTGAAAACTTTATTACAATTCAGGGCAAGGGTGCCAAAAATCTATCTCTTGCCTCAAATTGTAATAAACTCGTCTCAGACTGAAATAACCCTTTGTAAATGAACATGTTCGATGGTTAAATAGTTTTTTTAAAGATGATTTTGTAATAGAAATCACTTTGTGTTGGAATTGCTGGTAAAAAAGTGATTTCTAAAAACTTTATTACAATTCAGGGCAAGGGTGCCAAAAATCTATCGCTTGCCTCAAATTGTAATAAACTAGTCTCAGACTGAAATAACCCTTTGTAAATGAAAATGTTCGATGGTTAAATAGTTTTTTAAAGATGATATTGTAATAGAAATCACTTTCTATTGGAATTGTTGGTATAAAAGGGATTTCTGAAAACTTTATTTCAATTCAGGACAAGTGTGCCAAAAATCAATCGCTTGCCTCAAATTGTAATAAACTCGTCTCAGACTGAAATAACCCTTTGTAAATGAACATGTTCGATGGTTAAATAGTTTTTAAAAGATGATTTTGTAATAGAAATCACTTTCTGTTGGAACTATTGTTATAAAAGTGATTTCTGAAAACTTTATTACAATTCAGGGCAAGGGTGCCAAAAATCTATCTCTTGCCTCAAATTGTAATAAACTCGTCTCAGACTGAAATAACCCTTTGTAAATGAAAATGTTCGATGGTTAACTAGTTTTTAAAAGATGATTTTGTAATAGAAATCACTTTCTGTTGGAATTGTTGGTATAAAAGTGATTTCTGAAAACTTTATTACAATTCAGGGCAAGGGTGCCAAAAATCTATCTCTTGCCTCAAATTGTAATAAACTCGTCTCAGACTGAAATAACCCTTTGTAAATGAACATGTTCGATGGTTAAATAGTTTTTTTAAAGATGATTTTGTAATAGAAATCACTTTGTGTTGGAATTGCTGGTAAAAAAGTGATTTCCAAAAACTTTATTACAATTCAGGGCAAGGGTGCCAAAAATCTATCGCTTGCCTCAAATTGTAATAAACTAGTCTCAGACTGAAATAACCCTTTGTAAATGAAAATGTTCGATGGTTAAATAGTTTTTTAAAGATGATATTGTAATAGAAATCACTTTCTATTGGAATTGTTGGTATAAAAGGGATTTCTGAAAACTTTATTTCAATTCAGGACAAGTGTGCCAAAAATCAATCGCTTGCCTCAAATTGTAATAAACTCGTCTCAGACTGAAATAACCCTTTGTAAATGAACATGTTCGATGGTTAAATAGTTTTTAAAAGATGATTTTGTAATAGAAATCACTTTCTGTTGGAACTGTTGTTATAAAAGTGATTTCTGAAAACTTTATTACAATTCAGGGCAAGGGTGCCAAAAATCTATCGCTTGCCTCAAATTGTAATAAACTCGTCTCAGACTGAAATAACCCTTTGTAAATGAACATGTTCGATGGTTAAATAGTTTTTTAAAGATGATTTTGTAATAGAAATCACTTTCTGTTGGAATTGTTGGTATAAAAGTGATTTCTGAAAACTTTATTACAATTCAGGGCAAGGGTGCCAAAAATCTATCTCTTGCCTCAAATTGTAATAAACTCGTCTCAGACTGAAATAACCCTTTGTAAATGAACATGTTCGATGGTTAAATAGTTTTTAAAAGATGATTTTGTAATAGAAATCACTTTCTGTTGGAACTGTTGTTATAAAAGTGATTTCTGAAAACTTTATTACAATTCAGGGCAAGGGTGCCAAAAATCTATCGCTTGCCTCAAATTGTAATAAACTCGTCTCAGACTGAAATAACCCTTTGTAAATGAAAATGTTTGATGGTTAACTAGTTTTTTAAAGATGATTTTGTAATAGAAATCACTTTCTGTTGGAATTGTTGGTATAAAAGTGATTTCTGAAAACTTTATTACAATTCAGGGCAAGGGTGCCAAAAATCTATCTCTTGCCTCAAATTGTAATAAACTCGTCTCAGACTGAAATAACCCTTTGTAAATGAACATGTTCGATGGTTAAATAGTTTTTTAAAGATGATTTTGTAATATAAATCATTTTCTGTTGGAATTGTTGGTATAAAAGTGATTTCTGAAAACTTTATTACAATTCAGGGCAATGGTGCCAAAAATATATCTCTTGCCTCAAATTGTAATAAACTCGTCTCAGACTGAAATAACCCTTTGTAAATGAACATGTTCGATGGTTAAATAGTTTTTTTAAAGATGATTTTGTAATAGAAATCACTTTGTGTTGGAATTGCTGGTAAAAAAGTGATTTCCAAAAACTTTATTACAATTCAGGGCAAGGGTGCCAAAAATCTATCGCTTGCCTCAAATTGTAATAAACTAGTCTCAGACTGAAATAACCCTTTGTAAATAAAAATGTTCGATGGTTAAATAGTTTTTTAAAGATGATATTGTAATAGAAATCACTTTCTATTGGAATTGTTGGTATAAAAGGGATTTCTGAAAACTTTATTTCAATTCAGGACAAGTGTGCCAAAAATCAATCGCTTGCCTCAAATTGTAAAAAACTCGTCTCAGACTGAAATAACCCTTTGTAAATGAACATGTTCGATGGTTAAATAGTTTTTTTAAAGATGATTTTGTAATAGAAATCACTTTGTGTTGGAATTGCTGGTAAAAAAGTGATTTCTAAAAACTTTATTACAATTCAGGGCAAGGGTGCCAAAAATCTATCGCTTGCCTCAAATTGTAATAAACTAGTCTCAGACTGAAATAACCCTTTGTAAATGAAAATGTTCGATGGTTAAATAGTTTTTTAAAGATGATATTGTAATAGAAATCACTTTCTATTGGAATTGTTGGTATAAAAGGGATTTCTGAAAACTTTATTTCAATTCAGGACAAGTGTGCCAAAAATCAATCGCTTGCCTCAAATTGTAATAAACTCGTCTCAGACTGAAATAACCCTTTGTAAATGAACATGTTCGATGGTTAAATAGTTTTTTAAAGATGATTTTGTAATAGAAATCACTTTCTGTTGGAATTGTTGGTATAAAAGTGATTTCTGAAAACTTTATTACAATTCAGGGCAAGGGTGCCAAAAATCTATCTCTTGCCTCAAATTGTAATAAACTCGTCTCAGACTGAAATAACCCTTTGTAAATGAACATGTTCGATGGTTAAATAGTTTTTAAAAGATGATTTTGTAATAGAAATCACTTTCTGTTGGAACTGTTGTTATAAAAGTGATTTCTGAAAACTTTATTACAATTCAGGGCAAGGGTGCCAAAAATCTATCGCTTGCCTCAACTTGTAATAAACTCGTCTCAGACTGAAATAACCCTTTGTAAATGAAAATGTTTGATGGTTAACTAGTTTTTTAAAGATGATTTTGTAATAGAAATCACTTTCTGTTGGAATTGTTGGTATAAAAGTGATTTCTGAAAACTTTATTACAATTCAGGGCAAGGGTGCCAAAAATCTATCGCTTGCCTCAAATTGTAATAAACTCGTCTCAGACTGAAATAACCCTTTGTAAATGAACATGTTCGATGGTTAAATAGTTTTTTAAAGATGATTTTGTAATAGAAATCACTTTCTGTTGGAACTGTTGTTATAAAAGTGATTTCTGAAAACTTTATTACAATTCAGGGCAAGGGTGCCAAAAATCTATCTCTTGCCTCAAATTGTAATAAACTCGTCTCAGACTGAAATAACCCTTTGTAAATGAAAATGTTCGATGGTTAACTAGTTTTTAAAAGATGATTTTGTAATAGAAATCACTTTCTGTTGGAATTGTTGGTATGAAAGTGATTTCTGAAAACTTTATTACAATTCAGGGCAAGGGTGCCAAAAATCTATCTCTTGCCTCAAATTGTAATAAACTCGTCTCAGACTGAAATAACCCTTTGTAAATGAACATGTTCGATGGTTAAATAGTTTTTTTAAAGATGATTTTGTAATAGAAATCACTTTGTGTTGGAATTGCTGGTAAAAAAGTGATTTCTAAAAACTTTATTACAATTCAGGGCAAGGGTGCCAAAAATCTATCGCTTGCCTCAAATTGTAATAAACTAGTCTCAGACTGAAATAACCCTTTGTAAATGAAAATGTTCGATGGTTAAATAGTTTTTTAAAGATGATATTGTAATAGAAATCACTTTCTATTGGAATTGTTGGTATAAAAGGGATTTCTGAAAACTTTATTTCAATTCAGGACAAGTGTGCCAAAAATCAATCGCTTGCCTCAAATTGTAATAAACTCGTCTCAGACTGAAATAACCCTTTGTAAATGAACATGTTCGATGGTTAAATAGTTTTTAAAAGATGATTTTGTAATAGAAATCACTTTCTGTTGGAACTGTTGTTATAAAAGTGATTTCTGAAAACTTTATTACAATTCAGGGCAAGGGTGCCAAAAATCTATCGCTTGCCTCAAATTGTAATAAACTCGTCTCAGACTGAAATAACCCTTTGTAAATGAACATGTTCGATGGTTAAATAGTTTTTTAAAGATGATTTTGTAATAGAAATCACTTTCTGTTGGAATTGTTGGTATAAAAGTGATTTCTGAAAACTTTATTACAATTCAGGGCAAGGGTGCCAAAAATCTATCTCTTGCCTCAAATTGTAATAAACTCGTCTCAGACTGAAATAACCCTTTGTAAATGAACATGTTCGATGGTTAAATAGTTTTTAAAAGATGATTTTGTAATAGAAATCACTTTCTGTTGGAACTGTTGTTATAAAAGTGATTTCTGAAAACTTTATTACAATTCAGGGCAAGGGTGCCAAAAATCTATCGCTTGCCTCAAATTGTAATAAACTCGTCTCAGACTGAAATAACCCTTTGTAAATGAAAATGTTTGATGGTTAACTAGTTTTTTAAAGATGATTTTGTAATAGAAATCACTTTCTGTTGGAATTGTTGGTATAAAAGTGATTTCTGAAAACTTTATTACAATTCAGGGCAAGGGTGCCAAAAATCTATCTCTTGCCTCAAATTGTAATAAACTCGTCTCAGACTGAAATAACCCTTTGTAAATGAACATGTTCGATGGTTAAATAGTTTTTTAAAGATGATTTTGTAATATAAATCATTTTCTGTTGGAATTGTTGGTATAAAAGTGATTTCTGAAAACTTTATTACAATTCAGGGCAATGGTGCCAAAAATATATCTCTTGCCTCAAATTGTAATAAACTCGTCTCAGACTGAAATAACCCTTTGTAAATGAAAATGTTTGATGGTTAACTAGTTTTTAAAAGATGATTTTGTAATAGAAATCACTTTCTGTTGGAATTGTTGGTATAAAAGTGATTTCTGAAAACTTTATTACAATTCAGGGCAAGGGTGCCAAAAATCTATCTCTTGCCTCAAATTGTAATAAACTCGTCTCAGACTGAAATAACCCTTTGTAAATGAACATGTTCGATGGTTAAATAGTTTTTTTAAAGATGATTTTGTAATAGAAATCACTTTGTGTTGGAATTGCTGGTAAAAAAGTGATTTCCAAAAACTTTATTACAATTCAGGGCAAGGGTGCCAAAAATCTATCGCTTGCCTCAAATTGTAATAAACTAGTCTCAGACTGAAATAACCCTTTGTAAATGAAAATGTTCGATGGTTAAATAGTTTTTTAAAGATGATATTGTAATAGAAATCACTTTCTATTGGAATTGTTGGTATAAAAGGGATTTCTGAAAACTTTATTTCAATTCAGGACAAGTGTGCCAAAAATCAATCGCTTGCCTCAAATTGTAAAAAACTCGTCTCAGACTGAAATAACCCTTTGTAAATGAACATGTTCGATGGTTAAATAGTTTTTTTAAAGATGATTTTGTAATAGAAATCACTTTGTGTTGGAATTGCTGGTAAAAAAGTGATTTCTAAAAACTTTATTACAATTCAGGGCAAGGGTGCCAAAAATCTATCGCTTGCCTCAAATTGTAATAAACTAGTCTCAGACTGAAATAACCCTTTGTAAATGAAAATGTTCGATGGTTAAATAGTTTTTTAAAGATGATATTGTAATAGAAATCACTTTCTATTGGAATTGTTGGTATAAAAGGGATTTCTGAAAACTTTATTTCAATTCAGGACAAGTGTGCCAAAAATCTATCGCTTGCCTCAAATTGTAATAAACTCGTCTCAGACTGAAATAACCCTTTGTAAATGAACATGTTCGATGGTTAAATAGTTTTTTAAAGATGATTTTGTAATAGAAATCACTTTCTGTTGGAATTGTTGGTATAAAAGTGATTTCTGAAAACTTTATTACAATTCAGGGCAAGGGTGCCAAAAATCTATCTCTTGCCTCAAATTGTAATAAACTCGTCTCAGACTGAAATAACCCTTTGTAAATGAACATGTTCGATGGTTAAATAGTTTTTAAAAGATGATTTTGTAATAGAAATCACTTTCTGTTGGAACTGTTGTTATAAAAGTGATTTCTGAAAACTTTATTACAATTCAGGGCAAGGGTGCCAAAAATCTATCGCTTGCCTCAACTTGTAATAAACTCGTCTCAGACTGAAATAACCCTTTGTAAATGAAAATGTTTGATGGTTAACTAGTTTTTTAAAGATGATTTTGTAATAGAAATCACTTTCTGTTGGAATTGTTGGTATAAAAGTGATTTCTGAAAACTTTATTACAATTCAGGGCAAGGGTGCCAAAAATCTATCGCTTGCCTCAAATTGTAATAAACTCGTCTCAGACTGAAATAACCCTTTGTAAATGAACATGTTCGATGGTTAACTAGTTTTTTAAAGATGATTTTGTAATAGAAATCACTTTCTGTTGGAATTGTTGGTATGAAAGTGATTTCTGAAAACTTTATTACAATTCAGGGCAAGGGTGCCAAAAATCTATCTCTTGCCTCAAATTGTAATAAACTCGTCTCAGACTGAAATAACCCTTTGTAAATGAAAATGTTCGATGGTTAACTAGTTTTTAAAAGATGATTTTGTAATAGAAATCACTTTCTGTTGGAATTGTTGGTATGAAAGTGATTTCTGAAAACTTTATTACAATTCAGGGCAAGGGTGCCAAAAATCTATCTCTTGCCTCAAATTGTAATAAACTCGTCTCAGACTGAAATAACCCTTTGTAAATGAACATGTTCGATGGTTAAATAGTTTTTTTAAAGATGATTTTGTAATAGAAATCACTTTGTGTTGGAATTGCTGGTAAAAAAGTGATTTCTAAAAACTTTATTACAATTCAGGGCAAGGGTGCCAAAAATCTATCGCTTGCCTCAAATTGTAATAAACTAGTCTCAGACTGAAATAACCCTTTGTAAATGAAAATGTTCGATGGTTAAATAGTTTTTTAAAGATGATATTGTAATAGAAATCACTTTCTATTTGAATTGTTGGTATAAAAGGGATTTCTGAAAACTTTATTTCAATTCAGGACAAGTGTGCCAAAAATCAATCGCTTGCCTCAAATTGTAATAAACTCGTCTCAGACTGAAATAACCCTTTGTAAATGAACATGTTCGATGGTTAAATAGTTTTTTAAAGATGATTTTGTAATAGAAATCACTTTCTGTTGGAATTGTTGGTATAAAAGTGATTTCTGAAAACTTTATTACAATTCAGGGCAAGGGTGCCAAAAATCTATCTCTTGCCTCAAATTGTAATAAACTCGTCTCAGACTGAAATAACCCTTTGTAAATGAACATGTTCGATGGTTAAATAGTTTTTAAAAGATGATTTTGTAATAGAAATCACTTTCTGTTGGAACTGTTGTTATAAAAGTGATTTCTGAAAACTTTATTACAATTCAGGGCAAGGGTGCCAAAAATCTATCGCTTGCCTCAACTTGTAATAAACTCGTCTCAGACTGAAATAACCCTTTGTAAATGAAAATGTTTGATGGTTAACTAGTTTTTTAAAGATGATTTTGTAATAGAAATCACTTTCTGTTGGAATTGTTGGTATAAAAGTGATTTCTGAAAACTTTATTACAATTCAGGGCAAGGGTGCCAAAAATCTATCGCTTGCCTCAAATTGTAATAAACTCGTCTCAGACTGAAATAACCCTTTGTAAATGAACATGTTCGATGGTTAAATAGTTTTTTAAAGATGATTTTGTAATAGAAATCACTTTCTGTTGGAACTGTTGTTATAAAAGTGATTTCTGAAAACTTTATTACAATTCAGGGCAAGGGTGCCAAAAATCTATCTCTTGCCTCAAATTGTAATAAACTCGTCTCAGACTGAAATAACCCTTTGTAAATGAAAATGTTCGATGGTTAACTAGTTTTTAAAAGATGATTTTGTAATAGAAATCACTTTCTGTTGGAATTGTTGGTATGAAAGTGATTTCTGAAAACTTTATTACAATTCAGGGCAAGGGTGCCAAAAATCTATCTCTTGCCTCAAATTGTAATAAACTCGTCTCAGACTGAAATAACCCTTTGTAAATGAACATGTTCGATGGTTAAATAGTTTTTTTAAAGATGATTTTGTAATAGAAATCACTTTGTGTTGGAATTGCTGGTAAAAAAGTGATTTCTAAAAACTTTATTACAATTCAGGGCAAGGGTGCCAAAAATCTATCGCTTGCCTCAAATTGTAATAAACTAGTCTCAGACTGAAATAACCCTTTGTAAATGAAAATGTTCGATGGTTAAATAGTTTTTTAAAGATGATATTGTAATAGAAATCACTTTCTATTGGAATTGTTGGTATAAAAGGGATTTCTGAAAACTTTATTTCAATTCAGGACAAGTGTGCCAAAAATCAATCGCTTGCCTCAAATTGTAATAAACTCGTCTCAGACTGAAATAACCCTTTGTAAATGAACATGTTCGATGGTTAAATAGTTTTTTTAAAGATGATTTTGTAATAGAAATCACTTTGTGTTGGAATTGCTGGTAAAAAAGTGATTTCTAAAAACTTTATTACAATTCAGGGCAAGGGTGCCAAAAATCTATCGCTTGCCTCAAATTGTAATAAACTAGTCTCAGACTGAAATAACCCTTTGTAAATGAAAATGTTCGATGGTTAAATAGTTTTTTAAAGATGATATTGTAATAGAAATCACTTTCTATTGGAATTGTTGGTATAAAAGGGATTTCTGAAAACTTTATTTCAATTCAGGACAAGTGTGCCAAAAATCAATCGCTTGCCTCAAATTGTAATAAAACTCGTCTCAGACTGAAATAACCCTTTGTAAATGAACATGTTCGATGGTTAAATAGTTTTTAAAAGATGATTTTGTAATAGAAATCACTTTCTGTTGGAACTGTTGTTATAAAAGTGATTTCTGAAAACTTTATTACAATTCAGGGCAAGGGTGCCAAAAATCTATCTCTTGCCTCAAATTGTAATAAACTCGTCTCAGACTGAAATAACCCTTTGTAAATGAAAATGTTCGATGGTTAACTAGTTTTTAAAAGATGATTTTGTAATAGAAATCACTTTCTGTCGGAATTGTTGGTATAAAAGTGATTTCTGAAAACTTTATTACAATTCAGGGCAAGGGTGCCAAAAATATATCTCTTGCCTCAAATTGTAATAAACTCGTCTCAGACTGAAATAACCCTTTGTAAATGAAAATGTTCGATGGTTAACTAGTTTTTAAAAGATGATTTTGTAATAGAAATCACTTTCTGTTGGAATTGTTGGTATAAAAGTGATTTCTGAAAACTTTATTACAATTCAGGGCAAGGGTGCCAAAAATCTATCTCTTGCCTCAAATTGTAATAAACTCGTCTCAGACTGAAATAACCCTTTGTAAATGAACATGTTCGATGGTTAAATAGTTTTTTTAAAGATGATTTTGTAATAGAAATCACTTTGTGTTGGAATTGCTGGTAAAAAAGTGATTTCCAAAAACTTTATTACAATTCAGGGCAAGGGTGCCAAAAATCTATCGCTTGCCTCAAATTGTAATAAACTAGTCTCAGACTGAAATAACCCTTTGTAAATGAAAATGTTCGATGGTTAAATAGTTTTTTAAAGATGATATTGTAATAGAAATCACTTTCTATTGGAATTGTTGGTATAAAAGGGATTTCTGAAAACTTTATTTCAATTCAGGACAAGTGTGCCAAAAATCAATCGCTTGCCTCAAATTGTAATAAAACTCGTCTCAGACTGAAATAACCCTTTGTAAATGAACATGTTCGATGGTTAAATAGTTTTTAAAAGATGATTTTGTAATAGAAATCACTTTCTGTTGGAACTGTTGTTATAAAAGTGATTTCTGAAAACTTTATTACAATTCAGGGCAAGGGTGCCAAAAATCTATCTCTTGCCTCAAATTGTAATAAACTCGTCTCAGACTGAAATAACCCTTTGTAAATGAAAATGTTCGATGGTTAACTAGTTTTTAAAAGATGATTTTGTAATAGAAATCACTTTCTGTTGGAATTGTTGGTATAAAAGTGATTTCTGAAAACTTTATTACAATTCAGGGCAAGGGTGCCAAAAATCTATCTCTTGCCTCAAATTGTAATAAACTCGTCTCAGACTGAAATAACCCTTTGTAAATGAAAATGTTCGATGGTTAACTAGTTTTTAAAAGATGATTTTGTAATAGAAATCACTTTCTGTTGGAATTGTTGGTATAAAAGTGATTTCTGAAAACTTTATTACAATTCAGGGCAAGGGTGCCAAAAATCTATCTCTTGCCTCAAATTGTAATAAACTCGTCTCAGACTGAAATAACCCTTTGTAAATGAACATGTTCGATGGTTAAATAGTTTTTTTAAAGATGATTTTGTAATAGAAATCACTTTGTGTTGGAATTGCTGGTAAAAAAGTGATTTCCAAAAACTTTATTACAATTCAGGGCAAGGGTGCCAAAAATCTATCGCTTGCCTCAAATTGTAATAAACTAGTCTCAGACTGAAATAACCCTTTGTAAATGAAAATGTTCGATGGTTAAATAGTTTTTTAAAGATGATATTGTAATAGAAATCACTTTCTATTGGAATTGTTGGTATAAAAGGGATTTCTGAAAACTTTATTACAATTCAGGACAAGTGTGCCAAAAATCAATCGCTTGCCTCAAATTGTAATAAACTCGTCTCAGACTGAAATAACCCTTTGTAAATTAACATGTTCGATGGTTAAATAGTTTTTAAAAGATGATTTTGTAATAGAAATCACTTTCTGTTGGAACTGTTGTTATAAAAGTGATTTCTGAAAACTTTATTACAATTCAGGGCAAGGGTGCCAAAAATCTATCGCTTGCCTCAAATTGTAATAAACTCGTCTCAGACTGAAATAACCCTTTGTAAATGAACATGTTCGATGGTTAAATAGTTTTTTAAAGATGATTTTGTAATAGAAATCACTTTCTGTTGGAATTGTTGGTATAAAAGTGATTTCTGAAAACTTTATTACAATTCAGGGCAAGGGTGCCAAAAATCTATCTCTTGCCTCAAATTGTAATAAACTCGTCTCAGACTGAAATAACCCTTTGTAAATGAACATGTTCGATGGTTAAATAGTTTTTAAAAGATGATTTTGTAATAGAAATCACTTTCTGTTGGAACTGTTGTTATAAAAGTGATTTCTGAAAACTTTATTACAATTCAGGGCAAGGGTGCCAAAAATCTATCGCTTGCCTCAAATTGTAATAAACTCGTCTCAGACTGAAATAACCCTTTGTAAATGAAAATGTTTGATGGTTAACTAGTTTTTTAAAGATGATTTTGTAATAGAAATCACTTTCTGTTGGAATTGTTGGTATAAAAGTGATTTCTGAAAACTTTATTACAATTCAGGGCAAGGGTGCCAAAAATCTATCTCTTGCCTCAAATTGTAATAAACTCGTCTCAGACTGAAATAACCCTTTGTAAATGAACATGTTCGATGGTTAAATAGTTTTTTAAAGATGATTTTGTAATATAAATCATTTTCTGTTGGAATTGTTGGTATAAAAGTGATTTCTGAAAACTTTATTACAATTCAGGGCAAGGGTGCCAAAAATATATCTCTTGCCTCAAATTGTAATAAACTCGTCTCAGACTGAAATAACCCTTTGTAAATGAAAATGTTCGATGGTTAACTAGTTTTTAAAAGATGATTTTGTAATAGAAATCACTTTCTGTTGGAATTGTTGGTATAAAAGTGATTTCTGAAAACTTTATTACAATTCAGGGCAAGGGTGCCAAAAATCTATCTCTTGCCTCAAATTGTAATAAACTCGTCTCAGACTGAAATAACCCTTTGTAAATGAACATGTTCGATGGTTAAATAGTTTTTTTAAAGATGATTTTGTAATAGAAATCACTTTGTGTTGGAATTGCTGGTAAAAAAGTGATTTCTAAAAACTTTATTACAATTCAGGGCAAGGGTGCCAAAAATCTATCGCTTGCCTCAAATTGTAATAAACTAGTCTCAGACTGAAATAACCCTTTGTAAATGAAAATGTTCGATGGTTAAATAGTTTTTTAAAGATGATATTGTAATAGAAATCACTTTCTATTGGAATTGTTGGTATAAAAGGGATTTCTGAAAACTTTATTTCAATTCAGGACAAGTGTGCCAAAAATCAATCGCTTGCCTCAAATTGTAATAAACTCGTCTCAGACTGAAATAACCCTTTGTAAATGAACATGTTCGATGGTTAAATAGTTTTTAAAAGATGATTTTGTAATAGAAATCACTTTCTGTTGGAACTGTTGTTATAAAAGTGATTTCCGAAAACTTTATTACAATTCAGGGCAAGGGTGCCAAAAATCTATCGCTTGCCTCAAATTGTAATAAACTCGTCTCAGACTGAAATAACCCTTTGTAAATGAACATGTTCGATGGTTAAATAGTTTTTTAAAGATGATTTTGTAATAGAAATCACTTTCTGTTGGAATTGTTGGTATAAAAGTGATTTCTGAAAACTTTATTACAATTCAGGGCAAGGGTGCCAAAAATCTATCTCTTGCCTCAAATTGTAATAAACTCGTCTCAGACTGAAATAACCCTTTGTAAATGAACATGTTCGATGGTTAAATAGTTTTTAAAAGATGATTTTGTAATAGAAATCACTTTCTGTTGGAACTGTTGTTATAAAAGTGATTTCTGAAAACTTTATTACAATTCAGGGCAAGGGTGCCAAAAATCTATCGCTTGCCTCAAATTGTAATAAACTCGTCTCAGACTGAAATAACCCTTTGTAAATGAAAATGTTCGATGGTTAACTAGTTTTTAAAAGATGATTTTGTAATAGAAATCACTTTCTATTGGAATTGTTGGTAAAAAAGTGATTTCCAAAAACTTTATTACAATTCAGGGCAAGGGTGCCAAAAATCTATCGCTTGCCTCAAATTGTAATAAACTAGTCTCAGACTGAAATAACCCTTTGTAAATGAAAATGTTCGATGGTTAAATAGTTTTTTAAAGATGATATTGTAATAGAAATCACTTTCTATTGGAATTGTTGGTATAAAAGGGATTTCTGAAAACTTTATTTCAATTCAGGACAAGTGTGCCAAAAATCAATCGCTTGCCTCAAATTGTAATAAACTCGTCTCAGACTGAAATAACCCTTTGTAAATGAACATGTTCGATGGTTAAATAGTTTTTAAAAGATGATTTTGTAATAGAAATCACTTTCTGTTGGAACTGTTGTTATAAAAGTGATTTCTGAAAACTTTATTACAATTCAGGGCAAGGGTGCCAAAAATCTATCGCTTGCCTCAAATTGTAATAAACTCGTCTCAGACTGAAATAACCCTTTGTAAATGAACATGTTCGATGGTTAAATAGTTTTTTAAAGATGATTTTGTAATAGAAATCACTTTCTGTTGGAATTGTTGGTATAAAAGTGATTTCTGAAAACTTTATTACAATTCAGGGCAAGGGTGCCAAAAATCTATCTCTTGCCTCAAATTGTAATAAACTCGTCTCAGACTGAAATAACCCTTTGTAAATGAACATGTTCGATGGTTAAATAGTTTTTAAAAGATGATTTTGTAATAGAAATCACTTTCTGTTGGAACTGTTGTTATAAAAGTGATTTCTGAAAACTTTATTACAATTCAGGGCAAGGGTGCCAAAAATCTATCGCTTGCCTCAAATTGTAATAAACTCGTCTCAGACTGAAATAACCCTTTGTAAATGAAAATGTTTGATGGTTAACTAGTTTTTTAAAGATGATTTTGTAATAGAAATCACTTTCTGTTGGAATTGTTGGTATAAAAGTGATTTCTGAAAACTTTATTACAATTCAGGGCAAGGGTGCCAAAAATCTATCTCTTGCCTCAAATTGTAATAAACTCGTCTCAGACTGAAATAACCCTTTGTAAATGAACATGTTCGATGGTTAAATAGTTTTTTAAAGATGATTTTGTAATATAAATCATTTTCTGTTGGAATTGTTGGTATAAAAGTGATTTCTGAAAACTTTATTACAATTCAGGGCAAGGGTGCCAAAAATCTATCGCTTGCCTCAAATTGTAATAAACTCGTCTCAGACTGAAATAACCCTTTGTAAATGAAAATGTTCGATGGTTAACTAGTTTTTAAAAGATGATTTTGTAATAGAAATCACTTTCTGTTGGAATTGTTGGTATAAAAGTGATTTCTGAAAACTTTATTACAATTCAGGGCAAGGGTGCCAAAAATCTATCTCTTGCCTCAAATTGTAATAAACTCGTCTCAGACTGAAATAACCCTTTGTAAATGAACATGTTCGATGGTTAAATAGTTTTTTAAAGATGATTTTGTAATAGAAATCACTTTCTGTTGGAATTGTTGGTATAAAAGTGATTTCTGAAAACTTTATTACAATTCAGGGCAAGGGTGCCAAAAATCTATCTCTTGCCTCAAATTGTAATAAACTCGTCTCAGACTGAAATAACCCTTTGTAAATGAACATGTTCGATGGTTAAATAGTTTTTAAAAGATGATTTTGTAATAGAAATCACTTTCTGTTGGAACTGTTGTTATAAAAATGATTTCTGAAAACTTTATTACAATTCAGGGCAAGGGTGCCTAAAATCTATCGCTTGCCTCAAATTGTAAAAAACTCGTCTCAGACTGAAATAACCCTTTGTAAATGAAAATGTTTGATGGTTAACTAGTTTTTTTAAAGATGATTTTGTAATAGAAATCACTTTGGATTGGAATTGCTGGTAAAAAAGTGATTTCTAAAAACTTTATTACAATTCAGGGCAAGGGTGCCAAAAATCTATCGCTTGCCTCAAATTGTAATAAACTAGTCTCAGACTGAAATAACCCTTTGTAAATGAAAATGTTCGATGGTTAAATAGTTTTTTAAAGATGATATTGTAATAGAAATCACTTTCTATTTGAATTGTTGGTATAAAAGGGATTTCTGAAAACTTTATTTCAATTCAGGACAAGTGTGCCAAAAATCAATCGCTTGCCTCAAATTGTAATAAACTCGTCTCAGACTGAAATAACCCTTTGTAAATGAACATGTTCGATGGTTAAATAGTTTTTTAAAGATGATTTTGTAATAGAAATCACTTTCTGTTGGAATTGTTGGTATAAAAGTGATTTCTGAAAACTTTATTACAATTCAGGGCAAGGGTGCCAAAAATCTATCTCTTGCCTCAAATTGTAATAAACTCGTCTCAGACTGAAATAACCCTTTGTAAATGAACATGTTCGATGGTTAAATAGTTTTTAAAAGATGATTTTGTAATAGAAATCACTTTCTGTTGGAACTGTTGTTATAAAAGTGATTTCTGAAAACTTTATTACAATTCAGGGCAAGGGTGCCAAAAATCTATCGCTTGCCTCAACTTGTAATAAACTCGTCTCAGACTGAAATAACCCTTTGTAAATGAAAATGTTTGATGGTTAACTAGTTTTTTAAAGATGATTTTGTAATAGAAATCACTTTCTGTTGGAATTGTTGGTATAAAAGTGATTTCTGAAAACTTTATTACAATTCAGGGCAAGGGTGCCAAAAATCTATCGCTTGCCTCAAATTGTAATAAACTCGTCTCAGACTGAAATAACCCTTTGTAAATGAACATGTTCGATGGTTAAATAGTTTTTTAAAGATGATTTTGTAATAGAAATCACTTTCTGTTGGAACTGTTGGTATAAAAGTGATTTCTGAAAACTTTATTACAATTCAGGGCAAGGGTGCCAAAAATCTATCTCTTGCCTCAAATTGTAATAAACTCGTCTCAGACTGAAATAACCCTTTGTAAATGAACATGTTCGATGGTTAAATAGTTTTTTTAAAGATGATTTTGTAATAGAAATCACTTTGTGTTGGAATTGCTGGTAAAAAAGTGATTTCTAAAAACTTTATTACAATTCAGGGCAAGGGTGCCAAAAATCTATCGCTTGCCTCAAATTGTAATAAACTCGTCTCAGACTGAAATAACCCTTTGTAAATGAAAATGTTCGATGGTTAAATAGTTTTTTAAAGATGATATTGTAATAGAAATCACTTTCTATTGGAATTGTTGGTATAAAAGGGATTTCTGAAAACTTTATTTCAATTCAGGACAAGTGTGCCAAAAATCAATCGCTTGCCTCAAATTGTAATAAACTCGTCTCAGACTGAAATAACCCTTTGTAAATGAACATGTTCGATGGTTAAATAGTTTTTAAAAGATGATTTTGTAATAGAAATCACTTTCTGTTGGAATTGTTGGTATAAAAGGGATTTCTGAAAACTTTATTTCAATTCAGGGCAAGTGTGCCAAAAATCAATCGCTTGCCTCAAATTGTAATAAACTCGTCTCAGACTGAAATAACCCTTTGTAAATGAACATGTTCGATGGTTAAATAGTTTTTAAAAGAGGATTTTGTAATAGAAATCACTTTCTGATGGAACTGTTGTTATAAAAGTGATTTCTGAAAACTTTATTACAATTCAGGGCAAGGGTGCCAAAAATCTATCGCTTGCCTCAAATTGTAATAAACTCGTCTCAGACTGAAATAACCCTTTGTAAATGAACATGTTCGATGGTTAAATAGTTTTTTAAAGATGATTTTGTAATAGAAATCACTTTCTGTTGGAATTGTTGGTATAAAAGTGATTTCTGAAAACTTTATTACAATTCAGGGCAAGGGTGCCAAAAATCTATCTCTTGCCTCAAATTGTAATAAACTCGTCTCAGACTGAAATAACCCTTTGTAAATGAACATGTTCGATGGTTAAATAGTTTTTAAAAGATGATTTTGTAATAGAAATCACTTTCTGTTGGAACTGTTGTTATAAAAGTGATTTCTGAAAACTTTATTACAATTCAGGGCAAGGGTGCCAAAAATCTATCGCTTGCCTCAAATTGTAATAAACTCGTCTCAGACTGAAATAACCCTTTGTAAATGAAAATGTTTGATGGTTAACTAGTTTTTTAAAGATGATTTTGTAATAGAAATCACTTTCTGTTGGAATTGTTGGTATAAAAGTGATTTCTGAAAACTTTATTACAATTCAGGGCAAGGGTGCCAAAAATCTATCTCTTGCCTCAAATTGTAATAAACTCGTCTCAGACTGAAATAACCCTTTGTAAATGAACATGTTCGATGGTTAAATAGTTTTTAAAAGATGATTTTGTAATAGAAATCACTTTCTGTTGGAACTGTTGTTATAAAAGTGATTTCTGAAAACTTTATTACAATTCAGGGCAAGGGTGCCAAAAATCTATCGCTTGCCTCAAATTGTAATAAACTCGTCTCAGACTGAAATAACCCTTTGTAAATGAAAATGTTTGATGGTTAACTAGTTTTTTAAAGATGATTTTGTAATAGAAATCACTTTCTGTTGGAATTGTTGGTATAAAAGTGATTTCTGAAAACTTTATTACAATTCAGGGCAAGGGTGCCAAAAATCTATCTCTTGCCTCAAATTGTAATAAACTCGTCTCAGACTGAAATAACCCTTTGTAAATGAACATGTTCGATGGTTAAATAGTTTTTTAAAGATGATTTTGTAATATAAATCATTTTCTGTTGGAATTGTTGGTATAAAAGTGATTTCTGAAAACTTTATTACAATTCAGGGCAAGGGTGCCAAAAATATATCTCTTGCCCCAAATTGTAATAAACTCGTCTCAGACTGAAATAACCCTTTGTAAATGAAAATGTTCGATGGTTAACTAGTTTTTAAAAGATGATTTTGTAATAGAAATCACTTTCTGTTGGAATTGTTGGTATAAAAGTGATTTCTGAAAACTTTATTACAATTCAGGGCAAGGGTGCCAAAAATCTATCTCTTGCCTCAAATTGTAATAAACTCGTCTCAGACTGAAATAACCCTTTGTAAATGAACATGTTCGATGGTTAAATAGTTTTTTAAAAGATGATTTTGTAATAGAAATCACTTTGTGTTGGAATTGCTGGTAAAAAAGTGATTTCTAAAAACTTTATTACAATTCAGGGCAAGGGTGCCAAAAATCTATCGCTTGCCTCAAATTGTAATAAACTAGTCTCAGACTGAAATAACCCTTTGTAAATGAAAATGTTCGATGGTTAAATAGTTTTTTAAAGATGATATTGTAATAGAAATCACTTTCTATTGGAATTGTTGGTATAAAAGGGATTTCTGAAAACTTTATTTCAATTCAGGACAAGTGTGCCAAAAATCAATCGCTTGCCTCAAATTGTAATAAACTCGTCTCAGACTGAAATAACCCTTTGTAAATGAACATGTTCGATGGTTAAATAGTTTTTAAAAGATGATTTTGTAATAGAAATCACTTTCTGTTGGAACTGTTGTTATAAAAGTGATTTCTGAAAACTTTATTACAATTCAGGGCAAGGGTGCCAAAAATCTATCGCTTGCCTCAAATTGTAATAAACTCGTCTCAGACTGAAATAACCCTTTGTAAATGAACATGTTCGATGGTTAAATAGTTTTTTAAAGATGATTTTGTAATAGAAATCACTTTCTGTTGGAATTGTTGGTATAAAAGTGATTTCTGAAAACTTTATTACAATTCAGGGCAAGGGTGCCAAAAATCTATCTCTTGCCTCAAATTGTAATAAACTCGTCTCAGACTGAAATAACCCTTTGTAAATGAACATGTTCGATGGTTAAATAGTTTTTAAAAGATGATTTTGTAATAGAAATCACTTTCTGTTGGAACTGTTGTTATAAAAGTGATTTCTGAAAACTGTATTACAATTCAGGGCAAGGGTGCCAAAAATCTATCGATTGCCTCAAATTGTAATAAACTCGTCTCAGACTGAAATAACCCTTTGTAAATGAAAATGTTTGATGGTTAACTAGTTTTTTAAAGATGATTTTGTAATAGAAATCACTTTCTGTTGGAATTGTTGGTATAAAAGTGATTTCTGAAAACTTTATTACAATTCAGGGCAAGGGTGCCAAAAATCTATCTCTTGCCTCAAATTGTAATAAACTCGTCTCAGACTGAAATAACCCTTTGTAAATGAACATGTTCGATGGTTAAATAGTTTTTTAAAGATGATTTTGTCATATAAATCATTTTCTGTTGGAATTGTTGGTATAAAAGTGATTTCTGAAAACTTTATTACAATTCAGGGCAAGGGTGCCAAAAATCTATCGCTTGCCTCAAATTGTAATAAACTCGTCTCAGACTGAAATAACCCTTTGTAAATGAAAATGTTCGATGGTTAACTAGTTTTTAAAAGATGATTTTGTAATAGAAATCACTTTCTGTTGGAATTGTTGGTATAAAAGTGATTTCTGAAAACTTTATTACAATTCAGGGCAAGGGTGCCAAAAATCTATCTCTTGCCTCAAATTGTAATAAACTCGTCTCAGACTGAAATAACCCTTTGTAAATGAACATGTTCGATGGTTAAATAGTTTTTTTAAAGATGATTTTGTAATAGAAATCACTTTGTGTTGGAATTGCTGGTAAAAAAGTGATTTCTAAAAACTTTATTACAATTCAGGGCAAGGGTGCCAAAAATCTACCGCTTGCCTCAAATTGTAATAAACTAGTCTCAGACTGAAATAACCCTTTGTAAATGAAAATGTTCGATGGTTAAATAGTTTTTTAAAGATGATATTGTAATAGAAATCACTTTCTATTGGAATTGTTGGTATAAAAGGGATTTCTGAAAACTTTATTTCAATTCAGGACAAGTGTGCCAAAAATCAATCGCTTGCCTCAAATTGTAATAAACTCGTCTCAGACTGAAATAACCCTTTGTAAATGAACATGTTCGATGGTTAAATAGTTTTTAAAAGATGATTTTGTAATAGAAATCACTTTCTGTTGGAACTGTTGTTATAAAAGTGATTTCTGAAAACTTTATTACAATTCAGGGCAAGGGTGCCAAAAATCTATCGCTTGCCTCAAATTGTAATAAACTCGTCTCAGACTGAAATAACCCTTTGTAAATGAACATGTTCGATGGTTAAATAGTTTTTTAAAGATGATTTTGTAATAGAAATCACTTTCTGTTGGAATTGTTGGTATAAAAGTGATTTCTGAAAACTTTATTACAATTCAGGGCAAGGGTGCCAAAAATCTATCTCTTGCCTCAAATTGTAATAAACTCGTCTCAGACTGAAATAACCCTTTGTAAATGAACATGTTCGATGGTTAAATAGTTTTTAAAAGATGATTTTGTAATAGAAATCACTTTCTGTTGGAACTGTTGTTATAAAAATGATTTCTGAAAACTTTATTACAATTCAGGGCAAGGGTGCCTAAAATCTATCGCTTGCCTCAAATTGTAATAAACTCGTCTCAGACTGAAATAACCCTTTGTAAATGAAAATGTTTGATGGTTAACTAGTTTTTTAAAGATGATTTTGTAATAGAAATCACTTTCTGTTGGAATTGTTGGTATAAAAGTGATTTCTGAAAACTTTATTACAATTCAGGGCAAGGGTGCCAAAAATCTATCTCTTGCCTCAAATTGTAATAAACTCGTCTCAGACTGAAATAACCCTTTGTAAATGAACATGTTCGATGGTTAAATAGTTTTTTAAAGATGATTTTGTAATATAAATAATTTTCTGTTGGAATTGTTGGTATAAAAGTGATTTCTGAAAACTTTATTACAATTCAGGGCAAGGGTGCCAAAAATCTATCGCTTGCCTCAAATTGTAATAAACTCGTCTCAGACTGAAATAACCCTTTGTAAATGAAAATGTTCGATGGTTAACTAGTTTTTAAAAGATGATTTTGTAATAGAAATCACTTTCTGTTGGAATTGTTGGTATAAAAGTGATTTCTGAAAACTTTATTACAATTCAGGGCAAGGGTGCCAAAAATCTATCTCTTGCCTCAAATTGTAATAAACTCGTCTCAGACTGAAATAACCCTTTGTAAATGAACATGTTCGATGGTTAAATAGTTTTTTTAAAGATGATTTTGTAATAGAAATCACTTTGTGTTGGAATTGCTGGTAAAAAAGTGATTTCTAAAAACTTTATTACAATTCAGGGCAAGGGTGCCAAAAATCTATCGCTTGCCTCAAATTGTAATAAACTAGTCTCAGACTGAAATAACCCTTTGTAAATGAAAATGTTCGATGGTTAAATAGTTTTTTAAAGATGATATTGTAATAGAAATCACTTTCTATTGGAATTGTTGGTATAAAAGGGATTTCTGAAAACTTTATTTCAATTCAGGACAAGTGTGCCAAAAATCAATCGCTTGCCTCAAATTGTAATAAACTCGTCTCAGGCTGAAATAACCCTTTGTAAATGAACATGTTCGATGGTTAAATAGTTTTTAAAAGATGATTTTGTAATAGAAATCACTTTCTGTTGGAACTGTTGTTATAAAAGTGATTTCTGAAAACTTTATTACAATTCAGGGCAAGGGTGCCAAAAATCTATCGCTTGCCTCAAATTGTAATAAACTCGTCTCAGACTGAAATAACCCTTTGTAAATGAACATGTTCGATGGTTAAATAGTTTTTTAAAGATGATTTTGTAATAGAAATCACTTTCTGTTGGAATTGTTGGTATAAAAGTGATTTCTGAAAACTTTATTACAATTCAGGGCAAGGGTGCCAAAAATCTATCTCTTGCCTCAAATTGTAATAAACTCGTCTCAGACTGAAATAACCCTTTGTAAATGAACATGTTCGATGGTTAAATAGTTTTTAAAAGATGATTTTGTAATAGAAATCACTTTCTGTTGGAACTGTTGTTATAAAAGTGATTTCTGAAAACTTTATTACAATTCAGGGCAAGGGTGCCAAAAATCTATCGCTTGCCTCAAATTGTAATAAACTCGTCTCAGACTGAAATAACCCTTTGTAAATGAAAATGTTTGATGGTTAACTATTTTTTCAAAGATAATTTTGTAATAGAAATCACTTTCTGTTGGAATTGTTGGTATAAAAGTGATTTCTGAAAACTTTATTACAATTCAGGGCAAGGGTGCCAAAAATCTATCTCTTGCCTCAAATTGTAATAAACTCGTCTCAGACTGAAATAACCCTTTGTAAATGAACATGTTCGATGGTTAAATAGTTTTTTAAAGATGATTTTGTAATATAAATCATTTTCTTTTGGAATTGTTGGTATAAAAGTGATTTCTGAAAACTTTATTACAATTCAGGGCAAGGGTGCCAAAAATCTATCGCTTGCCTCAAATTGTAATAAACTCGTCTCAGACTGAAATAACCCTTTGTAAATGAACATGTTCGATGGTTAAATAGTTTTTTAAAGATGATTTTGTAATAGAAATCACTTTCTGTTGGAATTGTTGGTATAAAAGTGATTTCTGAAAACTTTATTACAATTCAGGGCAAGGGTGCCAAAAATCTATCTCTTGCCTCAAATTGTAATAAACTCGTCTCAGACTGAAATAACCCTTTGTAAATGAACATGTTCGATGGTTAAATAGTTTTTAAAAGATGATTTTGTAATAGAAATCACTTTCTGTTGGAACTGTTGTTATAAAAGTGATTTCTGAAAACTTTATTACAATTCAGGGCAAGGGTGCCAAAAATCTATCGCTTGCCTCAAATTGTAATAAACTCGTCTCAGACTGAAATAACCCTTTGTAAATGAAAATGTTTGATGGTTAACTAGTTTTTTAAAGATAATTTTGTAATAGAAATCACTTTCTGTTGGAATTGTTGGTATAAAAGTGATTTCTGAAAACTTTATTACAATTCAGGGCAAGGGTGCCAAAAATCTATCTCTTGCCTCAAATTGTAATAAACTCGTCTCAGACTGAAATAACCCTTTGTAAATGAACATGTTCGATGGTTAAATAGTTTTTTAAAGATGATTTTGTAATATAAATCATTTTCTGTTGGAATTGTTGGTATAAAAGTGATTTCTGAAAACTTTATTACAATTCAGGGCAAGGGTGCCAAAAATCTATCGCTTGCCTCAAATTGTAATAAACTCGTCTCAGACTGAAATAACCCTTTGTAAATGAAAATGTTCGATGGTTAACTAGTTTTTAAAAGATGATTTTGTAATAGAAATCACTTTCTGTTGGAATTGTTGGTATAAAAGTGATTTCTGAAAACTTTATTACAATTCAGGGCAAGGGTGCCAAAAATATATCTCTTGCCTCAAATTGTAATAAACTAGTCTCAGACTGAAATAACCCTTTGTAAATGAAAATGTTCGATGGTTAACTAGTTTTTAAAAGATGATTTTGTAATAGAAATCACTTTCTGTTGGAATTGTTGGTATAAAAGTGATTTCTGAAAACTTTATTACAATTCAGGGCAAGGGTGCCAAAAATCTATCTCTTGCCTCAAATTGTAATAAACTCGTCTCAGACTGAAATAACCTTTTGTAAATGAACATGTTCGATGGTTAAATAGTTTTTAAAAGATGATTTTGTAATAGAAATCACTTTGTGTTGGAATTGTTGGTATAAAAGTGATTTCTGAAAACTTTATTACAATTCAGGGCAAATTTTATTACAATTCACGGCAGGTATTACAATTTGCGATTTTTATTACAATTCAGGGCACAACAACATGCCCTTTGTGACGTGGAGTTCAGCGCGGTCCTAGTGATTTCTTCATTATGGAAATTTGAACAAAAAGAAACTGGTAAATACATAAACAAAGAAGATACTACCTTTTTCATAAAACTATGCCACGTCACGTTTGTTTTGTATCTTCCCTGTAAATACAAGTTGCAGGTGGTTTTACAGAGAACTTCACCACAGTCTAGAATAAGTAGATACAGGTCGATGCAAGTAGGACAAATGGATATCACTGTTTTATTTAATGTTAAAGTTTTCCTACTCTACCATGCTTCCTCATTATAACGCCTCTTGTCTGCCTCCGGCCATGCATGGTTGACGCGCTAATTAACGAATGATCTGGGAGAGAATAAGCTATTCAGCAACTATGCATTTACTTATATGTCGTCAATTTCATTTACACTATTGTGCTTTTATCATATTTTAGCTTTGTCTGGTATATGTTCTATTAACAGTTGTATCTGACATATTGTTTCCTCGATTTGAACATCAATTCATTTCTCCAATAATTGTCCGATAAATGACAAGGGCATTCAACTGCTTATAGAAGATAGGATTTAAAATTCCAGTGCATTAGTGTTGATTACATGTGTATATACATAGAGAGGAGTGGATATTCCCGGTCTGTTGTATATTGAAGTGAATACAATATTGATTACACAATGTTGAGTCCGTGAATATAATAATTGATTGGTTTGGTATATAGGATCTATTACCATTTTGTTCATATTTAACAATATTGATTTTGTTATTTGGCTTTTAAGAGTTATACTATTCCAATATTAGTACAGAACTATTTCGTTTGTATGCTTGTCATATGGTGGATATGAATTATATGCCAAGCAATTGTCAACAACTGTAGTTTCCTAGACATACGTCGTCACAGAGTTATATTTCACATGGTTAGAATTGTATGACATTTAATGATATACAGATATTACATTTCCAAAAGTTTGTATATGAATGTTCAATGAATCCCTTATTGAAGTGTACTGTCATTAACATATATCTATTGAAATATATATCAGTTTAATCCTAGTAGTTGTCCCAACTTATAAGTTCATAATAATCTGTTTCTACTGCAACACTCTTACATCGCAATGTACCTTTACATAATATTATGTTGATATAAAGAAAAGCATTCACATTTGTCTTATTATTTTGATCATCATATCAATTTGTAAATTGTTATTGCGACATATGTTAATAATATATTATACATACTGGATATGAGAGACAAGCTGTGTTCTCAGGTTAGAAACTATTATTAATGCAGAACTTATTTTTGCCCGTTCGATAACATGTTTGTAAAGATTTTGTGAGAATAAAAATTAATATCCGGTGGCTGATTCATTACATCTGTAAAATAATGAAACGTATAACAAAAATGTAGTCAAACGTGTACTTTATCCTCAAGTTAATCCCTGCATTGTGAAAAGACGTTCATTTCCCAACAGATAAAAAAATAATCGTATAACGATATGTTAAGATGCTATTATTAAAAAAATATTGTTTTCTTACTCCTTACATTTTAAAATCAATTTCACTGGTTATAAAACAAGTTGTAGATTAAAATGTTGTAGGATAAAAGTATTCATGTACTCGGTTATTCCAGTTCCCTCTCATTTGCGGGTAATAGTAAACATAAAAAACTTTAGACACAAACTGCCAGAATCAATGAACGTTACCGCTTTATAATTTGACAACAATGTAAACTCACGGGCAAAAGAAAGTATAGGTACAACAACGCAAGGTATTTTAATCAACGAGTGATGAACAAGATTGAAACATAGTTACACCATGTCTCTAAAAGCAAACTAAGTTTGTCTGTGAATTTTGATACATTATCTGTTCATAATTCTGAAAAACACGGCTTTTTAAAAATCGTCGTTATAGAATCTCCTTAACCAGGCGAGATAGGGGAGTGACATAGGGCTTTCAGGCTTGTTTTTTGACGTCTTACAGCAACGATGAGTCATTGATTTAAACTCAAAGGAAGTACATTATGTCGATACCATCTTGTACTAACATAATTTCCATATTTCATAAACTTTTACCTTAAATACCCAGAATAATTTCCCAAAATACCTTTTGAAATAGCTATTTCAGCACCCCATGTGTGTTTGAACAGATATAAAATATTAAGGATCATATACTCTCATGAATGAAATTGGGTACAAGTCTTAACGAGATATATCCTCATCACAAACATGACACATTCACCAAGCTTTTTGATTCTCTTGTCCAGCCAATATTGAACTATGGTACATCAATCTGGGGTTTTAAGGAATATAGTGCAATTAACTCTGTCCAGAATAGAGCATGCAGGCTGTACCTGGGTGTAAGCAGAAATACTTCAAACTGTGCAGTGAGAGGAGAGCTTGGATGGAAAAGTTGTATCACTAAACAAAGGATTGAAATATTCCGACTCTACTCAGGATCAATCAAACACAACAGTCTTTTATTAGATTCATTAAACAGTTGGTCAAAAAGAAGAAAATCTTCCTGGTTATCACAAGTTATCTCCCTTAGTGGAAAACTTGGTATTAATATTATTGAAGCCGAAGAAATGTCAACCACAGGCTTTATTAATAAGGTTAAACAAAGGCTCTTTGTGTTAGATAATGAACAATGGTTTTGTGCGCTATGGTACGATAAAAAACAGTTAAATGGGAATAAACTCAGAACTTACAGATCCTACAAGAAAGATCTACTCCCTGAAAGTTATCTTTTACAAAATATTCAACGGTATAAAAAAAAAAAATCTTGCCAAGCTCAGATGTGGATTTCTGGGTCTATCAATTGAATCTGGGAGGTAAACACAACCTGCCACATCCCTATATCTACGGAAGTGCCCCTTTTGTGATACTCTAGAGGATGAAGTTCATTTCCTGATTGACTGTCCAATGTATGATGATCTAAAATATCCCTTACTTAGAAGTGACTGTATTCAAGAGAACATTGCGGACCTCTCATCAGCTGAGAAAAACAATAAATTAATGACTTGTGATGGCATCCAGCACCTTTTAGTTGAATGCGTTTTTAACATGTTTATGCGAAGAAGTAGACTTTTAAACAATTTATAAAATGTAAAAAAGAAAGTATGTGTAAGGTTGGAGTGTCTGTGGATGTATGTTTTAATGTGTAGGTAAGTGTATGAGTGTGTGAGTATGTATTGTATGTTGATTGATAGAGTTTATACCTCAGTGAGTGGCTGAGAGTGGATGGATTTGTATCGGTGTGTAAGGGAGTATGTGAGTGTGTTCTGTGAGGGTGTGAATGTGAGTGTTTGGTGGTGGTTGGCGATTGATATGGGTAGACAGTGAGAATGTACATATATAAGTGTAAAGAATTAGGGCTGAGTAGTGGGTGAGTGGCAGAGTATGTATGGCTGGATGTTGGGACCTGATGAATGATGTTGAGTTAATATGAGAGTTTGAAGGGAGTAAGAGTATGTATGCATGATGTATGTATGTATGTGTATGTGTGTATCTTAGTATGTGTGTATGTATAATGTGATAACGCGTGGATGTGTGAGTATATGTGTGTAGTGTATACATGTATGTACATACTAATATACTAATGTACTAATGTATGGGTATGTGTATGTATGTGGTGTTGACAGGTACTAATGCACTAATGTACTAATGGATGGATATGTGCGTATATGTATGTATTGTATACATGTACTAATGTATGTATGTATGTATATATGCATGTATCTTAGTATGTGGGTATGTATAATGTGCTAACGTATGGATGTGTGCGTATATGTGTGTAGTGTATACATGTATGTGCATACTAATATACTAATGTACTAATGTATTGGTATGTGTATGTATGTGGTGTAGACAGGTACTAATGCACTAATGTACTAATGTATGGGTATGTGCGTATATGTATGTATTGTATACATATGTGTGTGTGTGTGTTTTTTTTTTCTCCAAGTATATGTATTCTAGTATTATATGAGATCTTAATGTATTGTCTCTTGTAGCCTTTTGGCGGCTTTTACATTTTCAATGTATGTTTTATTGAAATATTTTTGAATGTAAGAGATGAGACAAAAATAAACTCTCTCTCTCTCTCTCTCTCTCTCTCTCTCTCTCTCTCTCGACCTAATAGAAGATGAAACCCATGCCTTACTTAAATGTCCTCAATATGAACAGGAAAGAACTGAACTTTTAGATATGTGTCTAAACAAGATTGAAGATTTTACCAACCTCTGTGATACTGAAAAAGTAGGTCTTATACTCTCACATCCGGATGTTTTAAATACTGCTGCCAAAACCTGCAATATGTTATACTCGTGATTTATCTGTAGATATATTTATATATATATATATATATATATATATATATATATATATAGGAAAATACAATTGTCGAAGACATCACGATGATTTATTCATAATTCACAAGCATGCTTTCGACCATCACGGGTCTCATCAGGTGAAAGTATTCACCTGATGAGACCCGTGATGGTCGAAAGCATGCTTGTGAATTATAAATAAATCATCGTGATTTCTTCGACAATTGTATTTTCCTATATGAGACCTGAGGGTTGGACAAGTTTGAACTGAATTTTGTTATATATATATATATATATATATATATATATATATATATATATTTAGTTTGTTTTATAATTTTATCTTTTAATTCATTGTAAATGTTTTAAACTGTTTTGCCGATGTGTTTTATCTGTAATATAGTCTCTCATAACCCCATGGTAGGTGGCTCGACATGTTTTACCTGTTATTTTTATCATGATGTAAATATACTTACTGTATACATGTATCGAGGTGAGACTTGAATAAAATATCTGTCTGTCTGTCTGTCTGTCTGTCTGTGAAGATATTACGCACGGCTGTGTATGTTATATAATCAAGTGATGTATATGCATTGATAGTCACAGAATGTCCTCTTCAAATACACATCCCGTCCCTTGATCCGCTTGCAAAATCTACTTTATTGTATAATTCCGGATTTATTAAACTTTGCCGAGTTTATAAATCGAGAACTCCCTTATGTGTATACAGTGTATATGATAACATTGTAAACTTTCTAATGTTGAGAACGAAACGCATTTCCAACAGATTGTTTATATTCTTATTTGATAATCTCCCTTTTGAATATCGTCTGTGCTAAGATTTAAAAAAATTTTGTGATTGTTTATTTTGTATCAAGGTAGTGCAAAAAGGTCTGAAAAACCTTTTCTGAATATTTTTAATAACAGCTTCATCGAGTCTTAGTAATTCGGAGCATACTGATGTGCGTTTGATAAAAGGCCATATACACTGTAGCAAGACAATTGATGTAACTACTGCCATGTGAAGATATTACGCACGGCTGTGTATCATATATAATCAAGTGATGTATATTCATTGATAGTCACAGAATCAAATTGTGACAAATGTACGGTCATTGTCACAAACCAAAATCTTGAAGGTGATGAATATATATCATTAAGATAGGAAATTGTGACGTTGTTTGATGACAAAAAACAGGCTTGGATGATGATATAGCAATGAAACTATTAAATGTTGTGTAAAATTGGTAACAGTGACAATGACCGTACATTTGTCACAATTTGATTCATTGAAAGTTGTATATGTTCATTTTGAGCCGATTAATAAGATCTTATTTCAAAACTTATACATTTTAAAAAAAAACCCATATATTTCATGTTATAGCCGATGACTATCCATCATTAATTTACTCACAAGCTATAACAAAGACCTTTTGTCTCAATACAGCGAGAGGATAAACAGCGACTGATGTAATTAGACTGTCCATTGAGCAGTTCAGCGAGGCGCGTTATAACGAGGAGACCACAAAACTAAACATCAATTTGCTGCTGTTCTAATTAAGTTATATTATTGAAATTCTCAAAATTTGCTAAAGTTAATATGCAGTTTCAGAATATCTAAAAAATGTATGAATATCTCGCAAAAAGTAAAAACTCGAAATTTCTAGAAATTTCTAGAAACTTTCTAGATACGCACTAGAAACTTTCTAGATACGTTCTAGAAACTTTCTAGATACGGGGTATGTTTATTTATTGGACAACTGTAAGCTGCAGTGGAGCTCTACCACATTCACCAAGCACTATTGCATTACAAGTATTTTTTGACACTTTGAGAAAAAATTTGCACATTTTCACTTGAACATCTTCAATTATTTTGCTATATCTAACTCCCCAGATTTCTGATCCATAACACAGGATAGGAGTAACAATACTGTCAAATATTTGAAATAAATCTTTACAATTGATATCACCAAGTGCCCTCTGATATCTATTTATTGTCATTATTGCTTTGGAACTCTGTGAAGCTAAGCAAGTTTGAGACTGTCTCCATACTAGTTTGGGTGTAAACATAATACCTAAATATCTGTAGAAGGGTACAACATCAATATTTCCACCAGTGTAAGTCCACTTTTCATAACTTCTTAGGGTTCCACCATTTCTAAATACCATCACTTTCGTATCATTGCTTGCAGACTGAATATATTGTCTATTGTTGAGTAATTTGTTCTGAATCCTGCTTGTAGCTCATCAATGATCTTATTCTCTTCACAAAAAGTCTTAAGTCTCCAGTTCAATATAGAAGTAAATATTTTACACATAGTATCAATTAGTGAAATTCCCCTGTTGTTATTAACATAATTTTATCTCCAGATTTGAAAAGAGGACATATACTACTTCTATTCCAAGCAGTAGGAAATACACCACTGTCCAATATATGATTAAAAAGTGCAGTCATTGTGGGTAAAATAATGGCTGGTGCGTTTTTAAAGTATTCAAAGACAACTCCATCAGGTCCAGGTGATTTACTATTTGCCAGTTTTCTTATATGTTGATCAACTTCTTGAGGTTTGATTGGTTGGTTTAATTCCGCTTGATTGTCATTGTCATCTTCATCTAATATTGGAGGTATAGTAGGGGGATTTTCAGTTTGAAGGAGAGAGGAAAAATGATTTGACCACTTTTCAGTTTCAATTCCATCTGGTTTTTGTGCTTGTTTCCCCTGTTATAACAATTTCCAAAATAATTTGGGGTTTTCTCTCGAGTCAATTAGTTTTTGTTTCTGCTCGTTCTGATAGGACTTTCTATTAACCGCAAATGTTTTCTTGAATTTAGTGCGTAACTCCCTGAATATATTTAAGTCCAAGTTATGGTCTCTTGTTGTATGAAGTCAATATTATCTTCTGGGATGTAGTCAAGGAGTGTTTTTGTCCTAGCATTCAAATCACCTGTTAGGAAAATCTCTTTATCTGGGTGATCATAAACTATCTGTGTCAAATAATCCTCCAATGTATACATGCCGTCGCCATCTGTATTCTCATAAATCGGCGAGTTTTCAGGTGAATGATATGTAAAAATCAGCACAGTATCATTTATACTACTACTTAATCTTGATGTTTTGAACAATAAAACCACGGTATTTTCAAAGCTTTCATACGCTCTAGTTAAATATCAACAAATTATCCATGATTCTCTTATGAAAAATGGTCACGCCGCCACTGTATCTACCAAAATGTTTTCTTTTTTTCTTACGCTATTACATGATCGAAAACAGGACAAGACGTCTTTAAAATCATTAATGTTGCGGGCAAAGGATTCATTAAAGGCGATCAAGTCATAGTTAGCACAAACATGTTTTACTTGTGAATTTGAGGTATCATATTTATGTAATCCTTCTATTTTCCATGAAAGAATGTCAAACGTTGGGCCAAGGCCACCTCCTCAAGTGTTTTTGTTTTGAGACATCGACACGGGAGTAGCCTCCTTTGAAGTTGGAGTGGGCGTTTCCCAGTTTCCGGGTCCAAACAAATCTGCCTATGTGCGCTTGTAAGCTGTGGATTGCGTGTTGTTTCGTTGATCTCGTGACACTTTCTTAATGGATCTAGAAATGTTGTCATACATAAACACTTCCCCTTGAACTATTAATTTGTTAAGACGCATTTTAGGTTGTTTTCCCGCATCCTGTGCTTGCATAAACCACGGTTTATATATACACATAAAGTTCACAATCCGATGATTGTCCAACTATCAGTAATGTAGTAAATATGGAAAAAATAATGGATTTAGAAGCAGGAATCATCCATTTTAATGGCGAGCGCTTTCAGCTACACAGCCTCTTCAGGCCATACATAACGGATAATTATCGTATGTATATACATAAACAAAATAAAGGCTGAACATGTTTTGGATTCCCGACCGGTTTCAGTATTCTATTCAGTGATCATCATGAGATCTTTATGATGAGCAGTATGTACACATTTTAATGTGCAATATTACGATATATTTATGCTGTTTAATCGTCGTTTAAAGACTGTGATGAAATATTTTTCTTTGATTTTTCTCTTTTCATCGCTGTCTGACATGATTTTGTAAAACGGGAATATTTTAAAATTAGGAGTTTTATTCCCGGCGCATCGATCTATCTACATGTATATGTCCACTCAGTGGAATGAAGGGGCAGGAGGGGTCCCTTATTTGTTGTTTGTGGACCCTCACTCTTGATCTGAGTGTATCTCCCGTTTGTCCAATATAGTCCTCGCCACATCCACTGCATTTGATAACATATATTAAGTTTTGTGACGCGCATGTCATGTTCTCCGTACCTGGAATAAATGGCCACTTTTGAAATCATATTCTTTTCCTTGTAATAGATACGGGCATGTATCACAATTTGTTCGTTCACGCCTACAATTTGATTCGTCATCCTGGATTGACTGATCAAATTTAGCCCTTGTCAATATTTGTTTAAACTCCAGTTCTGCCTTTTACTTTTGATAAGGGACACATGTGGAAGTTGTAAGGGTTGGATAGTTTCATCGCTAGTTTCATCTAATTAGATGAAACTATTATCTAATTAAAAGAAACTATCATCTAATTAGATTAAACTATCATCTAATTAGATGTTATGTATAATATTCCCACTGCTGGCAGCAATACGAACTATCATCTACTTTGATGAAACTACCATCTATTATATATCATCTATTATTTTCCCACTTCTGGAAGTTATGCGCTTCCATAGAAATCTTCAAAATATACAATATTTGTTTCTTATTTTGGTCTAAATTTAAAGAGTAACATTTATGAAGACAGTATCAATGAAATAAAAGGATTTTACATGTTGATCAACAAGTAACAAGGATATTGTCACAATGTTGACCAAAGGGAGATAGCTCCAAAGCATTTTTCGCTTAAAATAGATTATAGACCCAAAACATTGTTTCATCATAAAATAACATATCTTTCGATTAGTTATAATAAAATCATTTAATGATCCTATACCTAGAGGTGTATTTAAAATTCAAAATACATGTATGACACTGTTACTGAAAATGGACACAGAAGCTACAAGGCTATGCACTTCTCAATCTTACAACTGAGAGTGTGCAGAAACAAGGTGTGTTGAACTCCTTCAATGGCATTGTGTGAATTTTACCATAGTAGTTTGTAACTAAAAAACTATATTGAATACAATACCCTTTATTGAATTCGACCTGTTTCATGTAATTTTAACTTAACGCTGCTACGTGAATAACTTTCTGAGTAATAAGAAACAAATATGAATTTACTTGTGAGCAATATGCACCTATCCCCATGGGTATTGGCTTTGTGTTTTAAAAGGGTCAGTCGCACGTTTTTCACAAAATTTATTTTTTACAAATTTCCCATTTATAACGATAGTTTATGTCATTTAAATTTACTTTAAAGATAAAACATCTTATTACACAAACCAATTATCCGTACTGGTAATAGCGATGTTCTGTATAAAACAAAAATTGCATGGTGGCCATTTTATTGTGAACACATTTTATTATTTCGAAGCACAAAAAACGATTCCCACGGCTATACCAAACTCTGTACACTCATTTTTAATTTGTTTTTCTGAAGAGAGAAGGGTGTTTTACTATTTGTGAGATCATTTTTCAAATACATTTCATCGACTTATTTGAGCGAAAAACTTGCTACTGCCCCTTTAATATCCATGAATGATATTTGTTTAATGTAAGATAGTGAGTTGTACTAAAAGTGACAACAATCCATCAACAATAACAGACTGAAGTTACGTAGTTATGTAAACGGATGTCAATAATATGTATTATAAATCCCATTAAAAGTGTGTAAGTATGTTATATACCATGTGCAGGTTTGATCATACATGGTTGTTCTTTAGAATTGAAGCTAAAGGCATATAAAACTACCTTTCATTGTTTTACCAAGCACATGTATGGTTATTTCAAGTGACATGTCGATGCCAGGTGAACACATTTTCTTCTAAACTTCACCATGCTTAATAACCTAAATATGTACGTGTGTTGATAAGATCGGACTTATTATTTCCAAGCACTACTCATCAGAATCGCTTATCAAACATAAGCAAAATTACTTTTGTTCAAGAATTTGCACAACTTGTGCTTATAAGTAAAGACATGATAAGAAATGGACTCAGGTGTCCAATCGTCCGGTTGATATCTCAAATCATTTACATGTACATGTCCCCTCTTCTTCATTCGGTAAACAAAAACAAAACTATCCGTACATCCAACTGCTACACAACGGTATTACAATCATTGTAACAATAAGACATGTTGAAGTCATGAACAAAAAATAATAAAAGTAGACAAGAATAACAAACAATTTCTGACATGATAAACAACCCGTTTAAATAGTAAATATTGTCGCAGAAGAAGAGAACATTAGTGAAACGGGAACTAGTAATTGTTCAGTTGCGTTGTAAATGAAAACGGAATTATGTCCCTGAATGACACAGGATTAATCACCTATAAGTTGCCCCCTGCAAACGTAGTACTGTAAATATGGTCTCGAAAACAGATTGAACATGATTTTCTATTTTCTATGCTTCACTGCTGCGTGATTCGAAATTGGTATGCTCGAAAAAGTTTATCTATGTGATTAAGTTACATGAATTACACTGTATGTCTGGTAACAGGACGTATGTCAGTTACATGGATTGTATGTCCGGTAACATGATTGTCCGTTTTTTTCAGTAAAATGTATGTATGTCCATTAAATAGACTGTATGTCCTGTATATTTATTGTATGTAAGGTACCTATATTGCATGTCCTATTATCTATTATTTTCGCTCATATTAGAATAAACATTAGGTTGTATATGCATTATTAATTCAAACTGAAGATTTAATGCAGATGATGCAGCTGTTGAAATGTGAACCTGAACTTGAAGTCTTCACATCAACCTTACCTATCACTGGAATCCACTTCTCTCCACGTCTCAGTTTCATCACCAGGTCTTGATGCGTCCTGTCCAGGGGCGGACTCACTGTCAACTCAGATTCCTTTGCTGTAAGATAACGAAGTGATTATATTTAAGAAGAAGGTTTTCAATCTATGATGAAACAAAAGAATAACTTTTATAATTTATCTAAATAAAACCCACACGGTACTAGGTTCTTAGCGCCTGCTACAGGGCAAGATTGAATGTTAGGATTTTCTTTTGGTCACCGAAGGACTAAAATAGTTATAGGCATTAATGATATAATACACTCATCAGCAAATTATGATATTTTGGACCGATTTGATGTATTTAAAAGAAGGACTCGCTTCCAATGAATAAACTTCATTTCATATAAATTTACATACAGGAATGTACAGATAATCTATATTTTGGAAATAAATGACACGGATGAGAGAAACCTAAATTAACCACTTTTTCAATAGTTATATCATCGTTTTTTGCACGTTAAACAATATTGTTTACTGACCCACACTTTTTAGATTTTGCTCAAAATGTATTATGATGTGACCAGTTGATTAAACAAACACATTCAGAATTAAGAATAGGCGGTCAAAGAACGTTTTTCATCAATTTAACGTCATTTTTTAAATGACATACAGAAACGTAAAATACAGACATCATCGCAGTTTTGATGATTGATGAATATAACGTTGACTGCCTAAAGTGTAATAATAATTAAACATTCTATCAATCTTTGGCCTAAGAGTAATTGAAGGGTCCAGATGACGGGGTGTCTAAAATGATGTTAAAAGGCTACTGAAGTAAGAGAAACTGATCATACAAAGTGATCAAAATAGCAGAGATGATTTTCTTTAACATGACATATTATATATGATATCAGAAAATTTGGTTGCAGGACAGAAATGTACTTGAAACATCGTATTTAGTGAATTTGGTTGCAGTCCCCTATAGGGACCTGCAACCAAATTTATTTATAGCAATTATTCATCATTATTCCTACCTTGGCTAATAAATATTTGGTTGCAGAGAAAAAAATAGTGTGTTGACAAGCACATTGGATTAGTTTGGTTGCAGAGGTTTTCAAATTTACTAAATTTGACAAAAATACGATGACATTTTCGGAATCATTTCGGCAAGTTCTCTCTCGCTAAGTGTATGACGTAATGAAACCAATGTATGTAACGCATCCTCTCATTGGCTCATTCCGTATCAACAATTTCTAAACCAAAAAATACATTCATTTTTATTAATTCTGGTTGCTTTTATTCACGTTTCTAGATAGAAACTATTCATTAAAATAACTTAATGCTGTTTATTTCCAATAAAACTAATTTAGAAATCAAAGATATCTATGACAACCAATCAGAATAGTGATAAGATTTGACAACAATTCGAATTCATCTCGCGGCCATGTTGTCAGCTGGTTGTAAACAAAAACGTAAATTAATGCTTAAATTTGGTCAAAATGTGTCAAAAGTGCCTACCTAGACATGCCTTATGGTAGGAAATGTTAAATTAAACAAGGTTAGTGGGTAGTTTCTATCTATAGCATTAGAAATGACAGCAACATGATAATATGACATGATCGAAAACCGGACTCGGTAGCGATCGCTAAAAGTTTCTGCTAACTGTAAATATTGAAATAAAAGGCAAGGTAAGTTCCAACATTCATCAGATCATGATATTTTCCTTCTGCAACCAATTTGTGTCAAGTCAAGGCTGTTCTGTTTGATGAAAACATGTATTTTGATGGTTTAAAAAGTTTGGTTGCAGTTGCCAAAGGGCCTGCAACCAAATTCAGAAATGACCCGATTTCAATGTGAAGTTATAATCTGCAACCAAATTCAAAGATATCATGTTATATATCATGCTATAGGTAATTATTTCAGCTATCAGAAAAACTTCATCTGAACAATTTTGAAGAGTTTGGTTGCATTTTCTGGCTAATTTAGACACCCCGTCATTGGGACCCTTCAATTACTCTTAGGCCCAATCTTTGAGTGCATAGTGGAAGAACAGTTATTTGTTGATTATACCAGGTGATTTAAAATCGCCACTTACGTGAGAAATGTATATAATTCGAAAACACACACTGTAACATATCTACAGTGAATATAGGTGGCGGTAAAGTTATGCCTCATGTCGTAAAATGGCCGTTAAAAGGGTGTTGAGATAAATTTAAGCAGTTTCCGTTAGTGTATGGATAATGGATATGGATAGTGGAGTGTGTTTACAATAGGTGTAGTTGGATGTGTTTATAATAGGTTAGTGGAATGTGTTTACAATAGGTGTAGTTGGATGTGTTTATAATAGGTGTAGTTGGATGTGTTTACAATAGGTTAGTGGGATGTGTTTACAATAGATGTAGTTGGATGTGTTTACAATAGGTGTAGTTGGATGTGTTTATAATAGGTGTAGTTGGATGTGTTTACAATAGGTGTAGTTGGATGTGTTTATAATAGGTTAGTGGGATGTGTTTATAATAGGTTAGTGGGATGTGTTTACAATAGATATAGCTGGATGTGTTTACAATAGGTGTAGCTGGATGTGTTTACAATATGTTAGTGGGATGTGTTTACAATAGGTGTAGTGGAGTGTGTTTACAATAGGTGTAGTGGGCTGTGTTTACAATATGTGTAGTGGAGTATGTTTACAAAAGGTTAGTGGATTGTGTTTACAATAGGTGTAGTGGAGTGTGTTTACAATAGGTGTAGTGGGGTGTGTTTACAATAGATGTAGTGGGACGTGTTTACAATAGGTGAAGTGGAGTGTGTTTACAATAGGTGTAGTTTGATGTGTTTACAATAGGTGTAGTGGGGTGTGTTTACAATAGGTGTAGTGGAGTGTGTTTACAATAGGTGTAGTTGGATGTGTTTATAATAGGTTAGTGGAATGTGTTTACAATAGGTGTAGTTCTATGTGTTTACAATAGGTGTAGTTGGATGTGTTTACAATAGGTTAGTGGGATGTGCTTAAAATAGGTATAGTTGGATGTGTTTACAATAGGTTAGTTGGATGTGTTTACAATAGGTGTAGTTGGATGTGTTTACAATAGGTGTAGTTGGATGTGTTTACAATAGGTGTAGTTGGTTGTGTTTATAATAGGTTAGTGGGATGTGTTTACAATAGATGTAATTGGATGTGTTTACAATAGGTTAGTGGGATGTGTTTACAATAGGTGTAGTTGGATGTGTTTACAATAGGTGTAGTTGGATGTGTTTACAATAGGTGTAGTTGGATGTGTTTACAATAGATGTAGTTGGATGTGTTTACAATAGATGTAGTTGGATGTGTTTACAATAGATGTAGTTGGATGTGTTTACAATAGGTTAAGGGTTGTGTGTTTACAATAGGTTTAGTTGGATGTGTTTACAATAGGTGTAGTGGGGTGTGTTTACAATAGGTTTAGTGGGATGTGTTTACAATAGGTGTATAGGGGTGTGTTTACAATAGATGTAGTTGGATGTGTTTACAATAGGTGTAGTGGGGTGTGTTAACAATAGGTGTAGTGGGGTGTGTTTACAATAGGTGTAGTTGGGTGTGTCTACAAAATCTGTAGTTGGTTGTGTTTATAATCTGTGTAGCGGGTTGTGTTAACTATTGGTGTAGTGGGATAATGTTTACAATTGATGTACATGTAGTCGGGTGTTTTTACAGTAAATATAGTGGGTGTGTTTACTATTGTTGGAGTTGGGTGTGTTCACAATAAATGTAGTGGGTTGTGTTTACTAGTGCTGGAATGTAGTGTGTCTACAATATATGTAGTGGGGTGTCTTGGAGTCGACTGTGATTACAATGACAGTAGTGGGATGTGTTTACTATTGTTTGTATGGGGTGTATTCAGATTGGGTAATGTGCGGTAGTGTTTCCGTGGCCTGCTGTAGAATTTTGCTCTAATGTTAACACTCTTTTCTTTCTGGGAGAGTTTGACAACCATTTCTCTGAGCGAAGACTTGAAATGTCATGTTTTTCATCAGATCATCTCACTCCATGTTACAAAACACTTAACAAGGTACATCCAAATAATTATATTTCTTACCTTAGGGTACTCCTATTCAAACTAAGCCTATAATCAAGCTTTCTATCTATTTGTTTGTAAATAATCTAACTAATCTAAATTACCTCTTCCATCCAAAAAATCCTGTGGAGAATATCCATCTGCATTTTGAAGCCGTGTATCTGCTCCAGGGATATTCTCCAGCAAGTGGTCAACTCCCTGCTTGTTTGTTGCAGACAGATACAGTAGAGGTGTGCTCCCAGACATGTCAGTCTGGTTAACATCGCCGCTAACCGTCTGTATGAGACGCACAAGACTCCTGATTTTTACGTTACGTGTGCACAGATAGTGCAAACACGTGAAGCCGAACTCATCCTGCTTGTTGATGTCACCGCGTCCCTCTACAGTCAACTGTTTAATGTCATCAACAGACACACTGCTGTTACCACTCAACCAGTGAAGTGGAGAGGTTCCACTGGCATCTCCTTGGTTAATTTCACATCGACCTTGAGACAGCATGAACTGCACCAATTGAATGTTAACCTTCTTTCTTCCACATATGTAATGGAGGGCTGTCAGTCCACATTCACCCTTTGTATTCGTACAGTCAGAGCTTCCCCTGATCACCAGTTCCTTTACTAGTTCCGGGTCAATGTTGTTCTGCTTGCACATGTACAGAAGTGCAGTATTTCCTGTTTCATCTTTCACGTTGCAGTCTGCATTTCTGCCAAAAAACATTTTAATACTTTCAGTATCAACTTCATCCTGCTTACAAAGATACATCAGAGGAGTTTGTCCCGACTCATCTGGTATGTTGATATCAGCCCCGTGTTCCACAAGTGTAAGTACAGCAGGCGTTTTCCCTCCGAGAATAGAGGTCAACAACATTGTTCTGCCTTCTTTACCAAGTGAATCGATGTGCGTCTTTGTCTCGACCTGCAATAGAATGGCTCTTTACAAATCCGAAGATAGAAACATGTTTTCTTTACAAATGAAAATATAGTTAAATTCCAAAAATAAATAATGCACAGACTCAGAACTCAGAAAACATTACTTTTTATAGAAAATATATATTACTGGAGAGAAACAAACATGTTTAATTCGTTTGAAGGGCAAGTGAGCAGCAGGTGATATTAAAAGTATGGGTGCATTTGACCATAGTTGTCCAGAGTATCTCCTCACTGTCCCAATTTCTCATTCCAATCAAACTAACTGAAATATTGAATTTCTTTAATTTTGCCGACATACCAAATATTTGTATGTTCTAAGTATTTTAACAGTATTGATCAGTTTCCATTTGAACAACAGAGACCCTCGTTTAAAATTTATTTTCTAAGTGTTTAATCATTCTTTCATTTAGTCCTCACTCCTTCATAAACAGCAAAGGAACAAGGTGTTATTGTGTTCTTTAATTATTTCCACAATTGACAAGAGATCAGAAACACACAAAAAGAATACACCCTTGTTGAGTATTAAGGGTTTTCCTTAAAGTGTGTTTACAAACTAGTTACAGGAGAAACAAACTGTATCATTGACATATTGGTGTGGTTCACTCGCAAAGCATGAATAAATACTCAAATGGTCAAGTTCAACATCCGCTCTGTCATTCATATAGTTAGTAATAAGATGGAGCAACACTTATCACACATATCAAACAATAAACTACTTTATTTTTATGTTTAATTAATGTTAAATAAGGTTATTAAATCAAAGTTTAAGACTTAACTTACCTGTCCAGCATCATGAGAATACACGCTTGATGCCAACAGTTCCTTACAAAAGTCCTCGTCATCACAGAATCTGTGTCTGAACACGTTGTAGTCTCCCTCCAGAATCTCTGGTTGGAATCTCTCTCCAAGAGTTTTCAGTACTTTTGGTACAGGTTTAACATTGATTTGTGTTGGTGACTTCTGTTTCTTGTTTGATATCAGAGTTAGCTTCTGTCTGATCACAGAGAGGGTTGCATATTGCACGCAAAACAACGGGTCTGTATTACAGATGACACTCAGTACACTTTCATAGATTGATGGATGAGCGAAAACACACACTCCATTCTCCCACACAGTGATGTAGCTGCCTTCTTGCTCACTTTCAACTTGCAACAAAGAGATTCGTCTTGCATGATCTCCCAGTGAGTAGGCATCAAACTGCCCATTGTTCTGTATCATCAGCTCAAAAAGATCTTTGCAGTTTTCCTTATACAAAACCGATGTTGTAATATCAAGGAACTTCAGTGGTGTTTTGAAGAACTCTTCAATGTCAAGGTCATGCTTCTTAGCTTTCAGTTTTGGATACATCATGCTGCAGTGGGGAAAACCGTGAGCAATGTCAAGGTCAGCTACTCTCTGTTTAACTTCTAAACTTAATTTCAGTTTACTTTGTTTCAGATAGTAGTCAAGTATTTGAAGTCTTTCATCTTTGATTTTCACTGAACTTAGGTCAACAACATTATCAGGATCGAGGATTGTGTCTTGCAAATGTCCCAGATAGTCCCGGGCTTCCTTCACCACGTTCTGTCTGCTGATAAATATAACTTTTAATTGGTTTCCATTAAGAGCAAATTGTTTATGAATATCGCTCATCACCTCTTTCCATTTATTTATCAAAACCTGATCGGAGGTGAAAGCACCAAATCTGTCATCAAACATAATTACACGGGCTTCATTGAACCTTAACAGCTGACTGTATTCTTCAGGCTCTTTAATGTTGTATACGCTCCTCTTTCCCCGAAGTTGTTTGAGCACAAGGTACCCCAGAGTTGTCTTCCCATCTCCAGCATTTCCAGTTATAGTCACCCAGTTCACCCCACTCTGCAGCATATCAACCACTGTGTCTACAGCGGATACGTGGATCATACCAGAGGTCATGGAATCGATTTCCTTTTGAGTTCTTCCTGCAACAAAACGTAGTGTATAGATTTGCATCCATCAAAGCTTGGATAATTGTAAAAATATTCAGAATGTATGTATTAAGCACACAATATCTATCTCTTTGTAATTGTCCACATCTACACATTAAATAAATGAGTTTGGTTGCAAAACATCTTGTGAGTGAGTTATGTATGATATTAAGAGATGACATTTTACATACATTTGCTATAGTTTTATGTAGAATATGTTCTATTGTATTATTCAATAGAAGACTGCCAATATTACTTACTCAGGATATCCAAAATCTGTTTCTTGACCACTTCTGCAATGACAAACAGCGTTATATATGGGACATATATGTGATTTCCATTCAGTTAGAACATGATGAAATGAAGAAATTTTTTGTTTCGTTTCTGCAATGAAATAAACTCTGCATAACTTTTATTCAGCTTAGTCAGCTGAGAACGGCAAAAGTGATGCTTGCAAATTTAAGAGAAAATGTATTAAAGACGTGCAGAGAATTTCTATTTAGATGATATATAAAAAAGGTAACACCAACATTATTGAATGTTTAGCCAATTTGTTGTAAAGAGTCTGTAGCACTTTTTTTGCAACAATTATTTCCTATTTATAATGAAGCCAATTACCCGTCGTAGTAATAATGGTGTTGCATATAAAGCATGGCGGCTATTTTATTGTGACCACATTTTATTATTCCGAATGACAAAAACGAGTCCTATGGCCTTACTGAGCCCTGTACACTCATTTTTAACTTGATTTTCTGGAAAGAGAAGGGTGTTTTACTATTGGTGGAATTATTTTTTTGCATTTATTTGAACGAAAAAACGTGCTACTGCCCCTTTAAAGAGCTGAAATCGTGTGCACCTGACAGAAGATCATGACTTGTCTATTTGATGTGGTCCCTAATGAAAGACTTTTTTCCAGCTACATTTCCCGAACGAAAACCCATAAAAAAGCTAAAGTCTTGTATACAGATTATGGAGTCAGTAGGAATTTCAGGTCCAAAATTTGAACACAACACATGAGCCACGACCTAGAAGCATTTTTTCTCCAGTTTGAAAAACACTAGAACGCTGATATCCTGTAAAAAAAACTTTGCCAATGAAGATTTAATACAATTTTAGAAAATTAGGCAACTAATAAGATTCTCAGGGGCCATGACCTAAAAGTTTATTTTCAACCTCTTCTCCAAAATGAAATGGTCTGGAAAGTTGTTCTTAACATATTCTTTAGTCAGTGACATTCATAACATATCAACTGAGTGATTCTGTGGCTCCATCTAACACTGAAATAGTCTGAATTATCTACTAACAATGAATATATCATATTTCGAAGGTGCTCCATCATCCTTATGGCCATGACAAAAATATTTTCAGAAAATGTATCTTACATCAAGATCAAGGTCACAATGTCAAATATTATGATCTCATTATGTGACGTGAAAAAGAAGGCATTTTCAAAAGACACGTCATTGATCAATCAAAGGTAAGAGCCAAGCTAGCTAAAAGTATAACCCTCAGTTTCAAATAGAAAAGTTAAGTGTTCTTAATCAAGTTCCACAAATCTGGAAATATAAATCTGAATGGTCCCAGAAAGAACATGCGTGTCAATGATGTATATTAAAAGTTATAGAAGATGGATGCAAATCTAGATAAGAACATCGCTACCGTCTCTCTGGAGGCAATATATCTTAAAATATTCATCCGATTGATCATAAAAAAAACACTTTCAAATTTCATAATTTCAAAATAGTTAATCATAGACTGTGGGAGGAGTTGATTTCAGAACATACGTACCCTATTCGTGACGGACGGACAGACATGTTCAAGATTTACGATATATGGTTTATAGTCCGATGAGATACAAAGCAAATATTTCTCAACAACATACTAAGAGAAATCAATCACATTGAAACACTCACCATCCAAATCTGCTGGTATCAGCGGTTCTTGAAGTTCCAAAGCTGAAAATAAAGGTAAACTTTATATTAATCACTGATCATGATATTTTTCATGTTGTCTCTTGGAAATGTTAAATATTTATCAATTTCATTCATTAATTTTAAATGATTTATCAGTTATCAAACAGAACACAACCCTCGTGTGTCACGGAATACAAAATCTTCAACTGAAGTTTTCTGATACTAAACACAACAGAAGAGGTTCTTGACATAAATGGTTTATTCGTCCTGCCTGCAAACCGAGGATAATCAGTTCACTTCACTATTCTCACAGTGCTCATTTTGACCAACCCTCAAATGCTCATCGATGATACCCAACTTCCTTAAAGCACAGATTTAGACAATCAGCAAAACAATCAAATCACCAAAAAGAATCGCTAATAATGATATAAAAGCTTACACAAATACATTGTTTTTAACCACACACGAATGACTTGGGAGCTTTACACAACAAAGAATCTAGAAACGTGTTTAAAGTGTGTAATCCAGTGATCGATACACTTCTCTGGAGATGTTGGGTGATGATTAGTGTCGAAAATACTTTAACATGAAATCTTTCAGATGTATGCACTTACACAGATCTATCATGTATAGTTATATCCCCATATAATTTGGGGTAGAAAATAGTTATTGGGAGAAGTCGGAATTGTAGAAGGTTTCCAATGCCTATTTTATTTAGAGAGTCCATTATTTTCACACATCTTTTTACTCACTACCATTAGGCCTTTTTTTATAAGTTGGTTTACGGATTCGCCGATCCTTAAAATCTGAAACACTGGAAAAAAATATAGTTCTCTTAAGGGCATTTGTGTATTACTGCCGAGTGAAAACAGAAGATTTAACTATAAAATTATCAGTGAAATAAGTTATTGCTTTTTAACTAAACTTCGGAACTAAATTTGCTTCAAAATCACTTAAAATGTTCCTGACAAATTACAAACCTACCTTATATGCTTAGTTTATTCATTTATTTGTAATTGGTCAAAAACATTTTCATGATTTTCAAGCCAATTTCGTTTCTGAGCCACGTTTAACAGTGTGGAACCAGGCATGTATGAAATGACACCATACAGTTTTAACATTTTATTTTATTTTGTTATGCCTACCGACTGTGATTATCTAGTAGAGGAAAAGAATCATTTCCAAAGCCAATTATATTTATTTTTTAATTTTTGACCACCAACTTGAAGTTTTGTTGGGAAAAATCCGTAAACCAACTAATAAAAAAAGGCCTATATAATATGTGATGTAACAGTGTGTAGATTGATTTAAGCTTCATAAAATGACAATATTGAGTGTATTATTCAGCACGTGTAAAATTAATTATTCAAATATGTTTGAAACATATACTCATAGTCATGAAGGTTGTCACCCCTACAATAAGGTCGAACTTTCCGCGGTAGGCTCACAGAAAGGACCATATGAAAAGTTGTAAGACATTGGGACATATCGCCAAAGCACAACTGGTGAAAAGAAATATGCACTTGTTTGACGAAGTGCATACCAATTACAGCTCTTGAATAAACATGCATGAAATCTGTATCAGAAGATTGGTTTTAAAATCCTCTGTAGATGACATTATTCAATTCATCATTCATAAACATTATATTTGTAACTAGCAAACAATGCCTAACAAAATACCAACAGCAATTCGGAAATAAAATAGTAGGAATGGGTTTCAGTTGACATTATTGCTAACCACATTTCTGTAAGAAAACGATCAATAGCAGCGCATCACATAAACTACTAGGAGTGTGACCCCTAGATATCCTATATTGTGTTGTTTGATCTAATGCCATCGACGTTTGTAAGACATGTTACTTTGTCACAGGTAAGAATAACGTAAAATCTGAGACTTTCCTTGGAAACGGTTAACATAATATTATTGCAACGTTGATACCGTCCAAGATGACCTCTTAGATGGCCAATGTTTACACATCAACACAAGCTCTTAGACGACCAATGTTTACACATCAACACAAGCTCTCAGACGACCAATGTTTACACATTGACAAGAGTTCATATGTCATCAGTGGGGCCGGACACCACCCTAACCACCCTGACGAGTCTCATTTCCTCCTTCATCGAGTTGATGGACGTGTGCTTGTGCTCATAATGAAAAGAGAAATATTCACGGATGACAGAGTAAAGATGTTGTTGCCGATGGAGGTAATTCGGTTATAGTTTTAATGAAAACACAACAAAACAAAACCAATCCAAGGTCATGTCAATCAAAGAACCTATCGCCATGTTTTGGAGCAAACGTTGATCCCCAATGTCTGTCAGATATACTGCAACAACGTTCTGTTTCAAGATGACAATGCCCGACCCAACTCAAGTAGCAATCAACGAGTTCCTACTGCAAGTAGGTGTTGGCCGCCTACCATAGCCCTGCAAATGTCCGGATATGAAAGCGACAGAGCAGAACGGAGAGGCAGCTGAGACAGATAGAACTTCCCCTAACACTCTACATCAATTGGGTCATTGTGGCGGTGTGCTTGTGGTGTACAGGTGGTGTGCCGTTGTTATGCCGATGGTGTGCCGGTGACAGACCTATTATTAGCGGTAACAACATGGCGACTGAACAAATCAACAGCCTAGTGGTCGACATTATATCGTTTGTCAACCAATATCTTAGCTTTGTTAAACACACCACACATTTCATCCAAAGTCATAGTGTGAGTCATATAAATTAGAGCAAAGAAAAGATATCCTCTTGGTCACTATGGACGTCAATTCCCTTTACACCAACATCCCGAATGGTGAAGGACTTAGAGCAGTTGCGAAGACAATCAGAAGACACAACCCGGACTGTCTAATCCATCCCAGTAGTATACTAAAACTTCTGAAATTAGTCCTACATAAAAACAATTCGTTTTCAACGAAAGTCATTACCTACAAGTTATAGGTACAGCCATGGGTACTAAACTTGCACCCTCCTACGCTAACATTGTCATGGAAGAATTGGAAGAACTACTTCTTCTTAATCACCTCGATAAACCGGATCTCTACATCAGGTTTTTTGATGACATTTTTCCTACTTTGGACTTGGTAGTCAAGATAGCCTTGATAAATTCATCAATTATCTCAAAACCTCAAACCCAATAATCAAATTTACAGCTGAATTCTCGTGTACTAAAGTTTCCTTCCTATACACCTTGGTTTTTAATGAGAACAAACACGAAAAACACGAGTTAACCCCTTACTGCAAACCCACAGATACCCACCCTTATCTGCTTTACATATCTTGTCATCCTACACATGTCAAGATCAAAGGACCATACTGTCAATTCCTTCGATGTAGGAGACATTGCCCCAATGACGAAGAATATGAGAAACACAGTCTGAATGTATTCCAGTATTACCTAAAATGGGATACCCTATGAACATCATTAAGCAGAACAAACAGAAGTCGGACGCTGCCTCTAAGAGAGAGCTACTCCTGAGAGGACCAAAACCACCTGACGCTGAACCACGTCAAGTGTTTGTTTCCAACTACAATCCCATGAACATGGAGCTCAAACAGATTATCAGGAAACGCTGGTCTCTTCTCAGGGGATCCGAAGTCTGCACTTAGATATTCCCCTCTCCGCCCATCTCTGCCTTCAGACGTAACAAAACGCTGAAGAATATACTGGTCAAATCCAGTATCGGGTACCCCGTCCGCCACCCAGATCGGGACAGGTCAGTCCAATTTCATGACGATATTTGTGAAAAACAAAATTGAAAAATTTACAGAACACTTGGTTCTCTGGCGTCTTTCACCAGCTCTCCATAAAAAAAAATTACAACTGCAAATGCATGAATGAGGTGTATTTGCTTACTTATCGCATGTGCTACAAACAGTACATGGACGAAAGCAAGAGGGCGTTCAAGATCAAACTTTCTGAACACTTTGCAGACATCACACCACTCCCAGCTCCCTGATCACCACAAGAGTGATCTTTGAACCTAATCATCGCTCACCTCAGAAACAGCGCTGAGAAGGAGAACTCAATTAAAGCACGCGGGATGCTCGAGTCTAAGTGGATCTTTGAGCTCAACAACAATAATAATAATACTTTATTACCCGGAAAGGAATTAATTTTGTATCATGACAGAACTCGTGTACATAAAAGATAGAAACAGTACAAGTTATACAAGAATATATACATGGAACAATCTTACTGGAATAAATCAAATATCATTTAAAAGACGAATACTGAAAGGAATACATGTTTTGTTTTACCTATGTTTGTTTTAAAACGGGTAAGTAAATATCTCCTTCCAGGAGGAGGTTTAACATATTCACTGTGTAAAACATGATCTTGATCATGTAAAATCTTCAGGGATAATTGCAACACTCTTTTTTCATATAGATATGGTAGATTTGTAAATGAAACTCCTGCTGTTTTACCAGCGACGAGAACAACTTTTTCTGAGCGAGATTTGTTTACTTGAGACAAGGAACTATACCAACATTGGAAAGAGAAAGTTAAAATGCTTTCAACGAAATAATGATAAAAGAGTGATAGTACACACTCATTTATTTTAAAAGATTGCAACTTGCGCAAGAAGTGTAATCTTTGTTGACATTGTTTTTTAAACAGCATCAGTTGGTTCCAACCACATGGAATCAACGATGAGATAGTTGGTTGAAATATCCCTTTTTGTATTTTCCTATTTAAAACAAAATATAAGTCAATAAAAGAGTGTCATAATTACGATAATTATTGATCAATGCTTATTACATACACTGGGATGGCAACCTTTATGATCATGAGTATACTTTAGTTCAATTAAAAGAGAGCATGGATAATTCAGCATTTGGGCCTTATCGGACCAGTAAACCAGCAATGCCTTATTGGAAATATCGCGGAGCCCTGATACTTCAGTGAAAGAGCAATAAAAAGGTAAATGACTTAATTACGGCAAACTGTTTATTGTAATTTTGCCTCTTAAATCAGACAAATAGTTATTGAAGTGACATGAATATCTATATTTGAACCTTTGTAATAGTAAGTGTACACATGATATGAATATGCTGTGTACAAGTTATGACTTTGTACAATTTATAACATGTACAAGACAACTGTTCAAGTTATAACTTGTATGACACTATTATACAATATATATCGTGTATAATTCCACCTGTACATGTAATAACTTTTACAAATTTGTGCTACTGTTGTGGTATAACTTGTGCAACGATGAATTGTATTATTTCTTAGCAGTATTACCTACTGTGTCTGTGATCTATAACCCAACTGATAGCCTTATTGTTTAGTATGGACATTGTCTAAGGCTTGTATGTTCTCACTTTGTCAATATTGTGAGTGAGTCAAACTGATACACTGTGATTGTGATCAGTTAGCTTGTTAAGGCTACTATTTAAAACATGTTTACAAAGTCGGACATTGTACCTTGAAGGACTGTGTAGTCAACACAGGAACACAGATTTACATATATGCTGTTGAAGCTGGAGGAACACATTATTTAAGAGAGAATCGTTTTATTGAGAAAATCAAACAGCTAAAGTTGGATGGGAATAAATATAATATTTTCTGAAGAAATGTGATGTGGTTCATGTGGATGGTTTGGATAAGTTTCTCAAGAAATATACAGCAGAAGATAAAGTTATTTACAACGTGCAATGGTAACATGACTTCGGTGTATCTTTGATTACTTTTCGTAGGATGAATAACAATGAATACCCGCATATTGGCCAGGGCGAATCACCTCATCACCCACAAAGCTAGCAATCAGTTGAAAGAGAGAGTGATTAGATACATACATATTGTAGTTTTATGGAAATCTTGTTTTTTGTTTTATGCTGTACAAGTCATATCCAAATTACCAACCGAAATTGTACAAGTTATAACATGTACAATGAATACCATTCAGGTTATAACTTGTATGATACAGTTGTCTTGTACATGTTATAACTTATACAAAATCACCACTTGTTCACGACATATACACTACGGACTACTATATCTATATATCTAACTATATATATCCATCTTTCTATCTATATTTCTAGTTACACTGTCGGCCAAAAGAAACGCCTACAATATATCTTATAAGATTTCTGAAAAACTATAATGAATAGTTTAGCAATATTATAGCATTATGAAACTGCACCATTTCTGAATAATATACTTAAATCTCTGAAGTTGTCATTTTACAAAAGAATGGCGATTGTTGAAATAAGAAATTCGATCAGTGCTTGATCAGGAAAACATTTGAAACAGATTCCATACAACCATGAGCAACAATACAGGCACGCATTTTCATTAAAATGGTGATGATGCTACAGATGTACGTGGTTACGTGAATCAACAGGAAATAGCTGTTTTCTTTGGGCATAACTTTCATGAATGTAATTGACTGGAATCAGAGTGTTTCCACGATTTCCATGGACTTTCATATTAATTATTATTCCAGCATAACGTGGAGACCACATTTAATTATATTTCAGAATTTTTTTCATCTTTCAATTTAATGAAAATCAAGAAGGCGTTTCTTTTTTATGACAGTGTAGCTGAATTTGTTCTATTAACATCACCATATATATACTTACATTCCGGACCAGGATCACGCCTTCTGTACCTGAAAGGAATTTAATGTATTGGATTTTTCCTAGATATTGTCGCGCATCCACAAACGTGAATATCTACTTCCTTGTTTATAAGAAATGCGTAATTGTAATCTGGTAAATTGGAATGATTCAAGCCTGATAAACACCGACACATTACATAGACTTGGGAAATAAAATGATGATATGCTTTCTGTCGATGTGGTCCAAATAAGCAAACATTATAAGTCAAACTATATATAACAAATATCGTATAAAAATGATGAAGCATTTCATATTTCAAATAAATGATGTTAAAATCAGAAATACCTCTGAAACAATTTCCTCCGAAAAACAACCAAGAGAATGAATACTGCTACCATCCTGAAGTAAGAAAATAATGAAGTTAGTACATTTTTCATAATTTTTCCTTTCCAATAATGTTTTTATCTTGTGTACTGTTATTTGTAATTCCTAATGCAGAAAGCCCACAGCGCTGTTACTCAACCGAACGCTTCACCAGCAATTAATAACACATACAGCAGTCTATTCAAAATGGCTTCGTTTCAATCTGTCGTTGTGCAAAATAAATCAAAGATAGCTTCTATGTCAGAGCATAGAGGTTTGAATACAATAAATAAATGTTAACTGAACAGTTCATGTGAGATATAACAATGCTTTATAAACGACCGGAAACGTCGCTATATAGGTAAATCTGAATCCGTCAATGACAGTGTGAAGTTAGTAACTCATTCAGGATACATAGGTTTATATTTGAATCAGCATATGTTAGCACTGTTACTGGGGAACATCTAAGCTAAAACAATTCTTTATCTAAGGCCGCGAACGTGGATTGTGGGCGAGTTCTAGGTCAATGCGAATCCGTTGCTGAGAGTGTGAAGTTAGTTACTTATTCGATAAAGGCATTTCATGCACATAATTCGTAGCTGGCACCCGTTTCGGAATATATAGGTTTAACACATGTTAGGTCTATCTCTTGGGTACATCTTAGCTATAACAATGTTTAATGTACGGCCGCGAATGTGCATTATGAGCTCGCCAAAAAACAATATAAATCCGTTCCTGAGAGTGTGAAGTAAGTTACTAATTCGATATTGACGAATTATGCACAGAAGTCCCCAATGCCACCCGTTTCAGAATATATAGATTTATATATGAATCAGCACATGGTCCGTCTCTGGGGTATATCTCAGCTGTATAAATTTTAATGTATGGCCTCGAACGTGCATTGTGGGTTCGTCATAGTTCAATCTAAATCCGTTGCTGTAAGTGTGAAGCTGTTTACTTATTCGATTTTCACGTGTTATGTATAGAACACGTTACTGTCAGGCTTTCAAATATGCTTAAGTACATGTATACTTATGAGGGTCCGTACGAACATTTATACATACACATATGCGTACATATTTATGATCATGCGTGCGTCCATAAGTGCACTGATTCTTACTTGCGAGTGTACGTGCATGCTTCATAAGCATTGTAAGTTCGTACTCATATGTACATGCGTATGCTTGCAAACATGCATGTATTAGTATATGTACGTGTGTACGTGTATGAGCATACATACATATGTACACTGACGGTCATGTTTGCGTAAGCAGATGTACTTGTGTACCATTATGGATACGCCTACTCATTCATACGTTTGTGCGTGCATATTTGCCCGTTTCCGTGCGTGCGTTATCAAATATAAGTGCATGTTACGTACTGTGTACGCATTTTACTTGCTTACTCATTTGTTAGTAAGTTGATGAGTACGTGCTTGCGTACGTAGATATACTTGCGTACACTTACTTACGAATATGGATCCGGGTTACGCATACGTCCATGCCTACGTATAAGTATTTGCTTACGCATTTGAAAGTAAATGCATGTGTATGTGCATGTGTAAGTAGATGTACGCGTGTACACATACATATGTGCCTACGCATATGTACTTGCGTATGTATTCATAAGTGAGTGCATGCAACGTGCGTGTGTAAGCAGATATACACTTACGAATACTGGGGCATACGTTCGTTCTGTTGTAACCAGATGTGCGTGCGTACACATTCTTATTTACAAACGCATAAGTAAGTAGGTGCATGCGTACGTGCATTGCGTAAGCAGATGTATGATTGTACTGTTGCCTATTGTGCTTGTGTGCATGCTTGTGTCCATTGGGTTTACTGCGTACGCATATGTATGTTATGTGCGTGTGTGCGTTCTTAATCATATGTACATGTGCATGCTTATGTTCATGCATTTGCTAACATGCATTGCGCACCTATACGTACGTACATACATATCCTTATAAACGTATGCGTGCATGCGTAGGCACGTACGTATCCATATACACGCACGCACGGAAGTAAGTCAGAACGAGTATTTGCCTAAGTAGTCAAGTCAAGCCAAGTATGTTTATTCATGTGTTTAGGCCATAGGCCCATGTACATGTACAAAAATAATGATAAGTTCAATAATACAAAAGTTATAACCCTAGGGTTGCATGCCTTTTTAGGAGGCTGTGATACACATATTTACAAATATTAAACGCACGCATTTATGGATGCATGCACGTACTTCAATGAATACACATATATGTATGTAATACACATGCACACACAGATGCACGTACTCAGGTACTTACTTGCGAATGCGTATGCAAGTACATAAGCCTAGGCACGTACATGTGCTTACGCAATAACGTATGTGAAGGCATGTACATATGTGTTAGAAAGTTTTTTATGCACGGACGAAGTCCATATTCGTAAGTAAGTGTATGCAAGTATATCTGCGTATGCAAGCAGGGACACAGGCACGTATGCATGCACTTACTTATGAATGCGTACGCGTAGGCACCCACTTAATTCGAATGCGTAGGCAACTAAGTAAGTGTAGGCAAGTACATATGCGTAAGCACATCCATATTCATACCCACATACATCTGCTTATGCAAGAATTCCGTTATATGTATACGCATGTACGTGTGCTTATACACGCACGCATATATATATATATATATATATATATATATATATATATATATATATATATATATATATATATATATATATATATATATATTTTGTTGCAAAAGTAGTTTTGCTACGATATCAATGATCACTACAAATTTGTTTCATACTGCATGGCAGCAATTTTCAAGTGATCACTTGAAAATTGCTGCCATGCAGTATGAAACAAATTTGTAGTGATCATTGATATCGTAGCAAAACTACTTTTGCAACAAAATATATCCAGCTCCATTTTTATAAATGTCGAGCACTCTTCATCCTTATAAGGTCAAACTGCAAAAAAACCTGGTTTTTGTATTTTGCTTATATATATATATATATATGTACACGCACACTCCCAAGTAAGAACGAATGCACTTACAGATGCATGCATGCTCATAAAAAATATACACATGTTTGTATATATGCCTGTACGTACAGACCTACGTAGGTAAGCATGCACTTATGCATATTTTGAAACGGCTGAAAGTATCGTTTTCTATACATAATACAGGAACAGCAAATACGAAAACACCTTCACAACAATTCACATTCGCAGCTGTACATTAAACATTTTTAAAGCTGAGATGTACCCCAGAGACCATCTTGGAAACCAGGGGTACTTTGTTTCTCTCGCTTCACTTTGAAACTAACCCCTGGATTCAGGTGGCAAAAGGCTCGACACGTGTTAAATACAGCTACCAATCACAGAAAAGTCTATGGCTTTTCTATAGATCAAATCACCGCTTTCCTTTTATACATCCCCTCCCCTTGAAGTTTACGTGGACAACAATGACTGCCGTTCGTAATGACACAGAGGCTTCATTTTCAGTACATTATTGCATTATTTCACCTTTTCTGTGTATATTGTTCATTGCATGTATCATATATTTGTTGACAATCTATAACAACACATTATGTTGTCAAAAGTCTATTATGTTAACTTTATGTTTGATGATGTATTATTAATGTATTATTTAAAAATGCGCGAATGTTTGTCATTGTCAGTACATGATAAAAAATACTTCTGACATTACAACAGAGTGCAAAATCCGCTCCGCTGTAAAGCGCTAGTTTAATCTCCTGCAATTTGAATGTTCTCTTAAGAACGCGTGGGCAGGAGTTAATACTAGAACTTATGTGAACAAATGTCGCTCTTTCAATGCCAGAAGTATAAAATACAATTTCAGGCAATTCAGACGATATTGGACTGTTTCGTAAAGCATGTGCGACACTGACACTCGCTTCAAGGTCATTGTTTAAATCATAATTTACCTCATTAGTTGGTTACGCCAAGGAATTTAGAAAGACGGTTGGCCATTGGTGTGCTAAAATTAGCAAAAGGGACTTTCCATTTTGAGCTCATCAGGCCTGAAAGGCCCGATGGGCTTATGGCATGGGATGACGTCCGTCCGTCCGTCCATCCGTCCGTCCGTCTGAAACTTTTCGCTTTTTCGACTTCTTCTCCAGAACTAATGACTCCAGAGAGCTGTAATTTTATGTACAGACTCCTTGGCTGAAGGGGATTCTAAATTGTAAATTTGGTGACCCTGTGACCCCAAATGTGGGTCACAGGGGTCATAACCTTAAAAGCTATGTTCATCTTCTTCTCCAGAACCAATGACTCCTGAGCTGAATTTTGTTTGTACAGACTCCTTGGCTGAAGGGGACTCTAAATTGTAGATTTGGTGACCCTGTGACCCCAAGTGTGGCTCACAGGGGTCATTACCTAAAAAACTATTTTCATATTCTTCTCCAGTCCCAATGAACGTAGAGAGCTGAAATTTTATGTACATACTCCTTGACTGAAGGGGATTCTAAATTGTAAATTTTGTGACTGTGAGACCCCAAATATGGGTCACAGAGGAAATGACCTAAAATGCTATTTTCATCTTCATCCCCAGTCACAATGGCTCTAGCGACCTGAAATGTTATGTACAGACTCCTTGGCTGTAAGGGATTCTAAATTGTAAATTTGGTGAGTCTGTGACCCCAAATATGGGTCACAGGGATCATAACCTAAAAGCCTATTTCAGTTTACACCATTTTTCTGAGATTTTATGTGCACTTCAATCAGTAAGTAGGTAAGGGAGGTAATTTTAAAGAAAACACCTGAGGGAAAGGCATTTCATCTTTCTGATGTGAGAGTTCTAACATGTGCTTTGAGAATATAATATGTCTGATGAAAAAGAGATGTTGAGAATTAAAAACTTAGTATTGGAGGTCTAACAAAAATTATAAGTCATATTTTATCTTTGTCTCACATTTCACATATGAGTAATTATTTGTATTTTGCAAGTGAATTTGCTGATAAAGGTACACAAGTCTAAAAGTATTCTAAAGACTTAATACAGAATCTTTTATTAAATCTAATAAAATGTTCTTTGAAATTTAAGAGTTAATAATGGAGTTTTTGAATATCTCATGATATTGTGTAATTATTTGGAGAATTAATTAATTAATTAATGAGAATTTCCAGTACGGGTCAATTTGGTATACCATATTTATATCATATTTTATACTTTATAACTGATTTAGTTTTCTATTAACTTTGCAGTTAATTTTATTCAATAGGAACAAGAAATGAGATAGATGTCTACATTATGGACATGTTTAATGTGAATCTATTTGAAATGAGAACTATTGAATACCCTTTGAAGGAATAACTTGAAGAGGAATTAATGTTTTTTTCATTTTACATGAGATATGTGAACTGAATATCACTAGTGATGACTGGTGATAACATAGGACTATAAAAGAAGTAGCTATTTGAGATTGTGACACCACACCTATTTTCATCTTCTCCAGTACAGAAAAATAATTAATTGTAGGAAAAACAACATCTAACATATAAATTTTACTGGCTGTGAGTCCAGTGTCTGCATGTTATGTAATTGCATTGTGTTGACCTGGAGGTGACCACTTCCTGGCAGAAGGATGAAAACTGATAGTTACACAGAGGTTTCAGGTTACTTTAAACTACTGTGCAGCACTGTGTTATAGACTGTGCGTGAGACTGCTTTAGTCTTCCACTGACTCTGAAATTTTCTTTTTCTTTTATAGAATATCACCATTTTATAAAATATTGAAAAGGAGCCTATAAGAAATGGTGAAAAAGAATTTACTAAAAAAATTCACCAATTTATTAAGTATTGAAGTGGAGCCTATGAGACATGGGATTTTCAAAAACTGAGGCTCCTATTCATTATGTAATGAATGTTGACATTGCCATAATGCAATTAAGAAATAAAACAATCAATGCAAAGGTGTATGATATTTATAACGAATGTGCATTTATGTGTAACCAATTTTGATAATAATTAGCAGGGGTCATGACCTAAAAAGGGTTTTTTCATTTTCTTCTACAGCCCCAGGCCATTATTGCAATAGCTGACAGTGGTGAATTGTATGCAAAGAATTGTACCCGGTATATTCATTATTATATAATGTGTGTACGATATTAAAAAATAGTATGATCTCTCCACCACATTGTTATATGTTTGATACCAGCAATTTATTTATAAAACAAACATGTGCACATATATTAAACAAAAACATCTTTGGCATTTATTATCTATGCATATATTGTCATACTAACATTTTATAACAAATAACATGTTTCTGTGCAACTTTGTGTTGCTCTTTCAACACATATATATATATATAACAGATTGGCAAAGTTATGGTAACAAAATATTTTTAAACTGCTTTAATCGTTTCACTATCCAGATTCTTATTTCTACATTCCATTATCTGACCATTGCTATAAAGCCCACTCCATAACATACCCCACTTATTATCTCCTGATGAGCTACAGAGGCCATGGCTCTATTTTTTGTGAACCCAGCGCATCGAGCCTTTTGCCACCTTGGAATCCAGGGGTTAGTTTCTAAGTAAAGCGAGCGAAACCAGTACCCCTGGTTTCCAGGATGCCCAGAGACAGACATTTGCTGATTCATGTATTCATATATTCCGAAACTGGTGACAGCAACGTTTTCTATGCATAAATCGCCAATATCCAATAATTAATTAATTTCACACTCTAAGAATCGGATTCAGATTGACCTATGACGAGCCCACAATGCTAAGACTTTATTATAGCTGAGATTACCCTAGAGACAGACCTAACATGTAGTGATTATAGGCAAACGTGTGCCAGCAACGTATTCTGTGCATGAATCGCCAATATCAAATAATTAACTAACATCAGCAAAGGATTCAGATAAACCTATGGCGCACCCACAATGCAGACACGCGGTTGGAAATAAAACTTTATTATAGCTGAAATGTACCCTCAGATAAAGTTTGGTTATAGCTGAGATGTTCCCCAGAAACAGAGGTAACAGGTGTTGATTCAAGTGTATACCAATGTATTTTGAAACGGGTACCAGCGACGTTTTTCTATGCATGAATCACCATTATCGAATAAGTAACTAACTTCACACTCTCATAGACGGATTCAGATTGACCTATATTGCAAAGTTCGCAGAGTACAATCCCGGTCATTTAAAGCATTGTTAAAGCTCACATGACCTGTTTAGCTAAATTTAACATTTATTTATTGTATTCAAATCTCTATGCTCTGACATGGAAGCTATCTTTGATTTAGTTTGCACAACAACAGAATGAAACGAAGCCATTTTGAATAAGGAATAAGGAACTGTAAAACATTTGCTAACTTCATATTTTGAATAAGGAATAAGGAACTGTAAAACATTTGCTAACTTCGCATTTTTTAAATAAGGAATACGGAACTGTAAAACATTTGCTAACTTCGCATTTTTTAAATAAGGAATACGGAACTGTAAAACATTTGCTAACTTCACATTTTGAATAAGGAATAAGGAACAAGGAAAAAATAACTAATTTCACAGACCCATGTGATAGGATGGTTGAGAGGACGATCTAATTATCGTGTCAAACTCAGCAACATAAAATCAAATAATCTCGCAAGATTGACCACCGAATCATACAAACAAAGACGAAGGAAAATCTGGAACAAAATGTTAAATTCAAATGGTATTAACACCACAAGCAGAATCAAAACTGGCAGGTCAATGGTACTTACATCACAAGCAGAATCATGACTGGTAAGACAATGGCCAAAACTTCGCTCTCTGCCGAATTCTTTTCAACAACTGAAATAAAAACATTGTGGCCACAAGGTAAGAAGTCTCACTGCATAAGCTTTACACTTACCAACATGTACCCACATACAACTGTACATACCTACACGCACATTGTTAGTTAGGATAGTAGGATGTTCACCAATCATTTCTTGAATGAAAAGCATATATTTTAATCGAAATTTTTTTTTTTCAAATATTGTCATTCACACAATTAAACCATATTTTCTCAAACATATGTTAAACATTCAGGCTAATTCCAAGTGTCCAGAAAAGACCAAATTCCTCCATATACAAGTGTTAAAGATAGAGTTAAAAACACTATACCACAGCATTTTCATTGGTAGTTATGGAGAAAGTAAATATTTTCTTCCCTGCATATATTTGTCACCAATATTCTAACCCTTAATTTTAATTGGAACCCATAGTCTTAATAGGAGCCAATAGTCTTTAAAAGGACCCATAGCTTTAATTCGAACCAAATAATATGTTATGTAAATCTTCAAATATGAACAGGCATTACAACATAGTCCCCCACACTTTCTAAATTGTTTTCAATGTTTCATCTTCTAATAAATCATATCACAGTCCATGAGTTTCTATTGTTTAAAAGTACAACTATCAACTTACTCACTTACCTGTGTTACAAGTCAGTCCATGATATCCAGACTCACACCCATCAGAACATTCTCCTGTTGCTTTGTCACATCTCCCAGACAGACAGTGTTCACTACACGTGTAGTTACAGGTCAGTCCATGATATCCAGACATACACCCAGCAGAACATTCTCCTGTTGCTCTGTTACATCCAGGTCTAGACTTATCACAGCCAGGGGAACACGGAAGTTTACAAGAGTCTCCATGGAAACCAGTCTGACATGTCCCTGTATCGAACAAAATATATAACAACCTGAAAATACTTTTGAATTGTTATATCCTATATACTATTATAAAATTATTATTTTTAACTCATGGGGACTATTTATTTTGGAAACTGCGCGAAAAAACAAATGCTTATGAAGATCGTGCCCTGGATAATATACTTTTATATGCTAATAGAGTTGGGTCAAACTAGGTATATGACTTTCTAGCACTATTTCTACACAATACAAGTCCCTATGTTGGTGACATACATTAACTCGCCTATCGTGTACATCTTCGATTTAATTTATACAATTATTAAAAAGATATGTTAACATAGCAATGAGAAGGGATGGAGCCAGTTTTAGTTACGTATTAGCAAGTTTTAAAAGGAGAAGCACTCAATACCTAAAAGTTGCAGTACCTTTTGATTGACAGATGTCACAGCCAGACAAACAATTGTCGTAAATGGTGTCTGATCGAGTAAAACAAGCCATACACTTCTGGTCACACTCGTCCCCGTAGTATCCTCGTCTGCAGATGATGCACTCTCCAGTTTCTCTGTCACATTTATTATACCTTGGACCGCATATCTTATCTACAGTCACATTGCAGGAACCACACTGTCTGTCACATGTCTCGCAGTCTCCTGGACACGGTACGTCACACCTGATATGACAGTAGCCTGGTTCACAACCATCTGTACAGGTAACAGTTCCATCTGATCTGGCTAGGTGACATAGTTTGTTCAAGCACCTAGAGGGACAGTCCTTATCACAGTATTTACCCACATACCCAGGTACACACCCGATGATACACTCTCCATTGTCATAGCATCGTTTTTCTAGACAAGTTGAACACAGTCCAGACACCATCGAGGAACTGGCCAGTAGAAAAATGCAACCTGCAACAATGAGTTATGTCAGATTTGTAAAATGTCAATCAATAAATAGCAAGAGATTTTCGTGGACCTGATACGCTGAACACTGCCAAAGCGATTCAGTTCATTACTGCATAAACTTTGTTTCGTGACATCACATAACATTTAGCAAAATTTTACAAATCCGCTGTGACCTTGAAAATAATGACAAGGTCACCAAAATCTAATCAGCCCGTCGTCTTCCCTAGAAGATGCTCTATGTAGGAAAAGATGGAATTCCGGTTAATGGTTCTTGAGATATCTCGCTGACAAGCTTTACATGTACATTAACATTTCGAAAACCTCAAAGTTCCGCTGTGACCTTGAAAATGATGTCAAGGTCACCACCATCTAATCAGCCTGTCGTCTTCCCTTGGAGAAGCTATGTGTAAAATATGAAGAGTTATTGAGATATCCCGCTGACAAGGGTAAAATGACAAAGTCTCATTGTGACCTTGAAATGAAGGTCAAGGTCACAAACCTCTGTAGGAACATTACTCTTGCTATGATGAACCCATATGCAAAATATGAAAAGAATCCAGTGAATAGTATTTGAGTTATTCCATTTCGTACGGACGTACGGACGTACGGACGGATGTACGGACGGACGCAGCCGAATACTATATCCCCCGCTTCGCGCTAAACGCGCGGCGGGGGATAAAAAGAATGGACAAGCTCAAAAAGTATAGTCCTCATTATGTATTCACTACGTCAAATGTATTCTCAATCTTAGTTCATGAGTAAATTTATAAATACTTTTGACAATATTATTTAAAATAGTATATATTAGTTACATCTAGCAATATTTACATCCATTGCAATGTTCAATGCTTATCAACTTGTCCTTGTATTTCGCATTAATCCCTCGTTAGCATTAGGTGTATACGTACCAATTAAAGTGCAAGTATTAATCATCTTTAGACTTCTGCTTGAGGATGAGCTGTAATCATAAAATAATATATTGCATTCACCATCACATTGTGTTTTTCTATCTTAACATTGTATATGGTCTGAAATATTGAATATGGTATCCTGTACAATGATATGTAATACACAATTTAGATACAGAGTGGTTTCATAATTAGTCATGATGAGGAAACTATAAATGAAAACAAAACCAGAGGATCACAGTCTCTCTCTCTCTTTCCTGCAGTCACCATGATGAGGCCATCAGGAGAAGTCGTGGTCCTGGTCATCTGGGTCCTCTGTGGTAGGTTCTTAGACACTTAATTAACTATTTTACTTTGTAGTGTGTAAAACATATCCAGCTCTACCATTGTGTTATGGTAACTTGATACACAACATATGGAATATAGTTTACAGTCTGCGTTAAAAATTTTAATACATAATTTGTGTCTTTATATAATCACACTATGTTCTCATACTTACATACTTATGCTGAACCTCCTCATTTCAGCATCAGCATATCGGTTAAGCTAATTTAACAAATGTATAGAAGTGAGCTAAGCTCACATACTCCCGCTTCTCACTTAGGTCAAATAACTTTTAAATTAATAAAAATCACTTCAATGGATAAGGCTTAAATTATATCTGAGGTAGGATGAAAGTGGCGCATGCCGTTTCCAAGGTATGTTCCATGTTGTTCACTTGATCAAGTTATTGTTGATTTATTCACTGAGCAGATTATGTTTACCTGCTCTGCTAATTTCATTGCTTAAGTTAAATATAACGTCTAACAATCAAAGGCATGGTTGATATGTGTAGCAAGTTTGGCGGAGACAGCATGTATAGTTTTTGAGATTTGCTTCGGACACAGTAACTGTCACATTCCTATAGAAATCGTAAAAAATGGAATTTACCAAAAATACTATAATCCTTATGAGGCACATCTGGGGGTCATGGTTGACATGTGTAGCAAGTTTGACGGAGACAGCATGTATAGTTATGGAAATATTGACTTCCTTAACGCGGGCATCACACATTCAAGGACTCGATATCCCAGACATCATAGGAATGTAAAATTTTGAATTCACTGCCGGTGGTAATCCCGGAGGAAGGTAGAGCCGACTTGGAGAACACGAAGTCTGCACTAAGGTTCCGAAGGTCACACAAAGGTTAAACTAGACTGAAATGTTTTTGTTAAAATCTCAATCCATGGTCACACAAATGTTATACGAAGTTGACTTGACGTCAGGACAACTAAGCGTGACGTTCTTATGGTCAGCCAAACAAACCACGTGATCTGACAGTGACACAGCCAAGAAGCAAGAACTGTAGAACAACAGAGCTACAATAATTCGAGTCAAGTAAATGTAAAAAATAAAATTTGTAATTATTTTCAGCCTTTGTTCTTTGTCAGCCCTTTTACACTTACTTTAATGTTATAGTAAGGATAATCAATCTGAATCTGAAATGCATCGGTCAATTATAATTTCAATACGTTACCAAGGAATGCGAGTTTCAGATTTTCATCATACAATTAAACTTTCCATGTTTTCACTTTTTTAAAGTCTGTGTTTTACATTATCACATGAGGACTTTTAAATGACCTGTGTATTGGTTGACATGGTTGACTTGTACATTGTGTTTAGTGGGAATTCATTGTATAGACTGATGACTTGCTCACAGATCATGTTTCTATGGAATCTGAAAAAAAGTTAACCCTTAAAGGCATATCAAGGGATAATGGTTGACAAGTGTGTCAAATTTGGGGAAGCTGGCATGTACAGTTTGGGAGATCTGCCCTGGACAATGTTTGGGCCTGAAAGGACGAATTGACAGACAGTATGCACGCTATATTATACCCCGTTTCTCTGGGGCGGCACGTCGTCTACCGTTCATCTGAAGCGAGGGACTAGTATTGCTAGGTAGCTCAAAGAGAGATTATATTATATATTGTGAGGTTTAAGACATGTGGTTGTTATGGCTGTTCTGTTAAAGTGTGATGAACATCTTTAATGACTGTTAGCAAGTATATGGAAGAAATTATAAAACAGAAGGTTGTATACAGTACACATGTTGACATGATGATGCGATAACAATGACAGCAATGTGAGAGAACAATTACATGAAAGGTTGAAGCAAGTGAGGTTGTGATGGGTTGACTAGTAATCACACACTTGTATTAGGTGTTGCTGAACTTCTGAGTTTGTATCTATTTCATACAAACTTTACTAAAGAACTAATGATGAGCTCAATACAGTTTCAGGATCTCGATCCTGCCCAGTGAACTGTAAGGTGATACAGAACTTCACTCTTCCGACGTGTAACACAGACACGGGAGCCTGTCTCCGTGGTTGTACAGCTGGTTACTATGGAAACACGTGCAACATGAAGTGCGATGTTAACTGTCAAGGGAAGACATGCCAGCAGGATGACGGTTCCTGCAGCTGTAAACCAGGATACACTTACAACATAGGTTCTTGTGAACCCAGACCAGGTACGTGTGACTACAACACAACAACATTGTATATGATATAGCGTTACCATCACGAAATGATATTTTGCCCTATAGATCATCGTATAAAATGGAGTCCTCATATGATTACCCTCGTAGGTAATGCTATTAGTCACACGCTGTTGTGGTAGGGTGTACAGGCCTGTTAAACCCGTGTTAATACCCATGCAACATGCCAAACAGGATGTAATGAATGTATTCAAGAGCCATCAAGGATGTTAGTGTTTCAAATTACAAATAAATTTGGGTAAATATACTTATAACGTCAATCGCCAGAGAAATATTTATCTACAACATGGCATATGTTAAATAATTTTCATATCATGACAATATAATGCAATTTGGTTTCAAGGAAGAGTACAACTTCGAGTAGCGTGCTAAGGGTATCTGACGTCATATAAACAGAATCCCTTTTTTTGCGTAAAACGTACTACACAAACAGTTAGCGTTTCCGAAGCGTGAAGGCTCGTCTCTACCGCAAATCGCCATAACAACCCATGTGCTGCACGTGCTTCACGTGTCTCTCTTGCAAGTTACCCTTGTCAAACATTACTGAATGTGACTATTGCTTTACAAACAATGTTTCTAAATGTCATGAGAATATACACATTATTGCCTGTTTAATGTACTTTTTATTGAGATAAGACCAGCAAATTATGAATTTTTTAATTATAAAATTCAAGAAAAATACCTAGTTGGGTAAAACAATTATTCCAATATATGTAGCAAATACATAATTAAATTAAATGGTAAATAAATAACCGCCACAAAATTATATATTACGATTTCTTTCATTGCTCATAATTTTTGTTATTCTTTCGTGTCTTTGTTTACTGTGTGTGAGCTAGACCATAATGCTTTGCACTTGAAAATAATAGACTGGATCTATATTTAGACTGGAGAACACTTTTACTAATTAATGCAATTTCTCGGCTTATTTTAGGTTGAAACATTTTGGAAAAATTAAGTGTATTTATTTCACGGAGATAGATTTTTGGAAAATGTTTGATATGTTCATCAACATCCTTGATGGCTCTTTAACATTGAGATCTACTATCTGTGCTTATTTGTGACGACACATACCTACACTCAACCGCACAAAAAGGTCTCCATACATAATACAAGATTATTCAATCAACGAGTAATAAACACGACTGAAACAGAAATGAATAATGTCTTTAGAAGCCAACTAAACTCAATTTAAAATATCAAATCATTATCTGTTCATATTTCTGAGAAAAAAAATCATCATTTCTAATCTCCTTAACTAGATGAGAAGGAGAGTAAAAATGGGCTTGTTTTTTATGACGTCCTACAGTAAAGACTCGCGGACAAATTTAATTTCAAAACGGTTATTCATGTTGATAACATCTTTAATTAATTAAATGTCTATATTTTATGAACTTCTAAATTAAATGCCAAATATATTGGTCGCTATAAAAAGCATTCAAAATCGAATATCTCAGGCATCAGAATTTTATTTAGTACACTATTGAAAATATGGTAACCTTTCCTTTTCCTGAAATACATTCGATTTAAGTTCTGAATAAAAGAATGACACTTGTTTATGTTGAAATTATCTCTTTAAGAACATGTAACTGATTTCTCACTATTGATAGATTACATTTCCGTCAGTTGAAGAGAGGAAAATCGTGGGTACTGTGTGCTAATTTAATTTGTGAACATTTTCAGTTTTACTTTGAATAACAATTACGAGCATGTGAACCAATGAAATTATTCGTTGTATATTTGTAATAAGGATATCAAAATCATTTGTGTGAACTTTTAATATGAAAATGAGTTTTACATGAATTATGTGGATGCTGTTTTCTATTTCTATTTCATACTTTTTTTTATCTTTGACAATCTTTAAATCACCATGTTTGTCATATATTGTTTGTGTAAGATATTAAAAATGATGGCATTCCAAAGCTGAAAGCAAACTAAAAATGATTTGAGGAAGGTCAAAAGTCACAAAAAGAGATAATTTGCTTTCGAGATGTGATATGACAAACACGGCAAGGCGAAGCGAGAGAATGGTTATCAAGGGGATAGGAATATACTCGCTTGACTTAGTCAGGTTACTTACCACTTAACTGTTTACTGAATTTGTAAAATAATGACTCAGCATTAATGAAATACTTATTTTTTCTTATGCTTGTCAGGTGTGAAGTGCAGATCAAATGACCATTGTTTGAACGACATGTGCCTATCAGCTTACAGACAAGATTGTTTGGGAAGCTGCAAACCGGGATGGTTCGGAAAGTTTTGTCAGGACAGTTGCTCTCCTCACTGTTTCTGTGACAAAGAGTCAGGGAACTGTACTAGCTGTATATCAGGACGGTATGGACCAGAATGTGGATCTCGCTGTTGGCCGGGTTGTATGGACAATAACTGTCACAGGAACGGTACCTGTGTTGATGGCTGTACAACTGGATCATATGGAGAGAGCTGTGAGCTGAAGTGTTCTCCTCACTGTGTGTCTGGGTGTGATCAGCTGTCAGGAGAGTGTGTCCAGTGTGAAGCAGGTCGGTATGGTTCAAACTGTCAGTACGAGTGCAGTGCTGGATGTGCAGGGATTAACAAAGACTGTGACAGAGACGGAAGATGCAGTAAGGGATGTACCAAGGATTACTATGGAGAGAGGTGCGAGTCTTCATGTCCAGACCAGTGCTATGAAGATCGGTGTGATCCTAATGGAACCTGCATCACTTGCAAGCCAGGATTCTACGGGACTTTCTGCGGTCAGGAATGTCATAGATGCTTAGGGAAAGTCTGTGAAATAATAACAGGAGAATGCATCAAGGGATGTCAGAGTGGCTTCTATGGTGAAGGTTGCGATATGATTTGCGGGAAATGTACAGAAGGAGTCTGCCATCAAACAACAGGAGAATGTACAGAGGGATGCCAGCGAGGCTACTATGGATTCTTCTGTAGCCAGAAATGTGTTGACTGTAAAGATGGTGACTGTGACAGAGACACTGGGAAATGTACAGGTACATATATACTTGTCAATGTAGATATAAAGGCACTTTATCATCCAAAACTTGCTCCCAAAGTGGATATCGCTTGTGTGAGATCAAGCAATATCTTCGAGCGATATCTACATTGTATATATCGCTACAATCAAATCGTTATAATCCTATTACATCATCAGTTAATGATATCACAAAGCTTTGGCATCACTGAGAACACTGCTGACAATGCTATGACGTCACAATGGTGATGACGTAACACTGCTATGATGCTATAATGCTTATGATGTCACAATGCTATGACCTCACTGAGCTCACTGCTGAAGAAGCTGAATGGCAGTTTTGTGTTTTAGATGTGTCAGTCTTTGGCTAATAATAGTTGAGGAATGATTTTGAATGATAAATACAATCTCACCCTCATGGCCTCTGATATCAAATATATCAACACTCGTTGATTAAAATAAAAATATATTTTTAACTTTAATCAATATATATTTGATATCAGAAGTCACTTGGGTGAGATTCTCTATGTATCATCACCGTATGTCAATGCGACTATTAAAAGAACAATTTGAGAAAACTGCATTCATAACATGATATAACAATGAGAACTGGTTTTATGATACATGAATATATTTTGTATCGGATAATTGAAAAGTAAACAGCAATGTATCAACTGACAGTTGTGATGTGTTTTCAGACCCGTTGAGTGGAGTACAGTACTGGGTGGGTGGAGGTGTGGCTGTTGTCATCATCATTGCAGCCGTGCTGGTCTACATGTCCTGTCGTATGAAACGGTCAGTGTTCTATCAGCCACAATTGTAAAAAATAAATGGTGAAACATTTAATAAGCTTAAGTTAATGGTAACCATAGCTTGTTTAAAGTAATGATTTCTGTTCAGATATTTTTGAATGCGTTAGAAAATAACAAATGACACTAATGTTTTCTCTGCAGGATGCACGGTGTAATCTACGATGTTGTGAAGTGGAGGAGGCGTCCTCCATCTGTTGAACAAGCTTCAAGTCCTGGTGTTGAACACGCTGCAATTCCTGGTGTTGAACAAGATGCTAGTCCTGGTGTCAATCCTGCATATGCTGAGGTTGATGACGAGGTGACAGTTACTCCTCAAAGAGTTTGTCCCCGTCCTATCAGACAAACCAGCTACATCCGACCTAGACACAGCGGAGACTCTACAGACAACCTTCAGATACAACCCCAGGCGGCAGCTGCTCCACCTCCAGACAGACGACTGCACGACGTTCTACGACGCTCTGATGAGTGGTCGGATAGACCAGACAGCTACGTGATGCCAAATTATGTCGAGATAAACGAGGAGCTCATGTCCTCCCTTCCACAACCCACTCAAGGAGCTGAAGGACCCGCCCCAGTCGTCAACAACTCCTCATTCTCTGTTGTCGCTGATGTACATGTACAGGTGGAAGATCCTGATAGGGAAAATGCAACTGGAGGCGACATCAACATTCCTCTTATAGCTCAATGCTTTGGGAACACTGATACTGAGGACTCGACATCAGACGAGGAACCGCGACCTGATGTTGAGAATTACGACCATCCATTTAGGGACGACTATGAGCAGTCTTAATAGTGATTCCATGGATATGTATATATTTTGCTGACATTGGAATTGAAATGTTCAGCTTATCAGGATTTTTCGCATTTTGGGTTTCTTCAAAAGGGATCTAGAGAGCATAAATCATATGTACAAGTCTCTTTGCCTGTTGGAATATTTTTTAAAGTGACCTCAGACCTATTACGTATTTTTTTGTCTTTTTCTGCATGACCTAAACATACATTGTTTAGAACCAAAACAGCGAGAAAGCTTAAATCACAGAATGTTTAAATTATGTACATAGTTCCTGGCCTCACCTGTATAGTCACAGATTATCAGGATTATTATATAATCGATTCAGGGAGCCGCTCCCATTGTTGCTTAACTTCACGGATGGTGGTCAGCTGAGTTATAGCTAGGACAAGGTATGATTTGTAAAATCAGAATGTCATAGTTGTTAAGATCATTGATTTTTCTAACCCATCATGTAGATACTGTAACTCACTCATGTAGCGGACGCTCAAAGGGCTATACAAATGTGCTGCGACCATTCGTTTATTGTTCATGTTAATTCTACAATATGGATGAATGTATTAGGCCATCCTACCCTAATGTTGATGTTGATGTTATGTAAAGGCAAGCAGAACTCCACACTAGCCTTTACTCTGATCCCTTCACCCTCCCAAATATCTTACAGGGTTTATCATCTTGGTATTCTTTGGGTTGTTCTCTGATAACTTGACACAAATTATACTTCATCAAGAAGTGAGGGTTCTGTTGGCAATGCTAGATTCCTCGCTAGATCTATCCATCCGTCTAGTTCTGTATATTTGAATGAGAGGAATGATTTGATTATCTAGAGATGGCTTTTCTAATATGGATAACTTTTGTTCAAACCTTTTTCAAAATAAAATAATAAATCGCACAACCTGTCAGCATACACACAGACTGACGAGTTAATGAGCAAACTGCATACTTCTAAGAGCTTTCTTACTCAGTCTTAACATTAGAAGAGTAAATTGTTAGAATGTTGAAAAGTGTTTAAAACAAATAACTTTCTTAAAGGTGCTCCTTAATATATCCATGCAATTTCATTTGACAATGTAAATTCATGCTTTGTGTACATTTTATGATTTATCGATATACATTTTCAATTTATATTTTCGGTTAATTTTCATTATATCTGATTGTTTTTATTATGGTATCAAAAGATTCCCTCTCACTTTCACTTATCCAATCATTCATGGTAAAGACGTGTTTCTGTGAAGACATGTGCAACAACAAACTGACACAAGTTTTAAGATTTATTGTGATGGGTGGATAAGTATTATAAATAAGGTGATGCTTTAAAAGTCGGCTGGACAAGCGCTAACAGCACCCACAGGTCCCCGTTCCCCATTTCATCTTTGCTCTATATTAATAATCGTTTTTACCTTTTACCTTCGATGTATTATTCGTTTGTTTGTTTTGACTAAACTTAATTATTGTTGTTGTAAACAATTCTACATATACTGATTTATTCTTTCCTTATACTGTTATGCTTTTACTTGTACACTTATGCTTGATAAACGGAAGATAATTTTTTACCAAAATGTTGGAATCTGTAAATAAAGGTATTTAAATTCCATTAATATTTTTCTTTATTGCATCTAGCCACGAGGTGAAAGAGGGATATGAGTGAGCTCTATTCGTCCGTCTGTTCCATCGCTCTTCTTTGGTGCTTTTATATTCCGTCTTTAGTTTTCTGTTCATTGTGTCCTCAAAGAGACAACCTTTCTCAGAAACTGTTAGAGAGTCAGTTCAGTATAATGACTATATAAACCTGAACGTCGAGATTTTTGTTTGAAAATTGGTAGATGCACTGGGGTTCGTATGACAGCCAAATATAATATTAGAAAACATGCTTAATGTACCTGTAAGGTGTTGCTACATAATTTCTGTTCAGGGGGTTTCATGCAGTCATTATGTGACAAAGAGATTATGTCCACCTTTTGTAAGACATATACAACCTGTCATTGCCCTGCCATTGCATGTGGGAATTAATAGGTAGAGAATACTATCACATATCGTTTGACATATTATTCATGAAACGAGCGAGTGGTTAGGTATTTAACAAGGGTAAGGTATCAATACAATAGTTTAATTAACACGATAGTTAAAATGTATAGCTTACATGTATTGTAAAATCGCTGTTCCGACACTCACTTGAAAGTACAACTTTGACCTACTGACCTCTGGCTTGCATGTACCTTTGGTTATTATTGCATTGCCTTAATTAAAAAACATATATGTGACAAGTAGATAACGGCCTCATTATGTAGGGCAGGTAGAATCTGTCGATGCCCTGCCATAGCATGCGCGCATTGATAAGTAGAGAATACTATCAAAGTATCATTTAATGACATATTCATTAAACGAGTGCGTGATTTGGTATCTAACAAGGGAAATATATGGAGACCATTCAGTAGTTTGACTAACATGATAATTACACGACTAGCTCAATTCAATTAAATGTTTTATAAAGCAATGAAATAGCTGATCCAACACTTACTGGGAAAAATCAGTCTGACCTCTTACCTCTGACCTCTTACCTCTGATCTGTATCTATCTATGGTTACCATATATACATCCTCAATAATCCAGCGCTATTGTTCCGATAAATCTACACACAAGCGCTGGAAAACAGTAAGGGTATTTATCCCTAACCAAGTTACCTCCTCTTGGGTCCATGTTATCCAATCAGAAACGAAACGCAGACACTATCTGCGTAAACAACTCGACCAATCAAAACGCATCACTACCGTTGTTTATAGAAACAAACAGCGGCGACCGACTCACTCGATTACGATAAAGTTTGTAACACAATCAGCGTAGAAAACCTGACAGAAACTCAAAAGAAAGTTTTAAGAAGTCTGTACGAGAAGAAGGGTGTATTCATGTCCATCAAAACGGGTGGAGGTAAATGATTAAAATCCCTGTGCTACCAGGCGTCTGCGAAAGCCAAGATCCTGACACGAGAGTGCTTGTTATTTCACCCTTGATTTCAAGTGATCTCATTGGTTGTTAGAAAGCAAGCGTTTCGCTGAGTCATTGCGAAGGGAGGTAATTAGGTTAAGGATAAATACCCTTACTGTTTTCCAGCGCTTGTGTGTAGATTTATCGGAACAATAGCGCTGGATTATCGAGGATGCCATATATATTGCAGTGCACTCATTCAATAACATATCCACATGAGAAATCGAAACTAAATATGTCCGCAGAAGTGTGTGGCTTGGTTTGAACATTGACTGATCATGAAAACTTATATGAATGAAACACTTATATCAATGGTTTGTGTGGTAAAATATGCACTGATCAACTGATAGATGGTTTTGTGAACCAACTGGAATGTTTGAAAATAATTAATTTGGAATATTCAGCACGTCAACGTTTCAAACATTATCAACAACATCAATCAGATATATTACTTCCATATATTTAATCAGTAATCCATATTAATACTTGAATTTTTCAAGAATCTTTATCAGTGAGAATCCATGTCTAAATATATAAACAGGGTGACTCAAACAACACTGATGAGTACTGTGGAATAACTCTTCTCAATATATTTAACAACTTACTCAGGCATATTATCTACAAACAATTATCAACCTTCTAGCCATATAACTTGATACTTGAAACGACCTTTCTAAACCGTATCACCCGATACGAGGGACTTACAACAGTGTAAGTCCCTCCAGGTCGGTTGTAAGGAGACAGTTGTAAAGCCTGTTAGAGGGAATTATAATGATTGTAAACCCTGATATATTTGCTAAGATGACGGCTTGAAAGTAAAGATCTGAAGAAACTAACTTAGACTAATTTTGAAAAATTTCTTAAATTTACGACCAAATATGTACAGCAAATGTTTTGCAGAAAGTGCGTCTCGAACCCGTATCCACTATCACCTGGAGTAACTGAGCTAATGCCTTAGTCTACTGCGCCAACGGGGCAGACTAGTTTCACAGTACAAAAGCAAATCATAGAGCGCGGCTGTTAACAGGCTGATATCAGCCAAGGATCCTCAATATAACACTAGGGATCCTCAATATAACGTGCTGGCAGTTAAAAAGCCTGTTTTACACTTAAAAACGGTTGATAATATAGAGAAACCATTCTACCTCGGATATGGTAAGGTTGTAGACCCTGATAGTCAGGAAAAACCCTCGGATGCTTACACCACAACATATTATATGATTATTCTTATTGACTCTCTACGAAGAAATTAAATGTGGGATCACCTGCAAATGGAAAGACTTAGTAATAAAGTGAATAAAATGTTGACAAGTATGTATAAAAGTATACCAAGATACAGTACAGCAATGTCTCCTATATTTAACGATGATATATGTAGTGTAAGACTCTCTAGTACTGTAAGCGGTTTACAGGAACAAATAGATGAATTGGAAAACCACTATTTGGTATATATTTTGAAAATCAATCTAGGTCAAATCACACTAAACAGGACTAAACATAAGCCCCGAAAAGTTGATTTGAATCTAATGGCATAGATAACAATATTTAAGAAAATAATAGCAGACATTTTTTTTACGGTAAACTCTTTGGGTTTAGGTTCATCTTTTAAGGATAGTATTAACAGGCAGTGTTACATGTATACTGTGTTTTGACAGTATTCAGAACGTCTTGTTTGTCTGTCGGCTATTTGTAACAACCCGGATTGAATGTCTCAATGCAAAACATTTTCTTTCAGGACATTGAAAGTTTTGCATTCATATTCTATTGAACCTTCCACCTGTGAATATGAATAGTGAAGCTACCACTGTGTATGTTTCTATGTATGTGTAGTTGGTGTGCGCGATGCATGCTGGGGTTGATCTCAGGTCACGATGACATACCTGTGTCTCTCAACACGTCAGTAAAGTGAGGAATGGTCAGGGTAACAGTGAAGGGGTTTAGTTTGCATTGCTTACCAACAGACAAACCAGTACCCCTTATCTAAATGTCTTATAATTATAAGAGTTATGGGATAAAATACATGTTTTGAAAGGTTTTGTGTAATGATTGTTTCTGACTATATATAGAAGGTTTTGTGTAATTCTTGTTTATGACTATATGTAGAAGGTGTTGTGTAATGATTGTTTCTGACTATATATAGAAGGTTTTGTGTAATTCTTGTTTCTGACTATATATAGAAGGTTTTGTGTAATTCTTGTTTCTGACTATATATAGAAGGTTTTGCGTAATTCTTGTTTCTGACTATATATAGAAGGTTTTGTGTAATTCTTGTTTATGACTATATGTAGAATGTTTTGTGTAATGATTGTTTCTGACTATATATAGAAGGTTTTGTGTAATTCTTGTTTCTGACTATATATAGTAGGTTTGTGTAATTCTTGTTTCTGACTATATATAGAAGGTTTTGTGTAATTCTTGTTTCTGACTATATATAGAAGGTTTTGTGTAATTCTTGTTTCTGACTATATATAGAAGGTTTTGTGTAATTCTTGTTTCTGACTATATATAGAAGGTTTTGTGTAATTCTTGTTTCTGACTATATATAGAAGGTTTTGTGTAATTCTTGTTTCTGACTATATATAGAAGGTTTTGTGTAATCCTTGTTTCTGACTATATATAGAAGGTTTTGTGTAATTCTTGTTTATGACTTTATGTAGAATGTTTTGTGTAATGATTGTTTCTGACTATATATAGAAGGTTTTGTGTAATTCTTGTTTCTGACTATATATAGTAGGTTTGTGTAATTCTTGTTTCTGACTATATATAGTAGGTTTGTGTAATTCTTGTTTCTGACTATATATAGAAGGTTTTGTGTAATTCTTGTTTCTGACTATATATAGAATGTTTTGTGTAATTCTTGTTTCTGACTATATATAGAAGGTTTTGTGTAATGATTGTTTCTGACTATATATAGAAGGTTTTGTGTAATGATTGTTTCTGACTATATATAGAAGGTTTTGTGTAATTCTTGTTTCTGACTATATATAGAAGGTTTTGTGTAATTCTTGTTTCTGACTATATATAGAAGGTTTTGTGTAATGATTGTTTCTGACTATATATAGAAGGTTTTGTGTAATGATTGTTTCTGACTATATATAGAAGGTTTTGTGTAATTCTTGTTTCTGACTATATATAGAAGGTTTTGTATAATTCTTTTTTCTGACTATATATAGAAGGTTTTGTGTAATTCTTGTTTCTGACTATATATAGAAGGTTTTGTATAATTCTTGTTTCTGACTATATATAGAAGGTTTTGTGTAATTCTTGTTTCTGACTATATATAGAAAGGTTTTGTGTAATGATTGTTTCTGACTATATTATAGTAGGGTTGTGTAATTCTTGTTTCTGACTATATATAGTAGATTTGTGTAATTCTTGTTTCTGACTATATATAGTAGGTTTGTGTTATTCTTGTCTCTGACTATATATAGTAGGTTTGTGTAATTCTTGTTTCTGACTATATATAGAAGGTTTGTGTAATTCTTGTTTCTGACTATATGTAGAAGGTTTGTGTAAGTCTTGTTTCTGACTATATGTAGAAGGTTCGTGTAATTCTTGTTTCTGACTATATGTAGAAGGTTTGTGTAATTCTTGTTTCTGACTATATATAGAATGTTTTGTGTAATGGTTGTTTCTGACTATATATAGAATGATTTGTGTAATAATTGTTTATGACTATATATAGAATGTTTTGTGTAATAATTGTTTATGACTATATATAGTAGGTTTTGTGTAATAATTGTTTCTGACTATATATAGAATGTTTTGTGTAATAATTGTTTATGACTATATATAGAATGTTTTGTGTAATGGTTGTTTCTGACTATATATAGAATGTTTTGTGTAATGGTTGTTTCTGACTATATATAGAATGTTTTGTGTAATAACTGTTTATGACTATATATAGAATGTTTTGTGTAATGGTTGTTTCTGACTATATATAGAATGTTTTGTGTAATTCTTGTTTCTGACTATATATAGAATGTTTTGTGTAATGGATGTGTCTGACTATATATAGAATGTTTTGTGAAATGGTTGTTTCTGACTATATATAGAAGGTTTTGTGTAATGGTTGTTTCTGACTATATATAGAATGTTTTGTGTAAAGGTTGTTTCTGACTATATATAGAATGTTTTGTGTAATAATTTTTTATGACTATATATAGAATGTTTTGTGTAATGGTTGTTTCTGACTATATATAGAATGTTTTGTGTAATTCTTGTTTCTGACTATATATAGAATGTTTTGTGTAATGGTTGTTTCTGACTATATATGGAATGTTTTGTGTAATGGTTGTTTCTGACTATATATAGAATGTTTTGTGTAATAATTGTTTATGACTATATATAGAATGTTTTGTGTAATGGTTGTTTCTGACTATATATAGTAGGCTTTGTGTAATAATTGTTTATGACTATATATAGAATGTTTTGTGTAATGGTTGTTTCTGACTATATATAGTAGGCTTTGTGTAATAATTGTTTATGACTATATATAGAATGTTTTGTGTAAAGGTTGTTTCTGACTATATATAGAATGTTTTGTGTAATAATTGTTTATGACTATATATAGAATGTTTTGTGTAATGGTTGTTTCTGACTATATATAGTAGGCTTTGTGTAATAATTGTTTATGACTATATATAGAATGTTTTGTGTAATGGTTGTTTCTGACTATATATAGAAGGCTTTGTGTAATAATTGTTTATGACTATATATAGAATGTTTTGTGTAATGGTTGTTTCTGACTATATATAGTAGGCTTTGTGTAATAATTGTTTCTGACTATATATGGAATGTTTTGTGTAATGGTTGTTTCTGACTATATATAGAATGTTTTGTGTAATAATTGTTTATGACTATATATAGAATGTTTTGTGTAATGGTTGTTTCTGACTATATATAGTAGGCTTTGTGTAATAATTGTTTCTGACTATATATAGAATGTTTTGTGTAATAATTGTTTATGACTATATATAGAATGTTTTGTGTAATGGTTGTTTCTGACTATATATAGAAGGTTGTGTGTAATAATTGTTTATGACTATATATAGAATGTTTTGTGTAATGGTTGTTTCTGACTATATATAGAATGTTTTGTGTAATGGTTGTTTCTGACTATATATGGAATGTTTTGTGTAATGGTTGTTTCTGACTATATATAGAATGTTTTGTGTAATAATTGTTTATGACTATATATAGAATGTTTTGTGTAATGGTTGTTTCTGACTATATATAGAATGTTTTGTGTAATTCTTGTTTCTGACTATATATAGAATGTTTTGTGTAATGGTTGTTTCTGACTATATATGGAATGTTTTGTGTAATGGTTGTTTCTGACTATATATAGAATGTTTTGTGTAATAATTGTTTATGACTATATATAGAATGTTTTGTGTAATGGTTGTTTCTGACTATATATAGAATGTTTTGTGTAATAATTGTTTATGACTATATATAGAATGTTTTGTGTAATGGTTGTTTCTGACTATATATAGAATGTTTTGTGTAATTCTTGTTTCTGACTATATATGGAATGTTTTGTGTAATGGTTGTTTCTGACTATATATAGAATGTTTTGTGTAATAATTGTTTATGACTATATATAGAATGTTTTGTGTAATGGTTGTTTCTGACTATATATAGAATGTTTTGTGTAATTCTTGTTTCTGACTATATATAGAATGTTTTGTGTAATGGTTGTTTCTGACTATATATGGAATGTTTTGTGTAATGGTTGTTTCTGACTATATATAGAATGTTTTGTGTAATAATTGTTTATGACTATATATAGAATGTTTTGTGTAATGGTTGTTTCTGACTATATATAGAATGTTTTGTGTAATTCTTGTTTCTGACTATATATAGAATGTTTTGTGTAATGGTTGTTTCTGACTATATATGGAATGTTTTGTGTAATGGTTGTTTCTGACTATATATGGAATGTTTTGTGTAATGGTTGTTTCTGACTATATATAGAATGTTTTGTGTAATAATTGTTTCTGACTATATATAGTAGGTTTGTGTAATTCTTGTTTCTGACTATATATAGAATGTTTTGTGTAATAATTGTTTCTGACTATATATAAAATGTTTTGTGTAATAATTGTTTCTGACTATATATAAAATGTTTTGTGTAATAATTGTTTATGACTATATATAGAATGTTTTGTGTAATGGTTGTTTCTGACTATATATAGAATGTTTTGTGTAATTCTTGTTTCTGACTATATATAGAATGTTTTGTGTAATTCTTGTTTCTGACTATATATAGAATGTTTTGTGTAATAATTGTTTCTGACTATATATAAAATGTTTTGTGTAATAATTGTTTATGACTATATATAGAATGTTTTGTGTAATGGTTGTTTCTGACTATATATAGAATGTTTTGTGTAATTCTTGTTTCTGACTATATATAGAATGTTTTGTGTAATGGTTGTTTCTGACTATATATGGAATGTTTTGTGTAATGGTTGTTTCTGACTATATATAGAATGTTTTGTGTAATAATTGTTTATGACTATATATAGAATGTTTTGTGTAATGGTTGTTTCTGACTATATATAGTAGGCTTTGTGTAATAATTGTTTATGACTATATATAGAATGTTTTGTGTAATAATTGTTTATGACTATATATAGAATGTTTTGTGTAATGGTTGTTTCTGACTATATATAGAATGTTTTGTGTAATTCTTGTTTCTGACTATATATAGAATGTTTTGTGTAATGGTTGTTTCTGACTATATATGGAATGTTTTGTGTAATGGTTGTTTCTGACTATATATAGAATGTTTTGTGTAATAATTGTTTATGACTATATATAGAATGTTTTGTGTAATGGTTGTTTCTGACTATATATAGTAGGCTTTGTGTAATAATTGTTTCTGACTATATATAGAATGTTTTGTGTAATAATTGTTTATGACTATATATAGAATGTTTTGTGTAATGATTGTTTCTGACTATATGTAGAATGTTTTGTGTAATGGTTGTTTCTGACTATATGTAGAATGTTTTGTGTAATTCTTGTTTCTGACTATATATAGAATGTTTTGTGTACTGGTTGTGTCTGACTATATATAGAATGTTTTGTGTAATGGTTGTTTCTGACTATATATAGAAGGTTTTGTGTAATGGTTGTTTCTGACTATATATAGAATGTTTGGTGTAAAGGTTGTTTCTGACTATATATAGAATGTTTTGTGTAATAATTGTTTATGACTATATATAGAATGTTTTGTGTAATGGTTGTTTCTGACTATATATAGAATGTTTTGTGTAATAATTGTTTATGACTATATATAGAATGTTTTGTGTAATTCTTGTTTCTGACTATATATAGAATGTTTTGTGTAATTGTTGTTTCTGACTATAAATAGAATGTTTTGTGTAATTGTTGTTTCTGACTATAAATAGAATGTTTTGTGTAATGGTTGTTTCTGACTATATATAGAATGTTTTGTGTAATGGTTGTTTCTGACTATATATAGAATGTTTTGTGTAATGGTTGTTTCTGACTATATATAGAATGTTTTGTGTAATAATTGTTTATGACTATATATAGAATGTTTTGTGTAATAATTGTTTATGACTATATATAGAATGTTTTGTGTAAAGGTTGTTTCTGACTATATATAGAATGTTTTGTGTAATAATTGTTTATGACTATATATAGAATGTTTTGTGTAATGGTTGTTTCTGACTATATATAGAATGTTTTGTGTAATAATTGTTTATGACTATATATAGAATGTTTTGTGTAATTCTTGTTTCTGACTATATATAGAATGTTTTGTGTAATGGTTGTTTCTGACTATATATAGAATGTTTTGTGTAATAATTGTTTATGACTATAGAGGGGCTGATGTGATAAGTGTTTTAATGATAACTGGTCAACTATAATAATTGTACAGTAGAACACAGATGTAGCATATATCAGATGTGTGATTTCCTTCTATTCTAGTAGTTTATCATATATTGGATTTACAACATATAAATTACACCGAGGCTAAAAGTAATATATAAAGTAGTATATATACTTACCAAGAAACGTCATTGAACATCTGAAGATCATCAGTACGTGTTGTAGCTCTGAGTGAAAGGCCAGGGAGAGATCATCTATTGAAATCTTGTGTTCTGCAATGATACAAATTCGCATTCACTTCACCTCTTCAGTAATACTTTCTCAGGGTCAAAAGTGACAAAAAGATGAACATGTAACTTGCTTTAGAGATGTGATATGATAAATATGGCGACTCGAACCGAGAGGATGTTATGAAAGGGATGGGATATAATCTCTTGTTTAAAATTTTGAATTAAATCGGGTTGCATACCATTTAAAGGTACATCCATTGTGTTTCATAAAATTTGATTTGGCTTTAACACACCATATGTGATGTTTACAATACAAACAAATGCACTCAGCTTGGATGTTCATCCCCAATCGCCAAATATATCATAATTACTAGTTTCCAATTAAAAATCGAGTAACATCATTATGCATGTGCAGAAACCGAAAGTGCACGTCCTATTTACATGCATAGTTGTTATATGACCTATTAAACATTATAAACCCAAATTTGTTATTTTGTGTGGTTTAAATAAGAGTCCAAAATTACGTTTGACTCATTGGCGCGCGCCACACGCGGTGCATTGTCCGGTTTTCGATCAGAAATCGATACTTTTACCGTCATATCGTCAATATACTAAGTCGAGTATCATCAAAATGGTAGTTTTCGGTAACAGTTGGTACTTCTCGATAAAGTAAGACCATTTATGACGTTTGGCATATTTGACCCCCAACAACACAATGGATGTAACGGATATCGTAAAATCGTTTTTGCTTATGCTTGTCAGGTGTAAAGTGCAGATAAAACGACCATTGCTTGAACGACATGTGCCTATCAGCTGGCAGAAAAGATTGTTTGGAAGGCTGCAAACTTGAAAGGTATGGAGAGTTTTGTCAGTAAATATCCTCTCTTCACTGTTTATGCGACAAAGCTTCAGGGAACTGTACCAGCTGTATCTCAGGATGGTATGGACCAGAATGTGGATCTCGCTGTAGCCCGGGTTGTATGGATCAGAACTGTCACAGGAACGGTACCTGTGTTGATGGCTGTACAACTGGATCATATGGAGAGAGATGTGAGCTGAAGTGTTCTCCTCACTGTGTGTCTGGGTGTGATAAGATGTCAGGAGAGTGTGTCCAGTGTGAAGCAGGTCGGTATTGTTCAACCTGTCAGTCCCAGTGCAGTGCTGGATGTGCAGGGGTTAACACAGACTGTGACAGAGACGGAAGTTGCAGTGAGGAATCATAACAGGAGAATACACCACGGGATGTCACAGTGGCTTCTACGGTGAAGGTTGCGATATGATGTACGAGAAGTGCACAGACGGAGTCTGCGAGGTTACAACAGGAGAATGTAGAGAGTGATGCCAGCGAGGCTACTATGGGTCCTTTTGTAGCCAGAAATGTGTGGACTGTAAAGATGCTGACTGTGACAGGAACACTGGGAAATTAAAGGTGATCAATACATGTCCTTTATTAAAAAATTGTAGAAATGTCAAATGTAACACCAGTTGATGTATGTAGTCGAAAATGTAAATATCCCGATAACATATACTCGACAAGTAAAAAGTGAATAACAATATAAACACAAAAATCATACATTTTCAGGAACACAGATGCCGTACATTATAGGAGGAGGAGTGGTATTCGTTGTCGTAGTGCTCGCTGTCATGATGGCCTGCTGCTTGAAAAGGTTAGTATCTCAAAGGTTCAAGCAAATAGCAATGGCAGGGTGTATTAATCTACATCTGAAAAACATAGTTTCTTGGTTAAATGAGTTGTTAGAATACATTGCGTTTACAATTAGCAGAGAAATAAATACATGCGTTTATTTTTCAGAATGCGGGACATAATGAAAGATGGCGTGGCTACAATCGGTCAGAATACTGCAGTGCACTTTGTACCAGGCCATGGTACTCAGCTGAGGTCGATAGATATAGGAAGTGCTGAAACCAATGCTTGTGGATCTAACCCTGATGACACCTACAACCACCTGTTCGACATCCAACTACCAAAGGCTACCTTCTCCCTAGCTCACGATGATCTTGAAACAGCTTCCGGCTACTGTGCTGTGCTCCCCTTGTTCCGTGGCCTCTCTGGTCAGTGTATCAATGAAAGTGATGACGGGAGCAGTGGAGAACATGGTGGAGGGAGCGATACTGAATGTAGCTTGATCTCACTCTGTGATGTGAATGGATTTGATCAGCAGGATATGAAGATGGAAAAAGTTAATGCAATTGATAAACAAAATCAACATCGAAAACCAGTCCAGATAGTGGTCTTACGACATGTCGAAGTAGACTGTATTCCAGAACAAATCAAGATTGAGGCCTTAAAAACTGACAAAGAACGACTTAATCTAGAACAGAATCAGATTGTGGCCTTACCTACCGAAGAAGAACGACTTAATCGAGAACTGATCAAGAATGTGGATATACCTACTGATGATGAAATACTTAATCAAGAACCGAATCAGATTGTGACCTTAACCTCTGAAGAAGAAGGAGCATGCGGTGGCGTGCAGTTGGAGGATGAAGATGAGACCACAGTGGGGAGCGTGGTATCAGACGGATGTCCAACTCTAAGTATTGCTAAACAAGAAACAGAGGGAGACGATCTGCCTGCAGCGAAGGACGGCAGAAATGTCCTTACTTCTGATGAGGAAGATTTGGTGAAGGAAGACGCCTTGGTGCAGCTATCAGATAGAGGAAAACACGAGGTACCAACAGAACAAAGTACCAAACAATATGTTGAGGTTAAAGTTCTGAAACATGTTTGAATTATTATTCCCGTACCATTTATAGGGATTGTATTTTCGTTGAACATTCATGTAAATACATGATCGTATCATGTAAACTTTTCATGTTTTGATCAAGTATTTTCTATGCAGATATTATAGCATGTCTATCAGAGGATTGCAAAATCACAAAAATGCAGTGTTTACAACTATATAGAGTGAAACTGTTAATAACAAAACCAGTTCCAAACTTTCAGAGGACTTTTTTTTATTAAACCTGCATAAAAGATTGTAGTTCGATCAATTTATCTGCATGTTACATGTATATACGAGTGACTTTTGTAACATGCAACTCGTGTAAATACAGTGTGTGATTCTTGTAATATTGGTGATTTTAATCTACTATGATTGTTTTTGTCTTCCTGATATGACGCTTGGTTAATTTGATAATATTACAGAAAAGTAGTTGCAATGTCAGTTTCCACTGCGGCAAAAAATGTTTCGAGAAGAACTATAAACAGTACAATGAGACAAACAACTTCTGAGAACGCAGAACGTGACTTCATTGTTGTATTGATAATTCATTTTAATTATTATGAATTTTGCATATGATTTGTAAACTTTGTTAATAAATAAATAACATAAACTGACCATGTGAAACAAATTGTCAATTTACCAAGTCTGATATATATTTTTATGCATGTTTACCAAGGCCGATATATATATTTTATGCATGTTTACTAAGGCCGATATACATTTTATGCATGTTTACCAAGGCTGATATATATTTTATGCATGTTTACCAAGGCTGATATATAGTTTTTGCATGTTTACCAAGGCCGATATATATTTTATGCATGTTAACCAAGTTAAATATTAGCAAGTTAAATATTAATAGTGATATTGTGTTGCTTGTATAACTGTGGTTATAGTTGTATTGATAATGCATTTTCATTATTATGAGTTTTTTGTATAATTTGTGAATTTTGTTAATAAATAAATAACTGAAACCGACTACTTGAAACAAAATGTCATTTACCAGTGACAGATTTTATTTATCTTTATGAATCTGAACAACGCGAGAAGGAGAAGGTTACCAACGTTGAATAACTTGTTCCTAATCTATTTCATCATTTATGTTTAGATGTATCAAAACAATCAGGTTCTTCCAAAAAGGGATGAGTACTAGTTAATCCTAAGTAGACTATTTGATGACGAATGTAGGTAAACTTTAGAAAGCTGGACTAACACTTTCATTTACTTTAGAAGTGACATTGAGTGTAAAACGTCAGTGATTCATCAATATTTGTGTAATGAAAACTGCAACTTCATTGGTTCTTTCGCGTTGAGGGTAATTTTTCTCTTTATTGTGATTACACCCTTCAATTGGTGATACTTGAAATAATCCTTAAAACATGACGGCATCCGCATTTAGTTCAAGATGATAAGAAAATGAAAACTTGAAACTGATACATTTCAACATTTTTCTTTTTCTGTTTAATGAATACATTCAAAATTATTTAATTTGGTTATATTTGGGATAAAACTTCTTTCAATAGTACACAGAGAATTTCACCCAAGTGTCTTCTGATATCAAATATATCAACACAATTTGATTGAAATTACACATATCCGAGGCTTGCCGAGGATATTTTTACTTTAATCATAGAGTGTTGATATGTTTGATGTCAGAAGACACGAAGGTGAGATTTTATTTATCATTCAAAATCATTCTTCAGAAGAATGACATATGTGAAACACAAAACTGCCATCAGCAGTGATCTTAGTGAGATCATAACATTGTGACGTCAAAAGCATTATGGCATCATATCATTGTTACGTCATCAATATTGTGACGTTGTAGCAATGTCAGCAGTGTTCTCAGTGATGCCAAAGCTTTGTGATGTCATTAACTGGTGATGTAAAAGGATTATGACGATTTGATTGTAGCGATATCTACAATGTAGATATCACTTGATCTCACACAAACGATATCTACAGTGAAAGCCAGTTTTGGATGATAAACATTAGTGCAGACCAGTGCTATGAAGATCTGTGTGATCTAAATGGAACCTGCAGCACTACAGGACAGGACAGGACAGGAATGTCAGAGATGCCGAGAAGAAGTCTGTGAAATGATAACAGGAGAATGCACCAATGGATGTCAGAGTGGCTTCTACGAGAAGTGCACAGACGGAGTCTGCGAGGTTACAACAGGAGAATGCACCAATGGATGTCTGAGTGGCTTCTACGAGAAGTGCACAGACGGAGTCTGCGAGGTTACAACAGGAGAATGCGCCAATGGATGTCAGAGTGGCTTCTACGAGAAGTGCACAGACGGAGTCTGCAAGGTTACAACAGGAGAATGCGCCAATGGATGTCGGAGTGGCTTCTACGAGAAGTGCACAGACGGAGTCTGCGAGGTTACAACAGGAGAATGCACCAATGGATGTCGGAGTGGCTTCTACGAGAAGTGCACAGACGGAGTCTGCAAGGTTACAACAGGAGAATGCACCAATGGATGTCAGAGTGGCTTCTACGAGAAGTGCACAGACGGAGTCTGCGAGGTTACAACAAGAGAATGCGCCAATGGATGTCAGAGTGACTTCTACGAAAAGTGCACAGACGGAATCTGCGAGGTTACAACAGGAGAATGCACCAATGGATGTCTAAGTGTCTACGGTGAAGGTTGTGATATGACGTGTTGGAAGTGTACAGACGGAGTCTACGAGGTTACAACAGGAGAATGCACCAATGGATGTCAGCGAGGATACTATGGATCTTTATGTAGCCAGAAATGTGTGGACTGTAAAGATCAGGACTGTGACAGGAACACTTGGGAATGTACAGGTACATATGTACTGGTCAATGTAGATATAAAGGCACTTTATCATCCAAAACTTGCTCCAGAAGTGGATATGCTATGATGATATAATGCTTATGATGTCACAATGCTATGATCTCACTGAGCTCACTGCTGAAGAAGCTGAATGGCAGGTTTGTGTTTCAGATGTGTCAGTCTTTGGCTATTAATTGTTGAAGAATGATTTTGAATGATAAATAAAATATCACCCTCGTGTCTTCTGATATCAAATATATCAACACTCGTTGATTAAAGTAAAAATATCCTCGGCAAGCCTCGGATAGTTGTAACTGTTATCAACTCGTGTCGATATATTTGATATCAGAAGTCACTTGGGTGAGATTCTCTATGTATAATCACTGTTTGTCAATATGAGCATTAAAAGAACAATTTGAGAAAACTGCATTCATAACAAGTAAACAGCAATGTATCAACTGTTAGTTGTGATGTGTTTTCAGAGGAGAGTGGAGTACAGTACTGGGTGGGTGGAACTGTCGCTGTTGTCATCATTGCAGCAATGCTGGTCTACATGTCATTTCGTATGAAACGGTCAATGTTCTATCAGATATATAACAAATTTAAAAATAAATGGTGAAACGTTTATTTAGGTTGTTTAAAGTAATGATTTCTGTTCACATATTTTTGAAAGCGTCAGGATATAACGAACGACGTCGACACATTTGTTTTCTCTGCAGGATGCACGGTGTAATCTACGATGCTGTGAAGTGGAGGAGACGTCCTCTATCTGTTGTACAAGATACAAGTCCTGGTGTTGTACATGCTGCATGTCCTGTTGTCGCTCCTGGATACGCTGCAGTTGATGACGAAGTGACAATAACACCTCAAATAGTTTGCCTCCGTCCTATCAGACAAACCAGCTACATCCGATCTAGACACAGTGGAGACTCTACAGACAATCTTCAGATACAACCAAAGGCGGCAGCTGCTCCACCTTCAGACAGACGACTGCACGACGTTCTACGAGGCTCTGATGAGTGGTCGGATAGACCAGACAGCTACGTGCTGCCTAATTACATAGAGATAAACGAGGATCTCATGGTCCCCCTTCCACAACCCTCTCAAAGAGCTGAAGGACCCGCCCCAGTCGTCAACAACTCCTCATTCTCTGTTGTAGCTGATGTACATGTACAGGTGGAAGATCCTGATGATGGAAATGCAAATGGAGGCGACATCAACATTCCTCTTATTGCCGAATGTTTTCGGAACACTGAGACTGAGGACTCGGCATCTGACGAGGAACCCAGACCTGATGTAGAGAATTACGACCATCCATTTAGAGACGACTATGAGCAGTCTTAGTTAGTGGTTCCATTGAAAATGTGCACGACATCGAAAAACTATAGAAGTTCTGACTACTTATTTTTCAATCTAAAAACCTGAATTCGTGTCTCCGGATGTCTTTACCTATTGAGATATGCATTGTAGATTTAGACTTTATTGTCACTCTTAAAGACACAGTAGCACAGTGTTTACATGTCGAAAATATTCAAATTTGTCATTTATAATACATGTTTATGCAGAACTAAATCTCAAAATCCTTGAAATGTCTGAATATGTGCTTACCCTGTGGCATTTACTTATTTTAAACATTATTTTTAACTTTGTGACTCGAAGGCCCGTTAAAAGAACCACACGGGTCATCCCTAGCAACTTTGTTCGTCTCCTTTTCAAGATGTGAATGCTATTGTTTTAATCTATTTATTATAATATCCATTTCATATAAACTCATGTTAAGCATAAATCTGTGTTCCCAGATGATGATATAATGGAGTGATCTTTTGTTACTAAAGTTAGAAAATCATCTGAACAATCAAGGTTCAGAACTCCGAGTTGGATATTAATTATTATGAAAGCGCATTACTGCCAGTATTGGGAAAAGTACAAATAACATCTATTTAGATGATAGTTAGTAGATGATAGTTTTGTTCTAATTAGATGATAGTTTGTATTACTGTCAGTAGTGGGAAAATTATACATAACATCTAACTAGAAAATTATACATATCATATAAGTACATGTAGATGATTGTTTCATCTCATTTGATGATAGTTTAATCTAATTAGATAATATATTTGTTCTAATTAGATGATAATTTCATCTAATTAAATGGAAGTTTCTTCTAATTAGATGATAAGATGGTTAGAATTGAGATTTGTGGATAACTATTAATATATTTGGTTACGTTGTAAAAACGTAGGCGACCATTACCATCAATTCGAACTGTGTTTTTACAGGGAAAATGAAAGAACACACATCTGTGTGAACCCTGGATACGGGGAAATCTCGTTTTACTGTAAATGTCAGCTGTAGAATACTTTATTTAAACAAACTCTTTCATAATGGTTTCCATATTCCCGCTACATGTTGTAAACTGAAACAAAAGTTGAAAGATGACATGCATCAACAACAAGATCATAAATACACCTGTCAGAACTTTTTCAGTTTCAACTCCTCGTATTAAATCTATCCTTCTTGAAAATCAGTTGTATCGTGTTCCGCAGTGAGAGCTCACCTTGGTATGTCCTTGAGTCAGTTTTATTGCTCTGAAGTGCAACAGTGTATGGATTTGCTTAGCATTACTTAAAGGGACACAATAATTTTGTAGATTTTAGGCACAATAAGAAACCCAGATAAGACACGGCCCTTATTAAAGTAACGTGTTCCTTCTTTTTTGTTTTAATAACAAGATTTCAACTGTTAAATACATTAAACTTAAGTCCGGCCATTAGAAGATGCAAATATGACTTCGTTTCCATACAACTGATTATAATCCTTCAGATTCAATGCTGCTTCTCTATGGAATCCACTGCCTCATGAACTCATATGTGCTTCATCTCTAACTGTGTTCATGTTCCACCTTAAAACTCATCTTTTCAAACGCTATTATTAAACTTATATTAATCTCTTGCTGTGTGTATATATAGAGCTTATTACCCGAGGAAGTGTGTCATATAACTTTTACGAAACGAGTGTGAATTTTGTTATTGCCCGAGCGAGAGCAATCGGTTATACATACATTTGCACGAGTTTCGTAAAAGTCATATGACATACTTTCGAGTGTAATAATTTCTTTATTACCCATTTTATTCCATCTGATTCGCGTAAATTTAGCCATGAAACGACCCACTTCCCTTGCGACAGCAAGCTACAGTGACGTCAAGAACAATCGTTTAATGACGTCACATACGGAAAGTCGTGATGAAACAATTTTTGCTAAGCAAACGTGATATATGCACATGTGCTCATATCAATAATATTAACTCGGTTATTTTCAACCATATGGGTAATCTTACCTCCTATACATAAATCATTGAAGTGAGAGGGAAAATTAATAAGTGTTAAGATAACTAGATCTGTGTGTTATATTCATATTCAACCATGTCATATATTAAAACTGGTCTGAATTAAAACAGTCTTGTAAAAACTAGATGTAATCATACGTTCCCAAATCCGTCAATATATATTGTAAATTTAAAATGTAAATCAGAAAATTTAAAACAAGATTGAAAGGAGATTTGAAACTAAGTACATTAAATACTATTTCATATTTGTAATATTACAATAGTTCATTAACATGTTTTACCCTGGTCTGTCTATGTTCAATGATTGTAGTACTTTCTTACTTCTCATACTTTTCTGTTTTTATAAATTATTTGTTAAAGGTACATCCATATTGTTGTTGGGGGTCACATATTCCAAACTCCGCATATGGCTAACATACTGCGCAAGAAGCATTAAATATCTATTTAACTCACTCCTAAATCTTTATGCCTCAATCTTGTTAAAACAGAAATCAATATCTCTGCATAGCTGCATTACACTTAACGAGGGGTGCAAGTGCATTTATATCTGCCACATGTCATGTGTCACGTATTGTTTCCTGCTCGGTGCTTGACTACCTAAGTATGTTTGCTTCATATTGAAACCAGTCGCTTATCAGTGTTACTTGACTGAATTGTGCTCCGAGTATATTTCATTTAAAATAAATAATTTGAATAAAGTTTTCTCAGATATGTGTTGTGCTTGTCCAAAACATCATTTGCAAGGCGTCAACGAACTTGAAACTTTTCTATGAACAAGCAATAAGGATTTTTTTCAAAATAATCACAAATCATCACATATTGGTGGTAATATAAAACTGACTAAAGAGATTATGTTTGGAGCGGACTTATATCAGAAAGGTATACTATTCGTCTCCTACTTTTTTTAACGAAGACACTATTTACCTGGGATATAATAACAGTCAAATACGTATCCAAGATGATATGTCAATAATTTTGTTTAGAACATTTAAAACATTAATCAACAAGGGATGTGGTTCTGTAAAGACATAAAGTCTTGTTTTTGTATTTGTTGCAACAAGAGAATAACAATGAAGATAAGATATGACAGAACACAACTTAATAAATTATGTGCTTCTAAACTTATTTCTAGCCTAATCTATTAGTAGACTTTATAAATAACGTGCTTTTAAACATTTGTGTTTTGTTTTTTTCTCTAGACGAATACATCACTACACTTAATGTTTTGATTCTCAACTATATCGATACACATATATCACTAGACTTACTGAATGATGTGCTTTTCTGCTGTTCTCGATACGAATCTATAATAAGACTGAATAAACAAAATGCTTCTTATGACTTCTCTATACAAATATTTCAATAGCTTTAATGAAATATGTGCTTCTTAACCTTTCTCTGGAGGAATATATCACAAGACTTTATAAGTAATGTGCTTCCTAAATGTTCTTAAGATGGATATAGTACTAAACTAAATACATATTGTGCTGTTAACTTTGCATGTCAAAGCACACACACACACACACATACATTCCAACTAGAATCAATATATGATGTACTAGATATTGTATGTAGATGGCTCATCACATATCTTGGTACCAGAATAAAAAAAATAGTGCTCTCCTTAACATTTCCCTACATAATTACATCCACAATATTAAAAACTGAAAAATATATAATGTGATTCTTGACTATTTATCTATGTTCACATGTAAATATAACGTTGGTCCATGTTGTTGATAATTCATTGAGAACGTAAGGAGATGATGCAACTATGTGCCCTATCAAAGTCATTTATAATACTATATTGAGAGTGTTGGTTGAATATGTACATAGTGTCCAATTAACATATTATTGGTCATATATGTGGATGTTTTTGTAGATTATGTAAACATTGTTTCGTTCCTATACTATCGACAATATTCTCTGAAGGGCAAAATAATCTTGTAGAAAATGTTATACATTTGAAAGTATGAAGAATAATGAATTTTTTTTATTTAACCAATATTCAACAGAATAGAGGATCGTATCTGGTGCGCAAGTGCAATAAGAAAAAGACAGAGAGAGAGAGACAGGGAGAGAGAGAGAGAGAGAGAGAGAGAGAGAGAGAGAGAGAGAGAGAGAGAGAGAGAGAGAGAGAGAGAGAGAGAGAGAGAGAGAGGGAGAGAGGGAGAGAGAGATAAATGTAGGACATGTCTGATTTGAAATTCAGATTTCAATTATAATTAGGCTATCTGAGACACGAGGCACTGCTTCTTAAACGTGACATCATCAGCGGCAACGGCACTGAGTCGCCACCTCAGTTGTAGGACAGTTGCTAGAAGCCTCAGTGTCTTGGGATCAGAACATATCGGGAAATGGTACTGACCAACAGACATCGGCAACTGTGAATATGGGCAACACAAATACGATGTTGGCAGTTACTTGACAGGTGTTAGGAGCTTTGTTTCAGATGAAAACTGATTCGCCATATCAAGAGTCGATGGAAGAGTGGGGGTTTACGGGCGGACAGGTGAAAGTATAGCCAGATTTTGTGTCAGGAATCACAACTGGGTGGTGGGGGGAGTGTGGTCTGAGCAGTCTTTGTGGCGACCAAAAGACAGATCTCGTTATTGTAAACGCCACTCTGGTGTTACATAGACCAGGTAGTGAGACCAGTTGTCCTTCCATTGCTGCAGCTACAACAGCTATGCTGCCTCACAACATGTTGCTAGGATAGTGAATAACTTCCTCAACACTAAAATCTACAGACATGTCGCCCATAAATCACTTGTGGGACCACCTTGACAGGTGAGTTGGGAGTCGACAACCCGCCAACCAACAGACAACAGGTGGCTCAGGCACTCACTCGCGTCTTTTCCTGTATCAATGCCAGAGATTGACACACTCGGTATTAAACACTCAATTGGATGAATTTGGACACGTTTGTTATAAAGTTTCCGTTTTGTCCACATATCACATGAGATAACTGTAATTGTTTAAACCTTGTAAATTCATATCTTACACATGCTGAAAAGATTTGTTGATATGATATCACTTTCAAAACTTTCATTGACTTTGTTAGTTTTATATAAATCTTAATCACAACCAAGGAAAATTATGTTATACCCGCCAATGTATGTGGAGATTTTGGTATAATGTGTTGTTATGTTCCCATACCGATGTAATTCTATATGGATTTGTTGGTGGTGGAAGTAACTTGCATAGCAAATCATACGGGTTTAAACTTGCTATTGTATTAACATTAATCTCTGAGTCTAAGGAGTTGACATTAATAACACAATGACGAATTTTTTGAATGAATAAAGGACAAGTAATTTTAAGTTTATAATGATATTATCTTCAATCGCATAACTTGCTTGACTAAAAAAACTAAAACTTAAAATGCATTAATCACTGAATCCGATACCAAAATTATCAACAGCTTAAACAACACATCTTATTCTATTTTTGATGATTATCGTTAGAAGCTGTTGTTATTATACTTTTTATAAACCTCTGGTGACGTCATCCCTTTGTTAAGCACCGTTCCGTAACCTAGAGGTAGGACCTTGGCGACATCAAGTTAGGTCTATCTGGGATTTAAAGACTTAAGACGAGGTCTATCTGAGATTTAAAGACCTCATATAAGGTCTATCTGGGATTTAAAGACCTCATATAAGGTCTCTTAATCACAGAAAGACCGCAAACATTAGTACTTGATTTTTAAACTAATTTCTTTTCAAATCTCAGACATTTCCCATCATAAAATCCATTTAATCTTAGAATTCTAACACTAGAAATTTACAAATATATCACTCGAAAGTCGGGGATCGAACCACTGGCCTTTCGGTTTGCAACCAAGTGTGCATACCATTAGGCTACGGAGCCAGTTGAAAATAGAATGATTTTTTCATGACCAATTGATTACACTATTTCATTGCCTCTTGTAAAATTGCCACTTTCTGTATTACTTATTTTCATTAATGTATTACGTTTTATGTGCAAAAAGTCTTGTAAATATTGAAATTGTGTTGTGTTTGGGATAACTTTGATCATGTTGACATTGGTCGAGCAGTTTAGTGTGCAAGCGTGTACATTTCAGCGTGCCGCACCCGATGACACGTGCACGAAAGCCATGAAGTGCACGTGAAAAATGCGATACGAGGCGTCCTTATACCCGGCGTCGCCTGAGATGACACATTTGTATTAACTGTCAAATTCTACGATACAGTATTAAATGAAAACATTTTCGCAATGTAGATTAATAGGGCTAATTATTACTGAAGATTATTTTTTAAACGAACTCAAATTATTTGAAACGGTGTTGCTTTATAATGAAACCATTTTGTCATTTTTATAGCGGGGTGGGGATATTTTTCAAATGTGAATTCTGCAGGTTTCTCCTTAAAAGTATATATTCCCTCAGTTTATAAGCCGGTTAAGGTCCTCAGACTCGGTCGCCCGCGGTCTATCTGCTCTACCTGACCCACCCTGCGGTCTATCTACTTGCACCAAGACCGAGTCTGAGGACCTTAACCCTTACTTAATTCCATTTCTAACATGACACCTTATCGAGTATTTGTGTAGATGAAATAAATATACATACATGAAGACGTAAAACTCACATTGGATCTAATCTCGAGAGTATACCATTGTGAGACATATTCATATTTAACATGAATGACATTATAAATAAGGTTAACAAAGAAATGAATTCGTTTTACCTTATTCCAAAACTATGCAAGTTGTTGTTTCACCGAGACATACACCATGACGCATATGCACCTCGCCTTAACAAAGGACAGGTATGATTCAGGTAAACACCGACCTAGAGGTACACTCGTTATTGATCTGCACACCTTGGTCTCTGCTGATAAGGGGTGCACAGTCTAGCTTGTTGAAATAAATATGTACAGGTACTTAAATTTATATCGGTTACACTGTCGGGAACACTTAGCGAAGTTAGTAAGGAGACTCATTGAATACTTGAAAACTTTGGTTGTATAGTGTTGGGAATGAAAGTCAGTGAATATTGGAATACTTGGGTATTATACAGTATTGGGAAGGAGATTCAGCGAATATTGGAATACTTGGTTAGTTCAGTTTGGGAAGGAGATTCAACTTGAATACTTTAGTATAATAGTGTATGGGAGCAAACTCAGTGAATATTTGAATAGTCTAGTAATACAATATTCGGAAGAAGACTTAGTGAAAATGTTTAATACTTTTACAGTATTGGGAATAAATATTTCTCTTAAAAATTATTTCTTTTAAAAAAGTCATTTATGCATTATACTTTTTGTTTATAAAAAAATTGGTGATAAAAGTCTCCAAAAGTAGGGTTTTGTTCACAGTAACATTTCAAAGTATGGTGACTCTGACAATTTAATCAACGTTCTTAACAAAATTATTATTTCTACAATGATATACAGAGTATCCAGGCGTTTAGTAATAGAACCCGAGAATTCTTCCGGTCATATTGATTGTGCTCTACTGATTTCTCAGGAAAGTGCTTACATAAGAAAAAACTATGAACAATTTACCGGCACTTCATCCCAGGTAGAAAGAATTGAAACGGTTCAAAGTCCAATCTATATTGATTACTCCAGATCTAGGCTACGCCACAGTACGTAGTGAAGCGATATTATGACATGCACATATATGCAGAGTGACATAGCTTGAATCATTCATAGTTTATAAAGGGTATAGTGAACACATCGACAGGGAATCGTTTGGATTGAGTTAGTGTTTGAGGGAAGCTTATTATTTAATGAATGATAGGCAAGGGGCAGTTTATTTACCTGATTTTGTTTGAACAATTGAAAGACCAATGGATACATTCATATGTTGGTTTGTGTTGAAGTTCTTCTTTGTTTAGGTATTGCACATCAGTCAGGTTACTTGAACTACTTCGAATGGCCATTATAATATGAACACCTAAGAATGGCCACTCGATTTAAATTGAACTCGCATGGCGTAACTGTAACATGATTGTTCGTTTTAGAACTCTTTATTTATTTAGAAGAATTATTAAGCCATTGCTAACAATTATTTACCTTTTTGTGATATCACTACATTTCAGAAAGATCAGCGTGCTACAGCGTCTTTAAGCCAACACAGTTCTGATAACCTCACATGATGTTAAGGGGTATACCTTTAAAAGAAAACAGTTATATTTACCTCAATGACTTAAAAAGCTGCAACTCGCGGTTAGGCAGTACCAGACATTATTTACCAAGGGTGGGCCGAAGCCAGGCAGTTGCTCTAGCAGGGTGAGGTGAAACACAAGAGGGTTGAACCGAAGCCAGGCAGTTGCTCTAGCAGGGTGAGGTGAAACACAAGAGGGGTGAACCGAAGCCAGGCAGTTGCTCTAGCAGGGTGAGGTGAAACACAAGAGGGGTGAACCGAAGCCAGGCAGTTGCTCTAGCAGGGTGAGGTGAAACACAAGAGGGGTGAACCGAAGCCAGGCAGTTGCTCTAGCAGGGTGAGGTGAAACACAAGAGGGGTGAACCGAAGCCAGGCAGTTGCTCTAACATGGTGAGGTGAAACACAAGAGGGTTGAACAGAAGCCAGGCAGTTGCTCTAACAGGGTGAGGTGAAACACAAGAGGGTTGAACCGAAGCCAGGCAGTTGCTCTAACATGGTGAGGTGAAACACAAGAGGGTTGAACAGAAGCCAGGCAGTTGCTCTAACAGGGTGAGGTGAAACACAAGAGGGTTGAACCGAAGCAAGGCAGTTGCTCTAGCAGGGTGAGGTGAAACACAAGGGGGGTGAACCGAAGCCAGGCAGTTGCTCTAGCAGGGTGAGGTGAAACACAAGAGGGGTGAACCGAAGCCAGGCAGTTGCTCTAGCAGGGTTAGGTGAAACACAAGAGGGGTGAACCGAAGCCAGGCAGTTGCTCTAGCAGGGTGAGGTGAAACACAAGAGGGTTTAATCGAAGCCAGGCAGTTGCTCTAGCAGGGTGAGGTGAAACACAAGAGGGGTGAACAGAAGCCAGGCAGTTGCTCTAGCAGGGTGAGGTGAAACACAAGAGGGTTGAACCGAAGCCATGCAGCTGCTCTTGCAGGGTGAGGTGAAACACAAGAGGGGTGAACCGAAGCCAGGCAGTTGCTCTAACAGGGTGAGGTGAAACACAAGAGGGTTGAACCGAAGCCAGGCAGTTGCTCTAACAGGGTGAGGTGAAACACAAGAGGGTTGAACCGAAGCCAGGCAGTTGCTCTAACAGGGTGAGGTGAAACACAAGAGGGTTGAACCGAAGCCAGGCAGTTGCTCTAGCAGGGTGAGGTGAAACACAAGAGGGGTGAACCGAAGCCAGGCAGTTGCTCTAGCAGGTTGAGGTGAAACACAAGAGGGTTGAACCGAAGCAAGGCAGTTGCTCTAACAGGGTGAGGTGAAACACAAGAGGGTTGAACCGAAGCCAGGCAGTTGCTCTAACAGAGTGAGGTGAAACACAAGAGGGGTGAACCGAAGCCAGGCAGTTGCTCTAGCAGGGTGAGGTGAAACACAAGAGGGTTGAACCGAAGCCAGGCAGTTGCTCTAACAGGTTGAGGTGAAACACAAGAGGGTTGAACCGAAGCAAGGCAGTTGCTCTAACAGGGTGAGGTGAAACACAAGAGGGTTGAACCGAAGCCAGGCAGTTGCTCTAACAGAGTGAGGTGAAACACAAGAGGGGTGAACCGAAGCCAGGCAGTTGCTCTAGCAGGGTGAGGTGAAACACAAGAGGGTTGAACCGAAGCCAGGCAGTTGCTCTAACAGGGTGAGGTGAAACACAAGAGGGGTGAACCGAAGCCAGGCAGTTGCTCTAGCATGGTGAGGTGAAACACAAGAGGGTTGAACCGAAGCCAGGCAGTTGCTCTAACAGGGTGAGGTGAAACAAAGGAGGGGTGAACCGAAGCCAGGCAGTTGCTCTAGCAGGGTGAGGTGAAACACAAGAGGGGTGAACCGAAGCCAGGCAGTTGCTCTAACAGGGTGAGGTGAAACACAAGAGGGGTGAACCGAAGCCAGGCAGTTGCTCTAGCAGGGTGAGGTGAAACACAAGAGGGTTGAACCGAAGCCAGGCAGTTGCTCTAACAGGGTTAGGTGAAACACAAGAGGGGTGAACCGAAGCCAGGCAGTTGCTCTAGCAGGGTGAGGTGAAACACAAGAGGGTTGAACCGAAGCCAGGCAGTTGCTCTAGCAGGGTGAGGTGAAACACAAGAGGGGTGAACCGAAGCCAGGCAGTTGCTCTAGCAGGGTGAGGTGAAACACAAGAGGGGTGAACCGAAGCCAGGCAGTTGCTCTAACAGAGTGAGGTGAAACACAAGAGGGGTGAACCGAAGCCAGGCAGTTGCTCTAGCAGGGTGAGGTGAAACACAAGAGGGTTGAACCGAAGCCAGGCAGTTGCTCTAACAGGGTGAGGTGAAACACAAGAGGGTTGAACCGAAGCCAGGCAGTTGCTCTAACAGGGTGAGGTGAAACACAAGAGGGGTGAACCGAAGCCAGGCAGTTGCTCTAGCATGGTGAGGTGAAACACAAGAGGGTTGAACCGAAGCCAGGCAGTTGCTCTAGCAGGGTGAGGTGAAACAAAGGAGGGGTGAACCGAAGCCAGGCAGTTGCTCTAGCAGGGTGAGGTGAAACACAAGAGGGGTGAACCGAAGCCAGGCAGTTGCTCTAACAGGGTGAGGTGAAACACAAGAGGGGTGAACCGAAGCCAGGCAGTTGCTCTAGCAGGGTGAGGTGAAACACAAGAGGGTTGAACCGAAGCCAGGCAGTTGCTCTAACAGGGTTAGGTGAAACACAAGAGGGGTGAACCGAAGCCAGGCAGTTGCTCTAGCAGGGTGAGGTGAAACACAAGAGGGTTGAACCGAAGCCAGGCAGTTGCTCTAGCAGGGTGAGGTGAAACACAAGAGGGGTGAACCGAAGCCAGGCAGTTGCTCTAGCAGGGTGAGGTGAAACACAAGAGGGTTGAACCGAAGCCAGGCAGTTGCTCTAACAGGGTGAGGTGAAACAAAAGAGGGGTGAACCGAAGCCAGGCAGTTGCTCTAGCAGGGTGAGGTGAAACACAAGAGGGTTGAACCGAAGCCAGGCAGTTGCTCTAACAGGGTGAGGTGAAACACAAGAGGGGTGAACCGAAGCCAGGCAGTTGCTCAAGAGGGGTGTTAGACATAGAAATAACGGTGTAGTTTCAAATGAAGACATGGCATTTAACTACTGCTACATGCATGTTTACTGCCAGGCAAAAGAAAGTTCTCACCTCAGTTGGTTTTGATTAATTCAATATCTAAAAGAAATCAGATGCAGTTGTATATGACACGATACAATAATACTTATCTGCAGTTGTTTGAATGAATTAATTAGTGACTGATGTTAAATTTTAGTTAAAATATATTTGTTTAATGAAGACAGGGACATGAAATGAAATGTACACCAACATAACCCCTATCATGTTTAAACTGTTTTAAATGTGTGCAGAATCAGACACATTAATAAATTTACACAAGAAGAAATTTAGAATATGTATTATAATAGATGAGTACTATCTTTTGCCTGGCAGTTTATTTGGCACATATTATCTTTCCATCACCATGCATTAATATGATAAATGTTATTGCTATATGTTTGATAGATATTTAGTTACTAGCCTTATTATTCTCCAAGTGGAGAGTCTACTTGTTTAAATTGCTTATTTGTGAGGTCTCGTAACATCTCGCGCTATTTATAGTACAGTGATATACATTTAAACCAATATAGTTCTGATAATCTCACATGACTTTAAGTAATGAACCTTTAAACCAATATAGTTCTCATAACCTCAGATGTATCGAAGTGGTTTACCTTTAAACAACATATATTTCTGATAACCACACATGACTTTAAGTGATGAACCTTTAAACTAATATACTTCTCATAACCTCAGATGTATCGAAGTGGTTTACCTTTAAACCAATATACTTCTGATAACTTCACCTGATGTCTAGTGATAAACCTTTAAATTAATACAGCTCTGACAACCTCATTCACATTATAATAATGAGACAAAACTAAATGGAATAGGTGCTTTGTTTTCATAGTGTGTCGGTTTATCGGGATACAACTTGTTCTTGTAGTTACTATATGTTACAAATTCCTAAAGATTTCACAATAAAAAGCCAATGTATAATAATTGAGTTGGTATCCTGCAATAATGCTATGTTTTAAAGGAATTCGGTATAATATAATATTCATGTTTATGTTTTATCATTTGTATGTTATTCTCCAAGATCAGATCCCTGATTGATTTGATAACATTACATAAAAGTCGTTACAATGTCAGTTTCAATACAATGAAGCCAGGGTTAACTTTCCTGCCTATGTCTATATATATTTATGATAAATTTTACTTACAATAATATATATCTTGTACCACTGCGACTAGAAATGTTTGGAAGTTAAATCCAACAATACAGTTTTGTAAAACGACTAGAACTTCGGATAACCTATACAATGACTTTACAATGATTTACATTTGTGTGGATGATGAATTTTGATTATTGTGATTTGTTTTTAATATGTAAACTTTGTTTATAAATACATGACTAAACACATCTATCTTAAAATTGTCATTTCTATTATTATTTCAACTTTTTTCCGTTTAGAAAGTCCATTTACTGATATATCTGACATCAACATATCATTTTGAGTGCTTAACGTCTTACTGATCAGTGGATATTGAGTGTCAACCAAATAGAATAGTTGACATTCAATCTATCTTTAGTTTCAGTAGAAATGCCTACGACCCACGCACAACATCAACAAATGAAACATGTAAATTCAAGGCATATTTCACATACTTAGAGATAAGTCATAATCTTGATAATGATCATTATCTCATCATTAATGTACATAGATATATTCTCGAAATACTTATCACGTAAATCATTGTACACTTCACATTTATGATGAAAGTGAAATTCATTATCAACCTAAATCAATTACATACCTTACAATACGAAATTCACATGGAATGCGATCTCGTCTACCAATCTGTTTAAAGATATGTAGCTCATCAATTCCTACCGAGTAATTCTACGCTTTGCTTCTCTAGATTTTACAGTTACAAGAAAGGTTTCCAAATCATATGTAAATAAAATAGTTCCAACAAGATACACCCAAACTTTATGTCCAACTTTAGGCGACATTATACAAGCCTGTTTTGATACCGTTTCACTGGCATTTCCAGCAATCTTATCCAAACTCTAAATACTCTCATCTCTCCCATACTGGACATTGATGCGTTAGGGATGTTTAACATGTAACATTAACCTTAAATGTTTACATAATCATCTATATAATCTTTACACTGGCTAAGTGACCTTGTGTGATTGATGACACAAGGGAAGCAGCAGTTTGTTACCTATAAAGTTACCTGGTGAACTTATATACTATCTATCAGAAACACTATTTTTCTTTGAGTTGAATCCATTTGTACATAGCTGTAAACATTCCCAATAATGTAACGACCTTTTCCAATATTTATAGTTCAAACAATTGTTTCTCGGTCAATGAAATTGTTTCTTTTAAAATGAAAAGCATTGTTTGGTGCAATGTCTAAAATACACTTATAATTGAACATGAATTTTAGTTTAAGTAAATAATTAATATCTCAATATCTACTTTATAGTTACGCACATAAAACTGTGTTTGCAAAACTATACATAACTGTACATCATACATTGATTGTTTAAAGACAATTGGTCAAATCCACCAAACACTTCATAATTATAAAGAGTTAGAACCAATTTATGGAGAATTTGACATATGCATCGAGTTACATGAAATATGTTATCAACATATATAACGCTAAATAATCCAGATTAATATATAGCAATTTTTACAAATATACATCAAGTTACACATACGTGAAATATGTTCAATAACTTGGTTTAAACAATATTTATTCATGTATTCTCAACTACAGAGGGATCAGCAAACAGGGTTTACCCTCTATAAATGGCTCTCCCAAACAGAACATTAAAGCAGGATAATTACACCATAATTATCATCAAAATGTACACTGATGTAGAAAAGAACACAAAAAGTTTTTATTTATATAGAGAATCGTTTGCTAAGTGATACAGTATTCAGGTTGTAACCATTAACATAAAAGAAGCTGACATGGCGGGAATTTGTGGCAAGTGTTAGGTCACGTTGTTTCGACGTCTTTTTAGATTTTGTTTCAGGCGTAGAATAGATTTTAACTCAGAATGGTATGACTCATTGCTCAGTAAAATGTATATGTTGGGAGTCATGAGAAAATTTAAGATTTCCAGTAAAACCTCGATGAAACGGACATTGTTGATACTGTTGTTATTCAAGTTTTAGCATGAGTGTTTACACTTGCAAAATCATCTAATTTAACTATTGTGTAAATATCGTATGAATTCGTCCCGACATGTCTCTAATTACGTTCAGAATTATTTTCGACTTGTAATTGTATAATGTATTGCTAAATCAAATCTATATATAAGGAGAACTATCAACTTTAATGATTTCAAATAGAATCTCGTTTAAACAGACATTGTTGATACAGGTACAAAAAAAAATATGGTTATTTGATATTTAGCATGAGTAATTACACGTGCAAAATCATTGAAGTAGACTTTTATGTAAATGTCATATTAATTCCTAACAGGAAGTATGTCTCTATAAACGTATACTAGATTTTAAGTCACCATTGCTCACTAAAATGTATATGTTTTTGGAGAAATAAGAAAATTAAAAAATTCCAGGAGAGGTTCAATGAGAAGGCCATTGTTAATACTGTTGCCCACTAATTCGAGTTTTAGCATGAGTCTTTAAACTGGAAATAATCTGTGTTAATATCGTGAATGAATTTGTTACAGGATGTGTGTCTCATAACGCGTAGAATAGATTTATTCGTAATCGTATGACTCTGGAAAAAATATAACATTTTTAACAGCGTTTCTTAAATGGTCAGAGTCACCATACTTTGAAAAGTCACAATGAAACGTATTAGGGGTTCCTTAATAAGACCAGAAGAGCGTTTGCGGGACACCGCAAAAGCAGAGCAGCCCCGAAAACTTAGGGTCTTGCCTTTCCCTGTTCCGCCTTCTCGTCAGCATCAATAAAATGGGATTTTTTTAAAACAAAAACTTGTTCATCATTCGAGTTATTACTAACAAGGTTAATCATCACTTTTCACAAGTTTGTTCTTAAAACCTATTTCTGATTTCAAAATTGGATCAAAGGATTAACATGGCCTTAACCAATATATCTCATGACCTTGACCTTCAAGGTCGCACCATCAATGATCACTTTTCATTTTGTATAAAAGTCATGCAATGACTCAAAGTGTTCATAGTTAAAATAAGGCATATTCACAAAAGCATGCTTAAGTTGTGACCTCGCTGTGACCTTGACCTTTGACAGATGTTAGCGAAAACCTTATAAAATATTGGTCTTTCTCCATAGTTACATACCAAATAAGAGCCTGATAGCACACAAAATGTCTGAATTTTTTGTGTTTACAAGGATTTTTGTAGTGATTTCAGAACTCATGACCTTGACCTTTGACCTTGAATGTGAACATGTCAAAATAGTTTCCTAGGTGAATAGGAAAGAACCTATGTATATGAGCTGTCGATACCTCCTGTGAAAAAGTTATTTAGTGATTTCAGAACTGGTAACCATGACCATATCTCGTGACCTTGACCTTTGATCTTCAAGGTCACACAGTCAATGATCACTTTTCATTGTGTATAACAATCATGTAATGATTCAAAGTGGTAATAGTTGAAATAAGAAATTTTCGCAAAAGCACGCTTAAGTCGTGACCTCTCTGTGACCTTGACCTTTGACAGATGTTAGCGAAAACCTTATAAAATATTGGTCTTTCTCCATAGTTGATATACACCAAATAAAAGCCTGATAGCACAAATATTGTTCAAGTTATCGTGTTTACAAGGATTTTTTTTAGCGATTTCAGAACCCGTGACCTTGACCTTCGACCTTGAATGTGAACATGTAAAAAAAATTCCACAGGGGTAAAACTTAGAATTTCTGTATATGAGTTCTCAAAAGTTATAGTTATTACAAAACGCGGAGGCTGCAGCGACGGAGACGGAAACTGCACAAAAACTGATAATAAGAAACTTGTCATTTCGCAATATATAGCGTCAAGACCACGTGACCTACGAATTCGCCATTAACTTATAGCTAAGCGAAATATGTTCAAAAACATATGATAATGAATGTTATCAGTTATTACAAGAACATAATAATGTGTATAGTCAATATGAGTATTATATGCTACGGTCGGAAAACAACACTCTGCTAGGCTTAAATATTATTAATTGTATGACAAACAGGTGTTTCCTGCAATGCACATATATCATAACGCTAAATGTAAATGTTCAGTTGTTCATCATTTGTTTTTGAAGCCGGCATCTTATATCCGTTGCAAGGTCATGTCAGAGAGGCAGAAGGCTTATTATTTAATATACTCTCCTCGATAGTTAACAATATGCCCGATTATCCTAATCTGTCTAATTCCGACAACCTTCACACAGAGTAAGGATAGAGTTATCGCCGCTGTACCCTGTACCGAAACTCGCCACCAGGTGGTCAACCCTACGTCATCATTGCTTTTCTGTCGGCCATCAAGTCCACTTGTGTTTTTGGTGGCTCTGAATTTCGAGTATTAAATAACCTTTTCACTCACTTATTACTGCTTTCCTTTGCGTTTGCGTGTCGTTGCGGGACCTAGCTAATTCTGTCGAGTCAGTTAGCGTCTCTCTTCGTCGGTTACTTGTATTTTGTGCTTGACTGCAGTGACTCTGTCTACTGTTGTCTGTTTCAGCCCGCCCAGGTCGCACGTGCTTTTCCTGCCAGTTCACTTAGGCTGGTTAGCCTGGCTGGGCTTTCGGTAGACCTCCCGTCCACCGCCTGGCCGTGTGCGCTTGCTTTGGACAGCGCTTGCCAACGGTAAGGCGTGGCGCCTCTCTAGGCGGCCCGTTTGCAGCGCCTGGCGCCTGTAGCTCTAGCATCCTTTTGAAGTGGTTGGGGTTGGACAGCCGTCTCGGAGGGGTGTTACGGGGATGTTGGATCCTTACTCAGGTTTCTGTGGTGGGTGTGGGTCTCGGAAGTCCGCGCGCTTCGACCCACACTCGCTCTGTCGCCTGTGTCGCAATTTGTGCGGCGAGTTGGACAAGTGCAGAGAGTGTGAACACCTCTCACCTACGGAACATCGTGATTACCGCGCGGCTGTGAAGAAATCTGAGACGCAGCACAAGTTGAGGGCCGCCAGGCGGCCCTCCTCGTCCGCTTCCGCTACCGTCACCACGGGGTCCGCTGATGACGGCTCCCGTGGCTCCGACCTGGTCATTTCGGAGTATGTGACCGAGTTTGACCTCTCGGATCCAGGTGTGAGGTCCGACAGGAATTTATCACCAGTCAGACATGTTGGCGGTTCCCCTCCCTCGGGCGGGGTGGAACGATCTCCCGACTTGAGGTCCTCTCCTGACACTGCTTCCTCAACGAACCCTCGGAGGGCCGTCAGGAAGAAGGAGAAAAGGAAACACAAGAAGAAGAAGAGGTCGAGGATCTCCTCTCCTCCTTATTCTTGACCAGAGGAAACTGACGGACGACATCATGTCCTCAGTGAAGGATCTGATTTCTTCAATGTTCGTGGCAAGAGAAAGAGCTCATGCCAGGGTTGAGGAGGAGGATGTCTGTTTTCCTACCTCCCCTGTGGCGCCCTCCACTCCCAAGAGAAGGCGTGTGGTGGTTATTTCCCCGGGCGCCACCCCCTCGGACCACGAGTCCACGGCTGTTAGTGACCAAGAGGGGGGGGGGCGTCTGACTTGGGGGACGGGGCTCCCCAAGCGCATTCCACTCCTCTGACGGCCCCTGTGGAGGCGCCCGATCTGAAGGAGCGTCTGACAGCAATCGCTGATTGGTGTCAGGTTGACATCCAAGAGTTGGAAGAGGAATCTTCATCGACCAAGGCAGCCAGGCTGGAGACCTTCTGCTCGGAAGAGAAGGCGCCTACGCAGTGTCTGGTGGCGCTGCCAGTGCACAGGCTCCTTCAGGCGGCGGGCAGGGACTTAGACTCTAACGTTGCTGCTGCGGCTCCTGGTCGCCTCCTCCCCCCCCTTAGTTCTCACTGACAAGATCCGGTCTGGCCTTCCCGTTAATGGCAGTTCCTTATCTCTTTCCCCTCCCATCCTGGACGACGACATCCGTCGAGTTGCCGCCCCCTTAGTACCTCACCAGGTTTCAGACTCCCATTTGTCGCACCTGGACAAAGAGGCAAGGAGCATCCTTGGTCTGGCTAACCACGTGGCCCACGCTTGCCAGGCGATGGCAGCTTTCGCCAAGGAGGCGGGCATGGAGCAGGGGGCCAAGGCTCTCTACCGCGGGTTCGGTTCTGTCACTGGGAACCTAGCGCAGATGATGTTGTCCGCCTCCCGCATCTCAGCGGGGGTGACTAACCTCAGGCGTGATGGGTTTCTGGCGCGGACCAACCTTCCGGCGGAGCTCCGGAACCGCCTGAGGTCGGCCCCGGCAGGCTCCTCCACCTTATTCGACGGTCAAGTCGGGGAAACGCTCAGGCAGCGCCAGGAATGCCAGCAGCAAGAGCTAACCAATCGGTTGGCCTCTGGCGGACGCAGAGCATCGCCTCAGGGGACGACGCCCAAGAAGAGGGGAGGGGGCGTGCCCTCCTCTACCTCGAAAACTGGAGGCGTGTCCTTTCAGGGAAGAGGTCGACAGGATAGAAGTCGCGTCTTCAGTGCCGGCCCTGGTGACTGGACACCTCCGGACCTTCCACGGCAGGTGGTCCCGACCCTGGACGGTCCTGTGGGAGGCCGTCTCTCACGTTATGTCCCCAACTGGAGACAGTTGGATCTCGATCCTTTCGTTTGCAAGGTCTTGGAACGGGGTTTTCGTATTCGTGTGGCACGCCGCCCCCCGCTGACCTGTTCGCCTGTAGAGCGCGCGCTGGACCCAGATCTGCTAGCGCTGACCTTGGAACAGGTGGAGACTCTAATTTCCAAACGGGCGGTGGAGGAAATCCCGCACCAAGGCCTTTCTCCAGGCTACTACTCTCCGGTGTTCGTCCGACCGAAGCGGGAGCCAGGGAAATGGCGGCTGATCCACGACTTGAAGGAATTCAACCTCTCCTTCCTAGATCCGCCGCCATATTTTCGACTCTTGACAGTGCCGTCAGTGATGCGATTACTGGAGCCCTTGGACTCGATGATATCCCTAGACCTGCAGGACGCGTACCTGCACATTCCCATCTATCACGTCGATCGCAGGTACCTACGTTTCGTCTTAGCGGGTTGCCACTTTCAGTGGAACGTCCTTCCGTTAAGGATTTCATCGGCTCCGTGGCTGTTCACTCGCGTGACCCAACCCATCGTCCAATACCTCCACACGGTGGACGTTCAATTCGCAATGTATTTGGACGACGGGTTTGGTCACAACAGGTCCCCGTCTGTTCTGGAGGCTCAACGGGACTTTGTGATAGCGTTGTTCAGGCGGTTGGGGTGGCTGGTCAATCTGGGGAAGTCAGACCTGCAGCCCTCGACGTCCTTGGTGTTCCTGGGCGCCGCCTGGACACCGCTATCTACAAGGCCTTTGTGACCACGGAACGGATGGAACGTTACCGAGATCTCCTGGAGCTGGCACTTCGGGGGCCTCTGCCACTACGCCAGTGGCAGAGGCTGCTAGGCTTTCTGAGCGCGACTCAACACTTCACCCGAAGGGGAAGGTTGCAGCTCAGGCCTCTTCAGATCTTGGTAAACGTACATGTCCGGGAGAAGGCGTGTCGGCACGTGTTTTCCATTCCTCTGGAACTCAGACCGCACCTCTCCTGGTGGCAGCAGGAGTCCAATGTGTTGGTGGGGGTTCCCCTCAGGGAACCGCCAGCGACACGTCACCTATTCGTGGACGCCTCCTCCCAGGGCTGGGGGGCTCATCTCGATGCGGAGCAAACAGCGGGGGTGTGGTCGTCGACCCAAGTGAGACGCCACATCAACATCCTGGAACTGGACGCCATTCGATTGGTAATCAACCATTGGTCAGGTCAGCTGCGGGGGCAGGTTCTGTGTGTTCATACAGACAGCTCAGCGGCGGCCTGGGCCATCAACAAACAGGGGTCGACCAAAGCAGACTCTCTCCTGCAGTTGGTGATGGTGCTGTTTCGCCTAGTGGACAGTCTCGAACTCTCTCTCCGTGCGGTGCACATCCCGGGAGCCAAGAACGTCCTTGCGGACGCCTTGTCTCGCCCGGACAAGCCTCCTTCCACGGAGTGGATGTTGCACCCGAGAGTGTTCGAGAGTCTATGTCTGAGGTTTGGAAAGCCTCACATAGACCTCTTCACGACTCGGCTCAACCACCAGCTACCGACATACGTGTCTCCTGTACCGGACCCGACCGTGTGGGCTCTCGATGCGCTCGTGTTAGAATGGGAGGGGATGGTCGCTTACGCCTATCCCCCTCCTGCCATCCTGAACCTCGTGGTGGCGAAGATACAGGAGACGCGGGTGCTCCAGCTACTCCTGATAGCTCCACTGTGGCCAGCCAGAGCCTGGTACGTTCCCCTCCGGAGGGCTTGCCTCCTAGACCCGATCCCCCTTCCTCTAAGGTGGGACCTTCTGACGAGCAAGCCAAGCGGGCGGGTTCACGAGAATCCCCAGGCTCTACAGCTTCACGCTTGGTTTGTCTTCAAAGGGGTCTGACGGGGGCAGGGTTCTCCAAATCCGTTGCCGAGGCGGTGGCGACCTCCCAAAGACCGTCGACTAGGAATCTCAACGACGCTCAGTGGGGGGCCTTCGCGACCTTCTGCAGCAAGGAGGGGTACGACATCCAGGCAGTAACGGTCCCTCAGGTTGCTGAGTACCTGGTTTACCTGTGAGAGACGAGGAATCTCAAAGCCTCGTCCATCAACACCAACCTGACGGCGATTATGTCCGTTCTCCTGAAACGGGACCCCCAGGTGGACATCTCAGTCCTTAAGGACCTCGTTAAAACCTACCGGAACGTGGATGGGCGGAGGAAACTCAGGCCCCCAGAGTGGGACTTGGCGGTGGTCCTCAACCACCTCAATTTGGACCTCTATGAACCGTTGACGGAGACGACAGTCCTTCGCCTCACCATCAAAACGGCCTTTTTGGTCGCCATGGGGTCCGCAGCCAGGATCTCAGAGCTTCACGCTCTCCAAGCGGATCTCCTGCGTTTTGAGGTGGGGGACGGGGGTTCGGCCACTCTGGGGTTGGCGCCGGAGTTTGTGTGTAAGAACCAAACCGCCGACGAAAGGGGTAGGACTTTTTCCCTACCGTCCATTTCCGGTAACATAGATCCGACTGACGAGGAGAACCGCCTCCTCTGTCCAGTCCGAGCACTTCGGATCTACACCGAGAGGACCCGGACGCTGCGTCAGGGGAGAAGAAAACTATTCATCCCTCATTCCCAGACCAGCGTACGGGAATTAGACAAGAGACAATTAAGCGTCTACCTCCGTTCGGCGGTGCTAGACGCGTACAAGGCAGCGGGTCTAGACCCTCCAGCGAGGGCCAATCCGCACGAGATAAGGGCCATCTCAGCGACGATGGCCCTCCATAGCAACTTGGCGGTGGCGGACATCATGGCTGGCTGTTTCTGGAAGTCAGGCCTGGTGTTCGCCAACCACTATCTTCGAGACATCTCCAACGAGGGAACTTGGAGGGAATCAACCGGCTGGGGGCGCAGGTGTACGCCCAACAGCGAGTTCCTTCGGGCCCTCATCGCAGGAGTCACCCTCTTGCTCACTAATGTTTCGCCTCTCAATAAACCCGATGTTGATTCTTTTTGTGTGTCTGTTGTCTCTTATACCAGTTGGCGACTTCGGTTGAGGGCCTCCTCGCATAGCGAGGTTGAGCCAGGGCTAGTCCGATTGACTAGTGGGCCTCATGGGGGTCACTCTAGTTCGGCCTTGAGTCACCAACTGTCTTCCTGTAGGATAGAGCTTTATCGCCTTAGCCTCGCACCCACCTCCAGCAGTGGGATTCGGGCATATTGTTAACTATCGAGGAGAGTATATTAAAATAATAGTATGTTTTTGTCTAAACATCATTATTTATACTCACCGTCGATAGTTAACAGTCGTTAGCTCCCCTCCGGCCTCCCCTCTGCACGATCGGCTTTTTTCTCTGACCGTCAGAAGAAGCAATGATGACGTAGGGTTGACCACCTGGTGGCGAGTTTCGGTACAGGGAAGAGCGGCGATAACTCTATCCTTACTCTGTGTGAAGGTTGTCGGAATTAGACAGATTAGGAAAATCGGGCATATTGTTTACTATCGACGGTGAGTATAAATAATGATGTTTAAACAAAAACATACTATTATACAAAAATTATAACTGGTTATATCAGATGTATATCTTCCCAACCTCATGTCAGATCTTTAAATTCCTTAAAATGAAGTAAAACTTATATGTGAGAAAATGATACAAATAATGATTTTTCTGGTACATATCTAACAAAAGTCAGATCGCATCTCTTCATAAACGGAACAGAAACTTGAGATATACATTCCATCTTGAACCAAGTTAAAACAGTTAGAACTGTAACAATATCTTTCAGAAAGACATTTTGTAATCTCCCTATCTCAACTCGGAGTGCTACACCTGCAACTTAACCAGAGCGCCTCTGTGACCCCTGGGGAGAAGCTATTAAGTAGGGTAGGTAATTAAGTTAGCTGGAATTCAGATTCGTGGATAACTAAATAGATTTGGTGTAGACTGTACTAAACAAGTGTGTGATCATTACCATCAATTCGAACTGTATGTTTACAGGGAAAATGAAAGAACAAAATGTTTGAAAACCCTGGGTAGGAGGGGAAATCGTCTATAAATAAACTGTAAATGTCAGCTTTACAATATTTAATTAAACAAACCCTTTCAGACTGGTTTTCATATTCCCGCTACATGTTGTAAATTGAATCAACAGTTAAAACAGATTACATGTATCAACAACAAGATCATAAATACACCCGTCAGGACGTATTTCAGTTTCAACTCCTTGTAATAAATCTATCCAGCTTGAAAATCATTTTCCCGCAGTGAAACCTCACCTTGGTGTGTCCTTGGACGTCCTTGAGTCCGTTCATAGCTTTGAAGTGTAAGAGTGTATGAATTTTCTTAATATTACTTAAAGGGACACAATACTGTTGGAGAAGTTAGATGTAATCTACCAGAGAGAAAACCAGATAAAACACGGCCCTTATTAAAGTAACATGTTCTTAAGTCATGTTATATTGGAGAAAATCTATCGCCCCGGGACTGAAACGTGTCCATTTATACACTAGAAAAACCAGAAAGAAAGTATACAGATGTGTAAAACATTCATAAAGCAATGAAGGTTGTTCATTACGCTGTCCTGGTTCTCATTTAGAAGAAAGAGTGAAAATATGTATATCAGGATACATTTATTATTCAATGCAGTCAAATGAAAATAACATGAACAGATTCCATTAACACAAACATTATCAAACTGACAATCATGTGCAGCGTTTAGTCAAAATGAACACACAAGACAGTCTTATTCAGAACAATGATTGCAGATGATTCGGGTGACGGTGCATGAAGCAGACCAGTTGTACCTTGCGTTGTATTGCAGTAGGGCAGATCCAACATCTCCTCCTCTTCTCTGGGCTAGATGATTCTTCTGTCGCAGGGAATAAAAATAGACATTTTCTCTTGCAACCCACGTGCTAGTCTACATTTCGCTATTCTATGGATAAGTACACTCATCCAACGTTCAGCAATAGTTTAAAGAACATGCTTGTTGATCAGTTTGTCTTACACCACTAGGGCAAGTTATGTCCATTGTTCTGACAGGTTGATTTTCTATGTAACAACCTTGTTATCAAACGGCAGAGGTTGATATGTGAATAACACCCAGGTATGCTATTTGGTGTCTGAATTTCGGATATTTACTAACCTAACCTTGGGTAGATAAGTCTGACCTCGGATTCGCCTCGGTCTTTGACTTATCTCCCCACGGAATTTTGAACATGGTAATTTTCAAATATTGTTCCTCGGCTTCGCCTGGAAACAATATTTAAAAATTACCTCCGTAAATATGTCAAAAAGGTACTGAAAATAAACTTACTCTCCAAATGTCAACGAATGTTCAATAAATAGGTCAAGTCAAATTCTCTTTATATCATGAATTTACAACGCAGTTTGCAATGCGAATCGTGTGGCCAGTATCTGGTGATGGTAGCGTGACTGTGACGGAAGTAGATACAGAGGTGTCAGTGTTGTCGATACAGTCTCCTGCTCTTCGGCTTGTTCCTCATTCAATATGACGATGACCATGACTTTCTTGTTTGTTCTGGTGTAACTGCACACACCTGTTTTTCAACATAAAATTGGTTTTGGTAAACTTCTATTTAATTAAGTATATATATATATACATTTATATATATACACAGAAGGAAAATTTGTATATTGTGCAACTTGAATTACACAAACTGGTCGCATTTTAAAAGTTTAAATGATAGGATGGGTCGGAATGCATATATAGCGTGACGTCATAAGTTAGACAATTGAAGTAGTGCATTCTTGAATTATTAAATAATTTGCCGCACTGTATCTGTCTTTACGTACACCAACATGGTCTAATGTGTTTTTTAATATTAGACAGCAATAAGATTAAAGGGATGTTTGTAGGATATACAACACACCTTTGACGCTCCCGTGTCCAAAGCTCCATTATCAATGATAGAGTCTCGTTGCGTGAGTGATTGTCTTGTAGCCCTTGACACCACCTGCCTTCTGACACACGTCGGGACGATCTTCGGGAGTGTGTTGTAGCCCATCGTTTGTCTGCTGTTCCTTCAAGACAATATAGAGTTTGTAGTTTTAGAGGTTATGGGAAATGCAATGCTAAAAAAGCTAAGCACAAGGCATATTTCTTAAAATTTACATTAAGTTTTAGTACATTCGTCAATTTGTTTTTGACCTTTTCTAATTTTGTTTTCTGAATCACTTACTGAAAGAAGTTGAAATGAGCTGCGTTGTTTAGACCCGATAGATATGAACAAGATGTGTTTGTTAAACACGGATGCCCCCGGATATATGCTATCATCAGCCATCACATGCCAAGTATGAAAGCCCTAGCTCTGAGCAATCCAAAGTTATGGCCAAGGTTAAAGTTTTTGTGGACAAACACACGGACAGACAGACGGACAGGTGAAAAACAATATAACCCCGGAATCTCCGATTCGGGGGCATAAAAACTGTAAGATATATTTGATGTTCTAAAGTATTAAATCACTATGGTTTCGAGCAGCGAACCAAGATCACAATAGATTTGCTATATTCGAACATAGATTTTTGGAAATGCAAAACTAAATCACTTCTAAACTTTGCTAAAATATATATTTAAAACCAACAATCTTTAACACTTACCAACACCTGTCTCAGTGTCTGTCACTTCTTGTAACGCGCGACCGTTCGTCGTCCGATTCCCTTGAAATCATCTCCTACAATGAATCCCGTCTCAAAAACCGCGTGTAACCATGAAGATGCATGGGGTGCACGTGCTTGTAACGTTTTAAGTAGAACAGTGCACCTGTTCCGAAAATAGAAGTGTCAACACGTGATGGACGAGTCCATTCGGTTCGGTGCCCACGTGGTGTAAGTAGGTTAGCACCCCCCTCTACGGCCCATATGGATTCAACGCTCTCGCCTTGACAGCTCAAGCGTTGAAATCCATATCGCCCTTGAGGAGGGTGCTAACGTATACATAGTCTCTATCAGAAAGTATGTTTTCTTCAAAGATCCTGCATCTAACATCAGCCAGAGAACTGTTTTATTTACCGATATTGGCACTGTCCAATCTTTTGATGAGATGTCAGAATTACCAACAGTATCGATGACCAGTTCATCTTCAACATGAGTAACTTGATATTCAACACTGTCTACTTTAAATATTGTCACAGGTTTAGACCACATTTTTTGGCAACATGATTGAGTTTACCATAGTTGTTACGGCGTTTACAACGTGCTTCCCATCGTTTGGACGCGTGCTGATAGCCACATTTGTGACACAAAATAGGACCTTGAGCATGAGTTCACAGACTAGTGGAGTTAGCTTGATTGCATTTTCAAGACTGACGACTACCGTTTTGCTCTCACTGTTTAACTGCATGTACAGACATGTGAGACACTATCAACAATGTGAAGCTCCTGTTTATGAACCTTACATCACAACATTTAATACAAGACTGAAGGTTAAAAGGAGAGACAAGAATGCAGATACATATAATCTGCATGTGCAGACTCATTGCGTGCGCTATTGTAGTGTATGAGAGCACTGTCACCGTTAAATGGGAACATATCGTTACAACTAGGTCTACCCATCTTCATGGTGAACTACTATTACGTACAAGCACCGTCTGACACAAGAACAGTTTTCCGCGCTCCTGGCAGACCAAACAAATTACTGGGCTTCCGAGGCCCACTTAGTGCCTTAGTGTAACAACAAAATGTTTCTTACAATAATTAACACATTATTTATTTTTTGTTCGAATGCGTTTGAAGAATTAAAGATATTGATGTGTTGGAGGATTAGATAGAACGAAATTAAAGCTCGCCCAATAATAAAGCTTTTGAGTGCATGAGTACACGCTGATGGGCCTCAAAGACCCACATTGTATCTTTGAGGGTTAATAGATCTAATTTAAAAGATGCCAAATGTTGCGGGTTAGAGTCAGAAGAAAAGTGACTAAATGGTTACGAACATGCTGGGCAAACATCTATGTCTGTCATATTCATATTCAACCATTACCAATCTCAAAACTAGCTCGAATGAATATAGTCTTGTTAAAACTAGATGGAAACATATGCTCCGAAGTCCGTCAATATTTATCTTCTGATTTATTGACAGAGGTCATTTTCAGCTGAAATTTGGCGAACTTTGACCGACCAATGAAATGAAGACAGAAAGTCATATCAACCGATTAAAGGCGCAGTTCTAACTCATGTCCATCCCGCATCAACCACCGCCTAAACGTTTTAAACGGGTGCTTAGGAGTTTTCTAAGCTTGTTATCTTTGACACATCCTTGCTATTTAGAACAGAAGATTAGATATCCTAACGTGAGGATAGGGTCAATTCTGGAAACCATCTACACCTCTGTCCCAAACTGAGTAACCAATCCTAGCTGGGTTAGGGAACTCTTTAGGCGGGAGGATAAGAGAACCCTTATTCATTTGAGGAATCGTCTGTGTAACCAGTGATAATCATATGACGTAATACAAAAAAAACAAGATGATTCAAGTCATGATCAGTGTGAGACCAATGGTTCTGCAACAACAATTAGCACCTGTACCTCGAAGTACTAAAGAAAAAAGCTTTAAATCTGTTAAAATAAGATTGTTTATAAGTAAGAAGAACACGATAAAATAGTAAAGATTATATAACATCTTATCTTTGAAATCAATCAAAAGTTATAAATTTTATCTTTTTATGAATCGCGATCACAGATTTTAGCCTAGGAAACCTACTGTTGTTGTGTACTCCAGTACTAGTGTACTCCACGCCGTATGTATCTACCCACTCATAAGAGAAAATATATCTATCAGCGATAAGGTCAACTTCTAGCAGCCCCGATACCATGATATCTCATGAACCGGTGGACCTAGTCTTCAAATTTTGTACCAGTCTTTATTAGGGGAATACACAGACAGCAGTCGATTTTGGTGACCGTGACCTAATGTTCAAGGTCAATACGTGACTTTAATTGTTTGTCAAATGTTTTTAGCACAATATATCATGAACTGCTGCAGCTAGAGTCTTCAAATATGAAACCAGTCTTCATTAGTGGAATACGCAGACACCAGTCAATTTGGGTGACCTTGACCTCATTTTCAAGGTCACTACGAGACTTTGATCTTTTTTTTAAAAATGTTCTCAGCCTCATATCATAACAATTGAATCAAACATGTAACGGTCATTACTCGGTACGAGCTGTTTGTCCATCCTTTTAGCACGTTTCTTGATTGCTGCGGGGGACATGGTCATGCTTGTGACAATTACTTGTTGTAGAGGAATCTGTATCCTACACGCAGGATTTAGAACTGGATAAACAAGATACCTTGTGTATTTGAAAATGTGTATTATTGCTTTGAATGCGAGTTATCTATCATTAGGAAATATCGTTTTTATTTTTATTTTCTGAAATTTACAATGTAAATCCGACAATGTAAAACAAGATTGAAAGGAAATTTAAAACTTTGTACAACAAATACTATTTCGTATATCTATTATTACAATGTTTAATTAAAAACACATTATACAGAACAGAGAGTTTTAACCCTTTCAAATATAGAAATATATAAACTAGTGTCTGCTTACAATGTAACATATTCTGTATAAGTGTTTGGACGTTGCATAACACAGGGCAATTGTTTTACCATGGTATTTCTATGTTCAATGATTGTAGCACTTTCGGAGAACATATCTATCTGTTCTGGTTTATTAAATTATTTGTGAAACTTATTCAACGTTACTTATTCCCCCTCATCTATGGCTTTCATATCGCACAATATCCGTTGATCTCTGAAACTCAATTGGTAGCTTAAATCGTGTTATAACCGAAATCAATATCTCTGCACAGCTGCAGTTCACTTTACGAGGGTTGCAAGTGCATATAAATCGGCCATATGTCATGTGTCACGTGTTGCTTTCTGTTCGTTGCTTGACTACCGAGGTGTGTTTGTTTCATACTGGAACCACTCGCTTATCAGTGTTACTTGACTGAGTTGTGATCAAAGTATATTTCTATTAACAAAATAATAGTTTTAAGTAAGTTTTCTCTGAAATGTGTTATGCTTGTCAATAACAATTTTCATCAATTCAAGGCTTGAAACTTGACCCTATACATATGAAATGTACATCAAACTGTATTCACAATATGTATATCTTCGATAAAAGTCAAATGCATCACACTTACAAATTATGATACAATGTTCAAGTTACAAGTTCTGTGACTCGCTAAAGTCTCACAAGATATGATAAGGAAATATTCTCCCAGTGTTGTTGTTAAAATGACTACATGATACCGTAACGAATTATAGTGAGAGCTAAATTACTGAAATCAATTAATCTATTTTATATGGTATTAAGATTATACTACTAACATGAATATGGTTGATATGAATCGAAATGTTACACAGTATGGAAAGGAATTATATCAACATTTTTATTGCTCAAATGACTGATGATCTTGTCTGCAAGTGCCATTCCCATCAATAAACTTGCATCACAGAATAAGGGACACTACACACTGTGTCCTGTAAGGACTGATGTTTGGACAACCATCCCCATCAGTAAACTTGCATCACAGAATGAGACACTACACACTGTGCACTGTAAGGACTGATGTTCGGACAGCCATCCCATTCAGTAAACTTGCATCACAGAATGATAAACACTACACACTGCACTGTAAGGACTGATGTTGGGACAACCATCCCCATCAGTAAACTTGCATCACAGAATGAGAGACACTACTAACTGTGCACTGTAAGGACTGATGTTGGAACAACCATCCCCATCAGTAAACTTACATCACAGAATGAGAGACACTACTCACTGTGTAATGTAAGGACTGATGGTTGGACAACCATCCCCATCAGTAAACTTGCATCACAGAATGAGACACTACACACTGTGCACTGTAAGGACTGATGTTGGGACAACCATCCTCATCAGTAAGTTTGCATCACAGAATGAGACACTACACACTGTGCACTGTAAGGACTGATGTTGGGACTACCATCTCCATCAGTAAACTTGCATCACAGAATGAGACACTACACACTGTGCACTGTAAGGACTGATGTTGGGACAACCATCCCTATCAGTAAACTTGCATCACAGAATGATAAACACTACACTCTGTGTCCTGTAAGGACTGATGTTGGGACAACCATCCCCATCAGTAAACTTGCATCACAGAATGAGAGACACTACTCACTGTGCACTGTAAGGACTGATGTTTGGACAACCATCCTCATCAGTAAACTGGCAGCACAGAATGAGAGACACTACTCACTGTGCAATGTAAGGAATGATGTTGGGACAACCATCCCCATCAGTAAACTTGCATCACAGAATGAGAGACACTACTCACTGTGCAATGTAAGGACTGATGTTGGGACAACCATCCTCATCAGTAAACTGGCAGCACAGAATGAGAGACACTACTCACTGTGCAATGTACGGACTGATGTTGGGACTACCATCCCCATCAGTAAACTTGCATCACAGAATGAGAGACACTACACACTGTGCACTGCAAGGACTGATGTTGGCACAACCATCCCCATCAGTAAACTTGCATCACAGAATGATAAACACTACACTCTGTGTCCTGTAAGGACTGATGTTGGGACAACCATCCCCATCAGTAAACTTGCATCACAGAATGAGAGACACTACACACTGTGCACTGTAAGGACTGATGTTGGCACAACCATCCCCATCAGTAAACTTGCATCACAGAATGATAAACACTACACTCTGTGTCCTGTAAGGACTGATGTTGGGACAACCATCCCCATCAATCTTGCATCACAGAATGAGAGACACTACACACTGTGCACTGTACGGACTGATGTTGGGACTACCATCCCCATCAGTAAACTTGCATCACAGAATGAGAGACACTACACACTGTGCACTGCAAGGACTGATGTTGGCACAACCATCCCCATCAGTAAACTTGCATCACAGAATGATAAACACTACACTCTGTGTCCTGTAAGGACTGATGTTGGGACAACCATCCCCATCAGTAAACTTGCATCACAGAATGAGAGACACTACACACTGTGCACTGTAAGGACTGATGTTGGCACAACCATCCCCATCAGTAAACTTGCATCACAGAATGATAAACACTACACTCTGTGCACTGTAAGGACTGATGTTGGGACAACCATACCCATCAGTAAACTTGCATCACAGAATGATAAACACTACACTCTGTGCACTGTAAGGACTGATGTTGGGACAACCATCCCCATCAGTAAACTTGCATCACAGAATGATAAACACTACACTCTGTGCACTGTAAGGACTGATGGTGGGACAACCATCCCCATCAGTAAACTTGCATCACAGAATGAGAGACACTACACACTGTGCACTGTAAGGACTGATGTTGGAACAACCATCCCCATCAATAAATTTGCATCACGGAATGAGAGACACTACACACTGTGCACTGTAAGGACTGATGTTGGAACAACCATCCCCATCAATAAATTTGCATCACAGAATGAGAGACACTACACACTGTGCACTGTAAGGACTGATGTTGGAACAACCATACCCATCAGTAAACTTGCATCACAGAATGAGAGATGAGAATGATAATATTTAAACCATTAAAGACATAAAGTCGTGTTTTGTAATTTTTGCAACAAGAGAATAACAATGAAGATAAGCTATGAATGAACAAACTTAATAAATTGTGTGCTTCTAAACTTTTCTCTAGACGAATATATTGGTAGACTATATAAATAACGTGATTTTAAACATTTTTAAACAAAAACATGCTTTGTAATTTTCTCTAGACGAATACAACACAAGACTAAATAAATAATGTGCTTCTTTAGTGTTCACTATATAAATATACCACTAGATTTAACAAATAATTGGTGTCTTATGTTTTCTCCGAACAAAGAAATTACTTCACATAATTAATAATGTGCTTCATAACATTTATCGATTTGAATATATCACTAGACTACACTCGGTATTAGAGACCGAATTTGATGAATGTTGACACGTTTGTTATAAAGTTTCCGTTTTGTCCACATATCACATGAGATAAATGCAATTGTTTAAACGTTGTAATTTCATATCTTACAAGTGCTTAACTTATTTGTTGATATGATATGACTTTCAAAACTTGTATTGACTTTGTTAGTTGTATATAAATCTTAATCACAACAAGGCAGATTATGTTATACCCCCCAGTGTATGTGGAGATTTTGGTATAATATGTTGTTACGTTTCCATACCGATGATTCTCTATATGGATTTGTTGGTGGAGGAAGTAACTTGCACAGCAAATCATACGGGTTTAAACTTTCTATTGTATTAACATTAATCTCTGAGTCTAAGAAGTGGACATTAATAACACAATGACGAATTTATTGAATGAATAAAGGACAAGTAATTTTAAGTTTATAATGATATTATCTACAATCGCATAATTGCATTGATTGACTAAAAAACTAAATCTTAAAATGCATTAACCACTGAATCCGATACCAAAATTATCAACAGCTTAAACAACACATCGTATTCTATTTTTGATGATTATCGTTAGAAGATGCTGTTACTATACTTTTTAATTCCATTTCTAACATGACCCCTTATCGAGTCTTTTTGTAGATGAAATAAATATGCATACATGAAGACGTAAAACTCACATTGGATCTAATCCTGAGATTGTACCATTGCTAAACATATTCACACTGAAACATGAATGAAATTATAAATAAGGTTAACAAAGAAATGAATTCGATTTACCTTATTCCAAAACTATGCAACTTGTTGTTTCACCGAGACATACACCATGACGCAAATGCACCTCCCCTTAACAAAGGACAGGTATGATTCAGGTAAACACTGACCTAGAGGCACACCCGTTATTGATCGGCACACCTTGGTCTCTGCTGATTAGGGGGCGCAACGTCTAGCTTGTTGAAATAAAGATGTACAGGTACTTAAATTTATATCGGAGATATCTGTCGAGAACACTTAGATAACTTAGTAAGGAGACACAGTGAGTACTTGAAAACTTTGGTTTATAGTATTGGGAATGATAGTCATTGAATATTGGAATACTTGGGTATTATACAGTATTGGGAAGGAGATTCAGCGAATATTGGAATACTTTGTTAGTTAGTTTTGGGAAGGAGATTCAATTTGAATACTTTAGTATAATAGTGTCTGGGAGCATACTCAGTGAATATTTGAATAGTCTAGCAATACAGTACTCGGAAGAAGTTTTAGTGAAAATGTTTAATGCTTTTACAGTATTGGGAATAAATATTTCTCTTAACAATTATTTCTTTTAAAAAAGTCATTTATGCATTATACGTTTTGTTTATCAAAATTTGGTGATAAAAGTCTCCAAAAGTAGGGTTTTGTTTAGAGTATCCAGGCGTTTAGTAAAAGAACCCGAGAATTGTTCCCGTCATATTGATTGCGCTCTACGGATTTCTCAGGAAAGTGCTTAAATGAGAAAATACTATGCAAACTTTACCGGCACTTCATCGCAGATCGAACGAATTGAAACGGTTCAAAGTCCAATCTATATTGATTACTCCAGATCTAGGCTACGCAACAGTACGCAGTGAAGCGATATTATGACATGCACATATATGCAAAGTGAAATAGTTTGAATCATTCATAGTTTATAAAGGGTATAGTGAACACATCGACAGGGAATCGTTTGGATTGAATTAGTGTTTGAGGGAAGCTTATTTTTTAATGAATGATAGGCAAGGGACAGCTTATTTACCCCTGCTTTTGTTTGAACAAATGAAAGACCAATGGATACATGCATATGTTGGTTTGTGTTGAAGTTCTTCTTTGTTTAAGTATTGCACATCAGTCAGGTTACTTGAACTACTTCGAATGGCCATTATAATGTGAACACCTAAGAATGGCCACTCGATTTAAACTGGACTCGCATGGCCTAACTGTAACATGATTATTCGTTTTAGAACTCTTTATTTATTTAAAAGAATTATTAAACCATTGCTAACAATTATTTACCTTTTTGTGAGATCGCAACATTTCAGAAAGATCAGCGTGCTACGGCGACTTTAAGCCAACATAGTTCTGAAAATCTCACATGATTTCAAGTGGTATACCTTTGAAAGAAAACAGTTCTATTTACCTCACATGACTTAAACAGCTGCAACTCGCGGTTAGGCAGTAACACACATATTTAACCAAGGGTGGACCGAAGCCAGGCAGTTGCTCTAGCAGGGTGAGGTGAAACACAAGAAAGTGAACCGAAGCCAGGCAGTTGCTCTAGCAGGGTGAGATGAAACACAAGAGGCATGAACCGAAGCCAGGCAGTTGCTCCAGCAGGGTGAGATGAAACACAAGAGGGGTGAACCGAAGCCAGGCAGTTGTTCTAGCAGGGTGAGATGAAACACAAGAGGCGTGAACCGAAGCCAGGCAGTTGCTCTAGCAGGGTGAGATGAAACACAAGAGGGGTAAACCGAAGCCAGGCAGTGGCTCTAGCAGAGTGAGGTGAAACACAAGAGGCGTGAACCGAAGCTAGGCAGTTGCTCTAGCAGGGTGAGATGAAACACAAGAGGGGTGAAGCGAAGCAAGGCAGTTGCTCTAGCAGGGTGAGATGAAACACAAGAGGCGTGAACCGAAGCTAGGCAGTTGCTCCAGCAGGGTGAGATGAAACACAAGATGCGTGAACCGAAGCCAGGCAGTGGCTCTAGCAGAGTGAGGTGAAACACAAGAGGCGTGAACCGAAGCCAGGCAGTTGCTCTAGCAGGGTGAGATGAAACACAAGAGGGGTGAACCGAAGCCAGGCAGTTGCTCTAGCAGGGTGAGATGAAACACAAGAGGCGTGAACCGAAGCCAGGCAGTTGCTCCAGCAGGGTGAGATGAAACACAAGAGGGGTGAACCGAAGCCAGGCAGTGGCTCTAGCAGAGTGAGGTGAAACACAAGAGGCGTGAACCGAAGCCAGGCAGTTGCTCTAGCAGAGTGAGGAGAAACACAAGAGGGGTGGACCGAAGCCAGGCAGTTGCTCTAGCAGGATGAGGTGAAACACAAGAGGGGTGAACCGAAGCTAGGCAGTTGCTCTAGCACGGTGAGGAGAAACACAAGAGGGGTGAACCGAAGCCAGGCAGTTGCTCTAGCACGGTGAGGAGAAACACAAGAGGGGTGAACCGAAGCCAGGCAGTTGCTCTAGCACGGTGAGGAGAAACACAAGAGGGGTGAACCGAAGCTAGGCAGTTGCTCTAGCAGGGTGAGGGGGAAGCACAAGAGGGGTGAACCGAAGCCAGGCAGTTGCTCTAGCAGGGTGAGGTGAAACACAAGAGGCGTGAACTGAAACCAGGCGGTTGCTCTAGCAGGGTGAGGTGAAACACAAGAGGGGAGAACCGAAGCCAGGCAGTTGCTCTAGCAGGGTGAGGTGAAACACAAGAGGGGTGGACCGAACCCTGGTAGTTGCTCTAGCAGGGTGAGGTGAAACACAAAAGGGGTTAACCGAAGCCAGGCAGTTGCTCTAGCAGGGTGAGGTGAAACACAAGAGGCGTGAACTGAAACCAGGCGGTTGCTCTAGCAGGGTGAGGTGAAACACAAAAGGGGTTAACCGAAGCCAGGCAGTTGCTCTAGCAGGGTGAGGTGAAACACAAGAGGGGTGAACCGAAGCTAGGCAGTTGCTCTATCAGGGTGAGGTGAAACACAACATGGGAGAACCGAAGCCTGGCAGTTGCTCTAGCAGGGTGAGGTGAAACACAAAAGGGGTTAACCGAAGCCAGGCAGTTGCTCTAGCAGGGTGAGATGAAACACAAGAGGGGTGAACCGAAGCCAGGCAGTGGCTCTAGCAGAGTGAGGTGAAACACAAGAGGCGTGAACCGAAGCCAGGCAGTTGCTCTAGCAGGGTGAGATGAAACACAAGAGGGGTGAACCGAAGTCAGGCAGTTGCTCTAGCAGGGTGAGATGAAACACAAGAGGCGTGAACCGAAGCCAGGCAGTTGCTCCAGCAGGGTGAGATGAAACACAAAAGGGGTAAACCGAAGCCAGGCAGTTGCTCTAGCACGGTGAGGAGAAACACAAGAGGGGTGAACCGAAGTCAGGCAGTTGCTCTAGCAGGGTGAGATGAAACACAAGAGGGGTGAACCGAAGCCAGGCAGTTGCTCTAGCACGGTGAGGAGAAACACAAGAGGGGTGAACCGAAGCTAGGCAGTTGCTCTAGCAGGGTGAGGGGGAAGCACAAGAGGGGTGAACCGAAGCCAGGCAGTTGCTCTAGCAGGGTGAGGTGAAACACAAGAGGCGTGAACTGAAACCAGGCGGTTGCTCTAGCAGGGTGAGGTGAAACACAAAAGGGGAGAACCGAAGCCAGGCAGTTGCTCTAGCAGGGTGAGGTGAAACACAAGAGGGGTGGACCGAAGCCTGGTAGTTGCTCTAGCAGGGTGAGGTGAAACACAAAAGGGGTTAACCGAAGCCAGGCAGTTGCTCTAGCAGGGTGAGGTGAAACACAAGAGGCGTGAACTGAAACCAGGCGGTTGCTCTAGCAGGGTGAGGTGAAACACAAAAGGGGTTAACCGAAGCCAGGCAGTTGCTCTAGCAGGGTGAGGTGAAACACAAGAGGGGTGAACCGAAGCTAGGCAGTTGCTCTATCAGGGTGAGGTGAAACACAAAATGGGAGAACCGAAGCCTGGCAGTTGCTCTAGCAGGGTGAGGTGAAACACAAAAGGGGTTAACCGAAGCCAGGCAGTTGCTCTAGCAGGGTGAGATGAAACACAAGAGGGGTGAACCGAAGCCAGGCAGTGGCTCTAGCAGAGTGAGGTGAAACACAAGAGGCGTGAACCGAAGCCAGGCAGTTGCTCTAGCAGGGTGAGGTGAAACACAAGAGGGGTGAACCGAAGTCAGGCAGTTGCTCTAGCAGGGTGAGATGAAACACAAGAGGCGTGAACCGAAGCCAGGCAGTTGCTCCAGCAGGGTGAGATGAAACACAAAAGGGGTAAACCGAAGCCAGGCAGTTGCTCTAGCACGGTGAGGAGAAACACAAGAGGGGTGAACCGAAGTCAGGCAGTTGCTCTAGCAGGGTGAGATGAAACACAAGAGGGGTGAACCGAAGTCAGGCAGTTGCTCTAGCAGGGTGAGATGAAACACAAGAGGCGTGAACCGAAGCCAGGCAGTTGCTCCAGCAGGGTGAGATGAAACACAAAAGGGGAGAACCGAAGCCAGGCAGTTGCTCTAGCACGGTGAGGAGAAACACAAGAGGGGTGAACCGAAGCCAGGCAGTGGCTCTAGCAGAGTGAGGTGAAACACAAGAGGCGTGAACCGAAGCCAGGCAGTTGCTCTAGCAGAGTGAGGAGAAACACAAGAGGGGTGGACCGAAGCCAGGCAGTTGCTCTAGCAGGATGAGGTGAAACACAAGAGGGGTGAACCGAAGCCAGGCAGTTGTCCAGGAGGGTGAGGTGAAACACAAGAGGAGTGAACCGAAGCTAGGCAGTTGCTCTAGCAGGGTGAGGAGAAACACAAGAGGGGTGAAGCGAATCTAGGTTGGTGCTCTAGCACGGTGAGGAGAAACACAAGAGGGGTGGACCGAAGCTAGGCAGTTGCTCTAGCAGGGTGAGGGGGAAGCACAAGAGGGGTGAACCGAAGCCAGGCAGTTGCTCTAGCAGAGTGAGGTGAAACACAAGAGGCGTGAACCGAAGCCAGGCAGTTGCTCTAGCAGAGTGAGGTGAAACACAAGAGGCGTGAACCGAAGCCAGGCAGTTGCTCTAGCAGGGTGAGATGAAACACAAGAGGGGTGAACCGAAGTCAGGCAGTTGCTCTAGCAGGGTGAGATGAAACACAAGAGGCGTGAACCGAAGCCAGGCAGTTGCTCCAGCAGGGTGAGATGAAACACAAGAGGGGTGAACCGAAGCTAGGCAGTGGCCCTAGCAGAGTGAGGTGAAACACAAGAGGCGTGAACCGAAGCCAGGCAGTTGCTCTAGCAGAGTGAGGAGAAACACAAGAGGGGTGGACCGAAGCCAGGCAGTTGCTCTAGCAGGATGAGGTGAAACACAAGAGGGGTGAACCGAAGCCAGGCAGTTGTCCAGGAGGGTGAGGTGAAACACAAGAGGAGTGAACCGAAGCTAGGCAGTTGCTCTAGCAGGGTGAGGAGAAACACAAGAGGGGTGGACCGAAGCTAGGCAGTTGCTCTAGCAGGGTGAGGTGAAACACAAGAGGGGTGAACCGAATCTAGGTTGGTGCTCTAGCAGGGTGAGGAGAAACACAAGAGGGGTGGACCGAAGCTAGGCAGTTGCTCTAGCAGGGTGAGGGGGAAGCACAAGAGGGGTGAACCGAAGCCAGGCAGTTGCTCTAGCAGGGTGAGGTGAAACACAAGAGGCGTGAACTGAAATCAGGCGGTTGCTCTAGCAGGGTGAGGTGAAACACAAAAGGGGTTAACCGAAGCCAGGCAGTTGCTCTAGAAGGGTGAGGTGAAACACAAGAAGGGTGAACCGAAGCTAGGCAGTTGCTCTATCAGGGTGAGGTGAAACACAAAATGGGAGAACCGAAGCCTGGCAGTTGCTCTAGCAGGGTGAGGTGAAACACAAAAGGGGAGAACCGAAGCCAGGCAGTTGCTCTAGCAGGGTGAGGTGAAACACAAGAGGGGTGGACCGAAGCCTGGTAGTTGCTCTAGCAGGGTGAGGTGAAACACAAAAGGGGTTAACCGAAGCCAGGCAGTTGCTCTAGCAGGGTGAGGTGAAACACAAGAGGGGTGAACCAAAGCCAGGCAGTTGCTCTAGCAGGGTGAGATGAAACACAAGAGGCGTGAACCGAAGCCAGGCAGTTGCTCCAGCAGGGTGAGATGAAACACAAGAGGGGTGAACCGAAGCCAGGCAGTGGCTCTAGCAGAGTGAGGTGAAACACAAGAGGCGTGAACCGAAGCCAGGCAGTTGCTCTAGCAGAGTGAGGAGAAACACAAGAGGGGTGGACCGAAGCCAGGCAGTTGCTCTAGCAGGATGAGGTGAAACACAAGAGGGGTGAACCGAAGCTAGGCAGTTGCTCTAGCACGGTGAGGAGAAACACAAGAGGGGTGAACCGAAGCCAGGCAGTTGCTCTAGCACGGTGAGGAGAAACACAAGAGGGGTGAACCGAAGCCAGGCAGTTGCTCTAGCACGGTGAGGAGAAACACAAGAGGGGTGAACCGAAGCTAGGCAGTTGCTCTAGCAGGGTGAGGGGGAAGCACAAGAGGGGTGAACCGAAGCCAGGCAGTTGCTCTAGCAGGGTGAGGTGAAACACAAGAGGCGTGAACTGAAACCAGGCGGTTGCTCTAGCAGGGTGAGGTGAAACACAAAAGGGGAGAACCGAAGCCAGGCAGTTGCTCTAGCAGGGTGAGGTGAAACACAAGAGGGACGGACCGAACCCTGGTAGTTGCTCTAGCAGGGTGAGGTGAAACACAAAAGGGGTTAACCGTTGCCAGGCAGTTGCTCTAGCAGGGTGAGGTGAAACACAAGAGGCGTGAACTGAAACCAGGCGGTTGCTCTAGCAGGGTGAGGTGAAACACAAAAGGGGTTAACCGAAGCCAGGCAGTTGCTCTAGCAGGGTGAGGTGAAACACAAGAGGGGTGAACCGAAGCTAGGCAGTTGCTCTATCAGGGTGAGGTGAAACACAAAATGGGAGAACCGAAGCCTGGCAGTTGCTCTAGCAGGGTGAGGTGAAACACAAAAGGGGTTAACCGAAGCCAGGCAGTTGCTCTAGCAGGGTGAGATGAAACACAAGAGGGGTGAACCGAAGCCAGGCAGTGGCTCTAGCAGAGTGAGGTGAAACACAAGAGGCGTGAACCGAAGCCAGGCAGTTGCTCTAGCAGGGTGAGATGAAACACAAGAGGGGTGAACCGAAGTCAGGCAGTTGCTCTAGCAGGGTGAGATGAAACACAAGAGGCGTGAACCGAAGCCAGGCAGTTGCTCCAGCAGGGTGAGATGAAACACAAAAGGGGTAAACCGAAGCCAGGCAGTTGCTCTAGCACGGTGAGGAGAAACACAAGAGGGGTGAACCGAAGTCAGGCAGTTGCTCTAGCAGGGTGAGATGAAACACAAGAGGGGTGAACCGAAGCCAGGCAGTTGCTCTAGCACGGTGAGGAGAAACACAAGAGGGGTGAACCGAAGCTAGGCAGTTGCTCTAGCAGGGTGAGGGGGAAGCACAAGAGGGGTGAACCGAAGCCAGGCAGTTGCTCTAGCAGGGTGAGGTGAAACACAAGAGGCGTGAACTGAAACCAGGCGGTTGCTCTAGCAGGGTGAGGTGAAACACAAAAGGGGAGAACCGAAGCCAGGCAGTTGCTCTAGCAGGGTGAGGTGAAACACAAGAGGGGTGGACCGAAGCCTGGTAGTTGCTCTAGCAGGGTGAGGTGAAACACAAAAGGGGTTAACCGAAGCCAGGCAGTTGCTCTAGCAGGGTGAGGTGAAACACAAGAGGCGTGAACTGAAACCAGGCGGTTGCTCTAGCAGGGTGAGGTGAAACACAAAAGGGGTTAACCGAAGCCAGGCAGTTGCTCTAGCAGGGTGAGGTGAAACACAAGAGGGGTGAACCGAAGCTAGGCAGTTGCTCTATCAGGGTGAGGTGAAACACAAAATGGGAGAACCGAAGCCTGGCAGTTGCTCTAGCAGGGTGAGGTGAAACACAAAAGGGGTTAACCGAAGCCAGGCAGTTGCTCTAGCAGGGTGAGATGAAACACAAGAGGGGTGAACCGAAGCCAGGCAGTGGCTCTAGCAGAGTGAGGTGAAACACAAGAGGCGTGAACCGAAGCCAGGCAGTTGCTCTAGCAGGGTGAGATGAAACACAAGAGGGGTGAACCGAAGTCAGGCAGTTGCTCTAGCAGGGTGAGATGAAACACAAGAGGCGTGAACCGAAGCCAGGCAGTTGCTCCAGCAGGGTGAGATGAAACACAAAAGGGGTAAACCGAAGCCAGGCAGTTGCTCTAGCACGGTGAGGAGAAACACAAGAGGGGTGAACCGAAGTCAGGCAGTTGCTCTAGCAGGGTGAGATGAAACACAAGAGGGGTGAACCGAAGTCAGGCAGTTGCTCTAGCAGGGTGAGATGAAACACAAGAGGCGTGAACCGAAGCCAGGCAGTTGCTCCAGCAGGGTGAGATGAAACACAAAAGGGGAGAACCGAAGCCAGGCAGTTGCTCTAGCACGGTGAGGAGAAACACAAGAGGGGTGAACCGAAGCCAGGCAGTGGCTCTAGCAGAGTGAGGTGAAACACAAGAGGCGTGAACCGAAGCCAGGCAGTTGCTCTAGCAGAGTGAGGAGAAACACAAGAGGGGTGGACCGAAGCCAGGCAGTTGCTCTAGCAGGATGAGGTGAAACACAAGAGGGGTGAACCGAAGCCAGGCAGTTGTCCAGGAGGGTGAGGTGAAACACAAGAGGAGTGAACCGAAGCTAGGCAGTTGCTCTAGCAGGGTGAGGAGAAACACAAGAGGGGTGAAGCGAATCTAGGTTGGTGCTCTAGCACGGTGAGGAGAAACACAAGAGGGGTGGACCGAAGCTAGGCAGTTGCTCTAGCAGGGTGAGGGGGAAGCACAAGAGGGGTGAACCGAAGCCAGGCAGTTGCTCTAGCAGAGTGAGGTGAAACACAAGAGGCGTGAACCGAAGCCAGGCAGTTGCTCTAGCAGAGTGAGGTGAAACACAAGAGGCGTGAACCGAAGCCAGGCAGTTGCTCTAGCAGGGTGAGATGAAACACAAGAGGGGTGAACTGAAGTCAGGCAGTTGCTCTAGCAGGGTGAGATGAAACACAAGAGGCGTGAACCGAAGCCAGGCAGTTGCTCCAGCAGGGTGAGATGAAACACAAGAGGGGTGAACCGAAGCTAGGCAGTGGCTCTAGCAGAGTGAGGTGAAACACAAGAGGCGTGAACCGAAGCCAGGCAGTTGCTCTAGCAGAGTGAGGAGAAACACAAGAGGGGTGGACCGAAGCCAGGCAGTTGCTCTAGCAGGATGAGGTGAAACAAAAGAGGGGTGAACCGAAGCCAGGCAGTTGTCCAGGAGGGTGAGGTGAAACACAAGAGGAGTGAACCGAAGCTAGGCAGTTGCTCTAGCAGGGTGAGGAGAAACACAAGAGGGGTGGACCGAAGCTAGGCAGTTGCTCTAGCAGGGTGAGGTGAAACACAAGAGGGGTGAACCGAATCTAGGTTGGTGCTCTAGCAGGGTGAGGAGAAACACAAGAGGGGTGGACCGAAGCTAGGCAGTTGCTCTAGCAGGGTGAGGGGGAAGCACAAGAGGGGTGAACCGAAGCCAGGCAGTTGCTCTAGCAGGGTGAGGTGAAACACAAGAGGCGTGAACTGAAACCAGGCGGTTGCTCTAGCAGGGTGAGGTGAAACACAAAAGGGGTTAACCGAAGCCAGGCAGTTGCTCTAGAAGGGTGAGGTGAAACACAAGAGGGGTGAACCGAAGCTAGGCAGTTGTTCTATCAGGGTGAGGTGAAACACAAAATGGGAGAACCGAAGCCTGGCAGTTGCTCTGGCAGGGTGAGGTGAAACACAAAAGGGGTTAACCGAAGCCAGGCAGTTGCTCTAGCAGGGTGAGGTGAAACACAAGAGGCGTGAACTGAAACCAGGTGGTTGCTCTAGCAGGGTGAGGTGAAACACAAAATGGGAGAACCGAAGCCTGGCAGTTGCTCTAGCAGGGTGAGGTGAAACACAAGAGGGGTGAACCGAAGCTAGGCAGTTGCTCTAGCAGGGTGAGGGGAAACACAAGAGGGGTGAACCGAAGCCAGGCAGTTGCTCTAGCAGGGTGAGGTGAAACACAAAATTGGAGAACCGAAGCCTGGCAGTTGCTCTAGCTATATGTCCTAGATGAAATGATATGATGTATTCTTTGGTTTAGTACATAGTTTCAACATGTGTAATCAACAAGGGATGTGGTTCGGTAAAGACATAAAGTTGTTTCTTTTTCAAAAGGAGAATAACAATGAAGACAAGTATAAAAGAAACTAAACATATAAATTAAATGCTTCCTTTTCTATTGACGAAGCTATCACTAGATTAAATAAATAATGGGCTGCTTAGTCTTTAGGATCACAAGTAAAACAACACACAAACTGGCTATATCCAAAACACAAGAACCACACTCAATAAATATTGCACTTCTTAACGTTTTCCTCGTTATATACATCCACATGACACACATCGAATAAGAGATGTATATAAAACAGGCATACGAACTAGAATAAATAAATGATGTATTACACATATTGTCTCTAGATGGCAGACATGTCATCCATTGATCACTTGTAGGACCAACTTGACAGGCGATGTCGGAGTCAACATAACCCGCCAACCAACCGACAACGTGTAGCTTAAGCTCTCATCAGACACACTGTTGCAATGTCTGAGATGGACACACTCGGTATTAGAGATTCAATTTGATGAACTTCCTGGCTGCAAATATTGGCACCTTTATACTATGAAATTTCCATTTTAATCCCACCAGCATTTCATCACAACATGTGTACATACTCTTGTTTAAACGTTCTACTTTCATACCTTACACTTACCTAAATGATTTATTAATGTGATATCACTTTCAAACTTCTCATTGACTGTGTTACATTTAATATATCTGTTTGTGGATATTTTGGTAAATATATTGTAACGTTCCCATACTGTTGATACTGTTGTTTGGTGGAAGACGGAGCTTGTATGACATTCATACACTTTGTATTATATTAACAATAATCTCTAAGACAACATCAAAATGACGATTGTGTTTAATGAATACAAGACAGAAAATATAAGGTTATATTGATTTTCATTATTTGCCAACTGGAAAACCTAAAACTTAAAATGCATCAATTACTGAATATGCTACCAAACTTATCAACAGCTCAAACATTACATCCTACTTTTTATTTGAAGATTATCCTTAGAACCGAGTGTTCTAAGTTTAATTCCATCTTTAACACGAACCTTAATTATTCAATGTTACCGATGGAACAAACATTGATTGTATTTGAGTCTTCGTTTATATGACGTAAAATATGCACAGATAAAGAGGTAAACTCCACAATAGATCTAATCTAGAGAGAGTACCGTTGTGCAACATATACATATTGAACCATGATCGAAATTATAATGAACGAATAAGGTTGACCAACAAATGAATTAGATTTACCTTATTCCAAAACTATGAACTTTGTACTTACGCATATACACCTTCACTGACTGCACAACAGGTAGGAGCCAGGTAAACACTGATATCCAGGTACAACAATTTATGATCCCCACATCCGGGTCTGCTGTTTAGCGAAGTCTAGTTTGTTGTAATAAAGATTTACAGGTACTTAAATCTATATTGGTAACAGCGTCGATAACACTTCGAATCGTTTAAAGTTAAAAACTGAATATTTATCAGACGACTTTGAATAGCAGATTCGGTATATATTTCAAAACTTAACTTATCTGAAATACGACTCATTTAATATTTGAATACTTGGGTACTTCAGTATATGAAATGCGACTCGGTGAACATTTGAATATTTGGGTATTACAGTATTTGGAAGAATATTCTATGACTATTTGAATACTATTCTATTATTGAAAAGAAGACTCAGTGAGTATTTGAGTACTGGAGCATGACCTTATTTGGAATAGAGCTCTATGAATACTTGAATACTTGGGTATTACAGTATTGGAAAGGAGGCTCAGTGAGTATTTGAATACTTTGGTATTACAGTATTGGAAAGAAGGCTGGGTGAATATTTGAATACTTGGGTATAACAGTATTGGAAAGGAATACAAAAGTAGATATTTAGAGTATTACTCGAGAATCGTCCGCGTCATACTGAATGCACTCGACTGACCCTTGAGGAAAGTGTTTATAGGAGAAAATACTATGCGAAGTTTATGGCCACGTCAATGCAGGTCAAAAGTATTGAAACGGTTCAAAGTCCAACCTGTACATAGTGATTACTTCAGATTTGCCATACTCTACAGTTAATTTCCATTGTCTGTACAACCATCCCTTTTCCTTTACTCCTGGAAAAAGTCTCGCATTATTTCTTGTTCGTTCTGAAGGTGGATAATGAGGCTGGGTAGAATATGATTATTGGTTAACTGAAGGAGTGGCAAGATCCAGAAGTGAGAGAGAGAGAGAGAGAGAGAGAGAGAGAGAGAGAGAGAGAGAGAGAGAGAGAGAGAGAGAGAGAGAGAGAGAGAGAGAGAGAGAGAGAGAGAGAGAGAGAGAGAGAGAGAGAGAGAGAGAGAGAGAGAGAGAGAGAGAGAGAGAGAGAGAGAGAGAGAGAATAGTCTTTAGGGAAGAATATTACTTAATGATTGATAGGCAAGGGGCAGTTTATTTCTGTACAAGTTAAAGATATGGTTACATGTTGGTTTGTACTGAAGTTATTCTGTGTGGTTTAGGTTCGAACATATGGGGTATTTAGTCAAACCCAAACTCAAACTCAAACCGCCAACGGTGGTTCATGAGATAAACATAATATACATTTTACATAATATACATGATAGGAGCTTTTACTTCATTTTCTAAATACATTAAATATATGATTTGGAGAGGCTTTTCAGATCTCTAGTGCTGGCGGTTGTTAAAAGTTTTCTTAAAGATGGACATGTTTGGAAAATTTAGATATTTGGCGTTTAGAGATTATCGGTTTTGGAGAAAAGTTTCACATCTAAATAAGTAGTGAAACTCGTCTCCAACAGCATTAGAATCATAGAGTGGACATGTTCAGTCTTCTCATGGAATACTCAACCATCGGCCTGTCTCAATAGGTAACCCCATATCTCTGAACCATACAAGAGAATCGGAACAATCATACCATCAAATGCATCTAAAAGGCAATCTAGAGGTAAATTAACATTCCTTGATGTTATAGTTGGTGTTTCTTGCAAAATAGTATGACAGAGAATTAGTTCAATGTCTGCATTTGCTTCCATGAATGTATCGGGAACTTGTTCTGTGTCGGTTTAACTGTTAAAGCTTCTCGGGGAATACTTCTCAGTGTCTTGTTTTGATGTAGTGATTGGTTTTGATACATTTGATTGGAAGGTGCGACTAGTTAGCTTTGATTAAGCCGAGTTACATCTGAACACGTTTGTTTGATGTTTTTGTAAGTCGTGAAGTGCTGTGATGGTTTGTTCTGGTATACAGACTGAGATTGAAATTAATGAGTGCACCATCATTTGTAAATTAAATATTCGGGGTCATTGTTTTCCTCACTAAATTATACAATAGTTTTCCAGTAATAACATATATTTGATTGTGTTTAGGTCGCATCAATGTAGCTTATTCCCTATAGTTTTTTTATCTGCTGACCTCAAGTCAAAGATTATTAATAATTTACTATAATGCAACAATAATGTATTGTATGAATATACTCTAAGAACTACTGATAAACAACACATGTGAATAAACCAAAAACAAACACAGTGTGTTTGAGCAAATGTCCTTAAGTGATAACCCTTATAGCTAATATAAATTGGTTCTGATAACCTTACAATTCTCAGGTGATAACCCTTTTAACTAATATAAATTGGTTCTGATAACCTCACAATTCTTCAGGTGATAAACCTTTTAACTAATATAAATTGGTTCTGATAACCTCACAATTCTTCAGGCGATAAACCTGTCAACCAGGGGAAAAATCTAACAATAAGTATAAAGAGGGATTTGATCCGAGTAAGCCGAATGATATAATGTATTTGGATGATAACAACGTTAAACTTTATGGTTGGGCTATGAGTCAAAATCTACCTACAGCGTTAACCTTTATGGTTGGACTATGAGTCAAAATCTACCTACGGCGTTAACCTTTATGGTTGAGCTATGAGTCACTATCTACCTACAGGGGAGTTTAAGTGAGTGAAGTATGACTTTGACATTTTAAAAGTGCCTAAAAATTTGAAGCAGGGATATATCACAGGACAAAAATAGGTGGAATCCACTTGCCAGATCCGTCCGGATTCTCCCGGATAAAATTGAGTATATGAGCATATTAAATTTATAGAAACAGTTAATAAATAATTTTTATTATAATAACATGAACAAATATATGGAAATAGATGTGCAGTTTTATACACTGACACAGACTCTTTGCTACTAGAAATACAAACAGATGATGCTAACGAAGACAAGAAGAAACCATTGACTTGTACGATACCAACGATTTTGATTTTAAGAAAAAACAAAGTACCCAGTGTACAACATAAACAGTTTTAGGTGAGATGAAGAATGGACCTTGAGTATCTATGTGTATATGTGCGATATAGGCCGAAGATGTAGTGTATACAAATATTCTAAAAAGATTTAAGAAAGCTAAAGGAAGTAACAAGTATACAGGACATAATAATATTTACTTTAAGCAATATAACGAGGTATTATTCGGTAAAGAAGACCTTTTTGACACGAAATGAATACTTTGAGAAGTGGAGGGCATAACATGTACGCAATGAGAAAAAATAATTATTCCTTGTGCCCCTATTTGAGGTGATCCGGCAGGTGGATTCCACCATTTTATGTCCTGTGTATTGTAGAACTTGATTTAGAATATCCGAGAGAAATATACGTGGGTCATAATACTAATCCTATAGCTCCGGAAAAGTTAAGCATAAAAACAGACTGGTTCACTGATTATTAGAAAAAAACTATTAAGTGGTAAAAATGTATTCCATGGTCAATCTTTGGTGCGAAACTTGATAGACAAATGCACATGCGTGGTACACTGCAGAACTATCCAACTACATATTTCTTTGAGTTTGAAGTTAACAGAAGTACACTGAGTTCTCCAGTTTGATGTGAGTCCCTAGTCCCATATTGCCTCAAGTAGGGACTGGGCCTCAAAAAGGAGCCGGGCCTCTAATAACAGCTGGGGGGTAACGGTACCTAAAGGTGAATTAGAGCCGGGCCTCCAATATAATGGCCACACGTCTTATAGGAGTCTGATTTATATTGCATCAATGATTGATCCCTGTCTATCGCGGTGTCTGTCTAACCCAGTGTTTATCTTGCCTGGTGTCTGTCAGTGCTTTCTGGCCCCGGCTATCTGTCTGGTCAGGTGTCTGTCTGTACTGTCCGTTTCGTAGTCTGTTTTGCCGGGTGTCTGTCTGTGCTGCCCAGCTCGTATTCTGTTTTGCCGGGTGTCTGTCTGTACTGTCCGGTTCGTAGTCTGTTTTGCCGGGTGTCTGTCTGTACTGTCTGGCATGATGTCTTTCTGGTTGTTTCTTCAGAAGTTCAATCAAACATAACAGCAACCAATAGCGCTTGCAGCAGTCAGACGATTAAAGATACAACATTAAGAAGACACTTGTTGTTATATTAATCAAGAACAATGTTGTACATTTAAGATCCTCCGAGTGTACACAGTATGATGATTTGTTCTCACTGTGCAGGCAGCCTGTAGGGGGTTAGGATTAGCTGTGCTGTTTTAAGGAAAGGGGTCGTGTCAGCAGTTCCTGGAGTGAGCACAGTTAGCCTTCTACTTATTAACCTGTACCTTGGCAGCTGATAAGTGTTCACCGTTGGGTGATGATATATGAAATCTGTTCAATTTTACAATAAATGATATTCATATTTGACGTTTTTTTATGCTTGTACTCACGAAAACTTTTTTCATTTTCAGGTCTCCGTTCCGAAGATGTTTATGCAGCTTCACAGGCACCAACCTTCTACAGTGCCCATGCGAGCCTGTATAGGTCCAGAGCCAAAGAACTGCCGCCTCTGCCCAGACAACGATCAGACGTCGACATACCCAACACCTACAAAGACACGTTGTCTGGCGAAAACTTCATGCTCCATGCCCACAACCAGATGCTCATCTTTGCAACACCTACCAACCTTCAACACCTGTCAGCGGCAGACTGCTTCTACTACGACGGCACCTTCAGCATCAGCCCAAGCATCTACTATCAACTGTACACAGTCCACGCCATGGTCAACAGCAAGATGTTCCCTTTGGTCTACGGCCTCTTACCAGATAAGAAGCAATTCACCTACGTCAGCTTCTTCAACATCCTGAAGCAGAAGGCAGAGGAACTTCAACTTCCTCTAAGACCAGTCTACGTCTTCACCGACTTCGAAACCGCCGCCCAGAATGCCATCCAAGACGTCTTTCAGTGCCAGCTCTAAGGGTTCATGTTTCACTTTAGACAGGCGTTATGGAGGAATGTTCAGCATTGTGGCCTCCAAGCACGTTTCGGCACAGACCCCGAGGTTCCCCTCTTTGTTAAACGTGCTTCTGCCCTTAATAAGACCATAAGACATTGACGATGTTTGGATGAATGCCTTGGACAATATCAACCTTGACGATCCTTTTATCCAGCGATTTGCTGACTGTGTGACCGAGCAGTGGGTAGAGAGTCCTGGTAGGTCGGTCTGGAATCACTTTAACACTGATGGCCCCAGGACGACGATTCACCACCCTCACCAATTACTATACACAGTTTTCCAAATTGTTTAAATTTATAAATCTTGTTGTTTAATAATTGTTAAAAGTGCGTCCCTTTTATCTTTACGCATGAATATTGTACAGCACATGACATAGTCTATGTAATTTAAGTACTCAAAAAAGTGAATTGATGGTTATAGTTATAATATCTCGCACTGAAACTGCAGTCAAGTGGAGATAATTTACAAGAAGTGTTTGGGAGGGCAAGACGCGCCAGTCTATTCAACATAGTCTGCCTGGAATTCACATATACTCAATATTGTCACTTCGTGGAATTCACATCTACTCAATATTGTCACTTCATGGAATTCACATCTACTCAATATTCTCACTTCGTGGAATTCACATCTACTCAATATTGTCCCTTCGTTGAATTCACATCCACTCAATACTGTCACTTCGTGGAATTCACATCTACTCAATATTGTCACTTCGAGGAATTCACATCCACTCAATATTTTCACTTCGTGGAATTCACATACACGGATGCGGTAAGTGGAAGGATTGTAATCAGGCTATCTTTTAACAAAGCAACCAGTACAAAGGTTCACCTAAACGCACATTCGCAAATTTGGTGACTCGTAGCCTTTGGCTATCTTTAAGTTATACAGGAATATGTGGGGGAGTTATTGGATTAGGTGGTCTTTAAGCGGCTGATGTAATATTATTTTAGCTTTACCTTCAACTCAAATTGAGAATATATATTGGAAATGTTGGGCACATATATAATACTTGTATGTAAGGTTCCCCATTGCCTCAGATTAATTCATGAATATACAAGAGTAAATCAATCAATAGAAGAGAACCAATGTACAGCCAGCACTGCAGTTATTGGACACCTGCAAAATTATGTTTGGTCAATTGACTCATCAGTGTCCTGTTTTCGATCATGAATCGCTACTTTCACATTTATATTATAACTATACTGATTTAAATTTTCAGCAACACACAGTATTTCTCAGTAAATTGTTTGACAAAAGGTGACTCCAACAACGTACTCCACTTCTCAATAATTATCATTATTACTCGCTGTGTAAGATACTGCAGTGTTATATTTTTACAGCAATATTAAACTTGTGTGATATTGCTGAAAGTATGACGTCACAATAGCCAGCAGTTGTGACGTCACACTGGTCATACGCCATCACAATGGTACATCAATCGTGGAAGTATCTGCATCAGCACACTGCCGGCCGCTTGGTTACAAGTTCTTGGTATCGGCTGAATGGTAAAGCTACTTGGACATTGAGTGTTAACTTCAAGAGTTATGTTTCCCGTTTGCAAAATAAGGATATTGGTCCATAAGAACAGTTTTACTGCTTCTGTTTGACATGTAATATCAACCAGATTTGTTTACAACTTCAAATGCGAGTCATAACACGAACCAGATGGATCAATAGCTTACTTTAGTATTGCTGCATTCCTTAACTTTTCTGTGCTAGAACATCAGAGCAGAATATGAAGTTCAGGAGCGGCGCGTCACTATTCTAGCACAGAAAAGATAAGTAAATGCAGCAAGGCTTAAATAAGCTATTGGTCGAAGATGGTGCGAGGTATGAGGGAGTGGACATTATTTATGTGTCATGTTAAACAATGTACTTGCTTACGTAAGTGTTATTGAGCTTATGTTGTTATTAAACAGCTGGGTGAACTAAGTGCAATGTAGATAAAGTGTCTTGCTCAGGGAGACAATACAATATGAGGTCAAGGCCATACATGATTCGGAATCGTCCATTGGTTTTTGGGAGACAAGAATGTGAACAAGAGTGCTCAATATACCCCTCCAACTCAAAATGCAAAATTTTCACCAGAGGGATAAGTATATGTTTAGCAACATGTACATTTGGTTTAATGATCAAAGATATGCGATGACAAACCTTCTACACATCGTCTATAGTTTAAGGTTGTGTCTGTGGAAGCTGATTCTCAATATCCAACCCAAAGATGAGACATAGGTATATCTCCAGTACTGGACAGAGATTCTGACTCAATCCCGTCAGTTAGTCACACTTATACACATGTCTTGAATATACCCCTCTCCAATTTGCGCCTATTGCCATCATTGAGTAATATAAGCCTTGCTGCACTGCACAACTTTTCTGTGCAAGTGTGGTACAGCGCAATGTTCAGGCGCAGCATGCACTTAAATAAGCGCATGAAAGTTATATTAAGGAAAAACAGGATTAAATCAGCCAGGACGTAGGCTGGCGCAAGTTATGCCTCTTGCGGATGAAAGTTGGAGATACACCAGGCCGTCGAGGATACAATGTCTTCCAGGTAATCCCGCCAGGGGCACGGCAACTTTTGCTGCAGTAGAGAACTGTTCTACACGCAGTAAGTTTTGGGTGCAATGCTCCACTGAATTTCAGCGTAGTACCACCCATGGTTCGCTTGTTCCAGCCGATGCTCGCAGGTTTCACTCAATGTATAGTATCATGGCGTTGCGGGCTTTCTACATACCGTAATACTAGCAGTCGTGATATAAGTGAAATACTCTTGAAAGCGGCGTTAAACCCCAACTCACCTCACCTCACCTCTTCCAGGTATTAGAAATCATGCATACCCACATATTTGGAATATACCAAACAATACCAGGATGACAATAAGCCGCGTTAAGCACTTGGTTGTCTTGAAAACATACATCTATGGTATTAGCGCAAGTGTTGTCGACATTGCATCTAAGTATTTGCATGTAAGCTTTACAAAGTAATGATTTCACCACCTACATTGTATCTATCACAGTATAATGTTCGAGCTGCATATACGAATTATCAACAGTTCTCCATATACTTGTAACTTATTAAATGTGTTATTTAACAGTCTCTGAAAGATCTTCTGTTTCATGTGTGAACTCGGAAATACTATGAACGATCCAAGAAATGTGACTGTGAAATTTGCGGTGAGAGTTCGACACTGCAATCAAGGGGAGATAACTCTCATTAGGTGTTGGAGAGTGTTCATCATACTCGGCAAACCTGCAATCATATCAGCTCGATATAAATGTGGATAGGTTTCAGTTGATTTATCTGTGGTTTGTTGTGTGTTTCACCATCTATCCGGAGGGAACGGGGAGGAATGGAGGTTGGGGTTGTTTTGGACGAGGTTGTTATGGGATTTGGATTTGTGGAGAGGTGATATTTTCAAGATGAGATTTTTCCAGTCATAATGATTGGTTTTAATAATAACGTTACATTTATCGAATACTTTTTTTTACAAAATGCACGACTATGTTAAAGAATTCACTTGACTCGTTGACCTTGTTATTTAATTATTTCTATGTGAGTGTCTTTAATGGAGTTGTCTACACCTATTTAGCTTAATTTACTTTCATCTCATAATACATACGTCAGTCTTCACCAGTTGGGAACATTTTTAAATGTCGTAGCCCTGTGTGCCCCAGTTTAATTTTGATATATCATGAATATTTTTCGAATAGTAAATCATTAATAGAAGTAGACCAGCGTAGAAACAGCAGTGTACCTATTGGGTACTAACACTGTGAGAGTGTTTGTGAAGAAACAACCTTAACCTTCATTTCTATAAATTTATTTCAAAGTTAGTAGTCTTTATTGGAGAGTTCTACACTAATTGAGCTTTACCTTCATCTCACAATACATACATCAGGCATCACAATTTGGGAATATATATAAATGGTGTGTACACATGAAGCTTGCCTCTATCCGTTCCTGTCTGCCTCAGTTTTATTCTGATTTATCATGAATATTTCCTGAATAGTAAATAATTAGTTGGAGAAGACCAGCGTTCAAACAGAACTGTGTTTGTTGTATACAGCAACGGTGAGAGTTCATGTGAACAAAATGGAAAGCAACCTTAAACTTTCGTTCTAAAAACTTATGATTGCATACAGAATTCTGTATACAGAACATCTCAGATTGTGCAAATTACAAAAAGTCGAGACACAAACTGCTAGAAGGTGGAGACCTGAATTGTTTAATACCAGGGATTGATAGAATGGCATGAACCAATATTATTACCATCTGCAAAAGAAAGCAATGATAATACTAGCCAATCATATAGTATAAACTAGACTTACATTTAGTCTCAGAAATATTTTTTTTGTCACGAAAACACCATTTTACAAACAATTCAAATATATATACCAAATGGAGCCTTAGAGCTGATTAATCTAGACTTGCTATAATTTTCTAGACTGGGTTGGTCGTCAATTCAATATTTTGCTCTAGGGCCTGGATGACAGACTAAGTATATACAAGTGCATTGCATTTCTAAGCGATGGCTGACATATTGTTAATAGTACAGAACATTCCCGAGGAAAATATAACTGTTCACCTGTCAGGCGCTCAAGGGTCAAATTCTGACGATCATTGTATCATACCAGATAGCAGATTAACTATTGGATGGATAGAAACATTCTTTAAACGAAGTAACTTTCCCAGGGTGAAAATACGAGTTTCTCAAACTATGTCTCTGTGTAAGAAAGGATCTCAGCCTATAAAATGTTGAGATTACCCAGCAATGAAACGGGTCACCAATCCAGGGAGCCGCGCCCATTGTTGTTGCTTCACTCATAGTGGCCTACGAGTATTGACAGTGCCATGTGACAATACAAACAGAACAAACAAACTCAACAACATCACGATATGTTATTGACAGTGCCATGTGACAATACAAACAGAACAAACAAACTCAACAACATCATGATATGTTATTGACAGTGCCATGTGACAATACAAACAGAACAAACAAACTCAACAACATCATGATATGTTATTGACAGTGCCATGTGACAATACAAACAGAACAAACAAACTCAACAACATCATGATATGTTATTGACAGTGCCATGTGACAATACAAACAGAACAAACAAACTCAACAACATCATGATATGTTATTGACAGTGCCATGTGACAATACAAACAGAACAAACAAACTCAACAACATCATGATATGTTATTGACAGTGCCATCTGACAATACAAACAGAACAAACAAACTCAACAACATCATGATATGTTATTGACAGTGCCATGTGACAATACAAACAGAACAAACAAACTCAACAACATCATGATATGTTATTGACAGTGCCATGTGACAATACAAACAGAACAAACAAACTCAACAACATCATGATATGTTATTGACAGTGCCATGTGACAATACAAACAGAACAAACAAACTCAACAACATCATGATATGTTATTGACAGTGCCATGTGACAATACAAACAGAACAAACAAACTCAACAACATCATGATATGTTATTGACAGTGCCATGTGACAATACAAACAGAACAAACAAACTCAACAACATCATGATATGTTATTGACAGTGCCATGTGACAATACAAACAGAACAAACAAATTCAACAACATCATGATATGTTATTGACAGTGCCATGTGACAATACAAACAGAACAAACAAACTCAACAACATCATGATATGTTATTGACAGTGACATGTGACAATACAAACAGAACAAACAAACTCAACAACATCATGATATGTTATTGACAGTGCCATGTGACAATACAAACAGAACAAACAAACTCAACAACATCATGATATGTTATTGACAGTGCCATGTGACAATACAAACAGAACAAACAAACTCAACAACATCATGATATGTTATTGACAGTGCCATGTGACAATACAAACAGAACAAACAAACTCAACAACATCATGATATGTTATTGACAGTGCCATGTGACAATACAAACAGAACAAACAAACTCAACAACATCATGATATGTTATTGACAGTGCCATGTGACAATACAAACAGAACAAACAAACTCAACAAAACCATGATATGTTATTGACAGTGCCATGTAACAATACAAACAGAGCAAACAAACTCAACAACACCATGATATGTTATTGACAGTGCCATGTGACAATACAAACAGAGCAAACAAACTCAACAACATCATGATATGTTATTGACAGTGCCATGTGACAATACAAACAGAACAAACAAACTCAACAACATCATGATATGTTATTGACAGTGTCATGTGACAATACAAACAGAACAAACAAACTCAACAACATCACGATATGTTATTGACAGTGCCATGTGACAATACAAACAGAACAAACAAACTCAACAACATCACGATATGTTATTGACAGTGACATGTGACAATACAAACAGAACAAAGAAACTCAACAACATCACGATATGTTATTGACAGTGCCATGTGACAATACAAACAGAACAAACAAACTCAACAACATCACGATATGTTATTGACAGTGCCATGTGACAATACAAACAGAACAAACAAACTCAACAACATCACGATATGTTATTGACAGTGCCATGTGACAATACAAACAGAACAAACAAACTCAACAACATCACGATATGTTATTGACAGTGCCATGTGACAATACAAACAGAACAAACAAACTCAACAACATCATGATATGTTATTTCTATGGAACTTTCAAAAACGATATCCAACAGTCAGTATTTCAGCTATGTGTGCTTTCAGTGCCATTTGTTAGATATCCAACAGTCAGTATTTCAGCTATGTTTGCTTTCAGTGTCATTTGTTAGATAGATATCCAACAGTCAGTATTTCAGCTATGTGTGCTTTCAGTGCCATTTGTTAGATATCCAACAGTCAGTATTTCAGCGCTGTTTGCTTTCAGTGCCATTTGTTAGATATATATCCAACAGTCAGTATTTCAGCTATGTGTGCTTTCAGTGCCATTTGTTAGATATCCAACAGTCAGTATTTCAGCTATGTTTGCTTTCAGTGCCATTTGTTAGATATATATCCAACAGTCAGTATTTCAGCTATGTGTGCTTTCAGTGCCATTTGTTAGATATCCAACAGTCAGTATTTCAGCTATGTGTGCTTTCAGTGCCATTTGTTAGATATATATCCAACAGTCAGTATTTCAGCTATGTTTGCTTTCAGTGCCATTTGTTAGATAGATATCCAACAGTCAGTATTTCAGCTATGTTTGCTTTCAGTGCCATTTGTTAGATAGATATCCAACAGTCAGTATTTCAGCTATGTTTGCTTTCAGTGCCATTTGTTAGATAGATATCCAACAGTCAGTATTTCAGCTATGTTTGCTTTCAGTGCCATTTGTTAGATATATATCCAACAGTCAGTATTTCAGCTATGTGTGCTTTCAGTGTCATTTGTTAGATATATATCCAACAGTCAGTATTTCAGCTATGTTTGCTTTCAGTGCCATTTGTTAGATATCCAACAGTCAGTATTTCAGCTATGTGTGCTTTCAGTGCCATTTGTTAGATAGATATCCAACAGTCAGTATTTCAGCTATGTGTGCTTTCAGTGCCATTTGTTAGATATATATCCAACAGTCAGTATTTCAGCTATGTTTGCTTTCAGTGCCATTTGTTAGATAGATATCCAACAGTCAGTATTTCAGCTATGTTTGCTTTCAGTGCCATTTGTTAGATATATATCCAACAGTCAGTATTTCAGCTATGTTTGCTTTCAGTGCCATTTGTTAGATATCCAACAGTCAGTATTTCAGCTATGTGTGCTTTCAGTGCCATTTGTTAGATATCCAACAGTCAGTATTTCAGCTATGTGTGCTTTCAGTGCCATTTGTTAGATATCCAACAGTCAGTATTTCAGCTATGTGTGCTTTCAGTGTCATTTGTTAGATATATATCCAACAGTCAGTATTTCAGCTATGTGTGCTTTCAGTGCCATTTGTTAGATATATATCCAACAGTCAGTATTTCAGCTATGTTTGCTTTCAGTGTCATTTGTTAGATATATATCCAACAGTCAGTATTTCAGCTATGTGTGCTTTCAGTGCCATTTGTTAGATATATATCCAACAGTCAGTATTTCAGCTATGTGTGCTTTCAGTGTCATTTGTTAGATATATATCCAACAGTCAGTATTTCAGCTATGTGTGCTTTCAGTGTCATTTGTTAGATATATATCCAACAGTCAGTATTTCAGCTATGTGTGCTTTCAGTGTCATTTGTTAGATATATATCCAACAGTCAGTATTTCAGCTATGTGTGCTTTCAGTGCCATTTGTTAGATATATATCCAACAGTCAGTATTTCAGCTATGTTTGCTTTCAGTGTCATTTGTTAGATATATATCCAACAGTCAGTATTTCAGCTATGTGTGCTTTCAGTGTCATTTGTTAGATATATATCCAACAGTCAGTATTTCAGCTATGTGTGCTTTCAGTGTCATTTGTTAGATATATATCCAACAGTCAGTATTTCAGCTATGTGTGCTTTCAGTGCCATTTGTTAGATATATATCCAACAGTCAGTATTTCAGCTATGTTTGCTTTCAGTGCCATTTGTTAGATATCCAACAGTCAGTATTTCAGCTATGTGTGCTTTCAGTGCCATTTGTTAGATATATATCCAACAGTCAGTATTTCAGCTATGTGTGCTTTCAGTGCCATTTGTTAGATATATATCCAACAGTCAGTATTTCAGCTATGTTTGCTTTCAGTGTCATTTGTTAGATATATATCCAACAGTCAGTATTTCAGCTATGTTTGCTTTCAGTGCCATTTGTTAGATATATATCCAACAGTCAGTATTTCAGCTATGTTTGCTTTCAGTGCCATTTGTTAGATATATATCCAACAGTCAGTATTTCAGCTATGTTTGCTTTCAGTGCCATTTGTTAGATATATATCCAACGGTCAGTATTTCAGCTATGTTTGCTTTCAGTGTCATTTGTTAGATATATATCCAACAGTCAGTATTTCAGCTATGTTTGCTTTCAGTGCCATTTGTTAGATATATATCCAACAGTCAGTATTTCAGCTATGTGTGCTTTCAGTGCCATTTGTTAGATATATATCCAACAGTCAGTATTTCAGCTATGTGTGCTTTCAGTGCCATTTGTTAGATATATATCCAACAGTCAGTATTTCAGCTATGTGTGCTTTCAGTGCCATTTGTTAGATATATATCCAACAGTCAGTATTTCAGCTATGTTTGCTTTCAGTGCCATTTGTTAGATATATATCCAACAGTCAGTATTTCAGCTATGTTTGCTTTCAGTGCCATTTGTTAGATATATATCCAACAGTCAGTATTTCAGCTATGTGTGCTTTCAGTGCCATTTGTTAGATATATATCCAACAGTCAGTATTTCAGCTATGTTTGCTTTCAGTGTCATTTGTTAGATAGATATCCAACAGTCAGTATTTCAGCTATGTGTGCTTTCAGTGCCATTTGTTAGATATCCAACAGTCAGTATTTCAGCTATGTTTGCTTTCAGTGTCATTTGTTAGATATCCAACAGTCAGTATTTCAGCTATGTTTGCTTTCAGTGCCATTTGTTAGATATATATCCAACAGTCAGTATTTCAGCTATGTTTGCTTTCAGTGCCATTTGTTAGATATATATCCAACAGTCAGTATTTCAGCTATGTGTGCTTTCAGTGTCATTTGTTAGATATCCAACAGTCAGTATTTCAGCTATGTTTGCTTTCAGTGCCATTTGTTAGATATATATCCAACAGTCAGTATTTCAGCTATGTTTGCTTTCAGTGTCATTTGTTAGATAGATATCCAACAGTCAGTATTTCAGCTATGTGTGCTTTCAGTGCCATTTGTTAGATATCCAACAGTCAGTATTTCAGCTATGTTTGCTTTCAGTGTCATTTGTTAGATATCCAACAGTCAGTATTTCAGCTATGTGTGCTTTCAGTGCCATTTGTTAGATATCCAACAGTCAGTATTTCAGCTATGTGTGCTTTCAGTGCCATTTGTTAGATATCCAACAGTCAGTATTTCAGCTATGTGTGCTTTCAGTGCCATTTGTTAGATATATATCCAACAGTCAGTATTTCAGCTATGTTTGCTTTCAGTGCCATTTGTTAGATATCCAACAGTCAGTATTTCAGCTATGTGTGCTTTCAGTGCCATTTGTTAGATATATATCCAACAGTCAGTATTTCAGCTATGTTTGCTTTCAGTGCCATTTGTTAGATATATATCCAACAGTCAGTATTTCAGCTATGTGTGCTTTCAGTGCCATTTGTTAGATATATATCCAACAGTCAGTATTTCAGCTATGTTTGCTTTCAGTGCCATTTGTTAGATATATATCCAACAGTCAGTATTTCAGCTATGTTTGCTTTCAGTGTCATTTGTTAGATATCCAACAGTCAGTATTTCAGCTATGTGTGCTTTCAGTGCCATTTGTTAGATATCCAACAGTCAGTATTTCAGCTATGTGTGCTTTCAGTGCCATTTGTTAGATATATATCCAACAGTCAGTATTTCAGCTATGTTTGCTTTCAGTGTCATTTGTTAGATATCCAACAGTCAGTATTTCAGCTATGTGTGCTTTCAGTGCCATTTGTTAGATATATATCCAACAGTCAGTATTTCAGCTATGTGTGCTTTCAGTGCCATTTGTTAGATATATATCCAACAGTCAGTATTTCAGCTATGTTTGCTTTCAGTGTCATTTGTTAGATATCCAACAGTCAGTATTTCAGCTATGTGTGCTTTCAGTGCCATTTGTTAGATATCCAACAGTCAGTATTTCAGCTATGTGTGCTTTCAGTGCCATTTGTTAGATATCCAACAGTCAGTATTTCAGCTATGTTTGCTTTCAGTGTCATTTGTTAGATATCCAACAGTCAGTATTTCAGCTATGTTTGCTTTCAGTGTCATTTGTTAGATATCCAACAGTCAGTATTTCAGCTATGTTTGCTTTCAGTGCCATTTGTTAGATATATATCCAACAGTCAGTATTTCAGCTATGTGTGCTTTCAGTGCCATTTGTTAGATATATATCCAACAGTCAGTATTTCAGCTATGTTTGCTTTCAGTGCCATTTGTTAGATATATATCCAACAGTCAGTATTTCAGCTATGTTTGCTTTCAGTGTCATTTGTTAGATATCCAACAGTCAGTATTTCAGCTATGTGTGCTTTCAGTGCCATTTGTTAGATATCCAACAGTCAGTATTTCAGCTATGTGTGCTTTCAGTGCCATTTGTTAGATATATATCCAACAGTCAGTATTTCAGCTATGTTTGCTTTCAGTGCCATTTGTTAGATATCCAGCAGTCAGTATTTCAGCTATGTGTGCTTTCAGTGCCATTTGTTAGATATCCAACAGTCAGTATTTCAGCTATGTGTGCTTTCAGTGCCATTTGTTAGATATATATCCAACAGTCAGTATTTCAGCTATGTGTGCTTTCAGTGCCATTTGTTAGATATATATCCAACAGTCAGTATTTCAGCTATGTTTGCTTTCAGTGTCATTTGTTAGATATCCAACAGTCAGTATTTCAGCTATGTGTGCTTTCAGTGCCATTTGTTAGATATCCAACAGTCAGTATTTCAGCTATGTGTGCTTTCAGTGCCATTTGTTAGATATATATCCAACAGTCAGTATTTCAGCTATGTTTGCTTTCAGTGCCATTTGTTAGATATCCAACAGTCAGTATTTCAGCTATGTGTGCTTTCAGTGCCATTTGTTAGATATATATCCAACAGTCAGTATTTCAGCTATGTGTGCTTTCAGTGCCATTTGTTAGATATATATCCAACAGTCAGTATTTCAGCTATGTGTGCTTTCAGTGCCATTTGTTAGATATCCAACAGTCAGTATTTCAGCTATGTGTGCTTTCAGTGCCATTTGTTAGATATCCAACAGTCAGTATTTCAGCTATGTTTGCTTTCAGTGCCATTTGTTAGATATATATCCAACAGTCAGTATTTCAGCTATGTGTGCTTTCAGTGCCATTTGTTAGATATCCAACAGTCAGTATTTCAGCTATGTGTGCTTTCAGTGCCATTTGTTAGATAGATATCCAACAGTCAGTATTTCAGCTATGTGTGCTTTCAGTGCCATTTGTTAGATATATATCCAACAGTCAGTATTTCAGCTATGTTTACTTTCAGTGCCATTTGTTAGATAGATATCCAACAGTCAGTATTTCAGCTATGTTTGCTTTCAGTGCCATTTGTTAGATATCCAACAGTCACTATTTCAGCTATGTGTGCTTTCAGTGCCATTTGTTAGATATATATCCAACAGTCAGTATTTCAGCTATGTTTGCTTTCAGTGCCATTTGTTAGATATCCAACAGTCAGTATTTCAGCTATGTTTGCTTTCAGTGCCATTTGTTAGATATCCAACAGTCACTATTTCAGCTATGTGTGCTTTCAGTGCCATTTGTTAGATATATATCCAACAGTCAGTATTTCAGCTATGTGTGCTTTCAGTGCCATTTGTTAGATATCCAACAGTCAGTATTTCAGCTATGTGTGCTTTCAGTGCCATTTGTTAGATATCCAACAGTCAGTATTTCAGCTATGTTTGCTTTCAGTGCCATTTGTTAGATATCCAACAGTCACTATTTCAGCTATGTGTGCTTTCAGTGCCATTTGTTAGATATATATCCAACAGTCAGTATTTCAGCTATGTTTGCTTTCAGTGCCATTTGTTAGATATCCAACAGTCAGTATTTCAGCTATGTTTGCTTTCAGTGCCATTTGTTAGATATCCAACAGTCACTATTTCAGCTATGTGTGCTTTCAGTGCCATTTGTTAGATATATATCCAACAGTCAGTATTTCAGCTATGTGTGCTTTCAGTGCGATTTGTTAGATATATATCCAACAGTCAGTATTTCAGCTATGTTTGCTTTCAGTGCCATTTGTTAGATATCCAACAGTCAGTATTTCAGCTATGTTTGCTTTCAGTGCCATTTGTTAGATATATATCCAACAGTCAGTATTTCAGCTATGTGTGCTTTCAGTGCCATTTGTTAGATATATATCCAACAGTCAGTATTTCAGCTATGTTTGCTTTCAGTGCCATTTGTTAGATATCCAACAGTCACTATTTCAGCTATGTGTGCTTTCAGTGCCATTTGTTAGATATCCAACAGTCACTATTTCAGCTATGTGTGCTTTCAGTGTCATTTGTTAGATATATATCCAACAGTCAGTATTTCAGCTATGTGTGCTTTCAGTGCCATTTGTTAGATATATATCCAACAGTCATTATTTCAGCTATGTGTGCTTTCAGTGCCATTTGTTAGATAGATATCCAACAGTCAGTATTTCAGCTATGTGTGCTTTCAGTGCCATTTGTTAGATATATATCCAACAGTCAGTATTTCAGCTATGTGTGCTTTCAGTGTCATTTGTTAGATATCCAACAGTCAGTATTTCAGCTATGTGTGCTTTCAGTGTCATTTGTTAGATATATATCCAACAGTCAGTATTTCAGCTATGTGTGCTTTCAGTGTCATTTGTTAGATATCCAACAGTCAGTATTTCAGCTATGTTTGCTTTCAGTGTCATTTGTTAGATATCCAACAGTCAGTATTTCAGCTATGTGTGCTTTCAGTGCCATTTGTTAGATAGATATCCAACAGTCAGTATTTCAGCTATGTGTGCTTTCAGTGCCATTTGTTAGATATATATCCAACAGTCAGTATTTCAGCTATGTGTGCTTTCAGTGTCATTTGTTAGATATCCAACAGTCAGTATTTCAGCTATGTGTGCTTTCAGTGTCATTTGTTAGATATATATCCAATAGTCAGTATTTCAGCTATGTTTGCTTTCAGTGCCATTTGTTAGATATCAAACAGTCACTATTTCAGCTATGTGTGCTTTCAGTGTCATTTGTTAGATATCCAACAGTCAGTATTTCAGCTATGTTTGCTTTCAGTGCCATTTGTTAGATATATATCCAACAGTCAGTATTTCAGCTATGTGTGCTTTCAGTGCCATTTGTTAGATATCCAACAGTCAGTATTTCAGCTATGTTTGCTTTCAGTGTCATTTGTTAGATATCCAACAGTCAGTATTTCAGCTATGTGTGCTTTCAGTGTCATTTGTTAGATAGATATCCAACAGTCAGTATTTCAGCTATGTGTGCTTTCAGTGCCATTTGTTAGATATCCAACAGTCAGTATTTCAGCTATGTGTGCTTTCAGTGTCATTTGTTAGATATATATCCAACAGTCAGTATTTCAGCTATGTGTGCTTTCAGTGTCATTTGTTAGATATCCAACAGTCAGTATTTCAGCTATGTGTGCTTTCAGTGCCATTTGTTAGATATCCAACAGTCAGTATTTCAGCTATGTTTGCTTTCAGTGTCATTTGTTAGATATCAAACAGTCACTATTTCAGCTATGTGTGCTTTCAGTGTCATTTGTTAGATATCCAACAGTCAGTATTTCAGCTATGTTTGCTTTCAGTGCCATTTGTTAGATATATATCCAACAGTCAGTATTTCAGCTATGTTTGCTTTCAGTGTCATTTGTTAGATATATATCCAACAGTCAGTATTTCAGCTATGTGTGCTTTCAGTGCCATTTGTTAGATATCCAACAGTCAGTATTTCAGCTATGTTTGCTTTCAGTGCCATTTGTTAGATATCCAACAGTCAGTATTTCAGCTATGTGTGCTTTCAGTGCCATTTGTTAGATATATATCCAACAGTCAGTATTTCAGCTATGTTTGCTTTCAGTGTCATTTGTTAGATATCCAACAGTCAGTATTTCAGCTATGTGTGCTTTCAGTGCCATTTGTTAGATATATATCCAACAGTCAGTATTTCAGCTATGTTTGCTTTCAGTGCCATTTGTTAGATATCCAACAGTCAGTATTTCAGCTATGTGTGCTTTCAGTGCCATTTGTTAGATATCCAACAGTCAGTATTTCAGCTATGTGTGCTTTCAGTGCCATTTGTTAGATATATATCCAACAGTCAGTATTTCAGCTATGTTTGCTTTCAGTGCCATTTGTTAGATATATATCCAACAGTCAGTATTTCAGCTATGTTTGCTTTCAGTGTCATTTGTTAGATATATATCCAACAGTCAGTATTTCAGCTATGTGTGCTTTCAGTGTCATTTGTTAGATATATATCCAACAGTCAGTATTTCAGCTATGTTTGCTTTCAGTGCCATTTGTTAGATATATATCCAACAGTCAGTATTTCAGCTTTGTTTGCTTTCAGTGCCATTTGTTAGATATATATCCAACAGTCAGTATTTCAGCTATGTTTGCTTTCAGTGTCATTTGTTAGATATCCAACAGTCAGTATTTCAGCTATGTGTGCTTTCAGTGTCATTTGTTAGATATATATCCAACAGTCAGTATTTCAGCTATGTTTGCTTTCAGTGCCATTTGTTAGATATATATCCAACAGTCAGTATTTCAGCTATGTTTGCTTTCAGTGCCATTTGTTAGATATATATCCAACAGTCAGTATTTCAGCTATGTGTGCTTTCAGTGCCATTTGTTAGATATCCAACAGTCAGTATTTCAGCTATGTGTGCTTTCAGTGCCATTTGTTAGATATATATCCAACAGTCAGTATTTCAGCTATGTGTGCTTTCAGTGCCATTTGTTAGATATCCAACAGTCACTATTTCAGCTATGTGTGCTTTCAGTGCCATTTGTTAAATAGAAAAAAGCCCGACTCCCAAGTCTAAACACATTATAAAAACTTCTCTCAGTGGTATTCTAACAAGTGGAAGTCACACAAGAACAATAATATTACAAACTGTAATAGTAAGAAGAAGTTGTATCATCCCATTCTGTAACAGTCAAACTTAAAACCATACAGTAATCTGTATCGAGACGTCAAACTCTCAGAATAAAGAAGCTGTTTATCTTACTTTTATATAGGAATATTTGCCAATAATTAAGTATGTTCACTATCTTCGATTAAAAAGCCAAACATTCTATTGATTCTATCATGAATATTTAAAGTTAGCAATCGTTTGTACTCTTACATGACATAATATTCGAACAAGAACTTTAATTTATAACCTGGCATATTTTACCACCAACGTTGAAAAACAAACAGCCACGAGTCGCAACATAGCTAAAGGAGATAACTCTTTTGCTAATTCGTGGCGTATTTCAAGTGTTCTGAGACAAACTGTTACAAATGACAAAATATTAATCATGATTTGAACAGAGAGAGACAGTGATTATATTTATGTGCACTATTTACTTAAATATGGAATTGCAGATACATGGAGCAATATTAATTAAGTCTCCTTTTGTTAACAATGCAGAGAGAAATTAATAGCCAAGAGAGCATGTAATATGTTGTTGGGTTTTTTAAAACACGAGAGACTGTAAAATAAGGATATGTACAGTATGTAAGTATATGACCCACTCTCTATTCACCTTTTCATATAAAGATCATTATTGTGATGTAACAATTTGATTTCTATAGAATTAAACAAAATATTACATAACCCAGTATAAAAGGCAACTTTCTTAAGAATTTGATATTCTTTATAATCGAAATGAAACTGACATGCCTTGAGAAATTGACACTTTTTACAAAGTAGCCCGTTCTCCCAGTAAGTTGACAGGACCCTGCACTTGCTGCACGCTTTTCACAAACTATCCCGGGTGTTCCTTGCCGTTGCTACGCAACTGAAACTCCCGGCACAATTTACTTGTCCAAATCGTCTGCATATTCGTGTGTCTGTAAAATGAGTTGAATTGATTAATTGTTAAAGACCATACAATATTTCACTTTCCTAAAATGTCCCTATTTAATCCTACCTTTTATTTTAATTTATTTATTAACTTAAAATAAAAAATGATTGAGACACATGGATAATAAACAAATATATTTGAAAGCTATAACACTTAAACTACTGCAAAGAACAGTATAGCTCTTGATTTATTTCTTTTTACTGAATGTACATGTGCAGGCGCTCAAGGGTCAAATTCTGACCATCATTGTGTCACACCAGGTACCCACTTTACTGCTCGGTGGACAGATGAACAGTTGAACCATAGTGACTTATCTAGGAGAGCATCAACCCTTGTCTCAGTGTGGGGAATAAACTCAACCCATGTCTCAGTGTGGGGAAGAGACTCAATCTATGTCTCAATGTAAGGAATAGACTCGACCTATGTCTCAGTGTAGGGAATAAACTCAACCAGTGTCTCAGCGTAGGAAGAAACATCTATGTCTCACGCTGTCTCAGTTTAGGGAAGACACTCAATCCATGTCTCAGTAGAGGGAAAATAAACAACCCATGTCTCACTGCACGGAGGAGACTCGATCCATGTCTCACTGCAAGGAGACTCAACCCATGTCTCACTGCAAGGAGACTCAACCCATGTCCCACTGCAAGGAGACTCGACCCATGTCCCACTGCAAGGAGACTCAACCCATGTCCCACTGCAAGGAGACTCGACCCATGTCCCACTGCAAGGAGACTCAACCCATGTCCAACTGCAAGGAGACTCAACCCATGTCCCACTGCAAGGAGACTCAACCCATGTCTCACTGCACAGAGGAGACTCGACCCATGTCCCACTGCAAGGAGACTCAACCCATGTCTCACTGCACAGAGGAGACTCGACCCATGTCTCACTGTGCAGACTCGACCCATGTCTGACTGCAAGGAGACTCAACCCATGTCTCACTGCAAGGAGACTCAACCCATGTCCCACTGCAAGGAGACTCAACCCATGTCTCACTGCACAGAGGAGATTCGACCCATGTCCCACTGCAAGGAGACTCAACCCATGTCTCACTGCAAGGAGACTCAACCCATGTCTCACTGCACAGAGGAGACTCGACCCATGTCCCACTGCAAGGAGACTCAACCCATGTCTCACGGCAAGGAGATTCAACCCATGTCTCACTGCACAGAGGAGACTCAACCCATGTCCCACTGCAAGGAGACTCAACCCATGTCTCACTGCAAGGAGACTCAACCCATGTCTCACTGCAAGGAGATTCTACCCATGTCTCACTGCAAGGAGACTCAACCCATGTCTCACTGCAAGGAGACTCAACCCATGTCTCACTGCAAGGAGACTCAACCCATGTCCCACTGCAAGGAGACTCAACCCATGTCCCACTGAAAGGAGACTCAACCCATGTCCCACTGCAAGGAGACTCAACCCATGTCCCACTGCAAGGAGACTCAACCCATGTCCCACTGCAAGGAGACTCAACCCATGTCCCACTGCAAGGAGACTCAACCCATGTCTCACTGCAAGGAGACTCAACCCATGTCCCACTGCAAGGAGACTCAACCCATGTCCCACTGCAAGGAGACTCAACCCATGTCCCACTGCAAGGAGACTCAACCCATGTCCCACTGCAAGGAGACTCAACCCATGTCCCACTGCAAGGAGACTCAACCCATGTCTCACTGCAAGGAGACTCAACCCATGTCTCACTGCAAGGAGATTCTACCCATGTCTCACTGCAAGGAGACTCAACCGATGTCTCACTGCAAGGAGACTCAACCCATGTCTCACTGCAAGGAGACTCAACCCATGTCCCACTGCAAGGAGACTCAACCCATGTCCCACTGCAAGGAGACTCAACCCATGTCCCACTGCAAGGAGACTCAACCCATGTCCCACTGCAAGGAGACTCAACCCATGTCCCACTGCAAGGAGACTCAACCCATGTCTCACTGCAAGGAGACTCAACCCATGTCCCACTGCAAGGAGACTCAACCCATGTCCCACTGCAAGGAGACTCAACCCATGTCCCACTGCAAGGAGACTCAACCCATGTCCCACTGCAAGGAGAATCAACCCATGTCTCACTGCAAGGAGACTCAACCCATGTCCCACTGCAAGGAGACTCAACCCATGTCCCACTGCAAGGAGACTCAACCCATGTCCCACTGCAAGGAGACTCAACCCATGTCCCACTGCAAGGAGACTCAACCCATGTCCCACTGCAAGGAGACTCGACCCATGTCCCACTGCAAGGAGACTCAACCCATGTCCAACTGCAAGGAGACTCAACCCATGTCCCACTGCAAGGAGACTCAACCCATGTCTCACTGCACAGAGGAGACTCGACCCATGTCCCACTGCAAGGAGACTCAACCCATGTCTCACTGCACAGAGGAGACTCGACCCATGTCTCACTGTGCAGACTCGACCCATGTCTGACTGCAAGGAGACTCAACCCATGTCTCACTGCAAGGAGACTCAACCCATGTCCCACTGCAAGGAGACTCAACCCATGTCTCACTGCACAGAGGAGACTCGACCCATGTCCCACTGCAAGGAGACTCAACCCATGTCTCACTGCAAGGAGACTCAACCCATGTCTCACTGCACAGAGGAGACTCGACCCATGTCCCACTGCAAGGAGACTCAACCCATGTCTCACTGCACAGAGGAGACTCGACCCATGTCTCACTGTGCAGACTCGACCCATGTCTGACTGCAAGGAGACTCAACCCATGTCTCACTGCAAGGAGACTCAACCCATGTCCCACTGCAAGGAGACTCAACCCATGTCTCACTGCACAGAGGAGATTCGACCCATGTCCCACTGCAAGGAGACTCAACCCATGTCTCACTGCAAGGAGACTCAACCCATGTCTCACTGCACAGAGGAGACTCGACCCATGTCCCACTGCAAGGAGACTCAACCCATGTCTCACGGCAAGGAGATTCAACCCATGTCTCACTGCACAGAGGAGACTCAACCCATGTCCCACTGCAAGGAGACTCAACCCATGTCTCACTGCAAGGAGACTCAACCCATGTCTCACTGCAAGGAGATTCTACCCATGTCTCACTGCAAGGAGACTCAACCCATGTCTCACTGCAAGGAGACTCAACCCATGTCTCACTGCAAGGAGACTCAACCCATGTCCCACTGCAAGGAGACTCAACCCATGTCCCACTGAAAGGAGACTCAACCCATGTCCCACTGCAAGGAGACTCAACCCATGTCCCACTGCAAGGAGACTCAACCCATGTCCCACTGCAAGGAGACTCAACCCATGTCCCACTGCAAGGAGACTCAACCCATGTCTCACTGCAAGGAGACTCAACCCATGTCCCACTGCAAGGAGACTCAACCCATGTCCCACTGCAAGGAGACTCAACCCATGTCCCACTGCAAGGAGACTCAACCCATGTCCCACTGCAAGGAGACTCAACCCATGTCCCACTGCAAGGAGACTCAACCCATGTCTCACTGCAAGGAGACTCAACCCATGTCTCACTGCAAGGAGATTCTACCCATGTCTCACTGCAAGGAGACTCAACCGATGTCTCACTGCAAGGAGACTCAACCCATGTCTCACTGCAAGGAGACTCAACCCATGTCCCACTGCAAGGAGACTCAACCCATGTCCCACTGCAAGGAGACTCAACCCATGTCCCACTGCAAGGAGACTCAACCCATGTCCCACTGCAAGGAGACTCAACCCATGTCCCACTGCAAGGAGACTCAACCCATGTCTCACTGCAAGGAGACTCAACCCATGTCCCACTGCAAGGAGACTCAACCCATGTCCCACTGCAAGGAGACTCAACCCATGTCCCACTGCAAGGAGACTCAACCCATGTCCCACTGCAAGGAGAATCAACCCATGTCTCACTGCAAGGAGACTCAACCCATGTCCCACTGCAAGGTGACTCAACCCATGTCCCACTGCAAGGAGACTCAACCCATGTCCCACTGCAAGGAGACTCAACCCATGTCCCACTGCAAGGAGACTCAACCCATGTCCCACTGCAAGGAGACTCGACCCATGTCCCACTGCAAGGAGACTCAACCCATGTCCAACTGCAAGGAGACTCAACCCATGTCCCACTGCAAGGAGACTCAACCCATGTCTCACTGCACAGAGGAGACTCGACCCATGTCCCACTGCAAGGAGACTCAACCCATGTCTCACTGCACAGAGGAGACTCGACCCATGTCTCACTGTGCAGACTCGACCCATGTCTGACTGCAAGGAGACTCAACCCATGTCTCACTGCAAGGAGACTCAACCCATGTCCCACTGCAAGGAGACTCAACCCATGTCTCACTGCACAGAGGAGATTCGACCCATGTCCCAGTGCAAGGAGACTCAACCCATGTCTCACTGCAAGGAGACTCAACCCATGTCTCACTGCACAGAGGAGACTCGACCCATGTCCCACTGCAAGGAGACTCAACCCATGTCTCACGGCAAGGAGATTCAACCCATGTCTCACTGCACAGAGGAGACTCAACCCATGTCCCACTGCAAGGAGACTCAACCCATGTCTCACTGCAAGGAGACTCAACCCATGTCTCACTGCAAGGAGATTCTACCCATGTCTCACTGCAAGGAGACTCAACCCATGTCTCACTGCAAGGAGACTCAACCCATGTCTCACTGCAAGGAGACTCAACCCATGTCCCACTGCAAGGAGACTCAACCCATGTCCCACTGAAAGGAGACTCAACCCATGTCCCATTGCAAGGAGACTCAACCCATGTCCCACTGCAAGGAGACTCAACCCATGTCCCACTGCAAGGAGACTCAACCCATGTCCCACTGCAAGGAGACTCAACCCATGTCTCACTGCAAGGAGACTCAACCCATGTCCCACTGCAAGGAGACTCAACCCATGTCCCACTGCAAGGAGACTCAACCCATGTCCCACTGCAAGGAGACTCAACCCATGTCCCACTGCAAGGAGACTCAACCCATGTCCCACTGCAAGGAGACTCAACCCATGTCTCACTGCAAGGAGACTCAACCCATGTCTCACTGCAAGGAGATTCTACCCATGTCTCACTGCAAGGAGACTCAACCGATGTCTCACTGCAAGGAGACTCAACCCATGTCTCACTGCAAGGAGACTCAACCCATGTCCCACTGCAAGGAGACTCAACCCATGTCCCACTGCAAGGAGACTCAACCCATGTCCCACTGCAAGGAGACTCAACCCACTGCAAGGAGACTCAACCCATGTCTCACTGCAAGGAGACTCAACCCATGTCCCACTGCAAGGAGACTCAACCCATGTCCCACTGCAAGGAGACTCAACCCATGTCCCACTGCAAGGAGACTCAACCCATGTCTCACTGCAAGGAGACTCAACCCATGTCCCACTGCAAGGTGACTCAACCCATGTCCCACTGCAAGGAGACTCAACCCATGTCCCACTGCAAGGAGACTCAACCCATGTCTCACTGCAAGGAGACTCAACCCATGTCCCACTGCAAGGAGACTCAACCCATGTCCCACTGCAAGGAGACTCAACCCATGTCCCACTGCAAGGAGACTCAACCCATGTCCCACTGCAAGGAGACTCAACCCATGTCCAACTGCAAGGAGACTCAACCCATGTCCCACTGCAAGGAGACTCAACCCATGTCCCACTGCAAGGAGACTCAACCCATGTCCCACTGCAAGGAGACTCAACCCATGTCTCACTGCAAGGAGACTCAACCCATGTCCCACTGCAAGGAGACTCAACCCATGTCCCACTGCAAGGAGACTCAACCCATGTCCCACTGCAAGGAGACTCAACCCATGTCTCACTGCAAGGAGACTCAACCCATGTCCCACTGCAAGGAGACTCAACCCATGTCCCACTGCAAGGAGACTCAACCCATGTCTCACTGCAAGGAGACTCAACCCATGTCCAACTGCAAGGAGACTCAACCCATGTCTCACTGCAAGGAGACTCAACCCATGTCCCACTGCAAGGAGACTCAACCCATGTCCCACTGCAAGGAGACTCAACCGATGTCTCACTGCAAGGAGACTCAACCCATGTCCCACTGCAAGGAGACTCAACCCATGTCTCACTGCAAGGAGACTCAACCCATGTCTCACTGCAAGGAGACTCAACCCATGTCCCACTGCAAGGAGACTCAACCCATGTCCCACTGCAAGGAGACTCAACCCATGTCCCACTGCAAGGAGACTCAACCCATGTCTCACTGCAAGGAGACTCAACCCATGTCCAACTGCAAGGAGACTCAACCCATGTCTCACTGCAAGGAGACTCAACCCATGTCCCACTGCAAGGAGACTCAACCCATGTCCCACTGCAAGGAGACTCAACCGATGTCTCACTGCAAGGAGACTCAACCCATGTCCCACTGCAAGGAGACTCAACCCATGTCCAACTGCAAGGAGACTCAACCGATGTCTCACTGCAAGGAGACTCAACCCATGTCCCACTGCAAGGAGACTCAACCCATGTCCCACTGCAAGGAGACTCAACCCATGTCTCACTGCAAGGAGACTCAACCCATGTCCCACTGCAAGGAGACTCAACCCATGTCCCACTGCAAGGAGACTCAACCCATGTCCCACTGCAAGGAGACTCAACCCATGTCTCACTGCAAGGAGACTCAACCCATGTCTCACTGCAAGGAGACTCAACCCATGACTCACTGCAAGGAGACTCAACCCATGTCTCACTGCAAGGAGACTCAACCCATGTCTCAGTGTAGAGGCAATCTGAATCTGAAACACTGATCAGAAGAAATTATGCCATCAGATTCAGTAAGATTCATACTTAAATCATACAATAATCCCATACAATAAAGAAGTTGTTATCCATAAAACATTGTTCTCATTAGACATACGTGCTTGCAAGACTATCTTCACATTGTTTGACATCGTTTTTGTCGAGGTCATGATGGCTGAATGGATAGGTTCTTGGTACAGCCAGTTCCTGACAGTAAGGATGTGGTAACAAAGTACAATAATTTGTACTATTTCAGATTGTGTTATCCTTTGTGTAAAATGGTTGTTGTTTAAAAGGTAAAATATCTAAATATACTTATTTAAAAATTATCTATACTATTTTTAAATAACTATTCTCCACTGTCGGTAAAAAAAAAAGAAATAAATGCTATTGCCCGCTTTGCCTATCAAATAGAAATGAGTTGTGTACTCTAATATGGCAGACTTTTCCAATAAAAAAATAGCTTATAAACAATAATTATTTTACCCCGAGTATTTAAATTATATAGCAGACAGTCATGATACGCAACATCTAGGTAAAGGGAGATAACTCTTTTGTTGAGTGGCCTATTTTTACAGACAAACGTGTTCTGTGACAGTTTTTATATATAACTATATATATAAAGTTATGAAAAATATTAAGCATGTGTTTAACCTAGAAAGAAACACTGATCAAATCAAGGTGTGGACTGCTGACAGAGGGAGCAATATCATATAGCAAACCTTTGTGTCCAGTGGAATCATATTCATATGTGATTGATGTGTTTATATGGCTGACATAGTGCAGTGTCAAGCATCACGGTGTACAACCCCATACAGTGCGAACCGGATATAGTTCGCTGTACGCTCGTTCATTTGGTTCATAGCTCTGTCAAGTGTTTGTTGGTCGTTTGATCAAATATTTGTTTTATGTCATTATACAGCTTTACAACGTATGCAAATAGGCTCCGGTTCATCAATTTGTGACATGCATACAGGTACAGTGAATAAGTTCTTGAGAAATAGTTGTATGTTTATGAAAACACATTATTTTCGTTACGAACGCATCGAGCCAAATTTGACAAGCCCGTGCGTTTTCGATTTTATTCACGTATACAATCATGCTGCTCAAAATGTATCTAAATATTGAATTCCTAATAGATTGTACCATGTATGTGTAGAATTTCAAGTTTCAAAGTGTCCTAGATATGAAGATATCAAAGATCTTAGCAGCAACAATGCAGCATCACTGTACTGGTTCATAGCCGAAGCGTAGTGAATCGCTGTATGGAATGTAGTCCGTAATTCAATAACGTAATGAAATCTGATTTTGTTTAAAAGGTGTCTTTATTGACATATTAACCAACAATAATATGTTAATATGTTGTCCCAGCATTTGTTCAAGAGATATCACACATCATGACGAGTTACATCATCATCATAATCTTTATTTCGTATGTAGGCCATAGGCCCAAATACATATATACATGCATGTCATACAATATATACAGAACAAGAGGAGAGGTTTTGCAACATATAAATCAAAAGTATATCGTCTCATATATATTGTCGAGGGTATAATACCATATCATATATCTATCACATTTAATCATTAATATCATATTCATTAAGTAAACGTTTTCTTTCTTCAAAAGCATGATAAAGATAGTAACTTAAATTTGTTATTGATATTGTTTTTGTATGTATTAAATTCTTAAATACAATCGTACTTGATCTCGTGTTTGAAGTGAAATATGTTTTACGAATAGTGGCATATGCAGGACAAATACGTAAATAGTGGTATTCATTTTCTATACCCGAGTTGCATAATGGACAAATTCTCATTAACGAATCTATGCATTGCCAGCGACCTTCATTATTCTTTAATTTTAACAAACCCGCTCTAAATTTAATGAGAATATTGCGGAATTTAAAAGTTAGTTGTGATGATAGATAATTTTCTGATCCAAAAGTATATTTGTATTCCTTATAAAGCGTGTACCGTGAGCTATTTTCGAGCGTATTTGACCAATTTTGAATAAACATATCAATTAAACGTTGTCTGAAAATTTGAATAAAGGAATCATGATCATCAATGTTCTGGGCAAAGATATGACGGGAATTAAAGTTGTCATAATGGTCATGGGAATAACAGTATTTTCTAAATATAACTTGCACTTGAATCATTGGTTGACGGAAGTATTTTACACCAATTTATCAATTATTGCTTAGCTGTATTATTTTAGGTCAATAACATAGATGATCAATTCGGAACATATCTATTTTAATTCAGAAGTCAGAAACACATAATAAATAGATAATCATGTTCTATCCATGTTTCCGAGACTGTATTTACAGTACTAAATTTGCTGGGGGAAGCAGCATGCATAATTTGTGACGTCGTTAATTATGATGTAATTACATTCATATCTTGCAACTGCTCGATTGCTGATCACTATTTACTAATATTGTTCTCATTCTGCGACAATATTTTCAATATAAACAAGTTTTTATTCTTATAATTTAAGATTCATTTTGTTTATATAATGTTTATATATTAACTATTTAGATGCCCGCATCTTGAAGGTGTGATAATTTTATGAATGGGGTAGGAGTACAATTTGTATTTTACAGTCTAATCTATAAGGTCGTGAACTTAAGTCTAGTATTTCGATTTTTAGGCATAAAATGATCTTGGCTAAGAAAAATAATAACTAACTCGGTGCTCGAAATTACGAATTATTTTCCCTCGTGAATTAATATGTCAAACTCCACGCTAAAGCTCGGTGTTTATCAAAATAATTAACACGGGGCAGATAAACCGTATAATTCCTCGCAACTCTTTAATTATTCTTGTATATAACATAATTCAAAGAATTTAGAAAGTCTATTTGAGAATCAGTTGGAACGTACATGTACATTCACCTTTGGAAGTTTCCTTCTGACACTGCTGCAGTTATTTTTCCTGCCGAAGGTGATTTTTAAAAAACCAACCCAATCAACTCTCCAAAAAGTTTGGTAACACCACTGTATGTCATCTGGACGGTGTTGCTGCCCAACTTGTTTAAGTTATTTAAAACATCTGGAAGCATCAGTTCTGTCATGGTACCTCAAACTAAGCTCTCACAAAGAGATCACAATTGTCGGGGAAATCTCTGATTCGTCATTCTCTACCAACAGCTAGAGGTTATACTCACTTCAGATCCTAACCTCTGTTCTAGAAGGCCAATGGTCAATGGTGATTTTGAAATCATTTGTGTGAAAGAGACTTTCTCATTCCCTGTTTGAAAGTCACACAAGCAGCAGACGGAATTTAATTCAAGGTCACACATACAAAACGTTAATAATGACGTTATTGTATCGAGAAGTACTGATTGTTGCCGAAAATTAACATTTTTATGTTGGTCGACTCAGTATTGTGACGATATAATTGTGAAAGTAGTGATTTCTGATCGAAAGATGGACAATGCACCGCGACTGACGCATATCTAACAGTCAAACATAATTGTCCCCCGCCGCAACGCGGAACGGGGGACTATGTATTCAGCGGCGTCCGTCCGTACGTACGTACGTACGTACGTACGTCACATTTCTTGTTTACGCGATATCTTATGAAGCGTTGCATCCAAAGTCTTCAAATTTGGTTTCTGCCTACATTGTGGGAAGACGCAGACACCAGTCACTTTTGGTGACCTTGGCCTTATTTTCAAGGTCACCACGACACTTTGACCACTTTTTGAACTCTTGTTTACGCGATATCTCATGAAGCGTTGCATCCAAAGTCTTCAAATTTGGTTTCTGCCTATATTGTGGGAAGACGCAGACACCAGTCACTTTTGGTGACCTTGGCCTTATTTTCAAGGTCACCATGACACTTTGACCACTTTTTTAACTCTTTTTTCCGCGATATCTCATGAAGAGTTGCATCCAAAGTCTTCAAATTTGGTTTCTGCCTACATTGTGGGAAGACACAGACACCAGTCACTTTTGGTGACCTTGGCCTTATTTTCAAGGTCACCACGACACTTTGACCACTTTTTGAACTCTTGTTTACGCGATATCTCATGAAGCGTTGCATCCAAAGTCTTCAAATTTCGTTTCTGCCTACATTGGGGAAAGACACAGACACCAGTTTATTTTGGTGACCTTGACCTTATTTTCAAGGTCACCGCAACACTTTGAGCACTTTTCTAACTCTTGTTAACGCGATATATATCTTTACCAGTTGGACTCAAAGTCTTCAAATTTGGTGTCAGTCTACACTGGGGGATGACGCAGATACCAGGGGATTTTGGTGACCTTGACCTTATTTTCAAAGTCACTACAACACTTTGACCACTTTTCGAACTCTTGTTATCACCATTTATTATGACGGTTGGACCAAATGTTTTCAAATTTGGTGTCAGTCTACATTGGAGGATGATGCAGACGCCAGTCGATTTGGTGACCTTGACCTTATTTTCAAGGTCACCACAACACTTTGACCACTTTTAGAACTCTTATTAACACGATATATCATGAACCCAAGTAGCTCCAATGATGTGTCTTACTAGGTCAATGTCACCAGCGGGGGACATTGCCATGTTAGTGGCAAACACTTGTTTTGAAACTTATTTGCAACAGATAAAAAGACAAATTTGGGTTGCTAATGTTAAATAAGTCATATAACTACCTAGCATGTAAATCGGACGTGTAGTTTCGGTTACTGCACATGTATAATGAGTTTTCTACATTTTAATTGGAAACTCGTAACTAAATAAACAAAAATATGAAACACAATGGATGCACCTGTAACAAAATAACCCAAAATATTTAAGTAAGAGTGTCTATTTATAAAAGAAAAAGCCACCATGCACTTACATACTGGAACTATAAACCATACAGTGATTTCTGTTGGAAGTGCTATCAACCAACTGTATTGACGGCTATCAAACTGTATGGTAGTGGCACATAGGTGGGTGACATTTTGCTCTCGTGTCCAAAAATTAATGCTCTATATTAACTATGTTAAAGTCCATATGTAAGTTTAATGATCATATATTTCATATATAATCAGGTTGTATCCACAAAGTACATACGATGAGAGCATTTCGACATTATATGTGGTGCGCTTAGCGGAGGAGCAAGATCGGCAATGCGTTTTTGATATGAGAAAGATTTCAGAGGGTCATGATTGAATATCGCAGTGAATTATTGTGTATAAGTATAAGAAGAAGTATTTTGCAAATTTGTGTGCGTGAATTATACTCACACAAATAGAAAACGAGAAAAAGCAGCCCGTGTCAACATAGCTATGAACCAATGAACGAGCGTACAGCGAACTATATCCGGTTTGCACTGTATGGGGTTGTACACCGTGAGCATGCTTGGCTTAGGATCAAGTGGTTCGGGGTTCGAATCCCGCCAGGGGCACGGTAACTTTGTCTGCAGTTGACTTTGTCTTTTGTCTTTGTCTTTGTCTTTGTCTTTGTCTGTAGTAACATTTCTACACGCAGTACGGTGTTGTGTAATGCTACAATGAATTTCACTGCAGTACCATATTTTCCTAGTTCCAGCAGATGCTCACAGGTTTCATTGCAATGGATAACCATCATGGTATTGTCTCCTTTCTACCTGCAATGATACTAGCAGCCGTGAACAATATTAATTCTTGCGAAATTAAACCTTAAACCACCTCACCTCACCTCAAACCAAACGAAAAACACCCAGTTATTAAACTTTACTTCAATCAATAAAAAACAGAAACATATAATGCAGAATGGCAAAATCAATACCCAAGAGGGAATGAGATATTATTTTGTAAAATAGTTTCTGTAACATGATCGTTTGCTGGCAGTTTGATATCCCCGTGATTGTCTCTATTTCTTTGCTATTAATTGTGCAGAAAGCCCGAATCACAAATAATAGAAAGGTACCGGTATCACCAATGTTAATGTAAATGCATTAACTTTATAACATATAAATGAAATGAAACATGATTCAGTATAAAAGTTGACTTTCTTGATTTTATATTCTTCATAATTGGAAATGAAACTGACTGGAATAGATGGCTTGAGAAGTTGATACTTTCGCACTGAGTAACCCGTCTGCCTGTTAGCTGACGTGATTCTGCACGTGATGCACGCTTTTCACAAACTATCCCCGGGAGCTCGAGATCTCTGCCGTTGCTAAGCAACTGAATCCCCAGGCACAGGTTACTTGTTGAAAACGTCCCACATATTTGTGTATTTCTAAAATGAGATGAATTGAATAATTAAACAAAACACATATTATTTTACTTTCCTATAATCTTCTTATTTAATCATAGCTTTCAATTTAATTTATATATAAGCTTAAGGTACACACTTTGTTTTACCGAATATGTAAAATTAGTAATACATTCTGACACTAACATGGCAGATGTATTCAACAACACTTGTCGACAAACACAAATTGAACCGACAATTTAAGGCTTATTAAGGTCGAGCGAGTTATATCATGATGTGCAATATAGCTAAAGGGAGATAACTCCATTATAACCGTTTCAGACGCAATTGTTCTATGACAACGGGAAGATGTCTGTCCATTTCACAATAAAAGAGACAATATTTGTATTTGTTTGTAAGGTTTACAATTCATTTGAACTAAATATTTAGCGTATATTTATTCTCAACTTATAAATAATTGCATTTTTAGAAAGTATGTACATTTTACACCCTACATACAAACTAAACGAGATCACATATGTATTTTATATTTTAATACGTCCATGTAACAGGATATAATATGTAATGCATATTTAAACACTTTCATAATTATATATGTAAAGGTGTGCTTTAATACTAACACATGCACCTATTTGTGAAGTAAAACATTAAGAGTTACAGTGTTATTTGTTGTATCATACTATCTTACATAGGATGGGAAGTGTAGGGTAAGGGGGGTGGGGCCGAGGGGTCAGGCTTAGATGTAGGGGGTAAAGGGGAGAATGTTAACGGATATATTCAGTTCTAGTTAGTTATTCCTTTAGATGATATAGTGAACTAGCATGTTTGACAAATGAAATAAAGTTATGTATTAATATACAAATAACAGCTCTATTCTTTGGAGGAGGTCTCAGATTAAAATGACTGACATTGAAATACCATACTAATATATTCATTGCTAACAATTTTGGTATTGCTAATGAATTTGTTGTATTAAATGAAGTTATTCCTTTAGATAATGAATTGAATTAGCATATTCCACAAATAAAACAAAGTTATGTTTTAATATACAGACAAAACCATCTTTGGAGGATGTTTCAGTTCAAAATGGCCGACTTTTAAAAGAACAAACTGAAATGTTAAGTGCCAACGATTTTGGTATTGCTAAAGTATTAGTTGAATTAAATGAAGTTATTACTTTAGATGATACAGTGAACGAGCATGTTCCACAACTAAACAAGTTATGGTTTAATATATATATAGCGCGGTGTCATAGGGGGGATTTGATTTGAGATAAATCTTTTTACTAAATAATAGCAAATTAAGCTATTTTCTGAAATGTTGTTTGTATTATATCTCTTCAAGTCTAGCATACAGTGGTTACAAGAAATAAAACACATTATTTGCATTAATAAAACAAGCTTGCAGAGTGGACGGCATTTCCATCTCTTTACAAATGGTGATTGCCGTGAAAATAACATTGCTAGTCAGTTATTTTCTGATGTAGTAAAATTTCATCGAAACAGCAACATCCATGCCACGAGATTTTCCAATGAAGAAAAACTTCTGCTGTCAGAAACAGGTTCAGAAAATATCTTTATCCAAATTCGAAGGTAAAATGGACGAATAAAGCGAATTCACTTTAATTTTGTGATTTGAATAATCTGTGACCATGAACAAATTGTTCGTTATATGAATATTGTAATCACCCGTTACTGCATGACAACATACCGATAAGTTATGAAAAACTAATAACTTTGTGGCAATTACTGGCTTCACGACATTATCAGTGGTTATTTGGTCATCATAAAATTACTTGTCACTTATATGGATATATGTGTGAACTAACCATAACTTTAATTCTGTGAACGTTGAGTTTGTATATCTGCAACCCCTTTATCGCTCCTAGCTCACCCTTGACCTACCGATGCTAAAATCACCATGACAAAACTTTTTTCTTCAAATGTTGTTAATTTCATTACAATACATCGTAACAAATCGGTACGGTTATATGGCAAAGTCACATTGGGTCAAAAATCGAAGAGTTTTTAGAAGTTTGGGTATCATGTGACGAATTGACATGTACAAAATTCCACAAAGTTAGACAATTTTCACTGGATTATTTTAGTGGTTGTTTAGTATGGGTTGATTACCTCCCTTTGTTGTTTTCCACGAGCCGGTGTAAGATTGAAAACGTACCCGCGTTGAAAACATACCCGGCGGCTACTTTTTCAACGTTGAATAATGACCCGGGGTCACTTTTCAACGCCTCGGGTCTTTTGTCAACGTTGAATAATTACACAGTCGGGTAATTATTCAACGTTGAAAAAATACCCGAGGTGTTGAAAAGTGTTGAAAAGTACCCGCAGGATGTGTTTTCAACGCGGGTACGTTTTCAATCTTACACCGGCCACACTGTCAGGCACACATGCGCTAGCCAGCAGCGATCGAGTCTCATTTCATACATTTCTGAACATTTATGCCTCCACCAACACGTAAGTTTGATTTTACATGCCATAGAAGTCATTCCTCATAATATTGCAATTATTATTTTGTGATGTCATTTGTATTTTATGCATGTAAGATAAATGTGCATCGTTTTAGCTGTGAGGCTCTATATGAGTGGGATGAGGCTCTGTACTAGGGGGTACTGTTATATAGTTATGCCAACATCGCTAATTTTATGGGGGTCTGTACTAGGGTGTAATGTGATATAGTTAATGCCAACATCGCTAAGTTCATGAGGCTCTGTACTAGGATGTAATGTTATATAGTTAATGTCTGCATCGCTAATTTTATGAGGCTCTGTACTAGGGTGTAATGTGATATAGTTAATGCCAACATGGCTAATTTTATGAGGCTCTGTACTAGGGTGTAATGTTATATAGTTAATGTCTGCATCTCTAAGTTTATGAGGCTCTGTACTAATTCGTTTAGTATGGTCACAGCTAGCTTGATTGATATTATCATCTCTTATGTCATTTAAAATATTTAATATTTCTTCTGCTTTTAACAGTAGCGATATCCAGCCAGGGGAGATAACCGAGACGGGTCTCCTCTCAAGCAGAAAAACTTGGTCAGAAAACAGGGCCAAAACAAGGGGGTTGTATTACTCATATTTGTAACGTTGTTTTTGGTTGGACAGAAAATCCCAATGCACCAATAGAAAGAAGGATAACAAAGCTAGAGACACTTACTTTTTAGATTTATACAAATATGAAGTAAAATGTTGACTTTGTGAAGATAAAAACTTTAGAAGTGTAAATTACATATTTATGCAAAGCGCACATGTCTATAAAAAAAAAATTAAATAGGTAAAAGTATCACACAGTTTCAATAAGCACTATTAATTATAATTTTCTAACAACGTAATCATGTCTAAATAAATTCGTAAAGGACGCCACCGTCGTACCCGGAAGTAACTTTCGCGACTGGCGTGAGTGATTTCAGAGCTCGTCAGCTGTGTTCACACATGTAAACAAGGGTGTTTACTGTGAAATTGATAAGTGACAACATATTTCATAACTGAACTACCCTATATCTTGAACTTATGTACAAATTTGAGCCATTTAATAGTCTGTTTAATTTTAATTTATCCAATTTATGAGAAAATATTGGAGCATGCTGACTTGGCCTATTTTGACAATGACGTTTTTAGTGACACAATAACAATTAAATGCCTCCACATGTTTTTCTGAACTCAGGGCTACAGATAATTTTTGGGATGTGGGTGTACTTAAGCCTCAAATTTTCAGTGGAGGTGTACTGAGGATTCTGAAGGTGTACTGCCTTAGTGTGAGCACCTGTACATTTTGCATTTTCGAAAAAATAAAAAGGATTCATCAATTGCTGCATGTGTTGTTTATTTCGCAAACAAAACTTAAATCATGATAATCATAACCATGTTTAATACGGTACTCAAAGTTCTACTGTCATACTGTTTTTAGTAAAAGTGTGCCTGGATCTAAGATAAGCCTCTCTGTTTTAATTATTTTCATCATGATTTGCACACACGTGGGACATATAATGTCTTACAGGGCAGTCTTTGTATGAATAAGTGACTATAGTCTATTTACGATAACTTAGATTTCTTGACTCTTACTTTATATCCTGCAGTTAGCATGGATAATCTCCTCTTGCGCCGCTTCCACAGTTTCACACCTTTGATGACTACATACTCACAGGACTCAAAGACAGGACCCATACTTATCTTCATCAAAGTACTGAGTGTGGGTGTCTTGAGAGAAGATCTATGCTTGTCTTTAATTCTATTTTGTACACTGAATGAGGTCTCACACTTCACACTAGTCAGACAAAGACATAATGCAATTTCACACAGTTTGCTAATGTTAGGAATCAAGTCCTTGTGTAAAGTGATAACCCTCCTGCACACCTCACGACATCTCAATTGCTTGTAAGTGCCACGCAGCATTCCCTTGAACAATGGCCATTCTCTAACCAGGTCATCTTTGTCAGTGAGGGCTTCAACGTCATGAACTTCAGGCTCATCTCCATCTTCATGGATGATTTTGGTCTGTTTTGCCCCTCCATAGAAAGTGCCCAGATCCTTGATTGCAACCTCAGCAAGTTCTCCATCAAAACACTCTGGTTGCAGGATTTCACCAAACGTATATAACAGGTCAGAGGTCTCCGTCATTCTGGCCTCAATGTTGTCACCAAGTTTTAGGACATACTTCTGCATACAACCACTCAGATCTGACGCTCTTTTAGTGTTTGCTTTCTTAAGTTCAACACCCTTCAATGTACAGTTCTCCCCAAGTTCTGCTTTCATTTTCTGAAAATATTGTCCACCTTCTTTTAAGTCTTTTACAGCAGCAATGCATCCATTCATCAGACGTTTAACCTCACTGAAGACAAGGTCTTCTTTCTGGAGCTGACAACTGAGAATAGCCAACTGGTCCTGCACATTATACATGTATGCTGTTAACAAGGCAGTCGATTCATCACTGAAGTATGTGTGGATGGACTTGGCTACCGCATTTGTCTCCCCTAACTGCGACAAGGCGACAAACACTGATGCATAACACTGGTAGACAGCTTTCACTGCTGATCTGATGTGAGGCTCTTTGATCTTCAAAGCGGGGTCATCAAGGATAGCTTGTACATTATCAAGATTTGCAGTTCTTACACCAGATGTACTAAAGAACCAATAAAGTGAATTGAACCTTGACTTGAATGTCTCTAATATCTCTAGTTTCTTGATTGAATCCACACATGCCAAGCTGAACCTGTGGGCCTGACAGTGACTATGTACCATAAATGGAGAAAAGTTGGTTTTAATCTCAACTCCGATACCAGTTTTCATTCCCATCATAGTGGCCGCTCCATCAGTACCAAGACTGACTAACTTTGTCATGTCCAAGTTCAGATCAGAAAGTGCTTGCTCCACACACCTGGTAATTGTATGTGCCTTGCCGTCATCAACTTGTACGTTGGTCAAATACTCTGTGACGGGTTCACCGTTCATTACAAAGCGAATGCACACAATAACCTGTTTGTGAACTGCAATGTCTTGGGATTCGTCAATCATAATTGCGAAAAAGTCTGTCACATTTTTTACCAGTTCCTTTGTAAGAATGCTACTCTGCATATCACTGAGTGAGTCCCATGAGAGATTCTGATAATCTGTCACCACCCCATTTATTGTCTGTAATTTAAGCAGTTTATTGATTTTACTTGTCTGCATTTCTTCTTTGGCTGCAAAGTAAACTGTTCTGAACAGTACTTTATCACTGTCTGTAACATCCCGAATATCGCCATCATCGTCTTCATCGGTCTCATTATCTGTCTCAATGTTGACGTTGTCATGTATAGTGAACGTTTCAAGTTCGATTTTTCTGCAGCCTGGTGTTCTGCGTAATTGCTGTGTTTTTTCACTGCAGATATGTGTACATTGTTGATAAGTTCATTGATTAGTTGTTCAACTAATTTATATGACGAACATACATAATTCTCCGACTCACCATTTTGGATTGTTTTAATCAAACTTAATGACGTTTCGTCCGAATTATATCTCGTATATTTATTATCTGTTGATACTATTTAGAGAATAACCAACGAGGTACAAGTGATTACGGGAAATATCCATGAGTCTAAATAATGTTCAGCCACGAGCTTTAGCGAGTGGCTCTGAACATTATTTAGACGAGTGGATGTTTCCCGTAATCACTCGTCCCGAGTTGGTTATTCTATATATTACCCATTATGCAATTAAATTGACCAAATTACGCTTGCTTATTACATTTTCATGTTGGGCGGCCGCTGTGAAGGACCCGTCACCACAGTAACATTGTGACGTCATAAGATAATTCGTCGCATCAGACCATTGTTTTATGACGTCATAGTCATTCTTTCTCCGGGTAACCGACCAATCAACGTTGAGAATCACTTGAAAGCACATGTGCAAATATCACAAAAATAATCACCTGTGTCTTCTCACCCGTATGGGTAATATTATATTTTACTTCATATGACTTGTTTAATCAAGCGTAATGCATTCTTGTTATAATCTGTTTAATAACATTCTATCCGATAATACCTACACATTGTACCAATATTATAGAGTCAAAAAGTAAAATTTGTAATTATTATTGGACGTGAAATAATTTGTATGCGAAATTGTAATGGTGGGATCTCCTCGTGTGTCAAAGAGTGCTTCGTGTTATTTGTGCTACATGAATGAAACGGACCGAATGAATTTAAATCATTACTGACATACATTGATATAACATCCTAAATTAAATTCCATGAACACGATACGCACGGAAATGCAATGTAAGACGTACACGTGCATTATGTGTGTACATGATACGCATGAAATTTTACTGTGGGTCGTACCTAGTTGATTTAAAGGCGTACATTACGCGTGTACGCCCCTTATCTGTAGCCATGTATTAGCTCATCAGGCCTGAAAGGCCTGATGGGCTTATGGCATGGCATGGCATCTGTCCATCCGTCCGTCCGTCCGTCCGTAAACTTTAAATGGGGATTCTAAATTGTGGATTACGTGACCCCATGACCCCAAATGGGGTCACAGGGGTCACTGCCTTAAAAACCTATTTTCACCTTCTCCAGTTCCAAAAGGTCTGGAGAGTTGAAAAGTTGTGTGCAGACTCCATGGGCAATGGGGATTCTAAGGCATCGTTGCATTTATGTGCGTACATGATACGCATGAAATTTTACTGTGGGTCGTACCTAGTTGATTTATAGGCGTACATTACGCGTGTACGCCCCTTATCTGTAGCCATGCATGTATTAGCTCATCAGGCCTGAAAGGCCTGATGGGCTTATGGCATGGCATGGCATCTGTCCGTCCGTCCGTCCGTCCGTAAACTTTAAATGGGGATTCTAAATTGTGGATTACGTGACCCCATGACCCCAAATGGGGTCACAGGGGTCACTGCCTTAAAAACCTATTTTCACCTTCTTCTCCAGTTCCAAAAGGTCTGGAGAGCTGAAAAGTTGTGTGCAGACTCAATGGGCAATGGGGATTCTAAGGCATCGTTCTACAGTTTTATGGTTATAAACGGGGGCCAAAGAGTTCCCACTTCAGGGAGCAAGTGGAGGTCAGATAGTGTTTTACCTCAAACTTTAAGGTGATGAGGGCCAAGCGGATAAATCTTTCTCTTTAAATTAGCCCATATACTTGGCAGTCAGTCTGTAAAACTCATGTATCCCTACGCGGGGTGCAGAAGGTGGAGTGATAAATTTAACAGAGGCTGTTTGGTCACTTCCGGGTCCAAGATAGCACTGTTTTCCATGTGTGAATTTCATGAGGTATTATTTCGATCAGCTGTAGCTCGTTTAAAACATGGTGAAGGTATAGTATTTCAGTTATCTTTTGGTCAGGAATATGATTGCCAAGGAGTTATTAGTAGTGTAAAGTGCCAAAAAATTCTCGTTAAAGTTTGACAGGCCGAACAAGGTTGGCCATTTAACATTGGAGTCAATGGGGGAAATAAACTGTATCACGAGACCTTAAGGCAGATGCCATAAAGTTACCTTTTCTGTAATCCTGGATATTATTATAGGCTTTTGTTACCATATATTGGTCAATTAAAACTACTGATCAAGTACTAATCCAAGGATAGACATTGTGATGACTTTGTATGGTTGTTGCCATGGAAACTGGTCTATGAAGTCTATATGGCTAGAAAAAGGGTAAAAATGATCTTTTTCGACGGCTTTTTGCACAACTATCAAAATTGTCATCGTCGTAGTGAATTTAAAAATCATAATTCTTACTTTCAATGATATGTAGCTGCAAATTTTGACTAAATGTACAAGATATATAAGTACTTTAGGGTAATACAAATGTCTTTCCTTGGAGGAGTAACACAAAGTTGGCGCCAGCCCGCAAGACAATAGGCGTTACCATCTTGCGAGCCAACGCCCGCCTGCGTCGTTTATCCCAGGGAAGTAGCATGATGCTATGGGAGCCAACCTCGGACGTTCTTGGGAGAGCACATGATGAGAGACACATAAGATGATGACGTCATGGAGAAGTTTATTTGGTTGTTGCTTCATGATGGTTGTTACATAAATACATATACAGCTGATGATGGTGATGGCGGCAGAGACATAGTGACCGCCAAGGAAGCTTAGTAAGTCTTCCCTGGGGTCTAGTCTCCACTGGTCTAATTCTATCTCCTTCTCTCCATTCCTCTCTTGTTCTATCCTCTTCTCTATCTCTATCTCTATCTCTATCTCTATCTCGTTCTATCCTCTTCTCTATCTCTATCTGCCTCTATCTCTGAGACTGGGCTCTATTTAAGGGATTCATAGGACCAATGACTACAGAGCCCTAAAGCAAATAGAATGTCACCATAGGGTCTGATTGACAAGATACTTCCCTATTTCTAAATAAAACAATTGCTGTATTTACAATGCCAAAAGTGATCTACAATGAAGAATAGACAATCACTGAAGCATAAAACATTAAACCTGCAGCTGGGTGATAGCCCCAGGTGATAACTACAAGAAACAAATGGACAGTGTCATATGAGAATTAAACTAAGTAACTTGAACATATGATCAACAAAATACATAGGAAAATATCAAATTACAAATAATACATTTATACATGTGTTAGCACTGTGATAGGAGCACATTTCTGTCTGGGCACATTCTCAGTCAAAACAAAATGCATATTCATAATAAAAACAAAGTTTATTAACATTAACACATGTACATATGAATATGATAACTGCCATCCTCCTAATAAGTGTGTAAATCAACAATTCAATCAAATAAGTCCTGCTGCTATTTCAGGTGTGCATAATAAAATGTAACTTTAGCATAAATAATTCTTTGGTTAATTTTTACCGTTCCTCGTCTACACTTTTCTTTAAATATCATTACTGGTAACAGCTATGAAATGAAATTTAAAATATATTTTTGGCATAATTATGTTCATCTGAAAGGCTGACATTAGATGATGAAATATACAGAGATGTTTGCAAGCTTTGGTCATAGGCCCGAATCTTTCGACGTAAATACCGTCTGTTAAGAAATAACTTTCCGCTTTGCCTGGTTCTGTCGTAAAGAGCTCTGCCGTCCTTTCCCAACATAAATATTTTAAAAGAACCCTGTTTAACATACTTTATTTTCAGTTTCTGAGGAAGTAAGCATGTGCTTTTCCCAACACTATGAGTATTTGAATGTACAGCTGAATGACAAAGACCTTTAAAGGGGCAGTAGCACGTTTTTTTTTTAAATTTTATTTTTTCAAATTTCCTATTTATATTGATAGTTTATGTCATTTATATTAACTTTAGAGGGTAAAACATCTTATTACACAAACCAATTATCTGTAGTGGTAATAACTGTGTTGCGTTTTAAGCAAAAATTACATGGCGGCCATTTTATTGTGAACACAATTTAATCATTTCGCATTACAAAAACGATTCCCATGGCTTTATCTAACCATGTACAATCAATTTTTAACTTGATTTTCCGAAGAGAGAATGGCCATTTACTATTGGTGACATTATTTTTCAAATATGTTTCATCGACTTATTTGAGCAAAAAAACGTGCTGCTGCCCCTTTAAAGTTTTTAGTATAGACTGACATTTTTGGAGCATAAGTGAATACTTGGTTATGAAGAGATTCACAGTGATTAGTTATCTTCATATGACACATTTGATGCAAATAAGTAGGTGATAAAACACTATACAAAACTGAATTTATTTTAGACTTATCACTATCAGTGAGATCAAGGTAAGAACCATGGAATAGAAAGACAGGTTTGAATGAGGAACTTCTTTTGGCCTTACAGCCACCTGAAGTTGTACACACTGCATGATTTCCAGAAAAGCAGTTCAAAACATTGTTCCTTATGCCTTCAGCAAGCCTCACAAACTCAGTTTGACAAACTCTTTTAGATTTTAATGAACCTAGTTCACTACGGATTCTATTCCTTATTGCACATGACAGTTTTCTAACATACAAATTTCTTTCAACCCTGTTTGAACCAGTGTGACGGCTTAAATCTAATGATCGTACTCTTCGTTGCAGAACACGCAATCTATGAACGACACAAGTGTTTCGATTCAGTTTCAGCTTATTGGCTACCTTATCTATTTGATTACATGCATCAGCTGTTAAAGATTCTATTTGTACAATGCCATTCTTATTTACATTATGAATGTTTTGCTCTGCTAACATTGACTCAGCAGAAGATATGGTTTTCTTCATGTCATAATTGATTTCACAGTTCTTGTGACTACATTTCAGTCCCTTGCTACACACTTTCTGTGCAGTACTGAATCCAAGCACCAAATGTTTGTCCGTAACAGTCTCGATGACTGGAGCGAAAGCTTGTGTGCCGCTCTCACAACCACCTGAAGGTCGGTTATTATACGAAACATCAGTTTCCACGTCCACAAGGAAATCATTTTTGCCGTAGTTATACGTTGATCGTTTCAGGTTGACCACATCCTGAACAAATCTCTGATTACTCTCCATTGATGAAATGTTGAGTTCTGTCACAGCTCTCCAATAAGATCGGACACTTTCTGAGGTGTTGATGCACACGGTACATGAACGTCAAGACATGAAAAAAAAAATTGTACATCCGATAATCCCATCTTTGTTTTGTACAGTTCAAGTCCAACCTGACGGTTCAGTTCTGGTTGACGCGGTCCTCGTTTCTGTTGAATTCTGTCACATTCTTCATAGAGTTTATGACATAGTATAGTTTCACAATTAACACATCTAACTGTCAATGTTATCCCAAGTCCCAAATGGGAGGTATCACAGATTTCCATCCACATATTCTGCCATTGCTTTGTATTTCTATGGTGCATTTCCAAAAATTTGTTAAACAAATCTGGGATAGCAGATAATAAAAATAATCCGTTCCTACCATTCACCGAAGATTCCCCTCAGAGCTTGAATCATTATCACTTAACTCTTTCTTCTCTGGCCGAAGTTTTGATGGTCTTAACAATGAATTCCTGTCTTCCGCAGAAGTAACCAGATCCAGATTTAACCTGCTACGGAGGGTGTCCGAGTTCTCAGCGGCGATATCTGCGGCTTCATCCAGCACCTCAACAGGAGATTTGGACTCCTTACGTTGATGGTATTTATGTCCTTGCTGAAATCTTCCTCTATTCTTATGTCTCCCTTGCTCCCACTTCTCTTCATCATGGAAAGACAATTGCTAACAGTTTGACGACGTTTGTTCTTTTGAAACTGGTAAACAATGTAGTTTGGCGCTGATAGGTGGTCTTAAGACGCCTTTTTGTTCTATACTGCAAGAGTTCTCTCCCCTTAGATTTTGGGTGCCAACTCTGGTTTCACCTGTAGTTTATGGAAATTTAGGACTAAGGTACCATTTAATAGCTGAAAATTGTCTTAAAATGTCAAAGAAGAGTGTAATAGTGTTTAGAAGAGCGTTTCTCTGAAAATTATCCAAATATAATGTCAGGGCATCTGCCCACCTTAATTGACTGTGTGTTGTACATGGCAGGTACTGATGTTTGAAAAATTATACATTGTCTGACCTTTTTTGGCTTTATTCTACTTTTAAAGACCCTATGGAAAGAGATAAGTTGAAAAATGTCACTGTAAATTGCATTTCTTGGCTGTAGTGTGTGTTTGGTTTTTGGACAGAGAAGTCGTTAACCTGATGTTGTGAACTGTCGGCAAGGCTTTTTGGTCGATGGCATCAGAATGCTCCAATCGGGCAATGTTTTCCATATTAAAACTTATATCATATACCATTTGTTCGTAAAACATTCACGGACAAGAAAAGTATTGAAAAGTAAGGTGTCCTGAAAATTGGTTTCGCCTTAAGGCATCGTTCTACAGTTTTAAGGTTATAAACGGGGGCCAAAGAGTTCCAACTTCAGGCAGCAAGTGGAGGTCAGGTAGTGTTTTACCTCAAACTTAAAGATGATAAGGGCCAAGCGGGTAAATCTTTCTTTTTAAATTAGCCCATATACTTGGCAGTCAGTCTGTAAAACTCATGTATCCCTACGCGGGGTGCAGAAGGTGGAGTGATAAATTTAACAGAGGCTGTTTGGTCACTTCCGGGTCCAAGATAGCACTGTTTTCCATGTGTGAATTTCATGAGGTATTATTTCGATCGGCTGTAGCTCGTTTAAAACATGGTGAAGGTATAGTATTTCAGTTATCTTTTGGTCAGGAATATGATTGCCAAGGAGTTAGTAGTAGTGTAAAGTGCCAAAAAATTCTCGTTTAAGTTTGACAGGCCGAACAAGGTTGGCCATTTAACATTGGAGTCAATGGGGGAAAAAAACTGTATCACGAGACCTAAATTGTAGATTTCGTGACCCCATGACCTCAAATGTGGTCGCAGGGGTCACATCCTTAAAAACCTTTTTTCAACTTCTTCTCCATTTCCAAAAGATCTGGAGAGCTGAAAAGTTGTGTGCAGACTCCTTGGGTAACGAGGATTCTAAATTGTAGATTTCATGACCCCATGACCCCAAATTGGGGTCACAGGGGTCACAACCTTAACAAACTTATTCATCTTCTTCTCCAGTTTCAAAAGGTCTGGAGAGCTGAAAATTGTGTGCAGACTCCTTGGGTAATGAGGATTCTAAATTGTTGATTACGTGACCCCATGACCCCAAATGGGGTCACAGGGGTCCCAATCTTAAAAAGCTATTTTCATCTTCTTCTCCAGTTCTAGAGAGCTGAAAAGTTGTGTGCAGACTCCTTATCAAAAAGGGATTCTAAATTGTATATTTGGTGACCCCTTATGACCCTATTTGGGGGTCACAGGTCAAAACCTAAAAATACTATTTTCATCTTTTTCTCAAGTACTTCATAATTTTTATATATGTGATAAATTCTCCTGGAAAATTAACATTTTGAATGTTTTTTAGTTTTTTGTTTTAATCCTGATGAGCTGCAGAGCCAATGACTCTATTTGTGTGGCCATTTTGACCTGCACCCGCGGGGATGTAGCTCAGTTGGTAGAGTGTCCAAGGAAGACCGGAGTTCGATTCCCGGTCGCGTCATACCAAAAGACATTGAAAGATTGTAGTTGCTGCTTCCTTGCCTGACACTCAGCATTATAAGGACAGAACAACGCTTGAACTGGCGCTGCACTGTGGCTGCCGGGTGCTATTTGCACATAATGAATTTCCAATGTATGTATGTATTGCGGACAATAAAGTGTTATTAAAGGGGCACTGCGTCCAGGATAAAAATGAGATCACTTTTATCTTTCTTTGGTGTTTAGCGTGTCTGCTTATGAGTTTTGGTCCGTTTCACTGTTTACATGCAGTAATCTTTACTACCAATTACTTCAATTGTCTGACATTTGGGGTCTGTGACTCGTTAGCAGACACGTCAATCACCATAGGTAGATCAAAGTGATCTCAATTTTATCCTCGACGCAGTCTGCCTTTAAGAATTAAACATGTCAATATACCCCGATATGAATAGAGTCCAACTAATCATTTTGATATTCTTGGACAATTCTGATTTTAGTCAGTGTTTTCATCCCACAGTGACAGTTTTAACTTGTAGTTCGATTGTCAACGCACTTTTGCAGTTGGTAATCACTAAAATTTAGAGCACCCAAAAGGAGTACAACTGCACAAATTGGACATTATCAAGGTCACAAAGGCATTTTCATAGAATTTTTGTTTTATCTAGATGTTTTTCTCACATATTTTGACTAAAACAATTATCACAGAATATATAAAAGTTACTGAAATCGGAAGTGGCTTACTCGCAAAGTGAAGGGAGGTAACTCTGGCTGGAATTTTGCTTAAGCATTGGAGTAACGTTGAACCGTGATACCGTGTATTGGGCAACAAAAAGTTCATTTTCACTTTTTCACACACCATTATGGTGGCTTCTCCGGCTAGAGTTTATATATCGAGTGTGTCCTCCTTGGGCGTCAATGCATGCCTGGGCACAACTAGGCATCAATGTTGTCAAGCGTCGAATGACGTTAGGGGTGATGTTTTGCCATTCTCTCTGCGCTGTTGATAATCTTTGCATTTTTGTGAGTGCTTTTTTCTGTTGTGTTCTGAACGTGTCCCATCAATTACTTTACATGCTTTTGTACACGTGCATTTCGTGATACTCGACTTAAAAGCATGTTTTTCATTATTACCGTTTTTCGACAATGTTTTTTATTGACTGAAGTGCGTTTTGTCAATTGTTTTCGTTTTGGAAGACAAATGTTTTTATATATATATGTGAATATAGACAATACCTGATTTTCAATAAACAGTTTTTTGTGATTGTCAACTTTCTTAAGGACATCAGTATAACTTGCGTCCACACTATCAGGAGAAGTGTATGTGCATGTAAGTGCTAGGGCTGGGACGGGTAACCCGGATACCCGGGACGGGTGGGTATTGAGTAGGACCCGGGTAACCATGACACTACCCGGACCCGTTTTTATCATATGACTAATCATAAAACAGTTTTATTTGCTATTCTTTCATTTCAAGATTACAATGTATTTGAAGATTCTAACATAATATTAAAATGATCAAGTTGTCATTCATAATAAATTTGATTGGAATAGCCATGGGTCTCTATGCTCTAGGTTTCTAGCCCCATGTTTCAGCCAACCAGTTGAATAGAGTAGTACAAAATCTTAAAATTATATGTTGGAGATCAACAAAACGGGTATCCGGGTAGGGAAGGGTAACAGATGGTCGGGTACCCGGGTAGGAAATATCTACCCGTCCCAGCCCTAGTAAGTGCATGTATATACTAATCGATTATAGATTAAAATAGCTGCATTGTTTCAAGTAAGTTAAGAGCGCTGCTAATCCAATTAATCAGTGATGAAGTGTAATTGCCCTGTTTTAGGTGAAGGAAATTGCTCGAGATAATCCATTCCGGTCGGATGGCACCATTGTGATTGTGATTGCTGACAACGTGACGGCTGACCAGCCACCTGCAGCACGATCAAGCAAGGATAACTTGGTGAGAATGACGAATTGGAACCGAGAAATGATGAGACCAAAAAACCCTTCAAACCTTGATTTTCAAGTACTTTACAGCCTTTGCTCGCAGGTTTCTCTGCAATGCATAGCCACATGGCGTTGCGGGCTTTCTCCCTGCCGTAATACTAGCAGCCGCGATATAAGTGAAATACTCTTGAAAGCGGCGTTTAACCCCCAACTCACCTCGCCACCTTTCAGGTACTCTAAGTCATTAATTCATGGTAATGACATCACTCTATTCTGTTAACAGTTGATTATTATTTAAGAATCTACTCAGCTGTCAATCACATCGCTTCACGTCATTAATTCATGGTAATGACATCACTCTATTCTGTTAACAGTTGATTATTATTTAAGAATCTACTTAGCTGTCAATCACATCGCTTCACGTCATTAATCCATGGTCATGACATCACTCTATTCTGTTAACAGTTGATTATTATTTAGGAAACTACTTAGCTGTCAATCACATCGCTTCACGTCATTAATCCATGGTAATGACATCACTCTATTCTGTTAACAGTTGATTATTATTTAAGAAACTACTTAGTTGTCAATCACATGGAAGTTTTATGCTGCACGTGGGTGGAAGAATCCGTTTCATGAGATTCGTAGCTACTTGTATCATATTCGATGACTGAGCATCAACATTTGCCAAATAATTTACTTTGGTTTCACATAAATTCAATTGCATGTTTTGTGACATCATACATGGTTTAAAATGGAAAATGGATTCGGAGTAGTGGATTCGTTAAAAATTTTGTGGCTCGTTGATTATTTTTAATGAATCCACTGCTCCTCATGCATTCTCCATTATGTGTTTTATTATTAACATCCATATCGCAAAAATTGACATATCATTATTTAAATTATTTACAAAATGTACTTCTTTCATATTGTGACAGTTCATCACATATAGACAGCCTATTTTGTAGATATCCTGTCATTTATAATTATATAAAGCTTGTTTGGTACAATAATATTAAAGTTTAATGGATCTGTTTTCTCCGTAGTTTTCATTTATTTCAGCTAGATGATAATCACATCCCTGTAGGCTTCTTGCGTCATGAGTCAGTAACGTTACAGTGAATGAATCAAGGCATCTCTTATTTGCTACCGACCAACAGCTTTTCGATCTATGCAAGGTTAGACATTGGTTTCTTGATGCTAAGTTCAAAGTGGTTAAACATCCATTGTACCAACTTTTTTCTATCCATGGATTTGTCCGGTCACGCAAGGTTGTGAAGATGATACCTTTATTCTTTATCGTGATTTCTCGTCATAGAAAAATCAACTTTATGGCCTTTTTCATTTTCTGTTTTTATGCATGTTTTATGACATCATACATGGTTTAAAATGGAGAATGTATTCGGAGTACTGGATTATAAAAAGCTTGATTGGTACAATAGTTTAATGGATCTGTTTTTATTTATTTCAGCTAGATGATAATCACATCCCTGTAGGCTTCTTGCATGATGACGTTACAGTGAATGAATCAAGGCATCTCTTATTTGCTACCGACCGACAGCTTTCCGAACTATGCAAGGTTAGACATTGGTTTCTTGATGCTACGTTCAAAGTGGTAAATCGTCCATTCTACCAACTTCTTTCTATCCATGGACTTGTCTGGTCGCGCAAGGTTGTGAAGATGATACCTTTAATATCCCACCAGTATGTAATACCGTGGGATATAGTTGTCACCCTGTCCGTCCGTAATCATTTAATTTCCAGAGCATAACTCGAAAACCGTGCTTGATATCTTTCTGAAACTTTCCATGTGTATTACCTCCAATATTTTGATATTTCTGAAAAAAATGTTTTCTTCGTTTCCATAGAAACGTGTTGCATTTAGACTTTGTTCAGAGACAGTTCGTTTCCAGAGCACAGCTCCAAAACTATTTATCATATCTTCCTGAAACTTTGCATGTGTATTACCTACTAACTGAAGTGGTGCCTTTTGATATTTTCAGATTTCTGAAAATTTTCTGTTCTTTCGTTTCCATAGAAACGTGTTGAATTTGGACTTTGTTCAGAGATAGCTTTGTTTCCGGAGCACAGCTCTAAAACTCTTCATCATATCTTCCTGAAACTTTGCTTGTGAATTACCCACTAACTAAAGTGGTGCCTTTTGATATTTTCAGGTTTCTGAAAATGTTATTTGTTTCCGTTTCCACAGAAGCATGTTGAATTTGGACCTAGTTCAGAGATAGGTCTGCTTCCGGAGCAGAACTCTACAGCCCTTCATCATACCTGAAACTCAGCATGTGTAATACTCGCTAACTGAAGTAGTAGATATACAATTATCTGTCAAAGATGTGTTTTACAAATTATGTGGGACCAGTGGGATATGTCATCTTCTGATGACTCTTGTTCTTTATGGTGATTTCTCGTTGTAGAAAAATTTACTATGTTTCCTGTTTTCGTAATGAGAACTTAGGCTCGGGTAACTCTCAAAAGTCTTACTTTCGTCAGTTTGCGTAACAAGAGGAACATGTTAACAAATGATTCCAAATGATTTCATAAGAGTTATGCTTTGATCATTCAGAACATTCTGAAGAGAATGATACAACTAAGAAAGAAATTACACCATATGAAGGCCCTATGTATACACCTATGTATGGATATAGGTGAAAACAAAAGAGGAGTGTCTCAACCTGTGATCTTACCATTGAGGCCTCGCGGTTGGAACGTTGGGACCTCAGAGATCCATCTCAGTTCCCGTGATCTTCTAGACTGAGTGATACTCTCTGTGTCAGGGTTTTGTTTAAGTTGAGCGATAATTTTGTAAGTAAGATCGCACTTAGAGTGGTCAGAGAGGTTGAGGTGGTGGGATATAGGTTTGTCCCTTTTGTGAGTGATATCTGCAAAGTGTTCAGACAAACAAGTTTTGAGTTCTCTCTTTGTTTCCCCTACATATTGCTTTTTGCACTTTTTGCAAGTGAGTAGATAGACCACATTGCGGGACTTGCAATTGTAACTCCGACCTGAGTATCTACGGCCTGTAGCTGAGCTATAGAAGTGCTGCTTTTGTTGATGTTAGTAGAGTTTGCACTGTTCAGTGTCGCAGAGATTGTCGACGTAGGTCACTTCACTACCACTGACTTGTGGTTGTCTGGGGGGACAGGTGATGTTGGCTTTGACCAGCATATCCCTGAGGGTTCTATTCCTCCTATAGGCAGCAATGTGGGGATGAGGGAAGATTTGTTTGCAGGTGTCGGAACCTTGGAGTAGGTGCCATCTGTTCCTGATGATTTTATTGAGTTCCATGTTCATAGGACTGTAGTCGTAGACCAGCACAGGTGTGGTTTGTGCGGCTGTACATAAGGTGTAGGGGATAGAAGTGCTGTTCTGTCCGTCAAATCCGACTTCTGTTTGTTCCTGAAACTTTGCATGTGTATTACCTACTAACTGAAGTGGTGCCTTTTGATATTTTCAGATTTCTGAAAATTTTCTGTTCTTTCGTTTCCATAGAAACGTGTTGAATTTGGACTTTGTTCAGAGATAGCTTTGTTTCCGGAGCACAGCTCTAAAACTCTTCATCATATCTTCCTGAAACTTTGCTTGTGAATTACCCACTAACTAAAGTGGTGCCTTTTGATATTTTCAGGTTTCTGAAAATGTTATTTGTTTCCGTTTCCACAGAAGCATGTTGAATTTGGACCTAGTTCAGAGATAGGTCTGCTTCCGGAGCAGAACTCTACAGCCCTTCATCATACCTGAAACTCAGCATGTGTAATACTCGCTAACTGAAGTAGTAGATATACAATTATCTGTCAAAGATGTGTTTTACAAATTATGTGGGACCAGTGGGATATGTCATCTTCTGATGACTCTTGTTCTTTATGGTGATTTCTCGTTGTAGAAAAATTTACTATGTTTCCTGTTTTCGTAATGAGAACTTAGGCTCGGGTAACTCTCAACAGTCTTACTTTCGTCAGTTTGCGTAACAAGAGGAACATGTTAACAAATGATTCCAAATGATTTCATAAGAGTTATGCTTTGATCATTCAGAACATTCTGAAGAGAATGATACAACTAAGAAAGAAATTACACCATATGAAGGCCCTATGTATACACCTATGTATGGATATAGGTGAAAACAAAAGAGGAGTGTCTCAACCTGTGATCTTACCATTGAGGCCTCGCGGTTGGAACGTTGGGACCTCAGAGATCCATCTCAGTTCCCGTGATCTTCTAGACTGAGTGATACTCTCTGTGTCAGGGTTTTGTTTAAGTTGAGCGATAATTTTGTAAGTAAGATCGCACTTAGAGTGGTCAGAGAGGTTGAGGTGGTGGGATATAGGTTTGTCCCTTTTGTGAGTGATATCTGCAAAGTGTTCAGACAAACAAGTTTTGAGTTCTCTCTTTGTTTCCCCTACATATTGCTTTTTGCACTTTTTGCAAGTGAGTAGATAGACCACATTGCGGGACTTGCAATTGTAACTCCGACCTGAGTATCTACGGCCTGTAGCTGAGCTATAGAAGTGCTGCTTTTGTTGATGTTAGTAGAGTTTGCACTGTTCAGTGTCGCAGAGATTGTCGACGTAGGTCACTTCACTACCACTGACTTGTGGTTGTCTGGGGGGACAGGTGATGTTGGCTTTGACCAGCATATCCCTGAGGGTTCTATTCCTCCTATAGGCAGCAATGTGGGGATGAGGGAAGATTTGTTTGCAGGTGTCGGAACCTTGGAGTAGGTGCCATCTGTTCCTGATGATTTTATTGAGTTCCATGTTCATAGGACTGTAGTCGTAGACCAGCACAGGTGTGGTTTGTGCGGCTGTACATAAGGTGTAGGGGATAGAAGTGCTGTTCTGTCCGTCAAATCCGACTTCTGTTTGTTCTGTTGTACTATCTTTTTGGGGTATCCCCGTTTAAGATAGTATTTAATGAGATTCATACTGTCTCTCACATTCGGCCTCTGTAGAACAGATGCGTCTGAGGAGTAAGAACTGGCTGTAGGGGCCTCTGGTCTTTACATGACTATGGTGACATGACGTGTACAACAGATAATGTGTGTCTGTGGGTTTGCTGTAAACTGTGAATTCCAGCGTGTTTTTGCGATTCACGTTTGAAACCCAAGTGTCAAGGAATGATACACGTTCATGAGAGTATTCTGCTGTGAACTTGATAGTGGGGTAGGCTTCATTAAGGTATTTTATGAATGCTTCTAATTTGGTTTGACCATGTCACCAAATGTCGAAAATATCATCAATAAATCTGACATAAAGGTCAGGTTTATCAATAGCATTTTCTAGAAGTGTTTCTTCTAATTCAGACATGAAGATATTGGCGTATGATGGGGCTAGTTTAGTTGCTACGGTGAAATTTACTATCTTCTAGTTTGAAGAAATCGTTTGTTACTGCCTTGATGAATGATTCTAAGCTGTGATCATTGCTGTAAGGGGGGTTCCATTTGCTTTTTGGACCAAACTTTTTGTCTAACACCGGAGTGGTATTATTGTTAGGTATATCATTTGAAAAAGTTTGACTTTTATTACCTCTTGCCGGTGTAGGACTAAAAGTTAAGCCTTTGTTCAAAAAGCTAATCTCACTTTCGTTAAGTTAAATTGATAATCTGATAGATTGACAACAAACAAATTGGTTGAGTTTGACATTTTATTGATGCAAACTGATTGCAGAAAGTTAGGGGACAAGTCTGCTGAGTTGTTGAGGTCCAGAGTACGAGTGATAATCTGAAGGGCATTCTTCAGACTCTTATTTATACTGTTAGGATGGTCCCTCGGTTTCCTGGAGTCATCCAGGCTGCTGGACTTGTGGCGGGCAGCGGTTGTCCCGGCGGAAGTGGCTCTGATCAGGGCCAGGTCGTCCGGAAATGTAGCTTGTACATTTGAGAGTAGAACCCTGTATTGTTCCGGCAGCTGGTCTGTCTGCTGGAACCATTCCAGAAATTACACATGGACATTAAGGCGGGCGGATTTGGATTGTGCATTTCTCCAGTTTTTGTAAGGCTACATGAGGTCAGCCGGAAGTTGAACTGCTTTGGCCTCATCGGTGCCGGCGGTGGTTGTACCAAAGTCAAAGTCGATTTTGCGTCGCTTTGAGTTTGGGGGGTGAGCCTCCACCTCAATCACGCTGGTGAAGCTAGCGCATGAAGGAACCGGCGGACAGACAGACAGACAGACAGACAGACAGACGAGTCCAAACACTTGGACGAAACTAGTTACTCTAGCAATCAAACTCCTTGCCCCCATAGACGTTACTAGGCCAAACTTGTCCTTTTAACCTATGGATATACATTTTATGAATATTGTAAATCCTCACTGAACTTCTTAATAGAACATGTCATTCTGATCAAGAGTCCTATATCACAGTATTGCTATCTAGCATCCCCTCCTAGATTTGATATTGCCGCTGTGCATTCAGTGTATGAAATAGTTTTAAAATGTAACAAGCCAACAGGGCTCAAAATCTTACTTATCAAACTTAGCAAGCCCTCAAATTTTAAAGTGATAATAAAATGAACACATTATTTAGCACAAATTTACTACTATGAAATTAGTTGGACTTTTGCAATTCTACAACTTACCAGGTACTGGATTGTATAATTTCATTGCAAGTGCTTTAGATTAGGGTAAAACAAGTAAGAACAGTGTTTTGTGACATAACTAAGGCTTTTGATAAAGTATGGCATAGGGGACTTTTGAACAAACTACAATCTTTTGGAATTAGTGGGAAATTATTAGATTGGCTTCGTAGTTATTTAACTGACAAGAGTTCAGAAGGTAGTCATAAACAGGTATAACTCAAATTCAAACCTGTTTTGACCGGTAACCCACAAGGATAAGTTTTAGGACCTTTGTTATTTTCAATATATACATGTATGTTAATGACCTTGTTGATAACATTGATTGTAACATATGTCTTTTTGCTGATGACACTTCATTGTTTGTAATAATTGAAGATCCGGTTTTATAAGCAGTTTGAACAAAGATTTACCAACAAAATTCGATGTGGCCAAATATATGGCAGGTGAAGTTTAATCCCGAAAAAACAGAAACTATTCAATTTAGTAAAAACCAGGTCGTTAGTCCCAAACCTCAGTCATATATGCAAGGGACTCCTGAGTCCTATAACTTAAGTTGAAGAACATAAACATTTAGGTGTTAAGTTTCAAAAGGATGCTAACATGGCTGCTCACGTTAACAGTGTTGTAGATAGAGTTACTCTCATAGCAAGTTGCTTAAGAACTTTGAAGTATCGATTATCACGCAAATCGCTTCACATTATGTATCGGTCCTTTATTTTAACTCTTTTTGACTATCGTAGCTATGTTTGGGATAACTGTACTCAGGCTCTAAATGCAAATCTGGAAAAATTACAATTAGATGCATTAAGGACAATCTACGGGGCAACAAGAGGCACAAGTCATAATAAACTATATGCTGACACATCACCTCATCTACTTTCGTGTTCAAAATACTCCTTTTGAAGAAATGATGAATTATACTACAAAAATGGTTATTGTCTGAAAACAATTTTGTATGGAAATCGTGAAATACCTGAAGCTAAAACCATAGCAATTTCTTCTTTCTTGTAGATTTAATAACAATTAAAATTGAACAAATGTTAGCTTTAGATACATTGCTATAGAAATATATATTTATTGATAATTTATCATGTTGTGATTGTACATTAGCCTTTTGGTTTATCATGATAATGCTTTGACTGAATGTAAACATAACATTTACATGGACAAAAGGACCTTCCTTATATTTCTCATAGAATGCTGTAGGTATTCTAATAGTTACAGAGCAATAACGCAGCGCTACTGAGAAGTTTGTGTGACAGAAGGAAGTATAAATGTAAACTCCTGACCGCTAAACAGAAAGATTCCATAGTTAAACATTTCAAAAATAATATTGTAAGTTTCTAATTTATTTTTTGTCATTCAAGTCTTGGAAGTCCTTTATAGATAAGCTCAATATTCCAACAAGCCAGTCGGGCTTGCTTGAACTATTTTCTACAAGCCCGATCGGAAAGCAACCAGCAAATGGCAGGCGGGCAGGCAGCTATTTCGAACGCTGTGTGCATTCAAGGATTAAGATAACAAATTATGTCAATGACCAGTCCCTGCAAGCGACTGCACTGTGTCAGTAACTCTACAGCAGAGTTTCACTGCGACTTCCGTATATCGTCGTCTATGATGTCATAAAATGATTGTTTGTGACGTCACTGTAGCTTGCGGTCGCAAGGGAGGTGGGCCTTTTCCTGGCTTATTTTATGCGAATTAAATGAAGTAGAATTGGCATTACAGAAAATTGTGCGAATTTGTGTATAACCCTCGGTTTCACTTGGGCAATAAAAATATTCACATGTCGTACGACACATTTCCTCGGGTTATAATCTCTATGTCTGCAGCATTTCAAATCAAACAAATTTAGAGTGCAAAAATGACTTACCGGTAATCACTTTATTTTATTGTGACAGATGTTTTCTTTATACGAACGTATATTAACATTTTATTATTTTGTTGTCATCACTCATAAACAGATCTTTAAAATCATTAAAGTTTGTCCTATGATAAATACTTATTCATCAATTGTCATAGGGTAAAAATGTCCAATATTATGATGTAGATTTTGATTTTATTTTTTTTGAAGATTGTAAGCATTGTTAGTCATTAATCAAAATATCAATTTTCAATAACCGTATAAATCAACAATGGTGTTGACATCATTGCATGGTTGGTTGGTACATGTTTATGACGTGTGGGATCAGGTCAGGTATTGTAATAATTCCTGTTGATTTCAATGATACTGAAACCTTGTGTTTAATTTGGGGCTGAACGGAAGTTTGCAAGATTTAGATGTTTTCAGGGGTGCGTTAAATGCTTTTAAAGTCTATCCTAACTCCTCTGATTACTTCATTGGGTGCGTTCCATTCAGTTGATAATTCTACTCAGAGTACTCCAAATGAAAGGACCGTGATCAGACCGTGCTCGGAGTTTGCTCTGAGCTACTCCTCGTAATTAGGTGGAGCAGACTGAGCAGCTAAGGTGTCGATCTACGAATGAACCCCCAAAATAGTGACAATTTTATTTGTCTTATATAAAATCACGAAAACAGCTTTATCTTCATGAATAATATTTTGTCAATCATTGTAGTATATATAAAAGTAACTAGGATTGACGCGTCAATACTGCAGGTCTTCAAGACTTCCGCTTTGACCTTTGGGCATGGAACCTTTGTAAACAACGTTTTTGGGCTTTGCACTTCTCAATAATAACTACAGGAACGGTTTCGAAGCAATTTGTAAATGCAGTAAAAAAAATTATTTTTTTGGGGCTCAAAATTTGTTTTTGCTCAAAGCGTGAATTTTCGGTGTTACATGATGGCAGAAACATGGCAAGACAGGAAAACACACTTTGGGAGTCTGTACCTCTCAATAAGAACTAAGGACACCGATTTGAATTTTTTTTTAACACCAGGAAAAAAAAAAGGCGTTTTGCTCCGATTCGAGTCAAACCTGGATTTTTCTGATCCTTGCGGGATTAGAAAGTTGAGAAATCCAGGTTGCGCTGTGGACTCTAAAAAAAAAAAAAAAAAAAAAAAAAAGTAAAAAGACCTCCATATATGTATGGCATTGATGCAGACAGGCAGGCTTTACTTGGTTGTTTTCTTGTGTCTATTGATTGAATCAGTTCGTCAGCTTTTATATGAGCTATCAAAGGTGATTCTATCTTCAGTAGTTTTCGAACAAAAAATCTGCAAAGAAAATCCCCTGAAAATCGTCAAATGTGTTCATGTCGACATTCTGCTTTAAGGGTCAACTTTTACATGAATACATTCTGAAGTGGAATTGTTAAACCACAATTGATGAACAGAGTGCAAAAAACCGAATTCGAATCGGAGTTTTCCTTAGCGAGTTATGTCCCTTTGAATGCGAACCCTAAAAATCATTTTTTCGAAAACTTCAATTTTCAAATTGCTGTAGCTCGTTAACCGTTAAAAATAGAGCAAGGGTTGGGGGGATTACTTTTTGCAGCATTCTTTTAGCTTTCGAAGGAGCTACTGCACGATGTTGTATCTATTGCCCTGATTTAGAAGAAGATTTTTGAAGACGCGTACCCTCAAAACCGCGAAAGTGCACCAAATTTTCAGTTTTTTCAAAATAGCCAAAAATCTATCATTACGGCCGAAATCTGCACTAGTCCTAATCGATGGGGAATGTTGTTGCCCACATTTTGGTGAAAGTTTTTTGAAAATATCTTGGTAAGTTTTCGAGCTATTGAGGTTTAAAGTTTTAACTTCCAGGGGGGATAACTCACGAAAGAAGTCGAAAATCCACAAAGTAAGAAAATTGCTTCTAAGTTTGATTACAGGCTACCTTCCCTGAAAATTTCATGCAAATCGGCCCAGCCGTTACTGAGAAATCTGCTGCACAAAATTTGGTACAAAGAATAATAATAATAACTAGGATTGACGCGTCAATACTTAGGTCTTCAAGACTTCTGCTTGACCTAGAACTCCATGATGGACTCTCGGTTATTCATCAGATTCTCTGCTTTAAAATGAGCTATCAAACATGTCTCTATCTTCAGTAGTTTTTTTTTAAAAATTCTCCAAAGAAGGTACCCCTCTGAAAATTGAAAAATCACATATTAATGGACCCCTACATTACATTTCTCACGATTAAGACAAAATGGTTAATATTTCCATACCTAGGTGTAACATAGAAAATGTTGTGCTTTAATTTCAACTTAAAAAGATGTAATCATCATTTAGTTTGTATACATAATTAATGCGTTATGCCGTTCTGAATATTCAAGAAAATACTCAAAAATGCTTAAATATGAACCCCTAGACATCGCTTGCGATGTTCGAGCCTTAACTATCAACTTTTTGATGAAAGCGGTCAACATAAAAGTTGTTCTTCTTGAAATTGTGCATACGGAGGTGTATGTAAAATTTCAATAGCATAAGAAGTGAAGCAGTTATGAACCTGTCAACTTTGTTGAAAATGGCGATTTTTTAAGAATGACAAACTTATATGACTTGTCAAAGAAAAACTAAGCCAGATTTGAGCTTGAAAAATATTGTCCTACATAAATGACGTTTCTACTTCAACATGAACTATTTAAAATATTCCTATCTTCAGAGGTTCATGATCAATCATAATCCATAGGATATACCCGTCGAAAATGCTGAAAATCACAAAATTTTACTTTTTTGAGAATATGTCCAAATTGTGCCGAAACTATCAACTTTTATATGACAGCGATGTATTATGGACTTGTAAAGCTCTTTATTAGCAAGAGATGGCTATCAATAACTTTGACATAAGTCAATTAGTTACAGAGTTATGCCCCTTTGAAATTGCAGCCGAAAAACGCCCTTTCTAAAAAGGACCATATTCAAGGGCAGATTACTCGAATTCTAGGCCGAAATTCAAAATTCTGTTAGCAAATTATATTCTACGTTGTCTTGGCTTTCGAATGAGCTATCACACGTATCTGTATGTATTGCCGTGATTTAGAAGAAGATTTTTGAAGACGCGTACCCTCAAAACCGCGAAAATGCACGAAATTTTCACTTTTTTCGAAATAGCAAAAAATCTATTGTTACGGCCGAAAACCGCTATAGGCCTAATCGATGGGGAATGTTGTTGTCCACATTTTGGTGAAAGTTTTGTGAAATTATCTTGCTTAGTTTTCGAGCTATTGAGGTTGGAAGTTTCAACTTCAAGGGGAGATAACTCAAGAAAGAAGTCGAAAATCAAAAAAGTAAAAAAATGGCCCCTAAGTTTGGTTACAAGCTACCTTTCCTGAAAATTTCATGCAAATCGGCCCAGCCGTTACTGAGAAAACTGCTGAACAAAATCTGGTACAAAGAATAATAATAATAAATATAGTCGCAAGCGACTTAAAACGGATTCAGCACATATATGATTCATTTCCTATTAGGTACATTATATCAGCAGTTATTCCTGAAAGTTACACGATTATGTGTAAATGTGTAAAGCTACAGCAACCTATTCCAGTCCATCATGTAAAACGAAAGTAGGATTTACCCCCTTTGTTTACAGTACAAGAAAAAGTTGCAATTTGATCAAGATAAAATACTTATAACTCATTGGTTATGTTTATCCTCAAACTAAAAATGCTTTCAACGTGTAGAGTAATCCTTTCCCATTCTAACGAGGTATCAAACAACATGCTATGATTTTGCATTGTTGAACTATGCACAAACAAAGATACACTACAAACGTGGCGATTATCAATTTAGAAAGAAGGCAAAAACTGTCCAATTTATAATACCCGTTACTCATTGGTTATGAACACCACTACTGTACTTATTTCATTTTCCGTATATTCCACTAAGGTTGATGTAGCCATAAGTTAGATTACATACATGGTTAATGCGTAATGTTCTTTTGAATATTCAGGAAAATACTAAAAAATGCTTATTTTCGGACCCCTATACCACTTTTCCGATGTTTGAGGCTAAACTATTAACATTTTGATGAAAGGGTTCAACATAAAAGTTTTTATTCTTGAAATTGTGCATTTGCAGGTATGAATAAAATTCCAATAGCATAAGTGGTTAGGCAGTCATGACCCTTTGAACTTTGATGAAAATGGCGATTTTTTAAAAATGACAATGTTCTGTGACTTGTCACACATAAAGTATGACAGATACGCAATTGAAATTTATTATTCTTCATGAGAGACATTTCTACTTCACAGTGAGCCATAAAACATTATTTTATCTTCAGTGGTTTACGAAGGAAAATTCTCCAAAGTAGGTACCCCTCGAAAGGTCTCAAAATCACAAAATTTAACTTTTAAGGGATTACGTCTAAATTGTGCCCAATCGATCAACTTTTATATGATCATGATATGTTATGGAATTGTTAAACAAGTTATTATAAAGAGATTGAAATAAGTAACTTTGACATAAATCAATTTGTGACAGAGTTATGCCACTTTGAACATGCAACCGAAAAACGCACTTTTCGAAAAGGTTCAAATACAAGGGCAGATAACTCGAATTCTAAGCCAAAATTCAAAATTCTGTCTCGATAACTTTTTTACACGTTTATCCAGCTTTCAAATGAGCTATCACACATAGCTGTATGTGTTGCCGGGATTTAGAAGAAGATTTTTGAAGACGCGTACCCTCAAAACCGCGAAAGTACACAACAAATTCAGTTTTTTCGAAATAGCAAAAATTCTATTATTACGGCCGAAAACCACTATAGGCCTAATCGATGAGGAATGTTGTTGCGCACATTTTGGTGAAAGTTTTGTGCAAATATCTTGATAAGTTTTCGAGCTATTAAGGTTTGAAGTTTTAACTTCCAAGGGGGATAACTCACGAAAGAAGTCGAAAATCCAAAAAGTAAAAAAAATAGATCTAAGTTAGGTCACAGGCTACGATCCCTGAAAGTTTCAGAGAAATTGGTCAGGCCGTTAGTTCAGTACCGCCGTCACAAAATCGGTGGAATAATAAAAAAAAAAAAAAAAAACACGCCAATAACAATAAGGATTCAGCCTTATGGCTGAATCCTTAACTAGGATTGACGCGTCAATACTTAGGTCTTCAAGACTTCTGCTTGACCTTGAACTCCATGTTGGACTCTCGATTATTCATCAGTTTCTCTGCTTTAAAATGAGTTATCAAATTTGTCTCTATCTTCAGTACTTATTTTAAAAAAATTCTCCAAAGACAATGACCCTCTTAAAATGGAACAATCGCTTATTAATGAACCCCTACGTGACCTTTCTCACGATTAAGACAAAATGGTTAATATTTTCATACTAAGGTGCAACATAGAAAATATTGTGTTTTAATTTCCACCTAAGTAGATGTAATCATCATTAAGTTTGCATGTATAAGTAATGCGTTATGTTCTTTTGAATATTCAAGAAAATACTCAAAAATGCGTTAATTTGGACCCCTAGACAACATTTGCGATGTTCGGAGCTTAACTATCAACTTTTTGATGAAAGGGTTCAATAGAAACGTTGTTGTTCTTGAAATTGTCCATCCGTAGGTATAAATACAATTTCCATATTTTAAATAGTTAAGCAGTTATGATACTTTGAACTTTGCTTAAAATGGCCATTTTTTAAAAATGACAAATTTCTATGACTTGTCACAAAAAAACTAAGACAGATACGAGCTTGAAAAATATTGTCCTTAATAAATGGCGTTTTGACATCAACATGATCTATTTTAAGTCTTCCTATCTTCAGTGGTTCATGATCAATAATTCCCAAAAGGATAAACACCTCAAAAAGTCTCGAAATCAAAATATTTCACTGTTTTGGGAATATGCTCAAATTATGCCCAAACTAATAACTTTTATATGATAATGATGTGTTATGGAATTGTTAATCTAGTTATTAGAAAGAGATTGAAGTCAGTAACTTTGATATAACTTCATGTATAACAGAGTTATGTCCCTTTGAATGCAAGCCCTAAAAATAAGTTTTTGAAAAAGTTCAATTTTCAAATTGCTGTAGCTCGTTAACCGTTAAAGATAGAGCAAGGGTTGGGGGGATTACTTTTTGCAGCATTCTTTTAGCTTTCGAATGAGCTACTGCACGATGTTGTATGTATTGCCCTGATTTAGAAGAAGATTTTTGAAGACGCGTACCCTCAAACCCGCGAAAGTGCACCAAATTTTCAGTTTTTTCGAAATAGCAAAAAATCTATTATTACGGCCGAAAACCGCTATAGGCCTAATCGATGGGGAATGTTGTTGCCCACATTTTGGTGAAAGTTTTATGAAAATATCTTGGTAAGTTTTCGAGCTATTGAGGTTTAAAGTTTCAACTTCCAGGGGAGATAACTCACGAAAGAAGTCGAAAATCCAAAAAGTGAAAAAATCATATCTAAGTTTGATTACAGGCTACCTTCTCTGAAAATTTCATGCAAATCGACCCAGCCGTTACTGAGAAATCTGCTGCACAAAATTGGTACAAAGAATAATAAAAAATAATCAGGATAATAACAATACGTCTTCGAGACATACGTCTTGAAGACCTAATAATAAAATAATCAGGATAATAACAATACGTCTTGAAGACCTAATTAATTTCACCAAATGACATCACTCAGGAAATGACCTTTGACCTTGCTCTTAAATCTATTTCATGTTATTCCTTTCAACGAGAGCAGAGCAGTGATCTGCGCTTGTTCTGAACATGTGAAAGGAGCGCACCCCTGGATCAATAATAGATGGTGTTTGTTTATCAAATAGTATTGACTTTGCTGAAAATTTACATTTAATGGTAATTATACCCCTGCTACGAAGTAGTTGATGTATGTATCTGACATTCATTCTGTTCATCATTCCGTCTGTCCCTCCGTCAACTCAGTTTTTCAGAAAATGTTAGGTATACATCAAGTAAACCTTTTACAGTTGTTAAGCATGTTCTCCCCATAATGTGTGGCCCATTTGCAGTTTTCAGAGATTTAAAAGTTTTGGTCATTTCCATGTAAACGTCACTTTTTTTAGCCAATCCGCATGATGATTGATCAGGCATGATCGAAAAGCCAAACTGGTTTATGGCATGGGCCGTCCTCTGTAAGGTGTCGTCAGTTGTCTGTCATGAGTAAATTTTTCGACATCTTCTCAAAAACCTCTGCACCCCTACCCCCAAAACTGAAATTATGTGGAGAGGTACCTTGCACATAGGGGATAAACAAATTTACATTTGGTCCTGACCCCCCTCAAATATTAGCACGGCAGGCATTATCTGAATAACCTTCAAAACCAGTTTGCATATGAAGCTGAAATATTCAAATTTACAATTGTTCATCATAGGAAAGTCAAATTTGCAATTCTGTGTATTGAATACAGGTGCAGAACTCTTTGGAATGGGATGTGTGTAGTTGATTGGGGGAGTGATATGGTTAAGTTGATCATTGGGCTGGCTGGAGTCCAGTTCATTGCGTAACAGCCGAGCAAAGTTAATGAGAAGATAAGAGGGAGGAATTGGATACAACTGTCCTTCAAACTTTGAGGGGGATTATTGTTATCCCCCGCCGGGGGGAAGGAGTAGGGGGAGGGGGGAGATATTGAAATGGGCTCTGTCCATCCTAAAATCGTTCCCAAAGCAGAACTAAAAAAACGTAGGGCACAGCTTAATGAAACTTTATTTCCAATGGCTGAGGATGTGGATGATATCGCCTGTCTGCTAGTTTTTCCTTTTATTGAATGAATTGCAGTCATGGAATGACATATCATGGATTAAAATTTGTATAACTTATATTCTTTCAGCAGATGTGCACGACAAAATGAATTCCATGCCTCAAACAATCCTTACACGGTGAACTGGAAATCAAAGAACTCTTCAATGTGGAGGAAATAACCCATACGTGATGATCCGGAAGTTTGAGAACTCTTCAATATGGAGGAAGGCATCGATTATCTCCCTTGTTCTCAATATCCTCTCATCCACCATGATCTCTTGTCAAGGGGAGGTAATCCAGCTAGCAAGGGGAGAGAACTTTACGACACAGACGTGCGGTTGCATGACTGCAGACAATATGCACGGAGAGCCCGGGGAAGGGTATTACATCAAGATGATAATCAGGATCCCTCCACAACAGGTGCTTGTGATGATGACGATGTTTTATTCATAATGATGATTGCAATTAATCCCTTTAAAGGGGCTGTAGCACATAAATTGCAAATTTTATTTTTGGCTCATCTGGCCTGAAAGGCCCAATGGGTTTATGGCATGGCGTCCATCAGTCCGTCCGTCCGTCCGCCCGTAAACGTTTCGTCTTCTTCTCCAGAACCAATGACTCTAAGGAGCTGAAATTTGACTCCCTTGACTAATGGGGATTCTAAATTGTAGATTTTGTGACCCCGTGACTCTAAATGGAGTCACAGGGGTCACAAACTTCAAAAAATATTTTCCTCTTCTTCTCCAGTTCCAAAAGGTCTAGAGATCTGAAATGTTGTTCGCAGACTCCTTGGCCAATGGGGATTCTAAATTGTAGAATGTGTGGCCCAGTGGCCTCAAATAGGGTCACAGTTCCTCGATGAATGTGACCAGCTGCCCTGGCCCAAGCAAGTCTGGATATGCGTATTGACCTTCTAACTGATTGTATCGGGTGTCAGTTGTCTCACTGCACAGCAAGTGAGCAGCGGTTGACTAGCAGAGTATGGCCAGGGGATCAGAGTTGGGAGACTTTGTTGACTCTAAAGAGGAATTTTGGAGGGAAGGAGAGGCTATGGTTAAGGCTTTGTGTTATAGTTCTCTACAGGTTTGCAGTGATAGTGCTTTATCTGGAGAAAATGTCAGTCTTCAACATCAAACAATACAAACCCTGATGAGCTACAGAGCCCATGGCTCTATTTTTCAGTTTCTGCACAGCTTGTTTCATCTCATCTATTGTGACGATGTTCATGATGATGTCCAGGTCTTCTTCAGCCTCAGTGATGTTTGCTAACTCTTGAGGGTCCGGTATGTTCAGGATTTGTTGAAAATGTTCCTTCCATCTTTCAAGTTTCTTCTGTTCACTTGTGATTGATGTGCCATCGGATCCATCTATGGGGAAAACCTGGTTTGGTGACCACACAGTTTCCTAGTTATTTGGTAAACGGTCGTCATGTCTCTCTGCAGCCTGTTCTGCTTGATCAGCCAGTTGGTCTGTATACAGTCTTCAGGCAGTCATCATTCCCTGAATGACATGAGTTCGTATTTGGGAAGATGCGATATCTTGCAACTTTTTTAATCAGAAAAAGGATGACTTTAATCAGCCTACGTCATACGTTACTGAACACAACACGCTGAATAGAGGTTATCCTTGTTTTCTTAAAGGGAATGTAGCACGTTTTTTGCCAAAAATATGTTTTCAAATTTCCCATTGATAATGATAGTGTTAACTATTGGTAAAATTATTTTTCAAATACATTTCATCAACTTATTTGTGCGTAAATGTGCTGCTGTCTCTTTAACTAATACCATGTTTATCCCATTGAATGAGGCAGAGAGTTTATAATATTTTCACGAGTGACGCAGCTACGAATTAAAATATACAACTTATCAACCTCATGAGATGAGATCTAGCTATACCGGGGATGTAACTCAGTTGGTAGAGTGTCCGCTCATCACCCGAAAGGCCGGGGTTCGATTCCCAGTCGTGTCATACCAAAAGACGTTAGAAGATGGGAGTTGCTGCTTCCTTGCATGACTCTCAGCATTATAAGGACAGAACAACACTTGAACTGGCGCTGCACTGTGGCTGCCGGGTGCAAAATGCACAAACCAAATTTCCTATGTACTTTCTATTGCGGACAATAAAGTGTTATTATTATTATTAAACATGGTATTAGTAAAAGACAGATAATCTATTATATATAATATTATATAATTTAATATTTTTCTCAAGAGGGTGAATAATATTCTTTGTTTGTGCGTGTAGATCTAGCAGTTACGAAGACAGCTGATCTTCTGTCTACGTTCCCTACACCCAGGGGGACTGGACCGGTGAACTCAGGACAGACTTGTCCAGATCGCATCTCTCCCTAATGTGAGCGTCACGTGGAACATTGCGTTCTTCACCGGCTCGTCTAACTTCTTCCTCAACACCTCCGACTGGCAGGGGATCAATGGTTTTGCCTACCAGGAAATATCAAGGGTAGGTAACTCGTTCCTGTACTGTGCACTCCCTTTAAACTTAAAGCGGACTAGTAAGAAAAGTTGGTTAGAGCTATGTCGAATTAGAGGAATTATCCCATATGAAATGAATATACATGTTAGTATACAGAGATTGTTGGATGTCAGGGATGTAGACTTTGAGCAAGTACTGTTCGTGTTCAAATTCTTGTGAGGGTTTTGTCTTTTGTGCTATAACACAGTGGATGTGTTAGGTTTCTGAATGAGAGGTTCAGGGTTCGAATCCCACACGGACACAGCTGTCTCCTCCCCTTCCCCCCACTTTTGAAATACATAGATCAACCTATGGAAGAGAGCTGTTATATCCAGGGGCAGGATAGCCCAGTGTTTAGCACATTTGGTTTGGGATCAAGACAGCCGGGTTTGAATCCCTCCAGGGGCTCGGCAACATTGTCTGCTGTAGAGAACTGTTCTACATGCAGTAAGATTTGAGTGCAAAGCGTCACTTAATTTCATTGCAATACCACCCATGGTGCACTAGTTTCAGCCAATGCTTGCAGGTTTCACCACAGTACATAGCCACAATGGTGTTGCAGGCTTTCTCTCTGCAATAATACCATTAGCCAGAGATCTTGGAAAGGGCGTTAAACCTCAACCTAGAATTCCTTTTGATTTTTAGCTCATCAGGCCTGAAAGCCCCGATGGGCTTAAGACATGGCATCTGTCCATCCGTCCGTCCATCCGTCCATCTGTAAACTTTTAGCTTTTTCAACATCTTTTCCAGAACCAATGACTGACCGATATTTTATGTACAGACTCCTTGGGTGACGAGGATTCTAAATTGTAGATTTGGTGACCCTGGGGCCCCAAATAAGGGCCTCACAGGCCATAACCTAAAAACCTATTTTCATCTTCTTCTCTGGAACCAAAATACCTTAAAGGCTGTAATATTGTGTGTAGACTCTTTAGCCAGTGGAGATTCCAAATTGTAGATTTGGTTACCCTGTGACCCCAAATAAGGGCCTCACAGGCTATGGCCTTAAAAACCTATTTTCATCTTCTTCTCCGGAACAAAAAGGCCTAAAAGGCTGTAATATTATGTGTAGACTCTTTAGCATTTGAGTTCTGGGGCTCGAATATTCACTAAGGTCATGAAACTAGTATTTTCCTCATTAAGATTTGCAGGAATAACATGTTTATGGTACATAGATTCATTAACGAGAGTGCTCATATGCTTAGAGAACACACTGAGTTTAGTGTCAAGCTTAGATTTACAGTAACTATAGAGAAATTGCAGTTAAACCCAACACAATATATGAAATTCCTTGGATTCTGGTTGAATTCTATAAGCATGTCTGTTATTATGGATGATGACAAATATGTTGGGGTACAGAATTTGGGAAGAGAGTTAATCTCTCTTAAGGCTGTTCAGATCAGAAAAGTAGCACAGTTCATTGGAATGGTCGTCACATCTTTGCCAGCAGTCAAGTTTAGGAAACTGCATTACAGAATATTAGAAAGAGAAAAAATTGCTGCATTACAAACCCATAACTGGGATTTTGACAAAAAGATTTTTCTAGACAAGTCATTCTTGAAATTCAGTGGTGGATTGCACATATACATAACAGTTCTAGGGATATTCTGCCAGCTTTACCAGACATTCAGATTCAAACTGATGCTAGCACCCAGGGTTGGGGTGTTTGTTGAAATATGGCAAATGGGAGATGGTCAATGGAAGAGAAAAGAGAGCATATTAATGTTCTAGAAATGAAGGCAATTGACTTAGGACTTAAATCATTCTCCTCAATATTGACTAACAAGACTGTTTCAGTTCAATCTGATAATTCAACTGCAGTCAGCTACATTAATGAAATGGGCGCTCAGATAAATGTGATAAGTTGGCTACTGTTATCTGGAATTGGTGCATTGATAGAAACATTGATCTTCTGGCGTCCCACATACCAGGTACACACAATGTCAATGCTGATCGAGCCTCAAGAAATTTCTCTGATAGAACAGAATGGACATTATCGGATGATATGTTTAACACTGTTAAAGAGCCATCAAGGATGTTGATGAACATATCGAAAATTTTCCAAAAATCTATCTTCGTGAAATAAATACACTTAATTTTTCCCAAATTTGTTCAACTTAAAATAAGCCGAGAAATAGCATTAATTAGTAAAGGTGTTTTCCAGTCTAAATATAGATCCAGTCTATTATTTTCAAGCGCAAAGCATTATGGTCTAGCTCACACACAGTAAACAAAGACACGAAAGAACAAAAAATATGAGCAATGAAAGAAATCGAATATATATATTTTTTGATGGTTATTTATTTACCATTTAATTTAATTATGTATTTGCTACTGATATTGGAATAATTGTTTTACCCAACTAGGTATTTTTCTTGAATTTTATAATTAATGAGAGTAAAAATTTGTCATAATTTGCTGGTCTTATCTCAATAAAAAGTACATTAAACAGGAAATAATTTGTATATTCTCAGGACATTTAGAAACATTGTTTGTAAAGCAATTCATTCAGTAATGTGTGACAAGGGTAACTTGGAAGAGAGACACGTGCAGCACATGGGTTGTTATGGCGACTTGCGCTAGAGACGAGCCTTCTCGCTTCGGAAGCGCTAACTGTTTGTGTAGTACGTTGTACGCAAAAAAAGGGGATTCTGTTTATATGACGTCAGATACCCTTAGCGCGCGCTAGTCGAAGTGGTACTTCTCTTTGAAACCAAATTGCAATACATTGCCGTGATATGTAAATTATTTAACATATGCCATGTTGTAGATAAAAGATTTCTCTGGCGAATGACGTTATAAGTATATTTTCCAAAAATTTGAAACACTAACATCCTTGGCTCTCAAGGGGAGATACGTTATGGTCCGTTTTCCTCAAATATCGAACGTTTTATGACTGTCGGATTGTGATTTGTGTTTGCTGTTCAAATATTTGTTCATGAAAAATGTTAATGACTGGAATATATTGTAAACGTGTTTTTGTCCCCCGCCGCAACGCGGAACGGGGGACTATGTATTCAGCGGCGTCCGTACGTCCGTATGTACGTACGTCACATTTCTTGTTTACACGATATCTTATGAAGCGTTGCATCCAAAGTCTTCAAATTTCATGTCTGCCTACATTGTGGGAAGACGCAGACACCAGTCAATTTTGGTGACCTTGGTCTTATTTTCAAGGTCAGCACGACACTTTGACCACTTTTTGAACTCTTGTTTACGCGATATCTCATGAAGCGTTGCATCCAAAGTCTTCAAATTTGGTTTCTGCCTACATTGTGGGAAGACGCAGACACCAGTCACTTTTGGTGACCTTGGCCTTATTTTCAAGGTCACCATGACACTTTGACTACTCTTTGAACTCTTGTTAAGGCGATATCTCATGAAACATTGCATCCAAAGTCTTCAAATTAGTTGTAAGCCTACATTGGGGAAAGACACAGACACCAGTTTATTTTGGTGACCTTGACCTTATTTTCAAGGTCACCGCAACACTTTGAGCCCTTTTCTAACTCTTGTTAACGCGATATATATCTTTACCAGTTGGACTCAAAGTCTTCAAATTTGGTGTCAGTCTACACTGGGGGATGACGCAGATACCAGGGGATTTTGGTGACCTTGACCTTATTTTCAAAGTCACTACAACACTTTGACCACTTTTCGAACTCTTGTTATCACCATTTATTATGACCGGTTGGACCAAATGTTTTCAAATTTGGTGTCAGTCTACTTTGGAGGATGACGCTGACGCCAGTCGATTTGGTGACCTTGACCTTATTTTCAAGGTCACCACAACACTTTGACCACTTTTAGAACTCTTATTAACACGATATATCATGAACCCAAGTAGCTCCAATGATGTGTCTTACTAGCTCAATGTCACCGGCGGGGGATATTGCCATGTTAGTGGCAAACACTTGTATACCCTATCTCAACTGTTTTAATATGGTTTTGATAATTTACAAGAAAATTGGCACTTGTTAGTGTAACCTTTAAGACAATCCACCCTGAGACAATGACCATAGATTTATTTGCATCTAGGGTAAATGCTATGCTAGATAGATATTGTAGCTGGAAGCGTGATCCAGGAGCTTGTCATATAGACTCATTCACTATGCACTGGGCAAATGAAGTTATCTATGTCTTTCCACCATTATTTTCCATTAAGCCTTCGGCTTACGCATATCAATCTAGCATGTTGCTCCATGTTCCGTACTTACGCTATTTAAAGAGATTTTTTGCTCTAATCACGTTTCTATCACGTGATACCCCCTGCGCACGCACATGGAAGTGTGGCGCTAGCTGATCATTCTTGCTCTAGCGTTCCTACGGACACGACGCTCTGCTTAGCCTTACCTCTTATCATGCCTGACACAAGGACCTTCTGGGTTGAAGGTAAGCCTTTTGAGTTTTATTGTTTCTTTTGTGATGACTGTAGCCTAGAACGTAGTTCCAGCAGTTTTTTCACAGTCATTGTCCGGTACTGTGAACGTAGTTCCAGTAATATAAATAACAATTTTTTAGTCTTGCCGGACTGGTTTGTGCACGTGTTCTTACACGTGAGTAAGGTCTCAACCGTTTTCAATGGGCTGAGTTCCCACTCTCTTAATAAAGTGTTGTAGTGTGCAAACCTATTTTCCTACTGCTCTATTCTCGGTCCCTGTTGTGGCGAGAGAAATACAGAATTTGTTCATTCGAATTGACAGGTACAAAACCTTTTGTTCAGTCGAATTGAAATTTAAAAAACCCTTTTTGTGTTTTCTAGAAATGACCTCTGATGTCAACCAAGAGGTGTTGTCCCTCCAGGACGAAGAAGCGAGCAGTAGCTTCGACGGGTTCACAGCTACTGACTTTCAGCAGGCCCATTACAAACTTAGAATGAGGGATGTCCCAGCAAATGAGACGCCAAAAGACAAGCAAAAGGAGAAGCCTAGGGAGAAGGCCAAGCCTGACAAGTCTCCCCGGGGCAAGTCGGATAAGTCTGCAAAAAGTAAATCACGTACCAAGAAAAAGAGGAATATTGACATTTCCACACTTTCGGAATCTGACATTGTTAGTCTCAAGAAGAGACTAGGGTTTCACAACGAAACTAATACCTGTGACCAACCCGAAATTCTGGATGACTCGGGGATCGTGGATCCCGACTGGCCGGAATGCGCGCAGGAGTTAACTAACTCAGGGTCACAGGATTGGTTCGACGAGACAGAACCCGATGAGTGGGCTTTGCCGAAGCTGAAAGCTCCCGAGCAGGGTGACGCAGTGAGGGATAGCCTCGCCAACATGTTAAACATGGCATTCACCGCGCAGTGTTCCACAGAGGAGGTTCTACAGAAGTACAAGATTCCTGTTAACTGCGATAAATTGCCCCCCCCCCCCCCCCCCCCCCCCCCCCCCCCCCCTTTAGTAAACACAGAAGTTTGGGCCGAAGTCAACAAGAAAGCACATAATGATGACAAAACGCTCAGAGAGGTACAGAACCTGATAACGGCAGGCGTGTTGCCCATCTTAAAGCTGGCTGAAGACTCTAAACTAGCAAAGGAGACTAGAACCTGCCTCCAGGATGCCTTACTTCTGTTTGGTCAAGCCCAATTTGCCCTTAGTATCAGGAGATGCTACCTCCTCCGTCCGCATCTGAAGCGCACCTACGCCAAACTGTGTTCCCTTACTACACCTATCACTTCTCTCCTTTTCAGGGACGACATCACTAAAAAGATGAAGAGGTGCGAATCCTATATCAGGGTCACCCGAGACGCCATGTGGGTTCCTTTCCGTGGACGGGGTTTCCAACAAAGAAGAGGTCGGTATCAGCCCTATCAGCAGTACAGCCAGTACTCCGGTCAGGCTTCTAGGAGAGGTTTCCAGCCGTATAGAGGGCAGATTAGAGGTAGGGCTAGGGGTAGAGGCCGTCCAACTGCGACAGCAACGACTAGCGCCCCAACCCCAAACGAGTAGAGTCCCAGGTCAAGGTGAGTACTGTTGGCAATATAAAATTTGGTGTTAATGGGTGGCTGGAATTCACTAACGATAGATGGGTGCTAGATTCTGTAGTGGGATATAAGATCGATTTTATCGATACTCCCTGTCAATACTACTTTCCCAGGGAGATAAACTTTAATGAGTCTGAGAAACGGATAGTGGATAGAGAGGTTTGTGAACTGGTGATGAAAGGGGCAGTGGTTCAATGCGCCCCCGAGGAGGGGGATTTTGTTTCCAATATCTTCCTCACGGTCAAGGCTAACGGCAAGTTCAGACCAGTCATTAATTTGAGAGACCTCAATCAGTATGTCGTTTATGAGCATTTTAAGCAAGAACATGTTGGTATTGTGCTGGACCTTATCCAAAGGGATGACTACTTCTGTTCTGTAGATTTGAAAGATGCTTATTTTTCGGTCCCTATTCATTCCGATTGTCAGAAATATTTAAAATTTTTCTGGCGAGAGCGGATGTACAAGTTTGTGGTCTTACCTTTTGGGTTGAGTTCCTCCCCACGTGTTTTCAAAAAAATTGGAAACCGATTTATGCTCATTTACGAAAACCTGGTATCAGATGCCCTTATTATATTGACGGTTCTTTAGTTCTGAACGTGTCTAGGGAGGGTTGTGCTCAACATTTAAATACCCTGGCAACCACACTCGAATATGTACGTTTCACGGTCAATAGAGAGAAATCAGTTCTCATACCGTCTCAAAGCTTTACCTTTCTTGGGTTTATTATCGACTCAGCCTCATTTAAAGTGTAGACGGGTGATCATCAGAGTATTGGCGTCATTTATTGATCTAGTCGTCAATGCGTTTCATGCGGTCCTGGAAGCCCCCTTGTATTATAGGGCTTTGGAGAGAGACAAGGTCTTAGGTCTAGAGTGTAATGGTTCTTTTGAGGACAAGACTTGTCTGAGTGATGAGAGCTGTACGGAACTTGCTGGTGGCGTGATAACGTCCGGGCGTCCAACGGCAAGATTATCAGACCAACCCCTATAGGATCTGTGGTTCAAACAGACGCTTCACTGGAGGGCTGGGGTGCATTTTGTGTGTCCTCTGGTTCCCAGGCAGGGGGTAGGTGGTCTGAGACTGAACAGGGTTCTCACATTAACGTGCTGGAGTTATTGGCTATATCTCTTGCTCTGAAAACTCTATACTCAAGTGATTCGGATAAACATGTCTTGGTCCAATCTGATAGCCAAGTTGCTTGTGCTTATGTGTCAAATATGGGTGGAATGGCGTGTAGGAAAATGGATAGTTTGGCTAAGGAAATTTGGTCATGGTGCTTAGCCAGAAACCTGTATCTGTCGGCCCAATATATCCCAGGAAATCAAAATGTTGAAGCGGATTATCTATCTAGACACTTTTCGGATTCCACAGAATGGATGCTAAAAACACAAATTTTTAGGAGAATTTGCGACATGACTTTTGTAGATTTGTTCGCTTCACGACTAAATAGACAACTAGACTGTTTTGTTTCATGGAACCCTGAACCTGAGTGCTTGGCGGCTGAGGCCTTTTTGATTCCCTGGACTGGGTTTCTACCTTACATTTTTCCCCCTTTCCAGCTCATACCTAGAATTCTTAATAGAATTAGGGAAGATAGAGTCGAGAAAGCTATTCTGATAGTGCCATTTTGGCCATCACAGGTCTGGTTCTCTGAACTTATGCATTATCTTGTTTCTCTCCCCATCAGACTCCCCAGGCACAAGGACTTGCTGACCTTGGCCCACAGCGGAGACCTACACCCGATGGCGTCAACTTTACAGCTGACGGTGCTCTCTTCCAGCACAAATTACAGACACTATCCTCAACTCTTGGCGAGCGGGGACTCGCAAACAGTACGACTTGGCTTGGAGGAAGTGGGTGGTTTGGTGCAGTGGACTCGGTTCGAATCCCGTTTCAACGACTGAAAGTGTTGTCATGAACTTTTTATTTTGTCTGCACAAGAACGGAAGAGCTTTTAGTACTGTGAACAGTTATAAGGCTATGCTCTTAGAGACCCTTAAGTTAATAGGGAATTCCTGGTGCTCTAACTTGTTATTTTTACCTCGGTTTATGAAAGGAATTCAAAACGCAACACCATCTAGGCCAAAGTATGTGTTTACTTGGGATGTCTCAGTTGTTCTGAGGTTTTTAGAAACGCTGTTTCCATTGAGTTCGTTATCGCTGAAAATGTTGTCTTTTAGGTTAGTAACTCTTATTGCCCTAGCTATTGCACCTAGGGCTCAAACGGTGTGTGCACTTAATGTGGATAACATGCTTTTAAGTGCTGAACAGGTCAGCTTTTGTTTCACGAACATTCTTAAGACTTCCAGACAGGGAAGATCTTACAAAGTATATTTTAAACACTACCCCAGGGGAATCGGTGTGTGTGATGCATACGTTACTTCATTATCTCAAGGTGACAAAGGATCTTAGATCCTCGCCGCAATTGATTATCTCCTACAAGACTTTTCTTCCTGTTTCGACAAGTACGGTTGCCCGATGGTTGAGGCAGGTGTTGTCTCTGAGTGGGGTGGATACCGATCGAATCAAGGCGCACTCCTTCAGGGGGGCTGTGGCTTCGGCTGCACTGCGGGGTGGCTGCTCGCTCAAGGATGTGCTTGACACAGCTGACTAGTCGTCAGCCAAGAACTTTCATAAATATTATTTCAGAGAGATAGAAAGTCAATCTTTCTCTGAGACAGTCCTGGGATGACTCCTGTATTCCTGCAAAATTTCTGACAGATATATCTGAATAAAACATGGTACTTTGAAGGTGATTTTGTCTTCTTTAAATATGCTAGATTGATATGCGTAAGCCGAAGGCTTAATGGAAAATAATGCCCCCCCATCCAAGATTTATTGATGGATGGGGGTCATTATTGGAATTAGCCGGAGGCTAAGCATATCAAGCTACCCACCCTACTTTATTTAGTAGTTTATGTTTACCCGCCCTTGTCTTGTGGCGACAATCACCTTCTCTTTAAAAAATGATCAGCTGGCGCCACACTTCCGTGTGCGTGCGCAGGGGGTATCACGTGATTGACACGTGATTAGAGCAAAAAATCTCTTTAAATAGCGTAAGTACGGAACATGGAGCAACATGCTAGATTGATATGCTTAGCCTCCGGCTAATTCCAATAATGACCCCCATCCATCAATAAATCTTGGATGGGGGGGCATTATGTATCGGTCCTTTATTTTAACTCTTTTTGACTATCGTAGCTATGTTTGGGATAACTGTACTCAGGCTCTAAATGCAAATCTGGAAAAATTACAATTAGATGCATTAAGGACAATCTACGGGGCAACAAGAGGCACAAGTCATATTATAATAAACTATATGCTGAAACAAATTTCATACCTGTTGTTTTTTACGTGTACAAAAAATAACTTGTTCATAGAATGATAAATGGCAGAGCACCGTGTTACTTATGTTACCTCGTCCTTGACTACGTTTCAGCCGACAATTCATATGAATTGAGTAACTCATCAAATTTACAAAACCTTTATGTTAAAACATCTGCTTATTCAAATTTCAAACTCGTTTTACCTAGTACAGTAGACCTTTGGAATGCATTAGCAAACGACATCAAAATGATTCAATCTAAAAAATTATTTATCGAAAAAGTAACTCCCCTGGATACTTATTTGGATTTGATCTAAATTAGGGGTGCCGTTTTTGTCTCATTACTGATTGAAGGCTCTATTTAAGATACAGTGATTTAAACTATCATTAATTTGAAAGACATATCTCAAACGATCCGTCCTGTTCGTGCGGGTCAAATCGCGAAGACGCATCACCTTATCTACTTGCGTGTTCAAAATTCTCCTTTTGAAGAAATGATGAATTATACTACAAAAATGGTTATTGTCTGAAAACTATTTTGTATGAAAATCGTGAAATACCTGAAGCTAAAACCATAGCAATTTCTTCTTTCTTGTAGATTTAATAACAATTAAAATTGAAAAAATGTTAGCTTTAGATACATTGGTATATACTATATATTTATTGATAATTTATCACGTTGTGATTGTACATTAGCCTTTTGGTTTGTCATGATAATGCTTTGACTGAATGTAAACATAACATTTACATGGACAAAAGGATCTTCCTTATATTTCTCATAGAATGCTGTAGGTATTCTAATAGTCACAGAGCAATAACGCAGCGCTACTGAGAAGTTTGTGACAGAAGGAAGTATAAATGTAAACTCCTGACCGCTAAACAAAAAGATTCCATAGTTAAACATTTCAAAATTAATATTGTAAGTTTCTAATTTATTTTTTATCATTCAAGTCTTGGAAGTCCTTTATAGATAAGCTCAATATTCCAACAAGCCAGTCGGGCTTGCTTGTACTATTTTCTACAAGCCCGATCGGAAAGCAACCAGCAATTGGCAGGCGGGCAGGCAGCTATTTCGAACGCTGTGTGCATTCAAGGATTAAGATAAAAAATTATGTCAATGACCGGTCCCTGCAAGCGACTGCACTGTGTCAGTAACTCTACAGCAGAGTTTCACTGCGACTTCCGTATATCGTCGTCTATGATGTCATAAAATGATTGTTTGTGACGTCACTGTAGCTTGCGGTCGCAAGGGAGGTGGGCCTTTTCCTGGCTTATTTTATGCGAATTAAATGAAGTAGAATTGGCATTACAGAAACTTTTGCAAATTTGTGTATAACCCTCGGTCTCACTTTGGCAATAAAAATATTCACATGTCGTACGACACACTTCCTCCGGTAATAATCTCTCTGTCTGCAGCATTTTAAATCAAACAAATTAAGAGTGCAAAAATGACTTAATCACTTTATTTTATTGTGACAGATGTTTTCTTTATACGAACGTATATTTACATTTTATTATTTTGTTGTCATCACGCATAAACAGATCTTTAAAATCATTAAAGTTTGTCCTATGATAAATACTTATTCATCAATTGTCATAGGGTAAAAATGTCCAATATTTCGATGTAGATATCTATTTTCTGGAATTTATAAGATTATCAATATCTTTTTTTCAGGCATTGATTTTATTTTTATTGAAGATTGTAAGCATTGTTAGTCATTAATCAAAATATCAATTTTCAATAACCGTATAAATAACAATGGTGTTGACATCATTGCTTGGTTGGTTGGTGCATGTTTATGACATGTGGGATCAGGTCAGGTATTGTAATAATTCCTGTTGATTTCAATGATACTGAAACCGTGTGTTTAATTTGGGGCTGAACGGAAGTTTGCAAGATTTCGATGTTTTCAGGGGTGCGTTCAATGCTTTTAAAGTCTATCCTAACTCCTCTGATTACTTCATTGGGTGAGTTCCTTTCAGTTGATAATTCTACTCAGAGTACTCCAAACGAAAGGACCGTGATCAGACCGTGCTCGGAGTTTGCTCTGAGCTACTCCTCGTAATCAGGTGGAGCAGACTGAGCAGCTAAGGTGTCAATCTACGAATGAACCCCCCAAAATAGTGACCATTTTATTTGTCTTATATAAAATCATGAAAACAGCTTTATCTTCATGAATAATATTTTGTCAATCATTGTAATATTATATATAAAAGTAATTAATTTCACCAAATGACATCACTCAGGAAATGACCTTTGACCTTGCTCTAAAATCTATTTCATGTTATTCCTTTCAACGAGAGCAGAGCAGTGATCTGCGCTTGTTCTGAACATGCGAAAGGAGCGCACCCCTGGATTCCTGTGCCAGTCAATAATAAATGGTGTTTGTTTATCAAATAGTATTGACTTTGCTGAAAATTTACATTTAATGGTAATTATACCCCTGCTACGAAGTAGTTGATGTATGTATATGACATTCATTCTGTTCATCATTCCGTCTGTCCCTCCGTCAACTCAGTCAACTCAAGTAAACTTTTTAGCTCATCAGGCCTGAAAGGCCCGATGGGCTTATGGCATGGGATGGTGTCCGTTCATCCGTCTGTCATTCCGTCCGTCCGTAGACTTTTCGCTTTTTCGACTTCTTCTCCAGAACCAATGACTCCAGATAGCTGAAATTTTTAGTACAGACTCCTTGGCTGAAGGGGATACTAAATTGTAAATTTGGTGACCCTGTGACCCCAAATGTGGGTCACAGGGGTCATAACCTTAAAAGCTATTTTCATCTTCTTCTCCAGAACCAATGACTCCAGAGAGCTGAAATTTTGTGTACAGACTCCTTGGCTGAAGGGGACTCTAAATTGTAGATTTGGTGACCCTGTGACCCCAAGTGTGGCTCACAGGGGTCATTACCTAAAGAAACTATTTTCATCTTCTTCTCCAGTCCCAATGAATGTAGAGAGCTGAAATTTTATGTACATACTCCTTGACTGAAGGGGATTCTAAATTGTAAATTTGGTGACTGTGAGACCCCAAATATTGGTCACAGAGGCAATGACCTAAAATGCTATTTTCATCTTCATCTCCAGTCCCAATGGCTCTAGCGAGCTGAAATTCTATGTACAGACTCCTTGGCTGTAAGGGATTCTAAATTGTAAATTTTGTGAGTCTGTGACCCCAAATATGTATCACAGGGATCATAACCTAAAAGCCTATTTCAGTTTACACCATTTTTCTGAGATTTTATGTGCACTTCAATCAGTAAGTAGTTAAGGGAGTGTTCTGAATGTCTATGTGTGAATGTGTTTGGGTGCATTAAAAGCCATTATACCTTCCACCATTCCATTCCAAGTCACGACAAAACGAAACATGTGTCTTCATGTCAGTTTACTCTTCGATTATCCCCTGTTACAAACTCGATGTGGAGTGACCTCCCTTGCTTCAGATGGACTACAATGTGATTGAAGCGTCCGTAATATAACCTAAAATAACCCAGGTTTTAACATGTAAAATAATCTGAAATCCATTTCCCCCTCCTTGATATGGTGCTATCTTGAACCTATCAAAGAAATCTATAAATGCAAAGAAAACCTATTAAAAAAAAACAAAATTTACCAAATGTATGGTGATCATAAAAATAACTGAAGATAATTATAAAGTTATTAAACTTACAAATTAACATTACCTAACTTAGAGAAATTGTCCCTAAATTAACCAAGAAAAACACAACAAAAATAAGCTATTTTACTGAAAATTGTGATAACTGTAATTCCTACACTTCAAATGGAATATTACTCTATTAAAATTGAAAATATCAATTTTGAAATTATCTCCAATACTATAGCTGAAAAGACTGTCCAACTGAACTGTTGGCTGAAAAACAACTGTAAGTAAATAATTATACTATTAAACTATGAGCTAAAAACAGATACTATGGCTAGAAACCAAATTTAAATTTCTTATACTAGAAACACCTATCTAGCAAGCTACAAAAAAAACATTACTTTGACTAGAAAACAAAACCTATGAGTTAAATACTATAACTTTCAACTTAGTGAATTGTACCTATTGACATTTTATGACTTTATGACTTCTTTATGACTACAAGTCAACATCTTGAAAAAGTCACTCATTTTGCCCACATTCAAGTGGACACAGCTTTGTCACTGGACGAATGAACCGCCGTCCACCCATCACGATCTCGACCACTCGAGTGTGTCCATCAGCACCCGGAAAGGTTTTCGTCACTTTACCCAGAGGCCACTCGCCTCGGGGTGTGTCAGGATTGACGACTAACACGACATCTCCCTCTCGAAAGTCCTTCTGCACGCGATACCACTTCTTCGTTGAGTTCAGCTGAGGTAGCCACTCTCTTAGCCACCTTCTCCAGACATGTTTCATGAGCTGCTGTACATGTCTCCATCTCTTTCTGGGGTGAAAGTGTTCATTCTCTTCTTTATCAACTGCTGGTGCAAATTGTCCACCTGCCTGACCATGCAGAAAATGATTTGGTGTCAGCGGGGTTTCATCTCTGGGATCTGAACTCTGGTAGGTTAGTGGTCGGGAGTTGATTAAAGCTTCTGCTCCAGCGAACGCCGTCATTAACTCTTCGTCAGACACATCTGCATTGTTCAGAATAGCATATATGGCCCTCTTCGCTGACTTGATCATTGTTTCAAATACCCCACCAAAGTGCGGTGCACTGGGGGGATTGAATTTCCATTTCATACCTTGATGACTTGCACTCTTCAGCAGTTTGTCTGTGTCAAACTCACCAATTAACAGCCTTAGTTCTCTGACTGCACCGACAAAGTTTGTCCCTTTGTCAGAAAGCATCTCGTCTGGTACTCCGCGCCGACTCGTCATTCTGTACAGAGCATTGAGAAAGGAATCAGTGTCAAGTTTGTAGGCTACTTCTAAGTGTACTGCTCTGGATGATAAACAGGTAAATAAACACAAGTATCTCTTTGCACGGCGCTTTCCACGTCCTTGTTCTGTTATAAATGGCCCTGCGTAATCAACCGCACACTTACTAAACGCTCTGAGTGATGAACTGAACCCACACTTTGGAAGAGGCGCCATAACTTGCTTGGCTGGTTTAGATTTCTGTCTCTTACACTCTGCGCACTCATTTTCCCACAATCGTATAGCCTCGCGGGCAGACACAATCCAGAATCTCGCAGACAAGCTTGCAAGAGTTTGATTTGTCCCTGCATGATGACCCTTATCATGATGATCTCGGACTATTAACTTGGTGATCCAACTTTTACGTGGAAGAATGATTGGGGACTGGGCTTCCGGAGCGATGAATTCAGCATACTTCAGTCGGCCGTTCATTCTCAACAGTCCATCTTCATCTATCACAGGTCTCAGACTAAGTAGCTTGCTGCTGTTAGGGAGTTGTCTCCCTTTTCTGAGAGCTGTATATTCCTCTGAAAAACTATCTTTTTGTGTCTGTACTATCTGGTTAATTTCTGAATCTTCTAGTTCATCTACACTCAACTCACCATGCTTTCTCTCTGACTTGGGTGATTGACAGTTTCTGATAAATCTGTGAACCCAGGCACAGATTCTGATCAATTTCTTCCACTTTGAAAATCTATTTGGTTCTAATTTCCAGGTCTGACTATCCATGTTTACTGGCTCTGCAACAAATAAGGTTTTGAACTGTCTCTTTGTTTCTTTCACTGCATCTTCTACTTTCTCTGGAATTAATTTCTCAGGCCACTTGTCTTCTTCCTCTTTTAGGAATGTAGGTCCTTCTAGCCAACTCTGACTGTTAACTAGATCAGTAGCATTCATGCCTCTTGATAACATGTCTGCAGGGTTTTCAGGTGATGGCACATGTTGCCACTGCGATATTTCTGTAGCTTTCTGAATTTCAGCGATTCGATTGGCGACAAAAGGTTTACAGTTCCGACTCCTCCCACGTATCCACCACAATACGTTCATGCTATCCGTCCAAAATGTCATTTGACATCTTTGTATGTCGAGTACTCTGCTTATCGACAATGCAAGTCTCAGACCGATGATGGCTGCTACTAACTCAAGACGAGCAATACTCATCGCATCTATACGAGCAACTCTAGTTTTCGCAGCGACCAGTCTGATGGCAACTTGTCCATCTGTGAATATAGTTCTCGCCAGGGATGCATATTCAAATTTTTGCCAGTCGGACATTTCATCTTTGACCCAAAAAGACGAATCCGGAAGTGAAATTTTTTTTATGAATAAAGTATCAGAAAGTATTACTATTTGTTGGTTCTTCACTCATTGCATACTATTAAACATAACACGAAAGCAATTAACGATAACTATTAATTTATCATTAACATGCATAAAATGGTTCATAATTTAAAATCAATGTTTACCAACTACGATTTACCGACAGTGCTAGTTTGAGCGAGTTTACACAAGCGAGTTTACAAGCGAATTTGCGTCAAGATGGACGAGAAAATTCTAATTCTAATAATTTAATTGCACATAGTTCATCAAAAGTTCAAATCATGGACCAAATGATATGTACCTTCTAAATAATCATTTTAAATTCAACTCGTTTTCAATAGCGATATAATTTACGTAAACTCACAACTCGGCAGAGCACGTGGTCCAACTATTTTCCATACGACTATTTCCTATTCAAGATGTAGTTACGAATTTGAACTTATTCTAATAAGATTACTTTTATATTTTATTTGGAGACATATTTCGCAATTGTAAATGAATAATTATAAAATAAAAAGAACTAATGTTAACGCAAGAGAAATTTGAGTTTTTAAATTAGCGTACCTCTTTATAACGTGTGTCATCATGTAAATGCGATCGCGTGTTCATAGCGTCAAACAAACAGTGTTTGACTACATATAATGTCTCGTGAAATAATATTACTAATTATTCGTTTTTGATAGGTTTATTTATTTTGAATTTGTATAATAGCTTTACCATTCATCAATAAAGATCTATCATATTTTGTTACAATATGTAAGCTATGTTTTATGAACGAGATATTATTAAATTTATCGAGATTCAAAGTAGCAAAATCTTAATCTGTAACAAATTCATGAATCACCGGTACGGTGAAGCCACACGTTCATGCAATGTTTATCTTTGACAAAATTTGTTTACAATGCGATTTTAATGAAATCTTTTTCTTAAATAATGTTGTGAAATGGGTCATATCTTTCAGCCACTAAATGACACTGGAAATTTCAATTAAATATCAAACGGTAAGTGTTTTTTCTGCCGACAATTATAATTTACTGAAGATAATGACGATTGACGTGGTGCCTCGTGCTGTGAAGAATAAATGTGACTTCTTGACTGGATCAACATATTTCAATTTCATAAACAATTATGACCGACACAAGCAGGGCCGTTTGCCTTTATTTAATATGCTTGTAAGTTTAGTTTTCCTTTTATTTTCTGCAATCGGTCAACTGATGTCCGATAGGTCAATTTTCCATTCGGTCAAACTGGATTTACAATCGGACATGTCCGGCAAATAGACCGATTTCTGCATCCCTGGTTCTCACATATGTCACGGCTCCATATGCGGACTCTGAAGCATCGACGAAAGTGTGCAGATCTGTTTTTTCTATATTCTGGTTAAGCTGACCCACAAGACACCTGGGAACTCTGATTGCTGTCAAGTCTCTCAATTCACTCAACCACTGTACTACTCTGTCATGCAAGTCTCTGTCCAGACCCTCATCCCAGTCTAGGCCTGCTAGCCACATGTCTTGTAGAATTATTTTTCCTCTTAAAGTGAATGGTCCCAAAAAGCCCAAAGGATCAAAGAGTTTGGCCACTGTACTGAGAAATCTGCGTTTCGTCCAATCTTCCTCCTCTGGTACCGATACTTTGAATGAGAATACATCTTCTTGGGATGACCACATCACACCTAGTGTTTTCACTGAAGGAAGTTGTCCCTCAACAAGGTCAATCTCCTTTGCTCTGTCTGTCTCTGGAACTTTCTCCAACAGTTTCATCGAGTTTGATAACCACTTTCGTGCATGCATTCCTGCACTTTTCCATAGTCCTGATAGTTGTCGATGCAACTCTATTGCGGTTTCATCATCTTTGACGCTGTCCATACAATCGTCCATGTAGGTGATTTTCAAGACTATTTCTGCTGCCATTGGGTACTGATTTTTGTTGTTTTCTGCATGTTGCTGGGTAACAAACTGTGCAAGAAATGGAGATGCATTGACACCAAACACTACTCTATTGAATTTATACCTGTCTGGTGGCTTATTTTGGTCCATGTCTCTCCACAAAAATCTGTGGAATGGTCTGTCTTGTGGCTTCAGTTTTTTTCGAAGATACATTTCAGCTACATCACTTATGATTGCAATGTTGTGTCTACGAAATCGCAACAGCACGTCAAACAGTTCTCTCTGTAGTTTTGGTCCTTGATTGATAAGACAATTCAGCGAAATGCCTTGACTCTTAGCGGATGCGTCAAACACAATCCTCGTCTTTGTTGTGGCTCTGTCCATACGAACAACTGGAAAGTGAGGCAGGTACCAACTATCTTTGGGCTCTTTTTCTTCTTTCTTGACTTTTCTTATGTATCCTTTTTCCAGGTAACTAGATATTGTTGTTCGATATGCCTGTGCAATTGTTGGATCTCTAGCAAGCTTTTTCTCTGTGTTGTTCAGTCTCTTTAATGCCATATCATAGGTGTCTGGAATGGAGGGTTTGTTGTTCTTCCAAGGAATACCGATTTCATAGCCCTTTTTAGTTTTTGAAAAGCTGTCTTGTGCTATTTGTAAGGCTAATTGATCATCAGGGTTGATAATTGGATTCTCCTCTGTAGTTCTTGATTCTTCAAGCTCCCAAAACTTCTTCAGCAATGTGTTGACTTCTTCAACTTTATTTGTCCTCTCAACACACACAAAGGTTTTATGACTGAAGTTTGTGTACTCCATACTATCACTTATCTTTCCGATGCATGTCCATCCCAGTGGCGTTAGTCTTGCGATTGGGTCCCCTGGTTCAGTTCCACAGATGTCACGGTAAGACTGGTAAGGTCACATCCAATCAAAATGTCCACAACTGGTCTCTTTGATATTCTTGGGAACTTGATGTTCGCAATGTGTGACCATCTTTGTGCATGCTTGTTCCAATCCACTACTTCAAGATCTCCTGTTACTCTATCAGCAGTGTAAACATCAACTTTCTTTGTCAATGATCCATCAATACTTTGCAGCTCTACTTTGACTGGACTTGTTACAAAAGTCTCTGATCTACCATTCAGTACATTAACAGTCACCTTTTTCTTCTCACCTTGAAGTCCAAGTTCTGCCGCTACGTCACTGTTGATGTATGATTTGGTGCTCGCATCGTCTAGTAATGCATTCACTGTAAGCTGTCGATTCCCATTCCTGAGGATAACTGGCACAGTCCTCATTACTATATATCTTGAGTTATGCTGACTTGTTGTGTGTGATCGCTCCCCCTCCATGGCTGATGTCTCTGGAGTTTTACGTTGAGTCTGACCTGATGTGTTTGAGTTCGTTGTCACTTGCACATCTTGATGCAGAAATCTGTTATGCGTCCTCTTGCAACCATTTATGCCGCATGTGCTTGTACGCGAACACATCTTAGCCAGGTGATCATCTCCAAGGCAGCGAAAACACAAATTGTTTCCTTTTGCAAAGTCCCATCTGTCTGCAACACTTTTTCTCCTAAATCTATCACAAGCCCACAAACCATGATCACCAGAGCACTCTATGCAAGGTTTAGGTTTTTGTGGATTATCTTGTCTTTTGACGAAGAAGGATCTTTGTGATGGCGATGATTTCTTTCTGGTAATGTTTCTGTTTTTGGCGTTAGTGTTGACATTCAGTCCTTTGATTGTTTCTGATGCAACAGTTTGGAATTCAGCTTCTTGAATTATGAATTCTCTCAAAGTTTCTACTGATTCAACTCTCCTATGCTCATAAATCCATCTATTGTACTGACTTAACAATTCTTCTGTCAACTTCTTCTGTATCTTGATGTAGAGAGATCCATCCCTTAATTCCTGCTGTCTTCCTGCATCTCTCAGGTTGATTACTGCTATGTCTAACAGGTCTGCAAATTTCTCTAAGTCTTCAACATGTCCATGTCTTATAGGCTGAAAACTCTCCAACTCTTCAAGGTAGACTGCTATCTGTCTTCTTGTTCCTCCATATTTCCTTTCCAACCTATCCTTTGCTGCTTCATATGACGCGGGTGAATGTCCTAAATTCTGTACAACTGTGAGAGCTTCCCCTGATAGATATTGCCTGAGTTGAAGAAACTTATATTCAGCGGTGGCAGGAGCTTCATCTATGCATGCTTTAAATGCGGCTTTCCAATTGCTGTACTGTCTCTTGTCCCCACTAAACATAGGTATGGTTACTCTCTTCAACTGTTTCCACATATCACTTCCTAACGAAAAAGAAGGGTGATTTGAATGATTGTCAGTAACTTGTCTTTCCCTATATCCAGTTTCATTCTCACTCCTCCTATTCTGTGTCTCATTATCTTGAAAGTGTCTCTGTTTGTCATAATACTGTCTCTCTAGCTCAATTTCTTGATCATCATATTCGTCGGAATATTCTTCAGCATCAGTCCTAATTCTAGAAATATTCAAGTTTTCAAATTGTTGCGGTAACTTTTCTGAATATTTTTGTTCCAACATTCTTGACTTTGGTCTAGTTTCTCTCAAGAAATTCTGTGCTATTTCCTCTGTCTCTACAAAATCTTCCTCTAATTTGTCTATCTCTTGGTTTATCCTTTTCTTTGTTTCAATGTCATACACTGTGGTACATTCTTCTATCAAGTTGACCATAACATCTACAGCCTGGTTTTGCGCTTCACTCAACTTGTCTATTGTATCACGTACGCCAGTCCTATGTTTTTCCATGGTAATTGGCCATACTATCTCCTCTTCTATCAACTTCAAAAGTTTATTTTTGAGTTTTGTGAATTTCGTTTTAACCACTGCTTTTTCTTTCTTTAGTTTCAACATTCTATTTTCACTGTCGCTTTGTGACATAACCGAGAGATTTTCTACACTGTTTTCATCTATATTGTCAATGGTGTCCCAGTTTTCGCTCATGATTCACGTGTGCACATTCCCACTGCTATTTCTATCCAAAATGTCTATATTCCTCATACATAACCACGCTCTGCTACCAAAAATGTTCTGAATGTCTATGTGTGAATGTGTTTGGGTGCATTAAAAGCCATTATACCTTCCACCATTCCATTCCAAGTCACGACAAAACGAAACATGTGTCTTCATGTCAGTTTACTCTTCGATTGTCCCCTGTTACAAACTCGATGTGGAGTGACCTCCCCTTGCTTCAGATGGACTACAATGTGATTGAAGCGTCCGTAATATAACCTAAAATAACCCAGGTTTTAACATGTAAAATAATCTGAAATCCAGGGAGGTAATTTTAAAGAAAACAACTGAGGGAAAGGCATTTCATCTTTCTGATGTGAGAGTTCTAACATGTGCTTTGAGAATATAATATGTCTGATGAAAAGGAGATGTTGAGAATTAAAAACTTAGAATTGGAGGTCTACGAAAAATTATAAGTCATATTTTATCTTTGTCTCACATTTCACATATGAGTAATTATTTGTATTTTGCAAGTGAATTTGCTGATAAAGGTACACAAGTCTAAAAGTATTCTAAAGACTTAATACAGAATCTTTTATTAAATCTAATAAAATGTTTTTGAAGTTTAAGAGTTAATAATGGAGTTTTTGAATATCTCATGATATTGTGTAATTATTTGGAGAATTAATTAATTAATTAATGAGAATGAGTCAATTTGGTATACCGTATTTATATCATATTTTATACTTTATAACTGATTTAGTTTTCTATTAACTTTGCAGTTAATTTTATTCAATAGGAACAAGAAATGAGATAAATGTCTACGTTATGGACATGTTTAATGTGAATCTATTTGAAATGAGAACTAATGAATACCCTTTGAAGGAATAACTTGAAGAGGAATTAATTTTTTTTCATTTTACATGAGATATGTGAACTGAATATGACTAGTGATGACTGGTGATAACATAGGACTATAAAAGAAGTAGCTATATGAGATTGTGACACCACACCTATTTTCATCTTCTTCTCCAGTACAGAAAAATAATTAATTATACCTTGCTGTATGAACGGGGTTTAGAAGTCACGTGAGATGCGCACGCAGCCTACGAGATCATTAGCACGTTGCCTCGCACTGTGAAAGCACGGTGCTGAGATCTGCTGACAAAAACTTGTCATTTTGGAAGCAAACTTACTAAGAAATAATTTCGAAATTTATTTATATATATATCAGAGATAAGTCTCTGTATATACACACATTATAGGCTACTGACTTTTATATACAATTATATAAAACTGAGCTCATAACAACAACTTGTTTCGCTCGACCAACTCGCACACGTGTACCATTGGTTCGACCACATGGCGGCCAATAGCGAGTTTGACTTTGTGGCAGCCTTAGGGCTTGACAACCCAGCTCCCCCTAAAAGGTCGGGAAAGAAATCTGGAAATAAAAAACAAAAAAAATTCCTCAGAAAGTCATGTTGTCGAGGTTTCTACTGTCAGTGCTGAAATGGAAAATTCCAATGTCGCAAAACCACGTGGTGACGCACAGCCATCCACCTCTAGACCAAAAACTGATGGTACTGATAACAGTCTTGGAAACGAAACAGTGACTACTGGAACGTTGATGGATTTCAAAAATGAAATATTAAACCTACTCGAAAATAAACTGTTATCGCGACAATTGCAAAGCCAAAGCGAGCCGGTTTTCGGCAGGAAGCGTGATCATGCTCTCAGCGAACCGAGTGATTCGGACAGTGACATTCCTTGTACTCAGAAAAAACTTCGTAAGGAAGAGGAAGATGTTGATATAATCGAAGAAATTGACAAGCTTATCGCTGATACTAATTCTGAACAAGTTGAATCGTCGGACACTGATAAATTCGAAGATATGCTTGAGTCAGAGTACACTGTCATTGACACTGTTGGTAAAAATGTGGGCGAAAAACAAGCCAAGATTGTGAAAAATCTGTTTTCAACAGACCTTCCTGAAGAGAAAGTCAAAGAATTTATTGACAAATATCCTCGACCAGGGAACTTGGAGGTTTTTAACCTGAAAGTCAATCATGCGATTTGGACAAAACTGAAATCTTACAATAGATCAAATGACATTAAACTCAAGAAGATTGAGGAAAGAGTAGTGAGAGGCTCTTATGCAATCACAACTTTGATTGATGAACTTTGGACAATGAAGCGTGAGAAAACCAAACCAACCAAAGGTTTCCTGAATTCTGCTATCAAGAAGGCTATGGACTGTCAGACTTTGTTGGGCAATAATGTCCTCCTCCTGAATCAAAGGCGTCGGGAACAGCTTGAAGCCTGATCTAAATTTCAAGTATAAGCAGCTTTGCAGTCCCTCCCTTAACTCTGACTTTGGATGTTCATCTTTGTTGTTTGGAGAGGATTTGCCTTAAAGGATGAAAGAACTAAACGAGACCCACATGGTGGGAAACAGACCTAGTTCCAGAGGCTATGGAAAACCTTTCAATCGGGATTTTTCTCATTCTCGAGGTCGTCAAAGAGGATTCAACAATCAGTACAACAAGAAACCCATCAACATGGGAATGAACAAGAGGGGCAGGGACCCGAAGTAACCAGCCAAACTGTGAAATCACAGGTGAGTACAAACTTAAAGGCATTGGTTAAAGCTATTTCTACTAGTCAAAACTTGCAACCATTATTGAAACAGTTACTGTCATATTTTCATGCGGGTAAACTCCGTGAACATTTAAGTTTTTGGAAAACTCTCACTTCTGATAGAAATATTATTCAGACTATCGCAGACACAACCATTGAATTTTCTGACTTGCCTACACAAGAAGCTACCCCCATAGCTTATAAATTTCCAAATGCCAAAAAGGTATTAATTTCAGAAACTTTAGTTTCTATGTTAAAGAAGGGGATAGTGGAAAAAACCTTTCATGAAAAGGATCAATATATTTCAAATATATTTACTAGAGAAAAGAAGGACAAATCTGTCAGAATTATTTTAGATTTAAAAAATCTGAATGACAAAGTAGTGTACAGGCATTTCAAGATGGACACTCTACAGAATGCTATTAATTTGATAACACCAGGATGTTATATGGCTTCCATTGATTGGAAGGATGCATACTTTTCGGTGCCTATAGTTTCTAAACACAGGATATATTTAAAATTTTTCTGGAATGGCCAGCTTTATCAATTCACCTGTTTACCAAATGGCCTAGGTTCTGCACCTCGCATTTTCACGTGTTGTTCTCGTCTCTAAGAAAAATCGGACACATGAATACCTCATTCATTGATGATAGTTTCTTAGTTGGTGATTCAATTAAAGACTGCCAAGACAATGTCAGAGACACAGTTCTTTATTCACTGAAAGCTGGGTTCACAGTACATCCTGAGAAGTCTATTTTGGAACCCACTCAGTCTTTGATTTATCTAGGGTTCATCTTAGATTCTGTAAAAATAACTGTAAGACTCACTCCTGAAAAGGCCAGTAAGATTAAAGAGTCTTGAATGTTTTTGAAAAGGTCTGCTCTGCCTTCTATTAGAAATATAGCTAAAACTGTGGGATATATGGGGTCTACATTCCCGGCTGTTTCATATGCCAAACTCTTCTACAGAAGATGTGATATCTTCAAAACTTCAGCACTTAAAAGCAAAAAGGGGGATTTTGAAGCACATGTAGAACTTCCATCTAAATGTAAGCAAGATTTAGATTGGTGGATAGAAAATGTGACAACATCTGTCAAATCTCTTCATACTCCTAACCCAACAGTCATTTTGCAATCAGATACTTCTAAAAAAGGGGTGGGGGGTGTTTTCGGTGAATCTACCACAGGAGGTTCCTGGTCGCAGAAGGAGAGAATGTTACACATAAATGAGCTGGAGTTAATGGCAGCCAGATTCACGTTGCAGTCCTTCTGCACAAACATGACCGAGATACATGTTAGACTTGAGATTGACAACACCACTGCAGTGGGCTATGTAAATAATCAAGGTGGCAGAGTAACCAATTTAAATGATATTGTGCGGGATATGCTCGAGTGGGCAATAGAGCGAAATTTGTGGTTAACAGCCACACACATTCCGGGTGTAGACAACAACTCGGCTGACAAACAAAGTAGAATCTTGCATGACAATGTTGAGTGGTCGTTGAAGTCCCAGACGTTTGAATATATTTGTGACTTTTTAGGGACCTCAGAAGTTGATCTGTTTGCTTCTAGACTAAACGCTTAACTGAAGGATTATTATGCTTTCCAACCAGATCCTTATGCATTAGGAGTAGATGCCTTCTCATTCACATGGGAAAAGAAATTTGTTAATGGTTTTTCTCCCTTTTGCCTTGTGGGGCATGTGCTTGCTAAAATAGTTAAAGACAGAACTAGTGGAATCCTCATAGTACCTTATTGGACTACTAAGTATTGGTTCACAAAACTATTGAGAATGCTAACAGATTTTCCTCTTCTTTTGCCCAGGCCAGAAGACGTACTGACTCACCCAAACTTGGACATTTCGGAGCTACCGAAGATGAAGTTATTGGCGGTCAAGGTGACCGGAGACGTTACTCAAACTACAAACTTTCTGGGAAGGCTAAGAAGATCTTATGCGCTTCATGGAGACAAAGAGACAGTACAACTCTTACATCAGAAGATGGTTTCTTTTCTGTGCTCAAAGGGACAGCGATCCCTTTTCGCCGGCTGTAGAAGACATTATAGAATATTTAACTGAACTCTTTGAGAATGGTTTGCAATACAGTGCACTGAACACAGCAAGAAGCGCATTATCTTCTTTTATTTGTTTAGACAGTCGGCCTGTTGGTTCCCTTCCGATTGTTATTCGTTTTATGAGGGGTGGGGGGGGGGGGGGGGTCTTTAACTTGAGACCAGCTCTTCCAAGAAATAATGTTACTTGGGACACTAGTATTGTGCTTTCCTTTTTGAGGAAATTGTCGCCTGTGAAAAGCATTTCACTCAAAATGTTAACTCTTAAGTTAAGTATGCTGATTTCACTCCTCTCAGGTCAGAGGATCCAGACTTTAAGTTTGATGGATGTGAGAAACATTACAAATTATGGTAGCTCGCTAAAAATCAGAATTGGAGATATAATTAAACAAACCCGTCCTGGGTATGAACAAGAAGAACTGGTTCTACGAGCCTACCCTCCAGACAGGAGACTTTGTGTATTGACAGTGTTCAGGGAATATATGTTGCGTACAAAACCTTTGCGAAAGGATAAAACTCAACTCTTTTTGAGTTATGTCAAACCTTATTCTCCAGTAAGCAAAGACACTCTCTCTAGATGGATAAGGACTGTGTTGATAATGTCTGGTGTTGATCTGAGCATCTTTACTCCACATTCTGTTCGAGCGGCAGCTTGCAGCGCTGTTTTGCGAGCTAAGGTGCCTGTCCAAACTATTTTACAGACAGCAGGTTGGGCTAAAGACACTACTTTTGCAAAGTTCTATAAGAAACCTTTAGCTAACAAAGGACTTTTTAGTGGTACTATTTTGAAAAATAGATCTAAGTGATTACACGAAGTGAATTGTGTAACTATCTTACTGTACTATTAGTATTGGATTCTAGTGAACTGGAAACTTCTATCTGAAATTCATTTTATTGATGCTAGCTAAATTATAGCACTTTTTCTCATTTGTCTCTTTTAATAGGAGATAAATAATGTTTTGTTTACTTCCACAAGGAAACCTTTATGTACTATTTACAGGAAATAAACTGGTGATTTATTATTCTATTTTCACTTCTTTCTATGAATTACTGATTCTGATTTGGTGTGCTTGGTCACAACTTTAAAATCTCAAGTGACTTCTAAGCCCCGTTCATACAGCAAGGTGTAATTCGAAAATTAAACGAGGCTTACCTTTAAGGTGAAGTTTGATTTGAGTTATACCTTGCTGTTGACGGGCTTAGAGGCCATTATTGCAATAGCTGACAGTGGTGAATTGTATGCAAAGAATTGTACCCGGTATATATTCATTATTATATAATGTGTGTACGATATTAAAAAAAAGTATGATCTCTCCACCACATTGTTATATGTTTGATACCAGCAATTTATTTCCAAGCTACAAAACAAACACTTGCACATATTATTACACGAAAAACATCTTTGGCATTTATTATCTATGCATATATTGTCATACTAACATTTTATAACAAATAACATAGCAGATTGGCAAAGTTATGGTAACAAAATATTGTTAAACTGCTTTAATCGTTTCACTACCCAGATTCTTATTACTACATTCCATTATCTGACCATTGCTATAAAGCCCACTCCATAACATACCCCACTTATTATCTCCTGATGAGCTACAGAGGCCATGGCTCTATTTTTACAGTTGTTAAGCATGTTCTCCCCATAATGTGTGGCCCATTTGCAGTTTTCAGAGATTTAAAAGTTTTGGTCATTTCCATGTAAACTTCACTCTTTTTAGCCAATCAGCATGATCAGGCCTGATCGAAAAGCCAAATTGGTTTATGGCATGGGCCGTCGTCTGTAACGTGTCGTCAGTTGTCCGTCATGAGTCGTCAGTAAATTCTTCGACATCTTCTCAAAAACCTCTGCACCCCGTCCCCGAAAGCTAAAATTATGTGGAGAGGTACCTTGCACGTAGGGGATAAAAGTTTGTACATTTGGTCTAGGGCTGTAACGATTCATTGATACCTACGATACAATCGTAGCTTGGGAAATTGTGATTATTGTATCGTGAGCTTCCTGTATCGTGATACACCAAAAATAGATTTCACTTACTTAAAAAGGAAAAGAAAAACTAAGTGAACACTATAAAACCAGCTAGTGTTGTGCAGTAACAGTAACTACAGTAAGCATGAAGCAATCTGATTCATAAATAACTGTTTTTAGAAAATTTTATTTTCGATTTTCGATCAACTCATAACACAAAATGTCCACCATCTTGAAAATTTCACAAAATATGCATGAAGTTATACTTTTAACAATATATCGTGATACATTCTGTATCGCCTGTCTGTATCGTGATACATATCGTATTGTGAGATTTCCCATGATACTCAGCCCTAATTTGGTCCTGACCCCCTCAAATATTGGTACGGCAGGCATTATCCGAATAACCTTCAAAACCAGTTTGCATATGAAGCTGAAATATTCAAATTTACAACTGTTCGTCATAGGAAAGTCAAATTTGCAATTCTGCGTATTGAATACAAGTGTAGAACTCTTTGGAATGGGATGTGTGTAGTTGATCGGGGGAGTGATATGGTTAAGTTGATCATTGGGCCGGCTGGAGTCCAGTTCATTGCGTAACAGCCGAGCCCAGTTAATGAGAAGATAAGAGGGAGGAATTGGAACTGTCCTTCAAACTTTGAGGGGGATTATTGTTATCCCCCGCCGGGGGGGAAGGAGTAGGGGGAGGGGGGAGATATTGAAATGGGCTCTGTCCATCCTAAAATCGTTTCCAAAGCAGAACTAAAAGAACATAGGGCACAGCTCAATGAAACTGCTAGTTTTTCCTTTTATTGAATGAATTGCAGTCATGGAATGACATATCATGGATTAAAATTTGTATAACTTATATTCTTTCAGCAGATGTGCACGACAAAATGAATTCCATGCCTCAAACAATCCTTACACGGTGAACTGGAAATCAAAGAACTCTTCAATGTGAAGGAAATAACCCATACGTGATGATCCGGAAGTTTGAGAACTCTTCAATATGGAGGAAGGCATCGATTATCTCCCTTGTTCTCAATATCCTCTCATCCACCATGATCTCTTGTCAAGGGGAGGTAATCCTGCTAGCACTGCATAGGAACCAAGGGGAGAGAACTTTACGACACAGACTGCTGTTGTTGACGTGACTGCAGACAATATGCACGGAGAGCCGGGGGAAGGGTATTACATCAAGATGATGATCGGGATCCCTCCACAACAGGTGCTTTTGATGATGACGATGTTTTTTTCATAATGATGATTGCAATTAATCCCTTTAAAGGGGCTGTAGCACATAAATTGCAAATTTTATTTTTAGCTCATCTGGCCTGAAAGGGCCAATGGGTTTATGGCATGGCGTCCATCCGTCCGTCCATCCGTCCGCCCGTAAACCTTTCGTCTTCTTCTCCAGTACCAATGACTCTAGAGAGCTGAAATTTGACTCCTTGACTAATGGGGATTCTAAATTGTAGATTTTGTGACCCCGTGACTCTAAATGGAGTCACATGGGTCACAACCTTAAAAACCTACTTTCATCTTCTTCTCCAGTTCCAAAAGGTCTAAGAGAGCTGACAAGTTGTGTGCAGACTCCTTGGTCAATGGGAATTCTAAATTGTAGATTTGGTGACCCCTTGACCCCAAATAGGGTCACAGGGGTCACAAACTTCAAAAAATATTTAATTTAATAAAATATTTTATTTAATTAATTATCTCAGCGGTTGACGAGCAGAGTATGGCCAGGGGATCAGAGTTGGGAGACTTTGTTGACTCTAAAGAGGAATTTTAGAGGGAAGGAGAGGCTATGGTTAAGGCTTTGTGTTATAGTTCTCTACAGGTTTGCAAACTAGTAACTATAGAAGAAGAGAAAAATTATCATCAAATGTTTTATCATTTTGGGTCATGATATGGTGATTATGTCTACACCATTTGAATTGGAAGTCACCTTCTCTTGAAGATCCATGCAGTCATAGTGCTTTATCTGGAGAAAATGTCAGTCTCCAACATCAAACAATACAAACCCTGATGAGCTACAGAGCCCATGGCTCTATCTTTCAGTTTCTGCACAGCTTGTTTCATCTCATCTATTGTGACGATGTTCATGATGATGTCCAGGTCTTCTTCAGCCTCAGTGATGTTTGCTAACTCTTGAGGGTCCGGTATGTTCAAGATTTGTTGAAAATGTTCCTTCCATCTTTCAAGTTTCTTCTGTTCGCTTGTGATTGTTGTGCCATCGGATCCATCTATGGGGAAATCCTGGTTTGGTGACCACTAAGTTTCCTAGTTATTTGGTAAACGGTCGTCATGTCTCTTTGTTCTGCAGCCTGTTCTGCTTGATCAGCCAGTTGGTCTGTATACAGTCTTCAGGCAGTCATCATTCCCTGAAGACACGAGTTCGTATTTGGGAAATTGCGATATCTTGCAACTTTCTTAATAAGAAAAAGGGTGATTTTAATCAGCCCACGTCATACGTTACTGAACACAACACGCTGAGTAGAGGTTATCCGTGTTTTCTTAAAGGGAATGTAGCACGTTTTTTGCCAAAAATATGTTTTCAAATTTCCCATTGATAATGATAGTGTTTAACCTAGTGCTGGAGCAATTAATCGTAGGATCGGTTGATCGATCGATCTAAGTGAAATAAACGATTGTCGATTACTAATAAACTGCAGATCGATAATCGGAAATAATCATTATTGGGATGCATAAACAATATAACATTTTATTCTACCTTGTCGTGTTTTCTTTTACTGAACAATATCTAATCTGGTCGCTCGCCTTTGCTTATTTACTTGTAAATCGGAAGCTGTTCTACTGCACGCTTCAGGTGACCAATCAGCGTCAACCCCGGGCTTTGCTTGATTCGAAAATTCTACGGCATTCGCTGCATTGTGCGGTTGCCACCTGATTAAACGTATAAGTTATATGATCAATTATTAAAACAAGGTCTGTTTATGAAATCTAAATATGCCTTATCATGTCTAGTCTTATCAAAACTTATTGGAATGAAAACTATAAATTGTCATTCGATTATTCCGTTTTCAAACGAACTCCTCTGACATCGACTTTTTACAAGTTCCTTGTCGAAATAATAAATATTCATGATCAAATTGTGCGACACTCATTGGTCATTCAAAACTAGGTCACAGACTAGCTATTTTCTAATTGGCTGATAGCGGGGAATTCCTTCAGTTGATATTTGGTATTTGCATACAACCACGTGACTTGAACTGATGAGAGAGACCTATTTTCGGTTTCATAAATGCTTTTGAATTTTAGATACAATTGTTAATTATAACACTTTGAAGAATAATTTTCTGTTTCAACATCTGTGTTCACGCTTCAACATCAATACAAGACAAACAATTTTTTTTAAAAACGTTTATTGCTGTGTTGATCATCCAAAGTCGTTGCAAAGGCAAGTTAGTCGGTAGCGTAACCAGTGAAGGGCTGCATTTTACAGACAGATTAATGTTCTGCCAGTCGGAGATTTCAATCAGCATAGGGTATATTATAAAATGACAAGAAATGACAAAATCATTCTATGATTCTACACACATAGATAGTAGTCCATAATGTTTGATTTATTATCTCTAAAAAACTACAATAAATGTGTCACACGGCAAAATGCACGTGCTATGGTTCGAGACATGATGCCACTGCTGACGATAACCGGAAGTTGGAACCCATTGAATGAGGCAGAGAGTTAAAATATTTTCACGAGTGACGCAGCTACAAATTAAAATATACAACTTATCAACCTCATGAGATGAGATCTAGCTATACCGGGGATGTAACTCAGTTGGTAGAGTGTCCGCTCATCACCCGGAAGGCCGGGGTTTGATTCCCGGTCGTGTCATACCAAAAGACATTAAAAGATGGGAGTTGCTGCTTCCTTGCTTGACTCTCAGCATTATAAGGACAGAACAACACTTGAACTGGCGCTGCACTGTGGCTGACGGGTGCAAAATGCACAAACCAAATTTCCTATGTACTTTCTATTGCGGACAATAAAGTGTTATTATTATTATTAAACATGGTATTAGTAAAAGACAGATAATTTATTATATATAATATTATATAATATAATATTTTTCTCAGAGTGTGAATAATATTCTTTGTTTGTGCGTGTAGATCTAGCAGTTACGAAGACAGCGGATCTTCTGTCTACGTTCCCTACACCCAGGGGGACTGGACCGGTGAACTCAGGACAGACTTGTCCAGATCGCATCTCTCCCTAATGTGAGTGTCACGTGGAATATTGCGTTCTTCACCGGCTCGTCTAACTTCTTCCTCAACACCTCCGACTGGCAGGGGATCATTGCTTTTGCCTACCAGGAATATCAAGGGTAGGTAACTCGTACCTGTACTGTGCACTTCCTTTAAACAGCGGACCAATAAGGAAAGTCGGTAAGAGCTATGTCGAATTAGAGGAATTATCCCATATGAAATGAATATACATGTTAGTATACAGAGAGTGTTGGATGTCAGGGATGTAGACTTTGAGCAAGTACAGTTCTTGTTCAAATTCTTGTGAGGGTTTTGTCTTTTGTGCTATAACACAGTGGATGTGTTAGGTTTCTGAATGAGAGGTTCAGGGTTCGAATCCCACATGGACACAGCTGTCTCCTCCCCTTCCCCCCACTTTTGAAATACATAGATCAACCTATGGAAGAGAGCTGTTATATCCAGGGGCAGGATAGCCCAGTGTTTAGAGCGTTGGTTTGGGATCAAGACAGCCGGGTTTGAATCCCGCCATGGGCTCGGCAACATTGTCTGCTGTAGAGAACTGTTCTACATGCAGTAAGATTTGAGTGCAAAGCGTCACTTAATTTCATTGCAATACCATGGTTCGCTAGTTTCAGCCAATGCTTGCAGGTTTCACCACAGTACATAGCCACAATGGTGTTGCAGGCTTTCTCTCTGCAATAATACCATTAGCCAGAGATGTTATCTTGGAAAGGGCGTTAAACCTCAACCTAGAATTCCTTTTGATTTTTAGCATGGCATGGCATGGCGTCCGTCCATCCGTCCATCCATCCGTAAACTTTTAGCTTTTTCAACATCTGTTCCAGAACCAATGACTCTAGAGAGCCGACATTTTATGTACAGACTCCTTGGATGACGAGGATTCTATATTGTAGATTAGGTGACCCCGGGGCCTCAAATAAGGGCCTAACAGGCCATGACCTAAAAACCTATTTTCATCTTCTTCTCCGGAACACAAAGACCTAAAAGGCTGTAATAATGTGTACAGACTCTTTAGCCAGTGGAGATTCCAAATTGTAGATTTGGTGAACCTGGGACCCCAATTAACAGTGTTGCATCCAGGCTGTGTGATTGCGAGAAATGCGCTATTTCATATATCACTCGCGCAATTTTACTATTTATGTGGGGGAGTAATCGCGCAAAAATACATTTAATCCCGCAATCTAGACAAACTACTGCGCAACCTACCTGTATTATTTATTTCCAACTCTTTACATATTTTGATCAATAAAAATAATATCAAATCAGCGAGATAACTTGTACACGTAATCATTCGTAAAAGTAGCTTCCTGTTTACCAGTACTAGTGCTATCGGCAAAACTCGTTGGATTCCAGCTTAGTCAATGAAACATATTGTAACGGTTTAGGGGGGTAAAAGGAGCTAATACTTTACTTAAGAGATAGCATGTTACGGAGTAATTGGATCTCTCACTTTTACCCTATAAAATTACAGTTTACTAATTTAATAAATAATTAGACAACAAGGAGTTAAAACCATCAACAATAATTTATTACATTTACATTTATCAATCAATAATTTCCAATAGCATTCATTACAAGTACATTTAGGAAAAGCAAGTAAATCTTGTACAAACAGCTTCTGAGGGAATATTTTATGAACGCTTCACTGAATCAGTGAGTATATACTTACATCGTACTCGGTAAACCGGTAGAGATAAATCTTGATCACTCAAAATAAATACGGATGATTAAAAACAGCAGCAATCAAAAGACGTCTTCTACTACGGCTGTCCAGCTTTCAACCCTTACTAACGGCAAAATCTTAGTCTATTACAACTGTCAAACACTGACGTAATCATGAAACAATCGATGTGACGTAGTTTGTTTACATTATACAAACTCCCATATTAATTTATTATTATGAAATGGAGAAACGTCATGAAGCAAAATATTAATAATGAAATGTAATTTGCCGTTGATAATAACAAGTTTATAAAAGATTTACATTTGTCAACGAACGCAGTACACATAAAGTCGTGACGTCATCATCACAATTCCAAAATGGCTGCCCCCATAGTGAAAAATCATCGCCGATAGTAGTATTGATAAAAACATGTTTTACAAGGTAACTGGCGATGTATTTAAGTGTAAACAAGTGTCTAATAGGTCTAGAATATAATGTGATATACCAACTATGCATAAATTCGATAAAAGACACTGTCTTATTACTGACAATGGAATATATGTCGTAGCCTGATGTCAATTACGAAAGAAAGATGATTAGGCTTGTATATTACAATATCCCCCCTTTTAAAATTAAATCGTCCCGATTTATCTTATCAAATTAATATACACAAATCCCCCACAACATGATACCGGGTAATTACAATTTGCATGAATTACAATTTATGGAGTGAAAAATTCCTGCATATTTATTATAGCATTTTATATATACCTATTAATATGCACATATTAATATAACATTACATAATATAACTACTGTAATACAGAACAATATAAAAATACTTACATCATTCCTAGAACAATATATATCAAATCACACACCATATATAGACACACATCTATTATCATCAAATACTTACACAATCCAAGAATAATCCATAAAGGAACAACGTACAGTATGTACACATTTCCGTAATCATCATATACTTACACCAAAAATCCAAGAATAATCCATAGAGGAACAATGCACTGTATATACACATTTCCATATCATCATATACTTACACCCAAAAATCCAAACACCATAACACAATGTCAATTTATATACACGCAGTCAATGTCCCAGTTCACACATCCTTTCCCTGAAGCGAATGTATGAAAGCGTCTGCCTGTCTTCGGAGTGTCAGCTGTTCCATGAATCTTCTGTCTTCAGCTTGGTGGAGGATCGTCATGGCCTCCCTGCCTGCACGGATGAATTCATCCAGACCCGGTCTGGAAAGCGGAACATCTGCCAACGTCGGCCATGCTGGTACTGCGCTGTTGAGCCGACGGGACATCTGTTCCAACTCATACTTGAGAGCCTGGATCTCCAGGGTCTGTCTGTCATATGCCAACTCCCAGGTCTCGGCAATTTCTGGCTTCTCAGGAGGGGCCTGGCGGACAGGGGACATCATCACTTTCTCAGGCTGGGCCTGGCTCACCACTGAGGGCTTCCTCTCAGGCTCTGCCTGGACATGTCTCTCTGCTAAAGCAGGACGGGTGCTCTGGCTTCGCTTCCGATCCTTCTTCGGCTTGAAGACCAGGCACCCCGGGTCGACGAACGACCGGTTTTCCGCAACCTTGGTCCTTGCCCTCCGGCAGACGACCATCGGGTTGGTAGGGTTTCCTCTCTTGCCTGCATGGGTGGACGAGTAATGTCTTGTTAGCTCACCGAAGCGGATAAAGGACGATTTACACTTGTCCACAGGACAAAAGAATGTCGTCGTTCTCGGCCGGTGGCACGCAGTCCAGTGACGATCAAATGCATGGCAATTTGTGAAATATTGTTTCTCCGGACAAGCCGGGCATTCCATCCCTGGAATAAAGGAAATGACCTGAACCGATGGGGTGTATTCCGTATTCTCCTCTCCGAGGGACATGTTTTCATCATGGAGCTCCAGTACATCTGGGGAAGACCTAATAATGAGAATAATAATTGTAATTAGCAAATTGTCAAATGAAATGAGTCAATGCATAATTTAAGGTGCAAGGATTTACATGTTTAAATTTAGTTTGTTGTAGGTATAAAAGTGAGAGAGTTCCAATACCATGTTATTCCAACAATAAATGGTCTTAAACATCTTACTGGTAAATAAATTGATCCAACATCAACCCTCAGTAAGTCAGACATTCTAATTGTTTAAACCTTTATAAATACTGGTGGAAAGCGTCCAACACGCCCAAATTTTAAATCCGTACAGATTTTTAAATTTCTAAGCAACTAGAATACACTCAATTCCCTCATTCTGCTCTCTGCAATCAATAACCTAGACTTATAATTTTGAAATTTGTTATTTACTGTTATGATAATTTTCTCTGAATGTTTCAGGATAGAAGATGCACTGGATGCATGCCTCAAGCCTACTGCTTGGAAGTTGACCATTTTGGCGGATGATTCCCCAAATATGGTAACAAACGGTCAATATGCACCACCTTTGGTGTTTTATTTGGTCCGTTCTGAATACGGTAGGTTATGTCATCCATTTGTTTGATGACAACCCAACCCTTTGACCATTTGGGAGTTAGCTTGTAACTCAGCATTTTGGTTTTGTGTGGGTTAAACAACCAAACTGGTTGACCTACTTTGAGTTTGGCCTCCTTGCTCCCCAAGTCGTAACGTTTTTTCCGCACCTCGGAAGAACGTTTCAGACTTCTTCGAGCAGCTTCAAACGCTTTTTCAAAATGACCTTTGACCTCATCCACATAAGTGTCTCTGGTAACGGGATTCTCGTTAGGATCACCCGTCACCAGGTGAAATGGCATTCGCACCTCCGAACCAAAGACTAATTTGTTTGGCGAGTAACCGGTCGACTCATGCTTAGCACTTCTATATGCAGCCATCACAAATGGAAGATGTTTGTCCCATGACCTTGGTCTCCCATCCGTGTAAATGCTAAGCATAGCGGCTAGTGTCCGATTAAATCGCTCGACCTGACCGTTCGCCTGAGGTCGGAGGGAAGTAGTTCTCGTCTTAACTACTCCCAACAATTTACATAGCTCTTGGAACAGTCTAGCTTCGTACTGTCTACCTTGATCGCTATGTACAATTGTTGGGGTACCAAAACGGCAAATCCACTCCTCAACCAATTTTTTAGCCACTGTTTTGGCCTCGATATTTGGGATGGCATATGCCTCTGTCCACTTAGTAAAAGAATCGGTCACTACTAGAACATACTTATTTCCAGCCGTGGTTTTTTCAAGTGGACCCATAATATCGGTAGTCACACGTTCCATTGGTGAACCTGTTACGTACTCCTTCATGGGTGCTTTGTGTTTTTTAGGTGTTTTTCTGGCAACACATTTGTCACAATGTAGACAATGGTCCCTGACATCAGCCTTCATTCCAACCCAGTAGAATGATTGTTCGAGCTTCGCGAATGTCTTGGATACACCAAGATGACCTCCCAAAGGTGAGTCGTGACAACCTTCGAGGATGAACTTTCGCTTAACAGTTGGGACAACTATCTGCCAGCGCCATTCCTTGCCGTCATTACTTTCCCATCTGCGGTGCAGAACACCTTGTCGCACAGACAATCTGGGAAATTGGCCCCACAATGCCTTGCAAGCATTGGAGTGTCCTGAAACAGTTTCCCATTCTGGACGTTTATTTTGCTCTCTAGTCTTAAAAATAAGACTGATATCAGAATCTTTCATCTGCATGTCTCTTAGCTCTTCATTTCTGAAGGTAATCTGATCATGGTTTGCAGATTGGGATCTTGTGATTGCGGAACAAACAGCACTAGCCTCTACGACACTGCATGGTCCTTCCTCCCTATGACACTGAGGACAGGGATTACAAGGACGACGACTTAGAGCGTCTGCATTCCAGTGAACTCGACCAGGTCGGTGAACTTCGGTAAGATCATAGTTACCCAATTCCTGCAACCATCGAGCCATTTGATTGACTGGTCTTTTGATCCGCTTAGCCCAAACGACTGCAGAATTATCAGTTCTGATTGTAACAGGCCTACCAAAGACATATGGATGCCAATGGCGACAAGCTGCAACTACTGCGAATAACTCACGGCGAGTAACACAGTAATTCTTTTCAGCAGGAGTAAAACATTTACTGTAGTAACCCAGTACTACCTCTCTGCCATTTTGATTTTGTGACAGGACCGCGCCCATACCCTCACCAGATGCATCGCTATCAATAGTGATTTCATCCTCCCGTGTGGGAAAACCTAGTACAGGGGCTGAGGTTAGAGCATTTTTCAGCTGATAGAAAGCTCTATCTGTCTCCTCAGTCCATTCGAAATCCATCGATGGACTGGAAAGTTTTGTCAATGGCCTCGCAATTTTAGAGAAATCTTTGATGAATCTTCTATAATAATTTGCTAACCCTAGAAATTGTTGGACATGTTTTCTAGATTTTGGCGTTGGCCATGATCTGACCGTTTCTATTTTCTCTGGCTGGGTGTGCACACCATCAGCCGAAATGACATGACCTAGAAAATCTACTCTCTCCTTAAAGAGATGACACTTCTTTGGCTTTAATTTTAAGCCTGCAGAAGATAAACGATCTAGGACCGTTCTCATGCGTGTCAATACTTGGTCAAAATCTTGACCGAACACGATAATGTCATCCAGGAAACAGAGACATTCGTTCCACTGGAGACCTCTGAGAATCATCTCCATCAACCTTTCAAATGTAGAAGGTGCATTACAGAGACCGAATGGCATAACATTCCATTCAAACAAACCAAAACGAGTAGTAAAGGCTGTTTTTTCACGATCACGTGGATCCATTTCAACCTGCCAGTAACCGGCTTGTAAGTCCATCGTACAGTACATTTTCGCTCCTCCCAAACTATCGATACAGTCATCGATGCGGGGCAAAGGGTACGAGTCTTTTCGAGTTTTATCATTTAAAACTCGAAAATCACAGCAATATCTCCAACGTCCATCCTTGCGTTTTACAAGAACAGTTGGGCTAGCCCAGGGACTACTGGATGGTTCAATAACACCTTGTTCTAACATTCTATTAACCTCTTTCTCCTCAGCCTCTTGCTTTGCAAGCGTCGGGCGACGAGGAGATTGTTTTACGGGTCTCGCATCACCTGTGTCAATGCGGTGTTTCACCAAACTAGTACAACCAAGGTCATCGTCATCCTTAGCGAAGCTATCCCTATAACTATATAGGAATTCTCGAAGCGTATCTTGCTGATTTTGGTCTAGACTAACCTTGCTTCGGTCATACAAATCTGATAAGTAATCAGGCACCTTAACAGATTTGTTTACCCTTACACTTGATACTCTCTTAAGAGGTTTGTGTGAAAGTAAGTTAACATTCTCACACTGTCCAATAACTCTACCCTTTGTTAGAGTATATTGGTTATCTTGAATGTTGATAATCTTAATTGTAGCAACTCTACTTTTATTTGTCACTATTGAATTTCCCATAACTAACCCATGTGCATAAACCATCTCTTTACAGGGCTCTATGAGAATAGGCTGGTCTCCATGAATCTCTGGCAAGCTAACTTGGACATAGGATACAGACTGGGGTGGCAAAGATACATCATCAGCAACCATGACAGTGGTCTCAATGCCAACCATTGGCAACCATCTGCCGCGCAACTGGATCCACGACCCAGCGGTATCTATCACACCTCCTAGCCTCTTAAGAACATCCATACCAAGAATACCATCGCACTCATGAGAATTATCTACCTCTGCAAATTAGAACTCCTCCTTAGTAGGGCTTAAATCATCCTCCACAAAAACAGATGCTTGGAAAACTCCTAAGGTCTTGAACAAACTTCCGTTCACAGCCTCCAACATCATGTCAATAGGATTAATATCTATAGATGAAGACAAGCGCTTACTTGCAGAATGAGACAACAAAGACACTTGACTACCAGTGTCAACAAGTAAGGTGAAGTAAGTATGACCTATCCTTAGATTTACAAATTGGCCCTTATCACCTATTTTAAAACAACCTTTGAAATTTGCTTTAACTGCAAAAGGGTCAGGTGGATTTTTTAGAGAATTTTCTGGAGTTGTCTCCCTTTGACTGGAAACATCTGAAATCTCATTCTCCACCTGACCAACAACAAATGTTTTAGGATTTGAGGTTTCATTAACTGATTCTTTCTCCACTGTCACCCGACCTAATTCCGGTTCAGTGGGTAATCGTTTCCCTGACCACCATTAGTCTGGGAATTCAAGGGACATTCAGCAACCCAGTGTCCGGTCTGGTTGCACTGGAAACATGCACCTTTCTCTCTCTTATTTGTACTCGGTGAGCGAGATTCACTTCGCTGACCGGAATTATTTCTCCTCTGTGGAGATTTAGACTGATTTTGTTTGTCTTTATTGTTATTATAATTTTGCCTTCCCCTTTCAGATCTACTGTTGGACCGAGAAGAATGGAACTGCTTGGCAGCAAGTTTTTCCACAGTCTTCTGAAGACTGGACAACTGTTCATTTAGAGAATCGATCTTTTGTTCTACTGCGGAACCTTCTGTCCCAAAATGAACTCTCTTCCCACGAGAAGGATGAGGACTGACAGATCTCACAGATTTCTTTGAATCTGGTTTTCCGACAACTGACTCGTACAGTTGTGCAACCTCGACTGCATCCTGAAGAGTGCGAACACCTCTATCAAGAAATCTGAGTCTCAACTCTTTGTCAACCGCTCTTTTTAGTGCATCCAGGGCGAACCTTTCCTGCATCTCAAAAGGTAGGTCTGGATAGGCTCCCAAGGCCATATGCCAGATATCATCGCATAAATCGGCGATATTCTCACCCGGTTTCCGGGTTCTCGTCATGAGTTCCTCCCGTTTAACGTCGGGGATACAGGAACCATAGCGTCTTCTCAATTGATCAGACAGCCAAGGAAAATCTAACCGTTCTCTTACAGGCATGCCTGCATAGAACCGTTGTGCTCCCCCCTCCAAGGCACATCCCAACATTTGAGCAGCCTGGGCATTGTCCCAACGGGACTGATTAGCAAGATTGCTAAACTGTGCTTCAAATACACGATAATCTCCAGTTCCGTTGAACTTGGGCAATTGCAGAGAAATTCTGCTAATGGAATTATCTCCCCTTGGGGCACATCTATCCATGGAATCTATTCTCTGTGATAAACTCAGTACGCAACTGGACAATTGGGACACAAGACCAACAAGATTTGGATCAGTACTCATCACTTGATGTGACGGAATGTTCAAACCATTATTCACTGGTGAGTGAGTGAATGTGTTGGAACTAATTTCACTAGTTGCACCAACTGGTGTACTTTGAGTTGGTATGTCATTAACAACACTCTCAGATTCAACCCTGTAGGCATTATCTAAGGAATTATTTGTCACAGAGTATAACTCTGGATAACCAGGCATTTGGCGAGAACGCAAATTACCAGCCGGACCTTCCACAGATCTTTGCTCAAAGTTATTTGGACTTTGAAACTCCATTTTCTATGAAATGGCAAATTTTAATTTTAATAAATATTTCACAATTTTTATCCTACTAAAATTATTTACTAGAAAATATATTTGATCCACACATGGATCCCACCGCTGCCACCATTAAACTGTAACGGTTTAGGGGGGTAAAAGGAGCTAATACTTTACTTAAGAGATAGCATGTTACGGAGTAATTGGATCTCTCACTTTTACCCTATAAAATTACAGTTTACTAATTTAATAAATAATTAGACAACAAGGAGTTAAAACCATCAACAATAATTTATTACATTTACATTTATCAATCAATAATTTCCAATAGCATTCATTACAAGTACATTTAGGAAAAGCAAGTAAATCTTGTACAAACAGCTTCTGAGGGAATATTTTATGAACGCTTCACTGAATCAGTGAGTATATACTTACATCGTACTCGGTAAACCGGTAGAGATAAATCTTGATCACTCAAAATAAATACGGATGATTAAAAACAGCAGCAATCAAAAGACGTCTTCTACTACGGCTGTCCAGCTTTCAACCCTTACTAACGGCAAAATCTTAGTCTATTACAACTGTCAAACACTGACGTAATCATGAAACAATCGATGTGACGTAGTTTGTTTACATTATACAAACTCCCATATTAATTTATTATTATGAAATGGAGAAACGTCATGAAGCAAAATATTAATAATGAAATGTAATTTGCCGTTGATAATAACAAGTTTATAAAAGATTTACATTTGTCAACGAACGCAGTACACATAAAGTCGTGACGTCATCATCACAATTCCAAAATGGCTGCCCCCATAGTGAAAAATCATCGCCGATAGTAGTATTGATAAAAACATGTTTTACAAGGTAACTGGCGATGTATTTAAGTGTAAACAAGTGTCTAATAGGTCTAGAATATAATGTGATATACCAACTATGCATAAATTCGATAAAAGACACTGTCTTATTACTGACAATGGAATATATGTCGTAGCCTGATGTCAATTACGAAAGAAAGATGATTAGGCTTGTATATTACAATATATATTCGAGATAAATGAAAACGATGTAGCTCTTCCGAATGTATTGACATGCGCAGTAGATGTTTCCGCCCGCAGGCCAGTGCTGACTTTCGTCTGCTATTTTTCGCTACAGTTAATAATTCGTGAATAGAAAATGCCTAAAACAAAACGAATTACCAACTTTTTTCGTAATCCTACGCTTGATTCAAGCGTAGGATTATGAAAAAAGTCGGCAATTCGTTTTGAAACACCAGGATTTTTTCTCACTGAAAGGTAAATATGATAACATTTTGGATTGTCAAATAAATCATTTCATTATTACAGATAAGGTGTATGATTGCTTTTTATTTGTGTTAATTCACTTTATTAGCACTATTACACAATTTCAGGTCACTCCCCCACTTTTTAGCTCATCAGGCCTGAAAGGCCCGATGGGATGGCGTCCGTCCATCCATCCGTCCGTCCGTAAACTTTTCGCTTTTTCGACTTCTTCTCCAGAACCAATGACTCCAGAGAGCTGAAATTTTTAGTACAGCCTTTTTGGCTGAAGGGGATACTAAATTGTAAATTTGGTGACCCTGTGACACCAAGTGTGGCTCACAGGGGTCATTACCTAAAGAAACTATTTTCATCTTCTTCTCCAATCCCAATGAACGTAGAGAGCTGAAATTTTATGTACATACTCCTTGACTGAAGGTGGTTTTAAATTGTAAATTTGGTGACTGTGAGACCCCAAATATGGGTCACAGAGGCAATGACCTAAAATGCTATTTTCATCTTCATCTCCAGTCCCAATGGCTCTAGCGAGCTGAAATTTTATGTACAGACTCCTTGGCTGTAAGGGATTCTAAATTGTAAATTTTGTCATTGAGTGCGAGGGACATAATATCCATCGTCAAGAACTTATAGAGGTGGTATCATCAAGATCAAGTACCTTCGATCTGAGGTCTATTCTTGGAGAAAACCTGCGGTATGGTGACATTCAAAGAGCCCTTTTAGATTACGTATGCAATACGGGCAAATATGACTGCATATGAATCTTTTTTAACCTCTTGTATAATTATTTTCTAATCTTTTTAATCCTTTTATATGCCGGGCGCATATAGGCCATTTGTTGGCCCAACGTCGCCCTTAATTCCACCTACCTACCTACCTACCTACCTGAGGGAAAGGCATTTCATCTTTCTGATGTGAGAGTTCTAACATGTGCTTTGAGAATATATGTCTGATGAAAAAGAGATGTTGAGAATTAAAAACTTAGAATTGGAGGTCTAACAAAAATTATATGTCATATTTTATCTTTGTCTCACATTTCACATATGAGTAATTATTTGTATTTTGCAAGTGAATTTGCTGATAAAGGTACACAAGTCTAAAAGTATTCTTAAGACTTAATACAGAATCTTTTATTAAATCTAATATAATGTTCTTTGAAATTGAAGAGTAAATAATGGAAATTTTGAATATCTCATGATATTGTGTAATTATTTGGAGAATTAATTAATTAATGAGAATTTCCAGTACGAGTCAATTTGGTATACCGTGTTTATATCATATTTTATACTTTATAACTGATATAGTTTTCTATTAACTTGCAGTTAATTTTATTCAATAGGAACAAGAAATGAGATAAATGTTTACATTATGGACATGTTTAATGTGAATCTATTTGAAATGAGAACTATTGAATACCCTTTGAAGGAATAACTTGACGAGGAATTGATTTTTTTTCATTTTACATGAGATATGTGAACTGAATATGACTAGTGATGACTGGTGATAACATAGGACTATAAAAGAAGTAGCTATATGAGATTGTGACACCACACCTATTTTCATCTTCTTCTCCAGTACAGAAAAATAATTAATTTTCGGAAAAACAACATCTAACATATAAATTTTACTGGCTGTGAGTCCAGTGTCTGCATGTTATGTAATTGCATTGTGTTGACCTGGGGGTGACCACTTCCTGGCAAAAGGATGACAACTGATAGTTACACAGAGGTTTCAGGTTACTTCAAACTACTGTGCAGCACTGTGTTATAGACTGTGCGTGAGACTGCTTTAGTCTTCCACTGACTCTAAAAAATATTTTTTTTATAGAATATCACCATTTTATCAAATATTGAAAAGGAGCCTATAAGAAATGGTGAAAAAGAATTTACTAAAAAAAATTCACCAATTTATTAACTATTAAAATGGAGCCTATGAGAAATGGGATTTTCAAAAACTGAGGCTCCTATTAATTATGTAATAAATGTTGATATTGCCATAATGCAATTAAGAATTAAAACAATATAATGCAAAGGTGAATGATATTTATAACGAATGTTGATTTATGTGTAACCAATTTTGATAATAATTAGCAGGGGTCATGACCTAAAAAGTTTTTTTTCATTTTCTTCTACAGCCCCAGGCCATTATTGCAATAGCTGACAGTGGTGAATTGTATGCAAAGAATTGTACCCGGTATATTCATTATTATATAATGTGTGTACGATATTAAAAAATAGTATGATCTCTCCACCACATTGTTATATGTTTGATACCAGCAATTTATTTCCAAGCTACAAAACAAACACTTGCACATATTATTACACGAAAAACATCCTTGGCATGTATTATCTATGCATATATTGTCATACTAACATTTTATAACAAATAACATGTTTCTGTGCAACTTTGTGTTGCTCTTTCAACACATATATATAGTAGATTGGCAAAGTTATGGTAACAACATATTTTTAAACTGCTTTAATTGTTTCACTACCCAGATTCTTATTACTACATTCCATTATCTGACCATTGCTATAAAGCCCACTCCATAACATAGCCCACTTATTATCTCCTGATGAGCTACAGAGGCCATGGCTCTATTTTTGAAAAGTGAGGGGGGACCTTCCCCTCTTTTGCAAAAACCTGGATGCAACACTGATTAAGGGCCTCACAGGCCATGGCCTTATAAACCTATTTTCATCTTCTTCTCCGGAACAAAAAGACCTAAAAGGCTGTAACAATGTGTACAGACTCTTTAGCCAGTGGAGATCCCAAATTGTAGATTTGGTGACTGTGTGACCCCAAATAAGGGCCTCACAGGCCATGGCCTTAAAATCCTATTTTCATCTTCTTCTCCGGAACAAAAAGACCTAAAAGGCTGTAATATTGTGTGTAGACTCTTTAGCGTTTGAGTTCTGGGGCTCGAATATTCATTATGGTCATAAAACTAGTATTTTCCTCATTAAGAATGCAGGAATAAGATGTTTAAGGTTTCTAGATGATAGTTGTTTCCATTAACGAGAGTGCTGATATGCTTAGAGAACACAGAGAGTTTAGTGTCAAGCTTGAATTTACAGTAAATCGCAGTTAAACCCAACACAATATATGAAATTCCTTGCATTCTGGTTGAATTCTATAAGTATGTCTGTTATTATGGATGATGACAAATCTGTTGGGATACAGAATTTGGGAAGAGAGTTAATTTCTCTTAAGGCTGTTCAGATCAGAAAAGTAGCACAGTTCATTGGAATGGTAGTCACATCTTTGCCCACAGTTAAGTTTGGGAAACTGCATTACAGAAAATTAGAAAGAGAAAAAATTGCTGCATTACAAACCCATAACTGGGATTTTGACAAAAAGATGTATTTCTCCAGACATGCCATTCTTGAAATTCAGTGGTGGATTGCACATACACATGACAGTTCTAGGGATATTCTGCTAGCTTTACCATACATTCAGATTCAAACTGACGCCAGCACCACAGGAACTCGATATCGTCAGTAAAACATAAGTAAAACGTAGGTAAAACAAGCCTACCCCCTACATAATATAGAGTAAAGGAGCAAGGGCGGCCATGTTGCCGATCTAAGGGTCCATTCAACATCAGGTCAAAAGTTACGCTAAAAAATTGTGACATTCCCAAATGAACGTACGTACCTATCACCTATACTTTTCTCCGCAAATCTCGGCTGATTTCCACCATATGTCACCCCTACGGTAAGTTAAATAGCTCTTCAAACTCGAAAATTCACCACAAAAACCTCTGCCGTGAACGTTAGACCGCGGTCGAAACACTCCGTACAATCTGATTGGTCCGTTGAGCTGGCTCTGTTGTTCACATTTCAAAGCTTCCCTCTGATCAGGTGTTGAATTTATAGTGAAGCAATTTTCGAAATATCCTGTCGTCTCCCCACGCCGTCGTGTTTGTTAACGGATACTATATTAATAGTTCAACTCAACAGACCAATCAGATCGTTCGAATGGGTAGCGACTGCGGTCTAACGTTCACGGCAGAGGTTTTTGTGGTGGATTTTCGAGTTTGAAGAGCTATTAAACTTATCGTAGGGGTGACATATGGTGGAAATCAGCCGAGATTTGTGGAGAAAATGTACGTACGTTCATTTGGGAATGTCACAATTTTTTAGCGTTACTTTTGACCTAATGTTGAATGGACCCTTAGATCGGCAACATGGCCGCCCTTACTCCTTTACTCTATGTTATATAGGGGGTAGGTTTGTTTTACCTACGTTTTACTTATGTTTTACTTACGATATCGAGTTCCTGTGGCCAGCACCCAGGGTTGGGGTGTTCGTTGAAATATGGCAAATGGGAGATGGTCAATGGAAGAGAAAAGAGAGCATATTAATGTTCTAGAAATGAAGGCAATTGACTAAGGACTTAAATCATTCTCCTCAATATTGACTAACAAGACTGTTTCAGTTGTGTCTGAAAATTCAACTACTGTCAGCTACATTAATATAATGGGCGGGATGCGCTCAGATAAATGTGATAAGTTGGCTACTGTTATCTGGAATTGGTGCATTGATAGAAACATTGATCTTCTGGCGTCCCACATACCAGGTACACACAATGTCAATGCTGATCGAGCCTCAAGAAATTTATCTGATAGAACAGAATGGACATTATCGGATGATATGTTTAACACTGTTAAGGCAATCCACCCTGAGACAATGACCATAGATTTATCTACATCTAGAGTAATTGCTATGCTAGATAGATATTGTAGCTGGAAACATGATCCAGGAGCTTGTCATATAGACTCATTCACTATGCACTGGTCAAATGAAGTTATCTATGCCTTTCCACCATTTTGTTTGGTAGGGAGAGTTGTTCGTAAAATTATTCAGGATGAATCTTGTGGTGTAGTAATTGCACCCAGTTGGCCTACCCAGTCATGGTTTACTGAATTGATTAACCTTATTGTTGACAGGCCAAGGGAGATCACTCGGGCTCGAGCAGTTCCCCACCTACCGTGGGACAAGGCAACTCATCCCACTATGAAGAACCTCAGACTCGGAGTATTTCCATTGTCTGGGACACCTGGGAGAAGGCTGGAATTGCAGCGGACGCTGCCAGAATTCTCTGGGCATCATTCAAGCCAAGTACGAGGAAACAGTGCTATTGGGACAGGTGGTTCCACTTTTGTGTTGAGAGACAGACTGATCCAGTTTTTGCTAATGTGAACATTGTTATAGAATTTCTTCTGTCACTCTTCCAGACTGGATTGAGTTAAAGTTCTTTAAATACGGCACTGAGTGCTATTTCTGTGATTGCAGTGCGGGAATCGAAGTATTGGAGAGCATCCATTGGTTACATGATTCTTGAAAGGTGTGTTTCTTCTTAGACCAGTAACACCGAAGTATTCAGAAATTTTGGATGTTAAGCAGATTTTAGATTAAGCAAATGTTGAGAAAACTGTCTCCAGTTAGGAGATTGTCCCTGAAGCAATTATCAATCAATATGTTATTGTTAGTTATTATTACAACCCAGAGAGGGCAAACTCTTTGGTTTTTGGACTTGAACAACATGAATATTTCTCAGAATTGTGGGAAAGTTATCTTTTATTTGAGAGAACATGTCAAACAATCCAAACCGGATAAAACTTTTGATCAGATTAAGGTGAAAGCGTACCTTCCGGATAGGAGGCTGTGCCCAGTTACGGTACTTAACGAGTATGTATCTAGGACTGATTCCTTGAGAGGAGAAGAGTCTAAACTTTTCACTCAAAACATTAAACCCCATAATAGGGTTTCTCGAGACACTCTTAGCAGATGGATCAGAACAGGGCTTGAGTGGGCGGGAATTGATACTCATAAATACTCTGCTCATAGCACTCGGGCGGCCGCTACTTCGGCTGCACATTCTCTTAAGGTGCCATTATCTGAAATTTTGAATAAGGCTGGCTGGGACTCAGAAATGTGGCTGTGGGGTCAATTCCTTTGATTTTGGATTAAAATTGTCTTCATTTTGATTTTGTTGATTTTGTAGATATTGCCTCTTGACTAACTTGCAGTCATTTGGTATTTTGAGTGTGAGCTACGCTTTGCAGATCCGGCTTTGAAGTCTCATGGGACCTGAATCACGTGACTGATAGAGTAGAATTTAACAGTTAAACGAGACTTACCTTGTACCAATCAGTCTTCAGTGATGAGGAGGTAACATGCCGTCCCTTTTACCCTTCCCTTCTTAGTCTCGAGATATGCCTCGCAGACTTTAAAGACTGATACGCATGGGCAATCTGCAATCTCATGTTACCTCCTAATCACTGAAGACTGATTGGTAGAAGTACAGTCCAACTTCACCTTACAAGGTAAGTCTCGTTTAACTGTTAGATAATGTAGGAAAATGTCTTAGAATTACCAAGTGTAAGTTTCTCAAACTATTTCTTATAGTTTAATTTACAAATAACAAACTTCTGCTTTTCGCGTCTTGGGACTTCGAAACCAATGCAAAGTGCCATATCATTGTGAACATCATCCATGTTTATCTTGGAAATGCTAGCTCCTGATTGGTCAGATCCTGGAGTGACCACTCTTTGACCTAAGATCCATGAATACTAATGAGCTAGCTGACGTTCACAGATGGCTGAACTCGGCATTGGTAGCGAAGCCAGTGAAACTTAAAAGTTCTCGCAACACGAAAACTTTCCAAAGAACAAACATAGAACTTTATGGAAAACACAAGAGATTTTTAAGAGTAACAATAATAATTTATTCACAAGACATGAAGTTATATGCAAAGGTGATAAAACATTACTTCTATGAAAAACCTAACATTGTGCATCCTTTTCGTGACGTCTAAGTACTAAAATTTGCCAACTGAACTTTAATAAATACTTAATAAGTTTTCCCCAAAATAATTAATAAAGACACTTAGAAAATCCTGGTTACATTTACAAATTACATATAAAAAGTTTCGAGTCCTGGCAAAAGTTTTGACATCCTCACCTTGTCGGCTGGTCCGAGAACTTGCTGCTTATATTTAATGGTCCCAGAAATGAAATGCAAGCCTCGTTTGATCAGCCAACCGGCTCTTTTATATGAGAAGATTCCTTTTCGCGCGCTCATTTACATACGACCTTGACCTCATTAGCATAACAGATGATCGTGGTGGAGGCAAAACATGGCGGCGAGGGAAGCGGCAACTCGTAAGCATTTTGTTACAAATGACTCGAATGAGTGGTAATATCAACAGTTGATATGTTTCTAATGCAAGTGAATGATATCCTTTGTGATTACAAAATAATAAAAACTTGATGTTGAAGGCTGTCAACCAGTATAATCCTTTGCAAGCAGATTTTCAGTCTGCAAAACCATGTTACTGTCACACGAGTGACACGGTATGTCACATTGTTGTTTTTATCTTGTCTTAGTAACACTAGTCTCCTAAATTAACTGAACATATACATACTATACCCTCAATTATACTTCTAAAAAGTTTGTACTTTTCATGAATTTGTTGTTAATTGACTGTTAGGCCTACATTATGTTTGCAGACATGATCATTTTGCATATAGATCTACTATTAAAAAATCAGGGATTGTTTAAAATAACGTTTGGGGTACTGGTTTCTCATACAGCAGGTGTTGAAAACAATTGAAACAAATAATATGAGGGATAGAAACACGAAAGAGACGAAGAAAAAGACCCACCAGCAGAATGGAATCACATTTTTGCCAGCAATACATCCATGAAATCATAACATCCAAAAAGTTTAGATTTAATGTGAAACATATTGGTTAGACAACATTTACTGTCAAAACCATTCAGAAATTAAAATGAATCTTATGATAGTAACATTAATGAGATATGAGATATATCAATTAATTACATAATCCCAAATAAGATTTTTGTTGAAATTCTTTGTTCTGATTCTTTGATAAATGACAATATTGCTAGTCCACATGTACATGATCTAGTTCTTGTAAAATTAACATATTGAACTCGGTCTAGTAAAAATCTACCCTGATCATAGGGTACCAGTTGGATGTTATGTTCAAAAGATATCTCTTCATGCCAGAAGATTGTGTATTAACATGGATAATTTATATTTCATTAAATAGGACTGAATTATGCAAGCTGCACATTTATTATTCATGTCAAACGATGTTTCAATGTTTGTAAACAAGACACTAAGGGTCGCGTCACATGTCAATCCACAACTCGTCTAAATATCCTTCTACACATCAGTCAGGTGAAAATTCCTTCAAACATGGTTTATTTATGACCAATACTCACAATTAATGCTATTTATGTGGTTAAATTACTTTAAAATATTTAAAAACTACGCGCTGCAAATGTTGAAGCGATTGGAGGCACATCCTGGTCTCCGCGCTTAGTTGCCCTGTGCTTCACTATCCTGTTGAGCTGCAGAGCCCATGGCTATATTTTGTCACATCCAATTGAAAGTGATGTCTCAGGAATCCACGGCTACCATGAATTTCATGCAATTCCGGTTTTGCCCACGTAATGTGCTTAAGCCCAAAATTGAAAATTCATTAAAATAACCTCCATTAAAATATGAAAATATAAAAAAGATAAAAAATATTACAAAATGTATCTACTAGACTGAGTTCAATATCAATTCAATGAATATGATTATTTTTCAAGAACTAGATCATGTATGTGGACTAGCAATATTGTCATTTATCAATGTATTACCAGTTTTGCCATCTTATGCCCAAAATGGAAAATTCATTAAAGGAAACTCAATTAAACATGAAAATAAAAAAAAGATACAAATTATTACAAAATGTATCAGGTGTCACTTAACTTATTTCCCTGTGTATGTTGTTGAAGTGCAGAAATGCATATACAGTTAGATTTACTCAGGTAAATAAACAATATTATAGAGGCAGTTGACCAAACATTTCAAAAACTAAATAGGCCTAACTGAAATAGGTAATAACAGTTTAAGTCACATCTCAAGTGTTTTATCATTCAAACATGGATTGCACAGTAGATGTCACCTGTGCGAGATCAATAATAATATTATATACATTACAGATAATTGCTACAATCAAAACGTCATGTAGTGCTATTTCAGTCTCAGTAACACTGATGACACAAATGACAACAGTATTCTGTATTGAGAAATTGTTTTAGATCTGTGCATGTATACAAAAGCATTTTGATACAAATATAGCCATTGGCTCTGTAGTTCATGGGGACTTGAATGATATAGTTTAGAGCTACCCCCACCTATGAAGTAGTGGGCATATATAGCGCTCCGCCTGTCCGTCCGTCCATCCAGTGTCCATCCGGTGTCGGAGCATGCTTGAGCTTTGTACACTTCAATTTTTTTGTAAGAAACTTTTGATATTTTACCGATAAAGTTTAATAGAGATTATAGAGTAGTGCATTTGAAGAAATGTATTATCCTGAACGCAATATGCATGTTGTTAATTTTAATTAAGAAATGTTCTGTTTCAAAATACAGTTTCATTAAGTAGACTTTAGATATTTGTTGACTGTATTCACCTGATGGCCTAGATGTTCTAATCAACTGAAGTAATTTACATATTTTATGATAATTTTTCGAAAAATCTTTTATAGTGAATATTTTAATCAATAGTGATAAGAGATTGTGTGTTATAGAAGCGCCAAGGTGTAATATATAAGGGACCGTTTAGCCTCAATTATTACTATAATTTGCCAAATGATTTAATATCAGGCCATATTTATGGGGTTTGACAATGTTGTTTTAGTCCAAAAGGCCCAAAAAATGTCATTTTTGCAACTTGCAAAATCAAACTTTTTTGTATCTATATTTGTTCTTAAATATCTGGATTTACATTTAAATCTCGATTTTGGTCCCCCCAAAAAATTTCATGCTGGGAAAAAGTGCCCCTCCGGTTCCTACTCCTATGCCACAGGGCTAGTAGAAGCTAACATTTAGTAGCCAGGACCCATATATTTGAAGCTCTCTTAGCGCTAAGATAGTCGTAAGTCAATGTTAATGTATGGCACTTACGACTATCTTAGCGCTAAGAGAGCTTCGAAAATATGGGCCCTGCTGTCACTTTTACTAGTCTTGGGCCGAAGGACTAGTGTTAATTTCTAGCCCTGCATATAAGATGAATATAATAGCATTTAGTACTCAAAGCTAAATGCCTTTATGATGGGGATAACAAGCTTTATCTTTATTATCCATTTCCCTTTCCTTTCCGTGCACGCATACCTTCATACCCCACGTCACTTCCCATACGTCATCATATGATGTCATATCTTCTGCATCAACCGCCATCTCAACTTCTCCACCACTTTCTCTCCTTCATAATAAATAAGGGACCGTTTAGCCTTAATTATTACTATAATTTGCCAAATGATTTAATATCAGGCCATATTTATGGGGTTTGACAATGTTGTTTTAGTCCAAAAGGCCCAAAAAATGTCATTTTTGCAACTTGCAAAATCAAAGTTTTTCTATCTATATTTGTTCTTAAATATCTGGATTTACGTTTAACGCTTTGTCGAGATTTCAGTGGCACAGGTTCCGTGTGGTAGCACCAGCAGCAGAGACGCAACCATCCCCGCTTCCAGACAACCTTTGGACCACCTGACAACGGAAGCGGAACGCTTGATACATCTTTCGCTAGCACACAACACATGGTCAACGTACCAAGCAGGGGTCGACGCGCTGCAGACGTTCAGGACAGCACACGGGATACCAGAAATATGGCCAGTACCATTACATGATCTTGTTCATTTCATTGCTAATTTGTCTATGTCTGGGCATGCCCCAAGTACAGTAAAAACCTACATTTCTGGAATTTCCACATGGCACAAGCTGCGCGATGTGGCAGATAATACAGGCCACTTTATCATTACCAAAATGATACAAGGTATGTATAAATCCAGTGCGAGACGGGACACACGTAAACCAATCACTCTTGAGCTGTTGCAGGTAATCGTAACAAATCTAAGGGCAGTATGTTCATCAACTTATGGATCCTCCCTTTTTCAAACTGTATAATGTTTGGCATTTTTCCGGGTAAGTGAACTAGTTCAAACCGGACACCAACAACCAGGTTTCCGGGCTGAAGATGTCTCCATAATAGGTGGCAACCTCCTGGTTACTCTCCGCCACTCCAAGTCGGACAGACTTGCTAAATGCATAACAATCAGCATCTCCAGCTCTCCAACACACAGCTTGTGCCCAGTTGCAGCATACAGAGCATATGTGCAAAACCGCACGAAGGGAGCACAGCAAGCCTTTGACCAAACCCCAATAACAAGGTATCAGTTCCAAGCAATCTTAAAGAAAGCTCTTTCCTTCAGTGGGATCACCACTTCTGCCTACACCTCCCATTCTTTCAGGATCGGAGCAGCGACAACCGCAGGATGTAAGGGTTTAAGTTCAGATCTAATTCAGCACTTTGGTCGGTGGGGATCTGGGTGTTATAAATCGTATATACGCATACCATTCTTCATATAACAAATTCATAACAATATCATTCTCCCTCATTGTCCATCATTCTCCTGTGATTGTCTTGTGTGTTTCAGTGTGGCTAATCGGGTCAAGCTGGACCGGGGCAACATCCTTTGGCTAGCAAGGGGCGGGATGAGATGGGAGGAACTCCAACATGCGGTCGTCCGTCAACTGGCCAGGAAGACCGAGGACCCCAAGGCCATCGTCATCCATCTTGGGTCCAATGACCTTGGTCAGGTGCCTGTGAACTGTTTCACGAGATGGAGCCCACCATCCTGCGTATCAAGCTGCTCCTGCCACACACCACCATCATATGGTCGGACATGCTACCTCGCCGTTACTAGCACCTGGCCAGATGCCCAATCAGGCTTGAGAAACCTAGTTGCCCCAGCTCTGTATTATTTACACTTGGTGCCTGGTAGCGGTAGCACCTTGGCAAGGTTTTCCTAGCAACGGTAGTTACTAGGGCAGCGGTAGCTGCAGGTGCATAATTCAGCAGCAGCCCTCGAGCACGGTCCCCACACTCTAGGCCATTTAACCCGTAACTCTCTTTATTATTCTATCCCAACTGGGCGAAGTATCTACGGACATAATGTGGTATGAGAAGAAGTCAAATAGAATGTGAAATAGGACAAGTGTTTACATACTGGCATTTAAAGTTTGTAATATTGTTAATGACTAACATATTTTAAAAGCTTTTAGAACTCTGCAGTACCTAAATCAAGTACAACCATTATTAATAATGTAAGTGCATTCCTACAAACAGCATCTAAGAATTCTTGTCTAGCGTTGTCCAGTTTGTAGATATCTGTTTCATATCCATGTTTTGTAGAAATATTTACATTGATAGTTGAGTTGTGATTCAGAACGGCCACTTTGATGTTATTCCAAATTGTAATAAACCAAAAATGTTAAACTCAAGTTTAAAGTGTGAATTTGTGGTTTGTGTTTTTTTCATGTTATGCAATAGTGAATACAATGATGATACTTGATTGAATAGATATTTGAAACATTTTGTTCTAATCATTTGTTTGTTACAGGGAGGAGAATAACACATTTTACTCCGCTTCACTGAACAAGTTGTGATCAGTAACAGACATTTCTCAGTGTTTAAATTTGTGAAATTATTCTTAAAAAGTGATCAAAACATGAACTAATGTATATTTGTTCTTCACGTTAAGTGAAAATAAAAATAATGAGAGTATTTTCAAACAAAAAACTGTAACTTTTACACACTTCAGTACATTCAACAATCTATCTTACAGGTCAGGTTTTACTGGCAAATCCAAAGAAAAAATATATAAACAATGTTTTAAAATATGAAGATGTGGACTTGTTTTTCACGTTATGTTTTGATAAAAACAATTTTAATACTTTGAAACAAATATTTGACAAATTTTAAACAAATCGTCTGTTTGTGACAAGGAGAACTTCACTGAACCAGATGTGATTACTGACAGACATTTTTAGAGTTCAGATTTGAGTATTTATCTTTTTAAAACTGATTCAAAAGTGTTCAAATGTGTATTTGTTATTCATATTAGGTCAAAAGATAAACACTGAGAACATTTTCAATCTTATATAACCTACTTTTTTACACATCGGTTCATTTACAGTTCTATCTTACAGATCAAGTTACAGCTAAAAATAGAACAACAGATCAGATCAAGTCATAGCTAAAAATAGAACAACACGTTATTCTGTCAAACTAAATCACTTATTTGTTTTTACATATTTACAACATATCAAAACAACATCAAAGTTTGTTTAATCAAACAAGGCCTGTTGAATAAGATCTAGTTTCTGGTCAGTGATGGAAATCTCGCGTCCGCTGACCAGTCTCATTCTTGTAGCACACTCGTCGCTGAATGGACGAACGCAAAACATGGGGAAAACCCACTCGGTGAACTTGACGTTCACTTTATACAACAGCTTCCCCCTCTCAACATCAATGAGGGCCACTCTCCCCCGTCTCACATCCATCAACAAACCAAACTTGAAGCTTAGTTTGTCACCAGATGTGGGACGGGAGAGAGTGACACACTCACCAACCTGATGTTCACTGTCCTCCTGATCTCTCCTCCTCCACACCTGGATACAGAGTCTGTCTGGGTGAAGGCGACAGTCGTCCTCCACAGATACACAGAGAGAGTTGGGGAGATAAGAAACCCAGTTGTCCTTGTCCAGATTCCCCCGTCCAACAACAACCCCCATCTCCAGGGGACACACGACACTCTTCTTCCAAGTAAGTGTGTTGTGTGTCTCCCAGTAAGATGGGAGGGAGAAAGGGGAGGGAGAGGGGGAGGGAGGGACGGGGACCGGACGACTACAAGTCCCCCAGAAGGTCAAGAAGCGTTCCGGTCTGTCTGTGTCTCCACTCTCCTCCATGTTGTTCAGCTCAAGTCCGTCTACAACTTGTAGCCGTCTGTGAACTTTCTTTGTGTCGAGAGTCATGGCGGGACCTGCAAATATACAACTTTGTTGTCATCAAAACATAAACAAATGACATCTTGAAATGTTTATTTTGTTCTTTTAGATACACTGATGATAAAATATTTGATAATTGTTAAAAAAAATTAAAACTTTGATTGCTACTCAAAACCGACCATAAACTTAATTATTTAGAGCTGATTGTTCTGTAAATAAACACTTTCTGTTTTCCAAAAATATACAAATGACATCTTGAAATGTTTATTATAGTGTTTTAAATAATTTGATGATATAATATTTGATAATTGTGACAAAAAATAAAAACTTTGTTTGACTCTCTAATTGATAATACAGTTGATTTTTCCGACAGTCGGTTTTCAAATGAATCGGTTTTCATGGGACATAAAACAAATTGTTGTACCTTAAATATATACAAATGTCATCTTAAAACTTCTATTTTACTATTTCAAACACTTTGATGATAAAATATTTAATAATTGAGAACATTTTTTAAAACTTTGTTTGCTGCTCAAACTGACAAATAATCCAGTTACTTTCTCAGAGCTGAGAGTCGCGGTCGGTGAATAAAAACAATTGTGATCAAAATTTGTTGTCAAACCATATCAAGATAGCATCTTGAAATGTTTATTTCAATATAACAAATATTTTGATGATAAATATATTTATGATTCAGAAAAAAACCAAACATTTTGTTTGCCAGTCAAACAGACAAGTAAGCGACAAATACACAAAATCTATATTATCAGAGCGGATTGTCCTGTAAATAACCAATCTTGTGTTATCCAAACATATGCAAATGACATCTTGAAATGTTTATTTCTATATTTTAGATGATTTGATGAGAGAATTATTGATCATTGCCACAAAAAATATAAAGTTTGTTTCCAACTCTAATAAACAACACCGTTGCTTTGCCGAGAGTCGGTTTTATCAGAGCTGAGCGGTATTGCCAGAATTGTAGCTTCACGAATTTTTAGTGTAAAAGATACACAAATGCCATCTTGAAATGATTATTTTAATATTTCAAAGACTTTGATGATAAAATGTTCAATAATTGCGACAATTATTTAAAACATTGTTTCTTACTCAAACTATCAAATAATCTACAGTGTCAGAGCCGAGTGTGTCATGGCGGGATTTGTCGGATCAATACAAACATGATTTAAATCAAATACGTTGTTAATATATTCACATGCCATGAAATATTATAAGAATAATCAACGAGTTGCGAGGAATTACTGAATATTACTGAACTGTCCCGAGTTCATTTTGTGATAAACAATTTATAAAAACGTTGTTTGCTACTCAAATTAACAAAGCTACAGTGTCGGAGCCGAGTGTCATGGCGGGTTAAATACAGACAGACAGACAGATAGTTTATTTTGGTCTCACCTCGTACAATGCATATAAAAATACGTGTAAATATAAACATATCATACATTGCCGAGCCACCCATTTAGGGTTATGAGAGACACACAGTAAAAACTAAAACCAATATTATATACAATAAATTACATAAAAGGATTTACATATCATTGTATAAACAAACACTGTTAAAGGGACACTCTGTTTGCTATCGTAGTAACATAGGTCAAAAGTTACCAAGGATGTTATTTTATCGAGGAGTAATGACTGTTGTCGAAAATTACCATTTTAGTGCCAATCTGTTCAGTATAGTTAAATTTTTCAGATGTTTAGGCTTGATGTATGATCGAAAACCGGACAATGTTCCGCGGCCGACGCACATCAATTGTTCAAACGTAATTTTGAAAACTAATATGTAGCAGACTAAGAGACTGACATTGTTTGGTACTGTTCAATAGAACATATAACTGGTATACTTGTAAAATGGGCGCGTGAAAACTTTAAAGATACATAGCAAATTTGAAAAAGAAAAATATGGAAAAAAGCTTCTACAGCGCCTGATGCGCGTATCTTAATTATAAATAGCATGCTACTAACAGTCCTTTTGCAGCAAGATTATTATGTAATTTTTTAACTTTATTCCCAAAAAGAATTTCTGACATTAGAAACCACTTGTTGAAATTGTAAATATCATGGCCGAAATAAAAGACACTTAGTCAGACTCAACCCTGAACTAACAATAGCTCAGTTGCAAATAGGAATGTAATTGACGTCATAAAACCTTGATGTCACGACTTTTGCATAATATTTCGCTTTGCAAATTGAGTACTGTAATTATGGTCTCGGTAACATAGAGTGTTCGGGATAGCTCAGTGGTAAGCGTGTTCAGCTTCGGATCAAGAGGTCAGGGGCACGGCAACTTTGTCTGCAGTCTACACGCAGTAAGGTAATTTCAGTGCACCCATGGTTCGCTAGTTCCAGCCGTTGCTCGCAGGTTTCACCGCAATGCATAGCCAGTTGGCCTTGCGGGCTCTCCCTCTGCAATAATACTATAATATTATATAAGTGAAATATTCTTGAAAACGACGTTAATCACCAACTCACCTCACCTCACCTCACCTCACCTCACCTCAGAAACATAGATTGAATATGAGGCACAACAAAGACTTTCTTGTCTTTGAAGGGCATTTAGAAGGGGTATACATAAGAACAGGGATATTTTCTGGATAACAACCTCTTTAATGTGAAAATACAGACGTTTCGGAGTACATACTCTTTCTTCCTGCGAAAATTGCGATCTTTTGACGTAGACTACAGTATTCTTAGAGTATTCTTCCAAACTTTTATCAATAGCATACTGACTTTCTGCTTCCATGGATGGTATGGAAAACTTCCTCTAACGCAGAAAAATAAAAATGACAAAATTGTACACACCTCCAGTAAACTTTGCGGCTTTGAGCATATTTCATTCCAGTTTCACCGTTATCAAGCAAATGATCATCATTGCTTGATAACGGTGTTATGATCTACACCGAAACGTCGCACTACTGCAATAAAGAAGTTGTTTATCCATAAAACTTGTTCTCCTTCATCTAACCAACTTCTAAATGCCATTGACAATGAAAGAAGTGATTCTTGACCTATAGAGGTAAAAAGAAGGCTCTAGCCATTCAATCAGAGCCATCGCACTTTATATATGAATATTATAAATTTCTACCATCTGGCATTTCAAGCTAACAGAGCGTCAAAATCATTTGTCCCACACCATACAGTATAAAAATTCTAAACCTCCACACCAAATAGAAACTACGGATCTCTTGAAACACGACATGGCTGATTAAAATATAGCATATTAAAAGCTATGACATTAGTACCCATCATCACACTGTTCGTTATTATTTTTTTTTATAGTGTATTCATGTACTGTTATTTTGTATTGTATACTACCAAAGACTCTTTGAATGTAAGACGAATTTCCCATCTGGGATAATAAAGTTAATCTTATCTTATCTCATGAATGGATGAAAAGTACATTGGTAAACTAATCAAAATGCAAATTGTATTTAGAAAAACTGTTATTCCCGTGAGCATTATGCAAACTTAAAACCCGGCATATCTTTGCCCGCTTGGGTAAGAATAAGTTTTAGTTTTCAAATAATTTGAGGTTTGAGTTAAATTAAACCGGAATTGTACTTAACTCATAAGGACTGTTCACTTTACCGTCGCGAAATGACGAAACTTCGTATCAGTATGGCAAGATTACAAGTGGATATAGTAATGTTATAAGAACTCTGCGATTGTGCAGAGTATGATAGTTATATAGCATTGAAGATGAATTTCATTTTGTCATGGTTTGCCCAGCCTTTCAAGACTTGAGATTTAAATTTTTGCCGCTTGCTTGAAGGCCATATGGTTTTAAAAATAGTTTCATCAATTTAATGGCATCATGCAATACAAAGAATATTATTTCACTTCAGCTCTTTATCCACCATGAATTCTCTCTAAGATTCAATTATATATATATGGGTCGGAGGCCACACGTAACGAAATAAAGAATTGAATTGAGTTAAATTGTGTCAAACATTATACTCCCTGTTCCCTCTTGAATTGACTAAACTTGATAATGTCGACATCAGATATCTCAAAGTGATTGCCTTACATTAAACACATAAACCAACATATTTGGATCATATCATACAAAATTTACATCTTGAAAAAGTTTATTAGAATGATTTGATATCATTTGATTGAAAATAAATGGACAATTGGTAATTGGTAGAATATATAAACTTTCTTTCCCGGTCAAACTGAGAATGTAGTTGACTCTACTGGCGGTTGAATAGATTCGAGCTGGGTAAAGTTGTAAAGTTTCTTTATATAGCAGGAATTGTGCTAACGTGTACAAATAGAGAATCCCTCCAAAGTGTATTCTGATATCAAATATATCAACACACGTTTTAAAATAATAGGCTTGCCGAAAATATCTTTACTTTTATCAACGAGTGTTGATATATTATCATTCAAAATCATTCTAATTACGTTTCAATGAAAATAGCACAGATCTGTCATTTGACTAGCAATGCGGTGATGCCATATCGTTGTGACGTCATCATGTTTATGACATCATAGCATTGTGATGTCAGTACTCGATGATGTCAACGCATTGTGATGTCATGTAGTTGACGATGACAGGACATTGTGCAAAATCTACTGCCAAAATGATTTCTCTTTTGAATGATAAATAAATTTTCGTTGCAATAAAACATTCAATCGTAATTTACGTTCTATCTTATGGTATGATACGTTATGACTGCAATAATATAAGGAGTGTAACGTTCTGTGCAGTGTCATGGGCGACGTCATACCATGTTGCTTGACGATTATGTGACAACGAGCGATGAAATGATTTGAACGAAAATTCGGTAATTGTCGACTTATCTATCAGCAGTATAGGAAACGTAAAATGCATGGTACATAACGGACTGTAGGCCTAATAAAGAAAACAAATTCTAAATTTGTATTGTAAAAAAACTTTGTGAGATGCATTTCGGCATTGTATAGATTTACACTAATGGATGCGACATTTCGATCTATTTAATAGACAGATACATTGTTTGTAAACCTACTTACACAGATATTTCGGAAGTTTGAAGCAACTCAAATTAGCAAATAAGCAAAGGTAACGAATCAATGATCTGATTTAAATGAGACAGTAACAAATTATAAGCCCCATTGGCCAAGGAGTCTGCACACATCATTTCAGCTCTCTTGGCCTTTGATACTGGAGTGGAAGATGAAAATAGGTGTTTAAGGTCATAAATCCTGTGATCCTATTTGGGGTCACGGGGTCAAGAAATCTACAATTTAGAATCCCCATTGGCCAAGGTGTCTGCACATAAAATTTCAGCTCTCTAGAGTTAATGGTTCTGGAGAAGAAGTCGAAAAAGCAAAATGTTTACAGTGTTGTAGGGAGTAAAGGTCAACATAATATCAAACTGTCACTGGTGTTACTTCTAAATGCTTTTAGAACAGAGAGTAGATTATCAGTATCAGCTCATTCCATAACAGATATAGAAATTAGGGATATTTTACGAAATCTATTTCTTAAAAAGACGCAATGGATTTCGAGGATATTTTAATTCCACAGCAAAACAAACAATATCTTGTTGAAATGTTTGCCTCTAGAAACATCTAGCCATGACTGAACTGTATAATAAGAAAATAGTTTAGAGGAGACAACTAGATAAATCAGTTCACTATAATGTTAACTCACAAGACACGTTACTCTATCCAAAATGAATCGAGTATATATCATATTTCATCACTGTCAAACGCTGTAAACTTGTTTCATGTTCACATTGCACATCTTTCTTTCATTGCCATTAATAACTCAATAATCACAGACTGCTGTGGTCGAAACTAATAAAAAGAACACTGATATTGTAAATAAAGTTACCAGGTGTTCATATTCAATCGTTAACTCATAGCAAACCACTGATGCTGGTCTCAGTCGACAATTATCAGTGAGGTTCAGCAGGAATCGAAGCGTCTCTCCGGATGGGTGGGTGACCAGCTTCATTGCTGAATAATCTGAGAGTTTGAAGGATTGATGCCCTGCCCCTTACAGATACATGAGTTGTGAAACGTGTGGTGTTACCTTTGGCAGGTGACTTTATTCACAAAGCAGTAGACCTACAGTTGGGTACCTGGTATGGAAGTGAAGGGAAACCTTATAAAACACGCATTAATCGACAGCTAGGTTGCATTCTCCCAGTGAGTTGAGAATGAAAAGGGAACTATCTGATTGTCCTTACACCAAGGTGATAATGTGTGGTACTTTGAACATGCCCTTTGTGACGTGGAGTTCAGCGCGGTCCTAGTGATGTCTTCATTATGGAAATTTGAACAAAAAGAAACTGGTAAATACATAAACAAAGAAGATATTACCTATTTCATAAAACTATGCCACGTCAGGTATATCTTTTTCACGTTTGTTTTGTAACTTCCCTGTAAATACAAGTTGCAGGTGGTTTTACACAGAATTTCACGACAGTCTAGAATAAGTAGATTCAGGTCGATGCAAGTAGGACAAATGGATATCAGTGTTTTATTTATTTGTTAATGAATGTGCATGTAATCTTGGAAACAGTATGATCTTTCATAAAGCATTGTTACAACTTACATATGGTATTGTTGTACAGTAACGTGTAGAAAATTTGGCTTTTCTTGACAAATACCATGTTTATCTCATCGAGTGAGGTAGAAAGTTTATATTATCACGAGTGACGCAGCCACGAGTGGTAATTTTTAAAGTTTTTACCTCACGAAGTGAGATAAACATGGTATTTGTCAAGAAAAGAACAATTTTCTATTTATTATATGACCAAGTCCTTGCATATTCACCGAAATCGAGTTGCATTTTCGTTAAGTCGGCTCCAGAAAGAGCCTGTTGCCTCAGCAACAATGTGACGCCATGAACGTGTCATGACGTCGGAGCATTCTTTTATGACGTCAGGTCATTGTTATATCAGTCATTAGTGACTGATAACACGTTCCATTGTTATTTTCACTAGTGACTGATAACACGGTTTATTTTCATTGATAGATCCTGGTATTTCCCCTGCAATCATATAATAAACCAATTTACGATATAATGTACACATTTATACCTCTACAATATAATATATGACGACAGAACAGCGATTTACCATCACTATTTCACATTGAAAGATTGTACCTGTGATAGTATGAAGAGTGTTATTGATATGACATGTCCCGGCCTGACATTCAGCTTTAATTATAAGAAAATACTTTGTTTTATTTTGAGTGTGAAACAAAGTTGTTCACAATTGTCACAATTTCCTCACAGAAGTATATGTAACAACAAAGCTATGTCAATATGTCATGATGTATGTCTTTAGATTCTATTAGTTTGTAAATTTGCAGATTATCTTGGTTTATTTCCTGCTCCCCCTCCGTGACATTTAGTTGTTCAAGTAGCTCAAGGGTAGCTTTCAACTGGTGTCTCTATACTATCAAATACTAGGTCATTGGAGTTATTAAATTCGACTGTAAATAGTTCAAGACAAAATTGTTGATAACATACATTTGATTTTCTATTAATGTTAACGCATTCATTAAAAACAATGGTACATTCATTAAACATTTTAAATACTCAAACATTTCGAAGGTGGAATAGCCTAATGGTTAGCTTATTTCGGCTCGGAGTTTGAATCCCGCCAGGGGCTCTGCAACTTCGCTGTTGAGAACTTTCCACATACAGTACGGTTAGTGTGCAATTATCGCCCATTCTAACTAGTTCCAGCCGACGCACACATGTTTCACCGCAATACATATATCCACCGTGGCATTGTTGTTATAATACTACCACTGTGATATAAGTGAATATTCTTGAAAGTTGTATTAAACCCCAAATCACCTCCCCTCAGCCCAGCTCACCTCAGCTCACCTCACGGGCACTACAAGTGTGGGAAGCTTTGCTAGGTCATAACAAGACAGTCTTGTGATAAAACATGTGTTACTTTCTGGATATTCTATCAATATCTAATTTTATAATTACAACTTTGTAAAATGAATACATGTATACATGTACATCAGTTCTTCTCACGTAAAACATATACAAAATAACGGACAACCCGATAGAAACCTTTCCGATTATATACTTATCAGGGAGTTTAAACTGGAATAAGAATGATATCTGTCCTTATACCAGGGTAAAGATGTGGTAGTGCTACGAGCATGTATTAGTTCCTGATTATATCACCGTATATACATATCTTCACTTATATTATGACTAATTATCCATAGCGAAACATTGTCTAAATCTCACACACGCATGAATTCCACAGTGAATTTCCGTTCAAAGTTTTAGTAATATCCTCCTTGAAAGTTGTAGAAAAAAAGCTTTTAGATTTAAACACAAACGTTTGAAAAAGGTTGCCTGTAAATGTAACGGACCCCTATCTGATGCAGCCTGTTGGTTCACATTTTCTTTATACACTCATTGAAAGGACACAATTGCAAATGCGTATTTCACAAAAATCAAAAGTCTGCATTAGAAGTGTTGATTAGTGAACAGGTGAAGTTTTGCCGTATATGTTGCGCAACAGAGATGAACGACCAGTTTTCCCTATGTGCGAACGAAGTGATTTTGATAAAGATTGGACGTATCATTTCCCATGATATCGGATCTGGGATTTTGACACCAAAATATCTAGCTATTCATAAAAAGCCACTGTCCAAAGACAGTGAACCGTTAGTTGAGTGATTTTGTTTCAACACTGCTACATGAATGTTCTACTGAATACCACTAATCGTTTTCCTGACACTGTGTCTTCTTTGTCATCGGAATGATTTTGCTGTAAACATATATTAGTGTTGCTTGATTAACGTCAAAGTGTATAATGCTAAAGTTTTATTCTCGACAAACATCGTTTTATTTTATCTTCATATCCCTGAGAGGAAAACTGCAATTTAAAGTGAGCTTAAGTTATGTACAACGGGGCATATTAAGCCATTTTGGTTTTGTGGATTACGTGAAATGAGAAGAAACGCTTCATATTTACTTTTGTACAACTTTGTAATATATATATTACAGAGCCAGATAAAACAAATATTGACAAGGGCTAGATTTGATCAGTCAAAACAGGATGACAAATCAATTAGGTGTCAACGACCAAATTGTGGTACTTGCCCGTATTTGTTACCAGGAAAGAATATACTTTCAAAAGTGGCCATTTATTCCAGGTATGGGAGAACATAACATGCGCGTCGCAGAACTTATATTATATTATATATTGGACAAACGGGAGATACACTCAGATCAAGAGTGAGGGTCCACAATCAACAAATAAGGGACCCCTCCTGCCGCTACATTCCACTAAGTGGACACTAAGCGCCCTGAATAAAACTCCTAATTTTAAAATATTCCCTTTTTACAAAGTCATGTCAGACAGCGATGAAAAGAGATAAATCAAAGAAAATTATTTCACCAGTCTTTGAACCACGATTAAACAGCATAAATATCTCGTAGTACTGCACATTTAACTATTTCCAAACTGCTTGTTATCACTGTGTATCATCATCGTACATCGGAAGTAGAGAGGTGTACATCGATGATAAGTTTGTAGAGAGGAGTAGAAAACCAAACACACAGTATGTAACCGCCGATTTTTCTATTGCTTATTAAGTTTTGTACACAGTAATGAATATACATTAGAAAAATTATACATTTTGTGAATGCGGGATGTTGTTTTAGTGTAGTGCGGCATATAGAAATAATCCGAAACGTGATTTGCTCATCGACCCTATCGACAATTTTGATGCGATTGAGATGTTTTACCTGCAAATTTGACAAAAATAAAAAAAACATTTTAAAATAAAATTCACTGGTATGCATAACTTGACTTCTGCAGAAAAGAACCCATGCCTGAGGAATGGTTTCAGGTTGTTTTCTAGAGCGCTATGTTGTTTTTTCCTTTCGTATAGCTTGTGTACCGTTTGTATCATAAATTACTGCTTCGCTGTGCCGTTTGTAGTTTCGGCTGACGTACCGCTTGTAGATTTACATAAGTAATCAACATAACATTTCTGACACACAAAAGCAATTCTTTACTTAAAACACATAGTATTGCATCACTTACAGGTTATGTTCGATATAAATGTACTATGGAACTTATCATGAGGCTTATTTGTTTTTGGCTCTTTTGAAAAACCAACAACACACTAATGACTCATTGATGGCCCAGTTTGCATTTCGAAAGAATATGATTCGTAAGGTTGCAAAATCTGTCCACGACATAATATAAGACCAGAGAACATCAGCTAAAGCTAACAGCAAAAGTGCGATATTCCAGATCGGAACAACATATTTTTGTGTGTAATTGTCAATAATCTTTTAAATATTCTGTCACATAAGGGGGCATTTCTGTAATCTGTGTGACATCATCCTTTTTTAACATCTGTAACCACTGGGTCACAGTCATCAGATGAGTCAGTAGCAGTATTTTTTATTGTTTAATTGTCGCCACTATATAATGAACTTAATTGGATCTAATTAGCCATCATGTGATAATTCGGATTTATGTAAACTTTCACTCTGTACGTTCTCTGTCTTGGGGGAAACTCGCGTAGGCATCAATGACCTAGAATAAACTGTGTTTAAATGCATGTTAAAGCTTTTAACGTAAACAACCTAATTGACCTGTCCACATGAGAACAAGCAATGCCTTATACTTACATTTGTCAATGCTTCTTTTCTACGTAACAGCAACTTCCATTCTATACATATGCTCTCTCTCGCATTCTTTCTTTCTCATTTGATGTGACATTTGATAGAAGACCAATTGCTAGATCTATCCTTTGTTATCCAATGGTATTTTATTATTATCTTACTATTTTCTTTACTCTTCTGACCATTTCTGTTTGACCTCCCCTAAATGTATCGATTTGTATTTGACTAATAGAATCCTTCCAGGTTAACACGATTAACGTATCTGTGTTATGACTTTAAGGTACTGTCGACAACAAAAGCGAGCTTCAGTTACTGGAATATTTGCTGCGATGTTCATAGAATATCATACTATAACATTATTGTCATCATTTGAGTCAGGATCACCGTTTACTGTGGGTTTTTTCATCATGGCTTGGAAGAGTGTAATCTGCAAACACGGACAGATTCTTAATCTACATTGATGGATTAGGTGTCTCCTCTGTTTAGAACATGTTTCTGATATTATTATGTAAGGAAAGTTTGGATGACTCTACTCCATCTTTTCCTGATCACGATTTCTCTTACAGGGCGTGTTTTAAAGGCACGGTTGATAATGTCATTACACCCATATCATCCTTGTCACAGGTCTTAAGATATACATAATGAATATATTGAGACTTGGAAATGAAGGATACGGATGAAACAGATGATGTACTTTATTTCGTAAAAATACTACCAACGGTACACACAATATCTACAAACTGTACACAAAGGAAAATCCACACCCATGTTTTACAGACTGAAATAACAAACTTGAATAGCATATTGATAGAATTCACACTGTGTTAGGTTAATGTGATGCTTAGTTAAGACATTTCTCGCGTGAGTGAATCAGAATGTCACATATATTTTTTTAAATGATTAAAATATGTGAAGATATGTCATTCAAAATGCAACCTCCAGACTGAGCAACGCGAAAATACAATGATATACGTATATTTATTATATACCCATGTAAACTTAAGATAGTAATACAAGGGTGCAATACGGTTTCCGTGGTCGATTTCCGTATTGCACGGTGAATTCCGTATTGCACGGCTGACGGGTCTACTTTCTCTAAACTTCGGCACTTCTCGGAATTTTCCATACTTTTCAATGCATTCCCAAATAAATCTCCGGAATTTATGTTTTAATATAAGATACCTACGGCAATAAAACACAGGCGGTTAATGGGACCGACAGCGTGCTTTATGAGACAATAAGACATGCTCGTGATTTTAGACGACAGTTAGAGCGTCGCTTAGCAAATGAAGTCATATTTTACGTCACTTTGATTGCCCAATGCTAGAGAACGTGTTCTCCGACGGGAGGAATTAATATTTTCAAAATATAGTTTATGCAAACAACATTATACCTCCGCGGTTTTTATAGAAAAGCGAGTAACTATTTAAGGGCATCTCATATAAGAAATAGAAGACTCGTTGATGTGCTTTATCGTTTCTTGTTTTCAGTTCTTTGTAATTAAATAATAGTAAAGCAAATTTGATGGTTTAATTATGTTACCACACTGAAGAAAATTTCACTTACAGCTCTATTGGGTTGACAAATGAGAAAATAAAGATATTATTAAGATATCAAATCGTGAGTCGTGCTGGTCAAGCAACCGTCCGTGTATCAATATGCAGCACGTCGTCCCAGTAAAGTTATGCAACTTTATTTGTTTGATGAAGGGAGTGATATGTTAAGACGTTGTTCAATTGTTGAAACCCAGGATGATTTTGAAAGACCCCTATGTTCTAGTAGGGCAGCATATCTTGATCCATTCGCAAGAGAGAGAGAGAGAGAGAGAGAGAGAGAGAGAGAGAGAGAGAGAGAGAGAGAGAGAGAGAGAGAGAGAGAGAGAGAGAGAGAGAGAGAGAGAGAGAGAGAGAGAGAGAGAGAGAGAGAGAGAGGTTATGGAGTGATACATCAGTCACGTTAAGGTGATACATCAGTCACGTTATGGTGATACACCTGTCACGTTAAGGTGATACATCAGTCACGTTATGGTGATACATCTGTCACGTTAAGGTGATACATCAGTCACGTTATGGTGATACAACAGTCACGTTATGGTGATACAGCAGTCACGTTATGGTGATACATCAGCCACGTTAAGGTGATACATCAGTCACGTTATGGTGATACAACAATCACGTTAAGGTGAAACAGCAGTCACGTTAAGGTGATACAACAGTCACGTTATGGTGATACATCAGTCACGTTATGGAGATACATCAGTCACGTTATGGTGATACACTTGTCACGTTAAGGTGATACATCAGTCACGTTATGGTGATACATCAGTCACGTTATGGTGATACACCTGTGACGTTAAGCTGATACATCAGTCACGTTATGGTGATACATCAGTCACGTTATGGAGATACAACAGTCACGTTATGGTGATACATCAGGCACGTTATGGTGATACATCAGGCACGTTATGGTGATACATCAGTCACGTTATGGTGATACATCAGTCACGTTATGGAGATACATCAGTCACGTTATGGTGATACACCTGTCACGTTATGGTGATACATCAGTCACGTTATGGTGATACATCAGTCACGTTATGGTGATACACCTGTCACGTTAAGGTGATACACCTGTCACGTTAAGGTGATACATCAGTCACGTTATGGTGATACATCAGTCACGTTATGGTGATACACCTGTCACGTTAAGGTGATACATCAGTCACGTTATGGTGATACACATGTCACGTTAAGGTGATACATCAGTCACGTTATGGTGATACAACAGTCACGTTATAGTGATACAGCAGTCACATTATGGTGATACATCAGCCACGTTAAGGTGATACATCAGTCACGTTATGGAGATACAACAGTCACGTTATGGTGATACAGCAGCCACGTTATGGTGATACATCAGCCACGTTAAGGTGATACCACTGTCACGTTATGGAGATACAACAGTCACGTTATGGTGATACATCAGTCACGTTATGGTGATACATCAGTCACATTATGGAGATACATCAGTCACGTTATGGTGATACAACAGTCACGTTATGGTGATACATCAGTCACGTTATGGTGATACATCAGCCACGTTATGGTGATACAGCAGTCACGTTAAGGTGATACAACAGTCACGTTAAGGTGATACATCAGTCACGTTATGGTGATACATCAGTCATGTTATGGTGATACAAGAGTCACGTTGTAGTGATACATCAGTCACGTTATGGTGATACATCAGTCACGTTATGGTGATACAACAGTCACGTTATGGTGATACAACAGTCACGTTATGGTGATACATCAGGCACGTTAAGGTGATACAACAGTCACGTTATGCTGATACATCAGTCACGTTATGGAGATACATCAGTCACGTTATGGTGATACATCTGTCACGTTAAGGTGATACATCAGTCACGTTATGGTGATGCAACAGTCACGTTATGGTGATACATCAGGCACGTTATGGTGATGCATCAGTCACGTTATGGTGATGCATCAGTCACGTTATGGTGATACATCAGGAACTTTTTGTGATACACCTGTCACGTTAAGGTGATACATCAGTCACGTTATGGTGATACAACAGTCACGTTATGGTGATACACCTGTCACGTTAAGGTGATACACCTGTCACGTTATGGTGATACATCAGTCACGTTATGGTGATACAACAGTCACGTTATGGTGATACATCAGTCATGTTATAGTGATACACCTGTCACGTTAAGGTGATACATCAGTCACGTTATGGTGATACAACAGTCACGTTATAGTGATACAGCAGTCACGTTATGGTGATACATCAGCCACGTTAAGGTGATACATCAGTCACGTTATGGAGATACATCAGTCACATTATGGAGATACATCAGGCACGTTATGGTGATACATCAGGCACGTTATGGTGATAAAACAGTCACGTTATGGTGATACAACAGTCACGTTATGGTGATACATCAGGCACGTTATGGTGATACATCAGTCACGTTATGGTGATACACCAGTCACGTTATGGAGATACATCAGTCACGTTATGGTGATACACCTGTCACGTTAAGGTGATACATCAGTCACGTTATGGTGATACATCAGTCACGTTATGGTGATACACCTGTCACGTTAAGGTGATACATCAGTCACGTTATGGTGATACAACAGTCACGTTATAGTGATTCAGCAGTCACGTTATGGTGATATATCAGCCACGTTAAGGTGATACATCAGTCACGTTATGGAGATACAACAGTCACGTTATGGTGATACAGCAGCCATGTTATGGTGATACATCAGCCACGTTAAATTGATACATCAGCCACGATAAGGTGATACATCAGTCACGTTATGGTGATACATCAGCCACGTTAAGGTGATACATCAGCCACGTTAAGGTGATACAGCAGTCACGTTATGGTGATACATCAGTCACGTTATGGTGATACAACAGTCACGTTATGGAGATACATCAGTCACGTTATGGTGATACAACAGTCACGTTATGGTGATACAACAGTCACGTTATGGAGATACAACAGTCACGTTATGGTGATACAACAGTCACGTTATGGTGATACAACAGTCACGTTATGGTGATACATCAGGCACGTTATGGTGATACATCAGTCACGTTATCGTGATACATCAGTCACGTTATGGTGATACAACAGTCACGTTATGGTGATACATCAGGCACGTTATGGTGATACATCAGTCACGTTATGGTGATACATCAGTCACGTTATGGAGATACATCAGTCACGTTATGGAGATACACCAGTCACATTATGGTGATACATCAGTCACGTTATGGTGATACAACAGTCACGTTATGGTGATACAACAGTCACAATATGGAGATACATCAGTCACATTATGGAGATACATCAGTCACATTATGGAGATACATCAGTCACGTTATGGTGATACAGCAGTCACGTTATGGTGATACATAAGTCACATTATTGAGATACAACAGTCACGTTATGGTGATACAACAGTCAAGTTATGGTGATACATCAGTCACGTTATGGTGATACATCAGTAACGTGATGGTGATACATCAGTCACGTTATGGTGATACATCAGTCACGTTATGGTGATACATCAGTAACGTTATGGTGATACATCAGTCACGTTATGGTGATACATCAGTCACGTTATGGTGATACATCAGTCACGTTATGGTGATACAACAGTCACGTTATGGTGATACAACAGTCACGTTATGGTGATACATCAGGCACGTTAAGGTGATACAACAGTCACGTTATGGTGATACATCAGTCATGTTATGGAGATACATCAGTCACGTTATGGTGATACACCTGTCACGTTAAGGTGATACATCAGTCACGTTAAGGTGATACATCAGTCACGTTATGGTGATACATCAGGCACGTTATGGTGATGCATCAGTCACGTTATGGTGATACATCAGTCACGTCATGGAGATACATCAGTCACGTCATGGAGATACATCAGTCACGTTATGGTGATACACCTGTCACGTTAAGGTGATACATCAGTCACGTTATGGTGATACACCTGTGACGTTAAGGTGATACATCAGTCACGTTATGGTGATACATCAGTCACGTTATGGAGATACAACAGTCACGTTATGGTGATACATCAGGCACGTTATGGTGATACATCAGGCACGTTATGGTGATACATCAGTCACGTTATGGTGATACATCAGTCACGTTATGGAGATACATCAGTCACGTTATGGTGATACACCTGTCACGTTATGGTGATACATCAGTCACGTTATGGTGATACATCAGTCACGTTATGGTGATACACCTGTCACGTTAAGGTGATACACCTGTCACGTTAAGGTGATACATCAGTCACGTTATGGTGATACATCAGTCACGTTATGGTGATACATCAGTCACGTTGTGGTGATACATCAGTCACGTTATGGTGATACATCAGTCACGTTATGGTGATACATCAGGCACGTTATGGTGATACATCAGGCACGTTATGGTGATACATCAGTCACGTTATGGTGATACATCAGTCACGTTATGGTGATACACCTGTCACGTTAAGGTGATACATCAGTCACGTTATGGTGATACATCAGTCACGTTATGGTGATACATCAGTCACGTTATGGTGATACACCTGTCACGTTAAGGTGATACATCAGTCACGTTATGGTGATACACCTGTCACGTTAAGGTGATACATCAGTCACGTTATGATGATACAACAGTCACGTTATAGTGATACAGCAATCACATTATGTTGATACAACAGTCACGTTATGGTGATACAACAGTCACGTTATGGTGATACATCAGGCACGTTATGGTGATACATCAGTCACGTTATGGTGATACATCAGTCACGTTATGGTGATACATCAGTCACGTTATGGTGATACATCAGTCACGTTATGGAGATACAACAGTCACGTTATGGTGATACAGCAGCCACGTTATGGTGATACATCAGCCACGTTAAGGTGATACATCAGTCACGTTATGGAGATACAACAGTCACGTTATGGTGATACATCAGTCACGTTATGGTGATACATCAGTCACATTATGGAGATACATCAGTCACGTTATGGTGATACAACAGTCACGTTATGGTGATACATCAGTCACGTTATGGTGATACATCAGCCACGTTATGGTGATACAGCAGTCACGTTAAGGTGATACAACAGTCACGTTAAGGTGATACATCAGTCACGTTATGGTGATACATCAGTCATGTTATGGTGATACAAGAGTCACGTTGTAGTGATACATCAGTCACGTTATGGTGATACATCAGTCACGTTATGGTGATACAACAGTCACGTTATGGTGATACAACAGTCACGTTATGGTGATACATCAGGCACGTTAAGGTGATACAACAGTCACGTTATGCTGATACATCAGTCACGTTATGGAGATACATCAGTCACGTTATGGTGATACATCTGTCACGTTAAGGTGATACATCAGTCACGTTATGGTGATACAACAGTCACGTTATGGTGATACATCAGGCACGTTATGGTGATGCATCAGTCACGTTATGGTGATGCATCAGTCACGTTATGGTGATACATCAGGAACTTTTTGTGATACACCTGTCACGTTAAGGTGATACATCAGTCACGTTATGGTGATACAACAGTCACGTTATGGTGATACACCTGTCACGTTAAGGTGATACACCTGTCACGTTATGGTGATACATCAGTCACGTTATGGTGATACAACAGTCACGTTATGGTGATACATCAGTCATGTTATAGTGATACACCTGTCACGTTAAGGTGATACATCAGTCACGTTATGGTGATACAACAGTCACGTTATAGTGATACAGCAGTCACGTTATGGTGATACATCAGCCACGTTAAGGTGATACATCAGTCACGTTATGGAGATACATCAGTCACATTATGGAGATACATCAGGCACGTTATGGTGATACATCAGGCACGTTATGGTGATAAAACAGTCACGTTATGGTGATACAACAGTCACGTTATGGTGATACATCAGGCACGTTATGGTGATACATCAGTCACGTTATGGTGATACACCAGTCACGTTATGGAGATACATCAGTCACGTTATGGTGATACACCTGTCACGTTAAGGTGATACATCAGTCACGTTATGGTGATACATCAGTCACGTTATGGTGATACACCTGTCACGTTAAGGTGATACATCAGTCACGTTATGGTGATACAACAGTCACGTTATAGTGATTCAGCAGTCACGTTATGGTGATATATCAGCCACGTTAAGGTGATACATCAGTCACGTTATGGAGATACAACAGTCACGTTATGGTGATACAGCAGCCATGTTATGGTGATACATCAGCCACGTTAAATTGATACATCAGCCACGATAAGGTGATACATCAGTCACGTTATGGTGATACATCAGCCACGTTAAGGTGATACATCAGCCACGTTAAGGTGATACAGCAGTCACGTTATGGTGATACATCAGGCACGTTATGGTGATACAACAGTCACGTTATGGTGATACATCAGGCACGTTATGGTGATACATCAGTCACGTTATGGTGATACATCAGTCACGTTATGGAGATACATCAGTCACGTTATGGAGATACACCAGTCACATTATGGTGATACATCAGTCACGTTATGGTGATACAACAGTCACGTTATGGTGATACAACAGTCACAATATGGAGATACATCAGTCACATTATGGAGATACATCAGTCACATTATGGAGATACATCAGTCACGTTATGGTGATACAGCAGTCACGTTATGGTGATACATAAGTCACATTATTGAGATACAACAGTCACGTTATGGTGATACAACAGTCAAGTTATGGTGATACATCAGTCACGTTATGGTGATACATCAGTAACGTTATGGTGATACATCAGTCACGTTATGGTGATACATCAGTCACGTTATGGTGATACATCAGTAACGTTATGGTGATACATCAGTCACGTTATGGTGATACATCAGTCACGTTATGGTGATACATCAGTCACGTTATGGTGATACAACAGTGACGTTATGGTGATACAACAGTCACGTTATGGTGATACATCAGGCACGTTAAGGTGATACAACAGTCACGTTATGGTGATACATCAGTCATGTTATGGAGATACATCAGTCACGTTATGGTGATACACCTGTCACGTTAAGGTGATACATCAGTCACGTTAAGGTGATACATCAGTCACGTTATGGTGATACATCAGGCACGTTATGGTGATGCATCAGTCACGTTATGGTGATACATCAGTCACGTCATGGAGATACATCAGTCACGTCATGGAGATACATCAGTCACGTTATGGTGATACATCAGTCACGTTAAGGTGATACATCAGTCACGTTATGGTTATACACCTGTGACGTTAAGGTGATACATCAGTCACGTTATGGTGATACATCAGTCACGTTATGGAGATACAACAGTCACGTTATGGTGATACATCAGGCACGTTATGGTGATACATCAGGCACGTTATGGTGATACATCAGTCACGTTATGGTGATACATCAGTCACGTTATGGAGATACATCAGTCACGTTATGGTGATACACCTGTCACGTTATGGTGATACATCAGTCACGTTATGGTGATACATCAGTCACGTTATGGTGATACACCTGTCACGTTAAGGTGATACACCTGTCACGTTAAGGTGATACATCAGTCACGTTATGGTGATACAGCAGTCACGTTATGGTGATACATCAGTCACGTTATGGTGATACATCAGTCACGTTATGGTGATACATCAGTCACGTTATGGTGATACATCAGGCACGTTATGGTGATACATCAGGCACGTTATGGTGATACATCAGTCACGTTATGGTGATACATCAGTCACGTTATGGTGATACACCTGTCACGTTAAGGTGATACATCAGTCACGTTATGGTGATACATCAGTCACGTTATGGTGATACATCAGTCACGTTATGGTGATACACCTGTCACGTTAAGGTGATACATCAGTCACGTTATGGTGATACACCTGTCACGTTAAGGTGATACATCAGTCACGTTATGATGATACAACAGTCACGTTAAAGTGATACAGCAATCACATTATGTTGATACATCAGCCACGTTAAGGTGATACATCAGTCACGTTATGGAGATACATCAGTCACGTTATGGTGATACAGCAGTCACGTTATGGTGATACATCAGTCATGTTATGGTGATACATCAGTCACGTTATGGTGATACACCTGTCACGTTAAGGTGATACATCAGTCACGTTATGGTGATACATCAGTCACGTTATGGAGATACAACAGTCACGTTATGGTGATACATCAGGCCCGTTATGGTGATACACCTGTCACGTTAAGGTGATCCATCAGTCACGTTATGGTGATACAACAGTCACGTTATGGTGATACACCTGTCACGTTAAGGTGATACATCAGTCACGTTATGGTGATACATCAGTCACGTTATGGTGATACAACAGTCACGTTATGGTGATACATCAGTCACGTTATGGTGATACACCTGTCACGTTAAGGTGATACATCAGTCACGTTATGGTGATACAACAGTCACGTTATAGTGATACAGCAGTCACGTTATGGTGATACATCAGCCACGTTAAGGTGATACATCAGCCACGTTAAGGAGATACATCAGTCACATTATGGAGATACATCAGGCACGTTATGGAGATACATCAGTCACATTATGGAGATACATCAGGCACGTTATGGTGATACATCAGGCACGTTATGGTGATACAACAGTCACGTTATGGTCATACAACAGTCACGTTATGGTGATACATCAGGCACGTTATGGTGATACATCAGTCACGTTATGGTGATACATCAGTCACGTTATGGAGATACATCAGTCACGTTATGGTGATACACCTGTCACATTAAGGTGATACATCAGTCACGTTATGGTGATACATCAGTCACGTTATGGTGATACACCTGTCACGTTAAGGTGATACATCAGTCACGTTATGGTGATACAACAGTCACGTTATAGTGATACAGCAGTCACGTTATGGTGATATATCAGCCACGTTAAGGTGATACATCAGTCACGTTATGGAGATACAACAGCCACGTTAAGGTGATACATCAGTCACGTTATGGAGATACAACATTCACGTTATGGTGATACAGCAGCCATGTTATGGTGATACATCAGCCACGTTAAATTGATACATCAGCCACGTTAAGGTGATACATCAGTCACGTTATGGTGATACAACAGTCACGTTATAGTGATACAGCAGTCACGTTATGGTGATATATCAGCCACGTTAAGGTGATACATCAGTCACGTTATGGAGATACAACAGCCACGTTAAGGTGATACATCAGTCACGTTATGGAGATACAACAGTCACGTTATGGTGATACAGCAGCCATGTTATGGTGATACATCAGCCACGTTATGGTGATACATCAGCCACGTTAAGGTGATACATCAGCCACGTTAAGGTGATACAGCAGTCACATTATGGAGATACATCAGTCACGTTATGGTGATACAGCAGTCACGTTATGGTGATACATCAGTCACGTTATGGTGATACATAAGTCACATTATTGAGATACAACAGTCACGTTATGGTGATACATCAGTCACGTTATGGTGATACATCAGTAACGTTATGGTGATACATCAGTAACGTTATGGTGATACATCAGTCACGTTATGGTGATACATCAGGCACGTTATGGTGATACAGCAGTCACGTTATGGTGATACATCAGTCACGTTATGGTGATACATAAGTCACATTATTGAGATACAACAGTCACGTTATGGTGATACATCAGTCACGTTATGGTGATACATCAGTAACGTTATGGTGATACATCAGTAACGTTATGGTGATACATCAGTCACGTTATGGTGATACATCAGGCACGTTATGGTGATATATCAGTCACGTTATGGTGATAAAACAGTCACGTTATGGTGATACAACAGTCACGTTATGGTGATACATCAGGCACGTTAAGGTGATACAACAGTCACGTTATGGTGATACATCAGTCACGTTATGGAGATACATCAGTCACGTTATGGTGATACACCTGTCACGTTAAGGTGATACATCAGTCACGTTATGGTGATACAACAGTCACGTTATGGTGATACATCAGGCACGTTATGGTGATATATCAGCCACGTTAAGGTGATACATCAGTCACGTTATGGAGATACAACAGCCACGTTAAGGTGATACATCAGTCACGTTTTGGAGATACAACAGTCACGTTATGGTGATACAGCAGCCATGTTATGGTGATACATCAGCCACGTTATGGTGATACAGCAGTCACGTTATGGTGATACATCAGTCACGTTATGGTGATACAACAGTCACGTTATGGAGATGCATCAGTCACGTTATGGTGATACAACAGTCACGTTATGGTGATACAACAGTCACGTTATGGTGATACAACAGTCACGTTATGGTGATACAACAGTCACGTTATGGTGATACAACAGTCACGTTATGGTGATACATCAGGCACGTTATGGTGATACATCAGTCACGTTATCGTGATACATCAGTCACGTTATGGTGATACAACAGTCACGTTATGGTGATACATCAGGCACGTTATGGTGATACATCAGTCACGTTATGGTGATACATCAGTCACGTTATGGAGATACATCAGTCACGTTATGGAGATACATCAGTCACGTTATGGTGATACAACAGTCACGTTAAGGTGATACATCAGTCACGTTATGGTGATACATCAGTCACGTTATGGTGATACACCTGTCACGTTAAGGTGATACATCAGTCACGTTATGGTGATACAACAGTCACGTTATAGTGATACAGCAGTCACGTTATGGTGATACATCAGCCACGTAAAGGTGAAACATCAGTCACATTATGGAGATACATCAGTCACATTATGGAGATACATCAGTCACATTATGGTGATACATCAGGCACGTTATGGTGATACATCAGGCACGTTATGGTGATACATCAGTCACGTTATGGTGACACAGCAGTCACGTTATGGTGATACATCAGCCACGTTAAGGTGATACATCAGTCACAATATGGACATACATCAGTCACATTATGGAGATACATCAGTCACGTTATTGTGATACAGCAGTCACGTTATGGTGATACATCAGTCACGTTATGGTGATACATAAGTCACATTATGGAGATACAACAGTCACGTTATGGTGATACAACAATCACGTTATGGTGATACATCAGTCACGTTATGGTGATACATCAGTAACGTTATGGTGATACAGCAGTCACGTTATGGTGATACATCAGTCACGTTATGGTGATACATAAGTCACATTATTGAGATACAACAGTCACGTTATGGTGATACAACAGTCACGTTATGGTGATACATCAGTCACGTTATGGTGATACATCAGTAACGTTATGGTGATACATCAGTCACGTTATGGAGAAACATCAGTCACGTAATGGTGATACATCAGTCACGTTATGGTGATACAACAGTCACGTTATGGTGATACAACTGTCACGTTATGGTGATACATCAGTCACGTTATGGAGATACATCAGTCACGTTATGGTGATACATCAGTCACGTTATAGTGATACATCAGTCACGTTATGGTGATCCATCAGTCACGTTATGGTGATACAGCAGTCACGTTATGGTGATCATCAGTAACGTTATGGTGATACACCTGTCACGTTAAGGTGATACATCAGTCACGTTATGGTGTTACATCAGTCACGTTATGGTGATACACCTGTCACGTTAAGGTGATACATCAGTCACGTTATGGTGATACAACAGTCACGTTATAGTGATACAGCAGTCACGTTATGGGGATATATCAGCCACGTTAAGGTGATACATCAGTCACGTTATGGAGATACAACAGTCACGTTATGGTGATACAGCAGTCACGTTATGGTGATACATCAGCCACGTTAAGGTGATACATCAGTCACGTTATGGAGATACAACAGTCACGTTATGGTGATACAGCAGCCACGTTATGGTGATACATCAGCCACGTTAAGGTGATACAGCAGTCACGTTATGGTGATACATCAGTCACGTTATGGTGATACAAGAGTCACGTTATGGAGATACATCAGTCACGTTATGGTGATACATCAGTCACGTTATGGTGATACATCAGTCACGTTATGGTGATACAGCAGTCAAGTTATGGTGATACATCAGTCACGTTATAGTGATACATCAGTCACGTTATGGTGATACATCAGTCACGTTATGGTGATACCACAGTCACGTTATGGAGATACATCAGTCACGTTATGGTGATACAACAGTCACGTCATGGTGATACAACAGTCACGTTATGGTGATACAACAGTCACGTTATGGGGATACAACAGTCACGTTATGGTGATACATCAGGCACGTTATGGTGATACATCAGTCACGTTATGGTGATACATCAGTCACGTTATGGAGATACATCAGTTACGTTATGGTGATATATCAGCCACGTTAAGGTGATACATCAGTCACGTTATGGTGATACAACAGTCACGTTATAGTGATACAGCAGTCACGTTATGGTGATACATCAGCCACGTAAAGGTGAAACATCAGTCACATTATGGAGATACATCAGTCACATTATGGTGATACATCAGGCACGTTATGGTGATACATCAGTCACGTTATGGTGATACATAAGTCACATTATGGAGATACAACAGTCACGTTATGGTGATACAACAGTCACGTTATGGTCATACATCAGTCACGTTATGGTGATACATCAGTAACGTTATGGTGATACATCAGTCACGTTATGGAGATACATCAGTCACGTTATGGTGATACATCAGTAACGTTATGGTGATACATCAGTCACGTTATGGAGATACATCAGTCACGTTATGGTGATACATCAGTCACGTTATGGTGATACAACAGTCACGTTATGGTGATACATCAGGCACGTTAAGGTGATACAACAGTCACGTTATGGTGATACAACAGTCACGTTTTGGTGATGCATCAGTCTCGTTATGGTGATACATCAGCCACGTTATGGTGATACATCAGTCACGTTATGGTGATACAGCAGTCACGTTATGGTGATACAGCAGTCACGTTAAGGTGATACATCAGTCACGTTATGGTGATACATCAGTCACGTTATGGTGATACAAAAGTCACGTTATGGTGATACAACAGTCACGTTATGGTGATACAACAGTCACGTTATGGTGATGCATCAGTCACGTTATGGTGATACAGCAGTCCCGTTATTGTGATACAGCAGTCACGTTACGGTGATACATCAGTCACGTTATGGAGATACATCAGTCACGGTATGGTGATACAACAGTCACGTTATGGTGATACAACAGTCACGTTATGGTGATACATCAATCACGTTATGGAGATACATCAGTCACGTTATGGTGATACATCAGTAACGTTATGGTGATACATCAGTCACGTTATGGAGATACATCAGTCACGTTATGGTGATACATCAGTCACGTTATGGTGATACATCAGTCACGTTATGGTGATACAGCAGTCACGTTATGGTGATACATCAGTAACGTTATGGTGATACATCAGTCACGTTATGGAGATACATCAGTCACGTTATGGTGATACAGCAGTCACGTTACGGTGATACATCAGTCACGTTATGGAGATACATCAGTCACGTTATGGTGATACAACAGTCACGTTATGGTGATACAGCAGTCACGTTATGGTGATACAACAGTCACGTTATGGTGATGCATCAGTCACGTTATGGTGATACAGCAGTCCCGTTATTGTGATAAATCAGTCACGTTATGGTGATACATCAGTCACGTTATGGTGAAACATCAGTCACGTTATGGTGATACATCAGTCCCGTTATGGAGATACATCAGTCACGTTTTTTAGATACATCAGTCACGTTATGGTGATACAGCAGTCACGTTAAGGTAATACGTCAGTCACGTTATGGTGATACATCAGTCACGTTATGGAGATACATCAGTCACGTTATGGAGATACATCAGTCATGTTATGGTGATACATCAGTTACGTTATGGTGATACAACAGTTACGTTATGGTGTTACAACAGTCACGTTATGGTGATACATCAGTCACGTTATGGTGATACATCAGTAACGTTATGGTGATACATCAGTCACGTTATGGAGATACATCAGTCACGTTATGGTGATACATCAGTCACGGTATGGTGATACAACAGTCACGTTATGGTGATACAACAGTCACGTTATGGTGATACATCAATCACGTTATGGAGATACATCAGTCACGTTATGGTGATACATCAGTCACGTTATGGTGATACATCAGTCACGTTAAGGTGATACATCAGTCACGTTATGGTGATACAGCAGTCACGTTATGGTGATACATCAGTAACGTTATGGTGATACATCAGTCACGTTATGGAGATACATCAGTCACGTTATGGTGATACATCAGTCACGTTATGGTGATACAACAGTCACGTTATGGTGATACAGCAGTCACGTTATGGTGATACATCAGTAACGTTATGGTGATACATCAGTCACGTTATGGAGATACATCAGTCACGTTATGGTGATACAGCAGTCACGTTAAGGTGATACATCAGTCACTTTATGGTGATACATCAGTCACGTTATGGTGATACAACAGTCACGTTATGGTGATACAACAGTCACGTTATGGTGATACAGCAGTCACGTTACGGTGATACATCAGTCACGTTATGGAGATACATCAGTCACGTTACGGTGATACAACAGTCACGTTATGGTGATACAGCAGTCACGTTATGGTGATACAACAGTCACGTTATGGTGATGCATCAGTCACGTTATGGTGATACAGCAGTCACGTTATTGTGATAAATCAGTCACGTTATGGTGATACATCAGTCACGTTATGGTGATACATCAGTCACGTTATGGAGATACATCAGTCACGTTATTTAGATACATCAGTCACGTTATGGTGATACAGCAGTCACGTTAAGGTAATACGTCAGTCACGTTATGGTGATACATCAGCCACGTTATGGTGATACATCAGTCACGTTATGGTGATACATCAGTCACGATATGGTTATACATCAGTCACGTTATGGAGATACATCAGTCACGTTATTTAGATACATCAGTCACGTTATGGTGATACAGCAGTCACGTTAAGGTAATACGTCAGTCACGTTATGGTGATACATCAGTCACGTTATGGAGATACATCAGTCACGTTATGGAGATACATCAGTCACGTTATGGTGATACATCAGTCACGTTATGGTGATACAACAGTCACGTTATGGTGATACAACGGTCACGTTATGGTGATACATCAGTCACGTTATGGTGATACATCAGTAACGTTATGGTGATACATCAGTCACGTTATGGAGATACATCAGTCACGTTATGGTGATACATCAGTCACGGTATGGTGATACAACAGTCACGTTATGGTGATACAACAGTCACGTTATGGTGATACATCAGTCACGTTATGGAGATACATCAGTCACGTTATGGTGATACATCAGTCACGTTATGGTGATACATCAGTCACGTTAAGGTGATACATCAGTCACGTTATGGTGATACAGCAGTCACGTTATGGTGATACATCAGTAACGTTATGGTGATACATCAGTCACGTTATGGAGATACATCAGTCACGTTATGGTGATACATCAGTCACGTTATGGTGATACAACAGTCACGTTATGGTGATACATCAGGCACGTTAAGGTGATACAACAGTTACGTTATGGTGATATAACAGTCACGTTTTGGTGATGCATCAGTCTCGTTATGGTGATACATCAGCCACGTTATGGTGATACATAAGTCACATTATTGAGATACAACAGTCACGTTATGGTGATACAACAGTCACGTTATGGTGATACATCAGTCACGTTATGGTGATACATCAGTAACGTTATGGTGATACATCAGTCACGTTATGGTGAAACATCAGTCACGTAATGGTGATACATCAGTCACGTTATGGTGATACAACAGTCACGTTATGGTGATACAACTGTCACGTTATGGTGATACATCAGTCACGTTATGGAGATACATCAGTCACGTTATGGTGATACATCAGTCACGTTATAGTGATACATCAGTCACGTTATGGTGATCCATCAGTCACGTTATGGTGATACAGCAGTCACGTTATGGTGATACATCAGTAACGTTATGGTGATACACCTGTCACGTTAAGGTGATACATCAGTCACGTTATGGTGTTACATCAGTCACGTTATGGTGATACACCTGTCACGTTAAGGTGATACATCAGTCACGTTATGGTGATACAACAGTCACGTTATAGTGATACAGCAGTCACGTTATGGGGATATATCAGCCACGTTAAGGTGATACATCAGTCACGTTATGGAGATACAACAGTCACGTTATGGTGATACAGCAGTCACGTTATGGTGATACATCAGCCACGTTAAGGTGATACATCAGTCACGTTATGGAGATACAACAGTCACGTTATGGTGATACAGCAGCCACGTTATGGTGATACATCAGCCACGTTAAGGTGATACAGCAGTCAAGTTATGGTGATACATCAGTCACGTTATGGTGATACAAGAGTCACGTTATGGAGATACATCAGTCACGTTATGGTGATACATCAGTCACGTTATGGTGATACATCAGTCACGTTATGGTGATACAGCAGTCAAGTTATGGTGATACATCAGTCACGTTATAGTGATACATCAGTCACGTTATGGTGATACATCAGTCACGTTATGGTGATACACCTGTCACGTTAATGTGATACAGCAGTCACGTTATGGTGATACATCAGCCACGTTAAGGTGATACAGCAGTCACGTTATGGTGATACATCAGTCACGTTATGGTGATACAACAGTCACGTTATGGAGATACATCAGTCACGTTATGGTGATACAACAGTCACGTCATGGTGATACAACAGTCACGTTATGGTGATACAACAGTCACGTTATGGGGATACAACAGTCACGTTATGGTGATACACCAGGCACGTTATGGTGATACATCAGTCACGTTATGGTGATACATCAGTCACGTTATGGAGATACATCAGTTACGTTATGGTGATATATCAGCCACGTTAAGGTGATACATCAGTCACGTTATGGTGATACAACAGTCACGTTATAGTGATACAGCAGTCACGTTATGGTGATACATCAGCCACGTAAAGGTGAAACATCAGTCACATTATGGAGATACATCAGTCACATTATGGTGATACATCAGGCACGTTATGGTGATACATCAGTCACGTTATGGTGATACATAAGTCACATTATGGAGATACAACAGTCACGTTATGGTGATACAACAGTCACGTTATGGTCATACATCAGTCACGTTATGGTGATACATCAGTAACGTTATGGTGATACATCAGTCACGTTATGGAGATACATCAGTCACGTTATGGTGATACATCAGTAACGTTATGGTGATACATCAGTCACGTTATGGAGATACATCAGTCACGTTATGGTGATACATCAGTCACGTTATGGTGATACAACAGTCACGTTATGGTGATACATCAGGCACGTTAAGGTGATACAACAGTCACGTTATGGTGATACAACAGTCACGTTTTGGTGATGCATCAGTCTCGTTATGGTGATACATCAGCCACGTTATGGTGATACATCAGTCACGTTATGGTGATACAGCAGTCACGTTATGGTGATACAGCAGTCACGTTAAGGTGATACATCAGTCACGTTATGGTGATACATCAGTCACGTTATGGTGATACAACAGTCACGTTATGGTGATACAACAGTCACGTTATGGTGATACAACAGTCACGTTATGGTGATGCATCAGTCACGTTATGGTGATACAGCAGTCCCGTTATTGTGATACAGCAGTCACGTTACGGTGATACATCAGTCACGTTATGGAGATACATCAGTCACGTTATGGTGATACAACAGTCACGTTATGGTGATACAGCAGTCACGTTATGGTGATACAACAGTCACGTTATGGTGATGCATCAGTCACGTTATGGTGATACAGCAGTCCCGTTATTGTGATAAATCAGTCACGTTATGGTGATACATCAGTCACGTTATGGTGATACATCAGTCACGTTATGGTGATACATCAGTCCCGTTATGGAGATACATCAGTCACGTTATTTAGATACATCAGTCACGTTATGGTGATACAGCAGTCACGTTAAGGTAATACGTCAGTCACGTTATGGTGATACATCAGTCACGTTATGGAGATACATCAGTCACGTTATGGAGATACATCAGTCATGTTATGGTGATACATCAGTTACGTTATGGTGATACAACAGTTACGTTATGGTGTTACAACAGTCACGTTATGGTGATACATCAGTCACGTTATGGTGATACATCAGTAACGTTATGGTGATACATCAGTCACGTTATGGAGATACATCAGTCACGTTATGGTGATACATCAGTCACGGTATGGTGATACAACAGTCACGTTATGGTGAAACAACAGTCACGTTATGGTGATACATCAGTCACGTTATGGAGATACATCAGTCACGTTATGGTGATACATCAGTCACGTTATGGTGATACATCAGTCACGTTAAGGTGATACATCAGTCACGTTATGGTGATACAGCAGTCACGTTATGGTGATACATCAGTAACGTTATGGTGATACATCAGTCACGTTATGGAGATACATCAGTCACGTTATGGTGATACATCAGTCACGTTATGGTGATACAACAGTCACGTTATGGTGATACAGCAGTCACGTTATGGTGATACATCAGTAACGTTATGGTGATACATCAGTCACGTTATGGAGATACATCAGTCACGTTATGGTGATACAGCAGTCACGTTAAGGTGATACATCAGTCACTTTATGGTGATACATCAGTCACGTTATGGTGATACAACAGTCACGTTATGGTGATACAACAGTCACGTTATGGTGATACAGCAGTCACGTTACGGTGATACATCAGTCACGTTATGGAGATACATCAGTCACGTTATGGTGATACAACAGTCACGTTATGGTGATACAGCAGTCACGTTATGGTGATACAACAGTCACGTTATGGTGATGCATCAGTCACGTTATGGTGATACAGCAGTCACGTTATTGTGATAAATCAGTCACGTTATGGTGATACATCAGTCACGTTATGGTGATACATCAGTCACGTTATGGAGATACATCAGTCACGTTATTTAGATACATCAGTCACGTTATGGTGATACAGCAGTCACGTTAAGGTAATACGTCAGTCACGTTATGGTGATACATCAGCCACGTTATGGTGATACATCAGTCACGTTATGGTGATACATCAGTCACGTTATGGTGATACATCAGTCACGTTATGGAGATACATCAGTCACGTTATTTAGATACATCAGTCACGTTATGGTGATACAGCAGTCACGTTAAGGTAATACGTCAGTCACGTTATGGTGATACATCAGTCACGTTATGGAGATACATCAGTCACGTTATGGAGATACATCAGTCACGTTATGGTGATACATCAGTCACGTTATGGTGATACAACAGTCACGTTATGGTGATACAACGGTCACGTTATGGTGATACATCAGTCACGTTATGGTGATACATCAGTCACGTTATGGTGATACATCAGTCACGTTATGGAGATACATCAGTCACGTTATGGTGATACATCAGTCACGGTATGGTGATACAGCAGTCACGTTATGGTGATACAACAGTCATGTTATGGTGATACATCAGTCACGTTATGGAGATACATCAGTCACGTTATGGTGATACATCAGTCACGTTATGGTGATACATCAGTCACGTTAAGGTGATACATCAGTCACGTTATGGTGATACAGCAGTCACGTTATGGTGATACATCAGTAACGTTATGGTGATACATCAGTCACGTTATGGAGATACATCAGTCACGTTATGGTGATACATCAGTCACGTTATGGTGATACAACAGTCACGTTATGGTGATACATCAGGTACGTTAAGGTGATACAACAGTTACGTTATGGTGATATAACAGTCACGTTTTGGTGATGCATCAGTCTCGTTATGGTGATACATCAGCCACGTTATGGTGATACATCAGTCACGTTATGGTGATACAGCAGTCACGTTAAGGTGATACATCAGTCACGTTATGGTGATACATCAGTCACGTTAAGGTGATACAACAGTCACGTTATGGTGATACAACAGTCACGTTATGGTGATACAGCAGTCACGTTACGGTGATACAACAGTCACGTTATGGTGATACAGCAGTCACGTTACGGTGATACATCAGTCACGTTATGGTGATACAGCAGTCACGTTATGGTGATACAACAGTCACGTTATGGTGATGCATCAGTCACGTTATGGTGATACAGCAGTCACGTTATTGTGATAAATCAGTCACGTTATGGTGATACATCAGTCACGTTATGGTGATACATCAGTCACGTTATGGTGATACATCAGTCACGTTATGGAGATACATCAGTCACGTTATTTAGATACCTCAGTCACGTTATGGTGATACAGCAGTCACGTTAAGGTAATACGTCAGTCACGTTATGGTGATACATCAGTCACGTTATGGAGATACATCAGTCACGTTATGGAGATACATCAGTCACGTTATGGTGATACATCAGTCACGTTATGGTGATACAGCAGTCACGTTATGGTGATACACAAGTCACGTTATGGTGATACATCAGTCACGTTATGGTGATACAACAGTCACGTTATGGTGATACATCAGTCACGTTATGGAGATACATCAGTCACGTTATGGTGATACACCTGTCACGTTAAGGTGATACATCAGTCACGTTAAGGTAATACATCAGTCACGTTATGGTGATACATCAGTCACGTTATGGAGATACATCAGTCACGTTATGGTGATACACCAGTCACGTTATGGTGATACATCAGTCACGTTATGGAGATACATCAGTCACGTTATAGTGATACATCAGTCACGTTATGGAGATACATCAGTCACGTTATGGTGATACATCAGTCACGTTATGGAGATACATCAGTCACGTAATGGTGATACACCAGTCACGTTAAGGTGATACTGAAGAAGACTGTCAAAGGTGCATGGGGTCGCCATGATTTACTTTTTTGTTCGCATCGTCATTGCAGATATTTTGCAAAAGACTGCAAATCTGTAGCTGCATTTTGAAAAAAATTCCCCATGTTAAAATCGAACTTTAGATTCGAACTGGACTTTTAATTGATTGGCCGATTGGTCCCAAAAGCTTTGGCATGAAACTACGTAGTAAGGCCGACCACCTTGCAAGTTTTGTTGCATTAGCTGCATTCCTTCTGGTAGAAGTCGTGTTCACAAAATCCGTGGAAGAATATTAATAACAAAACATACCAATCTCAATAAGGATTCAGCACTTTAGTGCTGAATCCTTAATTATAAAGTAAAAAAATGATGAGAACTGGACTCAACAAACACGATCTCCATGTGTTCTGATATCCAATCATCCAGCTGATCTCCAAAATCATTTACAGCTTTTATCTTCAACAATCGGTATTCGATGTAATTTCAAGCTCATCCTTCGTCAATACTATTCGTACATCCATGTGTGAAGTAAGTAATTTTTAATTTGCTTCCATTTTCAGAAAAATTTTAATGCTCACTGTAAAAAAATACAGTAAGTTCACACTTCTCATGAGATAGCCAGATACTACAATGCATCTGCTTCAAGATTATGTAACCTCCAGTTGTCTACCACAAGTACTTTCACAGAAGAAGATATATATATATATATATATATAAATAAAGATATATGGGGTCAGAATTCACAAAAAAATCGCTTAAACCAAAATGGCCGCTAAGTCACATGACATACGATTTCGCCATGATTTACTTTTTTGTTTGAAATATAATTTCGCATCTTTTAAAAAATGTTTCAAGTCTCTAGGTGCATTTTCAAAAACTTTCCCATGTTAAAATTCCAATTTTTCAAGGGCCGTAATCAGAAACCGGAACCGGAAGTCGAGATTTTTTTTCATCTGTATCAAGTTCAGCTGAGAGGTTATCATTCCTGAAAATTTCATGAAAATCGACTCACCCATTTCTTCAGTACAGCCGTCACAAGAATCTCGGAAATAATAATAATCAGGTTGATAACAGCAGGTATTCCAGACTTTCGTCTGAAGACCTCATTATGTGTCAGTCACGAACAGCGAATAAAATACGCAGAAAAGAACAAATAACGAATTTAGCGTGTTATCAGCTGTTGTGGTTACTAATCGTTTTGCCTTCGGGAAATTTCCGTTAACCATGTGATCATATTAAATTAAATGTTAAACTCTGCTGAACTCTGTTAAACTATGTTAAACTCTAATAACTCTGTTAAATTATTGAACTTATTGTGTATGAAACCTGATGAAGGTTTTTTGTCATGTTACGTATTTGCATACGTGTATGAATGAATGGTTGATGATTTGCTTATTCATGAGATTGGATGTTTTGTTGTGAGAGTCTTGCAAAAGAGTGTGAAGTTGCATGTTGGTATGTCATGGGACATTTACAAATAGTGACTATGAAGGGAAAGCGATGAACATTTTGTTAAAATTACAAACTTTTCTTCGATTGATATTTAACATCTGACGTCACGTTCACGTACATAGACCGGTACATGGACTGCATGTTCGGTACATGGACTGCATGTTCGGTACATAGATTGCATGTTCGGTACATAGACTGTATGTTCGGTACATAGACTGCATGTTCGGTACATAGATTGCATGTTCGGTACATGGACTGCATGTTCGGTACATAGACTGCATGTTCGGTACATAGACTGCATGTTCGGTACATAGACTGCATGTTCGGTACATGGACTGCATGTTCGGTACATAGACTGCATGTTCGGTACATAGACTGTTTGTTCGGTACATGGACTGCATGTCCGGTACATGGACTGCATGTTCGGTACATAGACTTTAGTCCAGTACATAGACTGCATGTTCGGTACATAGACTGCATGTCCCGTACATAGACTTTAGTCCAGTACATAGACTGCATGTCCGGTACATAGACTGCATGTTCGGTACATGGAATGCATGTTCGGTACATGGACTGCATGTTCGGTACATGGACTGCATGTTCGGTACATGGACTGCATGTTCGGTACATAGACTGCATGTCCGGTACATAGACTGCATGTTCGGTACATGGACTGCATGTTCGGTATATAGACTGCATGTTCGGTACATGGACTGCATGTTCGGTACATAGACTGTATGTTCGGTACATAGACTGTATGTTCGGTACATAGACTGCATGTTCGGTACATAGACTGCATGTTCGGTACATAGACTGTATGTTCGGTACATGGACTGTATGTTCGGTACATGGACTGCATGTTCGGCACATGGACTGCATGTTCGGTACATGGACTGCATGTTCGGTACATAGACTGTTTGTTAGGTACATAGACTTTAGTCCAGTACATAGACTGCATGTTCGGTACATAGACTGCATGTTCGGTACATGGACTGCATGTTCGGTACATGGACTGCATGTTCGGTACATAGACTGTATGTTAGGTACATAGACTGTATGTTCGGTACATAGACTGTATGTTCGGTACATAGACTTTAGTCCAGTACATAGACTGCATGTTCGGTACATAGACTGCATGTTCGGTACATGGACTGCATGTTCGGTACATAGACTGCATGTTCGGTACATAGACTGTTTGTTCGGTACATGGACTGCATGTTCGGTACATGGACTGCATGTTCGGTACATAGACTTTAGTCCAGTACATAGACTGCATGTTCGGTACATAGACTGCATGTTCGGTACATGGACTGCATGTTCGGTACAGGGACTGCATGTTCGGTACATGGACTGTATGTTCGGTACATGGACTGTATGTTCGGTACATGGACTGCATGTTCGGTACATGGACTGCATGTTCGGTACATCGACTGCATGTTCGGTACATGGACTGCATGTTCGGTACATAGACTGCATGTTCGGTACATAGACTTTAGTCCAGTACATGGACTGCATGTCCCGTACATAGCCTTGGGTCCAGTACATTGACTGCATGTTCGGTACATAGACTGCATGTTCGGTACATAGACTTTAGTCCAGTACATGGACTGCATGTCCCGTACATAGCCTTGAGTCCAGTACATAGACTGCATGTTCGGTACATGGACTGCATGTCCCGGACATAGACTTTAGTCCAGAACATAGACTGCATGTTCGGTACATAGACTGCATGTTCGGTACATGGACTCATGTTCGGTACATAGACTGCATGTTCGGTACATAGACTGCATGTTCGGTACATAGACTGCATGTTCGGTAAATGGACTGCATGCTCGGTACATGGACTGCATGTTCGGTACATAGACTGCATGTTCGGTACATAGACTGCATGTTCGGTACATGGACTGCATGTTCGGTACATAGACTGCATATTCGGTACATAGACTGCATGTTCGGTACATGGACTGCATGTTCGGTACATAGACTGCATGTTCGGTACATAGACTGTTTGTTCGGTACATGGACTGCATGTTCAGTACATAGACTGTATGTTCGGTACATAGACTTTAGTCCAGTACATAGACTGCATGTTCGGTACATAGACTTTAGTCCAGTACATAGACTGCATGTTCGGTACATTGATGGCATGTTCGGTACATGGACTGCATGTTCGGTACATAGACTTTAGTCCAGTACATAGACTGCATGTTCGGTACATAGACTGCATGTTCGGTACATGGACTGTATGTTCGGTACATGGACTGTATGTTCGGTACATGGACTGCATGTTCGGTACATAGACTTTAGTCCAGTACATGGACTGCATGTCCCGTACATAGACTTTAGTCCAGTACATAGACTGCATGTTCGGTACATGGACTGCATGTCCCGTACATAGACTTTAGTCCAGTACATAGACTGCATGTTCGGAACATAGACTGCATGTTCGGTACATGGACTGCATGTTCGGTACATAGACTGCATGTTCGGTACAGAGACTGCATGTTCGGTACATAGACTTTAGTCCAGTACATAGACTTTAGTAAAGTACATAGACTGCATGTTCGGTACATAGACTTTAGTCCAGTACATAGACTTTAGTCCAGTACATAGACTGCATGTTCGGTACAGAGACTGCATGTTCGGTACATAGACTTTAGTCAAGTACATAGACTGCATGTTCGGTACATAGACTGCATGTTCGGTACATGGACTGTATGTTCGGTACATGGACTGTATGTTCGGTACATGGACTGCATGTTCGGTACATGGACTGCATGTTCGGTACATAGACTGCATGTTCGGTACATAGACTGCATGTTCGGTACATAGACTTTAGTCCAGTACATGGACTGCATGTCCCGTACATAGACTTTAGTCCAGTACATAGACTGCATGTTCGGTACATGGACTGCATGTCCCGTACATAGACTTTAGTCTAGTACATAGACTGCATGTTCGGTACATAGACTTTAGTCCAGTACATGGACTGCATGTCCCGTATATAGACTTTAGTCCAGTACATAGACTGCATGTTCGGTACATAGACTGTATGTTCGTTACATGGACTGCATGTTCGATACATAGACTTTAGTCCAGTACATAGACTGCATGTTCGGTACATAGACTTTAGTCCCGTACATGGACTGCATGTTCGGTACATATACTTTAGTCCAGTACATAGACTGCATGTTCGGTACATAGACTTTAGTCCAGTACATAGACTGCATGTTCGGTACATGGACTGCATGTTCTTTATATAGACTTTAGTCCAGTACATTGACTGCATTTTCGGTACATGGACTGCATGTTCGGTACATAGACTTTAGTCCAGTACATTGACTGCATGTTCGGTACATGGACTGCATGTTCGGTACATAGACTTTAGTCCAGTACATTGATGGTATGTTCGGTACATAGACTGCATGTCCCGTACATAAACTTTAGTCCAGTACATTGACTGCATGTTCGGTACATGGACTGCATGTTCGGTACATAGACTTTAGTCCAGTACATGGACTGCATGTCCCGTACATAGACTTTAGTCCAGTACATGGACTGCATGTTCGGTACATAGACTGCATGTTCGGTACATATACTTTAGTCCAGTACATGGACTGCATGTCCCGTATATAGACTTTAGTCCAGTACATAGACTGCATGTTCGGTACATGGACTGCATGTCCCGTACATAGACTTTAGTCCAGTACATAGACTGCATGTTCGGTACATAGACTGTATGTTCGGTACATGGACTGCATGTTCGGTACATATACTTTAGTCCAGTACATAGACTGCATGTTCGGTACATAGACTTTAGTCCAGTACATAGACTGCATGTTCGTTACATGGACTGCATGTTCGGTACATGGACTGCATGTAACGTACATAGACTTTAGTCCGGTACATGGACTGCATGTTCGGTACATTGACTGCATGTTCGGTACATAGACTGTATGTTCGGTACATGGACTGCATGTTCGGTACATAGACTTTAGTCCAGTACATAGACTGCATGTTCGGTACATAGACTGCATGTCCCGTACATAGACTTTAGTCCAGTACATAGACTGCATGTCCGGTACATAGACTGCATGTTCGGTACATGGACTGCATGTTCGGTACATGGACTGCATGTCGGTACATGGACTGCATGTTCGGTACATGGACTGCATGTTCGGTACATAGACTGCATGTCCGGTACATAGACTGCATGTTCGGTACATGGACTGCATGTTCGGTATATAGACTGCATGTTCGGTACATGGACTGCATGTTCGGTACATAGACTGTATGTTCAGTACATAGACTGTATGTTCGGTACATAGACTGCATGTTCGGTACATAGACTGCATGTTCGGTACATAGACTGTATGTTCGGTACATGGACTGTATGTTCGGTACATGGACTGCATGTTCGGTACATGGACTGCATGTTCGGTACATGGACTGCATGTTCGGTACATAGACTGTTTGTTAGGTACATAGACTTTAGTCCAGTACATAGACTGCATGTTCGGTACATAGACTGCATGTTCGGTACATGGACTGCATGTTCGGTACATAGACTGCATGTTCGGTACATAGACTGTATGTTAGGTACATAGACTGTATGTTCGGTACATAGACTTTAGTCCAGTACATAGACTGCATGTTCGGTACATAGACTGCATGTTCGGTACATGGACTGCATGTTCGGTACATAGACTGCATGTTCGGTACATAGACTGTTTGTTCGGTACATGGACTGCATGTTCGGTACATGGACTGCATGTTCGGTACATAGACTTTAGTCCAGTACATAGACTGCATGTTCGGTACATAGACTGCATGTTCGGTACATGGACTGCATGTTCGGTACATGGACTGTATGTTCGGTACATGGACTGCATGTTCGGTACATGGACTGCATGTTCGGTACATCGACTGCATGTTCGGTACATGGACTGCATGTTCGGTACATAGACTGCATGTTCGGTACATAGACTTTAGTCCAGTACATGGATTGCATGTCCCGTACATAGCCTTGGGTCCAGTCCATTGACTGCATGTTCGGTACATAGACTGCATGTTCGGTACATAGACTTTAGTCCAGTACATGGACTGCATGTCCCGTACATAGCCTTGAGTCCAGTACATAGACTGCATGTTCGGTACATGGACTGCATGTCCCGGACATAGACTTTAGTCCAGAACATAGACTGCATGTTCGGTACATAGACTGCATGTTCGGTACATGGACTCATGTTCGGTACATAGACTGCATGTTCGGTACATAGACTGCATGTTCGGTACATAGACTGCATGTTCGGTACATGGACTGCATGCTCGGTACATGGACTGCATGTTCGGTACATAGACTGCATGTTCGGTACATAGACTGCATGTTCGGTACATGGACTGCATGTTCGGTACATAGACTGCATATTCGGTACATAGACTGCATGTTCGGTACATGGACTGCATGTTCGGTACATAGACTGCATGTTCGGTACATAGACTGTTTGTTCGGTACATGGACTGCATGTTCAGTACATAGACTGTATGTTCGGTACATAGACTTTAGTCCAGTACATATACTGCATGTTCGGTACATAGACTTTAGTCCAGTACATAGACTGCATGTTCGGTACATTGATGGCATGTTCGGTACATGGACTGCATGTTCGGTACATAGACTTTAGTCCAGTACATAGACTGCATGTTCGGTACATAGACTGCATGTTCGGTACATGGACTGTATGTTCGGTACATGGACTGTATGTTCGGTACATGGACTGCATGTTCGGTACATAGACTTTAGTCCAGTACATGGACTGCATGTCCCGTACATAGAATTTAGTCCAGTACATAGACTGCATGTTCGGTACATGGACTGCATGTCCCGTACATAGACTTTAGTCCAGTACATAGACTGCATGTTCGGTACATAGACTGCATGTTCGGTACATGGACTGCATGTTCGGTACATAGACTGCATGTTCGGTACAGAGACTGCATGTTCGGTACATAGACTTTAGTCCAGTACATAGACTTTAGTCCAGTACATAGACTGCATGTTCGGTACATAGACTTTAGTCCAGTACATAGACTTTAGTCCAGTACATAGACTGCATGTTCGGTACAGAGACTGCATGTTCGGTACATAGACTTTAGTCAAGTACATAGACTGCATGTTCGGTACATAGACTGCATGTTCGGTACATGGACTGTATGTTCGGTACATGGACTGTATGTTCGGTACATGGACTGCATGTTCGGTACATGGACTGCATGTTCGGTACATAGACTGCATGTTCGGTACATAGACTTTAGTCCAGTACATGGACTGCATGTCCCGTACATAGACTTTAGTCCAGTACATAGACTGCATGTTCGGTACATGGACTGCATGTCCAGTACATAGACTTTAGTCTAGTACATAGACTGCATGTTCGGTACATAGACTTTAGTCCAGTACATGGACTGCATGTCCCGTATATAGACTTTAGTCCAGTACATAGACTGCATGTTCGGTACATAGACTGTATGTTCGTTACATGGACTGCATGTTCGATACATAGACTTTAGTCCAGTACATAGACTGCATGTTCGGTACATAGACTTTAGTCCCGTACATGGACTGCATGTTCGGTACATAGACTTTAGTCCAGTACATAGACTGCATGTTCGGTACATAGACTTTAGTCCAGTACATAGACTGCATGTTCGGTACATGGACTGCATGTTCGGTATATAGACTTTAGTCCAGTACATTGACTGCATGTTCGGTACATGGACTGCATGTTCGGTACATAGACTTTAGTCCAGTACATTGACTGCATGTTCGGTACATGGACTGCATGTTCGGTACATAGACTTTAGTCCAGTACATTGATGGTATGTTCGGTACATAGACTGCATGTCCCGTACATAGACTTTAGTCCAGTACATTGACTGCATGTTCGGTACATGGACTGCATGTTCGGTACATAGAATTTAGTCAAGTACATGGACTGCATGTCCCGTACATAGACTTTAGTCCAGTACATGGACTGCATGTTCGGTACATAGACTGCATGTTCGGTACATATACTTTAGTCCAGTACATGGACTGCATGTCCCGTATATAGACTTTAGTCCAGTACATAGACTGCATGTTCGGTACATGGACTGCATGTCCCGTACATAGACTTTAGTCCAGTACATAGACTGCATGTTCGGTACATAGACTTTATGTTCGGTACATGGACTGCATGTTCGGTACATATACTTTAGTCCAGTACATAGACTGCATGTTCGGTACATAGACTTTAGTCCAGTACATAGACTGCATGTTCGTTACATGGACTGCATGTTCGGTACATGGACTGCATGTCCCGTACATAGACTTTAGTCCGGTACATGGACAGCATGTTCGGTACATGGACTGCATGTTCGGTACATAGACTTTATGTTCGGTACATGGACTGCATGTTCGGTACATAGACTTTAGTCCAGTACATAGACTGCATGTTCGGTATATAGACTGCATGTTCGGTACATGGACTGTATGTTCGGTACATGGACTGTATGTTCGGTACATGGACTGCATGTTCGGTACATGGACTGCATGTTCGGTACATAGACTGCATGTTCGGTACATAGACTGCATGTTCGGTACATAGACTTTAGTCCAGTACATGGACTGCATGTCCCGTACATAGACTTTAGTCCAGTACATAGACTGCATGTTCGGTACATAGACTTTAGTCCAGTACATGGACTGCATGTCCCGTATATAGACTTTAGTCAAGTACATAGACTGCATGTTCGGTACATGGACTGCATGTCCCGTACATAGACTTTAGTCCAGTACATAGACTTTAGTCCGGTACATGGACTGCATGTTCGGTACATGGACTGCATGTTCGGTACATAGACTGTATGTTCGGTACATAGACTTTATGTTCGGTACATAGACTGCATGTTCGGTACATGGACTGCATGTTAGGTACATAGACTGTATGTTCGGTACATAGACTGTATGTTCGGTACATAGACTGCATGTTCGGTACATAGACTGCATGTTAGGTACATAGACTGTATGTTCGGTACATAGACTGTATGTTCGGTACATGGACTGCATGTTCGGTACATGGACTGTATGTTCGGTACATGGACTGCATGTTCGGTACATAGACTTTAGTCCAGTACATAGACTGCATGTTCGGTACATAGACTTTAGTCCAGTACATGGACTGCATGTCCCGTATATAGACTTAAGTCCAGTACATAGACTGTATGTTCGGTACATGGACTGCATGTTCGGTACATAGACTGTATGTTCGGTACATAGACTGTATGTTCGGTACATAGACTGCATGTTCGGTACATACACTGCATGTTAGGTACATAGACTGCATGTTCGGTACATAGACTGCATGTTCGGTACATAGACTGCATGTTCAGTACATGGACTGCATGTTCGGTACAAAGACTGCATGTTCGTTACATGGACTGCATGTTCGGTACATAGACTTTAGTCCAGTACATGGACTGCATTTCCCGTACATAGACTTTAGTCCAGTACATAGACTGCATGTTCGGTACATGGACTGCATGTTCGGTACATGGACTGCGTGTCCCGTACATAGACTTTAGTCCAGTACATAGACTTTAGTCCGGTACATTGACTGCATGTTCGGTACATGGACTGCATGTTCGGTACATAGACTGTATGTTCGGTACATAGACTGTATGTTCGGTACATAGACTGCATGTTCGGTACATAGACTGTATGTTCGGTACATAGACTGTATTTTCGGTACATGGACTGCATGTTCGGTACATGGACTGCATGTTCGGTACATAGACTGCATGTTAGGTACAAAGACTGTATGTTCGGTACATAGACTGTATGTTCGGTACATGGACTGCATGTTCGGTACATAGACTGTATGTTCAGTACATGGACTGCATGTTCGGTTCATAGACTGCATGTTCGGTACATGGACTGCATGTTCGGTACATGGACTGCATGTTCGGTATAAAGACTTTAGCCCAGTACATAGACTGCATGTTCGGTACATAGACTTTAGTCCAGTACATAGACTGCATGTTCGGTACATAGACTGCATGGTCGGTACATGGACTGCATGTTCGGTACATGGACTGCATGTTCGGTACATGGACTGCATGTTCGGTACATAGACTTTAGTCCAGTACATAGACTGCATGTTCGGTACATAGACTTTAGTCCAGTACATGGACTGCATGTCCCGTATATAGACTTAAGTCCAGTACATAGACTGTATGTTCGGTACATGGACTGCATGTTCGGTATATAGACTTTAGTCCAGTACATAGACTGCATGTTCGGTACATAGACTTTAGTCCAGTACATAGACTGCATGTTCGGTACATAGACTGCATGTTCGGTACATAGACTGCATGTTCGGTACATGGACTCATGTTCGGTACATAGACTGCATGTTCGGTACATGGACTGCATGTTCGGTACATAGACTGCATGTTCGGTACATAGACTGCATGTTCGGTACATGGACTGCATGTTCGGTGCATATACTGCATGTTCGGTACATAGACTGTTTGTTCGGTACATGGACTGCATGCTCGGTACATGGACTGCATGTTCGGTACATAGACTTTAGTCCAGTACATAGACTGCATGTTCGGTACATAGACTGCATGTTCGGTACATGGACTGCATGTTCGGTACATAGACTTTAGTCCAGTACATAGACTGCATGTTCGGTACATAGACTGCATGTTCGGTACATGGACTGTATGTTCGGTACATGGACTGTATGTTCGGTACATGGACTGCATGTTCGGTACATGGACTGCATGTTCGGTACATAGACTGCATGTTCGGTACATATACTGCATGTTCGGTACATAGACTTTAGTCCAGTACATGGACTGCATGTCCCGTACATAGACTTTAGTCCAGTACATAGACTGCATGTTCGGTACATGGACTGCATGTCCCGTACATAGACTTTAGTCCAGTACATAGACTGCATGTTCGGTACATGGACTGCATGTTCGGTACATAGACTGCATGTTCGGTACATAGACTGCATGTTCGGTACATGGACTGTATGTTCGGTACATGGACTGTATGTTCGGTACATGGACTGCATGTTCGGTACATGGACTGCATGTTCGGTACATAGACTGCATGTTCGGTACATATACTGCATGTTCGGTACATAGACTTTAGTCCAGTACATGGACTGCATTTCCCGTACATAGACTTTAGTCCAGTACATAGACTGCATGTTCGGTACATGGACTGCATGTTCGGTACATGGACTGCATGTCCCGTACATAGACTTTAGTCCAGTACATAGACTTTAGTCCGGTACATTGACTGCATGTTCGGTACATGGACTGCATGTTCGGTACATAGACTGTATGTTCGGTACATAGACTGTATGTTCGGTACATAGACTGCATGTTCGGTACATAGACTGTATGTTCGGTACATAGACTGTATTTTCGGTACATGGACTGCATGTTCGGTACATGGACTGCATGTTCGGTACATAGACTGCATGTTAGGTACATAGACTGTATGTTCGGTACATAGACTGTATGTTCGGTACATGGACTGCATGTTCGGTACATAGACTGTATGTTCAGTACATGGACTGCATGTTCGGTTCATAGACTGCATGTTCGGTACATGGACTGCATGTTCGGTACATGGACTGCATGTTCGGTATAAAGACTTTAGCCCAGTACATAGACTGCATGTTCGGTACATAGACTTCAGTCCAGTACATAGACTGCATGTTCGGTACATAGACTGCATGGTCGGTACATGGACTGCATGTTCGGTACATGGACTGCATGTTCGGTACATGGACTGCATGTTCGGTACATAGACTTTAGTCCAGTACATTGACTGCATGGTCGGTACATGGACTGCATATTCGGTACATAGACTTTAGTCCAGTACATTGACTGTATGTTCGGTACATAGACTGCCTGTCCCGTACATAGACTTTAGTCCAGTACATTGACTGCATGTTCGGTACATGGACTGCATGTTCGGTACATAGACTTTAGTCCAGTATATGGACCGCATGTCCCATACATAGACTTTAGTCCAGTACATAGACTGCATGTTCGGTACAAAGACTTTAGTCCAGTACATGGACTGCATCTCCCGTATATAGACTTTAGTCCAGTACATAGACTGCATGTTCGGTACATGGACTGCATGTCCCGTACATAGACTTTAGTCCAGTACATAGACTGCATGTTCGGTACATAGACTGTATGTTCGGTACATGGACTGCATGTTCGGTACATAGACTTTAGTCCAGTACATAGACTGCATGTTCGGTACAAGGACTCATGTTCGGTACATAGACTGCATGTTCGGTACATAGACTGCATGTTCGGTACATGGACTGCATGTCCGGTACATGGACTGCATGTTCGGTACATAGACTGCATGTTCGGTACATAGACTGCATGTTCGGTACATGGACTGCATGTTCAGTACATGGACTGCATGTTCAGTACATGGACTGCATGTTCGGTACATAGACTGCATGTTCGGTACATAGACTGCATGTTCGGTACATGGACTGCATGTTCGGTACATAGACTTTAGTCCAGTACATAGACTGCATGTTCGGTACATAGACTGCATGTTCGATACATGGACTGTATGTTCGGTACATGGACTGTATGTTCGGTACATGGACTGCAGGTTCGGTACGTGGACTGCATGTTCGGTACAAAGACTGCATGTTCGGTACATAGACAGCATGTTCGGTACATAGACTTTAGCCCAGTACATGGACTGCATGTCCCGTACATAGACTTTAGTCCAGTACATAGACTGCATGTTCGATCGGTACATGGACTGCATGTCCCGTACATAGACTTTAGTCCAGTACATAGACTGCATGTTCGGTACTTAGACTGCATGTTCGGTACATGGACTGCATGTTCGGTACATAGACTTTAGTCCAGTACATAGACTGCATGTTCGGTACATACACTGCATGTTCGGTACATAGACTGCATGTTCGGTACATAGAACTGCATGTTCGGTACATAGACTGTATGTTCGGTACATGGACTGCATGTTCGGTACATAGACTTTAGTCCAGTACATAGACTGCATGTTCGGTACATAGACTTTAGTCCCGTACATGGACTGCATGTTCGGTACATAGACTTTAGTCCAGTACATAGACTGCATGTTCGGTACATAGACTTTAGTCCAGTACATTGACTGCATGTTCGGTACATGGACTGCATGTTCGGTACATAGACTTTAATCCAGTACATTGACTGCATGTTCGGTACATGGACTGCATGTTCGGTACATAGACTTTAGTCCAGTACATTGACTGTATGTTGGGTACATAGACTGCATGTCCCGTACATAGACTTTAGTCCAGTACATTGACTGCATGTTCGGTACATAGACTGCATGTTCGGTACATAGACTGCATGTTCGGTACATAGACTGCATGTCCGGTACATAGACTGTATGTTCGGTACATGGACTGCATGTTCGCTACATAGACTTTAGTCCAGTACATAGACTGCATGTTCGGTACATAGACTTTAGTCCAGTACATAGACTGCATGTTCGGTACATAGACTGCATGTTCGGTATATAGACTTTAGTCCAGTACATTGACTGCATGTTCGGTACATGGACTGCATGTTCGGTACATAGACTTTAGTCCAGTACATTGACTGCATGTCCGGTACATGGACTGCATGTTCGGTACATAGACTTTAGTCCAGTACATTGATGGTATGTTCGGTACATAGACTGCATGTCCCGTACATAGACTTTAGTCCAGTACATTGACTGCATGTTCGGTACATGGACTGCATGTTCGGTACATAGACTTTAGTCCAGTACATAGACTGCATGTTCGGTACATATACTTTAGTCCAGTACATGGACTGCATGTCCCGTACATAGACTTTAGTCCAGTACATAGACTGCATGTTCGGTACATATACTTTAGTCCAGTACATGGACTGCATGTCCCGTATATAGACTTTAGTCCAGTACATAGACTGCATGTTCGGTACATGGACTGCATGTCCCGTACATAGACTTTAGTCCAGTACATAGACTGCATGTTCGGTACATAGACTGTATGTTCGGTACATGGACTGCATGTTCGGTACATATACTTTAGTCCAGTACATAGATTGCATGTTCGGTACATAGACTTTAGTCCAGTACATGGACTGCATGTTCGGTACATAGACTTTAGTCCAGTACATTGACTGCATGTTCGGTACATGGACTGCATGTTCGGTACATAGACTTTAGTCCAGTACATTGATGGTATGTTCGGTACATAGACTGCATGTCCCGTACATAGACTTTAGTCCAGTACATTGACTGCATGTTCTGTACATGGACTGCATGTTCGGTACATAGACTTTAGTCCCGTACATGGACTGCATGTTCGGTACATAGACTTTAGTCCAGTACATAGACTGCATGTTCGGTACATAGACTTTAGTCCAGTACATTGACTGCATGTTCGGTACATGGACTGCATGTTCGGTACATAGACTTTAATCCAGTACATTGACTGCATGTTCGGTACATTGACTGCATGTTCGGTACATAGACTTTAGTCCAGTACATTGACTGTATGTTGGGTACATAGACTGCATGTCCCGTACATAGACTTTAGTCCAGTACATGGACTGCATGTTCGGTACATAGACTTTAGTCCAGTACATTGACTGCATGTTCGGTACATGGACTGCATGTTCGGTACATAGACTTTAGTCCAGTACATTGATGGTATGTTCGGTACATAGACTGCATGTCCCGTACATAGACTTTAGTCCAGTACATTGACTGCATGTTCGGTACATGGACTGCATGTTCGGTACATAGACTTTAGTCCCGTACATGGACTGCATGTTCGGTACATAGACTTTAGTCCAGTACATAGACTGCATGTTCGGTACATAGACTTTAGTCCAGTACATTGACTGCATGTTCGGTACATGGACTGCATGTTCGGTACATAGACTTTAATCCAGTACATTGACTGCATGTTCGGTACATGGACTGCATGTTCGGTACATAGACTTTAGTCCAGTACATTGACTGTATGTTGGGTACATAGACTGCATGTTCGGTACATAGACTGCATGTTCGGTACATAGACTGCATGTCCGGTACATAGACTGTATGTTCGGTACATGGACTGCATGTTCGCTACATAGACTTTAGTCCAGTACATAGACTGCATGTTCGGTACATAGACTTTAGTCCAGTACATAGACTGCATGTTCGGTACATGGACTGCATGTTCGGTATATAGACTTTAGTCCAGTACATTGACTGCATGTTCGGTACATGGACTGCATGTTCGGTACATAGACTTTAGTCCAGTACATTGACTGCATGTCCGGTACATGGACTGCATGTTCGGTACATAGACTTTAGTCCAGTACATTGATGGTATGTTCGGTACATAGACTGCATGTCCCGTACATAGACTTTAGTCCAGTACATTGACTGCATGTTCGGTACATGGACTGCATGTTCGGTACATAGACTTTAGTCCAGTACATAGACTGCATGTTCGGTACATATACTTTAGTCCAGTACATGGACTGCATGTCCCGTACATAGACTTTAGTCCAGTACATAGACTGCATGTTCCGTACATATACTTTAGTCCAGTACATGGACTGCATGTCCCGTATATAGACTTTAGTCCAGTACATAGACTGCATGTTCGGTACATGGACTGCATGTCCCGTACATAGACTTTAGTCCAGTACATAGACTGCATGTTCGGTACATAGACTGTATGTTCGGTACATGGACTGCATGTTCGGTACATATACTTTAGTCCAGTACATAGATTGCATGTTCGGTACATAGACTTTAGTCCAGTACATGGACTGCATGTTCGGTACATAGACTTTAGTCCAGTACATTGACTGCATGTTCGGTACATGGACTGCATGTTCGGTACATAGACTTTAGTCCAGTACATTGATGGTATGTTCGGTACATAGACTGCATGTCCCGTACATAGACTTTAGTCCAGTACATTGACTGCATGTTCGGTACATGGACTGCATGTTCGGTACATAGACTTTAGTCCAGTACATAGACTTCATGTTCGGTACATATACTTTAGTCCACTACATGGACTGCATGTCCCGTACATAGACTTTAGTCCAGTACATAGACTGCATGTTCGGTACATATACTTTAGTCCAGTACATGGACTGCATGTCCCGTATATAGACTTTAGTCCAGTACATAGACTGCATGTTCGGTACATGGACTGCATGTCCCGTACATAGACTTTAGTCAAGTACATAGACTGCATGTTCGGTACATAGACTGTATGTTCGGTACATGGACTGCATGTTCGGTACATATACTTTAGTCCAGTACATAGATTGCATGTTCGGTACATAGACTTTAATCCAGTACATAGACTGCATGTTCGTTACATGGACTGCATGTTCGGTACATGGACTGCATGTCCCGTACATAGACTTTAGTCCGGTACATGGACTGCATGTTCGGTACATGGACTGCATGTTCGGTACATAGACTTTAGTCCAGTACATAGACTGCATGTTCGGTACATAGACTGTATGTTCGGTACATGGACTGCATGTTCGGTACATATACTTTAGTCCAGTACATAGATTGCATGTTCGGTACATAGACTTTAGTCCAGTACATAGACTGCATGTTCGGTACATAGACTGCATGTTCGGTACATGGACTGCATGTTCGGTACATAGACTTTAGTCCAGTACATAGACTGCATTTTCGGTATATAGACTGCATGTTCGGTACATGGACTGTATGTTCGGTACATGGACTGTATGTTCGGTACATGGACTGCATGTTCGGTACATAGACTGCATGTTCGGTACATAGACTTTAGTCCAGTACATGGACTGCATGTTCGGTACATAGACTTTAGTCCAGTACATGGACTGCATGTCCCGTACATAGACTTTAGTCCAGTACATAGACTGCATGTTCGGTACATAGACTTTAGTCCAGTACATGGACTGCATGTCCCGTATATAGACTTTAGTCCAGTACATAGACTGCATGTTCGGTACATGGACTACATGTCCCGTACATAGACTTTAGTCCAGTACATAGACTTTAGTCCGGTACATGGACTGCATGTTCGGTACATGGACTGCATGTTCGGTACATAGACTGTATGTTCGGTTCATAGACTTTATGTTCGGTACATAGACTGCATGTTCGGTACATGGACTGCATGTTCGGTACATAGACTGCATGTTCGGTACATAGACTGTATGTTCGGTACATAGACTGCATGTTCGGTACATAGACTGCATGTTAGGTACATAGACTGTATGTTCGGTACATAGACTGTATGTTCGGTACATGGACTGCATGTTCGGTACATAGATTGTATGTTCGGTACATAGACTGTATGTTCGGTACATAGACTGCATGTTCGGTACATGGACTGCATGTTCGGTACATAGACTGCATGTTCGGTACATGGACTGCATGTTCGGTACATAGACTGCATGTTCGGTACATGGACTGCATGTTCGGTACATGGACTGTATGTTCGGTACATGGACTGTATGTTCGGTACATAGACTGTATGTTCGGTACATAGACTGTATGTTCGGTACATAGACTGCATGTTTGGTACATAGACTGCATGTTTGGTACATACACTGCATGTTAGGTACATAGACTGCATGTTCGGTACATAGACTGCATGTTCAGTACATGGACTGCATGTTCGGTACATAGACTGCATGTTCGGTACATGGACTGTATGTTCGGTACATAGACTGCATGTTTGGTACATACACTGCATGTTAGGTACATAGACTGCATGTTCGGTACATAGACTGCATGTTCGGTACATAGACTGCATGTTCAGTACATGGACTGCATGTTCGGTACATAGACTGCATGTTCGGTACATGGACTGCATGTTCGGTACATAGACTTTAGTCCAGTACATAGACTGCATGTTCGGTACATAGACTTTAGTCCAGTACATGGACTGCATGTCCCGTATATAGACTTAAGTCCAGTACATAGACTGTACGTCGGTACATGGACTGCATGTTCGGTATGTAGACTTTAGTCCAGTACATAGACTGCATGATCGGTACATAGACTTTAGTCCAGTACATAGACTGCATGTTCGGTACATGGACTGCATGTTCGGTACATAGACGGCATGTTCGGTACATAGACTGTTTGTTCTGTACATGGACTGCATGTTCGGTACATGGACTGCATGTTCGGTACATAGACTTTAGTCCAGTACATAGACTGCATGTTCGGTACATAGACTGTATGTTCGGTACATGGACTGCATGTTCGGTACATAGACTTTAGTCCAGTACATAGACTGCATGTTCGGTACATAGACTGCATGTTCGGTACATGGACTGCATGTTCGGTACATAGACTGCATGTTCGGTACATAGACTGCATGTTCGGTACATGGACTGCATGTTCGGTACATAGACTGCATGTTCGGTCCATAGACTGTTTGTTCGGTACATGGACTGCATGCTCGGTACATGGACTGCATGTTCGGTACATAGACTTTAGTCCAGTACATAGACTGCATGTTCGGTACATAGACTGCATGTTCGGTACATGGACTGCATGTTCGGTACATAGACTTTAGTTCAGTACATAGACTGCATGTTCGGTACATAGACTGCATGTTCGGTACATGGACTGTATGTTCGGTACATGGACTGTATGTTCGGTACATGGACTGCATGTTCGGTACATGGACTGCATGTTCGGTACATAGACTGCATGTTCGGTACATATACTGCATGTTCAGTACATGGACTGCATGTTCGGTACATAGACTGTATGTTCGGTACATAGACTGCATGTTCAGTACATAGACTTTAGTCCGGTACATGGACTGCATGTTCGGTACATAGACTTTAGTCCAGTACATGGACTGCATGTCCCGTACATAGACTTTAGTCCAGTACATAGACTGCATGTTCGGTACATGGACTGCATGTCCCGTACATAGACTTTAGTCCAGTACATAGACTGCATGTTCGGTACATAGACTGCATGTTCGGTACATGGACTGCATGCTCGGTACATAGACTGCATGTTCGGTACATGGACTGCATGTTCGGTACATGGACTGTATGTTCGGTACATGGACTGTATGTTCGGTACATGGACTGCATGTTCGGTACATGGACTGCATGTTCGGTACATAGACTGCATGTTCGGTACATATACTGCATGTTCGGTACATAGACTTTAGTCCAGTACATGGACTGCATTTCCCGTACATAGACTTTAGTCCAGTACATAGACTGCATGTTCGGTACATGGACTGCATGTTCGGTACATGGACTGCATGTCCCGTACATAGACTTTAGTCCAGTACATTGACTTTAGTCCGGTACATGGACTGCATGTTCGGTACATGGACTGCATGTTCGGTACATAGACTGTATATTCGGTACATAGACTGTATGTTCGGTACATAGACTGCATGTTCGGTACATGGACTGCATGTTCGGTACATGGACTGCATGTTCGGTACATAGACTGCATGTTAGGTACATAGACTGTATGTTCGGTACATAGACTGTATGTTCGGTACATGGACTGCATGTTCGGTACATAGACTGTATGTTCGGTACATAGACTGTATGTTCGGAACATAGACTGCATGTTCGGTACATACACTGCATGTTAGGTACATAGACTGCATGTTCGGTACATAGACTGCATGTTCGGTACATAGACTGTATGTTCGGTACATGGACTGCATGTTCGGTACATACACTGCATGTTAGGTACATAGACTGCATGTTCGGTACATAGACTGCATGTTCGGTACATAGACTGTATGTTCAGTACATGGACTGCATGTTCGGTTCATAGACTGCATGTTCGGTACATGGACTGCATGTTCGGTACATGGACTGCATGTTCGGTATATAGACTTTAGCCCAGTACATAGACTGCATGTTCGGTACATAGACTTTAGTCCAGTACATAGACTGCATGTTCGGTACATAGACTGCATGGTCGGTACATGGACTGCATGTTCGGTACATGGACTGCTTGTTCGGTACATAGACTTTAGTCCAGTACATTGACTGCATGTTCGGTACATGGACTGCATATTCGGTACATAGACTTTAGTCCAGTACATTGACTGTATGTTCGGTACATAGACTGCATGTCCCGTACATAGACTTTAGTCCAGTACATTGACTGCATGTTCGGTACATGGACTGCATGTTCGGTACATAGACTTTAGTCCAGTATATGGACTGCATGTCCCGTACATAGACTTTAGTCCAGTACATAGACTGCATGTTCGGTACATAGACTGCATGTTCGGTACATGGACTGCATGCTCGGTACATAGACTGCATGTTCGGTACATGGACTGCATGTTCGGTACATGGACTGTATGTTCGGTACATGGACTGTATGTTCGGTACATGGACTGCATGTTCGGTACATGGACTGCATGTTCGGTACATAGACTGCATGTTCGGTACATATACTGCATGTTCGGTACATAGACTTTAGTCCAGTACATGGACTGCATTTCCCGTACATAGACTTTAGTCCAGTACATAGACTGCATGTTCGGTACATGGACTGCATGTTCGGTACATGGACTGCATGTCCCGTACATAGACTTTAGTCCAGTACATAGACTTTAGTCCGGTACATGGACTGCATGTTCGGTACATGGACTGCATGTTCGGTACATAGACTGTATATTCGGTACATAGACTGTATGTTCGGTACATAGACTGCATGTTCGGTACATGGACTGCATGTTCGGTACATGGACTGCATGTTCGGTACATAGACTGCATGTTAGGTACATAGACTGTATGTTCGGTACATAGACTGTATGTTCGGTACATGGACTGCATGTTCGGTACATAGACTGTATGTTCGGTACATAGACTGTATGTTCGGAACATAGACTGCATGTTCGGTACATACACTGCATGTTAGGTACATAGACTGCATGTTCGGTACATAGACTGCATGTTCGGTACATAGACTGTATGTTCGGTACATGGACTGCATGTTCGGTACATACACTGCATGTTAGGTACATAGACTGCATGTTCGGTACATAGACTGCATGTTCGGTACATGGACTGTATGTTCGGTTCATAGACTGCATGTTCGGTTCATAGACTGCATGTTCGGTACATGGACTGCATGTTCGGTACATGGACTGCATGTTCGGTATATAGACTTTAGCCCAGTACATAGACTGCATGTTCGGTACATAGACTTTAGTCCAGTACATAGACTGCATGTTCGGTACATAGACTGCATGGTCGGTACATGGACTGCATGTTCGGTACATGGACTGCTTGTTCGGTACATAGACTGCATGTTCGGTACATAGACTGCATGTTCGGTACATGGACTGCATGTCCGGTACATGGACTGCATGTTCGGTACATAGACTGCATTTTCGGTACATAGACTGCATGTTCGGTACATGGACTGCATGTTTAGTACATGGACTGCATGTTCAGTACATGGACTGCATGTTCGGTACAGAGACTGCATGTTCGGTACATAGACTGCATGTTCGGTACATGGACTGCATGTTCGGTACATAGACTTTAGTCCAGTACATAGACTGCATGTTCGGTACATAGACTGCATCTTCGGTACATGGACTGTATGTTCGGTACATGGACTGTATGTTCGGTACATGGACTGCAGGTTCGGTACGTGGACTGCATGTTCGGTACAAAGACTGCATGTTCGGTACATAGACTGCATGTTCGGTACATAGACTTTAGTCCAGTACATGGACTGCATGTCCCGTACATAGACTTTAGTCCAGTACATAGACTGCATGTTCGGTACATAGACTTTAGTCCCGTACATGGACTGCATGTTCGATCGGTACATGGACTGCATGTCCCGTACATAGACTTTAGTCCAGTACATAGACTGCATGTTCTGTACATAGACTGCATGTTCGGTACATGGACTGCATGTTCGGTACATAGACTTTAGTCCAGTACATAGACTGCATGTTCGGTACATACACTGCATGTTCGGTACATAGACTGCATGTTCGGTACATAGACTGCATGTTCGGTACATAGACTGTATGTTCGGTACATGGACTGCATGTTCGGTACATAGACTTTAGTCCAGTACATAGACTGCATGTTCGGTACATAGACTTTAGTCCCGTACATGGACTGCATGTTCGGTACATAGACTTTAGTCAAGTACATAGACTGCATGTTCGGTACATAGACTTTAGTCCAGTACATTGACTGCATGTTCGGTACATGGACTGCATGTTCGGTACATAGACTTTAGTCCAGTACATTGACTGCATGTTCGGTACATGGACTGCATGTTCGGTACATAGACTTTAGTCCAGTACATTGACTGTATGTTGGGTACATAGACTGCATGTCCCGTACATAGACTTTAGTCCAGTACATTGACTGCATGTACGGTACATAGACTGCATGTTCGGTACATAGACTGCATGTTCGGTACATAGACTGCATGTTCGGTACATAGACTGTATGTTCGGTACATGGACTGCATGTTCCGTACATAGACTTTAGTCCAGTACATAGACTGCATGTTCGGTACATAGACTTTAGTCCAGTACATTGACTGCATGTTCGGTACATGGACTGCATGTTCGGTACATAGACTTTAGTCCAGTACATTGACTGCATGTTCGGTACATGGACTGCATATTCGGTACATAGACTTTAGTCCAGTACATTGACTGTATGTTGGGTACATAGACTGCATGTCCCGTACATAGACTTAAGTCCAGTACATTGACTGCATGTCCGATACATAGACTTTAGTCCAGTACATTGACTGCATGTTCGGTACATAGACTGCATGTTCGGTACATAGACTGCATGTTCGGTAAATAGACTGCATGTTCGGTACATAGACTGTATGTTCGGTACATGGACTGCATGTTCCGTACATAGACTTTAGTCCAGTACATAGACTGCATGTTCGGTACATAGACTTTAGTCCAGTACATTGACTGCATGTTCGGTACATGGACTGCATGTTCGGTAAATAGACTTTAGTCCAGTACATTGACTGCATGTTTGGTACATGGACTGCATATTCGGTACATAGACTTTAGTCCAGTACATTGACTGTATGTTCGGTACATGGAATACATGTTCGGTACATAGACTTTAGTCCAGTACATGGACTGCATGTCCCGTACATAGACTTTAGTCCAGTACATAGACTGCATGTTCGGTACATAGACTTTCGTCCAGTACATGGACTGCATCTCCCGTATATAGACTTTAGTCCAGTACATAGACTGCATGTTCGGTACATGGACTGCATGTCCCGTACATAGACTTTAGTCCAGTACATAGACTGCATGTTCGGTACATGGACTGCATGTTCGGTACATAGACTTTAGTCCAGTACATAGACTGCATGTTCGGTACACAGACTGCATGTTCGGTACAAGGACTCATGTTCGGTACATAGACTGCATGTTCGGTACATAGACTGGATGTTCGGTACATGGACTGCATGTCCGGTACATGGACTGCATGTTCGGTACATACACTGCATGTTAGGTACATAGACTGCATGTTCGGTACATAGACTGTATGTTCGGTACATGGACTGCATGTTCGGTACATAGACTTTAGTCCAGTACATAGACTGCATGTTCGGTACATGGACTGCATGTTCGGTACATAGACTTTAGTCCAGTACATAGACTGCATGTTCGGTACATAGACTTTAGTCCAGTACATAGACTGCATGTTCGGTACATAGACTGCATGTTCGGAACAAGGACTCATGTTCGGTACATAGACTGCATGTTCGGTACATAGACTGCATGTTCGGTACATGGACTGCATGTCCGGTACATGGACTGCATGTTCGGTACATAGACTGCATGTTCGGTACATAGACTGCATGTTCGGTACATGGACTGCATGTTCAGTACATGAACTGCATGTTCGGTACATAGACTGCATGTTCGGTACATAGACTGCATGTTCTATACATGGACTGCATGTTCGGTACATAGACTTTAGTCCAGTACATAGACTGCATGTTTGGTACATAGACTGCATGTTCGGTACATGGACTGTATGTTCGGTACATGGACTGTATGTTCGGTACATGGACTGCAGGTTCGGTACATGGACTGCATGTTCGGTACATGGACTGCATGTTCGGTACATAGACTGCATGTTCGGTACATAGACTGCATGTTCGGTACATAGACTGCATGTTCGGTACATAGACTGCATGTTCGGTACATAAACTTTAGTCCAGTACATGGACTGCATGTCCCGTACATAGACTTTAGTCCAGTACATAGACTGCATGTTCGATCGGTACATGGACTGCATGTCCCGTACATAGACTGCATGTTCGATCGGTACATGGACTGCATGTCCCGTACATAGACTTTAGTCCAGTACATAGACTGCATGTTCGGTACATAGACTGCATGTTCGGTACATGGACTGCATGTTCGGTACATAGACTGCATGTTCGGTACATAGACTGCATGTTCGGTACATAGACTGTATGTTCGGTACATGGACTGCATGTTCGGTACATAGACTTTAGTCCAGTACATAGACTGCATGTTCGGTACATAGACTTTAGTCCCGTACATGGACTGCATGTTCGGTACATAGACTTTAGTCCAGTACATAGACTGCATGTTCGGTACATAGACTTTAGTCCAGTACATAGACTGCATGTTCGGTACATGGACTGCATGTTCGGTACATAGACTTTAGTCCAGTATATTGACTGCATGTTCGGTACATGGACTGCATGTTCGGTACATAGACTTTAGTCCAGTACATGGACTGCATGTTCGGTACATAGACTGCATGTTCGGAACATGGACTGCATGTTCGGTACATAGACTTTAGTCCAGTACATAGACTGCATGTTAGGTACATAGACTTTAGTCCAGTACATGGACTGCATGTTCGGTACATGGACTGCATGTTCGGTACATAGACTGCATGTTCGGTACATAGACTTTAGTCCAGTACATGGACTGCATGTTCGGTACATAGACTGCATGTTCGGAACATGGACTGCATGTTCGGTACATAGACTTTAGTCCAGTACATAGACTGCATGTCCGGTACATAGACTTTAGTCCAGTACATAGACTGCATGTTCGGTACATAGACTTTAGTCCAGTACATGGACTGCATGTTCGGTACATAGACTGCATGTTCGGTACATAGACTGCATGTTCGGTACATAGACTGCATGTTCGGTACATAGACTGCATGTTCGGTACATGGACTGCATGTTCGGTACAGAGACTTTAGTCCAGTACATTGACTGTATGTTGGGTACATAGACTGCATGTTGGGTACATAGACTGCATGTTCGGTACATAGACTGCATGTTCGGTACATAGACTGTATGTTCGGTACATGGACTGCATGTTCGGTACATAGACTTTAGTCCAGTACATAGACTGCATGTTCGGTAGATAGACTTTAGTCCCGTACATGGACTGCATGTTCGGTACATGGACTTTAGTCCAGTACATAGACTGCATGTTCGGTACATAGACTTTAGTCCAGTACATAGACTGCATGTTCGGTACATGGACTGCATGTTCGGTACATAGACTTTAGTCCAGTACATTGACTGCATGTTCGTTACATGGACTGCATGTTCGGTACATAGACTTTAGTCCAGTACATTGACTGCATGTTCGGTACATGGACTGCATGTTCGGTACATAGACTTTAGTCCAGTACATTGACTGTATGTTGGGTACATAGACTGCATGTCCCGTACATAGACTTTAGTCCAGTACATTGACTGCATGTTCGGTACATGGACTGCATGTTCGGTACATAGACTTTAGTCCAGTACATGGACTGCATGTCCCGTACATAGACTTTAGTCCAGTACATAGACTGCATGTTCGGTACATAGACTTTAGTCCAGTACATGGACTGCATGTCCCGTACATAGACTTTAGTCCAGTACATAGACTGCATGTTCGGTACATGGACTGCATGTCCCGTACATAGACTTTAGTCCAGTACATAGACTGCATGTTCGGTACATAGACTGTATGTTCGGTACATGGACTGCATGTTCGGTACATAGACTTTAGTCCAGTACATTGACTGTATGTTCGTTACATGGACTGCATGTTCGGTACATAGACTTTAGTCCAGTACATAGACTGCATGTTCGGTACATAGACTGCATGTTCGGTACATGGACTGTATGTTCGGTACATGGACTGTATGTTCGGTACATGGACTGCAGGTTCGGTACGTGGACTGCATGTTCGGTACATAGACTGCATGTTCGGTACATAGACTGCATGTTCGGTACATAGACTGCATGTTCGGTACATAGACTGCATGTTCGGTACATAAACTTTAGTCCAGTACATGAACTGCATGTCCCGTACATAGACTTTAGTCCAGTACATAGACTGCATGTTCGATCGGTACATGGACTGCATGTCCCGTACATAGACTTTAGTCCAGTACATAGACTGCATGTTCGGTACATAGACTGCATGTTCGGTACATGGACTGCATGTTCGGTACATAGACTGCATGTTCGGTACATAGACTGCATGTTCGGTACATAGACTGCATGTTCGGTACATAAACTGTATGTTCGGTACATAGACTGCATGTTCGGTACATAGACTTTAGTCCAGTACATAGACTATATGTTCGGTACATAGACTTTAGTCCCGTACATGGACTGCATGTTCGGTACATAGACTTTAGTCCAGTAGATAGACTGCATGTTCGGTACGTGGACTGCATGTTCGGTACATAGACTTTAGTCCAGTAGATAGACTGCATGTTCGGTACATGGACTGCATGTTCGGTACATAGACTTTAGTCCAGTACATAGACTGCATGTTCGGTACATAGACTTTAGTCCAGTACATGGACTGCATGTTCGGTACATGGACTGCATGTTCGGTACATAGACCGCATGTTCGGTACATAGACTTTAGTCCAGTAGATAGACTGCATGTTCGGTACATGGACTGCATGTTCGGTACATAGACTTTAGTCCAGTATATTGACTGCATGTTCGGTACATGGACTGCATGTTCGGTACATAGACTTTAGTCCAGTACATTGACTGCATGTTCGGTACATGGACTGCATGTTCGGTACATAGACTTTAGTCCAGTACATAGACTGCATGTTCGGTACATAGACTTTAGTCCAGTACATGGACTGCATGTTCGGTACATGGACTGCATGTTCGGTACATAGACTGCATGTTCGGTACATAGACTTTAGTCCAGTACATGGACTGCATGTTCGGTACATAGACTGCATGTTCGGAACATGGACTGCATGTTCGGTACATAGACTTTAGTCCAGTACATAGACTGCATGTCCGGTACATATACTTTAGTCCAGTACATAGACTGCATGTTCGGTACATAGACTTTAGTCCAGTACATGGACTGCATGTTCGGTACATAGACTGCATGTTCGGTACATAGACTGCATGTTCGGTACATAGACTGCATGTTCGGTACATGGACTGCATGTTCGGTACAGAGACTTTAGTCCAGTACATTGACTGTATGTTGGGTACATAGACTGCATGTTCGGTACATAGACTGCATGTTCGGTACATAGACTACATGTTCGGTACATAGACTGTATGTTCGGTACATGGACTGCATGTTCGGTACATAGACTTTAGTCCAGTACATTGACTGCATGTTCGGTACATGGACTGCATGTTCGGTACATAGACTTTAGTCCAGTACATTGATGGTATGTTCGGTACATAGACTGCATGTCCCGTACATAGACTTTAGTCCAGTACATTGACTGCATGTTCGGTACATGGACTGCATGTTCGGTACATAGACTTTAGTCCAGTACATGGACTGCATGTCCCGTACATAGACTTTAGTCCAGTACATGGACTGCATGTTCGGTACATAGACTGCATGTTCGGTACATATACTTTAGTCCAGTACATGGACTGCATGTCCCGTATATAGACTTTAGTCCAGTACATAGACTGCATGTTCGGTTCATGGACTGCATGTCCCGTACATAGACTTTAGTCCAGTACATAGACTGCATGTTCGGTACATAGACTTTAGTCCAGTACATGGACTGCATGTCCCGTACATAGACTTTAGTCCAGTACATAGACTGCATGTTCGGTACATGGACTGCATGTCCCGTACATAGACTTTAGTCCAGTACATAGACTGCATGTTCGGTACATAGACTGTATGTTCGGTACATGGACTGCATGTTCGGTACATAGACTTTAGTCCAGTACATTGACTGTATGTTCGTTACATGGACTGCATGTTCGGTACATAGACTTTAGTCCAGTACATAGACTGCATGTTCGGTGCATAGACTGCATGTTCGGTACATGGACTGTATGTTCGGTACATGGACTGTATGTTCGGTACATGGACTGCAGGTTCGGTACATGGACTGCAGGTTCGGTACGTGGACTGCATGTTCGGTACAAAGACTGCATGTTCGGTACATAGACTGCATGTTCGGTACATAGACTTTAGTCCAGTACATGGACTGCATGTCCCGTACATAGACTTTAGTCCAGTACATAGACTGCATGTTCGGTACATAGACTTTAGTCCCGTACATGGACTGCATGTTCGATCGGTACATGGACTGCATGTCCCGTACATAGACGTTAGTCCAGTACATAGACTGCATGTTCGGTACATAGACTGCATGTTCGGTACATGGACTGCATGTTCGGTACATAGACTTTAGTCCAGTACATAGACTGCATGTTCGGTACATACACTGCATGTTCGGTACATAGACTGCATGTTCGGTACATAGACTGCATGTTCGGTACATAGACTGTATGTTCGGTACATGGACTGCATGTTCGGTACATAGACTTTAGTCCAGTACATAGACTGCATGTTCGGTACATAGACTGCATGTTCGGTACATAGACTTTAGTCCAGTACATTGACTGCATGTTCGGTACATGGACTGCATGTTCGGTACATAGACTTTAGTCCAGTACATTGACTGCATGTTCGGTACATGGACTGCATGTTCGGTACATAGACTTTAGTCCAGTACATTGACTGTATGTTGGGTACATAGACTGCATGTCCCGTACATAGACTTTAGTCCAGTACATTGACTGCATGTTCGGTACATAGACTGCATGTTCGGTACATAGACTGCATGTTCGGTACATAGACTGCATGTTCGGTACATAGACTGTATGTTCGGTACATGGACTGCATGTTCCGTACATAGACTTTAGTCCAGTACATAGACTGCATGTTCGGTACATAGACTTTAGTCCAGTACATTGACTGCATGTTCGGTACATGGACTGCATGTTCGGTACATAGACTTTAGTCCAGTACATTGACTGCATGTTCGGTACATGGACTGCATATTCGGTACATAGACTTTAGTCCAGTACATTGACTGTATGTTGGGTACATAGACTGCATGTCCCGTACATAGACTTTAGTCCAGTACATTGACTGCATGTTCGGTACATGGAATGCATTTTCGGTACATAGACTTTAGTCCAGTACATGGACTGCATGTCCCGTACATAGACTTTAGTCCAGTACATAGACTGCATGTTCGGTACATAGACTTTCGTCCAGTACATGGACTGCATCTCCCGTATATAGACTTTAGTCCAGTACATAGACTGCATGTTCGGTACATGGACTGCATGTCCCGTACATAGACTTTAGTCCAGTACATAGACTGCATGTTCGGTACATGGACTGCATGTTCGTTACATAGACTTTAGTCCAGTACATAGACTGCATGTTCGGTACATAGACTTTAGTCCAGTACATAGACTGCATGTTCGGTACACAGACTGCATGTTCGGTACAAGGACTCATGTTCGGTACATAGACTGCATGTTCGGTACATAGACTGCATGTTCGGTACATGGACTGCATGTCCGGTACATGGACTGCATGTTCGGTACATACACTGCATGTTAGGTACATAGACTGCATGTTCGGTACATAGACTGTATGTTCGGTATATGGACTGCATGTTCGGTACATAGACTTTAGTCCAGTACATAGACTGCATGTTCGGTACATGGACTGCATGTTCGGTACATAGACTTTAGTCCAGTACATAGACTGCATGTTCGGTACATAGACTTTAGTCCAGTACATAGACTGCATGTTCGGTACATAGACTGCATGTTCGGTACAAGGACTCATGTTCGGTACATAGACTGCATGTTCGGTACATAGACTGCATGTTCGGTACATGGACTGCATGTCCGGTACATGGACTGCATGTTCGGTACATAGACTGCATGTTCGGTACATAGACTGCATGTTCGGTACATGGACTGCATGTTCAGTACATGAACTGCATGTTCGGTACATAGACTGCATGTTCGGTACATAGACTGCATGTTCGGTACATAGACTTTAGTCCAGTACATGGACTGCATGTTCGGTACATAGACTGCATGTTCGGTACATAGACTGCATGTTCGGTACATAGACTGCATGTTCGGTACATGGACTGCATGTTCGGTACAGAGACTTTAGTCCAGTACATTGACTGTATGTTGGGTACATAGACTGCATGTTCGGTACATAGACTGCATGTTCGGTACATAGACTACATGTTCGGTACATAGACTGTATGTTCGGTACATGGACTGCATGTTCGGTACATAGACTTTACTCCAGTACATTGACTGCATGTTCGGTACACGGACTGCATGTTCGGTACATAGACTTTAGTCCAGTACATTGATGGTATGTTCGGTACATAGACTGCATGTCCCGTACATAGACTTTAGTCCAGTACATTGACTGCATGTTCGGTACATGGACTGCATGTTCGGTACATAGACTTTAGTCCAGTACATGGACTGCATGTCCCGTACATAGACTTTAGTCCAGTACATGGACTGCATGTTCGGTACATAGACTGCATGTTCGGTACATATACTTTAGTCCAGTACATGGACTGCATGTCCCGTATATAGACTTTAGTCCAGTACATAGACTGCATGTTCGGTACATGGACTGCATGTCCCGTACATAGACTTTAGTCCAGTACATAGACTGCATGTTCGGTACATAGACTTTAGTCCAGTACATGGACTGCATGTCCCGTACATAGACTTTAGTCCAGTACATAGACTGCATGTTCGGTACATGGACTGCATGTCCCGTACATAGACTTTAGTCCAGTAAATAGACTGCATGTTCGGTACATAGACTGTATGTTCGGTACATGGACTGCATGTTCGGTACATAGACTTTAGTCCAGTACATTGACTGTATGTTCGTTACATGGACTGCATGTTCGGTACATAGACTTTAGTCCAGTACATAGACTGCATGTTCGGTACATAGACTGCATGTTCGGTACATGGACTGTATGTTCGGTACATGGACTGTATGTTCGGTACATGGACTGCAGGTTCGGTACATGGACTGCATGTTCGGTACATAGACTGCATGTTCGGTACATAGACTGCATGTTCGGTACATAGACTGCATGTTCGGTACATAGACTGCATGTTCGGTACATAAACTTTAGTCCAGTACATGGACTGCATGTCCCGTACATAGACTTTAGTCCAGTACATAGACTGCATGTTCGATCGGTACATGGACTGCATGTCCCGTACATAGACTTTAGTCCAGTACATAGACTGCATGTTCGGTACATGGACTGCATGTTCGGTACATGGACTGCATGTTCGGTACATAGACTGCATGTTCGGTACATAGACTGCATGTTCGGTACATAGACTGCATGTTCGGTACATAAACTGTATGTTCGGTACATGGACTGCATGTTCGGTACATAGACTTTAGTCCAGTACATAGACTGCATGTTCGGTACATAGACTTTAGTCCCGTACATGGACTGCATGTTCGGTACATAGACTTTAGTCCAGTACATAGACCGCATGTTCGGTACATAGACTTTAGTCCAGTAGATAGACTGCATGTTCGGTACATGGACTGCATGTTCGGTACATAGACTTTAGTCAGGTATATTGACTGCATGTTCGGTACATGGACTGCATGTTCGGTACATGGACTTTAGTCCAGTACATTGACTGCATGTTCGGTACATGGACTGCATGTTCGGTACATAGACTTTAGTCCAGTACATAGACTGCATGTTCGGTACATAGACTTTAGTCCAGTACATGGATTGCATGTTCGGTACATGGACTGCATGTTCGGTACATAGACTGCATGTTCGGTACATAGACTTTAGTCCAGTACATGGACTGCATGTTCGGTACATAGACTGCATGTTCGGAACATGGACTGCATGTTCGGTACATAGACTTTAGTCCAGTACATAGACTGCATGTCCGGTACATATACTTTAGTCCAGTACATAGACTGCATGTTCGGTACATAGACTTTAGTCCAGTACATGGACTGCATGTTCGGTACATAGACTGCATGTTCGGTACATAGACTGCATGTTCGGTACATAGACTGCATGTTCGGTACATAGACTTTAGTCCAGTACATGGACTGCATGTTCGGTACATAGACTGCATGTTCGGTACATAGACTGCATGTTCGGTACATAGACTGCATGTTCGGTACATGGACTGCATGTTCGGTACAGAGACTTTAGTCCAGTACATTGACTGTATGTTGGGTACATAGACTGCATGTTCGGTACATAGACTGCATGTTCGGTACATAGACTACATGTTCGGTACATAGACTGTATGTTCGGTACATGGACTGCATGTTCGGTACATAGACTTTAGTCCAGTACATTGACTGCATGTTCGGTACACGGACTGCATGTTCGGTACATAGACTTTAGTCCAGTACATTGATGGTATGTTCGGTACATAGACTGCATGTCCCGTACATAGACTTTAGTCCAGTACATTGACTGCATGTTCGGTACATGGACTGCATGTTCGGTACATAGACTTTAGTCCAGTACATGGACTGCATGTCCCGTACATAGACTTTAGTCCAGTACATGGACTGCATGTTCGGTACATAGACTGCATGTTCGGTACATATACTTTAGTCCAGTACATGGACTGCATGTCCCGTATATAGACTTTAGTCCAGTACATAGACTGCATGTTCGGTACATGGACTGCATGTCCCGTACATAGACTTTAGTCCAGTACATAGACTGCATGTTCGGTACATAGACTTTAGTCCAGTACATGGACTGCATGTCCCGTACATAGACTTTAGTCCAGTACATAGACTGCATGTTCGGTACATGGACTGCATGTCCCGTACATAGACTTTAGTCCAGTAAATAGACTGCATGTTCGGTACATAGACTGTATGTTCGGTACATGGACTGCATGTTCGGTACATAGACTTTAGTCCAGTACATTGACTGTATGTTCGTTACATGGACTGCATGTTCGGTACATAGACTTTAGTCCAGTACATAGACTGCATGTTCGGTACATAGACTGCATGTTCGGTACATGGATCGATGTTCGGTACATGGACTGTATGTTCGGTACATGGACTGCAGGTTCGGTACATGGACTGCATGTTCGGTACATAGACTGCATGTTCGGTACATAGACTGCATGTTCGGTACATAGACTGCATGTTCGGTACATAGACTGCATGTTCGGTACAAAAACTTTAGTCCAGTACATGGACTGCATGTCCCGTACATAGACTTTAGTCCAGTACATAGACTGCATGTTCGATCGGTACATGGACTGCATGTCCCGTACATAGACTTTAGTCCAGTACATAGACTGCATGTTCGGTACATGGACTGCATGTTCGGTACATGGACTGCATGTTCGGTACATAGACTGCATGTTCGGTACATAGACTGCATGTTCGGTACATAGACTGCATGTTCGGTACATAAACTGTATGTTCGGTACATGGACTGCATGTTCGGTACATAGACTTTAGTCCAGTACATAGACTGCATGTTCGGTACATAGACTTTAGTCCCGTACATGGACTGCATGTTCGGTACATAGACTTTAGTCCAGTACATAGACCGCATGTTCGGTACATAGACTTTAGTCCAGTAGATAGACTGCATGTTCGGTACATGGACTGCATGTTCGGTACATAGACTTTAGTCCAGTATATTGACTGCATGTTCGGTACATGGACTGCATGTTCGGTACATGGACTTTAGTCCAGTACATTGACTGCATGTTCGGTACATGGACTGCATGTTCGGTACATAGACTTTAGTCCAGTACATAGACTGCATGTTCGGTACATAGACTTTAGTCCAGTACATGGATTGCATGTTCGGTACATGGACTGCATGTTCGGTACATAGACTGCATGTTCGGTACATAGACTTTAGTCCAGTACATGGACTGCATGTTCGGTACATAGACTGCATGTTCGGAACATGGACTGCATGTTCGGTACATAGACTTTAGTCCAGTACATAGACTGCATGTCCGGTACATATACTTTAGTCCAGTACATAGACTGCATGTTCGGTACATAGACTTTAGTCCAGTACATGGACTGCATGTTCGGTACATAGACTGCATGTTCGGTACATAGACTGCATGTTCGGTACATAGACTGCATGTTCGGTACATGGACTGCATGTTCGGTACAGAGACTTTAGTCCAGTACATTGACTGTATGTTGGGTACATAGACTGCATGTTCGGTACATAGACTGCATGTTCGGTACATAGACTACATGTTCGGTACATAGACTGTATGTTCGGTACATGGACTGCATGTTCGGTACATAGACTTTAGTCCAGTACATAGACTGCATGTTCGTAACATAGACTTTAGTCCCGTACATGGACTGCATGTTCGGTACATAGACTTTAGTCCAGTACATAGACTGCATGTTCGGTAGATAGACTTTAGTCCCGTACATGGACTGCATGTTCGGTACATAGACTTTATTCCAGTACATAGACTGCATGTTCGGTACATAGACTTTAGTCCAGTACATAGACTGCATGTTCGGTACATGGACTGCATGTTCGGTACATAGACTTTAGTCCAGTACATTGACTGCATGTTCGTTACATGGACTGCATGTTCGGTACATAGACTTTAGTCCAGTACATTGACTGCATGTTCGGTACATGGACTGCATGTTCGGTACATAGACTTTAGTCCAGTACATGGACTGCATGTCCCGTACATAGACTTTAGTCCAGTACATAGACTGCATGTTCGGTACATAGACTTTAGTCCAGTACATGGACTGCATGTCCCGTATATAGACTTTAGTCCAGTACATAGACTGCATGTTCGGTACATGGACTGCATGTCCCGTACATAGACTTTAGTCCAGTACATAGACTGCATGTTCGGTACATAGACTGTATGTTCGGTACATGGACTTCATGTTCGGTACATAGACTTTAGTCCAGTACATTGACTGTATGTTCGTTAAATGGACTGCATGTTCGGTACATAGACTTTAGTCCAGTACATTGACTGCATGTTCGTTACATGGACTGCATGTTCGGTACATAGACTTTAGTCCAGTACATTGACTGCATGTTCGGTACATGGACTGCATGTTCGGTACATAGACTTTAGTCCAGTACATTGACTGTATGTTGGGTACATAGACTGCATGTCCCGTACATAGACTTTAGTCCAGTACATTGACTGCATGTTCGGTACATGGACTGCATGTTCGGTACATAGACTTTAGTCCAGTACATGGACTGCATGTCCCGTACATAGACTTTAGTCCAGTACATAGACTGCATGTTCGGTACATAGACTTTAGTCCAGTACATGGACTGCATGTCCCGTATATAGACTTTAGTCCAGTACATAGACTGCATGTTCGGTACATGGACTGCATGTCCCGTACATAGACTTTAGTCCAGTACATAGACTGCATGTTCGGTACATAGACTGTATGTTCGGTACATGGACTGCATGTTCGGTACATAGACTTTAGTCCAATACATTGACTGTATGTTCGTTACATGGACTGCATGTTCGGTACATAGACTTTAGTCCAGTACATAGACTGCATGTTCGGTACATGGACTGCATGTTCGGTACATGGACTGCATGTCCCGTAGATAGACTTTAGTCCGGTACATGGACTGCATGTTCGGTACATGGACTGCATGTTCGGTACATTGACTGTATGTTCGGTACATAGACTGTATGTTTGGTACATGGACTGCATGTTAGGTACATAGACTAAATGTTCGGTACATAGACTGCATGTTCGGTACATAGACTGTATGTTCGGTACATAGAATGTATGTTCGGTACATAGACTGCATGTTCGGTACATAGACTGTATGTTCGGTACATGGACTGCATGTTAGGTACATAGACTGTATGTTCGGTACATGGACTGCATGTTCGGTACAGAGACTTTAGTCCAGTACATTGACTGTATGTTGGGTACATAGACTGCATGTTCGGTACATAGACTGCATGTTCGGTACATAGACTACATGTTCGGTACATAGACTGTATGTTCGGTACATGGACTGCATGTTCGGTACATAGACTTTAGTCCAGTACATAGACTGCATGTTCGTAACATAGACTTTAGTCCCGTACATGGACTGCATGTTCGGTACATAGACTTTAGTCCAGTACATAGACTGCATGTTCGGTAGATAGACTTTAGTTCCGTACATGGACTGCATGTTCGGTACATAGACTTTAGTCCAGTACATAGACTGCATGTTCGGTACATAGACTTTAGTCCAGTACATAGACTGCATGTTCGGTACATGGACTGCATGTTCGGTACATAGACTTTAGTCCAGTACATTGACTGCATGTTCGTTACATGGACTGCATGTTCGGTACATAGACTTTAGTCCAGTACATTGACTGCATGTTCGGTACATGGACTGCATGTGCGGTACATAGACTTTAGTCCAGTACATGGACTGCATGTCCCGTACATAGACTTTAGTCCAGTACATAGACTGCATGTTCGGTACATAGACTTTAGTCCAGTACATAGACTGCATGTTCGGTACATGGACTGCATGTTCGGTACATGGACTGCATGTCCCGTAGATAGACTTTAGTCCGGTACATGGACTGCATGTTCGGTACATGGACTGCATGTTCGGTACATTGACTGTATGTTCGGTACATAGACTGTATGTTCGGTACATGGACTGCATGTTAGGTACATAGACTGTATGTTCGGTACATAGACTGCATGTTCGGTACATAGACTGTATGTTCGGTACATAGAATGTATGTTCGGTACATAGACTGCATGTTCGGTACATAGACTGTATGTTCGGTACATGGACTGCATGTTAGGTACATAGACTGTATGTTCGGTACATGGACTGCATGTTCGGTACAGAGACTTTAGTCCAGTACATTGACTGTATGTTGGGTACATAGACTGCATGTTCGGTACATAGACTGCATGTTCGGTACATAGACTACATGTTCGGTACATAGACTGTATGTTCGGTACATGGACTGCATGTTCGGTACATAGACTTTAGTCCAGTACATAGACTGCATGTTCGTAACATAGACTTTAGTCCCGTACATGGACTGCATGTTCGGTACATAGACTTTAGTGTAGTACATAGACTGCATGTTCGGTAGATAGACTTTAGTCCCGTACATGGACTGCATGTTCGGTACATAGACTTTAGTCCAGTACATAGACTGCATGTTCGGTACATAGACTTTAGTCCAGTACATAGACTGCATGTTCGGTACATGGACTGCATGTTCGGTACATAGACTTTAGTCCAGTACATTGACTGCATGTTCGTTACATGGACTGCATGTTCGGTACATAGACTTTAGTCCAGTACATTGACTGCATGTTCGGTACATGGACTGCATGTTCGGTACATAGACTTTAGTCCAGTACATGGACTGCATGTCCCGTACATAGACTTTAGTCCAGTACATAGACTGCATGTTCGGTACATAGACTTTAGTCCAGTACATGGACTGCATGTCCCGTATATAGACTTTAGTCCAGTACATAGACTGCATGTTCGGTACATGGACTGCATGTCCCGTACATAGAATTTAGTCCAGTACATAGACTGCATGTTCGGTACATAGACTGTATGTTCGGTACATGGACTTCATGTTCGGTACATAGACTTTAGTCCAGTACATTGACTGTATGTTCGTTAAATGGACTGCATGTTCGGTACATAGACTTTAGTCCAGTACATTGACTGCATGTTCGTTACATGGACTGCATGTTCGGTACATAGACTTTAGTCCAGTACATTGACTGCATGTTCGGTACATGGACTGCATGTTCGGTACATAGACTTTAGTCCAGTACATTGACTGTATGTTGGGTACATAGACTGCATGTCCCGTACATAGACTTTAGTCCAGTACATTGACTGCATGTTCGGTACATGGACTGCATGTTCGGTACATAGACTTTAGTCCAGTACATGGACTGCATGTCCCGTACATAGACTTTAGTCCAGTACATAGACTGCATGTTCGGTACATAGACTTTAGTCCAGTACATGGACTGCATGTCCCGTATATAGACTTTAGTCCAGTACATAGACTGCATGTTCGGTACATGGACTGCATGTCCCGTACATAGACTTTAGTCCAGTACATAGACTGCATGTTCGGTACATAGACTGTATGTTCGGTACATGGACTGCATGTTCGGTACATAGACTTTAGTCCAATACATTGACTGTATGTTCGTTACATGGACTGCATGTTCGGTACATAGACTTTAGTCCAGTACATAGACTGCATGTTCGGTACATGGACTGCATGTTCGGTACATGGACTGCATGTCCCGTAGATAGACTTTAGTCCGGTACATGGACTGCATGTTCGGTACATGGACTGCATGTTCGGTACATTGACTGTATGTTCGGTACATAGACTGTATGTTCGGTACATGGACTGCATGTTAGGTACATAGACTGTATGTTCGGTACATAGACTGCATGTTCGGTACATAGACTGTATGTTCGGTACATAGAATGTATGTTCGGTACATAGACTGCATGTTCGGTACATAGACTGTATGTTCGGTACATGGACTGCATGTTAGGTACATAGACTGTATGTTCGGTACATAGACTGCATGTTAGGTACATAGACTGTATGTTAGGTACATAGACTGTATGTTAGGTACATAGACTGCATGTTCGGTACATGGACTGCATGTTCGGTACATAGACTGTATGTTCGGTACATAGACTGCATGTTAGGTACATAGACTGTATGTTAGGTACATAGACTGTATGTTAGGTACATAGACTGCATGTTCGGTACATGGACTGCATGTCCGGTACATGGACTGCATGTTCGGTACATAGACTGCATGTTCGGTACATAGACTGTATGTTCTTTACATAGACTGTATGTTCGGTACATAGACTGCATGTTAGGTACATAGACTTTATGTTAGGTACATAGACTGCATGTTCGGTACATAGACTGCATGTTCGGTACATGGACTGCATGTTAGGTACATAGACTGCATGTTCGGTACATGGACTGCATGTTAGGTACATGGACTGCATGTCCGGTACATGGACTGCATGTTCGGTACATAGACTTTAGTCCAGTACATAGACTGCATGTTCGGTACATAGACTTTAGTCCAGTACATGGACTGCATGTCCCGTATATAGACTTTAGTCCAGTACATAGACTGTATGTTCGGTACATGGATTGCATGTTCGGTACATAGACTTTAGTCCAGTACATAGACTGTATGTTCGGTACATAGACTTTAGTCCAGTACATAGACTGCATGTTCGGTACATGGACTGCATGTTCGGTACATAGACTTTAGTCCAGTACATGGACTGCATGTTCGGTACATAGACTGTATGTTCGGTACATGGACTGCATGTTCGGTACATAGACTTTAGTCCAGTACATAGACTGTATGTTCGGTACATGGACTGCATGTTTGGTACATAGACTGCATGTTCGGTACATAGACTGTATGTTCGGTACATAGACTGCATTTTCGGTACATGGACTGCATGTTCGGTACATAGACTTTAGTCCAGTACATAGACTGCATGTCCAGTATATATACTGAATCTCCGGTACATAGATTGTACGACCATTATTATTGATTATTTTTTTATGTTAGAATGCGCATTAGGTAAATGCATTATTATTGCAAATTCAAGATTTATTGCAGATGCTGCAGCTGTTGAAATGTGAACTTGAACTTGAAGTCTTCATATCAACCTTACCTATCACTGGAATCCACTTCTCTCCACGTCTCAATTTCATCACCAGGTCTTGAGGCGTCCTGTCCAGGGGCGGACTCACTGACAACTGAGATTCCTTTGCTGTAAGATTATGAAGTGATTATATTTAAGAAGAAGGTTTTCAATTTATGATGAAACAACACAATTACTTTTATAATTTATCTAAATAAAACCCACACGATACTAGGTTCCTAGCACCTGCTACAGGGCACGATGGAATATTAGGAAATATTTTGGTCACCGAAGGATTAAAATAGTTATTGACATTAATGATATAATACACCCATCAGCAAATTATGATATTTTGGACCGATTTGATGTATTTAAAAAAATCTCAAATTTAACACACATTTGAAAAATCAACTTTATAACTCTATTATAATGCTCCTTGTCTGCCTCCGGTCATGCATGGCTGACGCGCGTATTAACAAATGATCAGCTGATAAGCAACTATGCATTTACTTGTATGTCGTCATTTCATTTACACTATTGTGCTTTTATTATACTTTATTTTCCTCGTGTATATGCTCTATTAAATGTTGTATCTGACATACTGATTCATCCTTTCATTTCTTTAACATTAAAGTCCGATATATTAAAAGGACATTCAACTGCGTATTGAATATGATTTAAAATCCCATCGCATTAGAATTCGATTACGTTTGTAAATACATAGAGGGGAGAGGATCTGTTCCCGATCTGTCAACGTTGTATATTAACGTGAATGCAATATTGCGGATAAAGACAAATATGTAAGTGGTTATGGCGTGATTAAATAATGTCCTGTCTGTGAATAGAATATAGAATCTATTACTGTTTTGTTCATATTCAACAATATCGAATATCTCATTTGTTATTTGGCTTTTAATAGTTATGAAATTCCAATATTGATACACAATTATTTCGTTTGTATGCTTGACAATTGGTGAGATATATTCCAAGCATTTGTCAACAATTGAAGTATGCCAGACAGAAGTCATCACAAAACATTATATTTGAAATAGTTATAGTTGTTATTTATTATAGGTTGTATTACATTTAATGATATACATGTATTACATTTCCAAAAGTTTGTATATGAATGTATACTGAAGCCGCTATTGGGTGTAATGTCCTCAAAGTATATCTATTGAAATATATATATATATATATATATGCTGGTATGATTGCAGCATGGGTTATCCAATATATGTTGAGTTGAGATCGTAACAATCGAGTCTGAGGCGGCAGTGAGCAATTTGGTAAAATTCTTTGAAGTTTCAAGAAGGATCATGTTGTAACTGTATACATGTACACAAAAACCTCTGTCATATTCCTCAGTAAGTAATAAGCTGGACCACTTTTCAGTGATAAAAGGGAAACTATGTTTTTCTATAAAAGAGGATTGGATTTGAAATCGGTCTTATTTTGAAATCCATATTATAAATTCATCATGACACATATTTTCCTGTATTCTGGAGCGGTATTCATAGAAGCTTTTAAAGCCTGTTTACCAATACTTTTTTTTTAATGATATATGTTTCAACCATAAGATGGACCTGTTTTTATCCTTTATCCTCTTCTCTTCTGCTCCATAAATCCTCTACCCCAACGACTTCCTCCATCAGCTGTAGAAGTTGGGGCAAATTACACTAAAATCACACACTGGGCTGTTCCATTATAAATGGGTAATTGCATAATTCTGTCTTGACTTTTTGTAGGAGTTTTGGCATGTAGAGGTTTAGGCATGTATAAGTTTTGGGAGGTAATCTCTGTTACTACGGTATGTGAATTTTCTATCATTGTATATGTTTTATTTTTAGGAAGTGTAAAATTGGGTTACGTATAGCGTGTTTTCATTCCACATAATGCCAAGAATCCAATATGGCGGATACTGCTGATAGATCGGTGGTAGAACTTTCCCTTTAATGAGTTGTGCTGTGACTTGCATAACGTCCTTGGAACAGAGTGCGTCACCCTTCAGTGGTCATGGAAGTTCGCGGCTTGATGTAATTACAGGGAGCGGCGATCATAAACTAATTATCTTGTACCGACCTTCACTTAATTGTTTGTGTATTTCAACAAACTTCAATGATCATGTACAGTAACATATTGTGTATTGTAAAGACTATCGTATTCATATCCACACGCACTCATAAACTAATTATCTTAGTTTGTTTCTGTATGAATCAACACAGAAATCACATACATTCGCTATCAGAATAACGTATTTATACCTCCACATTAAAGATTGTAATGTATAATATAATTAAGAGCGATGCCATTGAAATCCGTCGATTTCAACATAAAACATAGGAATATTTATACAATACATAGAATATCTGTTAATTCTTGACAAATACCATGTTTATCTCATCTTATAAGGTAGAAGAGTAATATATTCTCTCTCGTGGCTGCGAAAAGATATCGGCTGTATATTTATATGTTTATTCAATTGTATTGTACTGTACACCACGAGGGCATGAATATTTGTTCTCAGTGATCGACCACATTTGCTATTAGTTTAATTGATGTAAAACAATAGCAAGTTAACCGTAAAAACATTGATTAAACATAATATTTATCATAAAATATATCTTACCTTCAGTAATCCAGCATAAACCATATTAGTTTTCTGCATATTTAAATATAATCTGCACTGTGAGATGCAGGAATGAATATTCAAGTAATAAAATACAGGTACTGTATAATGTATGAATGGACGCAATACTTATTTATCATAGTCTATAAAATCATGACACAATATTGAAATGGGGGAAATATGGGACAAAGATGTTGATGTCTCGGTATTGTAAGATAATTGTATTGTATGGTATGACGGTTCTAGGACAAAAGCCACCCGGACAAAAGCCACCTAGGACAAAAGCTACCTGGACAAATACCACCTAGGACAAAACCCACCCAAATGTTATTTAATTATAAAAAAAACAGCAACGAAACAGTACCGGGTAATTTAACTTAGTGATGTATTTGCTCACTTGTTATTCTCTTGTTACACAAGTCAGGTTACACTCGTTCAAAACACTTATCAAAATAATATATTAACTTGGTGATGTATTTGCTATTTACAAAAGTCAGGTTCCATCATATTAAACAGTAACATATCACCACTAAAAGCATTATTTGGCGCATATTTACGTAAACTAAGAAAAAATGCAAACTTGTCAGAACACTCCAACATTAGAAGAGTTTGTTGTTTTCATCTGTTTTTTTTTCTCTCATCAAAGTCATGTATTTCAACAAAGTTCCTTTTTCGTCAAAGTTACTTTTTCATCAAAGTTAGTTTTTCATCAATATCATGTTTTTCATCAAACTGTTTTATTTTAACAAAGTCAGTTATTTTCAGAAAGTAAGTTTCTCATCAAGGTTAGTTTCGAACATACTTTTTTAATTCATCAAAGTCAGTTTTTTCATCAAAGTCAGTTATTTTCATCAAATTTACTTTTGCATCAAAATAATTTTTTTCATCAAAGTCATTTTTTCATCAAAGTTAGTTTTGTTCATCAAAGTTAGTTATTGTCATCAAGTTAGTTTTTTCATCAAAGTCAGTTATTGTCATCAAGTTAGTTTTTTCATCAAGGTCAGTTATTTTTATCAAATTTCTCTCACCAAAGTATTTTTTTTCTTCAAAAAATTATAAAATAACTGGGTGGTTTATGTCCTAGGTGGCATTTGTCCTAGGTGGCAATTGTCCCGGGTGGCTTTTGTCCTGGTGGCATTTGTCCGGGTGGGTTATGTCCGGGTGGCTTTTGTCCTGCTCCCTGGTAATACACATGTCATTTTTGCAAAACATTTATTAGAATGTGAATACGAAATACAAACATGTAGCGGACAATGTTTATGTAACTGCATGAGCATTAAGGACACTTCCAATAACCATACACAATATTTGAAACACAATAGATGTTGTTAATCGTTAAATGTAATAAACAAAGTTATGACATCTGTCTATCTTGTAGCAAAATATTTACCTAGTTCAGTGTTATAGTAACACTTATATTGGGCAATATTTTCTCAAACAACATTTGTAATGAATCAATGTGAAGACAGTTCAGTATAATTGTAGTGCCTAATCACCATCTATAGTCATCCTATGATGAGCCAGGTCGCAATCTTAAATAGTAGAATATGTAAGCCAGGTAATATCTTGGATATGTGTGCATTGCAAGGGGGCAAATTAATTGAATTAATCAAACCAAATAAACATAAGCACGTCTGTGTTTTGTCGCCAATGCTGTAACTTCAATCTGAATACTTTGACACGTGTGTAGATGATTCAGAGATACATTAAAGTGGTCACTGGGATGTTGAGGAGAAACGGTTCACCGTCTTCATTCTGAGATTCTAGAAAAAAAGTGGTATATTTATTTTTTATTTCCTTTGAATGCGAACCGTGGAATGTCTATTTACAAAATGACTACATATTTATAAACTCAAGATAGTTCCAAGGGGAATGGCAATTAGGTGCAAATGCTACCTGTTTAATTAATTGATTACGTTGTTTTGAATAATTCAAAATAGGTGACAGGATGTCAAAATACATGATTTAATCTTGACTTCAATATTTAAATTATTGAAAAAGGTTTGGACTAGCATCTCTGACAGAAGGTTTAGTAGTTAATGTTATAGAACAATTGAACTTAACACTTCTCATTGTTCGGCACATTAATCGGACTAATCCATTCCTACTTGAGGTAATGACCATGTGCAGTGGACCCTGAACTATGTTGTTGTAGTCTGTAGAAGTTTTGGCATGTAGAAGTTTTGGGAGGTTACCGTAACAGATAACGCATAATAAAACTAATAAATACTATGCTGTTAGACCGTAACGAATTTTTTCCCAATCGCAGCGCCGATGAATGGCTTCAGTTCTCATCGTTTTTATTTTTCAACAACTGTGCGCTTGTTTTTATCAATTTGTGAAATAAAAAGTCACCAAAATATTACTTTCATTAGTATATTTCAATTGACTGTGCTTTAATCGTTTATTAATAACATATATGTGTAAACAGGAATATCCTCTCGAATTTAATTTTCACAAAAATACCCTCCTTTTAAAGACCAATTGTGTTTCTTTTTCATTTGTCACAATCTTTCCAAGGATATGTTTATACTGAACGAAATGCGGTGTTTGTTCACTATTCCAGTATGCATACATACACATGAGGATTGATCACTAGTTAATAACTGTCAAGGCTATGAAACTATTTGCTGATATTTTCGGTCTCTAGTGGAATGCACTACCTTCAACCTAGTTGTTATTTCCATGTTTTTATTTCAAATATTTGAAATAATCACGCTTTGATGTACAATCAAATTTGACCTTCTCTATATAAGGTTATATTCTACTATCCAATAAGCACAGTTATTTTACAGCAATGGGTCCCTTCGGTACACATGTATAGTGCCTACTGTCACTGGCTCATTTCCATGTGAATTAATCTTATGTATTCTATGTCAGTTGTTTTAGTCACAATTACATAAAATAACATTCATAATTTCTTTAATGAAATAAATAGTATGCGTAACATATTCAATTCTTAATAAACACAGAGAGAGAAAGAGACAGAGAGAGAGAGAGAGAGAGAGAGAGAGAGAGAGAGAGAGAGAGAGAGAGAGGGGGGGGGGGGAAAGAGAGAGAAAGAGAGATAGATAGATAGATAGATAGATAGATAGTGAATTACATACTGAGGCACACATACTCATTTACATTACAATATATATGTATCATCCCAACTGCGGATCCGTCCCATTTTAAGATTGGACGCGTCCCAAGTTGGGATGTCCCATCTTAAGATGGGACGGGGTGTATTGAAAATGGCAAATACTATTTGAATTTGAATATGACGTTCGAGTGAGTGAGTGAGATGGGGTTTAACGCCGCTTTCAAAAGTATTTCACTTATATCGCGGCTGCTAATATTATGGCAGGGAGAAAGCCCGCAACGCCATGTGGCTATGCACTGCGGTGAAACCTGCGAACAGCGGCTGGAACTAGCGAACAATGGGTGGTACTACGCTGAAATCCAGTGTAGCATTGCACCCAAACCTTACTGCGGGTGGAACAGTCCTCTACTGCAGACAAAGATGCCGTTCCCCTGGCGGGATTCGAACCCCGGACCTCTTGATCCGAAGCCGAACGCGCTAAACCGCTCCTATGACGTTCGATAATAATGCATTTTCATAGATCATTTTCTAATCGTCACATCTTTGCTGATTGGTCAGACACATGATTATATCTATTTCATATTTTATGATGCTAATACACCCTGTACCCAAACCGTTTTCTCATTGTACCAATTGTCTGCAAAGGTAAGGATAATAAATGAATCTAAATCTGAAATGTCTCGTTTGTTTGAACAACCAATCGTTCAGTGTATATGAAATAATACCTACCAGACTATTTATTAATACTTACAAAGCAAATACTTACAAATATAACCTATATCCAGGCATTTTAGTACGAGTTCCGTTTTGATTACGAATCCCGATTGAGTTCACTTTGGATACCGAAATGACGGGGATCGCTCGTCTGCACCTAGTTTGCGTCACGTGACCTCGTTACTCGCCTGTACACATTGCGTAACGGTCTCTACCGCAGTCTCAAGATCGCTTGGACCAGATCATCTTTAAGATGGGACGATATCCCAAGTTGGGATGATACATATACATATACGAGTACATCTGTCCAGACAAATTCGCGAGATTCAAGAAGATAAACAAGGGATAATAATGTTGAATATGGTCGACAAACTAACGCATTTAGTACTCATTTACCCCCGTATATACCGAACGGCAAGCGCACAGGCAAACCTATAGACTGGCATACGTTCACACAGGATCCATATATACTTACACACAATTGAGTAAATGGTAAACAAAACACATTACACAAACAAACATACTTACGTACACACATTAAAAAAAGAGACTCAAACATTGTGAAATGAAGGTTACGGTTGAATGGAGTTTATTAATACTTTGGGTGTTCATTAGATAGCAGGTTTGTTGCAGTGGGGTAAAGTTCGGGAAGGAGGGCTCACTAGAATTAACGTCTGGCCAATTAAATATGCAAAAACTTAACAATCAGTTAAGACGTGGATTCCATCTTCAATTATTGAGCATCACACATTGTACATAATATTTTACATGTTATAATTAGAGTGATGATATAAAAACCAAGGAGTTGCATTGTTTAAATTACGCAGTATCTGGAAATTAGAGATGGTACACTGCAGAACGTTGAATCCCCTGCTAATCACCCATGTACAGGCGCATAAGTATATATATGTACCGGGTTACCGGGTTACATGTTTTCATTCAGGTCTCTCCATTATTCTACAGGTGAGTAATTATGGCAAGACAGTTGATTTAACATCAGGGCCCCGTTCCATAACAGCAAGTACTTATAATCGCTCATTGATCGCTTAATGTACCGCTCAAGTAGCGCTCATTCTCTCCTGAACGACACGTGCAAAACCTCAAAGTTACCTCGCTTTGCTACGTAGCGCTACATTGAGCAATCGCGTTCAAGAGAGGTTTAAAAGTAATCGCTAATTGAGCGATTACTTCGAAACCTCTCTTGAACACGGCCCTGTCATGTGATGATAATCCGCACGGGTGTGTATGTTATGTAATCGATTGATGTATATTCATTGACAAACACAGAACGTCATCTTCAAATACACATCCCATTCCTTGAGCAGCTTGCATTTAATCTACTTAATTGTATATTTCCGGATTTTTAAAACTTGGCCGGCATAATAAACCGAAAACTACCTTATAACAGTGTATACACTAACATTGTAAAGTTTCCAATGTTGAGAACGAGACGGATTTTCAACAGGTTGTTTATATTCTTATTTGAAAATCTCACTTTTGAATCTCGTCTATGCTTAGATTTAAATTTGTGATTGTTTATTTTGTATTTTACGCCATGTCGCCGACTAGAGGCAATACACAGTGCGTGAGTTTGTAGCTTTATATAATTTGTAAATGTTGTTGAAGCCGTGCCGAATTGTGATTGAGTAGACATGTTGCATTGATATTTGGAATGAGTCAAGTTAGAGATAGGAGGAGGGAATGGGCTTAGGTTTAAGCTTTGTATGTTTTTGGAGTTTTATATTCACAACAGATTTTTGGTTTTCTACCCCTAACAGTTATTTGCCTATTGTGTAGGAAATCCTGGATGTAGTTAATTATGTTGCCTGAAAGGCCTTTTTTAGTTAATTTTTGGATGAGGCCGTTATGCCACACACTATCGAAAGCTTTGGAAAAATCCAGGAAGATTGCGAGTTTATAGTGCTTTTTGTTTTGGCCTACTTTAATATCTTGCTCCAGGCGAGCAATATTGTTTAAGGTAGAACGACCCGGAGTGAAGCCACTCTGGTCGTTATTTAAGGGATTGGTGTTTAGGTGAGATTGGAGGCGATGTTTTACCATCGATTCCATTACTTTACAGAGGTTTGAGGTTAGGGAGATTGGCCGTATTAGGGAGAATTGGGGTCCCCGGAGGGTTTATTTGGTTTAGGAATTGGGATTACTAAAGCTTCCTTCCAGTTGCTTGGAAGCTTGCCCTGTTGCCAAATGGTGTTATAGAGATTTAGGAGAATATTAAGGGTGGAGGTGGGTAGCTTCTTAATTATTTGGTAGGAAGTTAGGTGTAGCCCTGGGGCTGTTCCCTTTTCCCTATTATTTAATACAAAGTGAAGCGCCTCCATAGTGAATGCTTTGTTGATTGGTTTGTTGTCTGTTGGTTGTTTTGCGGTACTTGCGGTGTTATTTTTGTGTTGTAAGAACTCCGGAGAGTTATTGCTATTGCTGCTTGCTGTAGCAAAGTGTGATGCAATGGCGTTATCTTTAGGTTTTTGGAGATTATTTATAGGTGGGATTTTGCCCCAGCATTTGCCGGCACGTATGACTAGGAGTTTATTCAAAATTTCTTTTGAATTGGCCCTGCCATTCAACTCCTCGCAAAAGATTTTTCAGTGTTGTGTTTTAGTTTGTTTTATGAGTGAGGTTACTTTATTTTTTAATTGCCTAGCATAAGGTAATTTTGAAGTGTTGCGCTTTGCCTTCTTAAAGGCTGTTATCGCGCAACTCTAATTTCCTCAGTCCACCAGGGAACTGTAGGTTTAGAGATTTTTGGGGCGGAGAAGGGGATGGATTGTTTGGCAGCATTCATGATAGCATTAGTGAAGTTATTGGCAAAGGTTTCGGGGTCTTTATTTTCAAGGTCTGCTGGGTTTAGTTGGTTGCAAAGTGCATTGAATTTATCCCAGTCAGCCTTGTTGTAATGCAATTTAGGGTTTTGGGGGCAATTTTCAACATTTGAATTATTTGGTGGTAAGAAATTATTCAGGGTAATAAGTATGGAAAAGTGGTCATTTCCCCACGGATCATCATATACCTGCCGCTCGGTATTACTAGCGATGTCCGGGGTAGTGATAGTTAAATCGATAGCGGAAATAGTGTCCCTGTAGTTATCATACCTAGTTGGAATGTTAAAGTTGTGGATTACATAGTCGTTATTTATGACCCAATCGGCAATTAGTTTGCCGTTGGTATCGACCTTATCATTTACTCCCCAATTTGGTTGGTGGCTATTGAAATCGCCCAAGTACATGGAACGATCAGGGGCTGAATTTTGTAGGACCTGAAGGTCCTCTCTTTGGAAAGGTAAACCTGGTTTATTGTATAAGTTAAATATATTTATCATATAATGGCGGGTGTTATCGATGCAATAAAGCAATCTGATAAACTTGGTATCCAAATCTGATAAATTTGCAAAACAGGCCAAAGGTCAATTACACGAACTACTTTCGGAAAAATTCCACTCTTTCATGCGAATCCTAAAACTGTTTACGAATCATTGGAAAGCGTAACCGGGAGTTTATCCGTGTATTTCCGCTTGAAAGAATGGACATTCGGAAAAAAAAACTTCATCTGATATGAAACTGTGCATTTTTAGTTATAACAAAGTAAAGATAATTGTAGATTTAATCTAAAAATCATTCAAAACTTCAGTGCGCTATTGACCAACAGAATCAGCAAGTAGCTGCAGTGTCCTGTGTACAAAATGAATTTGATGTGTCAGCGTCAAACCGACACGCCTCGTCGATCGCACTAGCGTTTCGGCAGTTCTTGGGGGCTGAGCATACGGTATTAGATACATTTATAGGTACTTATTCTCATAAACGAAAGAAACAACCTCATCCCACAAATAATTACCGTTTAAGTGTGAAAGATTCTGTTATGCAGCAATCCGAATCAACCCTGCAACGCAGCTTCCAAAACGTTGAAACTAGAGTTACTTCCCTTGTTCTAGCGACGTGACCAAGTGATGAGTGCTTTTTAATTATTAGATAGGTGCATGTGAATTGATTGAAAATATCTCCATGAATAAGAAATCAGCGACTAATTTTTGATTTTTTTAATAAACGCGCACATCGTGTTTTATTTTATTTTTTAATTAAGAACTATTTCTAGGCACTTCACAGCCGTTGTCGTGACCATCACTTTGATGTACCGTCTATGATATTACTACGCTAAAACTAGGTCAATTCTCTTTCCAATTTTACTACAAAAACACGCTTATTTTAATAATGACATATATGATAAAGAGATTATTAACCTCGTGTGTTTCCGTATCATTAATATCATATATTTGGAATAAAAAATAATGTATTATGCTCGCCAAAGGCTCGCATAATACAATTTTTATTCCAAAAATATGATATTAATGATACGGAAACACACTTGGTTAATCATCTCTATTTAACTTTTGGTTGTTATATTTAATAGTTACAGCTAGTTACAGCTAGGTTTAAAGTAGAAAAGTTTAGTTGTTCCTGAATAAAAATAGCTAGGCCTCCTGAGGAGCGACTGGGATTGGGTTTGGGCCGGTCATGCCTGAGCGATTTATATCCTGGAATATTAAAATTTGACCTAGGGCCGAAATGGGTTTCCTGGATTGTAATTACATGGGGGTTTAATTGGTTTAGTTTTATTAAAGCTTTAAGCTCATGGCCGTGTGCTGAGAGGCCATTAACATTCCATTGGAGAATTTGCATGAATGTAAAAAGTAGGAAAAAATAGTAAAGGTAGATAAAGATGGTATTTATTTTGAGCTGCATTTTTGGTTTAAGGAAAGAATTAATTATTGTGTATTTTAGGTATCTATTTATCAAGTGCTTAAATTTATGAGGTAGATAGAGAAAGTTTGGAAGTTACATGTGATGGGGTTGGCTTTTGAGGCAATGTTGTGTAGTTTGCTTAGGTTAATGCCCGAGGATGTGATCGTGAGGGATATAAAAGCCACAAGGTGAAGTGTTTGCTTGAGTCGATGACTATCCTTCAAGAATTTACTCACAAGCTACAACAAACCCGCCATGGCGCAGTACAGCGAGAGGCCAAACAGCGACTGTTGTAATTAGTAGTTAAAGACCCACAAACCTCAACCATTTCACTTTTCGTTTTTTATTCAAGCATATTCAAAGAAGACGAGGATTCCACTTGATATATGTCTATTCAGCCAATAAACACCTTTTATAACGCCTGTTTAGAATGCTTCTCAATTACGCCTCTTAAAACATTAGCCGAGAGCGAATGCCGCGTGCTAGGCCTTGTGACATAATACACAGGAGTCGCTTGGCGTCTAATGACAGAATCCACTAGAATTAGCCTTACATAACTGCCTAAATAAATATTTACCTTTGTCCTTATACAACAAAATTACATATATACACGCCCCGGTAAAACGTGCTACACATGACAGCAGATGTCAACACTGTTTAATACTGGATGTGACCATTGCTGGACCCGTAATTCTGCAATGTCTTTTGAACAATTCTTATCATTGCCCAATATGGCGGTGGCACGCATGTCAGATGATGAAGATGTTCAAACGTTACAGAGATCTATTAGACATTTCATACAGATTATAATAGTACGTTTTTGATTAAACGTAATTATTTATACTTACCTGTTGACTAGACCTACTTTGCCTACTTTGCCTTACCTCCCAGGGGTAATGCTATTTCAACCTTAATACAGACGAACTTGAAGAATGGATGAGGGGTGCGTAAAATCCCCGACTAGCCCTGAGTGTAAGCTAACCTACGAGTCCTCCACCCTGTGGTGAGGACAAGGCACAGCCCGGGAGATACCATCTCTACCGCTAAGCGGATCGAAGAGACAACCCTGCCACTCAACTTTCGATCAACATACCGCCCCCCAAACCCCAACAGGGAGGGGGGGGGGGGGGGGGGGGGGGGGGGTCAAAACGAAGTTAAAGAAAAAAACCAACAGACACGAGAGTAAGCAATGTAAACCCTGTTTATTTACAATAAGTCCCAAACGCGTCTAAGAAGGATGACCCCTTCTTGGTCTGGTTGGGGGGACCACCTTCGTCTGCGCGAAGACCTGTGGACCCAGCCTAGAGATGCCTTCAAGATCATCAGTGGAGACATCTCGTAGGTAATGGTTGGCGAAAACCTCTGATGAACGCCAAAAACACCCTGCCATGACATCCGAAACCGCGATGTTGCAGTGATACGCCATCGTGGCTGAAACTGCGCGGATCTCATGAGGATTGGAACGCGACGGCGGAGGCAAATCAGCGGCCTTGTACGCATCAATTACCGCCGATCTTAGATACACCCCCAACGCTCGCTTGTCTAGTTCCTTGGTGCTCCTGGGTGAGTGAGGCAAGAACAGACGACGCCTGCCATCCCTCAGCCTGCGGGTACGCTGCGTGTACACCCTCAAGGCTCTTACTGGACACAAAGAGAGATCCACCTCATCTGAGTCCGAACCCAGAGCTGGGATAGAGAACGTACGTCCCGCTTCATCCGCTGCTTGGTTCTTACAGACAAAATCAGGAGCCAACCCCAGCGAGGCGGAGCCCCCCTCCCTGACCTCAAAACGTAGCAGGTCCGCCTGCAACGCATAGATCTCTGAAATCCGCGCTGCAGAGGCCATGGCCACCAGAAAAATGACCTTGATGGTGAGAGGGAGGAGAGGCACGTCGGAGAGCGGTTCATACCTATCGGAGCGCAGGTGGTTGAGCACAATGGCTAAGTCCCATTCAGGTGGGCGAAGCCTGGACCTGCCGTCCACCGAACGGAAGGTCTTAATTAGGCCCTTGAGGACCGACACATCCAATCCTGGCGATCTCTTCCTGAGAACCGACAGGATGGCCGACATGTTGGTGTTAATTGACGACGCCTTAAGATGTCTAGTGTTGCGAAGGTACACCAAGTACTCCGCAACCTGAGGCACTGAAGCCTCTGCCGGAATGAAATCCCTCTGAGCACAGAACGAGGCGAAGGCCTGCCACTGGAAATCATAGAGCTTCCTAGTGGTTTTCCTATGCGAGGTAGCTATTGCGTTGGCGACGCACTTAGAGTATCCACTACTCCTTAACCCTCTTTTAATACAAGCCAAGCGTGAAGGGAGAACACCTGAGGGTTCTCGTGTAACCTTCCGCTTGGCCTGCTGATGAGCAGATCCCTCCGTATCTGAATCGGAACCGGTTCCTGCCGACAGAGCCGACGGAGAGGAACGAACCACGGCCGGGCTGGCCACCAAGGGGCGACCAGCAGGAGACGAAGAATCCGAGTTTCCCCTATCTTGGCTACAACTTGGGAGAGGATGGCCGGCGGCGGAAAAGCATAGGCGTCCATCCCCTCCCACCCTAACGAGAGCGCGTCTAAGCCCATCGCTAGCGGGTCTGGCACTGGGGAGATGTAGGTTGGCAATTGGTGGTTGAGACACGTCGCGAACAGATCTATCAGCGGGGTGCCGAACTGGAGACACAACCCCCTGAAAACCACCGGATTCAGTTGCCACTCCGTTGGGGGAGGGGCATCCGGACGTGACAACGCGTCCGCCAAGACGTTCTTGGCACCTGGAATGTGGACCGCTCGAATGTCCAGGTCCACCTCGTCCACCAACTCGAAGAGCTGGAGTGACACGCGTAGCAGAGACTGTGCCTTGGTGGACCCCTGCTTGTTTATCGACCAAGCAGCCGCCGAACTGTCCGTGTGTACTAGCAGGCACTGGCCCCTCAAGGGGACCTGCCAGTGCTGAATGGCAAGACGTACTGCGTCCAACTCGAGGACGTTGATGTGTAGGTTCCGCTCTGATGGGGACCAAACTCCCGCCACCTGTTCGTGACTCATGTGCGCTCCCCACCCTTGGGTGGAGGCGTCTACAAACAGGTGAGCTGAGGGGGGGCGAGGACGAAGTGGAACGCCTGCGAACACACTCTCGTCTACCCGCCACCAAGCTAGGAACCGATGTAGGTCTGGGGTTAAGACTATGTCGTGACGACAACGCGTCTCCCTGATGTGGGGATTCAGGAACACCTGTAACGGGCGAAGGAACAACCTCCCCCTGCGGGTCAGGTCCTGAGCTGACGTTAATAACCCCAACACTCTTTGCCACTGACGTAGGGAGAGCGAGGCGTCGAGCGCGCGATCCATAAGGCGATCGTAACGAGCCATCCGCTCCCTCGTGACGAAACCGCGGAACAGCCGGGTGTCTAGGATAGCCCCTAGGAACTTCAGACGAGTTGCCGGAACCAAGTCCGACTTCTCTAAGTTCACTAGCCACCCCAGACGACGGAACAGGTCCATCGTGAACCTGAGCTGCGCCTCGAGAACGACCGGGGAGCGGTCGTGAGCGATCCCATCGTCCAAGTACATTAGGAACTGAATGTCGCATTGGTGAAGGAATTGGACGATGGGCTGAGTCACCCGTGTGAATAACCAGGGGGCGGACGAGATCCCGAACGGGAGCACGCACCACTGAAAATGTCTGCCGTCCAGGATGAAGCGGAGGTACCTGCGGTCCCGATAGTGAATCGGCACGTGCAGGTACGCATCCTGTAGATCGAGAGACACCATGCAGTCTGAGCGCTCCAAGGACCGCATCACTGAGGGAAGCGTCAAGAGTCGAAAATATGGCGGCCGAACGAGGAAGGAGCGGTTGAACACCTTCAAATCGTGAATTAGCCGCCATTTTTTCGAGTTCCTTTTGGGTATTACGAACACTGGGGAGTAAAACCCCGGCGTTAGATGCGGGGTCAGGACCTCCTGCACCGCCCGTTTGGAGATTAATATCTCCACCTGTTCCAATGTCAATTTGAGCCGGTCCCCTGCTAAGGGACGCTCCATTGGAGTACAGGTGAGGGGCGGCGGAGACGAGACGGGAATGCGGAACCCCTGACCCAGAATCCGACACACGTAAGGGTCTAACCCTAACTGTACCCAGTTGCTGACAAAGTCTTGGAGGCGACCCCCCACCAAGCCCTCCGACACCGGAACGAGTGGAGGAGGGAGCAGCGGGGGTGACCACGAGTCACTTCCTCCACTTCTTTTGCGGGGTACGACCTCCGGCGCCAGGCCGGGGGGACTTGGGAGACTGACCCGTGGATCCACGGCCACGACCTCCCCGCCGAAAGTCCGTTTTCGCTTTCTTGGGGGAAGGTTGGCCACTGCCCTGGCCTTGCCCCTGACGAAAATTGGTCTGCGGACGCTTTGGTGTCGTTTGCCTCTGCGTGACGAGCCGATTAGTGAGGTCTTGCTGTTGGGCCTCCTGTGGTGCTCTCAAAACCTCCGGGATACGACCACCAAACAGAGTTTCAGCGTGAGCAGGGGCATGTCGAAGGAAGTTCTTATGATCTGGGTTGAGACCTGACCGGTAGAGGAAATTGTCTCTGCGAAGCACTGTTATACTCGATGAAATTCGCGACGCTGACAACATGATCTGCGCAAGGTCCGCAGCCACATCACCAAACGCTTTGAACAACACCGGGTCCCCCGCCTCCATGCCCGCCTGCTTAGCACAAGCCAGCATCGCCTGACATGTGAAAGCCACGTTGTTCCCCAAGCCTAACACCGAACGCGCCTCCCTGTCAAGATGAGAGAACTGTGCCTCAGACACGCGGTGAAGCAGGTTGGTGGTAAACAACCGGGACGCCCCCTGATCAAGGGGAGGCGGAACAAGCTGAAAAGGTACCGGATACAAGGGCAGACGCCGTCTGCGCTTGTCCGGCACCACCAAAGGCCGAAGCAAACGATTGGGCATCGCAGATGATACGACTTGCTCCATATCCTCGGTGGCCTCCAACAGAAGCCTATGAGGTGGAAGGGCAAGACGCGCGGGAGGTACCTCGCCATCGGGGCCAAAGGAAGCCCTCCTGGCCGCCGACGTGCGCGGACCCGTCACGCTGACTTGGCTAAGTGGAACGTCCGCGAACGAAGCCACTTCGGATAGCATAGCTATTGCGTCAACCACTGGAGGATCCTCCGACGATCCCGTACCCTCCGCCTCCGTTTCTATACTGATGAACGGAGGGTTCGACACGTCCACGTAGCGGGTGTCACGTTCCGGTGAGTCCGGCGAGGAGTCACGTAAGGGTGACATCACCGTGACACGCCGCTCCGGGGTGCGAGGGGTACGCGAAGTAGTCGCGGGTGCGGAGGCCCTAGCGGACGAGGAACGCGCACCCTGAGGTACGTCATCCGCAAAGGGCTCACACGATCGCGTAGTCGTAGTGTGAGTAGGTAAGTTCCGCGGACCAAACGCGCATCGAGCAAGGAAGAGACCATATCCTTGACGGATGCCAGAAGGAGGGAAGGATCGACCTTGTCGAACCTAGCCTTCTTGGACTTCTTCTTCTTGCTCTTGGGCGTAGCGGGTCCGCCCACCTTAAGTCTAAGCGGAGACAACCGTTGGTCCGGCGAAGGAGGGGACAACGGGTGAGTCCGCGAACGAGAACCGGAACACGACGGCGGAGGGGGGGAGCGTAACTTCGACCCCCCAGCGGGTTCGGACAGGTCCGATTCCCTGTCGAATTCATCCGCCCGTTCCGTGAGGACAATGTCTACATCCTCCACCGGAGACGGATGACGAATGGGAGACATCTCCCTACGTTGAGCTGACGACGTACGCTTCTGTGACGCAGCCCTATCGGCCACCGACTTGCGTATGGCGGAAACGTACGCGTGGAACTCCGATTCGGAGAGAGGAGCGCACTCGTCGCAACGGTAATCCTCTTCGCAAAGGTCCTTGCACTTTCTGCATAACAAGTGCGGATCCTTAGAGGCGGACTTCCTGCCTCCGCAGTTCGTGCAGAAGGCGGAGTACATGGCGAACGGTAACGATAAAACGCGTAACGTAAGCGAAGGTAGAGACAGTCGAGTCACCTACAAGGCGTCGCAACAAAAACTCTGAACTCGAAGAGCACAAAGTCAAAATCAAGTAACCACCCGCCAAGGTAAACAAAGACGAACAAGCCAAACCAAAAAATAGGCTAAACACTAACAAGATAAATCAATCTTTATTCACATAACATTCGTGCGTGAACCAAACCTTAAGTGACTGGCGTAGCGAGTCACTTGAACCAAAGTGAGTCACCCTAAGGGTGAGTCACGTATAATCGACCTAAGTCGAACCAAACCCTAAGCGACTGGCGTAGCGAGTCACTTGAACCAAAGTGAGTCACCCTAAGGGTGAGTCACGTATAATCGACCTAAGTCGAACCAAACCCTAAGTGACTGGCGTAGCGAGTCACTTGAACCAAAGTGAATCACCCTAAGGGTGAGTCACGTAGAATCGACCTAAGGCGAATGGTAGGCGAAAGCTAGCAACGGGCCACGCGAGTCACTGACGAGGAGTGTATCCACTGCTCCTTAACCAAGCTAGTGACTCACCTAAGGCGAACAGCTAGCGAGCCAGTGACAGGCGGACGAGAAGCCAAGCGAGACGCGAAGCACTTGAGTACGGACCGCAGGCGAATGACAAGCGACAAGCGAATGACAAGCGAGGCGAGTCACCCGCGTAGGAGAGATACCACTGCTCCTTTACCTTACGCAAGTCAAACCCACAGTTTCCTAAGGTACAGACCGATAAGCGTATGACAAGCGAGAGCGAATGACAAACGAAGCAAGCCAAACGAATTAGGAGAGATACCACTACTCCTCTACGATACGCAAGACAAACACTTAACAGTTAGCACTAGAGTACAACCGACAGGCGTATGACAAGCGAATTAGGAGTGATTCCACTAGCTCCTTTACCGTACGCAAGTCAACAACCCACAGTTAACACTAAAGTACAGACCGAAAGCGCGTGACAAGCGAAAGCGAATGGCCAGCGAAGCGAGTCAAACGATTAGGAGAGATGCCACTACTCCTCTACCATACGCAAGACAAACACCTAACAGTCAGCACTCGGAACGAATGGCGAATGACCAAGCGAAAGCGGATGACAAGCGAAGCGAGTCACCCGCGTAGGAGAGATACCACTGCTCCTTTACCCTACGCAAGTCAAACACCCAACAGTCAGGTGAGAGAAAACAAAGAATCACGAGCTGCACGTGCGGCGCATGCAATCCACCTACTCCGGATGGTCGCTAGCTAGCACATGTCAACAAGGCCCCTTGAAATCTAACACCTACTTGAAAAACAGATTGTAAACACAACCTGCACTAACGAAGAACAACGTTGATGATATCTCTTGAACTAACAAGAGAAAAATAGCAAGTTAGCAACCCAAGTCGCTAAAACCCCAGTCACAGAACAAAACACGTCTGCCTTGCTCTGCAACTTTTAGGAGAGTGATATGAACCGGTAGTGACGTCACGAGACCATCTAGACTTACCGGCCCTTGGATAAGGGATTTTCGCACCCCTCATCCATTCTTCAAGTTCGTCTGTATTAAGGTTGAAATAGCATTACCCCTGGGAGGTAAGGCAAAGTAGGCAAAGTAGGTCTAGTCAACAGATAGGTATTTAAATAATGGTGTTAACACGCCTCATGGGTATGTTGAATAATTTTTGTTTTCACATTCGTCATTTTGTGAAATAACAAAATATATTTTCCATATTTTTGTTTATCAATGTAACGATAGGTAATAAGTGATGTAGTTGCGTTATTGACACTCCAACTTTGATAAATAGCAAAATCTACACGACTGAACTATAACCTGAGTAATATTTTTTAAATTGCAAGCCATGGTGAGTTGATCAAAGTATATAGTTCTATACATTTTCCACATTTTTATCCGATGTGATTTAAACAGTATTCTATTTCTAAAAACACATGAATTGACAACCAAAAAATACATGCAATATAAAATGCAAGGTCTGAGAAAGTCTGATGTTTTTAGTAAAGCTCATGCAATGCTATAATATAATCTAATGAATGTTTGTGTTAGGTCAGTGGTATTACACTGAATGTAAGTAATTGTAAATGTACACGACTATAGACTTAAAGATAGCCCGAATATTTGTTTCTAAAAGTGCAAACCAGTAACAATGATGATAATTATATGATGTTCTTAGTTACAACTATTCTATTAGCAATATAAAGTCACCATGAGAAATAATGATGCAGTAGATTTGAAACGATACGCCTCTTCAAAAATAAAATCAAGCACAACAAAAAAATTCAACTAATAATGACGTTTATAATTAAAAAATTGCATGGTCTTTTTTTTTTGAATTGTCAGTTACTCATTTCAAAACATATCGTAGCCTATAAGATAACCTGTCACTCCACCCGATTTGGAAAAGAACAAATCTAAAATCAGCGATTGAATATCGAAAAATGCTCCAAAAACTCCGAAATTGCTCCCTACGGACGCACAGATACCCATTCAATCAGAAACTTGTAATGTTGAAACGTTCTTATTATGTTTTAAACGAATTATCGTCGAAAATCGACAAATCGCCTAAGTATTTCATTTAGCAACTCCTGTGTATGACGTCACATCGCTAACGAAAGCTAACGGCAGACTGTTTAAGGATTGGGATAATCAGCAGGCCAATTTTACTCACTTTGAATGGCCATATCTTGATGAGTAGTTGACTCTTCGAAATAATCTTTTGTGTTTTGTTTAGTTGAAAGTATTGTCTATATGAATAACGAATTAACATGGAAAAAAACAGAGAGATTCTATTATCTTTAATTGAGCTGTTCAGCTAGGCGCGTTATAACGAGGACACCACGAAACTAGTTCTAGTTGAGTTATATTGTTGAAATTTTCAAAATATGCCAAAGTTAATATGCAGTTTTAGAATATGCAAATATTGTGTGAATATTTCGCAAAAAAAAACCCCGCGAAATTTCTAGAAATAGGCACTAGAAAGTTTTTAGATACAGGGTATGTTTATTTATTGGACTACTGTATAATTCGAATAACACACTGTAACATATCTACAGTGAATATAGGTGGCGGTAAAGTTATGCCTCATGTCGTAAAATGGCCGTTAAAAGGGTGTTTTATGTTTTTAATTTAAGCAGTTTCCGTTAGTGTATGGATAAGCCTATAGTCCAAACAATACATATGTGTGTATATTTTTAGCAAGTTCGTTTTCTGGGTACCATCTCCCCCTAAATTATTTTATATACATGGCGCCAGAATCTACAACAGCCTTATTTAATTCGTTTGTCTAAAGTTCTGTACGTAAAATGTGTTTATAACAATAGGTGTATTGGAGTCTGTTTACAATAGGTGTAGTGGAGTGTGTTTACAACAGGTGTAGTTGGATGTCTTTACACTAGGTTATTGGGGTGTGTTTATAATCGGGGTAGCGGGTTGTGTTAACTATTGGTGTAGTGGGATAATGTATACAATGGATGTAGTGGGGTGTTTTTACAGTAAATATAGTGGGTGTGTTTACTATTGTTGGAATCGGATGTGTTCACAATAAATGTAGTGAGTTGTGTTTACTAGTGCTGGAATGTAGTGTGTCTACAATAAATGTAGTGGGGTGTGTTTACTATTGTTGGAGTCGGGTGTGTTCACAATAAATGTAGTAATCTGTAATTACTATTGTTGGAGTCGAGTGTGATACAGTGGGATGTGTTTAGTATTAATGGAGACGGGTGTATTCACAATAAATGTAGTGGGGTGTGTTTACTATTGTTGGAATGTAGTGTGTTTACAATAAATGTAGGTGGGTGTTTTGGTGTCGGGTGTGTCTACATTGAAAGTAGTGGGATGTGTTTACTATTGTTTGTATGGGGTGTATTTAGATTGGGTAATGTGGGGTAGTGTTTCCGTGGCCTGCTGTAGAATTTTGCTTTAATGTTTACACACTTTTCTTTCTGGGAGAGTTTGAAATCCATTTCTCTGTTTTCCATCAGAACATCTAACTCCATGTTACAAAACACTTAACAGGGTATATCAAAATAATTATATGTCTTACCATAGGGTTTTGCTATTCAAACTAAGCTTATAATTAAGTTTTGTATCTATTAGTTTGTAAATAATCTAACTAATCTAAATTACCTTTTCCATCCAGAAAATCCTGCGGTGAATATCCATCTGCATTTTGCAGCTTTGTATCTGCTCGAGGGATCTTCTTCAGCAAGTTGTCAACTCCCTGCTTGTTTGTCACAGAGAGATAGTGTAGTGGTGTGCTTCCAGAAAGGTCAGATTTGTTAACATCGCCGCCAACCTTCTGTATGAGCGACACAAGACTGCTGATGTCGACATTCCGTGTGCACAGATAGTGCAAACACGTGAAGCCGAACTCATCCTGCTTGTTGATGTCACCGCGTCCCTCTACAGTCAACTGTTCGATGTCATCAACAGACACACTGCTGTTACCACTCAGCCAGTGAAGGGATGTGGCTCCACTGTCATCACCTTGGTTAATGTCACATCGACCTTGAGAGACCATGAACCTCACCAGTTCAAAGTTAACTTTCTTTCTTCCACATAAGTAATGGAGGGTTGTCAGTCCACATTCAGTCTTTGTATTCGTACAGTCAGAGCTTCCCCTGATCACCAGTTCCTTTACTAGTTCTGGGTCAATGTTGTTCTGTTCGCACATGTAAAGAAGAGCCGTATTCCCTGTTTCATCTCGTGCACCTACACAGTCAGTATCCGCTTTCATGACCATTGCCTTTATCAGTTCATGGTTAATGTTTCTCTGTTTGCACATGTACAGTAGAGCTGTATTCCCTGTTTCATCTCGTGCACCTACACAGTCAGTATCCGCTTTCATGACCATTGCCTTTATCAGTTCATGGTTAATGTTTCTCTGTTTGCACATGTACAGGAGAGCTGTACTCCCTGTTTCATCTCGTGCACCTACACAGTCAGTATCCACTTTCATGACCATTGCCTTTATCAGTTCACGGTCAATGTTTCTCTGTTTGCACATGTACAGGAGAGCTGTACTCCCTGTTTCATCTCGTGCACCAACACAGTCAGTATCCGCTTTCATGACCATTGCCTTTATCAGTTCATGGTCAATGTTTCTCTGTTTGCACAAGTACAGTAGAGCTGTATTCCCTGTTTCATCTCGTGCACCTACACAGTCAGTATCAACTTTCATGACCATTGCCTTTATCAGTTCACGGTCAATGTTTTTCTGTTTGCACAAGTACAGGAGAGCTGTATTCCCTGTTTCATCTCGTGCACCTACACAGTCAGTATCCACTTTTGTGACCATTTCCTTTATCAGTTCACGGTCAATGTTTTTCTGTTTGCACATGTACAGGAGAGCCGTATTCCCTGTTTCATCTCGTGCACCTACACAGTCAGTATCCATTTTTGTGACCATTTCCTGAATAAGTTCCGGGTCAATGTTTTTCTGTTTGCACAAGTATAGAAGTGCCGTATTTCCTGTTTTATCTTTCACGTTGCAGTCTGCATTTCTGCCAAAAAACATTCTAATACTTTCAGTATGAACTTCATCCTGCTTACAAAGATACATAAGAGGAGTTTGTCCGGACACATCTGGTATTTTGATATCAGCCCCATGTTCCACAAGTCCAAGTACAGCAGACTTTATCCCTCCGAGAATAGAGGTACACAGCATTGTTCTGCCTTCTTTACCAAGTGAATCGATGTGCTTCTTAGACGCAACCTGCAAAAACAAATGTTGTGTTATAGAAAATAGAAATTGAGGTTCGACAAAAACAAGACTGACTAGTGATTATCTGGTAGTGTCATCCATTTCGTTGATGCTGAGTTGTAGAAATAGAGAAAATAGAAATTTGCACCGTTGGATTTACAAACAGACAGTTTCTGGATAGACAGACATGCCGATTGACTGATTAGTGTGTAGAAAGGCAAGTGGACAACGAAGAAACAATAGTTGGTTAATAAATCAGTAGGTCATGTCCTACCTTGGTATGATATTAGACAAAAGGAGGAGATACTTGACAGGATGATTGGCAGATTGGTGTGCAGGAATATAAGTGGGCTGCTTAAGTTCCCTCTTCTAAATCAAAACACTGGTAATTTCCATCTCCGTGCAAATATTTATATAATTATTCACCTGAAGGAGCGATATCCTTTTTTACGCAGAACAAGACAGGTGTATCGTTACTTTATTCTTACAGTTCAATTATTGTGACAAAATGTTATTTATGTATACACAGTTTAAGTTAACTCACCTGTCCATGAGCAGCAACACCTGTATAGATGCAGGCAGCCAACAGTTCTTTGAAGAAATCCTCGTTCTCACAGAATCTGTGATTGAATACGCTGTAGTCTCCCTCCAGAATCTCTGGTTTGAACCTGTCAACGAGAGTTTTCAGGACTTGTGGTACAGGTTTAACATTTATTTGTGTCGGTGAATTCTGTTTCTTGTTTGATATCAGAGTTAGCTTCTGTCTGATCACAGAGAGGGTTGCATATTGCACGCAAAACAACGGGTCTGTATTACAGATGACACTCAGTACACTTTCATAAATTGATGGATGGGCGAAAACACACACTCCATTCTCCCACACAGTGATGTAGCTGCCTTCTTGCTCACGTTCCACTTGCAACAAAGATATTCGTCTTACATCATCCTCCAGTGAGTAGGCATCAAACTGTCCATTGTTCTTTATCATCAGTTCAAAAAGATCTTTGCAGTTTTCCTTATACAAAACGGCCGTTGTAATATCAAGGAACTTCAGTGGTGTTTTGAAGAACTCTTCAATGTCAAGGTCACGCTTCTTAGCTTTCAGTTTTGGATACATCATGCTGCAGTGGGGAAAACCGTGAGCAATGTCAAGGTCAGCTACTCTCTGTTTAACTTCTAAACTTAATTTCAGTTTACTTTGTTTCAGATAGTAGTCAAGTATCTTCAGTCTTTCATCTTTGATTTTCACTGAACTTAGGTCAACAACATTATCAGGATCAAGGATTGTGTCTTGCAAATGTCCCAGATAGTCCCGGGCTTCCTTCACCACGTTCTGTCTGCTTATGAATATGACTTTTAATTGGTTTCCATTAAGAGCAAATTGATTATGAATATCGTTCATCACCTCTTTCCATCTATTTATTAGAACCTGGTCGGAAGTGAAAGCACCGAATCTGTCATCAAACATAATAACACGGACTTCATTGAACCTTAACAGCTGTCTGTATTCTTCAGGCTCTTTAATGTTGTATACACTCCTCTTTCCCTGAAGCTGTTTGAGCACCAGGTATCCCAGAGTTGTCTTCCCATCTCCAGCATTACCTGTTATAGTCACCCAGTTCCTCCCACTCTGCAGCATATCAACCACTGTGTCTACAGCAGATACATGGATCATACCAGAGGTCAGGGAATCGATTTCCTTTTGAGTTCTTCCTGCAACAAAGAGTGCTGTATAGATCATCATCGAACAAAGCTTGGTAATTGTAAAAATATTCAGAATGTATGTATTAAGCACACAATATCAATCTATTTTTAGTTGTTTTAAACAAAACATTTTACAAATCTTCACATCTACACATCAAATAAATGAGTTTGGTTGCAAAACATCTTTTGAGTGTGTTATTTATGATATTAAGAGATGACATTTTACATACATTTGCTATAGTTTTATGTAGAATATGTTCTGTTGTATTATTCAATAGAAGACTGTAAATATTACTTACTCAGGATATCCAAAATCTGTTTCTTGACCACTTCTGCAATGACAAACAGCGTTATATATGGGACATATATGTGATTTCCATTCAGTTAGAATATGATGATATGAAGAAATTTTTTGTTTTCGTTTCCGCGTAACTTTTATTCAGCTTAGTCAGCTGAGAACGACAAAAGTGATGCTTGCCAATTTAAGAGAAAAATGTATTTAAGATGTAAATGCAATTTTTATTTAGACAGTACATGTATATGAAAAAAGGTAACATCAACATTATTGAATTTTAGCCCATTTGTTTTAAGGGGACTTTAGCACGTTTTTTGCAACATTTAATTCCTATTTATAATGATGCCAATTATCCGCTGTAGTAATAATGGTGTTGCGAATAAAGCATGGTGGCCATTCTATTGTGACCACATTTTATTATTCTAAATGACAAAAACGATTACTATGGATTTACTGAGCCATGTACACTCATTTTTAACTTTATTTTCCGGAAAGAGAAGGGCGTTTTACTATTGGTGGAATTATTATTATTTTTTTATTTGAACGACAAAACGTACTCATGCTCCTTTAAAGAGCTGAAATCTTGCGCATTTTGCTGAAGATCATATATTGTCTATTTGATGACTCTGTGACACCTAATGAAAGACCTTTTTTCAACTACTTTTCCACAATGAGAACACCTAAATAGCTAAAATCTTGTATACAAAATTTCGGGTCCAAACTTTGAACACAACACAGGAGCCACGACCTAGAAGCATTGAAAAACACTAGAATGCTGATATCCTGTAAAAATAACTTTGCCAAAGAAGATTTATTACAATTTTAGAAAATGTGGCAACTAATAAGATTCTCAGTGGCCATGACCTAAAACCTATTTTTAACCTCTTCTCCAAAATGAAATGGTCTAGAAAGTTGAATTGTTGTGAACAAATTCAGTGACATTCATAACATATAAACTGAGTGATTCTGTGGCTCCATCTAACACAGAAATAGTCTGAATTATCTACTAACACTGAATACATCATGTTTCGAAGGTGCTCCATCATCCTTATGGCCATGATAACAATTATTTTCAGAAAATGTATCTTACACCAAGATCAAGGTCACAATTTGAAATGTTATGACCTCATTATGTGATGTGAAAAAGACGGCATTTTCAAAAGACAAATCATTGATCAATCAAAGGTAAGAGCCAAGTTAGCTTAAAGTATAACCCCCAGTTTCAAATAAGGAAGTCAAGTGTTCTTAATCAAGGTCCACAAATCTGGAAATATAAATCTGATTTGTCCAAGAAAGAACATGCGCATCACTAATGTATATTAAAAGTTATAGAAGATGGATGCAAATCTGGATCAGAACATCGTTACCGTCAGTCTGGGGGGCCATAAATCTTAAAATATTCCTCAGATTGATCCTGAAAAACAGCAGAATTTCAGAACATACGTACCCTTTTCGTGACGGACTGACGGACAGACGTTCAACATTTACGATATATGGTTTATAGTCCGATGAGATACAAAGCCAATGGTTCTATTTCTCAACAACATACTAAGAGAAATCAATCACATTGAAACACTCACCATCCAAGTCTGCTGGTATCAGTGGTTCATGAAGTTCCCAAGCTGAACATAAAGGTAAACTTTATATTAATCACTGATCATGATATTTTTTATGTTGTTGCCCTCTCTATTAGAAATGCTATATATTTATCAATTTTATTCATTAATTTTAAAGGATTTATCAATTGTCAAACAGAACACAACCCTCGTGTGTCACGGAATACAAAATCTTCAGCTGAAGTTTCCTGCTACTAAACACAACAGAGGAAGTTCTTGACAGAACTGGTTTACTGGTCCTCTCTACACACCGAGGAATATCAGTTCACTTCACTATTCTCACAGTGCTCAGTTTGACAAACACTCAAATGCTCATCGATGATGTCTGCTACTTCCTTAAAGCACAGATTTAGACAATCATCAAAACAACCAAATCACCAAAAAGAATCGCTATATAAAAGCTTACACAAATACATTGTTTTTAACCACACACAAATGATTTGGGAGCGTTACACAACAAAGAATCTAGAAACGTGTTTAAAGTGTGTAATCCAGTGATCGATACACTGGAGATGTTGGGTGATGATTAGTGTCGCAAATACTGTAACATGAAATCTTTCAGATGTATGCACTTTCACAGATCTATCATGTATAGTTATATCCCCATAAAATTTGGGGTAGAAAATAGTCCTCGGAGAAGTCGGAATTGTAGAAGGTTTCCAATGCCTATTTAATTTAGAGAGTCCATCATGTTCACTCATTTTTTTACTCACTACCATTGGGCGTTTTTTTATAAGTTGGTTTACGGATCCGCCGTACCTAAAAATCTGTATTACTGAAAATAAATATAATTCTCTTAAGGGCATTTTGTATTACTGCCGAGTGTAAACAGAAGAATTAGCGATAAAATAATCAGTGAAATAAGTTATTGCTTTTTAACTAAACATCGGAACGAAATTGGCTTCAAAATCACTTAAAATGTTCTTGACAAATTACAAACCTACTTTATATGCTTAGTTTATTCATTTATTTGTAATCGGTTAAAAACATTTTCATGATTTTCAAGCCAATTTCGTTTCTGAGCCACGTTTAACAGTGTGGAACCTGGCATGTATGAAATGACACCATACAGTTTTAACATTTTATTTGATTTTGTTATACCTACCGACTGTGATTATCTAGTGGAGGAAAACAATAATTTCCAAAGCAAATTATATTTATTTTTTATTTTTCGACCACCGACTGTGGGAAAAAATCCGTAAACCAACTTATAAAAATGGCCTATATAATATGTGATGCAACAGTGTGTTGGCTGATTTAAGCTTCATACAATGACAATATTGAGTGTATTTTTCAGCACGTGTAAAATTAATTATTCAAATATACTGCTATGTTTGAAAGATATACTCATAGTCATGAAGGTTGTCACCCCAACAGAAAGGTCGAATTTTCGGCTGTAGGTTCACAGAAAGCATGATATGAAAAGTTGTAAGACATTGGGACATATCGCCAAAGCACAACTTGTGAAAAGAAATATGCACTTGTTTGACGAAGTGCATACAAATTACACCTCTTGAATAAACATGCATGAAATCTGTATCAGAAGATTGGTTTTGAAATGCTCTGTAAATTACATTATTCACTTCATCATTGATAAACATGACATTTGCAACTAGCAAACAATGCCTAAAAAAAACCCAACAGCAATTCGAAATCAAATAGTAGTAATTGCTTTCAGTTGACATTATTGCTGACCACATTTCTGTAAGCAAACGATCAATAGCAGCGCATCACATACACAACTGGGAGTGTGACCCCTAGATATCCTCTATTGTGGTGTGTGATCTAATGCCGTCGACGTTTGTAAGCCATGTTACTTTGTCACAGGTAAGAATAACGTAAAATCTGAGACTTTCCTTGGAAACGGTTAACAGAATATCATTTCAACGTTGTTACCGTCCAAGATGACCTCTTAGACGACCAATGTTTACTCATCAACACAAGCTCTCAGACGACCAATGTTTACACATTGACACGAGTTCATATGTCATCAGTGGGGCCGGACACCACCCTAACCACCCTGACGAGTCTCATTTCCTCCTTCATTGAGTTGATGGACGTGTGCTCAGATTGAAAAGAGAAATATTCACAGATGACTGAGTAGAAGATGTCGTTGCCGATGGAGGTTGTTCGGTTATAGTTTCAATGAAAACACAACAAAACAAAACCAATCCAATGACATGTCAATCAAAGAAGCTATCGCCATGTTTTGGAGCAAACGTTGATCCCCAATGTTTGTCAGATATACAGCAACAATGTTCTGTTTCAAGATGACAATGCCCAACCCAATTCAATTAGCAATCAACGAGTTCCTACTGCAAGTAGGTGTTGGCCGCCTACCATAGCCCTGCAAATGTCCAGATATGAAAGCAATAGAGCATATGTGGGAGCAGAACGAAGAGGCAGCTGCGACAGATAGACTTCCCCCAAACACTCTACATCAATTTGGTCATTGTTTGGTCCAGATCTTGAACAATGTGGTCATAGAAGATGTTAACAGAAATATCTCCCTTGAACTAACACCTGGTCGCGCCACGCGATATTTAGATAAATAATCACTTGTTGTCAACAATAAGCAACAGTCTTCTGACTATTATCTTCTCTGTGACCTCATGATATTTGAGCAGAATTGGCTTTTGCAGCATAATATGAATACGCAAAATTCAGGTTACATTCTGAAAAGTTTCTTTTTGAAGTAAAAGACCAAACTATGACCTTGAACACGTTTTAAACTATTCAAATCAATAATGAAGATAGGTAGAGATAGGCAAGCGGTGATGACTATTTTCGTCCTGAATTGGACTCATCAGACGGAGTAAGCTAGTGAGGAGTCTCCTATATATACACTCTGCTCTGGGAGGTACTGGTTGGTCACCGCCGGTGGTGTGCTGGTGGTGTGCTTGTGGTGTGCTGGTGGTGTGCTTGTGGTGTGCTGGTTGTGTGCTGGTGGGAACAGGTGGTGTGCCATTGTTGTGCCGATGGTGTGCCGGTGACAGACCTAATATTAGGGGTAACAACATGGCGACAGAACAAATCAACAGCCTAGTGGTTGAATACATTATATCGTTTGTCAGCCAATACCTTAGCTATGTTAAACACACCACACATTTCATCCAAAGTCATAGTGTGAGTCATATAAATTAGACCAAAGAAAAAATATCCTCTTGGTCACTGTGGACGTCACTTCCCTTTACACAAACATCCCGAATGGTGAAGGACTTAGAGTAGTTGCGAAGACAATCAGAAGAAATAACCCGGACTGGCTAATCCAGCCCAGTAGTGAACTAAAACTCCTGAAATTAATCGTACATAAAAACAATTCGTTTTCAACAGTCATTACCTACAAGCTAGAGGTACAGCCATGGATACTAACCCAGCAAACACAGGAACGTTTCTACATCGTTTCTGGAACGTTACTTTAAGGTTTCGGACACGTTTAAATTTGCACCCTTCCATACTTGCATTTTCATAGGCGAATTGGAAGAACTACTTCTTCATAATCACCTCGATAAACCGGATCTCTTAATCAGGTTTATTGATGACATTTTTCCTAATTTGGACTTGGTAGTCAAGATAGCCTTGATAAATTCATCAATTATCTCAAAACCTCAAACCCAATAATCAAATTTACAGCTGAATTCTCGTATACTAAAGTTTCCTTCCTGGACACCTGGGTTTCTAATGAGAACAAAAAAAAAAAACTCGAGTTAACCCATTACTGCAAACCCACAGATAACCACCCTTATCTGCTTTACATATCCTGTCATCCTACACATGTCAAGATCAAAGGACCATACTGTCAATTCCTTCGACGTAGGAGACATTGTCCCAATGACGAAGAATATGAGAAACACAGTCTGAATGTATTTCAGTATTACCTAAAATGGGGTACCCTATGAACATCATTAAGCAGAACAAACTGAAGTCGGACGCTGCCTCTAAGAGAGAGCTACTCCTGAAAGTACCCAAACCACCTGTCGCTGAACCACGTCACGTGTTTGTTTCCAACTACAATCCCATGAACATGGAGCTCAAAAAGATTATCAGGAAACGCTGGTGTCTCCACAGGGGATCCGAAGTCTGCACTTAGATATTCCCCTCTCCGCTCATCTCTGCCTTCAGACGTAACAAAACGCTGAAGAATATACTGGTCAAATCAAGTATCATGTACCCCGTCCGCCAGCCAGATCGGTGGGAGGTCAGTCCAATTTCATAACGATGTTTGTGGAAAACAAAATTGCAAAATTACAGAACACTTGGTTCTCTGGCGTATTTCACCAACTCTTAATAAAAAATTACAGCTGCAAATGCATGAATGAGGTGTATTTGCTTACTTATCGCACGTGCTACAAACAGTACATGGACGAAAGCGAGAGGGCGTTCAGGATCAGACTTTTTGAACACTTTGCAGACATCACACCACTCCCAGCTCCCTGATCACCACAAGAGTGATCTTTGAACCTAATAATCGCTCACCTCAGAAACAGCGCTGAGAAGGAGAACTCAATTAAAGCACGCGGGATGCTCGAGTCTAAGTGGATCTTTGAGCTCAACAACAATAATAATAATACTTTATTACCCGGAAAGGAATTAATTTTGTATCATGACAGAACTCGTGTACATAAAAGATAAAAACAGTACAAGTTATACAAGAATACATACATGGAACAATGTAACTGGAATAAATCAAATATCATTTAAAAGAAGAATACTGAAAGGAATACATGTTTTTGTTATACCTATGTTGGTTTTCAAACGGGTAAGTAAATATCTCCTTCCAGAAGGAGGTTTAACATATTCACTGTGTAAAACATGATATTGATCATGTAAAATCTTCAGGGATAATTGCAACACTCTTTTTTCATATAGATATGGTAGATTTGTAAATGAAACTCCTGCTGTTTTACCAGCGACCAGAACAACTTTTTCTAAGCGAGATTTGTTTAGTTGAGACAAGGAACTATACCAACATTGGAAAGAGAAAGTTAAAATGCTTTCAACGAAACAATGATAAGAGTGATAGTACACGCTCATTTATTTTAAAAGATCGCAACTTGCGCAAGAAGTGTAATCTTTGTTGACATTGTTTTAAAACAGCATCAGTTGGTTCCAACCACATGGAATCAACGATGAGATAGTTGGTTGAAATATCCCTTTTTGTATTTTCCTATTTAAAACAAAATATAAGTCAATAAAAGAGTGTCATAATTACGATAATTATTGATCAATGCTTATTACATACACTGGGATGGCAATCTTTATGATCATGAGTATACTTTAGTTCAATTAAAAGAGAGCATGGATAATTCAGCATTTGGGCCTTATCGGACCAGTAAACCAGCAATGCCTTATTGGAAATATCGCGGAGCCCTGATACTTCAGTGAAAGAGCAATAAAAAGGTAAATGACTAAATTACGGCAAACTGTTAACTGTAATTTTACCTCTTAAATCAGACAATTAGTTATTGAAGTGACATGAATATCTATATTTGAACCTTTGTAATAGTAAGTGTACACATGATATGAATATGTTGTGTACAAGTTATGACTTTGTACAAGTTATAACATGTACAAGACAACTGTTCAAGTTATAACTTGTATGACACTATTATACAATATATATCGTGTATAATTCCACCTGTACATGTAATAACTTTTACAAATTTGTGCTACTGTTGTGGTAAAACTTGCGCAACGATGAATTGTATTATTTCTTAGCAGTATTACCTACTGTGTCTGTGATCTATCACCCAACTGATAGCCTTATTGTTTAGTATGGACATTGTCTAAGGCTTGTATGTTCTCACTTTGTCAATATTGTGAGTGAGTCAAACTGATACACTGTGATTGTGATCAGTTAGCTTGTTTAGGCTACTATTTCAAATATGTTAACAAAGTCGGACATTGTACCTTGAAGGACTGTGTAGTCAACACAGGAGGAACACATTATTTAAGAGAGAATCGTCTTATTGAGAAAATCAAACAGCTAAAGTTGGATGGGAATAAATATAATATTTACTGAAGAAATGTGATGTGGTCCATGTGGATGGTTTGGATAAGTTTGTCAAGAAATATACAGCAGAAGATAAAGTTATTTACAACGTGCAATGGTAACATGACTTCGGTGTATCTTTGATTCTGATTGGTTGATTTTCGTAGGGTGAATAACAATGAATACCCGCATATTGGCCAGGGCGAATGATCTCGTCACCCACAAAGCTAGGAATCAGTTGAAAGAGTGATTAGATACATACATATAGTAGTTTTATGGAAATCTTGATTTTTGTTTTATGCTGTACAAGTTATATCAAAATTACAAACCGAAATTGTACAAGTTATAACATGTACAATGAACACCATTCAGGTTATAACTTGTATGATACGGTTGTCTTGTACATGTTATAACTTGCACAAAATCACCACTTGTTCACGACATATACACTACGGACTACTATATCTATATATCTAACTATATATATCCATCTTTCTATCTATATTTCTAGTTACACTGTCGGCCAAAAGAAACGCCTACAAGATATCTTATAAGAATTCTGAAAACTATAATTTAACATTTTTGAGTAAATGTTATTTTTTACATTGCCCAACGCTTCCCCATGAAAGGTTCCTCAACATGGATCACACAGAATAAAAAGGGACGCCACTCAATATAGGTGGCGCTCGAGTCATGTGACATTGGTGACGTTATCATTCCCTAGTGCAAGCGAGCACCAAACCGAAACCCAAGAGGGGAGGAAGGGCGGGAACTAAGCAGCGTTGGTTTTTCAACCAGGTAAGTATAAAAAATCACATTGACTCAAAAATGTTATTTTTTTACATACGTATCAGGTTTGAAAAACCAACATTGCCCAGATTACCACAGCAAGGATGTGGGCTGAACCGAGTAACCTGCGCCATCGAGACTCATCGCTTTACCCTTAGGGTGGCACGTCGGAGCATTGGATGGTGTGAAACGACGAAAAGTGGAAAACCATCCCTGCGGTGTGCGGGCCAAGAGAACGCACACGAATTCTCAAATTGAGTGTAGGGGGACTGACACCGTCTGAAAACGGATAAACCTTTATGTGTCCCCCCCTAACTAGGTAAGTAGGGGGGTAGAGTAAGAATCCAAATACAGCTGTCATACAAACGCTCTGGTTGGGTCAATTACTACACAAATAAGCAAAAACCAATCAAACACGGGGAGGAAAACAAGTTTTTATCGTACCACAAAAAAGTGAACACAGAATTAAATACATAACATCGTGAAGACACCCAACCCCGGCTAGGGGTAAGGTGCGTCCCGACGTATGACAGTAGGAGGTGCCGTGGTCTGCTGCTGGGCAAACACCTGAGGACCAAACCTTGACACGCCTGCCAAGTCCTATGTGGACTCTTCCTGTAGGTAGTGGTCAGTGAAGACCAACCCCGACTTCCAAAATACCAGCAAGGATGTCTGACAATGTTACAATGAAAGGCGATTGTGGCAGATACTGCTCTGATCTCGTGTGGATTAGAGCGAGACGGGGGAGGGAGATCAGCAGCTTTGTAATCGTTGATTACTGCTGACCGAAGATATGCCCCTAAAGCCCGTCTGTCAAGCTCATTGACAGCGCGTGGTGAGTGAGGCAGAAAAAGCCAACGCTTCCCTTGTCTGATGCCCCTCCGCATAAATGCGGAGCGCGCAGACAGGGCAAAGGGAAAGGTCTGTGACCTCTGGCGAGTCGGCTTCAGGACCAGGATGCTATCAGAAATGTCCTTCCTCTCTCGTCCGGACCCCCCGTCTTGGCTCTCGAACCATAAGAGGTCAGCTTGAAGAGCGTGGAGCTCTGATATCCTCGCAGCTGAGGCCATTGCGACCAGAAAGGCCGTCTTAATGGTGAGAAGAAGGAGGGTGGTCTCCGACAGAGGTTCATAGAAATCTGAATTTAGGTCACCAAGAACTATCGCCAGATCCCAATCCGATGGTCTAAGCTTGCGTCGAAGAAAGGTCAGAACAGAGATGTCGAGTCCAGGAGAGCGTTTACGAACTACTGACATGATCGCTCCCAGAGTGGTATTGATCGAGGAGGCTTTGAGCCCTCTCTCGTTTCTCATGTACACCAAGTTCTCGACAATTTGGGGCAGCGAGGCCGCCACTGCTTCAAAGCCCTGCTCCTCGCAAAACGTGGCGCAGGCACGCCCTGGAAGTCATAGAGCTTCCTTATGGTTGGCCGTTGAGCTGTTGCTTAGGCCTTGGCCACTGCGCCTCAACCCCTTTTTAATACAAGCCAGACGTGAAGATTGAGAACCTCCGGAGCAGATCACCCCGAGGGTGGATCAGAACTGGCTCCTGCAGAGCTAGTCTGCACAGGGGAACGAAACAGGGCCGCCAAGGGGCTATGAGGAGGAGTAGGATGGTGTGAGTGGACTGTAGCTTCGCTACTACTTGAGAGAGGATGGTCAGCGTTGGAAAAGCATAGGTGTCTATCCCCTCCCACTCTAACGAGAGAGCGTCCAGAGCCCAGTCTCCTGGGTCGGGAACCGAGGACACATATGTCGGCAGTTGGCAATTGAGCCTTGTTGCGAATAGGTCTATCAAAGGTCTACCGAACTGTAGACACAGAGACTGAAACACTCGAGGGTGCAGCTGCCACCCGTGGGAGGAGGGCTGTCTGGGCGTCTGTAAGGACGTTCTTGGCCCCTGGTATATGCACTGCACGGATTGTCAACCTGATGCTGTCCACAAGCTCGAACAGGCGGAGTGCAAGCTGGAGCAAGGAGTCCGCCCTTGTCAAGCCCTGGTGATTGATCGTCCAGGCTGCGACCAAGATGTCTGTGTGTACTAAGAGGCAGTGACCTTGCAGGCGCGCTGACCAGTGATCTATTTCCCGGCGGACTGCATCCAACTCTAGAACGTTCATGTGACTGTCCCCCTGGTCTTGTGACCACACACCCGCAGTCTGGTCCCAGCCTAGGTTCCCCAACCCTGAGTGGACGCGTCCACAAACAGGTGCAGGGATGCGGGGGTTGGCCTCAGCGGGACGCCTGAGTGAACATTGTCCTCCACTCGCCACCAAGCCAGGAAGAAGAGGAGGTCCGGCGGGAGACAGATAGCGTGAGAGCAACGAGCTACTCTGACGTGTGTGTTGAGGAACTACTGAAGGGGACGCAGATACAGTCTGCCCCTGACGGGCACCCGCTGCCAGTGTCGCAGTGACAGCGTGGACTGTGGGGCCCTGTCCATGAGGATACGAGTCTCTCCATCCGCTCCCTGAACAGGATAGCTCCAAGATGTGAGACGAGTGGCCGGTACTAGTTTATGAGCCACCATGTCGTGTATCAGCCGCCATTTGTTCGAGTCCTGTTTGTGTCTGACAACCCCGGGGTCAGATGTGAGAGGGGGATTTCCTCCACCTCCAAGAATCTCCACCTGTTCCAATGTAAGGGCGAACCGATCCGCGGCTAGCGGCCGTTCTGTTGGAGAACAGGTTAGGGGAGGAGGTGAGGAGACTGGGATATGGAAGCCCTGCTCTAAGATCTGACACACAAAAGAGTCTAGAGACAGCTGTCTCTAGTTGGGGACGAACCCCGCCAGTCGACCACCCACCGGGCCACGGCCTCCTGCGCGAAACTTGACGTCGCCAGTTCACTTAGGACTGGGCTGAACAGGGGTGCCCTAAGCAGGGGTCTTGCGAGCCCTCGCGACCTTCTTTTTTAACTCCCCACTCGCCAACCTGATGGTGATGTCCTGCTGCTGGGCTTCCTGACGCTGGCAAAGCGCTTAAGGAATGTTACCAGCGAACAGAGACTCGGCGGTACCATCCGCCGCCCTCAGCCGCTTCCGAATGTCAAGTGACAGATTAGTCCCAGCGAGGAACCCATCCCTGAGCAGACTGGTCACTCAAGCCGAGATACGAGTGCCTGACAGGCGTGCGCCAGGAAATTGCTCACACCCAGTATTCAGCGTGCCTCCTTAGTGCCACCCCAGCAAACTCCACAATCGCCTCAAACCTCGCACCTGCGTGAGGTGTCAAGTCCTCGTCCTCCGCGAAGAGGTCCTCTTCTTCCCCCGATAAAACCCTAATGAGAGGCGGGTTGCTTGGGTCAATGAACTCCCTCACTGGGGAACACGAGAGGGAATGCGTAGGCGTGTCGAGAGATGCGTGTGAGGCGACTCGATGCGTACAACCCTGCAAAGGGGGATGCAGATGAGAGGGCAGGAGGCTCACAAGGGCCAAGTCTAGCATCTATAAGGGCCGGCACCGTATCTTTAATTGAAGCAGGAACCTGAGCAGACACCGACTGCTCATCGGCAGTGTGAGAGCGAGATCCCGAGTGTTTGTGCTTCTTCTTCCCTTTTTTTGTTTTCTTCCTCCTCTTGGTAGAGACCCAAGGGAAACGGGAAGAGCTGCGGCGCCCCACCCGCTTGTTCTTAAGGTAGAGGGGAGAGGAGCGGACAGGAGAGCGTGACTTACGCAAGACAGTCAACCTGATAACGGTAGAGGTAAACGCGAGCCTTCGCTCGTGGTCATAGTCCTCCCCGAACTCCCCCCAGAAAGGGAACCCCCAAGCGTAACTCAATTCGTTAACCAGAAATGTCAAATGAATGAACACCTATTCACAGGCGAGTTCACGCTTGATGAATGTACGCCCGTACAATCACACTCAGGTACCTGACACACGAGAGCAGGTGAGTCGACACTCACTTGCGAAACAAGCTTATGCTTGGCGAATGCTCGTTCACACACAAATGCTCGAACGGCGGAGGGCATACCCCCAACCATTCGCTATCCCAACAGGTAGGCAAAAGCAAGGTGAAAACGAGGGATCGCGAGAGCCATCGCTCACCCGCGAAGGAGCATACACGTAAGAGGCGAGAGACCAGCCAACAGCCAGTCAAGCAATAGACACATGTCAAGACCCGCACTACCTGCTTGTGCAGCCCGAGCACAGACAGGCAGTTTGGCTCGGCAAGAATGCAACAAAACTGACAACCAAACCCGACTAAAGAGTTTACAAATTAGCTAGAATTAGTTCAGCAGTTTGGTCAGGAAAGGGCAGTAAGGTACCTGTAACAATATAACTATAGGTATTAGGAACTAGGAAATCTTTAATAACCTAAAATGTAGCAAAATTAGTCGAGAGAGAACACACGCTTGACCGTGTGCTCGCTCAACAAAATAAGGAATGATGACGTCACCAATGTCACATGACTCGAGTGCCACCTATACCGAGTGGAGTCGCTTTTTATTCTGTGTGATCTATGTTGAGGGACGCTTCAGGGGGAAGCGTTGGGCAATGTGGGTTTTTCAAACCTGATTAGTATGTAAAAAAATGAATAGTTTAGCAATATTATAGCATTATGAAATTGTACCATTTCTGCATAATATACTTACATCTCAGAAGTTGTTATTTTATCAAAGAATGGCGATTGTTGAAATATGAAATTCGATTAGTGCTTGATCAGGAAAACATTTGAAACAGATTTTCATACAACCACGAGGAACAATACAGGTACGCATTTGCACTAAAGTGGTGATGACGCTACAGATGTACATGGTTACGTGAATCAACAGGAAATAGCTGTTTTCATTGGGCATAACTTTCATGAATGTAATTGACAGGAATCACAGTGTTTCCACGATTTCCATGGACTTTTTTTAATATTAATTATTATTTCAGCATAACGTGGAGACCACTATTAACTATATTTCAGAAATTATTTTATCTTTCAATTTAATGAATATCAAGTAGGCGTTTCTTTTGGACGACAGTGTAGCTGAATTTGTTCTATTAACATCACCATATATATACTTACATTCCGGACCAGGATCACGCCTTCTGTACCTGAAAGGAATTTAATGTATTGGATTTTTCCTAGATATTGTCGCGCATCCACAAACGTGAATATCTACTTCTTTTTTTAATAAGAAATGCGTAATTGTACCCTTGTAAATTGTAAAAAGTCTGATAAACACTGACACATTACACAGACTTGGGAAATACAATGATGATATGCTTTCTGTCGATGTGGTCCAAATAAGCAAACATAATAAGTCAAACTATATATAACAAATATCGTATAAAAACGATGAAGTATTTCATATTTCAAATAAATGATGTTAAAATCATAAATACCTCTGAAACAATTTCCTCCGAAAAACAACCAAGAGAAAGAATCCGGCTACCAACCTGAAGTAAGACAATATCAAAGTGAAAACATGAAAGTAAAAGGTGTCTGTGAAGTTAGTAAATTTTTCCTATTTCCTTATTCCTTATTCAAAATGTGAAGTTAGCAATGTTTTACAGTTCCTTATTCCTTATTCAAAATGTGAAGTCATCAAAATTTGTACAGTTCCTTATTCCTTATTCAAAAAGTGAAGTTAGCAAATTTTTACAGTTCCTTATTCCTTATTCAAAAAGTGAAGTGAGCAATATTTTACATTCTTTATTCCTTATTCAAAATGTGAACTTAGCAACTTTTTTACAGTTCCTTATTCCATATGAAAAATGTGAACTTTGCAACTTTTTTACAGTTTCTTATTCCTTATTCAATGTTACAGCAACTTACACTTGTTCTTAGCTCATTAGTCAATATAAAGACTGTAAACCACAATATTGTTTTTCTCTTGTGTACCAGTATTTGTAATTCCTAATGCAGAAAGCCCACAGCGCTGTAACTCAACCGAACACTTCACCATCAATTAATAACACATACAGCAGTCCATACAAAATGGCTTCGTTTCAATCTGTCGTTGTGCAAAATAAATCAAAGATAGCTTCCATGTCAGAGCATAGAGGTTTGAATACAATAAGTAAACGTAAAGTTTAACTGAACAGTTCATGTGAGATATAACAATGCTTTATAAACGACCGGAAACGTCGCTATATAGGTAAATCTGACGAATCCGTCACTGACAGTGTGGAGTTAGTAACTCATTCAAATTTGGTGATTTATGTTTTGAAATACGTCACGCGGACCCGTTTCAGAATACATAGGTTTATATTTGAATCAACATATGTTAGCTCTGTTACTGGGGAACATCTAAGCTATAACACTACTTTATCTAAGGCCGCGAACGTGCATTGTGGTCGACTTCTAGGTCAATCCGAATCCGTTGCTGAGAATGTGAAGTTAGTTACTTATTCGATAAAGGCGATTCATGCACATAATTCTTAGCTGGCACCCGCTTCGGAATATATAGGTTTATATATGAATCAACACATGTTAGGTCTATCTCATGGGTACATCTCAGCTATAACAATGTTTAATGTACGGCCGCCAATGTGTTTTGTGGGCTCGCTATAGGTCAATCTGAATCCATTGCTATGAGTGTGAAGTAACTTAATCAATATTGACGATTCATCCACAAAATACGTCGCTGTTTTAGAATACATAGGCTTATATGTTAGGTCTGTCTCTGGGGTTCATCTAAGCTATAAACATGCTTTATATACGGCCGCACACGTGCATTGTGGGCCGGTTCTAGGTCAATCTGAATCCGATGCTGAGAGTATGAATACAGTTACTTATTCGATATTGGCGATTCATGCACAGAGTACGTCGCTGGTACCTGTTTCGGAATATATATTGGTTTATATATTAATCAGCACATGTTAGGTCTGTCTCTGGGGTACATCGCAGCTATAAGAATTCTTTACATACTGCAGCGCACGTACATTTGGGGCTAGTTCTAGGTGAATGTGACTCCGTTGCTGAGAGTGTAAAGTTAGCCACTTATTTGATATTGGCGATTTATGCATAGAAGTCGTCGCTGGCACCCGTTTTTGGAATATATAGGTTTATATATGAATCAGCACATAATAGGTCTGTCTCTTGGGTACATCTCAGCAATAACAATGTTTAATGTACGGCCGCGAATGTGCATTGTGAGCTCGCCAAAAATCAATATAAATCCGTCGCTGAGAGTGTGAAGTAAGTTACTTATTCGATATTTATGTTTTCTGTACATAATACAGGAACATCAAATAAGTAAACAGCTTCACACTCACAGAAACGGATTCAAACTGACCTATGACGAGCCAACAATGCACATTCGCAGCTGTACATTAAACATGTTTAAAGCTGAGATGTACCCCGGAGACAGACATTTGCTGATTCATATATAAACCTTTATATTCCTAAACTGGTGACAGCAACGTTTTCTATGCATAAATCGCCAATATCCAATAATTAATTAATTTCACACTCTCAGCATCGGATTCAGATTGACCTATGACGAGCCCGCAATGCTAAAACTTTATTATAGCTGAGATTACCCTAGAGACAGACCTAACATGTAGTGATCATAGGCAAACCTATGGCTAACGTTTCGTGTGCCAGCAACGTATTCTGTGCATGAATCGCCAATAACAAATACTTAACTAACATCAGCAAAGGATTCAGATAAACCTATGGCGCGCCCACAATGCAGACACGCGGTCGTAAATAAAACGTTATTATAGCTGAGATGTACCCTCAGATAAAGTTTGGTTATAGCTGAGATGTTCCCCAGAAACAGAGCTAATAGGTGTTGATTCAAGTGTATACCTATGTATTTTGAAACGGGTACCAGCGACGTTTTTCGATGCATGAATCGCCAATATCGAATAGGTAACTAACTTCACACTCTCATAGACGAATTCAGATTGACCTATATTGCGAAGTTCGTGGAGTACAATCCCAGTCATTTATAAAAGCATTGTTAAAGGCGCTGTAGCACGTTTTTTTCAAATTTTATTTTTTCAAATTTCTCATTTATAATGATTGTTTATGTCATTTATATTTACTTTAGAGGGTAAAACATCTTATAACACAAACCAATGATCAGTAGTGGTAATAACTCTGTTCCGTATAAAGCCCAAATTGCATGGCGGCCATTTTATTGTGAACACATTTTATTATATTCGAATGACAAAAAAAATTCCCATGGCTTTACGGAACCATGTACACTCATTTGCAACTTGATTTTCCGAAGAGAGAAGGGTGTTTTACTATTGTTGACATTATTTTTCAAATACATTTCATCGACTTATTTCAGCGAAAAACATGCTACAGCGCCTTTAAAGCTCACATGAACTGTTAAGTTAAACTTAACATTTATTTATTGTATTCAAAACTCTATGCTCTGACATGGAAGCTATCTTTGATTTATTTTGCACAACAGAATGAAACGAAACCATTTTGAATCGAATGCTGTATGAGTTATTAATAGCTGGTGAAGCTCTCGGTTCAGCTACAGCGCTGTGGGCTCTCTGCGTTAGGAATACAAATACTGATACACAAGAACGTTTTTGTCGTTTAAATAGTAGGTAATAAGCTAAGAACAAGTGTAAGTTGCTAAAACATTGAATAAGGAATAAGGAACTGTAAAACATTTGCTAACTTCACATTTTGAATAAGAAATAAGGAACTGTAAAACATTTGCTAACTTTGCATTTTTTAAATAAGGAATAAGGAACTGTAAAACATTTGCTAACTTCACATTTTGAATAAGGAATCAGGAACAAGGAAAAATTAACTAACTTCACAGACCCAAGTAATAGGATGGTTGAGAGGACGATCTAATTATCGTGACAAACTCAGCAATATCAAATCAAATAATCTCGCAACATTGACCATCGAATCATACAAACAAAGACGAAGGAAAATCTGAAACAAAATGTTAAATTCAAATGGTATTAACACCAAAAGCAGAATCAAAACTGGCAGGACAATGATACTTACATCACAAGCAGAATCATGACTGGTAAGACAATTGCCAAAACTTCGCTATCTGCCGAATCCTTTTCAACAACTGAAATAAAAACATTGTGGCCACACGGTAAGAAGTCTCTCTGCATGAGCTTGTACACTCACCGAGATGTACCCACATACAACTGTACATACCTACAAGCACATTGTTAGTTAGGATAGTAGGATGTTTACCAATCATTTCTTGAAATGAAAAGCATATATTTAAATCGAATTTGTTTTTCAAATATTGCCATTCACACATTAAACCATATTTTATCATACATATGTTAAACATTCAGGCTAATTCCAAGTGTCCAGAAAAGACCAGCTTCCTCCATATACAAGTGTGAAAGATAGAGTTAAAAAAACTATTCGTCAGCATTTTCGTTGGTAGTAATGGAGAAAGTATATATTTTCTTCCCTGCATATATTTGTCACCAATATTCTAACCCTTAATTTTAATTGGACCCCATAGTCTTAATAGGAGCCCATAGTCTTTATGGGGACCCATAGCTTTAATTCGAACCAAATAATATGTTACGTAAATCTACAAATATGAACAGGCATTACAACATAGTCCTCTACACTTTCTAAATTGTTTTCAATTTTTCATCTTCTAATATATCATATCACATCATGGGTTTCTATTGTTTAAAAGGACAACTATCAACTTACTCACTGACCTGTGTTACAAGTCAGTCCGTGATAACCAGACTCACACCCAGCAGAACACTCTCCTGTTGCCTTGTCACATCTTCCAGACAGACAGTGTTCACTACATGTGTAGTTACAGGTCAGTCCATGATATCCAGACATACACCCAGCAGAACATTCTCCTGTTGCCCTGTTACATCTCCCAGACAGACAGTGTTCACTACACCTATAGTTACAGGTCAGTCCATGATATCCAGAAACACATCCATCGGAACATTCTCCTGTTGCTCTGTTACATCCAAGTCTAGAGGTATCACAGCCAGGTGAACATGGAAGTTTACACGAGTCTCCATGGAAACCAGTCTGACATGTCCCTGTATCGAACAAAATATAAAACAACCTGAAAATACTTTTGAATCATTATATCCTATATACTATTATAAAATTATTATTATTCTTAACTCATGGGGACTTTTTATTTTGGAAACTGTGTGGAAAAACAAATGCTTATGAAGACCGTGCCCTAGATAACATACTTTTATATGCTAATAGAGTTGGGTCAAAATAGGTATATGACTTTCTAGCACTATTTCTACGCAATACAAGTCCCTATGTTGGTTACATACATGATGACATACAATTTTACTCGCCTATCGTATACATCTTTGATTTGATTTGTACAGTTATTAAAAAGACATGTTAACATAGCAATGAGAAGGGATGGACCCAGTTTTAGTTACGTATTAGCAAGTTTTAAAAGGAGAGGCACTAAAAGTTGCAGTACCTTTTGATTGGCAGATATCACAGCCAGACAAACAGTTGTCATAAATGGTCTCTGCTCGAGTAAAACAAGGCATACACTTCTGGTTACACTCGTCCCCGTAGTATCCTCGTCTGCAGATGATGCACTCTCCAGTTTCTCTGTCACATTTATTGTACCTTGGACTGCATATCTTGTCTACAGTCACATTGCAGGTCTTACACTGTCTGTCACACGTCTCACAACCTCCTGGACACGGTTCTCTACACTGGATTTGACAGTAGCCTGGTTCACAGCCATCTGTACAGGTGACAGATCCATCTGATCTGGCTAGGTGACATGCTTTGTTCAAGCAACCAGGTGGACAGACCTCATCACAGTATTCACCCACATACCCCGGTACACAGCCGATCATACACTCTCCATTGTCATAGCATCGTTCTTCTAGACATGTTGAACACAGTCCAGATACCAGCGGGTAACTGACCAGCAGAATAAGACAAGCTGCAACAATGAGGTATTATTATTTGTAGAAAGATCTAAATTAGTTAAATGTCAATTCATTACTATTAAACATAGCTGAAAACAACACATTGTCCAATAGAGAACACTATCAGTCGCCTTCATACATTGAATTCATCATTAATTACACTCATAAATCAAACTAATTTTGACTCACCACATACATAGTTGAATGCACAATATGCAGTATGACAATATGTCCACAAATTTATTGAGTTCATTTATCAGATATCTTCATTGCAAAATGACATTCGTTGATCACTTTTTATATGGCGATATTTACTTGTTTTCTGAATCTCAATAAGCCAACTTGCTTTCCTTGTGCCAAACAGAGTTGAATTTAAGCATTTCATTCGATGCATTAGTACGACGTCATATATTTGGCATTAGAGGTGCTAGGGATGTTAAACATACATTACAAATCTGTGTAATTTCAAATATTGGCTGTTGGGGCAATACATTCGTAATAAAGAATTAACAAGCCCAAAAAAGATAGGTCTTATCATGTAGTCACTACATCAAATGTATTCTCAATCTTAGTTCATGAATGGAGTAAAGTTATTTACTATACAGTATATTACTATATAGTTGACTTCCGTTGCATTGTCAAATGCTCATTGTAATGTTCAGTAAATAGCATCACCTATCGCAGTGCATGTGCAGTGTTTTACGAACCGTGCTGTCTGAATTAAACGTTAATATTGACGTGAATTGACCTTGATTTCGCTATCCCTCGTTAGTATTAGGTGTAAACGTACCAATTAATGTTCCAGTATTAACCATCTTCGGATATCTGCTGAAAGATGAACTGAAATCATAAAATATTATATTGCGTTCATTATCACATAGTGTTTTTTTTATTAACATTGTTTATTGTCTTAAATATTGAATATGGTATCCTGTACACTGACTGATATGTAATATATAATCTTGATACCGAGTGGTTTCATAATTAGTCATGATGAGGAAATGATAAATGAAAACAAAACCAGCGGATCACAGTCTCAGTCACCATGATGAGGCTATCAGGAGAAGTCGTGGTCCTGGTCATCTACTGGGGCTACTGTGGTAGGTGCTAACGTACTTACTTAAATACTCTACTTTATAGTGTGTAAAATATCTCCATCTCTAACATTGTGTTAAGGTTACTTGATAAGCAACATAAATAATATACTTTACAGTCTGTGTTCATATTTCCGTACTTCAAATTTTAAATGATTAATAATTTGTGCCCTAAATCTAATCAGACTATGTATCCGTCTCTCAATTGAAGTTACACACTTTTGCTGAACCTCTTCATATAAGCATGTCATTTCAACTATTTTAACAAGTATAGAAGCGAGCTAAGCTCACATTGAACAGATAAACATTTAAACATTCAAATCCAAATATGTATGATAACATTGTTTTCTCCCTGGTTTATATTGAAACTTAAGGTGACATATCTACAAGGTTGTCATCCTGTGTTATCATGTTTCCATATAAGTTGGAAAAATAAATTCACGTCAAAAGTCTAAAAAGGTCAAAAATATATTTTAAGATTATGATCCAGAGGTAACCTTAGTCTGATGGTGATCGCATGTATAGTTTTGTAGATAATCTGACTTGACTGTCTCGTTGAGTCACTGTTAAAGTCAAATTTAATGTCTAACCATCACAAGACACATCTGGGGGTCATTGTTGACATGTGTAGCAAGTTTGGCAGAGGCAGCATTTATAGTTTTGAGATATGCTTCGAACACAGTGACTCCCTTAAGCCTCGGTCACAACCCACCGTGAGATTTTTGTCCATACGAATTTTGAGGAGGCCACTGAGGGTATTTTGAAAAGCAGGAAGAGAGTAAATAAACGCACGTCACACACGCAAAGTGTTAGTACGCTGCCCACACGAAACGCATGGCCATGATCTCCTATGTGCATCGTACATTGCGCACGTGGTGAGTTGTAAGCACATACAACGTACTTACACCTTGCGTGTGACGTGCAATTGCCATGACATGTGTTTCACATGTTCGATGGCCTTATTTACATGCATGGTATACGTGCGTGCAAGTGCGATTGAACATAAGTTTTCAGGAACCCAGTTGGTGTGGGTATAGGGCGACCTTCAGAGGTTCTCTCTCTGTGCTGCTGCCTCAAGATACCGCCCATTCAACATAGAGTCTCTCAGTTCTGATGCTATAAGGGCAGCTGATAATTGCAGCTGATAATAACTCCATAAATCAGTGTGCACAACGTACTTCATACGTAAGGAGCCCGTGTTTACGCGGCACTGGCAATGTCAGTGTTGAATGCACATTTTACAGTTGAAATGGGGAAGTGTTGTGTAAGCACAGACGACGCACTTATAATGTACTTGCCACGTGTGGAGCACGCTTCTGCATAGTGCGTCGTTCATGGACTTAAAACACTCGCGGCGTCCGTGCTTTGTGCGCACCGTGCTAATAGAATGCACACATTGAAGCTGTACGTGTGGAAAATATGCAGCTGCATGCAGCGAAAGTTATGCATGAACTAAAACTGCTACGGCCTGTCTGCGTGCTCCAAATCCGTACGGCGTTGGTACTGACAACTTATTTTTACCACGTTTTTGCCCATAGACAGCACAGAGACAGCAAGCACTGGCAAGTATGGCGGGTTGTGACCGCCGCTTTATGGAACAACTGTTTAAGCTGTATATCTATAGAAATCTTAAAAAAATGCAATTAAAATAAAAAAAATGAATCCTCTGCAAGGCACATCGATCATGGTTGGCTGAGACAGCATGTTCATATTTGGAAATATGCTTCAGACACAGTGACCGGGTATCACACATTCCAGGACTCCATATCCCGGACATCATATGAATAAAATTTGGAAATCACTGCTGGTAATGTTCCAGCGGTGATCTGGAGGTATGATGAGCAATAGGTGACATTGTTCTTTCGCCCTCTGGTATCAACGCTTTATGGCCACATGATAAAGCGATATGACAACGCGACAAAGCAATAATAAAACGCTATAAAGCGAAAACATAATAAAACGCTATAAAGCGATAACATGATAAAGCGGTAAAACGATAAAGTGAAACAGCAACAAAGCGCTAAAGTAGCGCAACAAAGCGAAAGAGCGAAAGAGCGATAAAGTGAAAGAGACTTAAAGTGAAAGAGTGATAAAGAGACTTAAAGTGAAAGATTGATAAAGAGACTTAAAGTGAAAGATTGATAAAGGGACTTAAAGTGAAAGATTGATAAAGAGACTTAAAGTGAAAGATTGATAAAGAGACTTAAAGTGAAATATTGATAAAGAGACTTAAAGTGAAAAATTGATAAAGAAACTTAAAGTGAAAGCGATATAGTGGTGAGATAAAGCAATATAGTGGTGAGATAAAGTGAACTAGTATTAGGCCATAAAACGATAAAGCCATAAATTGTAAAGCGAAAAAGAGATGGAGGGATAAACTGATAAAAGGATAAAGAGAAAGATTGATAAAGTGAAAGAGCGATAGAGTGAAAAAAAGATAATGCTACACATTTAATGCACATATGCTCACCCAAAATAAAAATTGACACATGTCGATCTTTATCTTTGTTTAACTACATAACAGTAGAATACTGGTTTCATTCAATTTATTTTCATTTGACTTGGTATTTGGTTTCACATAACATATAATTAATACAAGTTTATTTGGTATTAAGAATTTGATTAAACATAAGAAAATAATAATAGTCCATTTATATAGCGCATATATGTGCCATAAAACTTGTTTTATGTGAAATGTGAATGATCATGGGGTGGTTTCGTCGTTACATCACTTTCCTTTTATATAGCTATAGGGTAGGGTATATATAGGTAAATGTCTTTCAAACGCTGTTTCTAAGCGACACACGCCCTTGTGACTCGAAGCCCAGTCAAACCAACCATGTTGAAATATTTTGTGTCAAGTAAATTGTAAATTTGTCATAATGTTCAGCCTTTGTTCTTTTGTCTGGCCCTTTACACTTAGTTTGATTTATAGTAAAATAATCAATCTTAGAAAAAAAACACCTGAAATACACCGGTTATTATGAGCTTGATACAGTTTCAGGATCCCGACCCTGTCCAGTGAACTGTAAGATGATACAGAACTCCACCCTCCCCACGTGTAACATAGATTCGAGAATCTGTCCCCGAGGGTGTAGAGCCGGTTACTATGGAAACACGTGCAACATGAATTGCGACGATAACTGTCAAGGGAAGACATGCCAGCAGCGAGACGGTTCCTGCACCTGTAAACCAGGATACACGTTCAACATCGGTTCTTGTGAACCCAGACCAGGTACGTGTGACTACAATACCGACATTGTTTATGATATAGCGTCACCATGACGAAGTGATATTTTGCCCTAGAGCATCATGAGTCTTTATATGATTACACTCGTAGGTAATACTTTTAGTTAAACGTCTTTGTGATAGGATGTATGGAACTGTAAGATCATTGTATATTCTGTATTTGCCTGAGGCGCAGGCCCATGCAACCTGCCAAACACCGTGTAACATTTAGATCTATTATGGGTGTCTATTTCTGACACATATACCTAAATACGTTTGTAATACAAACTCTTCGTAAAAATGTGAAAAATAAACTTAAATAAATTCGATTTAACTTACGTATAGAAGAAATTTCGAAAGTATATCTTGATGAAAATGTTACTGATTTATCACTATTGATAAATTGCATTTCCTTGAAAGAGGAACACCCTGGGCACTTTGTGCTAATTTGCGAAAATTTTGCAGTTTTACTTTGAATAACAGATAATTACGGGTATGTGATCCAATGAAATGGTTCCTGGAAATATTTGTAACACGGATATAAAAAAAAACATTTGTGTGAACTTGTAATATGAAAATGAGTTTTAAATGAATGATGTGGATTCTGTCTTCTGTTTATATTTCATACTTTTATCTTTGACATTCTTTAAATCAGCATGTTTGTCATAAATGTTTGTGGAAGTAATTGATTTGAGGAAGGTCAAAGTCACAAAAAGAGGTAATTTGCTTTCGAGATGTGATATGACGAACACGGTAAGACAAACTGAGAGGATGGTTATGAAGGAGATTATGATAATACTAATGGGTATTTATAAAGCGCTATATCCATACACAAGGTGCGTGTTCAAAGCATGTATAAATATAATAGCTTGTATAAAATTTTGACTTAAGTCAGGTTGCTTACCACTTAACAGCAATACCTTTTTACTGAATTTGTAAAAGCATGATTCAGCATTAATGAAATATTTATTTTCTTATGCGTGTCAGGTGTGAAATGCAGATCAAACGACCATTGCTTGAACAACATGTGCCTAACAGCTTACAGACAAGATTGTTTGGAAGGCTGTAAATCAGGATGGTTCGGAAAGTTTTGTCTGCAAAGTTGCTCTCCTGTGTGTGTGTGTGACAAAGAGTCAGGATATTGTACAAACTGTATCTCAGGATGGTATGGAGAAGAATGTGGATATCACTGTAACCCGGCTTGTATGAACAAGAACTGTCATAGGAACGGTACCTGCGTTGATGGCTGTACAATTGGATCATATGGGGAGAGATGTGAGCTGAAGTGTTCTCCTCACTGTGTGTCTGGGTGTGATCAGCTGTCAGGAGAGTGTGTCCAGTGTGAAGCAGGTCGGTATGGTTCAACCTGTCAGTGCAGTGCTGGATGTGCAGGGGTTAACACAGACTGTGACAGAGACGGAAGATGCAGTGAGGGATGTACCAAGGGTTACTATGGAGAGAGGTGCGAGTCCAGGTGTCCAGACCAGTGCCATGAAGATATGTGTGATCTAAATGGAACCTGTAGCACTTGCAAGCCGGGATACTACGGGACTGTCTGTGGACAAAAATGTCAGAGATGCACAGAAGGAGTCTGTGAAATGATAACAGGAGAATGCACCAAGGGATGTCAGAGAGACTACTTTGGATCTTTATGTAGCCAGAAATGTGTGGACTGTAAAGATCAGGACTGTGACAGGAACACTGGGAAATGTAAAGGTACATATATACTGGTCAATGTAGATATAAAGGCACTTTATCATCCAAAACTTGCTCCAAAAGTGGATATCACTTGTGTGAGATCAATCAATATTTTCAAGCGATATCTACATTGTATATATCGCTACAATCAAATCGTCATAATCCTATTACATCATCAGTTATTAGGGCTGCTCGTTTTGTCGCCGGTTTTCCTCGCCGGTTTGCCGGCGGCGTGACCCGGTCACGTGACAGGTTACTATGCAAATGAAGTGACCCGGCGTAAACAAACATGGCGGCGTCCGTCATCGCCGTCGCTTCAATTCTTAAAAAAACAAATTCTGTTTGTTGGATCAACAATTAAAATCTCTTGTGATATTAAATTAATGTTTTAAAAGGAAACAATTATTTCGAAGTGTATTATGACAGGCTTTTGAAACACAGTGCTATTATGAACCATGTACAAAACACAATAAATAATAGATTTTCAACCAACAGTCTAATGACTAATGAGATGTTTTGGTATAAATTATTTATAGCGTTATAAAATTTGTCGTATCTGTTTCGTATTCTATCCAAGGTTCAAGCTCAATGTGTGTTTTCCATGTCACCATTCCTCATGAAATAGATCTAAAACTCAACCGTTTACTTACATGTAGATGTGGTTGTGTATTTCACACATGTTTTGATTGAAACATATCTTCATATATTTCCACACCAAACTACAAGAGACTCTCTTGATTAATTCATTGGAGATGCAATTATATGTAGGCTACAACAGGCTACCGATAATGATATCGTAAATGTTCCTTACATACACAAAAACATGCCAGTTCTACCCGTACTTTTCTGACCCTTTTTCAGTTTGGACTTTGAAGTCATATATCATCAGTAGACTCTACAGTTGCCATATCGTTGATACAAAAACAACAAGTAACATACACCTATTCAACAAATTTGGCCTTAATGTAACTGTACTTACCATTTGTTTTATATAAGTGAATTTCACATTATCAACAGATTCAACACATCCTAACTTTCCACAAGAAAAATGGAGGCTTTCACTGACGTCTTTACCGACGTAAACATCTAAGGGGATACAACTCTCAGAAGCATCGTGGAAAGACGTCCGCGAAAAAAAATGACAGAATAAAATTATAAGCTGTAGATCCGTACTGATGTGCAATTGTTTACTCAATATGTATAAATAAATAATCTGCACTCAGATTATTTTTATATTATGTTTACAATGTGGTATGTGGGTTTTAAATAATTATTAAAGGACTAATATAAGTACAAATTAAGAAAACAGGTTTCACAATAATAAAAAAGTAGGCTATGTAAATATCTTAAAAATTATTATAGTTCATGAAGAAAATCTAGATCTGTATTTATAAAAAATAAAAATAAAATTCCAAATGCTTCTGCACGTGTAAGAGTAGACTAACACAGAAACTAATTAGTTATCGTTAATTATATGTAAAATTTAAGAGTTGATACAAATGAATGCTTATAATTTCATGAATATCGGAAATATTTATTATGTTCCCATATTTAGCATTTAATCATATCATTGAAATAAAATAACAACTTAAAAAAAAAAACTAAAAAAAACTTACGAGGTTCGTATAGTAATGGAATTTACAATTAATTAGTCCTTTTTTATATTTCTTTTATAAAAACTAAATAATGGAAATGTTTGTTCCTATCATCACACGAATTATAATTTCCCGTTTATCACCCTTGCAATTTGCCGGTCCCCTGAAAGCAGCGCATTCGGCGTACACCGCCGGCAAACCGGCAAGCTTTGCCGGTCAAATGAAGCAGGCGTGCCGCTGAAACCGGCAACCGGCACACGCCGGTTCTCTTGCCTGTGGACAAATCGAGCAGCCCTATTAATTATATCACAAAGCTGTGGCATCAATGAGAACACTGCTGACAATGCTATGACGTCACAATGGTGATGACGTAACACTGCTATGATGCTATAATGCTTATGATGTCACAATGCTATGACCTCACTGAGCTCACTGCTGAAGAAGCTGAATGGCAGTTTTGTGTTTTAGATGTGTCAGTCTTTGGCTATTAATAGTTGAAGAATGATTTAGAATGATATATAAAATCTCACCCTCGTGTCTTCTGATATCAAATATATCAACACTCGTGGATTAAAGTAAAAATATCCTCGGGAAGCCTCGGATATTTGTAACTTTAATCAACTCGTGTTGATATATTTGAAATCAGAAGTCACTTTGGTGAGATTCTCTATGTATCGTCACTGTATGTCAATGTGAGTATTAAAAGAACAATTTGAGAAAACTGCATTCATAACATGAGATAACAATGAGAACTGGTTTTATGATACATGAATATATTTTGTGTCGGATATTTGAAAAGTAAACAGCAATGTATCAACTGTTAGTTGTGATGTGTTTACAGAGGAGAAGGGAGACATGTGGAGTGGAGTACAGTACTGGGTGGGTGGAAGTGTGGCTGTTGTCATCATCATTGCAGCAGTGCTGGTCTACATCGTATGTCGTATGAAACGGTCAGTGTTCTATCAGACACAAACCAATTTTAAAAATAAATGGTGAAACATTTATTAAGCTTAAGGTAATGGTAACCATCGCTTGTTTAAAGTAATGATTCCTGTTCAGATATTTTTGAATGCGTTAGGAAATAACAAACGACACTAATGTTTTCTCTGCAGGATGCACGGTGTAATCTACGATGTTGTGAAGTGGAGGAGGCGTCCTCCATCTGCTGTACAAGCTGCAATTCCTGGTGTTGAACACGCTGCAATTCCTGGTGTTGAACACGCTGCAATTCCTGGTGTTGAACAATATGCTAGTCCTGGTGTCAATCCTGCATATGCTGAAGTTGATGACGAGGTGACAGTTACTCCTCCAAAAGTTTGCCTCCGTCCTATCAGACAAACCAGCTATATCCGACCTAGACACAGTGGAGACTCTACAGACAACCTTCAGATACAACCCCAGGCGGCAGCTGCTTCACCTCCAGACAGACGACTGCACGACGTTCTACGACGCTCTGATGAGTGGTCGGATAGACCAGACAGCTATGTGCTGCCTAATTACTGTGAGATCAACGAGGATCTCATGGTCCCCCTTCCACAACCCACTCAAGGAGCTGAAGGACCCGCCCCAGTCGTCAACCACTCCTCATTCTCTGTTGTAGCTGATGTACATGTACAGGTTGAACATCCTGATGATGGAAATGCAACTGGAGGCGACATCAACATTCCCCTTATTGCCGAATGTTTTCGGAACACTGAGACTGAGGACTCGACATCTGACGAGGAACCCCGACCTGATGTTGAGAATTACGACCATCCATTTAGAGACGACTATGAGCAGTCTTAATAGTTGTTACATTGAAGATGTGCGCGATATCAAAATACCATAGAATTTCTATTGTCTTTTGGTGTCTTTACCTATTGAGATATACATTGTAAATTTGATAAATTTAGTGTCACTCTTAAAGACATAGTAGCACGATGTTTACATGTTGTATATATTAACATTTGTCATTTATAATACATGTTTATGCAGAACTAAATCTCATCAGAGCTCAGAATCCTTGAAATGTCTGTAGATGTGCTTACCCTGTGGCATTTACTTATTTTTTACATTATATTTATACTTGGTGACTCGAATGCTCGTTAAAGGAACCACACGGGTCATCTCCCTAGCAACTTTGTTCGTCTCCTTTTCAAGAAGTGAATGTTATTGTTTTAATCTAATTATTATAATATCCATTTCATATATGATGATATAATAGAGTGATCATTTGTAACTTAAGTTAGATAATCATCTGCACAATCAAGATCTTTAGGTTCAGAACTAATGGTTGGCTATCAATCGTGGGTAAATTATTATAACTGCCAGTATTGGGAAAAGTAGTTTCATCTAATTAGATGATAGTTTCATTTATCACCCAAAACAGTGTTCCACAGGAGATATCAACTACATGACATCACAATGCTTTTACATTATCGAGTAATGACATCACAATGCTATGACCTCACCGCAATAGAAGTCAAATGGCGGGGATGTGCTCAGAGATGAACACTATTTTCACTTAAACGTAATAAGAATGATTTTGGATAATAAATAGAATCTCAACCTCGGTCTTCTGATATCAAATATATCAACTTGATATCAGAAGACACTTGGGTGAGATTCTCTATCTAATTAAATGATAGTTTCATCGCTTGTAACATCTAATTAGATGATAGTTTCATCTAATTAGATTAGCTAGAGCTGTAACAATATATTTCAGAAAGATGCATATTCTGGACTCCACCTCAACCTGGGGAGGCACTACCCCTACCTATACTGAACAAGACTGCTTCTGTAACCTATAGAGAGGCACTACCCCTACCTATACTGAACAATATTGCTTCTGTAACCTCTGGAGAGGCACTACCCCTACCTATACTGAACAAGATCGCTTCTGTAACCTCTGGAGAGGCACTACCCCTACCTATACTGAACAAGATCGCTTCTGTAACCTCTGGGGAGGCACTACCCCTACCTATACTGAACAAGATCGCTTCTGTAACCTCTGGAGAGGCACTACCCCTACCTATACTGAACAAGACTGCTTCTGTAACCTATAGAGAGGCACTACCCCTACCTATACTGAACAAGATTGCTTCTGTAACCTCTGGAGAGGCACTACCCTACCTATACTGAACAAGATCGCCTCTGTAACCTCTGGGGAGGCACTACCCCTACCTATACTGAACAAGATCGCTTCTGAAACCTCTGGAGAGGCACTACCCCTACCTATACTGAACAAGATCGCTTCTGTAACCTCTGGGGAGGCACTACCCCTACCTATACTGAACAAGATCGCTTCTGTAACCTCTGGGGAGAGGCTAATAAGTAGGCTTAAGTAGTAAGTAAGTAATATGGTTAGAATTGAGATTCGTGGATAACTATTAATACATTTGGTTACATTGTAATAACGTGTGCGACCATTACCATCAATTTGAACTGTATTTTTACAGGGAAAATGAAAGAACACGCATGTGTGTGAACCCTGGGTACGGGGAAATCTCGTTTTACTGTAAATGTCAGCTGTAGAATATTGTATTTCAACAAACTCTTTCAGAATGGTTTTCATATTCCCGGTACGTGTTGTAAAGTAAACAGATGACATGTATCAACAACAAGATCATAAATAAACCCATCAGGACGTATTTCAGTTTCAACTCCTTGTAATAAATATATCCTTCCTGAAAATCAGTTGTATCGTGTTCCGCAGTGAGAGCTCACCTTGGTATGTCCTTGAGTCCGTTTCATTGCTCTGAAGTGCAACAGTGTATGGATTTGATTAGCATTAATTACACGGACACACTAGTGTTGTAGATGTTAGACACAATCTAACAATCTTCTAGAGAAACACAGATAAGACACGGCCCTTATTAAAGTAACTTGTTCCTACTTTTTGTTTTAATAAATAGATTCCAACTGTTAAATACATTAAGCTTAAGTCCGGCCATTTGAAGATGCAAATATGACTTCGTTTCCATACCATTGATTATAATCCTTCAGATTCAATGCTGCTTCTCTATGGAATCCACTGTTAAATCTACTTGTTGACAGTCTCTATACAGAACAGACAGTTCTCACCCTTTGACATCGCATAAATCAGGACAATTGTTTTACCCTGGTCTGTATATGTTCCAGGATTGTATAACTTTCATAGAACATATACTTTTCTATTTCTATATATTATTTGTTAACTTATTCAGTGTATTTTTTATATATCGCCTCTGCAAATGGTTCACATGCTGCACAAGATGCGTTAAATATCTATTTAACTCACTCCTCAATCGTTATGCCTCAATCCTGCAAAAAGCGAAACCAATATCTCTCCATAGCTGCAGTACACTTTATGAGGGGTGCAAGTGCATATAAATCTGCTAAAATGTCACGTGTCACGTATTGCTTTCTACTCGGTGCTTGACTACCTTAGTATGTTTGCTTCATATTGAAACCACTCGCTTATCAGTGTTACTTGACTGAATTGTGATCCAAGTATATTTCATTTAAAATAAATAATTTAAATTAAGTTTTCTAAGATATGTGTTGTGCTTGTCCAAAACATCATTTCAAGACGTCAAGGAACTTGAAAGTTTTATATGGACATATTAAGCGTATATCAAACTGGACTTGACACATATTTATATTTAAAAATTCATTTTAAAAGGTCAAACGCACCAGAATAGGGAATGATGATACTATAATCAACTTATCTTTGCATTGAACTATTTCTGTCACATCTTACACGATTTTAAAATAAATTGCATAACAGAATGAGAGACACTACACACTGTGCACTATAAGGACTCATGTTGGGACAACCATCCCCATCAGTAAACTTGCATCGCAGAATGAGACACTACACACTGTGTCCTGTAAGGACTGATGTTGGGACAACCATCCCTGTCAGTAAACTTGCATCACAGAATGAGAGACACTACACACTGTGCACTGTAAGGACTGATGTTGGGACAACCATCCCTATCAGAAAACTTGCATCACAGAGTGAGTGAGATTACACACTGTGTCCTGCAAGGACTGATGTTGGGACAACCACCGTCATCAGTTTAACTTATTCATAGCAAACAGTTATAAGGTCGTGTACAAACATACTGTCAAATCTATTTCTTTAATAATGAAAATAAACCAATATGGAATATATTAAAAATAATCACAAATCATCACATATCGGTGGTAATATAAAACTGACGAAAGAGATTATGTTTGCCGCGGATTTATATCAGAAAGGTATACTATTCATCTTCTAATTTCTTTGAACGAAGACACTTTTTACCTGGGATATAATAACAGTCAAATATGTATCCAAGATGAATGATTTGGTCAATAATTTGGTTTAGAACATTTAAAACATTAATCAACAAGGGATTTGGTTCTGTAAAGACATAAAGTCTAGATTGTTTGTATTTGTTGCAACAAAAGAATACCAATGAAGGTAAGCTATGAAAGAACAAAACTTAATAAATTATGTGCTTCTAAAGTTTTTCTAGCCTAATATATTAGTAGACTTTATAAATAACGTGTTTTTAAACATTTGTGCTTTGTTATTTTCTCTAGACGAATATAACACTAGACTAAAAAACAATGTGCTTCTTAACTTTTCACGATACAAATGTACCACTAGATTTAATAAATAATGGGTTTCTTATTTTTTCTCCAAACCAATAAATCACTACACGTAATAAATAATGTGCTTCTTAACATTTATCGATATGAATATATCACTAGACTGAATACGTAATGTGCTTCTTAATTTTTCTTTTTACGAATATATCACTTTACTTAATAAATAACTGATTTATAATTAGACTGAATGAAATAAGTGATTATTAACTTTTTCTCAATAAGGATATCACATCACTACACTTAATGTTTGGATTCTCAACTTCCTCGATACACATATATCACTAGACTTACTGAATAATTTGCTTCTCTACTGTTCTAGATACGAATTTATTATAAGACTGAATAAACAAAATGCTTCTTATCATTTCTCGATACAAATATTTCAATAGCCTTAATGAAAACTGTGCTTTTTAACTATTCTCTGGAGGAATATATCACTAGACTTTATAAGTAATGTGATTCTTAATATATCTCTAGTCTTTATAAGTAATGTGCTTCTTAAATGTTCTTAAGATGGATATAGTACTAAACTAAATACATAATGTGCTGTTAATTTTCAGGTGCATGTCAAAGCACACACACACACATACACACATTGATGTTAAAGGTGGCAAACGGGGACACTTAAAAAACACATGTAACCGGGGACAATTTTTCTAGCTGCTCTACAGCTGTACCACTTGCATGGCTTACTTGCCTTGTCGTATATGTTAGTTCTAAACATTGACTGGCTCTACAGGATACATTTGAACGAGTATGAACTTTCATGTAGGAACCGGGGACACACACCGATTGTGTGTGTGTGCTTTTTTGCATGCAAACGGGGACAGTGTGTATCTTTTACACCATGGAACCGGGGACATGTGTGTAACAGGTATTTCTCTGTAGAAACGGGGGCATTTTGGGTTCACTTTTGTATACAAAACAAGGATACATGCGTGTGTTTAAGAGGTTGTTGCAATCTGATGGTCATACACAGCCTGAGAATCCATTTTACTACGCTAAGTGCGTATGAGTAAATTTTCACAAGCAAACGGGGACAGTGTGTATCATTTACACAATGGAAGCGGGGACATCTGTCCATCAGGTATTTCTCTATTGAAACTCGGACATTCTGGTTCTTTTTTGTACACAAAGCACGGCTATATGTGTGGGTTTAAAAGATTATTGCAATCTGACGGTCATACTCATCGTGAGAATCCATTTTGCTACAATAAGTGTGTAAGTGTAAGTTGTCACAAGCAACCGGGGACAGTGTGTATCATTTACACCATGGAAGCGGGGACATGTGTCTATCAGGTATTTTTCTCTATGAAAACTGGGACATTTGGGTTCATTTTTGTATACAAATCATGGCTATATGTGTGTGCTTAAAATATAATCGCAATCTGACGGTCATACTCATCGTGAGAATCCATTTTACTACAATAAGTGTGTATGTGTAAGTTTTCACAAGCAAACGGGGACAGTGTGTATCATTTACACCATGGAAGCGGGGACATGTGTCTATCAGGTATTTTTATCTATGAAAACTTGGACATTTGGGTCCATTTTTGTATACAAATCATGGCTATATGTGAGTGCTTAAAATATAATTGCAATCTGACGGTCATACTCATCGTGAGAATCCATTTTACTACAATAAGTGTGTATGTGTAAGTTTTCACAAGCAAACGGGGACAGTGTGTATCATTTACACCATGGAAGCGGGGACATGTGTCTATCAGGTATATTTCCCTATGAAAACTGGGACATTTGGGTTCATTTTTGTATACAAATCACGGCTATATGTGTGTGCTTAAAATATAATTGCAATCTGACGGTCATACTCATCGTGAGAAACTCAGAATCCATTTTACTACAATAAGTGTGTATGTGTAAGTTTTCACAAGCAAACGGGGACGGTGTGTATCATTTACACCATGGGAGCGGGGACATGTGTCTATCAGGTATTTTTCCCTATGAAAACTGGGACATTTTGGGTTCTTTTTTGTACACAAAGCACGGCTATATGTGTGTGTTTAAAAGATTATTGCAATCTGACGGTCATACTCATCGTAAGAATCCATTATATTACAATAAGTGTGTAAGTGTAAGTTTTCACAAGCAAACGGGGACAGTGTGTATCATTTACACCATGGAAGCGGGGACACTAATTGTGTATTAATATTGTCTCTATATGAAAACCAACTTGGTGTGAATAAGTGTTTTCTATTTAGCTTAATTTGAGGAAATATGTGTTGGTGTATATTGTGCTGTCAAACTGTCATCCAAAACATGAGAATATATTCGCCTATGATGTGTGTGCATGTTTAGTTTAACACATGCAAACGGGGACAACGGTGTCATTTCAACATGGAACCGGGGACATTTCGTTTAACATTTCATTTCCCTATAAGCAAACGTAGGTCAGTGTGTGCAGTTTGTTAGGCAAGATATCATATGTGTATCAACATATAATTGCAGAAAGTTTTGAGTCCAAATTGAGTTTGATTTTGATGTATGATGATTAAATGAGAAGGAAGAAAATTAATGTTTTACTTCTTTTAAAGGTTGTTGAAAATTGATTCAAATACATTAAACATGAGGAAACATTTCCTGGAATCATCTAAGGTTTATCTTATACAACCATAATCGAGGATGCATATTCAAGAACAGAACTAGCAGAAATTTGAAAGAAAAACATTTGTTCATATAACAGCTAAATAATCTTAAATTATGTTTTGCCAACTGTAATGAGTTGAATAGTTTCAATGAATTACTAAAATGTGAGACTCTAAAGTTCCTATTTCTAAAAACGGTATTAGCATTAAGTCTGCGATGAGATAACTCATGATACTAAAATTGGATTCGCAACGATATATTTTAAAAAATTGCTTACCTATATAATTTGCGATACGATAGACCTATGTATCCCGATATAAGGGTTGCGATAGAATATATATTACAGCTTGCTTCTAATCCATGATATTGCATTCCAACAATAAAAAAACCTCAAAACAAAAACAATGTTTAAATGAAGTAAACTGTTATATATAACAAAATTAAAACCTTGAACTGTTTTCATATTTTTTTTAGAAATCACAAAATCTGTTATCACTGGAGAGAATTAATATGAAGTCACAATGAACATGCTGAATGCTGAGATCAAGAGTAACCAACTGTCAACATGAAATTGAAAACAAAACTTTATTGTACGAGACTTTAATACCTTTTAGAAATAGCATAGGTTTGTTATCACTTGAGTCATTTAATATTGTAATATCAAGCCATGGACTATCAGGAAATCGATCATTTGATAACATTATTATATTAAGTAACTCAAGTGAGAAATGAGATACACCATTTGAAAATAATACAGATTGACATTAAAAACCATAAAGATCTTGCAAATGCCCATGAACTTTAATACCTGCAAACTGGATCTTTCTGTATTTATTGACATGTTGACAACTCTATCGATGTGTATAATTATATACCTGTACATGTAAACATCCAATGTTGCGGTGGAGATGTTGCTCCTATGTTTATCTGTGGTGGTGGGGTATTTGTTCCCCTTTCTGTCTGTGGTGTAGGGTATGTTGCTCCAATGTTTGTATTTTGCGGTGGGGTTGTTGTTGCCATGTTTTTCTGAGGTAGTGAGGTTCTTGTTTCAGAGCAGAAGACTAGGTGTTAAGGTCCCTTCACAACCCGTCGTACGTGCAGTTGCGTGCTGTCTACCGACAAAAACGTGAGGTAAATTGGGGAATTCGTGCGTCCTCGGTACCGACGCCGTACCGATTTTGGACACGCAGACTCGTCGTAGAACTTTTAGTGCATGCAGAACTTTCGCTGCGTGCAGTCTACGAACGGGCTGCGAATTTTCCTCCGTACGATCGACGTGCGTGCCCTGTACGACAACCGCACGCACAACGCACCGACATCGTGCGTTTTTTTCAAGCTTACCCACTCACACTTTCTCTACGAACGACGCACGTTGCACGTGCGTACAACGTGCGTTGTACGTGCGTAGTTCGTGCTTACTCGGCACGTCCAAAGTTTAACTATCAAATAATTAAAGAAAACTCACGTCGTTCGTACCGAGTAAGCACGTACAACGTACCGAGTAAGCACGTACAACGCACGTTTTGGGCACAACTCCTGTGCTGCCATCTGAAGTTGATCTTGCAGCATCAGGACCCGGAGCGGTGGAATGGGCGGCATCTTGTGGATTGACAATGTGTACCAAGCACCTGTCAATAGGGTGGGAAAAACCTCATTGCACTCGCACGCACTTACAACGTGCGTGGTGTAAGGACACTGTATGTGAGACGCACGGCCCCCGTACGACAATGTGACAATCGCACATCACACGCACGCTGTACGCACGTTGTACGCACGGCACACGCACGTACCACGTGCGCATCGTACGATGCACGCACCTCCTCACTGCCAGACGTGTCGACGGCCACGTACGTACGACGTGCGTTTGACGTGCGTTGGCAAACTCCCTCTCTGTTCTTGATTAAATCCACCCTACGTTTTCAGAAAAACGTAGCGACCGTGGCCTCCCCAAAATACGTACGAACGAATTGCACGCACGATGGGTTGTGAAGGGGCTGTCTACGTTTTGGTAGGTTTGTTATTGACGCATTGCATTAGGTAAGTTACTATAAATCTAACTAAGTGAGTTTAATTACGCTCAACTAAGATAAACCACACCTAACTAGGTCCACGTAGTGAGCCATGTTGTAATGAAACGTTAATGAACAAAGGTCCATCAGGTTAGAGGTTTTGTGGCAACGTTCAATGAACTAGGTAAAACTACGTAAATTAACGTAAGTGTGATCCACCATTAGTACGTTGGAGAATTATCACACAGTGTTTACTCCGTTTTCATGTGAAGGGACGGGTTTGAATAAATGCTTTTTGATACGTTCATCATGTGGAATCAGAGTTAAACAAGTAAAACATAAACAACGTGCACCTGTAAGTAAACATGTTGAATATTACTTTTATTCTACTTTTGGATGATAGCCAAGCAACAAGAAGAAGGGTTGTTTGGTTTAAACATATTTCATTCATGGTAAATTGGTTTTGGAACACGTTATCCACCTTATAGGGTTTGCTCTCCCAGGGGAAGACGATATCAGGAAAGAAATTGATTATTTATGGTCAATCATTTTTGTCCTCACTTTTCCATTGAAACTGAGAACGAGAATAAGAACAAGCAAGACCGTGCTGTATATATACATAAGTCTGGCCAGGACGTTAGTGCGGTACAAGAACAACACAGTCTGCTTAAAATCAACCTTGTTCCGAGGAATAAAATTGGCAAAATAATATATCTACCGGATACGAACAGGTTTAGCGCAGTCAAAGCCCAGTCAAATAGCTGACCAATCACATCATAGTTTTTTACCGGTCGCTGTTTTGAAAACATTCGGAACAGACAAAAGGATAGCTGTTTGGCATTTGGAGCTTCTCGCACAGAAAGCTTTTGTTGGACGTCCTGTGATTGGTTTACTGAATTGCGTTAGACCATGGAGTCTATTCGGGCTGTTACCAGACGGTTATGGCGTGGAAACCTCCGAACGATATGAGTTCGTATCCCGGTAGATGTACTTTTTTGCACTTTTTTCCGAGGAATATCGTGGGTTTTAATCAGACCGAGAACAACGTACTAAGAATGAAATGACAAAACAAGAAGAGCTGTTTGAATACGAGTTGATCGGGAGACAAACGGGGTAGAAAGTTATTGTGCGTATGAAGATCGAGACATGTCTCGTTCAGAACTGATATAAACTGACTGATAACGGGATTGAACAGATAGAAAACGTTATGAACAATATTATCTCATTTAGACGCGGTACCAACTGTCAGAAAACGGGATAAACACTGGATGGACTTTCTGAAAACCGTCTGTAAATGTACTTGGATCGTGATATGAAAATTTATGCACAAAAGTTACCCGTTCTTGTCCCATTCGAGGTCGTTGTACAATAATTTTTGGACGGAGTAGAACGTAGTCAGAACTATCTTGGTGTAACTCAGGAATAAGAAATACCCTGGGCGCAAGGTCGCTTTCTTTCTTTGCTTTACGATTAACTCAGTGCTAACAGTATCTCAAATAATACACAGTACATGCTTTCAATCGTCCATTCAATTACTGAATCAACTGTCGGCCAAACGAAACGCCTGGGCGCAAGATCACTTTCTTTCTTTGTTTTGCGATTAACTCAGTGCTCAGAATGGTGATTGTTGAAATGAGGCAAATGAATTGTTCAGTTTTCGATCAGGGCTTGATCAGAAACACATCTTTTCATACAAGCACGAGTAACAATACAGGCACGCATTCGCATTAAAATGGTGATGACACTACCGATGTACGTGCATGGGTACGGTGCGCAAGTGAATCAACCGGAAATAGCGGTATTCATTGGGCGTGGAATAGGGAAAACTGACCGAGGTTCGGACAGTACTTTCACTTGTTGTAATTTCAATATGTGACTCTTTTACAGCCATCAATAAGTGGTCAAAGGCGATAAAGGGTTTATTGTTCAAAATTCCAAACGCTATCTTGGTTCATTATCAGAATAAATATGTAATTTAGCAGTTTTAGGCGAGTATACCAATTCGCCCAAGGTTTGGACAGTTTTTACCTTGGTTCGGACAGTGTCGCCCGAAGTTCGGACAGTTCGGTACCAGTCCTGCATGGACACAGAACGAGTGACAGATAAACTGAGGTGCGTTATTTGTTTCCGCCTTTAACATAATTTTATTCGTTTTTGAAAGTAATTGATAAGAAGTATAATTACATCTATTAACATGCAGGTAAGAACGTGTTTGTGGCACGTGTAAGCCTATAAGCTCTGAAAAATAAGAAGAACTAACATTTTTTAAAATGTATTCAAATTGATTTTACCTTTACCATGGACCGGGTACAATATCATGATTTGATTACTACTTGCTTACATTTTAATACACATGCATAATTATGTTAAAAAACTTTTCAGAGCACCGTAAATCATTGATTAAGTAAATTCATCAAGTGATCAAGGAGTCTAAGCAGGCTGCCATTGTAATCATAACCGTTCCCGCCTTCCTAAGTGATGTGTTTCATACTTTATCGTTTGTTGTCCAAATACATTTATGTTGTTGAACTGCTACATTTATAACAATAAACTCAGACAACATCTTAAGACATTTCGAACAGTAAAACAATGAAAACATATGCAGGTAATGGTTCAAGTATTATTACTCAGCTATAATTAAATGATTTACGGTTCTCTAACCACGTTTAGAGGTAAACAAAGGGAGGGCCGGGAGGGTGTGCGTTAGCAACAATGTTTTACATGTGAATTTATTCTTCTATTATTACTCTTTTCATATGTTATAAATACGATAATGGTTAGTGAAAACTACAGTGTAACACATTGAAGTAATTAATCCTAATAGTTATAGTGGGAGTTATGTGATACAAATTGTTCATTTGTAACACATTTAGATAACTTCAAGTTGGTATTCTTTGTTACAATGAGTTAAACGAAAGATAAGGCACAACACAAATGTTTAATCCATCATTTAAACACCATACAGTGCCCTGTTGGCGGATAGTGTATGTCAATCAGTATCCTCTCTTTAGTGTTGGTGAGTTGAGGTTGTACCCTGTTTTCAGCAGTGTCCATACCATGGTCAAACCTGTCAGAACCAAGGTCATTTTGACATGTTATAAAAATCTCAATTCTAAACCCAAGAATAAATTTGAAATTACGAAAATACAAATTTAATCGACTACCTAATTGTTTCTTCATATACGTGCATATTTTTGAAACAATATGATCGCTTCCTTCATTCCCTGAAATTTCAGCGTTTAAAACCTCCGGCTAACACCGTCGGTTTTAAACTAAATTTACGGGTGTTGAATAACAATGAATCCCGACATTTTACAAACCCAACTATTTATCGATATTGTTACATGACCGTTAGTTATCAGGCGTTTTAAAGCGAACTCTCTTTTTGTGTACCTATCTCTGAGTGGAAAGGACTTGGCAACTGTTCCTTTTTTGTACGATGTGTGGTCAGGTCAAAACAAATGGGAATACTCGGCGTAATATGCCTACATTAGTTAGGAGATAAATCCATTCTGTTTTATATTTTGGGGTTGTATGTTGTGCATTTTTTACCCCTAAATTTAATTTCAAACCGAGCTTGCGAGGTTTGAAATGTAAATTTAGGGGTAAAAAATGCACAACATACAACCCCAAAATATAAAACAAAATGGATTTATCTCCATTCTAACATGACTAATTAGGAAAATAATGAGGAACTCTTTCGTCTTGCGCCAAAGCGCTGTGCTTGGGTCAAACCAGTACAGACCGGTTTCACTCGCCCGCGACCCTTCGGTGCAGTTCACTTTTCAAAGAACATGCTTCAATCAAAATATCAAAACAAACACTAAAACTTATTTCAATGTAACTTGTCTTTATTCAATTGATGATAATATCAACAGAAAACCCATGTTGGAAGTCAAAATACTCACAGAAGCGATTTTCACGTAAATACATAGTCCGACCTATCTCCCCTACAAGGCCGACAAGGACCAATCCCATTCAAGGGGCGCTACTCTGAAAGTAGTTATTCACTACAAGCGAAGAGTTGAGACTTGAAGAAAGCCTGACAAGAACGCTTTATTGTGTCATGGTTGAGGACATCTTGGAAGGAAATGGGGTCATTTGGGATTGTGAACTGGAGGCAGTGGAAGAATTTTGCAAAATAGAGGAATAACGCCGCTTCTGTTCATTGGATGAATCGCTGTTGTATGAAGCGAGCGACTGTTGATTTCTGTGCCCCGTGATTTTCGCAATGTGAATCGGTCGCAAATATTTAGAGGTGATTATCGGTAAAATAATTACTCCAAAATTGATACGAGGAACCAATCAGAAAGCAGTATTTTCATTCTAAATATAGTGTCATGTTAGAATAACAATTTACATGTAATCTCGAACAGTGTCACTCAGCTATGGTCACTTCACAATATCCATGTATCATTTTAGATGACGATAAACAATTTTTAGTATATGACGATCAGTGAAATACTCGGATTTATCAGTGAAATAAACTGTCTATCAAGCTACAGTGAAAATAACTTATATTTTCACTGCGAAGGGTGTCTGATATAATTTTACGTCATACAACAATGGTCTCGCGTGGCGATTTGTCTTATGACGTAACAGTGTTACTGTGGTGACGGGTCGTTCCTTGTGGCCGCTTGGCGTGAAAACGACCCTTTTCGGACGTAATTACATGGATAATATCATATAATAAATAGAATATCCGTCAATTCTTGATAAATACCATGTTTATCTCATCTCGTGAGGTAGAAAAGTTAGGCCTATATATTTTCACTCATGGATGCGCCACTAGTGCGGGAAGTCAATAAAAGACCGATATCCTCTATTTATCATATGATTGCAGGTTAAATACCGGGATCTATCAATGAAAACAAACCGTGTCATCAGTCACTAGTTAAAAAACCAATGGAAAGTGTTAACAGTCGCTAGTGACTGTTATAACAATGACCTGACGTCATAAAACAATGCTCCGACGTCATGACACGTTCATGACGTCACATTGTTGCTGAGGCGACAGGTTCATTCTGGAGCCGACTTAACGTAAATGCAAGTCTATTTAGTTGAATATGCAAAGTTTTGGTCATATAATAAATAGAAAATGTGTCTTTTCATGACAAATACCATATTGATCTCATCTCGTGAGGTTGAAAAAATATATATTTTCACTCGTGGCTGCGCCACGCGTGAAAATATAACCTTTCTACCTCACTCGATGAGATAAGATAAGATAAGATAAGATAACACTTTATTACCCAAAAGGGAATTCTTCTTACATCCAACAGAGCATGACATGAAATGTATACCAAATTTATATAATACATGATTATTAAACATAGAATTTTTTAAAACAAAAACACACATTCACACAACACATATAATTGTACAACTCGATAAGTTCTAAAATTGGTATTGGAATCTGAAATTTCTCATGCGGACTGTTTATTTAGAATGGAAATACTTGAGGGTATAAATGATTTCCGAGTTCTGTTGGATTTGTGAAAAGGCATATTAAAAGTTTTCCGGATGGCAAAAGTGAATACTGTGAGTGCAGGACATGTGATGGATCTGAAATAATCTTCCGAGCGTGTGATACTATTTTGTCGTCATTTATTGACGCCGGGTGATTAAGGATGGTACCAACAATTTTTGAGCTTATATTAACAATCCTGTTTAATTTGTTTTTATCTTGAAGACTGAGGGAACCGAACCAACATTGCATGCCGAAGGACAAAACACTTTGTACAAAACATGTGTAAAAAACTTTCAATAATTTCACATCAACATCAAATGATCTTAATTTCCTCATAAAATACAGTCTCTGTTGACACTTTTTGTACACAGCTTCAGTGTTACTTTTCCAATTCAATTTATCATCAATAATGGTACCGAGACATTTGTATTTCGACACGATTTCAACAGGAGTATCACTCATATTAATAGGTTCTAACGGGGATTCCCTGGATCTGAAATCGAATATCATTTCCTTTGTTTTCTTCACATTTATTTGAAGAAAGTTGTCATGGCACCAATTCAACAAATTCGAAATCTCTGATCGATATCCATCTTCATGAGAATCATTTAACAGAGCATGGTAATAGTCAAGAAAAGGCAAATATCCTCTAAATCTACGACATCAACACGGTAAACTACCCAAGAACAAAAATCTTAGACTTGCTCTAAACCATTGTGACAATGACGCTATAGCATTGGGAACGGTTGTTGATCATATACTCTTTGTGAAAGGATTACCCCATACACCACGTACTATTGTTATGTTACATTTATTACCGTACTTACTTGAAATTAACAAACTCACAAACATAAATACGACACCTCGGCCCGTAATATTATTTAGCGAATATAGAAATTGGAATAGTTATTGGTTATTATTAGTCCTCGGAAGATATTTCTTATATCATAAAACGTAAATTCAGATCCAACAATAACGGAAAACAGAAAGTATACAAACGTGTATTGCCGCTAAGGTTACGGCGTCATGTGTCTGTTACGATAGTACCGGAAAATAATAATAATTAAGAACATTCATGCACAATTTAAATAATTATCATTTATTGGTTCTAAAATCGTATAAAAGTCATTGAATCATATCTATATAATCAAATAAAAATGGATATTCAGTCGGAATCAGTCAACAGTGCTCTTTCTTGCAGGTTTTGCAGTGGAGCTTTTATTCGACACAAAATTTATGACATGTGGTTGTGCAGTCAATATTTTAGTTTCTTGATTCTGGACTTTACCTTTGTTTTTGGAAGCGATACTCAAACTGATTGAATTATATAGTCGAGACTAAATATATAGTCAATATATAAAGTAATAAATACGTCAAGAGAAAATAGCAGATTCAAATGTTTCTGCACTGAACGTACTTCAAAAGTATTAACTAATAATTTACATTAACTCCAACATCAGCTATAAAGTTTAGTAAGTTTAGGAAACAACGAAACTGTCAGCGTACTGCTTTCCCTATAATATATATATATATATATATATATATATATATATATATATATATATATATATATATATATATATATATATATATATATATATATAAAGGTAGTATATAGCTTATCACCTGGCATTCTCTTCACACAGAGGGTAGTCCCTACAGTTTTCCGGTTCTACCCTCTGTTAGTTTACGCTTGAAATCGGGGGCGAAAAGGGAATGTCCTGATTGGTTGCAATTGAATCTAGTTGTGCAATCAGCGACACCGTTGTAAAAGTGACATTTGCCAATGACACGTCATAATGATAAAATATACGTAAGGCCAACGTTTTCTCGTTTTCCTGTGTTTTCTGTGTTTTCATCGAACTATGCTATTTGATTTTGTGAAAACTGTTGATCATAAACATAATTATAAACAAAGAAGACCAAATCAGAGACAAATACCAACAACAGTTCATTTGCGTTATTTACATCAGACATACATGTATTCGAATGACATATGCTAATGAGCAAGACCCTTCAGAGTAAAATGCCTCGATATGTGAAATTACCCTGTCGACATGGCCAATTAAAGATGAGTTTTCATTGGTTAAGAAACAGGGATACCGTATGAGATTTCTCTTTCCACCGCTAGGGAACTTCGGTTCTGCTCTCGATTTCAAGCGAAAAACAACAGAGGGTAGAACCGGAAAATTGTAGAGACTAACCTCTGTGGGAAGAGAATGATCACCTGGTTAAAATACATCATTTGATACGATTTCTGACCAAAAATCAATTATTCGTCATGGCAGAATGTAATATAATAATTCGAACTCTCCGCCACAATGTCCCGTTGACATGCTATCATAATCGTAATCTATATCCCCAAATCCTTTTGTTAGTAACTTTCAAGGAATTATTTGAGCATATGATTGATTGATATGATTAAATATTTAACGATTTCAATAGTCTGTAACTGTAAAAAAAAATACCCATCCCAAATAATATTTCGACAGTTACATTCTTTAATCCCTTTAGTAATCGTATTCAACGCAATGATTCAGTTTTTAAAATATTACCGACTTTGAAATGTTAATATAAAGAAAAAAATCATTAATGTTAACTCCTTCAAAACTATAAGTTACAGTTGTGATAAAATATTTCATTGACGAAATCATCGTAATCAAAAGAATGTAAGTCGATCTGAACGGTCGGAAATGTACCTGTTATTGTAGAATTTAGAATGAAGTTGTAAAATATCAAATATTTCTGAATAAAAAGAATAAATTCCCATGATTTAAGACAACGTAAATTATTAGATAATTTTATTTTAAAAGTCTGATATGGACACGAAAAGCCATCATACAGAATATAAATAGGCCTACTTTTCAATCGAGTACCTGCACGATTTAAATTGTTTGTATATATCTTTGCAAGTGAATTCTTCAAATAAAAACAAGTAAGGGGTGGATGTTTTAATTAACGAACAAAACTGTTTTAAAAAATAGTTAATAAGTCATTCTTTAAAAATAAGCGATAACAACTTGATATAGTCGTATAGTAATGCCAGTTACAGACAAGTCGCCGTCGTTCTAGCCGTTAATTAGGCTAATATTATTTAACACATAAGAAAATTTAGTTCTTCAATTGCATTATAAGACATGACTTCATATTTAAAATCGGTGAAAAATCTTAACTATTCAATATACTTTTTAAAATCAAAGACATTGCTTCCGCATTGCAAACTGCCCATGCTTAACGCCTCTAACCGGAAGGCTCTTACTCGCATTGTGCGCACGCAGATCGCCGCCATTACAATTTTCCCAAACCGTGATAGCGTGTATAGAAAAATAAAATGTTGAGTCGGGCCAGATCTTGTGTATAAGTTCGTGGTGGTTCGCCGGAAGTACTTTGCTGGTAATCATTGCTAATCATCAAAATAGGCAAATCAACCAATCAGAATCAGGATTCACCAAAATTATATTACAATTCAGTTTATATGACGTCAGATACCCTTAATGCGCTTTACTCGAAGGGGTACTTCTCTTTGAAATCAATTTTTTACATTGTCGTGATATGAACATTATTTATCATATGTCATGTTGTAGATGAACGATTTCTCTAGGGATTGGCGTTATAAGTATATATGCTCCACAACTAATTTTGTATTTGAAACACTAACATCCTCAATGTCTCTTTAACAGATCAAAATCGAAAACAATGAGTATCTGTATCACTAGTTATCCGATGAACATTCTTTTACTCGGACTTTTTCAAGCTAAATGAATGCAGTCAAATGATTTCAAATTGTGCTGCTGTCATATCTAAAGTAGCTATGTGGTGAATCTGGTGATAGATGTTTCAGTTGAATTCAAATGTCTTGGCAAAGGTTTGCGCAAACATTAGTCGTTTATGAGAGATGAGATGAGGTGAGATGCCATGGTGTTGAATGCAATCAAGAGAAGGCTATTTAACTAACATCGCGGCTGCTAGTAATATATGACATGACAACGACATGTGGATATGCATTGTTGTGAAACCTGCGATCATCGGATGGTGCTACGCTGAAATTCAGTGTAGCATTGCATCCAAACCTCACAGCGTGTAAAACAGTTCTCTACCGCATCCATAGAGAGAATTTCGCTTTGCCATATCCTAGACCTTTCTTAAATAAATCACCGACAGAATATAGATGTAATTAGTTAATGGTTGCTATAAATATGTTTAAATAAGATATATAGTGTGATATATGTATGGCTTTTAAATAATTTTGTACAACTAAATTCACTCAGCTTGCATATTCATCCCCAATCGCGAAATATATCATAATTACTAGATCTCAATTAAAGGGGCAGTAGCACGTTTTTTCGCTCAAATAAGTCGATGAAATGTATATGAAAAATAATTTCACTAATAATAAAACACCCTTCTCTCGTTGGAAAATATAGTTACAAATGTGTGTACATGGCTCAGTTAAGCCATTGGAATCGTTTTTGTCATTAGAAATAATAAAATGTGTTCACAATAAAATGGCCGCCATGGAATTTTTGCTTTATATGCAACACCGTTATTTCTACTACAGATAATTGGTTCGTGTAGTAAGATGTTTTACCTTCTAAAGTAAATATAAATGACATAAACTATTATTATGAATGGAAAATTTGAAAAAATAAAATTTGCAAAAAAAACGTGCTACAGCCCCTTTAAAATCGAGTGACATCATAATGCGTGTGCATCATTGGCGCGCATTAATCGCGATGCATTGTTCGGTTTTTGATCAGAAATCACTATTTTTACCTTCATATCGTCAATATACTAAATCGACTATCATCAAAATGGTAGTTTTCAGTTACAGTTGGTACTTCTAGATAAAGTAACGCATTTTATAACGTTTGGAATATTTGGCCCCTAACAACACAATATATGTACCTTTAAGTATCAGAGGAAAATAAAGACAGTTCACAATATGAAAGAGATAATGTCTTCATTAATTAAGGCATTAATATGTCACGTTCAAAATATCGGAATATACAATTAAAGTACAATTCAGGATTAAAGATATTACGGCAATGCTTTTGTAAATTCATGTTAATCTTTATTTCATTATAAAGTAATATAAATACTAACAACATCTATATCAATGTTCCCTAAATTTAATCCATGGTCATGACGTCACTCTATTGTGTTACCCGTATCAGTTGATTATTATTTAGGAATCTACTGGTCATTGACTGTCCCAATCAGGAGGGGTGTTAGGTTTAGACATTTTCAGTAATGGTACATTTTTGGAGACTGATGTATGTTGACTTGGTGTATAGGATAGGATCTTAAAATATCAAGACAACTAAAGACAAATTAATTTTTTTAATGCATGAACCTGGAATCGAACATGCAACCCTTTGCTTGGTACCAGTAGTCAGCGCTTCTAACCACTAGGCCACACGACGCTGTTAAAACCCTATGATTGTTTGTCGGTAAGAATCCCGCGTTCTATTCAAGACTTGTAATGCACGGAAGGCATGAAAAGGCATATTTTTAGCTGTCAATCACATCGCTTCGTGTGGAAGTTTTGCGCTGCACGTGCGTGGAAGAATCTATTTCATGAGGGTCGCAGCTACTTGTACCATATCCGATGAATGAGCACCGAAATTTGCAAAATAATTGATTTTGGTGTCCCATTATTGAAATTTATTGTTTCAAATGTAAAATTATCCCATATGCATGTTTCGTGACGTCATACATGGATTAAGATGAAGAATGCATTCGGAGCAGTGGATTCGTTAAAAATAATCAACTCGCCCCTTCGGGGCTCGTTGATTATTTTTAACGAATCCACAGCTCCTCATGCATTCTCCATTACGTAATTTTCCTTTTGTAACAAATTACAGCATTGCCTATAGTGAGCGTTTGAAATATTGAAATAGCTAAATATGAGCGTAATATATAAGATTATGCTTATTTACTCATAATCCTACCATTGCATAGGTTTTATTTATTGGGAAATGAATCTAAATGTCAGCTTCCGCTCGCATCAGGCGAGATATGCATTTACAAGAAATTGTGAAAATGAATTTATTGTAAATGCATATTTCGCCTGATGCGTGCGGAAGATGTTAATGCAAGTTAACCAAACTTCAAACAACGATTTCAGTTTGATTTAATACGAATATAATAGAAAATAATTTAGTACTGCACTTAAATGTTCCTTGGCGCTGCAGAAGTCGGCCATCCCTCATGTTGCTGGCTTCACACTGCTAACCTTGCATATACCGTGTAACCGGGGACACCTGATAACCTTGCATTTTCCATGTAACCGGGGACATGACATTGTGTGTATCGACGTGAAATACCAACAAATGATAACCCCTTATGCTGTGTGTATGTATTTATGAAATTTTACAGGCAAACGGGACAAAGTACTGTCCGGGCCAAAAATACATTTCCTAGGTTTAGAAGGGCGAAAAAAAGCATATGACAAGGTTATGTTAACCGGGGACGTCCCCGGTTGAGTGTGTGTCCCCGGTTGAAGGGTGTGTATAGATACAACTGTCCCCGGTTGCCACCTTTAACAAACACACACACACACACACACACACACATTGATGTTAAAGGTGGCAAACGGGGACACTTAAAAAACACATGTAACCGGGGACATTTTTTCTAGCTGCTCTACAGCTGTACCACTTGCATGGCTTACTTCGCTTGTCATGTATGTTAGTTCTAAACATTGACTGGCTCTACAGGATACATTTGAATGAGTATGAACTTTCATGTAGGAACCGGGGACACACACCGATTGTGTGTGTGTGCTTTTTTGCATGCAAACGGGGACAGTGTGTATCTTTTACACCATGGAACCGGGGACATGTGTGTAACAGGTATTTCTCTGTAGAAACGGGGACATTTTGGATTCATGTTTGTATACAAAACGTGGGATACATGCGTGTGTTTAAGAGGTTGTTGCAATCTGATGGTCATACACAGCCTGAGAATCCATTTTACTACGCTAAGTGCGTATGAGTAAATTTTCACAAGCAAACGGGGTCAGTGTGTAACTGTGTATCATTTACACCATGGAAGCGGGGACATCTGTCCATCATATATTTCTCTATTGAAACTGGGACATTTGGGTTCTTTTTGTATACAAAGCACGGCAAAATGTGTTTTTAAAACATTATTGGAATCTGACGGTCATACTCATCGTGAGAATACATTTTACTACAATAAGTGTGTATGTGTAAGTTTTCACAAGCAAACGGGGACAGTGTGTATCATTTACACCATGGAAGCGGGGACATTTGTCTATCAGGTATTTTTCCCTATGGAAACTAGGACATTTGGGTTCTGTTTTGCATACAAAGAACGGCTATATGTGTGTGTTTAAAATATTATTGCAATCTGACGGTCATATTCATCGTTAGAATACATTTTACTACAATAAGTGTGTATGTGTAAGTTTTCACAAGCAAACGGGGACAGTGTGTATCATTTACACCATGGAAGCGGGAACATTTGTCTATCAGGTATTTTTCCCTATGGAAACTGGGACATTTGGGTTCTGTTTTGCATACAATACAAAGAACGGCTATATGTGTGTGTTTAAAATATTATTGCAATCTGACGGTCATATTCATCGTGAGAATACATTTTACTACAATAAGTGTGTATGTGTAAGTTTTCACAAGCAAACGGGGACAGTGTGTATCATTTACACCATGGAAGCGGGGACATTTGTCTATCAGGTATTTTTCCCTATGGAAACTGGGACATTTGGGTTCTGTTTTGCATACAATACAAAGAACGGCTATATGTGTGTGTTTAAAATATAATTGCAATCTGACGGTCATGCATACTCATCGTGAGAATCCATTTTACTACAATAAGTGTGTATGTGTAAGTTTTCACAAGCAAACGGGGACTGTATGTATCATTTTCACCATGGAAGCGGGGACACTAATTGTGTATTAATATTGTCTCTATATGGAAACCAATTTGGTGTGAATAAGTGTTTTCTATTTAGCTAAATTTGAGGAAATAGGTTTTGATGTGTAGCTTGTGCTGCCACATTGTCATCTAAAATATGAGAATATTTTCTCCTGTGATACGTGTGCATGTTAAGTTTAACACATGCAAACGGGGACAATGTGTGTCATTTTAACATGGAACAGGGGACATTTCGTTTGTTAGGCAAGATATCATATGTGTATCAACTTATATTTGCAGAAAGTTTTGAGTCCAAATTGAATCTGATGTTGATGTATAGTATTGGTGGGTGACAAATATACAATTTAAGTGTTACGATATACTTATAGTTTAAAAGATGATTAACTGATAAGGAAGAAAATTAATGTTTTATTAATTTTAAAGGTTGTTGAAAATTTATTCAGATACATTAAACACGAGGAAACATTTCCTGGTATCATGTGAGGTTTATCTTATACAACAATAATCAAGGATGCATATACAAGAACAGCACTAGCAGAAATTTGAAAGAAAAACATTTGTTCATATAACAACTAAATAATCTTAAATTATGTTTTGCAAACTGTATAAATGAGATGAATAGTTTTAATGAATTACTAAAATGTAAGACGCTAAAGAGCCTATTTCTAGAAACGGTATTGGCATTAAGTCTGCGATGAGATAACTCATGATACTAAAATTGCATTCGCAACGATATATTAAAAAAAAATCGCTTACCTATATAATTTGCGATACGATAGGCCTATGTATTCCGATATAAGGGTGGCGATAGAATATAAATAGAATATACTTACAGCTTGCTTCTAAACCATGATATTGCATGCCAACAATAAACAAACCTCACAACAAAACTGTTTTCATAATTTTTTTAGAAATCACAAAATCTGTTATCACTGGAGAGACTTAATATGAAGTCATTGGCAACTAAGTCACAATGAAAATGCTGAATGCTGAGATCAAGAGTAACCAACTGTCAACATGAAATTGAAAACAAAACTTTATTATACGATACTTTAATACCTTTTAGAAATAACATAGGTTTGTTATCACTTGAGTCATTTAATATTGTAATATTAAGCCATGGACAATCAGGAAATCGAACATTTGATACCATTATTATATTAAGTAACTCAAGTGAGAAATGAGATACACCATTTGAGAATAATACAGACGGACATTAAAAACCATAAAGGTCTTGCAAATGTCCATGAACTTCAATACCTGCAAACTGGATGTTTCCCGTATTTATTGACATGTTGACAACTCTATCGATGTGTATAATTATATACCTGTACATGTACACATCCAATGTTGCCATGGAGATGTTGCTCCTATGTTTATCTGTGGTGGTGGGGTATTTGTTCCCCTTTCTGTCTGTGCTGTAGGGTATGTTGCTCCAATGTTTGTATTTTGCGGTGGGGTTGTTGTTGCCATGTTTTTCTGAGGTAGTGAGGTTTTTGTTTCAGAGCAGAAGACTAGGTGTTAGTCGGTTGTCTACGTTTTGGTAGGTTTGTTATTGACGCATTGCATTAAGTTTATCAACCGGAATTTTGAACTCCGATATAAATGTTGTTTAAACGTTACCATTAGATGACATCGGTAATTATCGCCGAACAAGTGTTCCCTAATGCATTATCTATCAACAACATCGGTCTTACCTCTATGTCACCTCCTCAATTAGAGCTACATCATTTAAATGACGCCAGGCAACAATTACGGCGTTTCGATAAGACGGCAGTGACGTATCTAGGTCAACTGTTTCGCATGGAAGGCGACCTCTTCTCTCGTTGGTCCATTTCACGACCACAACAAACGTATTGGTGGGTGACAAATATACAATTTAAGTGTTACGATATACTTATAGTTTAAAAGATGATTAACTGATAAGGAAGAAAATTAATGTTTTATTAATTTTAAAGGTTGTTGAAAATTTATTCAGATACATTAAACACGAGGAAACATTTCCTGGTATCATGTGAGGTTTATCTTATACAACAATAATCAAGGATGCATATACAAGAACAGCACTAGCAGAAATTTGAAAGAAAAACATTTGTTCATATAACAACTAAATAATCTTAAATTATGTTTTGCAAACTGTATAAATGAGATGAATAGTTTTAATGAATTACTAAAATGTAAGACGCTAAAGAGCCTATTTCTAGAAACGGTATTGGCATTAAGTCTGCGATGAGATAACTCATGATACTAAAATTGCATTCGCAACGATATATTTAAAAAAAATCGCTTACCTATATAATTTGCGATACGATAGGCCTATGTATCCCGATATAAGGGTGGCGATAGAATATAAATAGAATATACTTACAGCTTGCTTCTAAACCATGATATTGCATGCCAACAATAAACAAACCTCACAACAAAACTGTTTTCATAATTTTTTTAGAAATCACAAAATCTGTTATCACTGGAGAGACTTAATATGAAGTCATTGGCAACTAAGTCACAATGAAAATGCTGAATGCTGAGATCAAGAGTAACCAACTGTCAACATGAAATTGAAAACAAAACTTTATTATACGATACTTTAATACCTTTTAGAAATAACATAGGTTTGTTATCACTTGAGTCATTTAATATTGTAATATTAAGCCATGGACAATCAGGAAATCGAACATTTGATACCATTATTATATTAAGTAACTCAAGTGAGAAATGAGATACACCATTTGAGAATAATACAGACGGACATTAAAAAACATAAAGGTCTTGCAAATGTCCATGAACTTCAATACCTGCAAACTGGATGTTTCCCGTATTTATTGACATGTTGACAACTCTATCGATGTGTATAATTATATACCTGTACATGTACACATCCAATGTTGCCATGGAGATGTTGCTCCTATGTTTATCTGTGGTGGTGGGGTATTTGTTCCCCTTTCTGTCTGTGCTGTAGGGTATGTTGCTCCAATGTTTGTATTTTGCGGTGGGGTTGTTGTTGCCATGTTTTTCTGAGGTAGTGAGGTTTTTGTTTCAGAGCAGAAGACTAGGTGTTAGTCGGTTGTCTACGTTTTGGTAGGTTTGTTATTGACGCATTGCATTAAGTTTATCAACCGGAATTTTGAACTCCGATATAAATGTTGTTTAAACGTTACCATTAGATGACATCGGTAATTATCGCCGAACAAGTGTTCCCTAATGCATTATCTATCAACAACATCGGTCTTACCTCTATGTCACCTCCTCAATTAGAGCTACATCATTTAAATGACGCCAGGCAACAATTACGGCGTTTCGATAAGACGGCAGTGACGTATCTAGGTCAACTGTTTCGCACGGAAGGCGACCTCTTCTCTCGTTGGTCCATTTCACGACCACAACAAACGTATTGGTGGGTGACAAATATACAATTTAAGTGTTACGATATACTTATAGTTTAAAAGATGATTAACTGATAAGGAAGAAAATTAATGTTTTATTAATTTTAAAGGTTGTTGAAAATTTATTCAGATACATTAAACACGAGGAAACATTTCCTGGTATCATGTGAGGTTTATCTTATACAACAATAATCAAGGATGCATATACAAGAACAGCACTAGCAGAAATTTGAAAGAAAAACATTTGTTCATATAACAACTAAATAATCTTAAATTATGTTTTGCAAACTGTATAAATGAGATGAATAGTTTTAATGAATTACTAAAATGTAAGACGCTAAAGAGCCTATTTCTAGAAACGGTATTGGCATTAAGTCTGCGATGAGATAACTCATGATACTAAAATTGCATTCGCAACGATATATTAAAAAAAAATCGCTTACCTATATAATTTGCGATACGATAGGCCTATGTATCCCGATATAAGGGTGGCGATAGAATATAAATAGAATATACTTACAGCTTGCTTCTAAACCATGATATTGCATGCCAACAATAAACAAACCTCACAACAAAACTGTTTTCATAATTTTTTTAGAAATCACAAAATCTGTTATCACTGGAGAGACTTAATATGAAGTCATTGGCAACTAAGTCACAATGAAAATGCTGAATGCTGAGATCAAGAGTAACCAACTGTCAACATGAAATTGAAAACAAAACTTTATTATACGATACTTTAATACCTTTTAGAAATAACATAGGTTTGTTATCACTTGAGTCATTTGATATTGTAATATTAAGCCATGGACAATCAGGAACTCGAACATTTGATACCATTATTATATTAAGTAACTCAAGTGAGAAATGAGATACACCATTTGAGAATAATACAGACGGACATTAAAAACCATAAAGGTCTTGCAAATGTCCATGAACTTCAATACCTGCAAACTGGATGTTTCCCGTATTTATTGACATGTTGACAACTCTATCGATGTGTATAATTATATACCTGTACATGTACACATCCAATGTTGCCATGGAGATGTTGCTCCTATGTTTATCTGTGGTGGTGGGGTATTTGTTCCCCTTTCTGTCTGTGCTGTAGGGTATGTTGCTCCAATGTTTGTATTTTGCGGTGGGGTTGTTGTTGCCATGTTTTTCTGAGGTAGTGAGGTTTTTGTTTCAGAGCAGAAGACTAGGTGTTAGTCGGTTGTCTACGTTTTGGTAGGTTTGTTATTGACGCATTGCATTAAGTTAGTTGCTATACATCTAACTAAGTGAGTTTAATTCCGCTCAACTAAGATAAACCACACCTAACTAGGTCCACGTAGTGAACCATGTTGTAATGAAACGATAATGAACAAAGGTCCATTTGGGTTAAAGGTTTTGTGGCTACGTTCAATGAACTAGGTTAAACTTCGTAAATAAACGTAAGTGTCATCCCCCATTAGTATGTTGGAGAATTATCACACAGTGTTTACTCCGTTTGCATGTGAAGGGACGGGTATGAATGAATGCTTTTTGATACGTTCATCATGTGGAGTACATAGTTAAACAAGTAAAACATAAACAACTTGCACCTGTAAGTAAACATGCATGTTGAACATAACTTTTATTCTACTTTTGGATGATAGCCAAGCAAAAAGAAGAAGGGTTGTTTGGTTTAAACATATTTCATTCATGGTGAAACGGTTTTGGAACACGTTATCCACCTTATAGGGTTTGCTCTCCCAGGGGAAGACGATAACAGGAAATAAATTGGTTATTTATGGTCAATCATTTTTGTTCTCACTTTTCCATTGAAGATTTATACTTTCTCATTGAAACTGAGAACGAGAATAAGAACAGGCAAGACCGTGCTGGATATATACATAAGTCTGGCCAGGACGTCATTGCGGTACAAGAACAACGCATCCGATTAAAATCGACCATGTTCCGAGGAATAAAATTGGCAAAACAATATATCTACCGGGATACGAACAGGTTTAGCGCAGCCAAAGCCCAGTCAAATAGCTGACCAAACACATCATAGTTTTTTTACCGGTCGTTGTTTTGAAATCATTCGGAACAGACAAAAGGATAGCTGTTTGGTATTTGGAGCTTCTCGCACCGAAAGCTTTTGTTGGACGTCATGTGATTGGTTTACTGAATTGCGTCAGAACATGGAGTCTATGCTGGCTGTTACCAGACGGTTATGGCGTGGAAACCTCCGAACGATATGAGTTCGTATCCCGGTAGATGTACTTTTTTGCACATTTTTCCCGAGGAATACCGTAGGTTTTAATCAGACCGAGAACAACGTAGTAAGAACGAAATGACAAAACAAGAAGAGCTGTTTGAATACGAGTTGATCGGGAGACAAACGGGGTAGAAAGTTATTGTGCGTATGAAGATCGATATATGTACCGTTCAGAACTGATATAAACTGACTAATATCGGGATTGAACAGATAGAAAACGTTATGAACAATATTATGTTATTTCAACGCGGTACCACAGGCTGGGGAGGAAATATAGATATAGGTAGATACAGGTTATACACTATTTATATATAACAAGGCTTATCAACCGGGATTTTGAACTCCGATATAAATGTTGTTTAAACGTTACCATTAGATGACATCGGTAATTATCGCCGAACAAGTGTTCCCTAATGCATTATCTATCAACAACATCGGTCTTACCTCTATGTCACCTCCTCAATTAGAGCTACATCATTTAAATTACGCCAGGCAACAATTACGGCGTTTCGATAAGACGGCAGTGACGTATCTAGGTCAACTGTTTCGCACGGAAGGCGACCTCTTCTCTCGTTGGTCCATTTCACGACCACAACAAACGCACGTGTTACACGGATGGAATTTCAAACTGTCGAGACCCTCCGTGTAACACGTGCGTTTGTTGTGGCTCTAATTGAGGAGGTGACATAGAGGTAAGACCGATGTTGTTGATAGATAATGCATTAGGGAACACTTGTTCGGCGACAATTACCGATGTCATCTAATGGTAACGTTTAAACAACATTTATATCGGAGTTCAAAATTCCGGTTGATAAGCCTTGTTATATATATAGTGTATTACCTATATCTACCTTTATCTAATTTTCCTCCCCAGCCTGTGCGCGGTACCAACTGTCAGAAATGGGATAAAGACTAGATGGACTTTCTGAGAACTGAGAACTGCCAAAAGAAACGCCTGGACGCAAGATCACTTTATTTCTTTGTTTTGCGATTAACTCAGTGCTCAGAATGGTGATTGTTGAAATGAGGCAAATGAATTGTTCAGTTTTCGATCAGGGCTTGATCAGAAACACATCTTTTCATACAAGCACGAGCAACAATACTGGCACGCATTCGCATTAAAATGGTGATGACACTACCGATGTACTTGCATGGGGACGGTGCGCAAGTGTTCCGATCTAAATACTTTCACTTGTTGTATTTTCAATATGTGACTCTTTAACAGCCATCAATAAGTGGTCAAAGGCGATAAACCGTTTATTGTTCAAAATTCAAAACGCTATCTTCGTTCATTATCAGAATAAATATGTAATTTAGCAGTTTTAGGCGAGTATACCAATTCGCCCAAGGTTCGGACAGTTATAACCTTGGTTCGGACAGTGTCGCCCGTTCGGTACCAGTCCTGCATGGACACAGAACGGGTTACAGATAACTGCAGTGCGATATTTGTTTCCGCCTACAACATAATTTTAGTCGTTTTTGAAAGTAATTGATAAAAAGTATAATTACATCTATTAACATGCAGGTAAGAACGTGTTTGTGGCACGTGTAGGCCCATAAGCTGTGAACAATTGGAAGAGCTAACATTTGTTTTAAAAATTTCAAATTGATTTTACCTTTACCATGGGCGAGTGAGTGAATTATTGCTTAACGCCGCTTCGGCAGTATCGCAGGCATTAACGGCGAGCCTTTACCATGGACCGGGTACAATATCATTTTATTACTACTTGCTTACAATTTAATACACATGCATAATTATGTTAAAAAACTTTTCAGAGCACCGTAAATCGTTGATTAAGTAAATTCATCAAGTGATCAAGGAGTCTAAGCAGGCTGCCATTGTAATCATAATCGTTCCCGCCTTCCTAAGTGATGTGTTTCATACTTTATCGTTTGTTGTCCAAATACATTTATCTGGTTGAACTGCTACATTTATAACTCAGACAACATCTTAAGACATTTCGAACAGTAAAACAATGAAAACATATGCAGGTAATGGTTCAAGTAATTACTCAGCTATAATTAAATGATTTACGGTTCTCTAACCAAGTTCAGAGGTAAACAAAATCTCAAGGGGAGACCGGGAGGGTGTGCGTTAGCAACAATGTTTTACATGTGTATTTATTCTTTCATTATTACTCTTTTCATATGTTATAAAATACGATAATGCTTAGTGCAAACTACAGTGTAGCACATTGAAGTTATTAATCCTAATAGTTATAGTGGGAGTTATGTGATACAAATTGTTCATTTGTAATACATTTAGATAACTTGGTATTCTTTGGTACAATGAGCTAAACAAAACATGGGCACAACACAAATGTTTGATCCATCATTTCAACACCATACAGTGCCCTGTTGCCGTATATGTCAATCAGTTTCCTCTCCTTAGTGTTGGTGAGTTCAGGTTGTACCCTGTTTTCAGCAGTGTCCGAACCATGGTCAAACCTGTCCGAACCAAGGTCAATTTGACATTTTTATAAAAATCTCAATTCTAAACCCAAGTAAATTTGAAATTACGAAAATACAAATTTAATCGACTACCTAATTGATTCTTCATATACGTGGATATATTTGAAACAATATGATCGCTTCCTTCATTCCCTGAAATGTCACGCAAAATTTATCTTCACACAAATATTTCGTCAATTTCATTCCTGAAACCGTTTTTTGTACCTCCCTCTAAATGTCGTTTTTAAAGTATATCTGACGGTGAGATATTTCTCAAAAAAATAAAGTATTGTCAGAAAATTCCCTGAAATTTCAGCGTTTAAAACCTCCGGCTAACGCCGTCGGTTTTAAACTAAATTGACGGGTGTTGAATACATAGAGATTACATAACGAGTGAGTGTTGAATATCGAAAATATTCCAACGAGATATGTTTAATGTTGTGATTTATTCACGAGCGAAAGCGAGTGAATAAATCACAACATTTACAAATATTGAAATCGGGACTACAAATGTAGTCCCTATTTCCGTTACGCTCTCGCTCGCATCTACATAAAATCTTATATTAACTCAATCATTATCACAATGTTTGTCGTCTTCAATGTCCTGAATCAAGATATCAAGAAGCACTTTAATAGCAAACATTGACGCTGTTGACCCCGACGGAGGTCGTCATTCCTTGACCGGCTGTTTTCATACAACCGTCCTTGCTGAGCGTTTCTACATGCAAGTTTCTTCATACGTGTATATCTAGCCGTTGATCATATGAAAAACTGATTATGCATGCCGATTCTAAATGCAACCATTTATAAACGTTATTATTTTACTCCTAAAACACGGAATTCGTGTTGACAAAAACATGACCGTTGTAAACAAAAGGGAGATAACTCTTCCTGGACATAATTTAATCAAAATATTATTGTGATCTTTATATAAAATATTCGAGATCGGAACCCGAATTCTCTTTTTTTAATTTTGCACATCTATGTTTGCAATGATGGAAGTTATTAATAGTCAAAAATACGTTCAGGAAAAAGATATGATGAACTGAAAAACTGAAGTGGCTAGTGCGTTCGGCTGTACTCGATCAGCTGATGGTGAAAGTAGTACGGCATTTTGACGTCACTATCGTTGAATAACTTGTTTTGGTTACACAATACTCGTTGAATAACTTTCATCTAGTTACACAACACTTGTTTCAAATAACCAAAATTAGCTCATAACGATATTGAGAACATGATGTAATAACAATGAATCCCGGAAATTTTACAAACTCAACTATTTATCGATATTGTAACATGACCGTTAGTTATCAGGCGTTTTAATGCGAACTCTCTTTTTGTGTACCTATCTCTGAGTGGAAAGGATTTGGCGACTGTTCCTTTTTTGTACGATGTGTGGTCAGGTCAAAACAAATAGGAATACTCTGCGTAATATGCCTACATTAGTAACAATTTACATGTAATCTCGAACAGTGTCACTCAGCTATGGTCACTTCACAATATCCATGTATCATTTTAGATGACGATAAACATTTGTATTATATGACGAGCAGTGAAGAGCAGTGACGAGCAGTGAAATGAGGTAGAAAAGTTATATATTTTCACTCGTGGCTGCGCCACTCGTGAAAATATAACCTTTCTATCTCACTCGATGAGATAAACATGATATTAATCAAGAAAAGACAGATATCCTCTATATTTTAACTCGTGGCTGCGCCACTCGAGCAAATTTTACCTTTCTAAAGGCAAATATCCTCTAAATCTACGACATCAACACGGTAAACTACCTAGGAACAAAAATCTTAGACTTGCTCTAAACCATTGTGACAATGACGCTATAGCATTAGGACGTCAGAACGGTTTATCACTATGACGTCATGCGATGACAACGTCATTCGGTAAAAACAGCCGCATAGAAGAATAATATAAGGACACATTTAACTAGTTGAAACATTATAGTTACTTGAAACTAAATCATATTGGAAGTTATTTGTGATCTATTCGGGTATACACAAGTTAGAAAATGACAATGACACCTGTCGTATTTGAGTAAGGCGCATATATAAAGAGAAATAGAAAATTAAAATGTTGAGTCGGGCCAGATCTTGTGTATAAATTTGCGGTGTTTAGCCGGAAGTACTTTGCTGGTAATCATTGCTAATCATAAACATATATAGGCAAATCAACCGATCAGAATCAAGGATTCACCAAAATCATATTACAATTATGTTTATATGACGTCAGATACCCTTAATGCGCTTTACTCGAAGGGGTACTTCTCTTTTAAATCAAATATTTACATTGTCGTGATATGAACATTATTTATCACATGTCATGTTGTAGATGAACGATTTCTCTAGGGATTGGCGTTATAAGTATATATGTTCCACAACTAATTTTGTATTTGAAACACTGACATCATCAATGTATCTTTAACAGATCAAAATCGAAAACAATGAGTATCTGTATCACTAGTTATCCGATCGATGAACATTCTTTTACTCGGACTTTTCAAGCTTAATGAATGCAGTCAAATGATTTCAAATTGTGCTGCTGTCATATCTAAAGTAGCTATGTCGTGAATCTGGTGATAGATGCTTCAGTTGAATTCAAATGTCTTGGCAAAGTTTTGCGCAAAAATTAGTTGTTTATGAGAGATGAGATGAGGTGAGATGGTGTTAAATGCCACCTTCAAGAGTAGGCTAGTTCACTAACATCGCGGCTGCTGGTACTATATGACATGACAACGACATGTGGATATGCATTGTTGTGAAACCTGCGATCATCGGATGGTGCTACGCTGAAATTCAGTGTAGCATTGCAACCAAACCTCACAGTGTGTAAAACAGTTCTCTACCGCAGACATACATTTGTAGTTGCCGTGTCCCTGATGGGATGAGAGAGAGAGAGAGAGAGAGAGAGAGAGAGAGAGAGAGAGACAGAGAGACAGAGAGACAGAGAGAGAGAGAGAGAGACAGAGAGAAATAGAGAGAGACAGAGAGAGAGAGAGAGAGAGAGAGAGAGAGAGAGAGAGAGAGAGAGAGAGAGAGAGAGAGAGAGAGAGAGAGAGAGACAGAGACAGAGAGACAGAGAGACAGAGAGAGCCCTTTACGATTCTGATGGTGATTTATTTACAGATCGATTTGTTTTGCCATCCTAAACCTTTCTTAAATAAATCAACCGATAGAATATAGATGTAATTAGTTAATGATTGCTATAACTATGTTTAAATAAGATATAAAGTGTGATATATGTATGGCTTTTAAATAATTTATTATTTATTTTTTATTATTATGTATACACGATTAAGCAACATCAATAAGTGCAAATAACGAAAATTCGAATTCGCTGTAATAATTCAGATTCAGATTATCCTGCGAGTGTCTACAAAGAGACAAAATACGTTAGTCATGCTTCATAACTGACTTTATTAGTAACACTATTTATTAAAGGTACATCCATTGTGTTTAATAAACTAATATTTGTCTTTAATACGTTGCAACTCACAATATGTGCTGTTTACTGTACAACTAAATTCACTCAGCTTGCATATTCATCCCCAATCGCGAAATATATCATAATTACTAGATCCCAATTAAAGGGGCAGTAGCACGTTTTTTCGCTCAAATAAGTCGATGAAATGTTTTTGAAAAATACTTTCACTAATAGTAAAACACCCGTCTCTCGTCGGAAAATAAAGTTACAAATAAGTGTACATGGCTCAGTTAAGCCATGGGAATCGTTTTTGTCATTAGAAATAATAAAATGTGTTCACAATAAAATGGCCGCCATGCAATTTTTGCTTTATACGCAACACCGTTATTACTACTACAGATAATTGGTTCGTGTAGTAAGATGTTTTACCTTCTAAAGTAAATATAAATGACATAAACTATCATTATGAATGGAAAATTTGAAAAAATAAAATTTGCAAAAAACGTGCTACAGCCCCATTAAAATCGAGTGACATCATTATGCATGTGCATCATTGGCGCGCATCAATCACGATGCATTGTTCGGTTTTCGATCAGAAATCACTATTTTTACCTTCATATCGTCAATATACTAAATCGACTATCATCAAAATGGTAGTTGTCAGTTACAGATGGTACTTCTAGATAAAGTAACGCATTTTATAACGTTTGGAATATGTGACCCCTAACAAAACAATATATGTACCTTTAAGTATCAGAGGAACATAAAGACAGTTCACAATATGAAAGAGATAATGTTTTCATTAATTAAGGCATTAATATGTCACGTTCAAAATATCGGAATATACAATTAAAGTATAATGCAGGATTAAAGGTATTCCCGCGATGCTTTTGTAAATTCATGTTAATCTTTATTTCATTATAAAGTAATATAAATACAAACAACATCTATATCAATGTCCCCAAATGTAATTTTCCTTTTGTAACACATAACAGCATTGTCTATAGTAAGCGTTTGAAAGATTGAAATGGCTAAATATGAGCGTAATATATAAGATTATGCTTATTTACTCATAATCCTACCATTGCATAGGTTTTATTTATTGGGAAATGGATATAAATATCATATTCCGCACGCATCAGGCGAGATATGCATTTACAAGAAATTGTGAAAATGAATTTATTGTAAATGCATATCTCGCCTGATGCGTGGGGAAGATGTTAATGAAAGTTTACCAAACTTCAAACAACGATTTCAGCTTGATTTAATACGAATACAGTTTATTGAATATTGAATGATATAATAGAAAATAATGTATTACTGCACTTTGAAAAAATTAACCACTCTAAAAATGTTCCTTGGCGCTGCAGAAGTCGGCCTTCCCTCATGTTGCTGGCTTCACACTGCTGACCTTGCATATACCGTGTAAACGGGGACACCTGAGAACCTTGTATTTTCCATGTAAACGGGGACATGTGTGTATCGACGCGAAATACCAACAGATGCTAACCCGTTATGCTGTGTGTATGTATTTATGAAAATTTACAGGCAAACGGGACAAAGTACTGTCCGGGCCAAAAATACATTTCCTAGGTTTAAAAGGGCGAAAAAAAGCATATGACAAGGTTCTGTTAACCGGGGACGTCCCCGGTTGAGTGTGTGTCCCCGGTTGAAGGGTGTGTATAGATACAACTGTCCCCGGTTGCCACCTTTAACAAACACACACACACACATACACACACATACATCCCAACTAGAATCAATAAATGATGTACTACATATTGTCTCTAGATGGCTAATTGCATACCTTAGAACCAGAATTAAACAAGCAAGATGTGTTTGTTAAACACGAATGCCACCGGATGCCAAGTATGAATGCCCTAGGTCTGAGCAATCCAAAGTTATGGCCAATGTTAAAGTTTGTGTGGACAAAGACACGGACGGACGGACGGACGGACACACTTTTTAATATATTTTTGGTAATATATGTTGATGTTTTGTTAGATTATGTAAATATTGTTTCATTATCATACTATCGACAATATACACTGAAGGGCAAAATAATCTTCCCTGTAGAAAATGTAAAACATGAAAGTATGCAGAATATGAACGTTTTTTTATTTAAGCAATATTGAACAGCACAGATGATCGTATCTGCTGTACACGTGCAGTAAAACTCAACATCAGTTGAATTTTGCGAAAAGCTTGTGCATAGATATTAGGTTTCATGTGCGAGAAGAGTATGAGATGCGTGGCACACACTATATATTGGAAGTAATATAAAAACCCAAAGGTTTACTGCCGTTAATGACAGAGGAGATAGAAAAAGAGAGAGGCAGAGAGAGGGGGTGCTGCAAATCGGGGCCTCAGCCTGTCAAGTTGCGAGAACGTTCAGCTGCAGATTAGTCAACATCAGGAAAGTTCGTCATTGCTTCTAACAGACAGGGCAGACCACATACAGAGCAGAGGCAGACAGACAAGGGACATACAGACCCGGGGCAGACAGACAAGGGACATACATACCCGGGACAGACAGACAAGGGACAGACAGACCAGGGACAGACAGACCAGGGGTTGATATACCCTGGGCAGACAGGTCACGGATAACAATGGCGCGGGAACTTATTGTAGGCTATCTGAGAGACTGCTTCTTAACCGTGACATCATCAGCGGCAACGGCACTGAGTCGCCAGCTCAGTTGTAGGACAGTTTCTAGAAGCCTCTGTACCTTGGAATCAGAACATACCGGGAAATGGTACTGAGCAACAGACATCGGCAACTGTGTTTATATGGGCGACACAAATATGACATTGTCAGTTACGTGACAGGTGCTTTGTTTCAGATGGAAAATGATTCGCCATATCAAGAGTCGATGGAAGGCGGACAGGTGAAAGATGGCCAGTTGCTGTGTCAGGAATCAGAACTTGGGGTTGGGGGAGTGTATGGTCTGGGTGGTATTTGTGGCGACCAACAGGCAGGTCTTGTTGTTGTAAACGCCGCCAATCTGGTGTTACATAGACCAGGTAGTGAGACCAGTTGTCCTTCCATTTCTGCAGCCACAACAACCATACTGCCCCACAACATGTTGCTAGGATAGTGAATAACTTCCTCAACACGAAAATATACAGACATGTCGCCCATAGATCACTTGTGGGACCACCTTGACAGGCGATTTGGGGGTCGACAAAACGCTCAGGCACTCACTGACGTCATCAAAGGGCGAAGACGCGTCTTTTCCTGTATCAATGCCAGAGATTGACACACTCGGTATAAGAGACTCAATTTGATGAATTTTGACACGTTTGTTATAATGTTTCCGTTTTGTCCACATATCACATGATATAAATGCTATTGTTTAAACGTTGTAATTTCATATCTTACACATGCTTAAAATATTTGTTGACATGATATCACTTTCAAAACTTTCATTGACTTTGTTAGTTTTATATAAATCTTATTTCACAACAAGGCAGATTATTTTATACCCGCCAGTGTATGTGGAGATTTTGGTATAATATGTTGTTACGTTCCCATACCGATGATACTCTATATGGATTTGTTGGTGGAGGAAGTAACTTGCATAGCAAATCATACGGGTTTAGACTTTCTATTGTATTAACATTAATCTCTGAGTCTAATAAGTGGACATTAATAACACAATGACGAATTTCTTGAATGAATAAAGGACAAGTAAGTATAAGTTTATATTGATATTATCTACAATCGCATAACTTGATTGAATAAAAACACTATAACTTAAAATGCATTAATCACTGAATCCGATACCAAAATTATCAACAGTTTAAACAACACATTTTATTCTATTTTTGATGGTTATAGTTAGAAGCTGTTGTTACTATACTTTTTAATTCGATTTCTAACATGACGACTTATCAAGTCTGTGTGTAGATGAAATACATTAAGACGTAAAACTCACATTGTATCTAATCTAGAGAGTGTACCATTGCGAAACATATTCATATTTAACATGAATGAATTATAAAAAAGGTTAACAAAGAAATGAATTCGATTTACCTTATTCCAAAACTATGTACTTTGTTGTATCAACGAGACATGCAATATGACGCAAATGCACCTCCCCTTAACAAAGGACAGGTATGATTCAGGCAGGGATATTATATACAGGCGCCAAGTCAAAATGTGCGTTGGACCATGACGAGGGGAGCTCCGCGAGCTAGTTGCTTAGTTACTAGTCCCTCTATAGAATGTCGCTGATTCAGGTAACCACTGACCTAGAGGTACGACAGTAATTGATCTGCACGCCTTGGTCTCTTCTGACAAGGGGTGCAACGTCTGGCTGGTTTAAATAAAAATGTATAGTTACTTTAATTTATATCGGTTACACTGTCGAGAACACTTAGAGAAGTTAGTTAGGAGACTCAGTGAATACTTGAAAACTTTGGTATCATAGTATTGGGAAGGAGATTCGGTGAATATTGGAATACTTGGGTATTATACAGTATTGGGAAGAAGATTCGGTGAATATTGGAATATTTGGTTAGTATACAGTATTGGGAAGGAGACTCAGTGAATATTGGAATACTTGGTTAGTTCAGGAGAAGGAGATTCAGCGAGAACTTGAATACTTTAGTATAATAGTGTTTGGGAGCATACTCAGTGAATATTTAAATACTCTAATAGTACAGTATTCGGAAGAAGACTTAGTGAAAATGTTTACTACTTTTACAGTATTGGGAATAAATATTTATTTAAATTATTTCTTTTAAAAAAGTCATTTATGCATTATACTTTTTGTTAATCAAATTTTGGTGATAAACGTCTCTAAAAGTAGGGTTTTGTTTAGAGTATCCAGGCGTTTAGGAGCAGAACCCGAGAACTGTTCTAGTCATATTGAATGCGATCGACTGATTCCCGAGGAACGTGCAGGTTTTGACACAGGTCAAAAGTATTGAAACGGTTCAGAGTTCAATCTATATTGATTACCCCAGATCTAGGCTACGCCACAGAACGCAGTGAAGCCATATAGTGCAGAGTGAAATATATTACATTTTATTACTATATGTTTGATAGATCTTAAGCTACCAGCCTTATTATTCTCTTAGTGGAGAGTCAACTTGTTTAAATTGCTTATTTGTTAGGTCTTGCAAAATCTCGCGCTATTTATATTACAGTGATATACATTTAAACCAATATAGTTCTGATAATCTCACATGACTTTAAGTGTTGAACCTTTAAACTAATATAGTTCTCATAACCTCAGATGTATCGAAATGGTTTACCTTTAATCAAAGTATATTTCTGATAACATCAAATGACATTTAGTGATAAACTTTTAAATTAATATAGCTCTGACAATCTCATTTAAATTATATTAAAGGAAGGCCGAAATGAATTATTTTTTATTGAATTCTTAACTGCAATTGGTTCATTAAACTATTTTGTGAAAACGATACCACCAAAAAATCAATATGTTGTTCCTATATTTAAATACAGCGAAGAAAACTTTGCCGAAAACATCGTCTGCATCTCCCCCGCGAGCAACAAACAGAACATGGGGCGGGGCTTAGAGAGTTGGAAGATACCGGAAGTGACGTACGTGAAGGGACGGGGTGTAAACATTCGCTTACTATTACAATGGCAAACACTGGGGAATCGGCCAGTTAACCTGTTATATCTAAGCTTTGCAATAATGCCACATCGCTGTTCTGCTGTAAACTGTTCGAGTGATGTTAATTATAAAGTTTCACTTTACAAAGGTTCCAAAATATTGTTATATATGTAAAATATAATTGATATGAATAGTGAAAGACGGTTGATTCATAGATGTTCGTAGACATAGGATAAATCAATGCTAATGAAATATAAGATGACAAAATGAAACCAAGATATGATAATATGAACGAAGTATAGTTGAGACAACAAAATCAGATTGTCGGTGTTGTATTTTTATTATTTTTTTTTGAGAATGTTTTTGTTTAAAATAAAACAACAAACGTGAGGTTAGCAGACTTCAGTGAAGTAGACCCTACGGTAAGCCATCGACAATCAAAGTACATCACAACATCTTGATTTTTTAACGTCGTTAATCTACAGACAACCTAATTTACTAACAGTACATTGCAACAATCAAAGCAACTCACCACATACACACACACACACACACACACACACACACACACACACACATATATATATATATATATATATATATATATATATATATACTCACAACACCAACAAAAGTTGGTTATCAACGGTAATAATACGACTACGAATCCACCTACGATAACACCGCATCCAAATGTTACATTTTATGATTTAATTATCACTTATTAACACATTAAAGCATTCAGAATCTAATAGATAATAAAATAATGTTTTCAATAAAATGTGTGGTTAGTCAAATCAAATAAACGACGTATTAAATTGACATTTCAGCAAGAGTGTCAATTAATGTAAGAAACTTACCTTATAAACGTATCCAAACGGACAATATGAATATCCAAATGCACAATAGACAGAAATCGTAAACCTATAAATCCATAAATGATAGTACTGGAAACAGAAGATGGTAAGATAGAAAACCAAATAGTATGATGATTTTACACTGAAATGAATTTCATTGGTACACTGGTATTTAATCCAGAGTTTTAATTGGATAACTTGAGAGATATGTTCCTTACTTTTATTGGCTGACAACATCTAGGCTGAATGTCGCGTTGATGTTTATTTCCTATTTCCTTTGTGTCATCCAAGACAGTACGTTTGACAATAAACAAATATGACATGCCGGTCACAGACATGATATTTGTTATATAATTGAATCGGTCCAGTAAACTTGTTTTCTGTATAAACATAATTACACTCCTTCCTTCTCTCATACTCAGCTTCTTAATTGAGTAAACTAATTTGCGGTAACAACACTTCTCCCCTTTGATCTGGAAGAAACATCTATATTGTACACTTAAGACTAGTTATTAAACCGTTTCGTTTTCATTTACGAGATGTGCATTAATCTGCTACTGGTGACATAATTCTTTCATTCGATAATATTCGTTGTCAATATCAATCTGTGTTATCATAATGTATATGTTTGCGTGTACAATGGAGCAATATTCATGTTAATTTCATTGAACTTGTTGACCAATACAGTTCATGTATTTATTCATGAAAGTGAAGTGAACATGGTTTGCATTGTATTACATCATATATATAATATTTTAATTGACAAACTTTTATTTATAAATCTGCAATGTTGTCTCGCTTATTTGAACAGCCAATCGATGAGTGTTTATAAAACTATAGCTACCATATTACTTTATTTATTAATACATACAAACAAAATTAACCTGCCGATTATGGAACATAATTTTATCAATTGGTGCTACTTAATCTCTCTTCGCCCCGATTTTCGCGAGAGTCTTCTTCTATTGTGTCAATGTCACTTGAACTGTCATTTGGTCAATACAGGTAAGGCAAGGCATCGGTCACGTAAATAACGCAGCTTGAAGACAAACACTCCATGGAAAGTGATATGACAGCAGTTCCACGGTTTATTGCTACAAACATACTATACATAAGCGCAGAATGCACTCCAACCATATGTAACCATATGAAATCGCTAGTTCAATAGTTAAGTAATCCGTTTATCGAAAATGTGGGTTGTTTTGATGAAGGTTTCTGTCTTATATGAGCAGTTAAAAAGTTGGGAAAACGCGTTAAATTAAGATTACTGGTCATAGTGAGACTCCTCCACGTACGTTACAGCACGATACGCTTCAGTGACCACCACCCCCCCACTCTCATTCTGGTTGCAGGGGCTTAGTTAGGCACTTTTTTAAAAAGCCGTATATGAGTAATTTATGGGTCGATTTAAGAAATTTAAAATCGAGCAATTGTCAAATTGAAACCTCTTTTCAAAGAATCCGAAAGTGACCATATGTCATTTCATCTAACCTTTAATGAGACAAAACTAACTATAAGAAATATTATGTGTCGGTTTATCCGGAAATAGCTTACTCTTGTAGTTACTATATTTTGAAATGTCCTCAAGATTTCACAATAAAAAGCCAATGTATACAAATTGAGATGTTGCACACTGTTATTTGACAAAATCATCACTATAACCAATGACTACACAATTAGAAGGAATTCGGTATTCTGCAATAATGCTTTGCTTTGAAGGAATTTGGTATATATCCTGTAATAATACTCCGTTTTGAAAGAGTTTGGAATTCTGCAAAAATGCTCCGTTTTCAAGGAATGTGGTATATGCATTGATGTTCTGTTTTGAAGGAATTAGTTATTCTGCAATTTTGCTCTGTTTTGAAGGAATTCACAGAGAAATAGTAAGTTATTCGCTACTGTCGTTTTCCGAAACTAAACTTTTCAGATTCTTCAAAATGAACAAAACATTAACTGACTAATTTACAATTAAAGGACATATGTTATACACGTACAGTTAAGCAAGAAACAAAATACCCCCTTTCTAGAAATTTATAGAAAGTTTCTAGTGCGTAGTTCCTTTTTAAAATCAACTTTATTAGTAAAGCGGATATTGGATGTTGAAATGTTCCTACTCTACCATGCTTCCTCATTTCCTGTCATGCATGACCTTAGCGTTAATTAACTAATGGGAACTGAAGGGAAAAGTTTACTATGAACTATGCATTTACATATATGTCGTTAATTCTTTTACACCATTGTGCATTTATCATACTTTCATTCTCTCTCTTCCCCTGGCATAGGCTCTATTAACAAATTTACCTGACATATTGTTTCCTTGATGTGAACATCCATTCTCTTGTTCAACAATAAAGACTGATAAATTACAAGGGCATTCAACTGTGTAAAGAAGATATGATTTAAACTTCCATTGCATTAGAAATCGATTACTTTTCCCGATCTGTTGTACATTTAAGTGAATGCAATAGTGGGGATGAAGACAAAGTGGTTACATAATATTGTGTCCGTGAATAGAATAATTAATTGGCTTGGTATATAGAATATATTACCCTTTTGGAAAGATTATCGAATAATATGGAATACAGACTTTGTTATCTTTGCTGTTACGACATTTACGATTCCAATATTAATTCAAATACTAAATTGTTTCTATTGTATTCTTTTCAATTGAAAATAAGATGTATGTCAAAATTGCAGTACGCCAGACAGATATCTTCACAAACAATATATATGTTACATGGATATAGTTCTCTTTTGTTACATGTAATAATATACAGGACTTACATTTTCCAAAAGTTTGTATATGAATGTATAGTGAATTCCTATATTGACGTATACTGTCAACATACTGTATATCTATTTAAATATCGGTTTAATCTTAATATGTGTCCCAACTTATAAGTTCATAATAATCTGTGTCAACTGCAACATGCTTAAATTGCAATGTCCTTTTCGATAATTAGATTGTGAAATGAAGAGAAACAATAAAAGTTGTCTTTATTTTTTAATCTTGTATCAATTTGTAATTTTTTGTGTTGAGTTATAAGATCAATAGTTGCGTTTGTAAAATTTCCGGGATTCATTGCTATTCAACACCCGCAAATTTAGTTTAAAACCGACGGCGTTAGCCGGAGGTTTAAAACGCTGAAATTTGCGGGTGTTGAATAGCAATGAATCCCGGAAATTTTACAAACGCAACTATTTATCGATATTGTAACATGACCGTTAGTTATCAGGCGTTTTTAAACGAACTTTCTTTTTGCGTACCTTTCTCTGAGTGGAAAGGACTTTGCGACTGTTCCATTTTTGTAAAAGGTGTGATCAGGTTAAAACAAATGTAAATGCTCCGCGTCATATGTATATTAGCAACAATTTACACATAACCTCAAACAGTGTCACTCAACTATGGTCACTTCACAATATTCACGTATCCTTTTAGATGGCGATAAACATTTATCTACGACATCAGCACAGTAAAAGACCTAGGAATAAAAATCTTAAACTTGCCCTGACCCATTTTGACAATGACGCTAGCATTGTGACGTCAAAACGGTTGATCACAATGACGTCATGCCATGGCAACGGCATTCGGTAATCAGAGCCGCATTACTAGTTAAAACATTTTAGTTACTTGAAACTAATTAATTTTGAGAGTTATTTGTGACCTATACTGCTATACACAAGTTAGAAAATGACAATGCCACCTGTCAAATTTGTGTAAGGGGCACATATTAAGAGAAATAGAAAAAATAAATTTTGAGTCGGACCGAATCTTGTGAACACGATGTATATGTTCGCGATGATTCGCCCAAAGTAATTTGTGGGTATTCATCGTCATTCAACATAGGCAAATCAACCAATCAGGATCAAGGATACACCGAAATCATGTTACAATATATGTTAACAATTGGTTATACTGGATATTGGAGACAACCTGTGTGCGCAGGTGAGAAACTATTACTATTACAAAATGTATTTCTGCCCCATGGATAACATCTTTGTGAAGGTTTTGTAAGAGAAAAATCAATGTCCGGTGGCTAATTCATTATATCTTTAAAATATTAAACTTAAAACAAAATGAAGTAAACATGGACTTTATCTTCCACTGAATCCGTGCATGTGGAAAGACGTAAAAGTGGAATACATTTGATAAAAAAAATCGAATATTACTGAGATGCTGTTATCAAAAATTATTGTTTTCTTACTTATATAAATTTTAAAAATCAATTTCAAAATATAAGAAGGAGAACGAGTTCTATTGATATACAACTTCTTTATTGCAGAAGTGCGACCTTTCAATGTAGATTCTAACACCGTTATCAAGCTACATCGAGACGTTGAACTCCTGCAATAAAGAAGTTGTATATCCATAGAGCTCGTTCTCCTTCATCTAACCAACTTCTAAATGAAAGAAGTTCGATATATGTGTTCAAGAATCACTGGATAGAAACTGAGAAGCGTTATGTTTTAAACGACTGTTATAACAATTCCTCTATAGCAATAACTACTAAAAAGTACTGTTGGAGATGTAAGTGAAATACATTTTCGATAAATTATATATTTAAGACAAGATTAAATCGTGAATTTTAACATCCAGTCACCACTTTTGAATTATCCAAACACGATTTATGTAATCGATTCGAATCAATTAGTCTCCAATTCCAAGATCTTGAGATGACACTGTTAGATTATTGACAGAAGGGGTGCATGCAAAATCTACATTAAATTCAATTAAGTCCGGCGTCCGTCCGTCTGTAAACTTTTCCATTTTCATCTTCTTCTAAAGAACCACTTGGTCTAGGGAGCTGAAATTGTGGATGCAGACTCCTTGGCTAATGGGGATTCTAAATTGTAGATTTGAAATGGGGTCACAGGGGTCACAACCCCAAAAACCTATTTTCATCTTCTTCTCCAGTTCCAAAAGGTCTAGAGAGCTGAAAAGTCGTGTGCAGACTCGTTGGCTAATGAGGATTCTAAATTGTAGATTTTGTGATCTTGCGACCTCAAGTATATGTCACAGACGTCATGATCTGAAAAGCTATTCATCTTGAGATTGTATGTGCTCTTTAAAGGGAGGTCATTTGAAGGAAACAAAGGTAATGAATTAAATTTTCAAGTGTGTCTTTATTTGTATTTGTAGGGGGCCTCAAAGATAGGTCAGATGGGTAAGGTCTCTATATAAAGTGCATTAAAAATGTGTTTAAAATGTTAATTAGTATATAAAAAATGATGAGCTACAGAGCCAATGGCTTTATTTTTTCAAATAGTGACGTGATGTACATGAACCTGCAACAAACACAGCCTATTATAATTTTGTTGTTATCAATAATGAGTGTATTTCACGTTTTGGTGACGAACTTTCTGAAGTTATAAATGACACATAATTTTTTATTTCATTCAGGTGTCTTCATGATTTTACTCATGATTAAATGTACTAAAACAGTTGATGCAACGCCGGGGTTTTACTGTTGCCCCTGGGGTTGATGAACAAATATTTAACCATACGCAACTATTAGTCCCGCTGTGCACAGCCATGTTCATACCAACTGTCAACTGGCGATACATTTCAACGTCTATTTCTTGCATGTCTAATACCTTTTGTTCTGTTCGGTTGTACACGCCATGTACATGTGTCGCTCGGTTGATTGCACAAGGACAGACTTCTGGGGGTGAGTGTAACTAGTAATTGTAAAGGAAATTGGAGTAGAGGGTTGTTTTGACGGTGTCATGTTCCAATGATGATGGTCATGTCAAGCTGACATTGTCCGGTTCATATTTTAGTGATTTAAACAAGATGTTACAGTGATTGATAAACATTGCTATTTTCTCTGTATGACTGATCTTATACATATCGCTCCCCGTGACGTGGACTGTATTTATACTTAATTACACACAACATACATTATAAAACAAATTTAAAAGAAATTCACATAACAGTTACAGAGTATGTTCGGTGAATGTGTTTTCTGAAGTATTGGGATCGTTTACTTTAGTCAATAAGAAACTAAATCAACAATATATAAGTTAGTATTATGAAATTATTCACTGTTGCTGTAAAGAATAGTTTTTAAATTGGTTTAAACATGTTTTATTCATTAAAATGGATGGGCAAGCAAGCTAGCTGAGAGCTCATGTCAACGCTTCAATAAAAATTACAAATGTGACATAAAAGAAGCAAAAATTATGATGATAGCGAGGGAAGGTATAAATATGACGTTTTAATCCTTTTCAAATTCCCTAATAATTGTTGCATCGAGGCATGATATTTTGGAAAATACTGATGACCGTTTCATCCAAATCTTGTACATGTTGTATTTCGATTTTCGTTTAATTAATATATCAAAATCAGACATGAGCTATGGTATTACATATTTTAAAGAATTCTATAAGAGATTATTGTTGACTAACATGTTTGGACGATGTCAAAGCAATGAAACTAGTAATTGTTTTGTAAAATGGCTCATGATATAGAATGTAGAATGTCAATGATCGTAAATTTGTCACAATGTATTCATTGAAATGTGTACAGGATCAGTTTGAGTTGTTAGTCTATCGCTGAGGTCTCACATAAACCCACTTACATTGTCTACAATTATAATTCTTCTACACAAACACATACTTACTTTTATCGTCGCTGAATATCCTTCATTGGTTAACTCGCCAGCTACAAAAGATCACTGCATGGGCAGTACAATTTGAAGCTTAAAACAGGGACAGGTGTAATAAGACTGGCCCTGAGCTGTTCAGCTGGGCGCGTTATAACAAGGAGTCCACGAAACTAAACATAGATATCCTGCTATTCTAGTTGAGTGACATTGTTGAAATTTACAAATTATGGCAAAGTCAACATGTAGTTTGGGAAAGAAAGAAATATTTGAATAACTCATAAAAAATAAAAATTCGAAATTTCTAAAATTTTCTAGAAATTTCTAGATACGCACTAGAAACTTTCTATATACGCACAAATAAGTATTCAAGGGTATACAGTGTGTTTGATAAGAATTTCTATTTTGGCTAAAACATGCTTCACATATAAAGACAACTGGACAATAACATTTTATTATTTGTTTGCAACATTGATATCTGGGCATCCCTTGGTTGTCTTCCCAGAAAATGAGGTGGCATATATTTTTGTCGTAATTAGACATAACAAGGACATACTAATGTCAAATGCATTTCATTCTCTATACCGAAATAACATAAAGGACAACTTCTTGTTTGATTCTTTATAGACGATTTTCTTCCCTCATTAATCATTAAAGTTAACAAACCTAAATGAATCCTTACGAACATTGTTCTTAAACTGTATGTTGTACTTATTGGTAAATATTTTTTTCTGGCTGAAGTAGCGTTTTAAAGGTCCTGTAATATTCATATCAAGAGCTTGAATCTAGGGTCGATGACCATTCTTGACTAAACAAATATATTGATCTACGGCGAAACTCACTGATATATCGGTTCATGTTACCAATTGTCTGAGACACCCATATGAGAAAACAATAAATTCCTGATATCAGTTGTCCAATTATGTTTTCCTAAATAATGCAGATTTAAAAGCATATTGTGGGCTAATTTCGGAAAACGTTGGTCATGCACACTTATACTGTCGAGTAGTTCCTGTTCAGAGATAGGACTGTCTAGTTGATGTCTCTTTATTAAAATCTGCCGATTTAGTTTCATCCACGAATGCTATATCTAATGTAATATCGTTCGAATACACGTCTTTAAAATAACTCCACCACTCGATTTTTGTTATGCTGTTTCCTGCCGAATTTCTTTTTTTTGTGTGGAAATGACAGATATTTTTCCAAAAAGCAGATGGGTCGTTTATAGATCGTACAAGTTTTGTTTGTCTGCGCATTTCATATCAAGTCTATATTTTCGACAACAAGCTTTGTACGTATTTCTACTGATGCAATATTTCTGTCTGTCGTAATTGATAAGGTAACTCCGAATCTTCGAAGACTTTTACGAGCATTCCGTTTTGCGTTTCTACAATTTGTATTTTGAGTACTTTCTCGGGGTTTGCGATTTACATCCTTGAGCATACACTCGGCTGAAGTTGACAACAGTTTTACGAGGTCATATATGGCTCCATTTACATCTGTATCGATTGTCTTCAAAACAATATTCCCGAACAAATTGAAATGTCCCCTTACGTTCGATAAGAAAGTGCTTGTGGAATTATCAGTCCAAACAATTCTCTTGGCATTTGTGGTATTGATACCGTCATTCGTGTTCTGATTTATACGTGGGAACGTGCAAGTTAACTCAAGAGGAAATATAAGTGGTCAGATTCATGTCGCTCACCGACAGTCAACATGTCAATGAATTGGAAGAAATCCGGCGGAGGAGGAATAAATAATATTATTATGAAATAATCATTGACACTAGAACCTCGCACAATACGTGTATTCCCCGTGTAAGTCACCATAAACCCTCCCATTAACACTAAACAACTGAAATGCATCACCTATATCTAGTAGTTTGTGTCCAAATGTATTTGTAACAATATTGCGTGACTTCATATTATCAATATCTACATCATCATCTTCAGGAAATGGAAATGGTCTATGTATAATATCATCATGTAGAGATACAGAGGGGTTTATCTGCATCACCTGTTCGGGAATTTAGATCACCACACAAAACATGTGAATCTCCAAGTTCCGACTGTTTATCAAATAAAAACTCCTCAAGTTTATCTAGATTACAGTTAGTATCAGCATGGTTATAATAGGGCGAGCCTTCAGGTGGTATGTATGTCGACATCAAATTAACATGTTTATAATAGGACGAGCCTTCAGGTGGTACGTATGTCCACATCAAAATAACATGTTTATAATAGGGCGAGCCTTCAGGTGATATGTATGTGCACATCAAATTAACATGGTTATAATAGGGCGAGCCTTCAGGTGGTATGTATGTGCACATCAAATTAACATGTTTATAATAGGGCGAGCCTTCAGGTGGTATGTATGTGCACATCAATTAACATGTTTATAATAGGGCGAGCCTTCAGGTGGTACGTATGTGCACACCAAATTAACATGTTTATAATAGGGCGAGCCTTCAGGTGGTATGTATGTGCACACCAAATTAACATGTTTATAATAGGGCGAGCCTTCAGGTGGTATGTATGTCCACATCAAATTAACATGTTTATAATAGGGCGAGCCTTCAGGTGGTATGTATGTGCACACCAAATTAACATGTTTATAATAGGACGAGCCTTCAAGTGGTACGTATGTGCACACCAAATTAGCATGGTTATTATAGGGCGAGCCTTCAGGTGGTATGTATGTGCACACCAAATTAACATGTTTATAATAGGGCGAGCCTTCAGGTGGTATGTATGTGCACATCAAATTAACATGTTTATAATAGGGCGAGCCTTCAGGTGTTATGTATGTGCACATCAAATTCACATGGTTATAATAGGGCGAGCCTTCAGGTGGTATGTATGTGCACATCAAATTAACATGGTTATAATAGGGCGAGCCTTCAGGTGGTATGTATGTGCACATCAAATTAACATGTTTATAATAGGGCGAGCCTTCAGGTGGTATGTATGTGCACATCAATTAACATGTTTATAATAGGGCGAGCCTTCAGGTGGTATGTATGTGCACATCAAATTAACATGTTTATAATAGGGCGAGTTTTCAGGTGGTATGTATGTCTACATCAAATTAACATGTTTAAAATAGGGCGAGCCTTCAGGTGGTATGTATGTCCACATTAAATTAACATGTTTATAATAGGGCGAGCCTTCAGATGGTATGTATGTGCACATCAATTAACATGGTTATAATAGGGCGAGCCTTCAGGTGGTATGTATGTGCACATCAATTAACATGTTTATAATAGGGCGAGCCTTCAGGTGGTACGTATGTGCACACCAAATTAACATGTTTATAATAGGGCGAGCCTTCAGGTGGTATGTATGTGCACACCAAATTAACATGTTTATAATAGGGCGAGCCTTCAGGTGGTATGTATGTCCACATCAAATTAACATGTTTATAATAGGGCGAGCCTTCAGGTGGTATGTATGTGCACACCAAATTAACATGTTTATAATAGGACGAGCCTTCAAGTGGTACGTATGTGCACACCAAATTAACAGGGTTATTATAGGGCGAGCCTTCAGGTGGTATGTATGTGCACACCAAATTAACATGTTTATAATAGGGCGAGCCTTCAGGTGGTATGTATGTGCACATCAAATTAACATGTTTATAATAGGGCGAGCCTTCAGGTGGTATGTATGTGCACATCAAATTAATATGTTTATAATAGGGCGAGCCTTCAGGTGTTATGTATGTGCACATCAAATTCACATGGTTATAATAGGGCGAGCCTTCAGGTGGTATGTATGTGCACATCAAATTAACATGGTTATAATAGGGCGAGCCTTCAGGTGGTATGTATGTGCACATCAAATTAACATGTTTATAATAGGGCGAGCCTTCAGGTGGTATGTATGTGCACATCAATTAACATGTTTATAATAGGGCGAGCCTTCAGGTGGTATGTATGTGCACATCAAATTAACATGTTTATAATAGGGCGAGTTTTCAGGTGGTATGTATGTCTACATCAAATTAACATGTTTAAAATAGGGCGAGCCTTCAGGTGGTATGTATGTGCACATCAAATTAACATGTTTATAATAGGGCGAGCCTTCAGGTGGTATGTATGTGCACATCAATTAACATGTTTATAATAGGGCGAGCCTTCAGGTGGTATGTATGTCCACATCAAATTAACATGTTTATAATAGGGCGAGCCTTCAGATGGTATGTATGTGCACATCAATTAACATGGTTATAATAGGGCGAGCCTTCAGGTGGTTTGTATGTGCACATCAATTAACATGGTTACAATAGGGCGAGCCTTCAGGTGGTATGTATGTGCACACCAAATTAACATGTTTATAATAGGGCGAGCCTTCAGGTGGTATATATGTGCACATCAAATTAACATGTTTATAATAGGGCGAGCCTTCAGATGGTATGTATGTGCACATCAATTAACATGGTTATAATAGGGCGAGCCTTCAGGTGGTATGTATGTGCACATCAATTAACATGTTTATAATAGGGCGAGCCTTCAGGTGGTACGTATGTGCACACCAAATTAACATGTTTATAATAGGGCGAGCCTTCAGGTGGTATGTATGTGCACACCAAATTAACATGTTTATAATAGGGCGAGCCTTCAGGTGGTATGTATGTCCACATCAAATTAACATGTTTATAATAGGGCGAGCCTTCAGATGGTATGTATGTGCACATCAATTAACATGGTTATAATAGGGCGAGCCTTCAGGTGGTATGTATGTGCACATCAATTAACATGGTTATTATAGGGCGAGCCTTCAGGTGGTATGTATGTGCACACCAAATTAACATGTTTATAATAGGGCGAGCCTTCAGGTGGTATGTATGTGCACATCAAATTAACATGTTTATAATAGGGCGAGCCTTCAGGTGTTATGTATGTGCACATCAAATTCACATGGTTATAATAGGGCGAGCCTTCAGGTGGTATGTATGTGCACATCAAATTAACATGGTTATAATAGGGCGAGCCTTCAGGTGGTATGTATGTGCACACCAAATTAACATGTTTATAATAGGACGAGCCTTCAAGTGGTACGTATGTGCACACCAAATTAACATGGTTATTATAGGGCGAGCCTTCAGGTGGTATGTATGTGCACACCAAATTAACATGTTTATAATAGGGCGAGCCTTCAGGTGGTATGTATGTGCACATCAAATTAACATGTTTATAATAGGGCGAGCCTTCAGGTGTTATGTATGTGCACATCAAATTCACATGGTTATAATAGGGCGAGCCTTCAGGTGGTATGTATGTGCACATCAAATTAACATGGTTATAATAGGGCGAGCCTTCAGGTGGTATGTATGTGCACATCAAATTAACATGTTTATAATAGGGCGAGCCTTCAGGTGGTATGTATGTGCACATCAATTAACATGTTTATAATAGGGCGAGCCTTCAGGTGGTATGTATGTGCACATCAAATTAACATGTTTATAATAGGGCGAGTTTTCAGTTGGTATGTATGTCTACATCAAATTAACATGTTTAAAATAGGGCGAGCCTTCAGGTGGTATGTATGTGCACATCAAATTAACATGTTTATAATAGGGCGAGCCTTCAGGTTGTATGTATGTGCACATCAATTAACATGTTTATAATAGGGCGAGCCTTCAGTTGGTATGTATGTCCACATTAAATTAACATGTTTATAATAGGGCGAGCCTTCAGATGGTATGTATGTGCACATCAATTAACATGGTTATAATAGGGCGAGCCTTCAGGTGGTATGTATGTGCACACCAAATTAACATGTTTATAATAGGGCGAGCCTTCAGGTGGTATGTATGTGCACATCAAATTAACATGTTTATAATAGGGCGAGCCTTCAGGTGGTATGTATGTGCACATCAAATTAACATGGTTATAATAGGGCGAGCCTTCAGGTGGTATGTATGTGCACATCAAATTAACATGGTTATAATAGGACGAGCCTTCAGGTGGTACGTATGTCCACATCAAATTAACATGTTTATAATAGGGCGAGCCTTCAGCTGGTATGTATGTGCACACCAAATTAACATGGTTATAATAGGGCGAGCCTTCAGGTGGTACGTATGTGCACACCAAATTAACATGTTTATAAAAGGGCGAGCCTTCAGGTGGTATGTATGTGCACATCAAATTAACATGGTTATAATAGGACGAGCCTTCAGGTGGTATGTATGTGCACATCAAATTAACATGTTTATAATAGGGCGAGCCTTCAGCTGGTATGTATGTGCACATCAAATTAACATGTTTATATTAGGGCGAGCCTTCAGCTGGTATGTATGTGCACATCAAATTAACATGTTTATAATAGGGCGAGCCTTCAGGTGGTATGTATGTGCACATCAAATTAACATGTTTATAATAGGGCGAGCCTTCAGGTGGTATGTATGTGCACACCAAATTAACATGTTTATAATACGGCGAGCCTTCAGATGGTATGTATGTGCACATCAAATTAACATGGTTATAATAGGGCGAGCCTTCAGGTGGTGTGTATGTGCATATAATAGGGCGATCCTTCAGCTGGTATGTATGTGCACACCAAATTAACATGGTTATAATAGGGCGAGAATTCAGGTGGTGTGTATGTGCATATAATAGGGCGAGCCTTCAGCTAGTATGTTTGTGCACACCAAATTAACATGGTTATAATAGGGCGAGCCTTCAGGTGGTATGTATGTGCACACCAAATTAACATGTTTATAATAGGGCGAGCCTTCAGCTGGTATGTATGTGCACACCAAGTTAACATGGTTATAATAGGGCGAGCCTTCAGGTGGAATTTATGTGAACATCAAATTAACATGGTTATAATAGGGCGAGCCTTCAGGTGGTGTGTATGTGGACACGAAATTAACATGGTTATAATAGGGCGAGCCTTCAGATGGTATGTATGTGCACACCAAATTAACATGGTTAGAATAGGGCGAGCCTTCAGGTGGTATGTATGTGCACCTGGTATATATGTGCACACCAAATTAACATGGTTATAATAGGGCGAGCCTTCAGCTGGTATGTATGTGCACACCAAATTAACATGGTTATAATAGGGCGAGCCTTCAGGTGGTATGTATGTGCAAACCAAATTAACATGGTTATAATAGGGCGAGCCTTCAGCTGGTATGTATGCGCACACCAAATTAACATGGTTATAATAGGGCGAGCCTTCAGCTGGTATGTATGTGCACACCAAATTAACATGGTTATAATAGGGCGAGCCTTCAGCTGGTATGTATGCGCACACAAAATTAACATGGCTATAATAGGGCGAGCCTTCAGGGTGTATGTATGTGCACATCAAATTAACATGTTTATAATAGGGCGAGCCTACAGGTGGTATGTATGTGCACATCAAATTAACATGGTTATAATAGGGCGAGCCTTCAGGTGGTATGTATGTCCACATCAATTAACATGTTTATAATAGGACGAGCCTTCAGGTGGTATGTATGTCCACATCAAATTAACATGTTTATAATAGGGCGAGCATTCAGGTGGTATGTATGTGAACATCAAATTAACATGGTTATAATAGGGCGAGCCTTCAGGTGGTATGTATGTGCACATCCCATTAACATGGTTATAATAGGACGAGCCTTCAGGTGGTATGTATGTCCACATCAAATTAACATGTTTATAATAGGGCGAGCCTTCAGGTGGTATGTATGTGCACATCACATTAACATGGTTATAATAGGGCGAGCCTTCAGGTGGTGTGTATGTGCACATCAAATTAACATGGTTATAATAGGGCGAGCCTTCAGGTGGTGTGTATGTGCACATCACATTATCATGGTTATAATAGGGCGAGCCTTCAGGTGGTATGTATGTGCACATCACATTAACATGGTTATAATAGGGCGAGCCTTCATGTGGTATGTATGTGCACACCAAATTAACATGGTTATAATAGGGCGAGCCTTCAGCTGGTATGTATGTGCACATCAAATTAACATGTTTATAATAGGGCAAACCTTCAGGTGGTATGTATGTGCACATCAAATTAACATGGTTATAATAGGGCGAGCCTTCAGGTGGTATGTATGTGCACACCAAATTAACATGTTTATAATAGGGCGAGCCTTCAGGTGGTATGTATGTGCACATCAAATTAACATGTTTATAATAGGGCGAGCCTTCAGGTGGTATGTATGTGCACATCAAATTAACATGGTTATAATAGGGCGAGCCTTCAGGTGGTATGTATGTGCACATCAAATTAACATGGTTATAATAGGACGAGCCTTCAGGTGGTACGTATGTCCACATCAAATTAACATGTTTATAATAGGGCGAGCCTTCAGGTGGTATGTATGTGCACACCAAATTAACATGGTTATAATAGGGCGAGCCTTCAGTTGGTAGTATGTGCACACCAAATTAACATGTTTATAATAGGGCGAGACTTCAGGTGGTATGTATGTGCACATCAAATTAACATGGTTATAATAGGACGAGCCTTCAGGTGGTATGTATGTGCACATCAAATTAACATGTTTATAATAGGGCGAGCCTTCAGCTGGTATGTATGTGCACATCAAATTAACATGTTTATAATAGGGCGAACCTTCAGCTGGTATGTATGTGCACATCAAATTAACATGTTTATAATAGGACGAGCCTTCAGGTGGTATGTATGTGCACATCAAATTAACATGTTTATAATAGGGCGAGCCTTCAGGTGGTATGTATGTGCACACCAAATTAACATGTTTATAATACGGCGAGCCTTCAGATGGTATGTATGTGCACATCAAATTAACATGGTTATAATAGGGCGAGCCTTCAGGTGGTGTGTATGTGCATATAATAGGGCGAGCCTTCAGCTGGTATGTATGTGCACACCAAATTAACATGGTTATAATAGGGCGAGCCTTCAGGTGGTGTGTATGTGCATATAATAGGGCGAGCCTTCAGCTAGTATGTATGTGCACACAAAATTAACATTGTGTTAATAGGGCGAGACTTCAGGTGGTATGTTTGTGCACACCAAATTAACATGGTTATAATAGGGCGAGCCTTCAGGTGGTATGTATGTGTACGCCAAATTAACATGTTTATAATAGGGCGAGCCTTCAGCTGGTATGTATGTGCACACCAAGTTAACATGGTTATAATAGGGCGAGCCTTCAGGTGGTATTTATGTGAACATCAAATTAACATGGTTATAATAGGGCGAGCCTTCAGGTGGTGTGTATGTGCACACCAAATTAACATGGTTATAATAGGGCGAGCCTTCAGATGGTATGCATGTGCACACCAAATTAACATGGTGAGAATAGGGCGAGCCTTCAGGTGGTATGTATGTGCACCTGGTATATATGTGCACACCAAATTAACACGGCTATAACAGGGAGAGCCTTCAGCTGGTATGTATGTGCACACCAAATTAACATGGTTATAATAGGGCGAGCCTTCAGGTGGTATGTATGTGCACACCAAATTAACATGGTTATAATAGGGCGAGCCTTCAGCTGGTATGTATGCGCACACCAAATTAACATGGTTATAATAGGGCGAGCCTTCAGCTGGTATGTATGTGCACACCAAATTAACATGGTTATAATAGGGCGAGCCTTCAGCTGGTATGTATGCGCACACAACATTAACATGGCTATAATAGGGCGAGCCTTCAGGTGGTATGTATGTGCACATCAAATTAACATGTTTATAATAGGGCGAGCCTACAGGTGGTATGTATGTGCACATCAAATTAACATGGTTATAATAGGGCGAGCCTTCAGGTGGTATGTATGTCCACATCAATTAACATGTTTATAATAGGACGAGCCTTCAGGTGGTATGTATGTCCACATCAAATTAACATGTTTATAATAGGGCGAGCATTCAGGTGGTATGTATGTGAACATCAAATTAACATGGTTATAATAGGGCGAGCCTTCAGGTGGTATGTATGTGCACATCACATTAACATGGTTATAAAAGGACGAGCCTTCAGGTGGTATGTATGTCCACATCAAATTAACATGTTTATAATAGGGCGAGCCTTCAGGTGGTGTGTATGTGCACATCAAATTAACATGTTTATAATAGGGCGAGCCTTCAGGTGGTATGTATGTGCACATCAAATTAACATGTTTATAATAGGGCGAGCCTTCAGGTGGTATGTATGTGCACATCAAATTAACATGGTTAAAATAGGGCGAGCCTTCAGGTGGTACGTATGTCCACATCAAATTAACATGTTTATAATAGAGCGAGCCTTCAGCTGGTATGTATGTGCACATCAAATTAACATGTTTATAATAGGGCGAGCCTTCAGGTGGTATGTATGTGCACATCAAATTAACATGTTTATAATAGGGCGAGCCTTCAGGTGGTATGTATGTGCACATCAAATTAACATGTTTATAATAGGGCGAGCCTTCAGGTGGTATGTATGTGCACACCAAATTAACATGTTTATAATACGGCGAGCCTTCAGATGGTATGTATGTGCACATCAAATTAACATGGTTATAATAGGGCGAGCCTTCAGGTGGTATGTATGTTCATATAATAGGGCGAGCCTTCAGCTGGTATGTATGTGCACACCAAATTAACATGGTTATAATAGGGCGAGCCTTCAGGTGGTGTGTATGTGCATATAATAGGGCGAGCCTTCAGCTAGTATGTATGTGCACACAAAATTAACATGGTTTTAATAGGGCGAGACTTCATGTGGTATGTTTGTGCACACCAAATTAACATGGTTATAATAGGGCGAGCCTTCAGGTGGTATGTATGTGCACACCAAATTAACATGTTTATAATAGGGCGAGCCTTCAGCTGGTATGTATGTGCACACCAAGTTAACATGGTTATAATAGGGCGAGCCTTCAGGTGGTATTTATGTGAACATCAAATTAACATGGTTATAATAGGGCGAGCCTTCAGGTGGTGTGTATGTGCACACCAAATTAACATGGTTATAATAGGGCGAGCCTTCAGATGGTATGTATGTGCACACCAAATTAACATGGTTAGAATAGGGCGAGCCTTCAGGTGGTATGTATGTGCACCTGGTATATATGTGCACACCAAATTAACATGGTTATAATAGGGCGAGCCTTCAGCTGGTATGTATGTGCACACCAAATTAACATGGTTATAATAGGGCGAGCCTTCAGGTGGTATGTATGTGCACACCAAATTAACATGGTTATAATAGGGCGAGCCTACAGGTGGTAAGTATGTGCACATCAAATTAACATGTTTATAATAGGGCGAGCCTACAGGTGTTATGTATGTGCACATCAAATTAACATGGTTATAATAGGGCGAGCCTACAGGTGGTATGTATGTGCACATCAAATTAACATGGTTATAATAGGGCGAGCCTTCAGGTGGTATGTATGTCCACATCAATTAACATGTTTATAATAGGACGAGCCTTCAGGTGGTATGTATGTCCACATCAAATTAACATGTTTATAATAGGGCGAGCATTCAGGTGGTATGTATGTGAACATCAAATTAACATGGTTATAATAGGGCGAGCCTTCAGGTGGTATGTATGTGCACATCACATTAACATGGTTATAATAGGACGAGCCTTCAGGTGGTATGTATGTCCACATCAAATTAACATGTTTATAATAGGGCGAGCCTTCAGGTGGTATGTATGTGCACATCACATTAACATGGTTATAATAGGGCGAGCCTTCAGGTGGTGTGTATGTGCACATCAAATTAACATGGTTATAATAGGGCGAGCCTTCAGGTGGTGTGTATGTGCACATCAAATTAACATGGTTATAATAGGGCGAGCCTTCAGGTGGTGTGTATGTGCATATAATAGGGCGAGCCTTCAGGAAGTATGTATGTGCACACAAAATTGACATGGTTGTAATAGGGCGAGCCTCCACTGTGTATGTATGTGCACACCAAATTAACATGGTTATAATAGGGCGACCCTTCAGGTGGTGTGTATGTGCATATAATAGGGCGAGCCTTCAGCTAGTATGTATGTGCACACAAAATTAACATGGTTTTAATAGGTCGAGCCTTCAGGTGGTATGTTTGTGCACACAAAATTAACATGGTTGTAATGGGGCGAGCCTTCAGCTGGTATGTATGTGCACACCAAATTAACATGGTTATAATAGGGCGAGAATTCAGGTGGTATGTATGTGCACACCAAAATAACATGTTTATAATAGGGCGAGCCTTCAGCTGGTATGTATGTGCACACCAAGTTAACATGGTTATAATAGGGCGAGCCTTCAGGTGGTATTTATGTGAACATAAAATTAACATGGTTATAATAGGGCGAGCCTTCTGGTGGTGTGAATGTGCACACCAAATTAACATGGTTATAATAGGGCGAGCCTTCAGATGGTATGTATGTGCACACCAAATTAATATGGTTATAATAGGGCGAGCCTTCAGGTGGTATGTATGTGCACCTGGTATGTATGTGCACACCAAATTAACATGATTATAATAGGGCGAGCCTTCAGCTGGTATGTATGTGCACACCAAATTAACATGGTTATAATAGGGCGAGCCTTCAGGTGGTATGTATGTGCACACCAAATTAACATGGTTATAATAGGGCGAGCCTTCAGCTGGTATGTATGCGCACACCAAATTAACATGGTTATAATAGGGCGAGCCTTCAGGTGGTATGTATGTGCACACCAAATTAACATGGTTATAATAGGGCGAGCCTTCAGCTGGTATGTATGCGCACACAAAATTAACATGGTTATAATAGGGCGAGCCTTCAGGTGGTATGTATGTGCACATCAAATAAACATGGTTATAATAGGGCGAGCCTTCAGCTGGTATGTATGTGTACATCAAATTAACATGGTTATAATAGGGCGAGCCTTCAGGTGGTATGTATGTGCACATCAAATTAACATGGTTATAATAGGGCGAGCCTTCAGGTGGTTTGTATGTGCACATCAAATTAACATGGTTATAATAGGGCGAGCCTTCAGGTGGTATGTATGTGCACATCAAATTAACATGGTTATAATAGGGCGAGCCTTCAGGTGGTATGTATGTACACACCAAATTAACACGTTTATAATAGGGCGAGCCTTCAAGTGGTATGTATGTGCACACCAAATTAACATGGTTATAATAGGGCGAGCCTTCAGGTGGTATGTATGTGTACATCAAATTAACACGTTTATAATAGGGCGAGCCTTCAGCTTGTATGCATATGCACATCAAATTAACAAGGTTATAATAGGGCGAGCCTTCAGCTGGTATGTATGTGCACACCAAATTAACATGGTTATAATAGGGCGAGCCTTCAGGTGGTATGTATGTGCACATCAAATTAACATGGTTATAATAGGGCGAGCCTTCAGGTGGTATGTATGTGCACATCAAATTAACATGGTTATAATAGGACGAGCCTTCAGGTGGTATGTATGTGCACTTCAAATTAACATGTTTATAATAGGGCGAGCCTTCAGCTGGTATGTATGTGCACATCAAATTAACATGTTTATAATAGGGCGAGCCTTCAGGTGGTATGTATGTGCACACCAAATTGACATTTTTATAATAGGGCGAGCCTTCAGGTGGTATGTATGTGCACACCAAATTAACATGGTTATAATAGGGAGAGCGTTCAGGTGGTATGTATGTGCACACCAAATTAACATGGTTATAATAGGGCGAGCCTTCAGCTGGTATGTATGTGCACACCAAATTAACATGGTTATAATAGGGCGAGCCTTCAGCTGGTATGTATGTGCACATCAAATTAACATGGTTATAATAGGGCGAACCTTCAGCTGGTATGTATATGCACATCAAATTAACATGTTTATCAATAACAAATAATGTGTTTGATATATGTTTACATATGAAATTATTAAATTCCTTAGTTATCAACTATCAAAACTTGCTAACTGACTGATGTATAAACACGCACACACCTCCTGAAAGTCTGCCTTTTTTAGACAGTTTCACAGCAGAACTGACGTAAATTTCATAATCAACTAACCAGTTCATGTCGTAATTAGAATCAACAAACATTTCGCAAAGACAGACAACCATAAACTTCCTAATATAATCTATAAAGTCATCATCTTCTGCTTTGTTATTTAGTCCGTTTGTATTCCAACACAGAAATGGAAAAGATTTATTGTGCTAGCTGTGTAAAGTGGGCGTTACGCCGGTGTCCACTATCATGAGTACCCTGTGAGATATGATCCGGGCCTCTGCCTACATCCTATGGTTGGGCGGTGTGCGACCTCGTTTGTCGCTGACGTTGACGTGACGTTAAGTCACTGGAGATGCCTAGTCCCGCTGCCTTGAATGTGGGGCTTGCTTTCAAGGATCGCACTTTATCATCGGACAAGTATAACTTCAGGATCATCGAGCGTCTTGAAGCATTAACCCGCTTGACGCCAAGTCTGTGTGCGCCAAGTCTGTGTGCGCGAATAACGTCAGACGTCTTCCATGTTTTGAAGGTAGCGTGCTCATTAAGACTGTTCAACGCTGTGTGCTTGTATGCCATAGACTTCTCCTCGCCGTTCACCTCGGGTATACCATGAATTATTATGTTGTCTCGTCTACCGTATGATTCCAACCGGTCTAGTTTGGCGTCTAAGCTTGACATGCTTTTTATCTCTGCTCTTAGCGAGAGCATCGACGTTTTATTGTGTCAATGTCACGAGATGTTCACACTTCGAATTAACAGCCTTAATGTCATTCCGCAGATAAGAAATCTGTGAACTGAGGTCTTGTTTGGTGATGGCTAGCTCTGTTTTTATATTATGGATTGCGCTGAGTAAGTTATCCTGAACTTGTTCAAGTGTGACTGGTCTCGGGTTTGTCTCAACATCATTAGAGCACATTAAACGCTGCACTGCCACACGCACGGGAAGATCGTCGTCCCCGAGTAGGCACAGAGCACTAGGAAATATCACTTGATCACATACAAGCGATATCTCCTGTGGATCCCAGTTCTGGATGATAAATCTGATTCCTGAACTCGATCATGATACCGATAAAAGATGTCAATACAAAATTTCCCCTTTCAGCTTTGGTTCTTGAGGTATGTATGCCCTCGAGCCTCACACCAAATCTGGTGATCCTATCTTAAATAATTTCCCGAGAAAAGCAGTCTCATTTGGAGATACCGTGAACAGAATAAAACTATGGAACACGGGTAATCACTCAGGAAAACATAATTGCACGCTTCTCATTTTCAAACTCCATCAAGGTATTAATACCATCAAGCCACACAACAAATTTGTATATCCTATCTTAAATATATTCTGAGAAAAACTGTGCCCTTTATCTCGGACGGATGTACACACACACACGCGCGGATGGAGAGAGAGGGAGAAAAGCCGCCAACAGGAGACTTTCTACATGGAAACAGCAAATCTACATGGATGTAGCCTATAGGGTCTACATAGGTATATGTCAAACACTATTTCTAAGCGATACACGCCCCTATGATCCAAGAGTAGATACAGCTATTTTAGATAGAGGGAGGACACATTTCCAGGAGTCAAACATGGTCTCACAGGGGATGACACAGGACCTTGAGTCATTTCTCCAAACCCAGTTTACACTCTAACAGACAACAGAACACATTAATGCATATCACATAGGGCACCCCGGTGCGCTACACATCTGACATGTAAAGGCTTGAAACTCAAACTCTGTACATGACGTATTGTTCTGGTCAGCTTGTCAATCTTCCTGTTAGGTACACTCAATAACATGGATGAAGTGTCAATATGCAACCTAACCAATCCAAGGACTGTGAAGGCGACCACCACGACTTGTCCACTTTTGGTACAAAACCGGAAGCTATTATATCGCCTTTAACTGTCGAAGTTGGGACCTATTGTGAGAGTCCCCGAGTTCGAATCTCCTGAGAGAAAAACATCATCGAGAAATGAAATTATTATATAGCATTCTGCCCTCCATTTCTTAACAAGCTATCTTGTAACATCCGTGTACACATTGAGTGCCGAGGTCAACCCAAATGACAAAACCATAAACTTGTAAAATATATCTTTCCACCTCTCTGTCCAAGCAAAACCGAGGAACCCTGTATGAGGGGTTAATATATCAATGTGGCGATGTGCCTAATGTATATCAAATTTAACCAAATAATCATTATGATGTATACAGGTTTTCAAAGTTTTCAAACATAATTATTCACTTATGACAAGTCGAGAATCAACCTCCTTTTTGCCAGGAGACTGCATTGATACAGAGAGTGGGTTGACAAGACTTTGCACGAGAAATCGCTATTATCATCAGAGTTGTCAGCAAGCTCGTTCGTTGTGTATTGTCGCAAGGTCTCTCATCCTCCCTCAGACGAATCGTATATGCTTATTCCGTAACTTCAGCCTCTCATACTCACCAAACAACGTGCTCTAGAGATTGGATAGTCTCTTGGTTAAAATTGTATTGGATTTTATACCCTTCCTTCGACCACACGATCACACCTATGAGCGTGGACAACTCCTCTGTCTTCGGTTACATACCCTGGAGAAGCAATTTGCTTCTTATTCATTCTACAACCGAAGGAAATATCATTTCTTTACGCTTTTTAAACGTACACAAATTTGAAGTACAGCTAGTGATGTAATTCAAAATGTAACAATGATATAAGTATGTGCATGTAACAGAGAAGGCCAATTGTTTGATTTAACACAGGGCTCTATCAAACTTTACATATTCATATTAAACATATCAGCCATCTTTATTAGTTTCCCAAAGACCCACATTTCACAAACATGTGTATAATGACATATTCCGTTAGCAGTCATTCAACACTTTTAGATTGAAATTAGTTATTCTCAAATTAAATATTTACCATTGCCTGTACATGCTCCAATTGAGACAAATAAAAAACACCAAAAACTCTTCATTTCCATTAACGGAGGACTCTTTTTGTGGAAAGACTCCTTACAGAAAGAACTCACATGTGTCTCCTTACGCATTTCAAACACTGTTTAGAGTTCACAGGAGACACGGGTTGTATACACGAGGGATGAGTGTTTTTTTGTGCATATTTTGTTTGCTCAAATGTGCTATTTATTATTAAAGTTTATACAATGTTTTGTCATGTCAGAGGGTCAAACATCCCATTTCACGACCCGTTGAACTGTATAAACAGAAAACGGTTATGAGAGAAACGGTATTGAGAGAAAATGGTGTAACGTATCGAGCAACAGTGTGAGAGGTAGATTTGTAGGTCTTATGCGACTTTGTTCAGAGTTCAGACAGCAAGATGGTTGACAATTATATCATGATATCATATTCAAAACTCTACTTTGAGTGTTTAGATATCGCTACATCAGTCAGATCACTTGAACCACCTTCAAGCGGCCATTTTAACGTGAACACGTAGGGGAATGGCCGTACAGTGTACATTCGTTTTAGAACTCTTTTTTTATTGATTCAGGAGTATTATTTAGCCATTGGTAAAACGTATATACCTTTTCTCGAGATCACTTTATTTCAGAAAGAAAAACGTACTACAGGGCCTTTAAACATATTTTATTCGCCAAGGAAAAGATATGGAAAATGTTAATGAAACTTCCCTCTCTTGGCATGTAAATCATTACAGAGATGGCAGAAGTTGATGCGAACGAATGACAAGCAAAAAAGTCATAATGCAGAACAATATTAGAATTAATGTTATACACATGTTTTTGTCTCACTGATGAACGACTTTACTTTATTAAATAGTTTGTCATTTTGACAGGATGATAGGTCTGCACATTCTGCTAACAAATGAACAACCTTGCCGAGATGACATCATCATTGTAGGAGTGCATTTAAAAACTTTTAGACAAAATTTGGTATGTGCAGTAATGTAAGACGCCACAAAACGATTTTCTCGATATTTCACTCTCCTATCGAGCCTATTTTAGGATAAATTTCAGAACAAGGATTTTATTTCAAAGGGCTGTATTTCCCCAAAAAATGAACATATGAACATGTTTAAAATTTAGTTAAGATAATACTGACGAGATACTTCGACTTTGTTTCAGTCGTATTTATCACTCCCGGATTAACATTTTAAATTGCTGGTCATTTTGTTGGTGACGACGGCCCTCAGTGAATAGCCTCCATCATAAATAATAGGTGTCGTACTTCAACGAAATGCAGTAGTAGTAGAAGTAGTTGTTGTAGTAGTAGTAGTAGTAATAGTAGTAATAGTAGTAGTAGTTGTTGTAGTAGTAGTAGTAATAGTAGTAGTAGTAGTAGTAGTAGTTGTTGTTGTAGTAGTAGTAATAATAGTGGTAGTAGTGGTAGTAGTCGTCGTAGTAGTCGTTGTGGTAGTAATACCAGTAGTAGCAGCAGAAGTAGTAGTAGCAGTATTGATAGCAGCAGAAGTAGTAGTAGTTGTAGAAGTAGTAGAAGTAGTAGTAGTAGTAGTAGTAGTAGTAGTTGTAGTAGTTGTAGAAGTAGTAGAAGTAGTAGTAGTAGTAGTAGTAGTAGTAGTAGTAGTTGTAGTAGTTGTAGTAGTAGTAGACAACCATTATCGAGTAACATACCAGGGAGTTTCCCTCATAATGCGTTTTAACGGGAATTGGGGATATGTATTATTCCACAATAATGATTTGGACTAATCAACAATCCACTTTCCATAGAATTCATATACATTCTACTTGAACTGTCCAGGTGCAGGAAGAACTTTCTTTCTAGGAAAATGAAATATTTATATTGGGGTGAAATACACTTGGCATGATTACACCAAACAACCCAAAAACATATCTATGTCAGATTATATTTAGCATTACAGAATGAACTAACGGGTCTACAGATAATGAGACTAACAATTTATTTTCTGAACAATGTTATGACATTGACAACCAGGAAATGAAATGAAATTAACATGGCACGAGTTTATTTGATCAAAACTGTAAAGGTCACAATGTTCCACGGTTACCTTTTGAAATACCTTTACCTAATACAATTTGATTGGATTCATTGAATTAAGAATATTGGTGTTTTCTCATTGTAGGCATTGACAATGACATCTTGTGTGCAGTGTTTGGAAAATGATGGGAAATGATACGAAATCTTCTGTCTATAGAAACCGTAGTGTCGTCCTTGATGTTCTTCCTATATAGATTGGTTTGAGGGGGAATCTGAAGTCTGCCATTGAAAATACTGTGTCACCCAAAAATAAAAAAAATATCACATGATTTAAATGACATAAATGTTTCTCAACAGAGTGTGATTCAGGAGTGAGTTTACATGGGTCCTTTCATGATCAGCAACAATGGGCGCGGCTCTCTGTATGGGGGATAGACTGTTTGTTTTTATCCCTGTCGGACACCGAGACATTGGTTGAGGGAACTATGATGTCACCTTGGCGGTTTTATTTTTCTTCTTCAAAATGTGCCTCTCTTCACCCAGCGGGACAAACAGGTACCTGGTGACAGGTGTGTTGGGGGTGCCCTGCTTGTGCTATATTTGGCAACTTCGGTTAATTCCAGAGTTACATTCCATTGAGCATAATATCATGTTTAACAAAATCAAGAAGGGAAACTAGGGAAGTTAAAATTGAACTTTCCCATTGAAACAGCCAAATTCCGAAGAAGCAGAAACCCTAAAAAGGCACAACTTATTTGTATTCATCCCTTTATCACGCTTCATACGGTAGAGCTAGGCCATTTAGTAGTTGAATGGGGGCGCATTAAAGAGATATTGAATGTTTTATTTTTGTCATGTTATGTCACGCATTATAAATGGTGTTATTTTATTAAAAAAGCACTAACTGCTGTTGTAAATCATAACAGTTTAATGCAAGTTCGTTCAACATAGTGACAATACAAAGGTGAAACTCCAGATTTGTGATCGAAAACCGGACAATGACGATGTCAATTGGTCAAATGAAATTTTGGAAACTTATCTGTAACCGAAAAAATAAAAAAATTGATAATACTAATAGTTATAGTCCATTTATAAAGGCACATATCCATGCACATTGTATGCTCATAGCGCTGGTCGACATATTACCCTTGTCAACAACAGTACAGAACACCCCCGTGTCAGGCACTCAAGGTTCAAATTCAGATTACCATCGCTACATACTGCTGGGTGGACAGAGGCACACTTCCAACTAAGTCACTTACCCAGGGTGACACCACATGTCATTCAAAGCCGTGTAGGGGCAGGGAATGACCCTTCAAACTCTCAGTTTATCCAAAAATGAAGCGGGTCACCCAACATGTGTCGAGCCGCGCCCATTTTTGCTGAACTTCACTAGTAGCGGCCGACTGAGCTATTCACAGGAACACGTATCACGTGGGTTGATAACGTTTATAGATCCTTTAACTACTGTACATATATATGGGAGGTTTCTACACATGTAAAAGGCTGTTACTCGATTTTAATTGAAACAAGTAATATCATATATTTGGCGATAAGGTAAGAATATGTATAATGTCACGTGAAACTAATTGAACTTAAATCAGCAGATGTGGTCTTCGGGCACATATAAAAGCCAAATATTATGAAAAGTTCTGAATGGCCATTTCAAATTTGAAACTATAAAAGTAGATTCCAGATGTCTTGATCACTGACTATTACATATTTCTCCTCTGCTATAGAGCACACTGCGAATATCATAAACAGTATAAACATATCGCAGTTTATGCTTACTCCTTCATCAGGAGAAATTGAGATAGCATACATTCCGAAATAACGGGTCTGTTCACAATAAAGAAGTCATTATCCAGAAAAAATGTGATTTCTTATGTATTCGACTTGATATGATGTGATATTAATTTGTTATTCCAGTTTGGGTGCAGTAGGAAACTAGAGTAAGAAGAAAACTTGAACACAGTTTACACAATCTGCAATTTACAAGTTACAGACAGACAGACAGACAACCTCCAGATTAAACATTTTCAACTTAGAACTTCGAAAGAAATTTACACCCCAAAACTGCTAATATAAATGCTGCCACGGAATTGTATTAATCTCTTCTTGTTCAGGTTGCCATTTAAGCAAAAAACACATACAAATTCTTGGTTGTTTTTGTATGGAAATGTCCTCATGAAAAAAGCACATAAGTTCGAAAATCGAAAAAAGGTATATATATATATGATTAATGCTACAAAGAACACATTTGTTTGAGCTAGGCCATACAGTATTTTTCTATATTCTAAACTATCCAAATTTGCCTTTCCATACACAGGCCAAAATAATATAAAGTTGAAAACCCCAAAAACCATACATCCACACATAATGACTGCTTCATCGAGCTTGGCCTTATTGTTTTTGAGTTCTGACCCTAAAACGAACTTGTGTGTTGTGCTTTTATGGAAACAGTCACAAATACAAATCCAAAAAAAGTTGAGAATCCCTCAAAATCATATATACTCTGCTTGCTTTGCATAGTGACAAACTGTTGTTTTTTTAATATGAATTTCAAGTTTTCTAATTCTGGTTTAAAACTAGTAGTTAGCATCTCAGAGATGCACGGACGCATCTCACATTATACACAGCCATAAAACAGGTCACCCATCTAGGTTGTGGCGCCAATCAATGTTGCTGAACATTACTGAGGAGAAGTGATTTCATGCTTATAAGGCCGCTTTCAAGAGTATTTTACTTCTATTGCAGTGGCTAAACTCAGCATAATGTAGGGAGTAAGCCCACAACACCAATGTGGATATGCATTGCAGTAAAACCTGCACGCAGCGGCTGGAACCAGCGTTCTATAGGCTGATCTTCCCTGAAATGTAGTGTAGTGCTCATTGTCGTCAAACCTTTCTCCACAGCAGACAAAGTTCACAAGTCGCTGGCGAGAATCGAACCCCAGACCTCTTGGTCAGAAGCAGAACACACTGACCACTTTACTAACCCGCCCCTGAATGTTGCTGAGAGTAGTCAACTGAGCTGGGTACGCGGCCAGTTGCCGCCATTGTTAACGGCTGCTATTATTTATATGGGATAATACACGACCTGCCAATTAAAACCACTTTTATTAAACGAGTTACTCATCTGGAATAAAATGAGCAAAAGCGAGTGTGATGTCATCTCCTTCACGAGTTTAATAGAAACGGTTATATATGGAAGGCAGTTTAGTATTCGGTTCATTACTTACAATTGTAATCAAGCCGACAGTGTGCTGTGCCCACTGGTGCGCACAACGACTTCCACTAGTCACATCCGGGAGCTACTTCAGGGCCAGTAGGTCCACGTTTTTTCCAAATTTTATTTTTTCCCAAATTTCCCATTATTAATGATAGTATATGTCATATGTATTTACTTTAGAGGGTAAAACATTTTATTACACAAACCAATTATCTGTAGTGGTAATAACGGTGTTGCCTATTTAGAGAATAACCAACGAGGTACGAGTGATTACGGGAAATATTCATGAGTCTAAATAAGTCTGAACATTATTTAAACGAGTGGATATTTCCCGTAATCACTCGTACCGAGTTGGTTATTCTATATATTACCCATTATGCAATTAAATTGACCAAATTACGCCTGGTTATTACATTTTCATGTTGGGCGGCCGCTGTGAAGGACCCGTCGACACAGTAACATTGTGACGTCATAAGATAAATCGTCGCGTCAGACCATTGTTGTAGACGTCATAGTCATTCTTTCTCCGGGTAACCGACCAATCAACGTTGAGAATCAATTGAAAGCACATGTGCAAATATCACAAAAATAATCACCTGTGTCTTCTCACCCGTATGGGTAATATAAAGCAAAAATTGCATGGCGGTCATTTTATTGTGAACACATTTCATTTTAAAACTAATCTCATGGAAGACAGAAGGGTGTTTTACTATTGGTAAGATTATTTTTCAAATACATTTCATTGACTTATTTTAGCGAAAAAAAACGTGCTACTGCCCCTTTAAAAAATCCGCCATTCATGCCGTGATGGCGTAAAACCATTGTGACGTCACAGCAAAACATTGTTATGACGTCACACTTTCATGGGATTCTTCCTGGAGTTTATCCCCTATCCTTGTCCTGAAGTGTTCATTCCCCTGTCACTCCCATGTCTTTTAATTTAGCGTTGATGGTGAGATTTCCACTAACAGTCCATCCAGTCATTTTATAAACAGGATGTATTCGCTCAAATGTTCATATTTGTTCGTGAAAGTAATCAGCTTCCAGTACATAATATCAAAGCGTTTTCAAAATGACAATTCACCAAACGAAAATGGCTAAATTGCAATCCAAATGTATTCCAAATCCCCCAAATTAGACTTCGTGGTTGTAATAATTTGGCAAATCAAGAATGATCTGTTTTTAAAACGATGGCCTGAAACAGCTCACAAGAACACACCTTTCCAGGAAATGCAGTACCAAGAAATCAGTATAGGGCTCGTCTCCGAATTTGTTTTGTTTAGAATTCTCTGTGACACAACTCGTCATTTTAAAATTAGATAAAACAATCAGATCAGCACTAAAATTGTTGTTTGGTTACTCAGCAGCTACTTTTAAAAATATCAGAATCGATTTTGAAAGAGTTTTGCATTTTTTAATGTAACTATCATTTAAATTTTGAAACGACCCCTACTGTCGGGCAAGCTCTTCCCTTTGCCGGATGTTGTCGCTTGGCCATGGCCGCCCTGTAGTGACAGTGTTTTGGATTGTGTTGACACGAGTTTTGCACCAGTGGATATCTTATGTGCAAGATCTAAGACTTGGATACCTATATCTACTCGTGACATTCTCTTGGACTAGACTACAAGCATCAGACGTCGCCCGTGTTCGCTAAGAACTCCTAGAGTCGAGAGAGATGTGTCCGCTGGCTGAGAGGAGACGGGAATCGGCTATGGTAGATCTAAGACATTTTGTTTTTCTATACATGTGTAACTTTGTTGATAGAATTGTCTTCAATTTACCCAATATCGGACATCACCCGTCTGTAGAGATACTCTTTGCTTTGACTTGTGACAGTAACAGGTGATTGTAAAAATAACCATCAAATCAGGCGATGACAGCCGCTTGGCTACTGAGTTCATTTGTTAATACGATGGTTTATCGAAACACCCAAGCCGTGATCAGGATTTGCATTTATATTTTGTGCATTTTTTATGAATAAGTGTCGACAAGAAAAAGAGACAAGGACATTACTGTATTTAAAAAGACTAAAGACGTGCGAATAAGACCTGAGTGAGTCTTTTGCAGGAGTAGGGGCTGGACTCAGTAATGTGTTCCTACACCAAAAGTAGTCAAAATATTCAAGAATATAGTGCAATCTTTAAAAAGAAAAAGACAGATTTTTCTTAGACTTCCAAGTCTGTTTATCATAAAGAATCTGTTTTTCAGTTTGTAAGATACATTAGAGCTCGTTTTGGTCAGAAATCTTTACTATGAGTTTTTAAACTTTTCTTCAATTTTCGAAAGCAAAACACTTTTTCAACTTCTGTCTTCAGACTGCTGAATTCTTGCTTTGTCATCGTCGCACTGTTGAACTAACTTTTGTTTTAAGTTAAAATCCACTGAGGCCTATATAATTGAAACAGACACTTTTCTGGCCCCTTTTTATGAATAATATTACCTCCAATAAATGTTGACAAATTTAGGCTGTACATTTAAAGTTTTAAATGTTTTAAGCAGTAAATGATTTTGGACATGTGTATTCATGGGCGAGGCTGCAGCACTGCCATGTTTGTATACAAAATAATGCCTTTTTTCATCTTAAAGAACGCTTTGCAGATATCTGTTAGAAGCAGTACTATATTTAATCTGTTATTCAGTTTTTACTGCACAAATTGGAGAATTTTGGCGGCAAATCTTGACTATGAAATTTTGAAGTTTCCTGACTTTTCAAGAATTTCTGCCGTGAGATTGCTGCCAGCTCGGCTGTCGGCAGTGAACGTGGTCACGTGATTTCTGACCTTGACCTTTGTTCAAACAACTGATTGACACCTTTAGAATCCCTCACCAAAAAATTAATCATACTTATTTTAATATTTCCAGTGGTGACAAACTAAGCATTTGACAATTGAGTAAATAAGATAAATATTGTCATTTGAGATGATTTGTGTACATGGGGCTTGTCTTGAGTGACCATCCTTCCGTTTGTCCATCTCTGAACAGTGCATCTATTCTATATCCATTGAACTTGTTTCTCCTGCATATATCTAGACTAACACTTTTCATAATTTTAAAAAAATACCCTGACTTATGAGAGTTTTTTTGGTGTCTTTTGAACAAATCAATCATCTTTAGGCAAATTTATTATTTACTTACCTTTTCATCTACTAATTTTTTATTTGAAATTTTGAGTTTTCAAGTTTTTTGCCAAGAATGTATGGTATTAGATGTCATTGTGCCTTTTGATGAAATTTATAATCTATGACCTAATTTTCATATTATTCAGAATCACTTTTAAAAATTTATTTGTCTACATTGTATCTCTCAAAAACTTTTCAGAGACTGAAAGAGATTTGGTAGAAAGAATAAAATAACTTGATGCTCTAGTCGTGTCTTTTGCAGCCATTAATAAGTGATGACTTATGTTGAAATGTATACCTTTCTCTAGCTCATCAGGTCTATATAAGGCACTGGGTCACTGATTTAAACATATTTTATTCACATAGAGAGAAATGAAGTTAGAATACCCTCTCCTTGAATATAAGTAATTGGGTCACTCCAGGATCTTCCTTCTCCATCTGTAAACTTTTTACATTTTCAACTTCTCTTCAAGAACCACTGTACACCGAAGCTGTGAAGAGGCCTCTCATTGTCCAGTTAGTTACAACCCAAGCCATAACCTTGCATAGCTGCCAAGTCAAGTTAATGTTCAAGTGCTCAGGTACAAATAGTATGCATATTTAAATAATTTTGGGACAAAATCTCCAGTTGATAAAACCCAAATATATTGATGACAATGAACTTAATTTTAACTATACCCCCTGCCCTGCCTTGTAAACAGTGTAAGCATGACATGACATGACCAAAGCAGTGACTCTGGAAGGAAGTGATTTTGTGCGGAGCATATCTCTCGAACTAAACATGCTATGATGCTAGCTTCACCAAACTTGCTACATATGTTAGCCATGATCTCTAGTTGTGCCGGTCCAAGTTTAGACAGATTTCTGAATTTTACTTTGGCGTTTTCCATGGAAACATAACCAAAACAGTGACTCTGTAAGGAAGTCATTTTGTGTGGAACTTATCTCCCAAACTATAAATTATAGTTACACCAAACCTCATATATACATGTCAACCATGGTGTCTAGATGGTGCCTAGATGTGCTTTTTGAGGTTTAGACCTATTTTCGGAATTTTATTTTTTTGGAACTTATCTCCCAAACTATATATTCTAGCTGCACCAAACTTCATACACATGTCAACCATGGTTTCGAGATGGCGCTAGGATGGTGCCTAGATGTGCCTTTTGAGGGTTAGACCTATTTCTGAATTCGGTTACCATGGAAACATGACTGAACTGTGAGAGTAGAACCCTGTATTGTTCCGGCAGCTGGTCTGTCTGCTGGCACCATTCCAGAAATTACACATGGACATTAAGGCGGGCGGATTTGGATTGTGCATTTCTCCAGTTTTTGTAGGGCTGCATGAGGTCAGCCGGAAGTTGAACTGCTTTGGCCTCATCGGTGCCGGCTGTGGTTGTATCAAAGTCAAAGTCGATTTTGCGTCGCTTTGAGTTTGGGGGGTGAGCCTCCACCTCAATCACGCTAGTGAAGCTAGCGCATGAAGGAACCGGCGGACAGACAGACAGACGAGTCCAAACACTTGGACGAAACTAGTTACTCTAGCAATCAAACTCCTTGCCCCCATAGACGTTACTAGGCCAAACTTGTCCTTTTAACCTATGTATGGATATAATTTTTATGAATATTGTAAATCCTCACTGAACTTCTTGATAGAACATGTCATTCTGATCAAGAGTCCTATATCGCAGTATTGCATGTCTAGCATCCCCTCCTAGATTTGATATTGCCGCTGTGCATTCAAGGATTAAGATAAAAAATTATGTCAATGACCGGTCCCTGCAAGCGACTGCACTGTGTCAGTAACTCTACAGCAGAGTTTCACTGCGACTTCCCGTATATCGTCGTCTGTGATGTCATAAAATGATTGTTTGTGACGTCACTGTAGCTTGTGGTCGCAAGGGAGGTAGGCCTTTTCATGGCTTATTTTATGCGAATTAAATGAAGTAGAATTGGCATTACAGAAACTTGTGCAAATTTGTGTATAACCCTCGGTCTCACTTTGGCAATCAAAATATTCACATGTCGTACGACACACTTCCTCGGGTAATAATCTCTATGTCTGCAGCATTTCAAATCAAACAGTGATTTATAAACACAAGTATCTGTCAAAGATGTGTTTTACAAATTTTGTGGAACCGGTGGGATATGTCATCTTCTGATGACTGTTGTTTATCAATAAGTATTGACTTTTGCTGAAAATTTACATTTACCGGTAATGGTAATTATACCCCTGCTACGAAGTAGTTGATATATGTATATGACATTCATTCTGCTCGTCATTCCGTCTGTCCTTCCATCAACTCAATTTTTCAGAAAATGTTTGGTATACATCAAGTAAACTTTGTACAGTTGTTAAGCATGTTCTCCCCAAAATGTGTGGCCCATTTGCAGTTTTCAGAGATTTAAAAGTTTTGGTCATTTCTATGTAAACGTCACTCTTTTTAGCCAATCCACATGATCAGGCCTGATCAAAAAGCCAAATTGGTTTATGGCATGGGCTGTCGTCTGTAAGGTGTCGTCAGTTGTCTGTCATGAGTCGTCAGTAAATTCTTCGACATCTTCTCAAAAACCTCTGCACCCCGTCCCCGAAAGCTAAAATTATGTGGAGAGGTACCTTGCACGTAGGGGATAAAAGTTTGTACATTTGGTCCTGATGCCCCTCAAATATTGGCACAACAGGCATTATCCGAATAACCTTCAAAACCAGTTTGCATATGAAGCTGAAATATTCAAAATTTCAACTGTTCGTCATACAAAAGTCAAATTTGCAATTCTGTGTATTGAATACAAGTGTAGAACTCTTTGGAATGGGATGTGTGTAGTTGATCGGGGGAGTGATATGGTTAAGTTGATCATTGGGCTGGCTGGAGTCCATTTCATTGCGTAACAGCCGAGCCCAGTTAATGAGAAGATAAGAGGGAGGAATTGGAACTGACCTTCAAACTTTGAGGGGGATTATTATTATCCCCCGCCGGGGGGGAAGGAGGAGGGGGAGGGGGGAGATATTGAAATGGGCTCTGTCCATCCTAAAATCGTTACAAAGCAGAACTAAAAGAACGTAGGGCAAAGCTCAATGAAACTTTATTTCCAATGGCTGAGGATGTTGATGATATCGCCTGTCTGCTAGTTTTTCCTTTTATTGAATGAATTGCAGTCATGGAATGACATATCATGGATTAAAATTTGTATAACTTATATTCTTTCAGCAGATGTGCACGGCAAAAAGAATTCCATGCCGCAAACAATCCTTACACAGTGAACTCGAAATCAAAGAACTCTTCAATGTGGAGGAAATAACCCATACGTGATGATCCGGAAGTTTGAGAACTCTTCAATATGGAGGAAGGCATTGATTATCTCCCTTGTTCTCAATATCCTCTCATCCACCATGATCTCTTGTCAAGGGGAGGTAATCCAGCTAGCACTGCATAGGAACCAAGGGGAGAGAACTTTACGACACAGACGTGCGGTTGACGTGACTGCAGACAATATGCACGGAGAGCCGGGGGAAGGGTATTACATCAAGATGATGATCGGGACCCCTCCACAACAGGTGCTTGTGATGATGACGATGTTTTATTCATAATGATGATTCCAATTAATCCCTTTAAAGGGGCTGTAGCACATAAATTGCAAATTTTATTTTTAGCTCATCTGGCCTGACGTAAACGTTTCGTCTTTTTCTCCAGAACCAATGACTCTAGAGAGCTGAAATTTGACTCCTTGACTAATGGGGATTCTAAATTGTAGATTTCGTGACCCTATCAGCTAATCTAAAGTAATGGAGGGATTACATGCCCTCCCTTTTATTCCCTCCCTTGTGTTGGGTTATATAAGATACTCCCGCGTAAATCTTTAAAAATCTGACTCGAGCATGCAATCTCACGTAATCCCTCCATTACTTTAGATTAGCTGATAGAACCATAGTCGAACATCGACTTACTTATAAGTCTCGTTCAACTTATTAATTAGCGTAGAACTTAATTCCTTTTCTGTTTATTTTGCAGTTTTGGTTTTGTGTATGCCACGTGAGAAGTGCGTGGTCTGCCGAGGGCCCAAATCTTCCAAGGACCCTCACCCTTCGCGCATAGACTGCACAACCTTGTGCTCCGAAGATCGTCGGTGCACTTTTTGTGTGAAACTTTCGCCTGATAGTTTCAGGTCCTACGTGAAGGTTTCACGTAAAAAACTCGCACAAAAAACTCGAAAACGAATGTCGAGGCTGGACTCATCAACGCCATCGACGTCAACGGGCGTCACCCAGCGCCACCCAAGCGTCGCCTCGCGCTTCTCAGAACACGTCTGTCATGACTACCAATGGGCGGTCCTGCCATTTGGCATATCCACGGCCCCGTGGTTGTTTACTCGGGTAACGTCTCCCATCTCCCGTTTCCTCCACTTGCGGGGAATTCAGTTCGACCCGTACATAGACGAGTGTCTGATGGGTCACCCAAACCAGTCTCTTCTGTGCAGACAGGGGACTTCATGCTGCAGCTTCTTCGCCAGCTAGGCTGGCTGATCAACCTAGGGAAATCGCATCTAACTCCTTCTCGTCAACTATTCCTTCATAGGGGGCCTCTTTCTCAACGACCAGGACTGTCTGAGAGTCCCTCCAGACAGATGGGAGAAGATTCAGGTCGTGGCGAACAAAGCGATCAACTCCATGTTGAATCTCCGAGAGTGGCAATCAGTCCTCGGTGTACTGTCAGCCGCTCAGAATCTGACAGCGAGAGGCCGTTTGATGCTACGCCCCCTTCAGAGGTTCCTGCGACCTCTGATAGAGCAGAACGATCTAAAACCCCGTTTTTATCTACCGTCTCCTCTCCATCAGTTTCTCCGGTGGTGGACAGTCCAATCGAACGTCTGCGTAGGCGTTTGCTTGACAGCGTTCACTCAGGATCAGGAGCTCTTCGTAGATGCGTCACTGCAGGGCTGGGGAGCTCACATGGCAGGGCAGGTAACCTCAGGAGTATGGTCAGGCGATCAGATCAACTGGCATATCAACCGCCTCGAGTTTCAAGCTGTGATCCTGGCAGTTCAGTTCTGGGCAGAGTGCCTGCGAGGTCAGAAACCCCTGGTCGCCTCAGACATTATGCAACGGTGGTTTAGTATATCCGGAAGCAAGGCTCAACCAAATCTCCTCAGCTGTTATCCCAAACCTTCGAACTGTTTCAGCTTGTGGACAACCTGAAAATCACGTTACAGGCACGCCACATCCGAGGGTGCAAAAACTTCTTAGCGGACGCCCTGTCACGTCCAGAAAGACCAACCCCAACCAAATGGATGTTACACAAGACATCATTCGAGGCCGTATGCCAAAAATGTTATCGCCCCCTGGTAGACCTGTTTGCGACAAGCAGAAACTGTCGGTTGCCACTGTTTGTGTCGCCAGTCCCAGATCCCACAGCCTGGGCAGTGGACGCTCTGTCTCTAGTGTGGGAGGGGTTAGACGCATATGCCTTTCCCCCACCAGTGTTACTTCCCAGGGTGCTAGAGAAAATCAGAACTACAAGTCAGCTCCGTCTGCTTTTGGTCGCGCCCTGGTGGCCAGCGAGGTCATGGTTTCCAGACCTTCTCGAGGTAACAAACGAAAAGTTCTGGAAAATAATTTATTCCTCCAAGAAGAGACATCCTGTAACACCCACACAGCCGTCTATCGCACCCGGAACCAGAGAGGTTCAACCTGCACGTTTGGTTCATTTGCAAAGAGCTCTAACGGCTAAAGGCTATTCTGCTAGAGCTGCCAAACTCATTGCCCTGGCTCACAGGCCTTCAACTAGGGGCTTGTATAATGACAAGTGGCTCTCTTTTGAGCAGTTTTGTCAATCCAAACAGCAGGACCCGATGTCAGCCTCACCTCAGTTCTTGGCACCTCATGTTTCTGAGGCGCAAACGTCACCTGAAGGGGGGTACCATCGCCACCTATTTAGCAGCGATTAACTCCGTCCTATCGGTGAAACTGGATAGAAAGGTCTCCAGAATTCCGGAGCTGCAGTCTATACTAAAAGCTTTCAGACTGCAGGACCAGAAAGTTAAGTTCAGACCTCCTTTTGATTTGAACATAGTCTTACGACACCTAAGAGCAGCCCCCTTTGAGCCGTTAGCTCGGGCCTCTCTGGACAACTTAACTAAGAAGACTGTTTTCCTCCTGGGCTTAGCCACTGCAGCCAGAGTGAGTGAGTTACATGCTCTCCACGTAACCCGTCTGAAATTCGAACAGAGGCGTCATGGTGTGGCGCAGCTAGGTGTGGCCTGGGACTTCGTGGCGAAGAACCAACTCCCAGGCCAACCAGATCGCATGTTCTCGGTCCCTCCCCTCTCCTCTATAGTTGACCCCAATGATGACGAGGAGATGGTCTTGTGTCCAGTCAGGTGCCTGAGGGAATATGTCTGTCGCACAACCGAGCTTCGAGGTACTCGCAAGAGGTTGTTCCTTCCCCTTTCGAAGTCCTCGAAAGCAGAGGTTTCGAAAAACACAATATCTCTTTGGTTGAGAGCTGTCATTCTTGGAGCTTATGATGCTGAGGGTCTGGAGCACCCTTCAGCTAACAACCCTCATGAGATAATGGCTCTAGCTTTCACCATGGCTCTACACAGCAATTGCTCCATTTCCTCCATAATGGAAGTATGCTTTTGGAAGTCGAGCAGTGTTTGCAAGCCACTATCTGCGTGACATGGCGGTAGAAGACGTTAAAGGCACCCAGAGCTTCGGCCCCCTGGTCTTCGCCCAGCAGATCACTAATCCCAGGAGATCATAGGTAAGCCCTTGTCAGTGGCTTATTTTTTATGGTTCTTGGTTGATGGTTTTCAACTATATAAACGATTTGCGTGTTATAGTTGCTTACCTATTCGGCTTGGACTGTTAGTGGCTGACCCTCCTTGGGGCTACCCTCCGTCCCTTCTGTCCGATACTATATGCAATGGTAGTGTAAGGTAAGTTAAAAAAATTACAAAAATCTAAATATTTTTAATATTTGGATACTTACCTTACACTACAGAGTCTCCATGCCCACCCGGTGATGAACACTACTTTCCCCTTTACGCCCCTAGGAGGGCTCCTTTTTTAGGGCATGTGTAATGATGTGGTTTCCCATGGTCATGTGACCTTTCACTTCCGTGGGATGCGTATCCGTTTCATCACCCCACTTGGAAGGAAAGTATCCTATCTTAGTGTGTTGATGAAACTCTCCGCGTGTTTCGAACAATCATGTGTATATGCAATTGTAGTGTAAGGTAAGTATCCAAATATTAAAAATATTTAGATTTTTGTAATATTAATAGAATGAATAAAAACTTACTCTTCAAATACGACATCTGAAGCGTGAACAACTCGGGTGTAACAATACATCGAACTATCGATGCATCGCAATAGTTGGCTTGGCAATAGTACTATATCGATAGTATATACAAAAACACTATCGCTATCGCAATAGTAAGGTAAACTATCGATACTATCGAAACTATTAAATTTTACTTAATTATGAATGATTTACACAAGCCTCACTGCATTTGATTCAAAATTTGTCATTTTAGATTGTCAAAAGGGAAGAACTGGAGATAGGAAACAGCAAAATGACAAAAAGTATTTGCATTTATGATTTCTTGACTGATTTTGGTTCCATAGTCCTTACATCACTTAAACATTTCTACTAAAACTAGCTGATTATTGCGTATTTGTACCAAAAAAGCTATCGCAGTAGTTATTGCAATAGTGAGTTACAATAGTCTATCGCAATAGTAAGTGGCAATAGACTATCGCTATCGCAATAGTCTCTTTGGGTCAATAGTCACCCCTAGTAAGTAGTGAGATGAAACAGCCAATCAGTGATCGCGTGTCAAAAGGGGAAATCCCCTGCCCAGACATTAACGGGCTCGGCAAAAGTCCAGTTTGATTAATGTGACTCTGTAACCCATAAAATCAATTACGTACCGGGCTGGTTAACGGCGGTCAATTTGGGATGAGACTCGTGCAAATAGTCCCCTTTAATAAACAGTTTATTTCACTGATAAATCTCACTATTTCATTGTTCGTCATATAATAAAATGCTTATCTCAGAGTGTGAATAATATTCTTTGTTTGTGCGTGTAGATCTAGCAGTTACGAGGACAGCGGATCTTCTGTCTACGTTCCCTACACACAGAGGGACTGGACGGGTGAACTCGGGACAGACGTTGTCCAAATCACATCCCTCCCTAATGTGAGCGTCACATCGAACATTGCGTTCTTCACCGGCTCGTCTAACTTCTTCCTCAACACCTCCGACTGGCAGGGGATCATTGGTTTTGCCTACCAGGAAATATCAAGGGTAGGTAACTCGTACCTGTACTGTGCACTCCCTTTAAACTTACAGTGGACCAGTAAGGAAAGCGGGTTAGAGTCGAAATAGAGGAATTATCCCATATGAAATGAATATACATGTTAGTATACAGAGAGTGTTGGATGTCAGGGATGTAGACTTTGTTCAAATTCTTGTGAGGGTTTTGTCTTTTGTGCTCTAACACAGTGGATGTGTTAGGTTTCTGAATGAGAGGTTCAGTGTTCGAATCCCACACGGACACAGCTGTCTCCTCCCCTTCCCCCCACTTTTGAAAATACATAGATCAACCTATGGAAGAGAGCTGTTATATCCAGGGGCAGGATAGCCCAGTGTTTAGCGCGTTTGGTTTGGGATCAAGACAGCCGGGTTTGAATCCCGTCAGGGGCTCGGCAACATTGTCTGCTGTAGAGAACTGTTCTACATGCAGTAAGATTTGAGTGCAAAGCGTCACTTAATTTCATTGCAATACCACCCATGGTTCGCTAGTTTCAGTCAATGCTTGCAGGTTTCACCGCAGTACATAGCCACAATGGTGTTGCAGGCTTTCTCTCAGCCAGAGATATAATCTTGGAAAGGGCGTTAAACCTCAACCTAGAATTCCTTTTGATTTTTAGCATGGCATGGCATGGCGTCCGTCCATCCGTCCATCCATCCGTAAACTTTTAGCTTTTTCAACATCTGTTCCAGAACCAATGACTCTAGAGAGCCGACATTTTATGTGCAGACTCCTTGGATGACGAGAATTCTATATTGTAGATTAGGTGACCCTGGGGCCTCAAATAAGGGCCTCACAGGCCATGACCTAAAAACCTATTTTTATCTTCTTCTCCGGAACAAAAAGACCTAAAAGGCTGTAATAATGTGTACAGACTCTTTAGCCAGTGGAGATTCCAAATTGTAGATTTGGTGAACCTGGGACCCCAATGCACAGTGTTGCATCCAGGCCGCGCGATTGCGAGAAATGCGCTATTTCATATATCACTCTCGCAATTTTACTATTTATGTGGGGGAGTAATCGCGCAAAAATACATTTAATCCCGCAATCTAGACAAACTACTGCGCAACCTACCTGTATTATTATATTTCCAACTCTTTACATACTTTGATCAATAAAAATAATATCAAATCAACGAGATAACTTGTACACGTAATCATTCGTAAAAGTAGCTTCCTATTTACTAGTACTAGTGCTATCGGCAAAACTCGTTGGATTCCGGCTTAGTCAATGAAACGTATATATATTCGAGATAAATGAAAACGATGTAGCTCTTCCGAATGTATTGACATGCGCAGTAGATGTTTTCGCCCGCAGGCCAGTGCAGACTTTCGTCTGCTATTTTTCGCTACAGTTATTAATTCGTGAATAGAAAATGCCTAAAACAAAACGAATTACCAACTTTTTTCGTAATCCTACGCTTGATTCAAGCGTAGGATTATGAAAATAGTCAGCAATTCGTTTTGAAACACCAGGATTTTTTTCTCACTGAAAGGTAAATATGATAACATTTGGATTGTCAAATAAATCATTTCATTATTACAGATAAGGTGTATGATTGCTTTTTATTTGTGTTAATTCACTTTATTAGCACTATTACACAATTTCAGGTCACTCCCCCACTTTTTGAAAAGTGAGGGGGGACCTCCCCCTCTTTTGCAAAAACCTTGATGCAACACTGATTAAGGGCCTCACAGGCCATGGCCTTAAAAACCTATTTTCATCTTCTTCTCCGGAACAAAAAGACCTAAAAGGCTGTAATAATGTGTACAGACTCTTTAGCCAGTGGAGATCCCAAATTGTAGATTTGGTGACTGTGTGACCCCAAATAAGGGCCTCACAGGCCATGGCCTTAAAATCCTATTTTCATCTTCTTCTCCGGAACAAAAAGACCTAAAAGGCTGTAATATTGTGTGTAGACTCTTAAGCGTTTGAGTTCTGGGGCTCGAATATTCACTATGGTCATAAAACTAGTATTTTCCTCATTAAAAATGCAGGAATAAGATGTTTAAGGTTCCTAGATGATAGTTTTTTCCATTAACGACAGTGCTGATATGCTTAGAGAACACAGTGAGTTAAGTGTCAAGCTTGGATTTACAGTAAATCGCAGTTAAACCCAACACAATATATAAAATTCCTTGCATTCTGGTTGAATTGATTCTATAAGCATGTCTGTTATTATGGATGATGACAAATCTGTTGGGATACAGAATTTGGGAAGAGAGTTAATCTCTCTTAAGGCTGTTCAGATCAGAAATGTAGCACAGTTCATTGGACTGGTAGTCACATCTTAGCCAACAGTTAAGTTTGGGAAACTGCACTACAGAAAATTAGAAAGAGAAAAGATTGCTGCATTACAAACCCATAACTGGGATTTTGACAAAAAGATGTATTTCTCCAGACATGCCATTCTTGAAATTCAGTGGTGGATTGCACATACACAAATTAACAGTTCTAGGGATATTCTGCTAGCTTTACCAGACATTCAGATTCAAACTGACGCCAGCACCCAGGGTTGGGGTGTTTGTTGAAATATGGCAAATGGGAGATGGTCAATGGAAGAGAAAAGAGAGCATATTAATGTTCTAGAAATGAAGGCAATTGACTAAGGACTTAAATCATTCTCCTCAATATTGACTAACAAGACTGTTTCAGTTCAGTCTGATAATTCAACTGCAGTCAGCTACATTAATGAAATGGGTGGGATGCGCTCAGATAAATGTGATAAGTTGGCTATCTTGAATTGGTGCATTGATAGAAACATTGATCTTCTGGCGTCCCACATACCAGGTACACACAATGTCAATGCTGATCGAGCCTCAAGAAATTTATCTGATAGAACGGAATGGACATTATCAGATGATATGTTTAACACTGTTAAGGCACCCTGAGACAATGACCATAGATTTATTTGCATCTAGAGTAATTGCTATGCTAGATAGATATTGTAGCTGGAAACTTGATCCAGGAGCTTGTCATATAGACTCATTCACTATGCACTGGTCAAATGAAGTTATCTATGCCTTTCCACCATTTTGTTTGGTAGGGAGAGTTGTTCGTAAAATTATTCAGGATGAATCTTGTGGTGTAGTAATTGCACCTATTTGGCCTACCGAGTCATGGTTTACTGAATTGATTAACCTTTTTGTTGACAGGCCAAGGGAGATCACTCGGGCTCGAGCAGTTCCCCACCTACCGTGGGACAAGGCAACTCATCCCACTATGAAGAACCTCAGACTCGGAGTATTTCCAGTGTCTGGGACACCTGGGAGAAGGCTGGAATTTCAGCGGACGCTGCCAGAATTCTCTGGGCATCATTCAAGCGAAGTACGAGGAAACAGTGCTATTGGGACAGGTGGTTCCACTTTTGTGTTGAGAGACAGGGACTGATCCAGTTTTTGCTAATGTGAACATTGTTATAGATTTTCTTCTGTCACTCTTCCAGACTGGATTGAGTTATAGTTGAGTGCTATTTCTGAGTGCACTGAGTGCTATTTCTGTGATTGTGCAGTGCGGGAATCGAAGTATTGGAGTGCATCCATTGGTTACTCGATTCTTAAAGGTGTGTTTCTTCTTAGACCAGTAACACCGAAGTATTCAGAAATTTGGGATGTTAAGCAGATTTTTCAAATGTTGAAAAAACTGTCTCCAGTTAGGAGATTGTCCCTGAAGCAATTATCAATCAAACTTGTGTTATTGTTAGTTAATATCACAGCCCAGAGAGCGCAGACTCTTTGGTTTTTGGACTTGAACAACATGAATATTTCTCAGAATTGTGGGAAAGTTATCTTTTATTTGAGAGAACATGTCAAACAATCGAGACTGGATAAAACTTTTGATCAGATTAAGGTGAAAGCGTACCTTCCGGATAGGAGGCTGTGCCCAGTTACGGTACTTAACGAGTATGTATCTAGGACTGATTCCTTGAGAGGAGAAGAGTCTAAAGTTTTCACTCAAATCATTAAACCCCATAATAGCGTTACTCGAGACACTCTTAGCAGATGGATCAGAACAGGGCTTGAGTGGGCAGGAATTGATACTCATAAATCTCTGCTCATAGCACTCGGGCGGCCACTACTTCGGCTGCACATTCTCTTAAGGTGCCATTATCTGAAATTTTGGCTGGCTTGGCCTCAGAAAAAACTTTTGCCAAGATTTATAAGAAACCCCTCCATTTAACGAAGGATTTCTCAACTTCACTTCTCTCTGGTTGAAAAAGGGGAGGGGGGCGAGTGTGAGGTGATGCTTATCTTCCTTCTCCTAGCGGGGCCCAGCATGTGATATAGATTGTGGGTTTTGTACGTCTTGTGGGGTCAATTCCTTGGATTTTGGATTAAAATTGTCTTGATTTTGATTTTGTTGATTTTGTAGATATTGCCTCTTGACTAACTTGCAGTCATTTGGTATTTTGAGTGTGAGCTATGCTCGGCAGATCTGGCTAAGAAGTCTCATGGGATCTGAATCACGTGACTGATAGTGGTGCGACGATTCATTGATACGCATCGATGCATCGATCTATGGGCCGCCGATACAGTGTATCGATACTAAGTTTTGTTTTGAAAAATATCCCAATGCGATACTCCAAACGGTCCACGATACATCGATTTTTATTTTCGTTATCGGCGAATCCCGATGTCAAATAGGCTCAATAAGTAAATATGTCATTTATTTTCAAATAGCATGCTTACAATTAAAAAAGATTTGCTTGGAAATTCTTGCTCCGAAAACGTTCTTTGACAATATTAGCGGTCGATGTAACATTCATCAATCAGTGTTTTAACTTGGTCATCTCGAATCCGAATGCATATAGAAACATCCTTCCGGAATCTGACGAGATATTTACAAATGTTGTAAATTGTCCTTATTTTTATAATTATTTAGAGATGCATATTTTAATCAACTGATTTATGATAGAGTTTAGAAGGAAAACGTTAATGCATTGAAATTACAAAACGAAAGTTGTACTCCTGAACTTCCCATAATCCCCTGCGCGAAACAAAATGGCGGATGGTGTTTCGTTCATCGAGGCACCAGTAACAGTATGATATCATGCTTAATTTATTTTTACCTGTTCATAAAAAAGTTCCAAATAAAAAGGTTCTTTCATTTAACCAATCATTGCCTTTGTTTTGATGTAATAATTTGATGTAAGAGTTGGTAAGTTGGGTTCAATGATATGAAGATTTAGTATTGTGATACGTATCGTATCGCCTGCCTTGTATCGGGATACGTATCGTATCCCAGTTAAGGTGCACAATACTTTGGCAATATATCGTTGGGACGAAAATTATAGTATCGTGATCTATCGTATGACAAAATGTATGCCAATACCACCACTAGTGACTGATAGAGTAGAATTTAACAGTTAAACGAGACTTACCTTGTACCAATCAGTCTTCAGTGATGAGGAGGTAACATGCCCTCCCTTTTACCCTTCCCTTCTTAGTCTCGAGATCTGCCACGCAGACTTTAAAGACTGATACACATGGGCAATCTGCAATCTCATGTTGCCTCCTCATCACTGAAGACTGATTGGTAGAAGTACAGTCCAACTTCACCTTACAAGGTAAGTCTCGTTTAACTGTTAAATAATGTAGGAAAATGTCTTAGAATTACTAAGTGTAAGTTTCTCAAACTATTTCTTATAGTTTAATTTACAAATAACAAATTTCTGCTTTTTGCGTCTTGGGACTTTGAAACCAATGCAAAGTGCCATAGATTAATTGTGAGCATCCGCCATGTTTATCTTGGAAATGCTAGCTCCTGATTGGTCAGATCCCCTCTTTGACCTAAGATCCATGAATACTAATGAGCTAGCTGACGTTCACAGATGGCTGAACTCGGCATTGGTAGCGAAGTCAGTGAAACTTAAAAGTTCTCGCAACACGAAAACTTTCCAAAGAACAAACATAGAACTTTATGGAAAACACAAGAGATTTTTAAGAGTAACAATAATAATTTATTCACAAGACATGAAGTTACATGCAAAGGTGAACATTACTTTTATGAAAAACCTAACATTGTGCATTTTGTGACGTCTAAGTACTAAAATTTACCAACTGAACTTTAATAAATACTTAATAAGTTTTCCCCAAAATAATGAATAAAGACACTTAGAAAATCCTGGTGAAAGTTTTGACATCCTCACCTTGTCGGCTGGTCCGAGAGCTTGCTGCTTATATGTAATGGTTTGAGAAATGAAATGCAAGCCTCGTTTGATCAGCCGACCGGCCCTTTTATATGAGAAGACTCCTTTTCGCGCGCTCATTTACATACAACCATACCTCATTAGCGTAACAGCTGATCCTGGTGGAGGCTAAACATGGCGGCGAGCGAAGCGGCAACTCGTCAGCATTTTGTTACAAATGAGCGGTGATATCAACAGTTGATATGTTTCTAATGCAAGTAAATGATATCCTTTGTGATTACAAAATAATAAAAACTTGATGTTGAAGGCTGTCAATCAGTATAATCCTTTGCAAGCAGATTTTCAGTCTGCAAAACCATGTAAACATCAAAATGATGTTGAGCTGCAGAGCCCATGGCTATATTTTGTCACATCCAATTGAAAGTGATGTCTCAGGAATCCACTGCTACGATGAATTTAATGCAATTCTAGTTTTGCCCACGCAATGTGCTTAAGCCCAAAATTGAAAATTCATTAAAATAACCTCCATTAAAATATGAAAATATAAAAAAGATAAAAAATATTACAAAATGTATCTACTAGACTGAGTTCAATATCAATTCAATGAATATGTTTATTTTTCAAGAACTAGATCATGTATGTGGACTAGCAATATTGTCACTTATCAATGTATTACCAGTTTTGCCATCTTAAGCCCAAAATGGAAAATTCATTAAGGGAAACTCAATTAAGCATGAAAATAAAAAAAAGATACAAATTATTACAAAATGTATCAGGTGTCACTTAACTTATTTCCCTGTGTATGTTGTAGAAGTGCAGAAATACATATACAGTTAGATTTACTCAGGTAAATAAACAATATTATAGAGGCAGTTGACCAAACATTTCAAAAACTATATAGGCCTAACTGAAATAGGTAATAACAATTTAAGTCACATCTCAAGTGTTTTATCATCCAAACATGGATTGCACAGTAGATGTCACTTGTGCGAGATCAATAATAATAATATATACATTACAGATAATTGCTACAATCAAAACGTCATGTAGTGCTATTTCAGTCTCAGTGTCACTGATGACACAAATGACAACAGAAAACTATTCTGCATTGAGAAATTGTTTTAGATCTGTGCATGTATACAAAAGCATTTTGATACAAATATAGCCATTGGCTCTGTAGTTCATGGGGACTTGAATGATATAGTTTAGAGCTACCCCCACCTATGAAGTAGTGGGCATATATAGCGCTCAGCCTGTCCGTCCATCCATCCAGTGTCCGTCCGGTGTCCGAGCATGCTTGAGCTTTGTACACTTCAATTTTTTTGTAAGAAACTTTTGATATTTTACCGATAAAGTTTAATAGAGATTATAGAGTAGTGCATTTGAAGAAATGTATTATCCTGAACGCAATATGCATGTTGATAATTTTAATAAAGAAATGTTCTGTTTCAAAATACAGTTTCATTAAGTAGACTTTAGATATTTGTTGACTGTATTCACCTGATGGCCTAGATGTTCTAATCAACTGAAGTAATTTACATATTTTATGATAATTTTTCGAAAAATCTTTTTTAGTGAATATTTTTATCAATAGTGATAAGAGATTGTGTGTTATAGAAGCGTCAAGGTGTAATATATAAGGGACCGTTTAGCCTTAATTATTACTATAATTTGCCAAATGATTTAATATCAGGCCATATTTATGGGGTTTGACAATGTTGTTTTAGTCCAAAAGGCCCAAAAGATGTCATTTTTGCAACTTGCAAAATCAACTTTTTGTATCTATATTTGTTCTTAAATATCTGGATTTACGTTTAAATCTCGATTTTGGTCCCCCCAAAAAATTTCATGCTCGGAAAAAGTGCCCCTCCGGTTCCTACTCCTATGCCACAGGGCTAGTAGAAGCTAACATTTAATAGCCAGGACCCATATTTTTTAAGCTCTCTTAGCGCTAAGATAGTCTTAAGTCAATGTTAATGTATGGCACTTACGACTATCTTAGCGCGAAGAGAGCTTCGAAAATATGGGCCCTGCTGTCATTTTTACTAGTCTCGGGCCGAAGGACTAGTGTTAATTTCTAGCCCTGCATATAAGATGAATATAACAGCATTTAGTACTCAAAGCTAAATGCCTTTATGATGGGGATAACAAGCTTTATCTTTATTATCCATTTTCCTTTCCTTTCCGTGCACGCATACCTTCATACCCCACGTCACTTCCCATACGTCATCATATGATGTCATATCTTCTGCATCAAACACCATCTCAACTTCTCCACCACTTTCTCTCCTTCGTAATATATAAGGGACCGTTTAGCCTTAATTATTACTATAGTTTGCCAAATGATTTAATATCCGGCCATATTTATGGGGTTTGACAATGTTGTTTTAGTCCAAAAGGCCCAAAAAATGTCATTTTTGCAACTTGCAAAATCAAAGTTTTTCTATCTATATTTGTTCTTAAATATCTTGATTTACGTTTAACGCTTTGTCGAGATTTCAGTGGCACAGGTAGCACCAACAACAGAGACGCAACCATCCCTGCTTCCAGACAACCTTTGGACCACCTGACAACGGAAGCGGAACGCTTGATACATCTTTCGCTAGCACACAACACATGGTCAACGTACCAAGCAGGGGTCGACGCGCTGCGGACGTTCTGGACAGCACACGGGATACCAGAAATATGGCCAGTACCATTACATGATCTTGTTTATTTCATTGCTAATTTGTCTATGTCTGGGCATGCCCCAAGTACAGTAAAAACTTATTTCTGGAATTTCCAAATGGCACAAGCTGTGCAATGTGGCAGATAATACAGGCCACTTTATCATTACCAAAATGATACAAGGTATGTATAAATCCAGTCCGAGACGTGACACACGTAAACCAATCACTCGTGAGCTGTTGCAGGTAATCGTAACAAATCTAAGGTCAGTATGTTCATCAACTTATGGATCCTCCCTTTTTCAAGCTGTATAATGTTTGGCATTTTTCGGATTTTTCCGGGTAAGTGAACTAGTTCAAACCGGACACCAACAACCAGGTTGCCGGGCTGAAGATGTCTCCATAGAAGGTGGCAACCTCCTGGTTACTCTCTGCCACTCCAAGTCCGACAGACTTGCTAAAGGCATAACAATCAGCATCTCCAGCTCTCCAACACACAGCTTGTGCCCAGTTGCAGCATACAGAGCATATGTGCAAAAACGCACGAAGGGAGCACAGCAAGCCTTTGACCAAACCCACATAACAAGGTATCAGTTCCAAGCAATCTTAAACAAAGCTCTTTCCTTCAGTGGGATCGACACTTCTGCCTACACCTCCCATTCTTTCAGGATCGGAGCAGCGACAACCGCAGCATGTAAGGGTTTAAGTTCAGATCTAATTCAGCACTTTGGTCGGTGGGGATCTGGGTGTTATAAATCGTATATACGCATACCATTCTTCATATAACAAATTCATAACAATATCATTCTCCCTCATTGTCCATCATTCTCCTGTGATTGTCTTGTGTATTTCAGTGTGGCTAATCGGGTCAAGCTACCTGGCAAGGGCGAGTAGGTAGCGGGGCCACGCGCTGGACCGGGGCAACATCCTTTGGCTAGCAAGGGGCGGAATGAGATGGGAGGAAGTCCAACATGCGGTCGTCCGTCAACTGGCCAGGAAGACCGAGGACCCTAAGGCCATCTTCATCCATCTTGGGTCCAATGACCTTGGTCAGGTCACCGCCTGTGAACTGTTTCAAGAGATGGAGCCCACCATCCTGTGTATCAAGCTGCTCCTGCCACACACCACCATCATATGGTCGGACATGCTACCTCGCCGTTACTAGCACCTGGCCAGATGCCCAATCAGGCTTGAGAAAACTCGGGCTAAGCTCAACAGGAGGGTTGGTAATGTGGTTAGGGATAGGGGAGGGATACAGGTCCTCCATCCCCAGTTCTACGGCAGAGACAGGGACCTGTATGCCTTCGACGGCGTACACCTCTCGCGGAGAGGCATATAACTTTTTGCCAGAACCATAGCCCAAGCCTTGGACTCTCTAACCTAATCTTTTCTTTTTATACCCCCGCTACGAAGTAAGCGTCATTCTGTCCGTCTGTCTGTCCTTCCGTCCGGTCAATTTTCTCAAAAACCGCCAAAGGTACATCAACCAAACTTTGAACAGTTGTTAACCATGTTCTTTTGATCGCGCACAGACAATTTTCCATGGAAACGTCACTTTTTGGACTTAGTTTTATTGTGTTCAATCGAGACAAGTTTTCTCTGAAACTATTAGATCTAGATGAATGAAATTTAACATGTAGGTAGTCCAGATGATACTCTTCATCGAGTTCACAGTCCAGTTCCGAAATTTTATTTTTTACAGAGTTGTGAAGCCCTTGAATCTGTAATTGAACTTGGTACAAATTACCGGTGTGATGCTCTAATGGGAAAAATTAAGTTACCTGAAAAATATTACATCTGGGTGAATGAGCCCAATTATTTTGGACACTATTATGATGCTTGAAGCTATTTTTTAAACATATATAGTACCCTTCACATCTATAATTCTCAATTCTCGCTTATTACTTATCATGGCCTGGGTGTGGGGTAGCACTTCGGTGCTTATGGCGGGGTGCTCCTCGGCTGCTGTTATATTTGGCTGCACGTCTAAAATGTCACTATTAGGATCTGCTGCTTTACAGCAGGTGTCAGGTATATTATCCACGCCGCTTCACGGCAGATGAATAGGGTTTGCGTTACAGTAAACAGGTGGCTTGGCAACCTAGTTGTCCCGGCTCTGTATTATTTACACTTGGTGCCTGGCAGCGTTAGCACCTTGGCAAGGTTTTCCTAGCAACGGTAGTTACTAGGGCAGCGTTAGCACCTTGGCAAGGTTTTCCTAGCAACGGTAGTTACTAGGGCAGCGGTAGCTGCAGGTGCATAATTCAGCAGCAGCCCTCGAGCACCCCCACACTCTAGGCCATTTAACCAATATCTCTCTTTATTATTCTATCCCAACTTGGCGAAGTATCTCCGGTCATAATGTGGTATGAGAAGAAGTCAAATGGAATGTGAAATAGGACAAGTGTTTACATACTGGCATTTAAAGTTTGTAATATTGTTAATGACTAACATATTTTAAAAGCTTTTAGAACTCTGCAGTACCTAGATCAAGTACAGCTATTATTTATAATGTAAGTACATTCCTACAAAAAGCATGTAAGAATTATTGTCTTGTCCAGTTTGTAGATAATTGTTGCATATCCACGTTTTGTAGAACATATTTACATTGATATTTGAGTTGTGATTCAGAACGGCCACTTTGATGTTATTCCAATTTGTAATAAACCAAAAATGTTAAACATAAGTTTAAAGTGTGAAGTTGTGGTCTTGTTTTTCATGTTATGCAAAAGTGAATACAATGGTGATCCATTGAAATAGATATTTGAAACTTTTTGTTCTAATCATTTGAATTTTGTTTGTTACAGGGAGGAGAATAACACATTTTACTCCGCTTCACTGAACAAGTTGTGATCAGTAACAGACATTTCTCAGTGTTTAAATTTGTGAAATTATTCTTAAAAAGTGATCAAAACATGTACTAATGTATATTTGTTCTTCACGTTAAGTGAAAATAAAAATAATGAGAGCATTTTCAAACAAAAAACTGTAACTTTTACACACTTCAGTACATTCAACAATCTATCTTACAGGTCAGGTTTTACCGGCAAATCCAAAGAAAAAATATATAAACAATGTTTAAAAATATGAAGTTGTGGACTTGTTTTTCACGTTATGGTTTGATGAATACAATTTTAATACTTCGAAACAAATATTTGACAAATTTTAAACAAATCGTCTGTTTGTTACAAGGAGAACTTCACTGAACCAGATGTGATTACTGACAGACATTTTTAGTGTTCAGATTTGAGAATTTATCTTTTTAAAACTGATTCAAAAGTGTTCAAATGTGTATTTGTTATTCATATTGGGTCAAAAGATAAACACTGAGAACATTTTCAATCATATATCACCTACTTTTTTACACATCGGTTCATTTACAGTTCTATCTTACAGATCAAGTTACAGCTAAACATAGAACAACAGATCAGATCATGTCATAGTTAAAAATAGAACAACACGTTATTCTGTCAAACTAAATCACTTATTTGTTTTTACATATTAACAACATATCAAAACAACATCAGAGTTTGTTTAATCAAACAATGCCTGCTGAATAAGATCTAGTTTCTGGTCAGTGATTGAAATCTCGCGTCCGCTGACCAGTCTCATTCTTGTAGCACAGAAGCCGCTGAGTGGATGAACGTAAAACATGGGGAAAACCCACTCGGTGAACTTGACGTTCTCTTTACACAACAGCTTCCCCCTCTCAACATCAATGAGGGCCACTCTCCCCCGTCTCACATCCAACAACACACCAAACTTTAAGCTTAGCTTGTCACCAGATGTGGGACGGGAGAGAGTGACACACTCACCAACCTGACGTACCCAGTCCTTCTGATCTCTTCTCCTCCTCACCTGGATACAGAATCTGTCTGGGTGAAGGCGACAGTTGTTCACCACAGCTACACAGAGAGAGTTGGGGAGACGAGAAACACAGCGCCCCTCGTCCAGATTCCCCCGTCCAACAACAACCCCCATCTCTAGCAGGGGCAACCCGACACTCTTCTTCCAAGTAAGTGTGTTGTCTGTCTCCCAGTAAGATGGGAGGGAGAAAGGGGAGGGGGAGGGAGGGACGGGGACCGGACTACTACAAGTCCCCCAGAACTCCAAGAATCGTCCCGGTCTGTCTATGTCTCCACTCATCTCCATGTTGTTCAGCTCAAGTCCGTCTACAACTTGTAGTTCTCTGTAAACTCTCTTTGTGTCGAGAGTCATGGCGGGACCTGCAAATATACAACGTTGTTGTGATCAAAACATAAACAAATGACATCTTGAAATGTTTATTTTGTTCTTTTAGATACACTGATGATAAATATTTGATAATTGTTAAAACAAATTAAAACTTTGATTGCTACTCAAAACCGACCATAAAACTGGATTATATAGAGCTGATTGTTCTGTAAATAAACACTTTCTGTTTTCCAAAAATATACAAATGACATCTTGAAATGTTTATTTTAGTGTTTTAAACAATTTGATGATATAATATTTGATAATTGTGACAAAAAATAAAAACTTTGTTTGACTCTCTAATTGATAATACAGTTGATTTTTTCCGACAGTCGGTTTTCAAATGAATCGGTTTTCATGGGACATAAAACAAATTGTTGTAACTTAAATATATACAAATGTCATCTTAAAACTTCTATTTTACTATTTCAAACACTTTGATGATAAAATATTTAATAATTGAGAAAAATTTTTAAAACTTTGTTTGCTGCTCATACTGACAAATAATCTAGTTACTTTCTCAGAGCTCAGAGTCGCGGTCGGTGAATAAAAACAATTGTAATCAAAATTTGTTGTCAAAACATATCAAGATGGCATCTTGAAATGTTTATTTCAATATAACAAATATTTTGTTGATAAAGATATTTATGATTCAGGAAAAAATATAAACATATTGTTTGCCACTCAAACAGACAAATAAGCTACAATACACAAAAGCTATATTATTTGAGCAGATTGTCCTGTAAATAACCAATCTTGTGTTATCCAAACATATGCAAATGACATCTTGAAATGTTTATTTCTATATTTTAGATAACTTGATAAGAGAATTATTAATCATTGCCACAAAACATATAAAGTTTGTTACCAGCTCTAATAGACAATAGGCTACAGTTGATTTGCCGACAGTCGGTTTTATCAGAGCTGAGCGGCATTGCGAGAATTGTAGCTTCACGAATTTTTAATGTAAAAGATACACAAATGACATCTTGAAATGATTATTTTAATATTTTAAACACTTTGTTGATGAAATGTTCAATAATTGCGACAATTTTTAAAAATGATGTTTGTTACTCAAACTAACAGATAAGCTACAGTGTCAGAGCGGGATTTGTCAGATCACTACAAACATTGTTGAAATCAGATACGTTATTGATATATTCACCTGCAATGAAATATTAAGTTTTAGTTTTCAAATAATTTGAGGTGTGAGATAATTGTGTCCAAAAATATAATCTGTGTTCCCCCTCTCGAATTGACTAAACTTGATAATGCCGACAAAGTGATTTCCTAATTTACATTAAACATAAACCAACTTGTTGTGATCATAATATACACAAATTACACCTTGTGTAAAGTGGATTACATTAATTTGACTATCATTTGATTATGAGATACGTGGTTATTGTGAAAAAGAATTATAAGCAATCTTTCCCAGTCAAATTCAGAAATGAGTTGACTCAACTGACGGTTCTCACAGTAGCCTCACCATCCAGAAGTCATCATCTTTGAATAGATTCAACTGATCACCTCCCATGGGCTTAATATAAAAGGTTTTGATAACCACGTGATATGATCCCACTCGCTGCAGTTGGATATTAATTAGGTGAGATAAATGCAGAAATTCAGAAACCTATACTGTCCGACGTTTAGTGCTGCATTAGTTTGAGGTCCGTCAATTTACAGACAATTCTTTTCAAACGTTCGTGTTTAAGGTGATGTGAGGTGAGTTATGGTTTGACACCACGTTCAAGAGTATTTCACTTATATATCATGGCTGCTAGTATTATTTCAGGGAGAAAGCCCGCAAAACCATTTGCCATGCATTGTAGTGAAACCTGCGAGCAACGACTTGAACTAGCGAACCATGGGTAATACTATGCTGTATTTCAATTTTCAATTTTCAATTTCGTTTAATTCAGTAAAAGGCCTTAGGCCCACTTACAAAAACATATTATATACAAAAACAGACAAACATCAGAGAGAAGAAATAAATTGTGAGTTAATTTGATAATAAAACGTAGGGCAAGTGCATCTCTTATGAAACATGAATAGGATAAAATCATTTCTAAGTTTTGACGTTGTAAACTATTCTGCAGGTAATATATATCAACATGATCTGGTAAATGTTGGATATATTTCCGTCTTAATTCTTTACACATTGGACATTTGAATAAAAAGTGTTGTCTTTCAGTATAGCATTGCACCCAAACCTTAACCTGCGTGTAAAACAGTTGACTACTGCAGACAAAGTTCCGTGCCCCTGGCGGGTTTCGAACCACAGACCTCTTGATCCAAAGCCGAACGTTCTAACCACTGCCCTATCCCACCCACGTTTGTGTTTAAATCTAAAAGGGTATTTTTCTACAATTTTGAAGGAGGATATCACAAAAAACTTTGAACTGAAATTCACTGTGGTATTCACTCGTTTGTGAGATTTAGACGATGCTTCACTGGTGATAATGGTCATTATAAGTGAATATATTTATATGGTGCAATATTCAGGAGCTAATTCCTGCTCGTAGCATAACAACATCTTTACCCTGGTTTAAGGACAGACATCATTCTTATTCTAGTTTAAGCTATCTGACTGCTGTATATTTACATGTACTTACTTTACAACTTTGTAATTATGAAATTAGAAATTGATAAACTATCAAGAAAGTAACATATGTTTTATCATAAAACTGTCTTGTTATGCAAAGTGTGAAACACTCGCAGCGCCGGTGAGTTGAGGTGAGGTGATTTGGGGTTTGACACCGTTTTCAAGAATATTTCACTTCCATCATGGCGATAGTATTATTACAACAATGCCATGGTGTCTATTCATTGCAATGAAACCTGTGAGCATCGACTTGAACTAGTGAACAGTGGGTGGTACTGCAATGAGTTTCAGTCGGTATTGCCTACTAACCTAACCGCACGTGGAAAGTTCTCAACTGCCAAGTTGCGGAGCCCCTAGCGGGATTCGAACTCCAAACCTAGCTCTTGCATGATCTGAAGCGAAATACGCTAATCACTGCGCTATTCCACCGTTAAAATGTTTCATTGTCTATAATTTTTATCAATGTGCAAATTGCCTAAATGTATCTGGTAACATTAATTAAAAAAATGGCCGTTATCAACACGTCTTATTTTGAAAAGCTTTAGAACAATGGTTTCTCAAGTTGTGTGATCAATATATTGATTAAAATCAGTTATGCCTCCTAGAAGGAAAGCTAGCATATATGTTTCATCGTATAATTCAAATGCAACATACATTTCCACTTTAAAAAAATCAATAATAAATGTAAATAATATAAATTATTTCTGTCACAGTTTACATGTTCACAATGTACCGATATATGAGAAGGTATTTTTATGGCAAAGTCTGTTGAAATTTTACCACCCAATGAAATCTGTATGCATTCTCGATTTACAGTCAGGATGTATTGATATGCTAAATGCGAGAGAATATGATCGGTTAGTTTCTTGTGAACACGTTTGTATAGATACACATTTGCAATAAAGTATGTTCTCTGAAGCCATGAATGTTCCTCGTAACTATGTACAGATGTATTTTCTATTCATCGCCATTCATGTTTCGAGGGGAATTCGTCTGTCGTATTATATTTTTCAACATAAACATTTAGATTATATTTTGAGAGTAATGATAGCAGATCATTGCAGATTGAAGGGGATGTTGTGGATGTTGAAATTACTGAACAAAATATATTTTTGGCAAAGTTGTTATAAGGAAGTTTGCATAGGCGTCCACAATCCCAAATTTGCAATAGTAGAGTCTGTTGATGATCTGTTATCAAGCCCCTGTACAATACGAGCAAAATATCGCTGCGAAAGTTCAAGTGCAGCTGCTTGTTGACCCTTAATTTAAGGTAATATTTCAAATAAATAGTACTATAATCACACAATATTCACTGTAAACTCTCACTATCAAAGTTACAATCTTTCCATATGAAATGTCGATGGTAAATTGTACTCCTAGATTATATGTATATTATAAAAGAATAAACATGTACATTATTTCGTAAATTGTACATTGTACCGCAACACAAAACACGTTACCGCACTAGACATTCATTAACAAATAAATGAATCACTGATATCCACTTGATCTACTTATATGGACCTGTATCTACTTATTATAGACTCTGGTGAAGTTCACCGTAAAACCACCTGCAACTTGTATTTAAGGTAAGTTTCAAACCAAACGTGGTAAATATATACTGGCATAGTTTTATGAAAAAGATAATACCTTCTTTGATTAAATAATTCTAACTTTGGTTGATGCATCAATTACTCACGCATCTTGCATATATGAATCGTTTATGTGTTAACCAGTTTCTGTATATACATTGTAAGACTTTTGGAGTTAGAAATACATGTTAAACTATATATAATACATTGAGAGAAAACTAAGCACTTGCATTTTGTTCTTGCCCACAGGAGCCGATATTGGTGAAAAAGCGTCAACCATGTTATAGTTCTTAGTGTTCTCATGCACCAAGTACTGTGCTTTGAATCTGCTTTGGGCTGGATCGTCAACTCTCAGTCGCCTATTATCGAAAATACTGGCCCCCAAAAATGTTGTGTGAAAGATGGGGGGCCGGGACTATGTATTCACCTGCCATGGAATATTGTAAAAATAATCAACTCGTTGCTCGGAATAACTGATTACTGAACTGTTGATTATTATAATAAAATCCGAAACAAATCGAAAAGCAAGACACGACATCACCATCTTAGATGAGACTGTACAATACACATTGTATGTTCATACCCCATTCATTAAATTTCTCACACATTTAAAGGCGCTGTAGCACTTTTTTCTTACTGAAATAAAAGTGATCTTGCATAAAAGTTAGCGTTACCAATGGCTGACTAATACTCCTGAATCAATAATAAGAGTTCTAAAACGAATGTACATTGTTCGGTTAAGCCATGCGAGTCCATTTTCCTTACAATGTTCACATTAAAATGGCCGCTCGAAGGTAGTTGAAGTGATCTCAAAGTGGAGCATTGAATGTGGTACCATAATCGAATGGTCAATTATCTGCTGTCTGAATGAGACCTACAAATCTACCTCTCACACTGAAATGGTCCACACCTCTGTCGCTTTATGTTTCGCACCATTTTCTTTCAATATGGATAACCGTTTTTTATGGATACTGTTTATCGGGTCGTGTGATGATATGTTTTCCCCTCTAACATAACAATATATTGTATAGATAAATAGCAAATTTGAAAATATGCAAAAAAGGTGCTACAGTGTCTGATGCGCGCATCTAAATAGCTTGCTACTAACGTCTTTCTGCAGTAAGATTTGTATGTAATTTTGGAACTTTATTTCCAAAAAGAATTTCTGACATTATAAACCACTCGTTTAAATTGTAAATATTATTGCAGAATAAGAGACACTTAGCCAACCCTGAACTTACAATCGCTAAGTTCCAAATAGGAATGTAATTACGTCACTAAATGACTTCATGGTCAATGACGTCATAAAACCTGAACTACTGTTCAGCCGGCATAATACTTCGTTTTGCAAATTGAGTACATGTACTGTAATTATGGTCTCGGAAACATAGAGGGGGCGGGATAGCTCAGTGGTTAGCGCGTTCGGCTTCGGATCAAGAGGTCGGGGTTCGAATCCCGCCAGGGGCACGGCAACTTTGTCTGCAGTCTACATGCAATGAATTTCAGTGCACCACCCATGGTTCGCTACTTCCAGTCGATGCTCGCAGGTTTCACCGCAATGCATAGCCAGATGTCCTTGTGGGCTTTCTCTCTGCAATAATACTAACAGCCGTGATATAAGTGAAATATTCTTGAAAACGACGTTAAACCCCACCTCACCTCACCTTTTCTATTTTATATGTTTATTGATGTGACTTTAATTAGGTAGGCTATGTTCGAAATTGTTCATCTATGAGATTCAGCTAAAAAAAAAGGCCAGCAAAGTGAAACAAAGGAAATGATTTCCGTACAAAAAGGGATTACTGGAGCCAGTTGATATTGATGGAAGTTGAAAAAGCAGACGAGTATTAAATCTGGGTACGATCATTGACAACTAACTTTCATGGAAATCTAATTCACACCGTGTACATGCTGAGGCACAACAAATACTTTTCTTCCTGCGAAAATTGCGAATTTTTTGACGTAGACTACAGTATTCTTAGATTATTCTTCCAAACTTCTATCAATAGCATACTGACTTTCTGCTTCCATGCATGGTATGGAAAACTCTAACACTCCTCTAACACAGAAAAATAAAAATGACAAAATTTTAAACACCTCCAGTAAACTTTGCGGCTTTGAGCATCTTTCATTCCAGTTTCACCGTTATCAAGCAAATGATCATCATTGCTTGATAACGGTGTTAGGATCTACACCGAAACGTCGCACTACTGCAATAAAGAAGTTGTTTATCCATAAAACTCGTTCTCCTTCATCTAACCAACTTCTAAATGCCAATGACAATGAAAGAAGTGATTTTAGGCCTATTGAGTTAAAAAGAAGGCTCTAGCCATTCAATCAGAGCCATCGCATGTTATATATATTAATAATATGAATTTCTACCATCTGGACGTCGTTTCAAAATCTGGCATTTCAAACTTACAGAGCGTCAAAATTATTTGTCCCACACCATACAGTATAAGAAATTCAAAACCTCCACACCAATAGAAGCTAGGTATCTCTTGGAACACGACGCTGATTAAAATATAACATATTAAAAACAATGCCATTAGTACCCATCATCACACTGTTCGTTATTATTGTTTTTATAGTCTATTCATGTACTGTTATATTTTGTATTGTAAACTACCAAAGACTCTTTGAATGTAAGACGAATTTCCCATCTGGGATAATAAAGTTCATCTTATCTTATCTCATGAATGGATGAAAAGTACATTCGTAAACCAATCAAAATGCAAATTGTATTTAGAAAAACTGTTATTCGCCTGAGCATTATGCAAACTTTAAAACCGGCATATCTTTCCCCGCTTGGGTAAGAATAAGTTTTAGTTTTCAAATTATTTGAGTTAAATTAAACCGGAATTGGTCTTAACTCATAAGGATTGTTCCCTTTACCATCGTGAAATGACGAAACCTCGTATCGATATGGCAAGATTACAAGTGAAACTTGGACTAAATAGTAATATCATAAGAACACTGTGATTGTGCAGAGTATAAGTAAGCTAGATAGAATTGAAGATGAATTTCATTTTGTCACTGTTTGTCCAGCCTTTCAAGACTTGAGATTTAAATATTTGCCGCTTGCTTGTACGCCATATGGTTTTAAAAATAGTTTCATCAATTTAATGGCATCATGCAATACAAAGAATATTATTTCACTTCAGCTCTTTATCCACCATGCACTCTCTCTAAGATTCAATTATATATATGGGTCGGAGGCCGTACGTACCGAAATAAATAATTGAATGGAGTTAAATTGTGTCAAACATTATACTCCCTGTTCCCTCTTGAATTGACTAAATTTGATAATGTCGACATCAGATATCTCAAAGTGATTGCCTTACATTAAACACACAAACCAACATATTTTGATCATATCATATAAAATTTACATCTTGAAAAAGTTGATTAGAATGATTTGATATCATTTGATTGAAAATAAATGGACCATTGGTAATTGGTAAAATATATAAACTTTCTTTCCCGGTCAAACTGAGAATTTAGTTGACTCTGATGGCGGATGAATAGATTCGAGCTGGGTAAAGCTGTAAAGTTTCTTTATATACCAGAAATTGTGCTAACATGTACAAATAGAGAATTTCTCCAAAGTTATTCTGATATCAAATATATCAACACACGTTTTAAAATAATAGGCTGGCCGGAGATATCTTTACTTTAGTGTTGATATATTATCATCCAAAATCATTCTAATTACGTTTCAATGAAAATAGTGTAGATCTCTAAGCACAGATCTGTCATTTGACTAGCAATGCGGTGATGCCATATCATTGTGACGTCATCCTGTTTATGACATCATGGCATAGTGATGTCAGTACTCGATGATGTCAATGCATTATGATGTCATGTAGTTGACGGTGACAGGGCATTGTGCAAAATCTACTGCCAAAACGATATCTCTTTTGAATAATAAATACATTTTCGTTGCAATGAAACATTCAATCGCATTTTACGTTCTATGGTACCATACGTTATGACTGCAATAATATAAGGAGTGTAACGTTACGTACAGTGTCATGGGCGAAGTCATACCATAGTACACACTTTTATTGACGATTATGTTGCTCCAAGCGATGAAATGATTTGAATGAAAATTCGGTAATTGTCAGCTTATCTATCTGCATTATAGGAAACGTAAAATGCACGGTACATAACGGAATGTAGGCCTAACAAAGAAAACAAATCCTAAATTTGTATTGTAAGAAACTTTTGTGAGGTGCATAGCCCATGGCTCTATTTCTCCAATTAAAAGTAAACTAGGATTCGTGCCATTTATATTCGTCCGGTGACTATATTTCCATAGACTTTCACGTTGATTTAGTCTCGGATAAATACTTTTTGTAGATATTTTTTTAGTCCGATCCTACAAATATTTATATAGGAATCATCTTGGCTACAACCTCATAGTGTATGTTAAATGTTCTATTGTTTGTTTAGGGAATGACAGTAACTTGTCCAACATATAGGCCTACTTAGTTGTGACAACATGGCGATCTATGGGAAACGTTTTAATTTAATGTTAGCCTACCACAGGAACTCGATATCGTAGGTAAAATGTAGGTAAAACGTAGGTAAAAAAAGACCAATCAGATCGTTCGAATGGGTATAGACTGCGGACTAACGTTCACGGGAGAGGTTTTTGTGGTCGTTTTCCGAGTTTGAAGAGCTATTAAACTTATCATAGGGGTGACATATGGTGGAAATCAGCCGGGTTTTGCGGAGAAATGTTTAGGTGATAGGTACGTACGTTCATTTGGGAATGTCACTATTTCTTAGCGTAAATTTTGACCTAAATGTTGAATGGACCCTTAGATCGGCAATATGGCTGCCCGTGCTCCTTTACTCTATGTTATATTTGGGGTAGTTTTTTTTTACCTACGTTTTACCTACATTTTACTTACGATGTCGAGTTCCTGTGTAGCCTACACATGCAGGTAAATCTAATGACATTAGTTACATTGTCTTCCGAAAGGTTAATTTAAGTTATGTACTTCAAGCTGGTATGTTTTCCAATCAAACTGAAAAGTGTAGCATTAATCTAATCAGAATCTTATGAAATTTAAGTATCGTGCATTAAATGAACACGCAAGTCTATGGAAATAACGTCACTGTACGAACATACTGACACGGCCTGGGCCTTGTACATTGTTCAGCATAGCTATAAGAAGGGCGAAGATTGTTACATGTGTTGGAAATGAGTCCTATAGTCCAGTGGTTACCTTTTCTATTATATTTATTTTCGTAGTACAGAGAATAATACTGGCTGGCTAGGCCTTGCAGTATTTCCTTATCCGGGCCCACTATATGATTCAGGTGCAGCGATCCATTATATTGGCACAACAAAGCGAGGGAAATACCGCAAGGCTTAAATCAGCTATAGTAATGGAGACTGGCAAGAGTTATGCCTTGCGTTTGGAAGTTGACAGTGAGACAGCGAGCGAGCTCCGAATAACGTTCGAAAAATCCATTGTTGACAACAGCACTGTGGAATTCATGCGGGTGTGAGATTTAGACAATGCTTCGCTGGTGATAATGGTCGTTATAAGTAAATATATTTATATAGTGCAATGTTCAGGAACTGATACCTGCTCGTAGCACTACAACATTATTACCCTGGACAGACATCATGAGTCTAAGCTCCCGGAGAAGTATACAATCGAGACCTACATTTTACGGAACGTTTCTATCAGGTTGTCCGCTACGTTTTGTTTGTGCGTTGTGTGAGAGAGAAAAGCTGTATATTTACATTTACTAATTTTACAACTTTGTAATTATAAAATTAGATGTTGATTGAATATCCACAAAGTTACACATTTATTATCACAAGTCTTGTTGTGTCCAAGCAAGGACGTATATCACATCTAATATCCATTCTAATTCCTTGGTCCAAGCAAAGCTTTTCACACTTGTATAGAACTGGTGAGGTGAGATGAGGTGATTTAGCGTATAACACTGCTTTCAAGAATATTTCACTTTTAACGAGCAATGAAATACGGGGAATTATTAGTGAAATAAACTGTCTGTCAAGCTACAGTGAAAATAACTTATATTTTCACTGCGATCAGTGACTGATATAATTTGATGACATAAAACAATGGTCTGACGCAGCGAATTGGCTTATGATGTCACAGTGTTGTCGATGAGATGAACATGGTATTAGTCAAGAAAAGACAAATATCCTCTATATATGACGTCACATTGTTACTGTGGTGACGGGCTGTTCCTAGCGGCCGCTCGGCGTGAAAACGACCTTTTTCGGACGTAAATACAAGGATACCAGCATATAATACATATAATATCAGTCAATTCTTGACAAATACCATGTTTATCTCATCTCGTGAATTAGAAAAGTTATATGCTGGCTATGTATTGCGATGAAACCTGTGAGCATCGGCTGGAACTAGTGAACAGTGAGTAGTACTGCACATAAATTCAGTGTAGTATTGAACATGCACACTAACCTTACTGCATGTGGGAAGTTCTTAACAGCATAGTTGCAGAGCCCCTGGCGGGATTCAAACTCCGGACCCCTTGATCCGAAGCGAAATACGCTAAGCACTAGGCTATTCCTCCTTCGGAATGTTTGAGTATGTTAAATGTTCAATGAATTCAGCACTTATGCAAATCATTTATCATCCAAAACTGGCTCCCACAGTAGATATCACTTGTGTGAGATCAAGCGATATCTACATTGTAGATATCGCTACAATGAAATCGTCATAATCCAATTACATCATCAGTTAATGATACCACAAAGCTTTGGCATCACCGAGAACACTGCTGGCAATGCTATGACGTCGCAATGGTGATGACGTAACAATGCTATGATGTCATAATGCTTATGTCGTCACAATGATGTGACCTCACTGAGATCACTGCTGAATAAGCAAAATGGCAGTTTTGTGTTTCAACTATGTCATTCTTCGGCTAATAATTGTTGAAAAATGATTTTGAATGATAAATAAAATCTCACCCTCGTGTCTTCTGATATGAAATATATCAACACTCGTTGCTATTTAATTAATTGAAGCAATAATGTTTATTTTTCCCCAAGAGCAATTTTATGTTGAGTCAGGATCAACAACATTATTTTGTCGATAGGATTGAACCGGATTATCTCCCCTTAATCAACATTAAAAATGTAAAATTTTCTAACTTATGTCATTATTTGTCAAATACTTACATTTTAAGGGACTTGTTTCATTATGTACATGCATAAGAACTTGAAATAAAGATATTATTAATATAACCTTGTATGTTTACTATTTTAAATAGGTTAATGTGCATTTTTTCGCTGCACCGAAATATGCTTGTTAATTAATCCTTAATTAAGGGCATTAAAAATATTAAAATTACAAAAAATGACATTTGATGTAACACAAGGGTCATTTAAGAGTAAAACTATGCCCAAAAAATGTGATTTAATTGAATTTTATTTTTGGGGTAAATTTACAATTTTAGCAAGCAGTAAAGGGCAGTGCAGGTTCTTGTCTGGCAAGCAGTAAGGGGGTGGTGACATGACGTTTTTGCAAGCAGTAAAGAGTAAAAGTAAAAATATCCTCGGTAAGCCTCGGATATTTGTAACTTTAATCAACTCGTGTTGTTATATTTGATACCAGAAGACACTTGGGTGAGATTCTCTATATATTCAATATTTACAGTTGAATTTAGTTACTCCAATGTCCTAATATTTGACACAAGTTAAAGCTACCCTTGAGTTACTTCTTAATAGCTGGAAGTCATGGCGAGAGCAGGAAATAAACACAGATAATCTGCAAATATACAAACTAATGGAATTTTAAGAATACGTTATTGAATAGTTTTGTGATTGCATACACTTGTAGCAATTGTGAACAACTTTGTATCACACTCAAACTAAAACAAAATATATCATCTTAAAGCTGAATGTCCGGGCGGGGCATGTAATATATAGATGATATCTGTCTTTTCTTGACTTATACCATGTTTATCTCATCGAGTGAGGTAGAAAGGTTATGTTTTCAGGAAGTGGCGCAGCCACGAGTGAAAATATATAACTTTTCTACCTCACGAGATGAGATGAGATGAGATGAACATGGTATTTGTCAAGAATTTACGGATATTCTATTTATTATATGATATTATCCATGTAATTTCGTCCGAAAAGGGTCGTTTTCACGCCGAGCGGCCGCAAGGAACAGCCCGTCAACACAGTAACACTGTGACGTCATAAGCCAAATCGCCGCGCGAGACCATTGTTTTATGACGTCAAATTATATCAGTCACCGTTCGCTGTGAAAATATAAGTTATTTTCACTGTAGCTTGATAGACAGTTTATTTCACTGATAAATAGAGAATCTCATCCAAGTGTCTTCTGATATCAAATATATCAACACGAGTTGATTAAAGTTACAAATATCCGAGGCTTGCCGAGGATATTTTTACTTTTATCAACGAGTGTTGATATATTTGATATCAGAAGACACGAGGGTGAGATTCTATTTATCATCCAAAATCATTCTCCATTACGTTTCAATGAGAAAGTGTACATCTCTGAGCACAACTCTGCCAGTTGACTTCCAATGCGGTGATGTCATAGCATTGTGACGTCATCATGTTTATGACATCATAGCATTGTGATGTCATTACTCGATGATGTAAATGCACTGTGATGTCATGTTGTTGACGGTGACAGGGCATTGTTCAAAATCTACTGTCAAAACGATATCTCCTAGGAGAAAGTTAGAGAATAACCAACGAGGTACGAGTGATTACCGGAAATATCCATGAGTCTAAATAATGTTTAGCCACGAGCTTTAACGAGTGGCTCTGAACATTATTTAGACGAGTGGATATTTCCCGTAATCACTCGTACCGGGTTGGTTATTCTATATATTAACCATTATGCAATTAAATTGACCAAATTACGCCTGGTTATTACATTTTCATGTTGGGCGGTCGCTGTGAAGGACCCGTCGCCACAGTAACATTGTGACGTCATAAGATAAATCGTCGCGTCAGACCATTGTTTTATGACGTCATAGTCATTCTTTCTCCGGGTAACCGACCAATCAACGTTGAGAATCACTTGAAAGCACATGTGCAAATATCACAAAAATAATCACCTGTGTCTTCTCAACCGTATGGGTAATATTGTTTGATCTCACACAAGCGATATCTCCTGTGGAACACAGTTTTGGATGATAAATCTCAGTATTTCACTGCTCGTCATATAATAAAAATAGCACTATAATCACACGATATTCACTCTGACTATCAGTTACAATATTTCCATGTGAAATAATTTATATCAAATATAAAATTTTTATGTCTAATGCATAAATCTCTGCATGATCAATCGCCTGCCTACATATCAGAGTTGATATCAGCCTATGTCCCAGCACGGGAGCTTAGATCACAACATCAGAATCTATTGACAGTGCCGAAGTCACTGGAAGTGTAACCTCAAGTGCTTTGGTCAGAGATGTTTTGAGCATTTTGCTCCTAACATGTGGAACTCTCTTCCCGAAAATCTTAAACTATCTCCAACATTTGAATCATTCAAATCAAGTCTAAAAGCCTATCGTTTTGTTCAGTTCTATGGTACATAAGGACTTTCACAATGGCAACAATTATATACATGGATTTGTTATTGCTGTTTGTGTGAACTGAGCACATTCAAATGTGCATGACTATTATTATTATTTATTAGCATTATATGTTTAGCACCTTGAGCATGCTTTCGAGCGTGGATATGTGCGCTTTATAAATATGCACTATTATTATTATTAAATAGGGGCGGGATAGCGTATAGTGGTTAATGCGTTCGTAACGGTTCATCCTTTGTTCGAATCCCGCCAGGGGCACGGCAATTTTGTCCGCAGTAGAGAACTGTTCTACACACAGTAAGATTTGGGTGCAATGCTTCACTGAATTTCAGTGCAGTTCCACCCACGGTTCGTTAGTTCCAGCCGTTACTCGCAGGTTTCACCGCAATGCATAGCCACAAGTCTTTTCGGACTTTCTCCCTCCAATAATACTAGTGATATAGGTGAAATAATCTTGAAAGCGGCGTTAAACCCTAATTCTACCATGATATTTTAAAATCCTTGTTTTTGATTGGTTTATTTGATGGTCGAACGGAGGTAAAAAAGGTAAAAAGCTGTCCCCTTTGGAGATACCATGAACAGAGTAAAAAAATACGGAACAAGGGCAAGAACTCCGGAAAAATAATCATATCGATCTTATTTTCGAACTGTATCGAGGTATTTATGTCCACAAGCCACACACCAAATTTGGTTGTCCTATCTTAAATAGTTTCTGAGAAAAGCTGTCCCCTTTATAGCGGACGGACGGACAGGGGCAGTGTGGGGCAGGTAATCCTCCTTCAAACTCTCAGTTTATCCAACAATGAAGCGGGTAACCCACCCATCCAGCGAGCCCCGCCCGTTGTTGATGAACTTCACTGATAGTGATTTTCTGAGCTGTGGACAGGACCACGTATTTTGAACTGTATGTGATTGCTCGGTAATTGTATAACGGGTGTAGATTGTCCTAATTTTATGATTTTGAAATGTTTATGACTAAAATATGTATTAACATTGTGCTGGTGTAATATTTATGAATAGTTTATGCGATGGAGACCCGTGTGTAGTAATAAGTATGTATATGTTTTGCAGTGTTTTGAATGGTGTATGTTTTAAGAAGTTTACTTATGGTAGTCTGATTGACATGTATTAATAGCGTTAACATGTGTGGTTCTGAATGGCAATAGTTTTGATTCACTCCATGTTACAGCAAACAAAAATGTACTGACGCAAGAGACCGGTAGCGGTAGTGACGTCATCGGAGACGTTGTGGTGGAGGACCCCAGGAGTGGTGTCTAGACGACGACATAGTTTTGATTGAAAACATATTTTATTCATTTAAGAAATGGATTGGGCACAAGTTGTGAAACTTGTAGAAGCCCTCTCCACGTAATCAACAACTATTTGACAAGGCTAAAATACACAACACAATATATGCAGAAGAGAGTAAGAAATCTACAAGTGACAAGTGGGTAAACATACATTATTAAGGCAACACACAATTGGAAATGTTATTCTTATGAGAGTAGTTTAGACATAGTTATGAGACATAGTTTAGCAGTGTTGGGACTGAGTGGACGGTATCCCAGGGAGTGACCTTGGCCAGGTCGTGTTTTGGCGTGAGTACGTTATGTGTGTGTACCCTAGGAAGACCCTAGCCAGTTGCCACCTGTGAGTTAAGCTGCATGTACTAGTGTACAAGTGTACCAGTACCTGTACCAGTATCAGTACCTGTACCAGTATCAGTACCTGTACCAGTACCTGTACCAGTACCTGTATCAGGACTGAGAGGACTCAGAGTTGTACGAGGCTGAATGAAGACCTTGACACTCGTGTGACCTCCGTGTGTACAACATGAGCAGAACCCGAGTGTGATAACATCAAAGACTGAACATTTTAATCAGTTGTATTCTTCCTTCTATATGCAATGTTATAAATGACTGGTTGCACGAATCATGTAGTTCATTTGCATATTTTGTGGAAGTGAAGTGTTTTGAGATGGTGTAATGATATTTTGATCTAGTAGAGTATAAATAGTGAATTAGTAATTTGGCACAAGGAATAATCTTCTTGTAAGTATTAGTTGGCAATAGGATACTTGATGGTGTGAGTATGTAAATGAGTTACTTGTATGTGTTTAATGAGTATGTAGTGTCGTGAAGCAAGTGTGTTGGAAAGGTAAGAGGTCGATGCAAGATACGTGTGGATGGAGATGATTTTGAAATGGAGAGTGGCCGTGTATGGGTGTTTGTCCGAATTAGGAACCGTGTTGAAAATGTTCGATCAATGAGATAATAATAATAATAATAATATGTACATTTATAATGCACTAAATTCCACGTTAATCACATGCTCATAGCGCTACACAAAAGTTCAATCAAGTCCAGTCTATTGTCTAGCCATAACACTTTCTGAAAAGGTGCGTCTTTAGATTATTTTTGAAAGAGTCCAAACTCGGTGATGACTTGATATCTTCTGGCAGATTGTTCCACCAGCAAGCTGCAGAGTACTGAAACGAGCGGAAGCCGAAATATTTTAGTTTCCATTTTGGTACGGAAAGAAGACTGTGATGTGCTGATCGTAGTTGTCGAGGTGGTTCATATATTTGGACGAGATCGGTGAGGTATGAAGGAGAGAGGCCATTCATACATTTGTAGGTAAGAGTTAGGACTTTATGAGTGATTCTCTCAGAGACAGGCAGCCAATGAAGGGATTTTAAGACAGGGGTTATATGCGAGTGTCTCGGGGATAGAGTCACGATCCGAGCTGCCTTGTTTTGGATAGCTTGCAATTTCTTGATGTTCTTCTGTGATGTTTCAGTAAGGAGGCTGTTGCAGTAATCGATCCTTGAAAATACAAGGGAGCACACAAGAGTTGCGGCTGCCACCTGTGTAATCAGATGTCGGATGTTGAAACAGTGAGTTTTGTTAATTCTTCTGAATAAACCTGGTTTAGTACTCTCAATCTGTGTTGTGTTATGAGGTTGGTGTAGATTTTCAGCGACCTATTGTATTAATGTATCCGTCTGAGAATCTAACTGCATATTTTCAAATACGGTTTCAAAATATGTTTGAAAAAAAAACAGTCAGCTGATGACTCCATGTAGTATCTTGTAAACTTATTTATTGTTATACATTTCAGTCATGTCAACACGATATCTCCCTCCACCCCCCCCCCCCCCCCCCCCAAAAAAACCCCCCCCCCCCAAAAAAACAACAACAAAAGAAAGACAAACAGCCGTAAATCATATGAAGCATTCGTAAAATAACCAAGTTTGCTATAAAATGTTGTTTTGGAATGACCTGCATGCTGACAATCTACTCTCCGTTCTAAACAGCCATCAACCAGGACCCTGAAAAACGTAACTGATATCTTTTCCCCACAGGGGTTCGAATCACTGTTTTGACAATATTTTCAAAATTCAAAATCTAGATTTTTGCAATCACATACTGTTTATATACGATGTGGTCAGCTCATGTACCAAATCTTAGTGAAATTGGGTGTGAAATAAAGATTTGAGATAAATATCCCATTTATTGATATTTATAAAGACACGAGCAGGACACTTGTTCTACTAAGTTCTGATCGAAAATCGGACTGCCAAGTTCTGATCGAAAATCGGACTGCCAAACTTTTCTAACGTGCGGTTCAATCAACCTTTGCTTTTCTCACAAAAAAATGTATTGAACATATAGACCCGTCTTTTGCCTACCTGTGTGTCCCATTGACTTTCTCTAACTTCATTTCACATTTGACCAGTGACCCTCGCAACTAGCCCACCCTCCTCTTTGTACATCATAAAAGTGGCCGGCATCGGAAATCATTGGGTTTTTCCGTAATTCAGACAGATATAATAGAAAGAGATAGAAAACGCCTTTGGTTTTGGTCATGATGTCAGCTAACCACGCCCCTTAATCAAGGGAGATAATTGTTATGCCCGAAAAACAAACGCACGTTACCAGTTAGTCCAAGGCGAGTCACTATTGTCGCTCAGTAGGCCTAATTGTCTGCGAAACGAAAATATTGAATGAAACAAATCATAAGGTATTCTAATTACTAATTCGATAAATGTTAAACACATTTGACAAACAAATATAATTGCACCGTAAACGAATGCTGAAGTATTGTAAATGTGGAATGACGAACATACATCATCGTGCCGATGGATAGGCATAGATCATATATATATATATATAAATGTATTCGATCCTATTTTAAAGATTCTCTCATTATTGTCTAAAATGGTATTTTTACAAACTATATAAGCACCACTTCCCCTGAAAATAATGTTTATAAACATTATGTCTGTTCATTGTCACGTTATTTTGATCTCACTGTCAGTTTAATTATATTGTGCCAACATTCACTTCTATTTCCATTGCAATATTACGTTTATTCAGTACATTTTCATTACGTTTGATTTAGGAAATATTTTTGCATGAAGTTTTGAATAACAAAATCGTGATATTGAAAAGAATTGAAGTTTTCCATTTCTTATTTAATTTATCAAGCAAAATATATAACTGTAACAAGTATTTGAGGCAGTCAAAGAGGATCCTAACAATAATCAAAATAAATGAAAAATTGCTGTAAATGGGCATGATGCAAGCTGAATATGTAATATTCCAGATTCAAAAAGAAAAAGTGCATGTCACGGACCTTTTTTCTGCAAAGTGATGTGGTTTTTTTTGGTGGTAATTCCTTAAAAAATGCCCCGCCAGGGGCATGACAACTTTGTCTGCAGTAGAGAACTGTTCTACACGCAGTAAGGTTTGGCTGCAATGCTACACTGAATTTCAGCGTAGTACCACCCATGGTTCGTTTGTTCCAGTCGATGCTCGCAGGTTTCACCGCAATGCAAAGCCACATGGCGTTGCGGGCTTTCTCCCTGTCATAATACTAGCAGCCGCGATATAAGTGAAATACTCTTGAAAGCGGCGTTAAACCCCAACTCACCTCACCTCTTAAAAAATGGCAAACTTGTTTTATTTTATCCAAGTCACTTTTCAAAAATAATGGTAATCTTTCAGAGCTATATTGTTTTCTTTCATAAATGGAATGTTATGAGAATAGAAATTTGATTTCTGCAATTTGTATGTTGCTTTTTTTCATTAACCTTATATGATAAAATACAATGTCAACAATGGATTCTGCAGAAATAACTTCAAAAGTCATGTTCAAGAATAAAAATAAATGAAAAATAATTCAAACATGATAATAGTTGTGGAAAACTTACCACTGAAGAATAATAGAAAATAGAAAACATATGTTACGGGCCTATTTTCTGAGTAATTTGATGCTGAAGTTGAATATTTATGAAAAGTATTGGCAAAGGGAGATAACTTTTTACTGGAAAATTGAATTTTTTATTACCGGTACTTAATCCGTGGTCATGACGTCACTCTATTGTGTTTTCAGTTGATTATTTATTTAGGAATCAACTGTTCATTGACTGTCCCAGTCAGGAGGGGTGTTAGGTTTAGACATTTTCAGTAATGGCTAATCGAGTACATTTTTCGAGACTGATGTATTTTGTCTTAGTGTACATGAATAGGATCTTAAAATATCTCTCAACTAGACAAGTTAATTTTTGTAATGCATGAACCTGGATTCGAACATGCAACTCTTCGCTTGGTAGTCAGCGCCACAAGACGCTGTTAGAAACCTTAGGATTGTTTGTCGGTAAGAATCCAACGTTTTATTCAAGGCACGGAAGGCATGGAAAGGCAGAGTTTCAGCTGTCAATCACTTCGCTTCGCGTGGAAGTTTTGCGCTGCACGTGCGTGGAAGAATCCATTTCATGTGGGCCGCAGCTACCTGTACCATATCCGATGAATGAGCACCGAAATTTGCAAAATAATTGATTTTGGTATTCCATAATTGAAAGTTATTGTTTCAAATCTAAAATAATCACATATGCATGTTTCGTGAAGTCATACATGGATTAAGATGGAGAATGCATTCGGAGCAGTGGATTCGTTAAAAAATAATCAAGTCGCCCCTTCGGGGCTCGTTGATTATTTTTAACGAATCCACTGCTCCGATTCGGGGCTCGTTGATTATTTTTAACGAATCCACTGCTCCGAATGCATTCTCCATTACATAATTCATTTATATAAGGTTGTAGGGTACATAATGTTTTACCATAAAATATAAACTATGTACACAACCATAATACCACTACCTTTCTTTATTAGTATCCAAAGGTAATTTGATTTTTAATATGTCTAACAACACACTGTTTGACCTATTAACTTCTGAGAGCGAAAATCTTACAATGTGCGTGGGCAATTACGCATTCAAACATTAAATTTAAATACAAGAATAGATCATTTGCTTCACATTTTAAATAATACAATTTTAACATCCAAAATCATGAAAATGACATAGAATAAAGACTGTAAACTGATAAACACAATAGCACTGGTAATTTTAAAAGTATAGTTGGACTGTTGAATTTGATAATTAAATCGACTGTAACAGGATATGATGTTTCACTAAATCATAAATATGTACTGTTTTGGACTAAAATGGCCAGTCATTAATATATTGGCATGAGCATGATTTCAGAGAGATTTTGATTTCAAAATACGACCTGTGCCAACTGCATATTCGAATTCACATTTATTCATATATTTTCTTAATTGCAAAATCATATAATATAAATTCGAACCAACCTGCAGAGGTTGCAGATTCTTTGAAGAGGATCCTCCTTGGGGTACATATAGCATAAAAATCCTATTTTTTGAGTTATGACAGTTGGAATTTAATATTTTTAATAAAATAACCGTAAAAATAATAAATTACTAAAAAATAAACATTGGGACCACCCTAAGTGGGCCCCTACCCTGGCGGTTGCTAGTGACGCAAAGGGCAGATAACTCTAACTCACCACTTATAAATCTGACAGGCAGACAGAATAAGGGGAGGCGGGTGGCCCTACCCCAAGGAGGATCCTCTTCAAAGAATCTGCAACCTCTGCAGGTTGGTTCGATTCTTTTTCAGAAGGGATCCTCCTTGGGGTACATATAGCATAAAACAGACTCCCAAAGCAGAGTCCTGGGAGTGGAATTCTGTCTGCTAGACTGTACAAAATAAAGATGCTCGCAGATAATTCCTTAAAAATAAAGAATGGAAAAGGAGCAACTAACCTGAACATCCTAAGGCCGACTCCAAGGGATGGGACGTGACAGTGGATCAGGGAAATACTTAACCAAAAATGCCTTAAAACAGGCATCATTTAGCATTGAGTCAAATGCACCCCCCCCCCCCCCCCCCCCCCCCCCCCTTTTTTTTGGAAAAGGACTATGGGAGGAGTACAAAAATGGTATAAACACCCCTACTAAAACCCCTGAGAAGCAGCCCCCTGTCTTTTATGCAGGGTTTTTATTCTCTTTTCGGGAGTGCACTTCGTGATGTTAGTACCAACAACAGTGACAAAGTTAAAAACAACCTCGGAAAGCTCATTCAGCTAGAGGAGTTATGACTCTGCCCACTGGAGAGAACTGTCTGACCGAACCGAGCACGCTCTCTGGAGTGCTTATCCAGCTGATAATGCCGAATGAACGTGCTCGTACGGCTCCAGATAGCTGCGGAGCAGATCTCTTCGATGGGCAGGGCCGCAGCGAACGCTTTTGACGTCGCTACTGCCCTAACAGAATGAGCCTTCAGACCTTCAGGCGGGCTCATGCCCTTATGGATGTAAGCCAGTACAATGGCCGACACAATCCACCTTGATATCGTCTGTTTGGAGGCGGGAGCCCCTGGGCTGGCTCCCCCATAACAACAGAAAAGCTGCTTATCCCGTCTGACTGTGGCAGTACGGGAAAGATATTTCTTAAGAGTTCTGCGCACGTCCAGAATATGGGGGCGAGAACTTACTGAACCCGAGGCTGCCGGCTGGTGTAGCGCGGGCAGCTCAATAGGAGCAGTAATGTGAAATGAATGATCGACCTTCGGGCGATTGGAGTCCGGCAGTCTAATGCTGACTCTGTCTCTGTGAAAGACAGTCAGCTCGGGATCGGAGGACATCGCATGGATGTCTCCTACCCGCCTGCCGGACGTGACCGCTACAAGGAAGGCCGTCTTCCAAGTAAGTAACTGCAAAGAAAGGCTTGCCAGGTCCCCAAACTTGGGTCCTGACAGCCAATCTAGTACTATGGATAGGTCCCATGAAGGGCTGATCCACCTCACAGGAGGCCGGATTCTGTCCACACCTGCTAAGAAGCGCTGGACCAGGGGATGGGCACCTAGGAGGGCACCATCCACCGGTATGTGAAAAGCAGAGATGGCTGTGGAATATCCCCTGACTGTCGATGCGGCTAAGCCAGCATCTAGTCTGGATTGAAGGAATTCCAGAACCGCCACTAGAGACGTAGAAAAGGGATCTGGCAGCCCTCTACCTCTACACCAGCGCGCATAACAGGCCCATCTATCCTCGTACTGAACGTTTGTCGAATCCCTCCTCGAAGCCAGTATTGTGTCTGCAACTCGTGCAGGAATACCGTCCTCTTGGAGGCGATTCCGGATAGAGGCCAAGCCACCCATTGAACCTCTGGTTTGGGGTGTGGCTTGCCCTCCTGAGCCAGCAGTCCTGGTCGACACGGTAACAGCACAGGTGGCGAAACCAGAAACCTGAGTACCAGTGGAAACCAGGACTGCGCTATCCACAGCGGCGTGAGCAGCACCAGCAGACGAGCTGGCTGAACCGCTAGATGTGACAGGACCTTGGAAATCAGAGGCACTGTTGGGAAGGCCCACAGTACTCTGCCGGTCCATTCTAGCGCGAATGGGTCCGCAGCCACCGCCCTTGGGTCTGGCAGCCGGGAGCAATACACTGGGGTCTGATTGTTCATCTCTGACGCAAACAGATCCACCTGGAATGACCCGAACAACCGGGAGATAGCTGCGAATATCTCCGGGTCGAGCATCCATTCCTGTGGGGCAAGGATTCTGCGCGATAGCGCGTCCGCCCTCACGTTTTCCACCCCCGGAAGATAAACCGGTAGGACTGTGATGTCGAACTTGTCGCACCACAGGAGGAACTCCCATGACTCCTGAAGAAGTACTGGGGACACTGTCCCGCCTTGCTTCAGGATGTACGACATGGCTGTCTGGTTGTCCATTTCTAGACGAACCACTTGATGACGAAGCCTCTGTTGAAAGCGTTCGAACACCAGCCTGACTGCCTTCAGCTCTAACACGTTGATGTGCAGGCTGGCCTCGGCCTGGGACCAAAGCCCCGACGCCGAGTGGGGCCCTAAGACCCCTCCCCAGCCCGAGAGTGAAGCGTCTGTTTGGACTGTGCACGAGGGCACTGGCGTCACCAGAGAGATACCCCTCGCGAGGTTCTCTAAACTGGTCCACCATAAAAGATGCGGCGAGAGCCACCCCGGAGTCTCGAGCTGCTTCTCGTAACTCTCGGAGTGAGACCACAGACTGGCTAGAGCCTGCTGAACTGGTCTCATCCGAAGTCGAGCTCTGTAAACCACGTCCACTGTTGCCGCCATGAACCCCAGTAGCTGGAGCCATTTGCGAGCAGTGTGACTGTGGGACTCTAGGAACAAAAGCGTGGCCCTCTGAACCTTCAGAACTCGGTCTGGAGCGAGAGATACCGTCTTCAGATCCGTCTGGAACCTGGCCCCGAGGAAGATCTGATCCTGAGAGGGCTTCAGGTCCGATTTCTTCAGGTTGATTATCCAGCCCAGGGATACCAACAAGTTGATAATCTCCATGGTGGCCGCCTGGTTCAAGGCCTGAGACAGCGCCCTGACCAACCAATCGTCCAGGTACGGGTGACAAAATCGACCTCGTGCCCTGGCGACCTGAGCGGGAATCAACATAAGTTTCGTGAACACCCTTGGCGCCGTAGAGATGCCGAAGGGTAGAACCGTGAACTGATAGCACGTCCCGTCGAAGGCAAACCTCAGATATTTCTTGAACTCTGGGTGCATTGGGACGTGGAGATATGCGTATGGTATCTATCGAGGAAAGCCACTCGTTTGCCTCTACTGACGCTATGACCGACCTCAAAGTCTCCATCTTGAACGATGGAACCTCTATCTTCAGGTTGAGATACTTGAGGTTGAGGATCGGTCTGAACCCCCCGTCTTTCTTGGTAACAATGAAGTAGGTGGAATAATATCCACTCTGCTCCTGACCTGGGGGGACCACCTCTATGGCCGACTTCTGGAGCAAAGCTCGCAGCTCGGACCAGAGGATTTCGGCTTTCTCCGGCACAGAGGGGACCGGAGTGTACCGTATCCCGGAGAAAACCGGTGGCTCGACCTTCCACCGAGGCAGGTGTCCGTCCCTGAGCGTGGACAGGACCCAGGGGTTGTCGGTTACCTTGGACCAAGCCGGAAGGAACCTCGACAGACGCCCACCTACTGGGATGTTTGGCTGCAGGCAGTGAACCCCCGTCTCCGGCAGCTCTCGGGCTGCCGGAATTTTGGGAGACACCTCGGGCACCGGAGGGGTTAGGAACCCTGATTGGGTTTCCGGCCCCCCCGAAAAGGCCTGTTGGAAGGCTTTCCCCCGCGTGCCTGATTGCCGCCCCTTGGTTTCTGGCCCTGGTAGTGGAGCGGTTTGATCCACTCCGGAGCCTCTCCCGCCGACGGAGTCTGCGAAACCTTGGGGAAAGGACGCTTGTTCTTTTTGGTAGGTGGCGGTTTTGTAAGGAGCTCAGTGTCCTTACAAACCGTCGCCACCTCCACAGCGTCCTTCAGCACCTGCTGTGCCCCCTGGAAGAGGGAGTCCCCCAACCGGAAAGGCAGAGATAGGAGCCGCGCATGAGTGTCCTGACCCGCCGACACTGTCGACAGCCAGAGACGCCTCATACCCATCACAGCGACCATCATCTGGCTAGATGCGCTACGCAGAGCGTCACGAGCCAAATGGGTCCCGACCCCCACCGATTGCGAAAGGAGAACCACCGAGTCGGACTCGGGGTCTCCCAACCTGCCTACTATCTCCGACTGAAGCGCAGAGAGATAGGCCCCATGCACGGACACTCGCACTTGCTGCGCTGCAAGAAAGTTGCGGAAAGAGTCCTCGAAGGACCTAAACGCCGAGCGCAAGTGAGAGGCCTGCTGGGTGAAGGGAGGTACACGGCGGCCTTGCTTCCCCAGAAGGGATTGGGTCCCAGACCCAGCAAGGGAGGTGAGGGCAAGCACGTACTCACCGACCCCCGGGACATCGAACAAACCCTCCTCACCGATCTGGTACCTCTTCACCAGGTCCGGGCAATCAACCCGTACCCTGGTGCCAACCAGTTGAGGAGTAATGCTCTCAGCCTCGAGGGAAGGGAGCAGGCTAAGCTGCACCTGTGGTGCCTTCGGGGCGGAGAAAGTATCCCCCGGAAGGCAAAATCCACTAGAGATCGGGGCCGGGGGCGGTATCACCACCTGAGGCAGAGCAACAGCGATTCTATCGCGCATCTGCCTCAGTGCGAAAGTCGGTGTTAGGGGGACATCCCTAGCGTCCACCACATCATCCGCATCGACATCGACCTCCATGAGGTCGTCGATGTCTTCCCCATCCCCCCGATCCAAGACGTCGGAGACCTCCAAAGAGGAATCGACAACTGAATCGATGGGAGAGGAAGACCTGATGTGAACGATGGGCGTCAGCACAGTCTGCCACGCGACTTTCGTGACCACCCCCGAACCCGGTCCCGTGGACCCAGGCTCGGAGCCCGGCTCCGTGGCTCGGGTCTCCTGGCGCCGAGAGGCTTCAGGGTTGCTCGGCGTAGCTGACGGCACCCTGACCCTGGATTGGCTCCGAAGGCTCCGAGCGAGCTCGGTAGCCTGGAGCTTGGGGATGGATGGCATAGCAAGGTCGGAGCCTTGGTTGCCGCCACCACCGGCGCCACCGGAGCCACTAGGGACTCCGGGCTGCGCTGGTGCATCCGGGTCTGCCAACCTCGGGGCCTGGAACTCCTTACGGAGCCCCGAGACCGCCTCAGCCAGCATTCCCTTCATCTGCTCATGCAATAATTGTGAGAACTGATTTATGTCAAAAGGTGCAGTTGGGAAGGGAACCTGTCTTTCTAAGACAGGAGGCTGCAACTCAGTCTCCTCCTCCGATTCTCTAACGAGTGTAGGAGGAGAAGAAGAGAGAGCTTTATCTGAGGGACGGGCCTTACCAGAGCCCTTACCCTTGCCCGACTTCCTCTTAACTTTAGAGGGGGGATCGACTGAAGCAACGTCGGCACCCTCCTTAATCAGCTTGAAGAAATACTTGAAGTCCTGGTGTCTGGACTTCCTGGTCTTGGGGGTGAAGTCAAGGCAGACATTACATCTGCTGTCGTCGTGCCCATCCTCCGCTAGACACTTGAGAGGTAGTCTGATGCTACACCCCGAACACTGAGTGAAGGACTGAAAAATCCAACAGTCAGAGTGTGAGGCCAATGGGGCTCTGCCATCTGCCTCAGTGCGAAAGTCGGTGTTAGGGGGACATCCCTAGCGTCCATCACATCATCCGCATCGACATCGACCTCCATGAGGTCGTCGATGTCTTCCCCATCCCCCCGATCCAAGACGTCGGAGACCTCCAAAGAGGAATCGACAACTGAATCGATGGGAGAGGAAGACCTGATGCGAACGATGGGCGTCAGCACAGTCTGCCCCGCGACTTTCGTGACCACCCCCGAACCCGGTCCCGTGGACCCAGGCTCGGAGCCCGGCTCCGTGGCTCGGGTCTCCTGGCGCCGAGAGGCTTCAGGGTTGCTCGGCGTAGCTGACGGCATCCTGGCGCTTCGCACCCTGGATTGGCTCCGAAGGCTCCGAGCGAGCTCGGTAGCCTGGAGCTTGGGGATGGACGGCATAGCAAGGTCGGAGCCTTGGTTGCCGCCACCCCCGGCGCCACCGGAGCCACTAGGGACTCCGGGCTGCGCTGGTGCATCCGGGTCTGCCAACCTCGGGGCCTGGAACTCCTTACGGAGCCCCGAGACCGCCTCAGCCAGCATTCCCTTCATCTGCTCATGCAATAATTGTGAGAACTGATTTATGTCAAAAGGTGCAGTTGGGAAGGGAACCTGTCTTTCTAAGACAGGAGGCTGCAACTCAGTCTCCTCCTCCGATTCTCTAACGAGTGTAGGAGGAGAAGAAGAGAGAGCTTTATCTGAGGGACGGGCCTTACCAGAGCCCTTACCCTTGCCCGACTTCCTCTTAACGTTAGAGGGGGGATCGACTGAAGCAACGTCGGCACCCTCCTTAATCAGCTTGAAGAAATACTTGAAGTCCTGGTGTCTGGACTTCCTGGTCTTGGGGGTGAAGTCAAGGCAGACATTACATCTGCTGTCGTCGTGCCCATCCTCCGCTAGACACTTGAGACACTTGTCATGCTTGTCAGCAGGAGGTAGTCTGACGCTACACCCCGAACACTGAGTGAAGGACTGAAAAATCCATCAGTCAGAGTGTGAGGCCAATTGGGGTGGGGGTAGGAAAGTGCATATGTAAACAAAAACAAATGCAAAAGACCCCCGGCAGAGGTAGTTATATTAGTCCTGCATATTTATAAAAAATAAATGCAAGCCATTGATACGTACCTGAAGCCTGAATGAAAAACATGTAAACAAACATGGCTGACATGAAAAACGACTAAGTGCCAATCCCGATCGGAAAGTCAAAACTGACCAGAAAGGGATGGAAACTGTCGTGCATCCTACATAAACCTATCGTACACCAACATAAACGACCCAAAAACACTTTCGAACTCTGCTGGAAAGAGAAACGAAAAATACAAAAGGGCCGCCATGATGGTCGTTTTTTCCCACCACGTTGTCAAACTGACCACGTAGACAAGGTAAAAAACGTAATTACGAGGTAAGAATGCGACAATAAATGGAGAAACTCTGCCGAGACAATATAAGAAAAGGTTACCACTCCTACAGTATTGAGATCTTGGTCCATTTCTTAAGAAAATCTGCGACACTGAACAAATTCTGAAACACGTCTTCTCTCTTGAATGACAGATTTATAAGTGGTGAGTTAGAGTTATCTGCCCTTGGCGTCACTAGCAACCGCCAGGGTAGGGGCCCACTTAGGGTGGTCCAAATGTTTATTTGTTAGTAATTTATTATTTTTACGGTTATTTTATTAAAAATATTAAATTCTAACTGTCATAACTCAAAAAATAGGATTTTTATGCTATATGTACCCCAAGGAGGATCCCTTCTGAAAAAGAATCAATGGGACAAATAGGTAGGCAAAAAACGGGTCTATATGTTCAATACATTTGTTTGTGAGAAAAGAAAAGCAAAGGTTGATTGAACCGCACGTTAGAATAGTTTGGCAGTCCGGTTTTCGATCAGAACTTCGTAGCGCAAGTGTCAATAAAAAAGCATCAATAGCGGGGATATTTATTTCTTAACCAATTTCGCTCAGATTTTCCCATCCCTGTGCTTTTCCCGCGATAAAGTGGCCTCGCTTTCGGCCAGTCTTCGGCTAGCAGAAGACAGATTACATGTGGCGGCTAGCCGGCCAGGTAGTAAGGGCACGTTATACAAATTTCATATATGCGTGCTGTTCATATTCATAATGAAATTAAACATATTCCTTAAACTTACAAATCAGTTTTTCTTTTCTTACACTTGTGTAGGCTACTGTCCAAAAGCTGTTTGTAATGTAATATTTTCTACTTCCACAGTGAGTATTGACGATAATGTTGTAAACAACACACATTGAGTTCTCATTCGTAGTTACTTACACTTACAATTAGTTACTTGCAAATGGTAAACTGCAAATATTGAACAACATTCATAATTACATATCACTGATAATCTCTTCATCTGAACTTGAGTTGTTTTCATTGTCACTTTTGTTAACAGAAGGTAGGATGTGAGAAATTGGTCTCTATCTTCAAAGTAATCTTTAATATCCAAAATGTTTATCAAAGTTATTTGTGACTTGATTGGAATCTAAGTCTATGTCAGGCATACTATCATTGTCATTATAACATAATATGGCAGAGTCAGTCATAATCATTTACTGAGTGTTATGGAGAAGTGTTTTTTAGAATCACAAATTTAGCATTTGCCTCATGTGGATTATCACAACTTCCTTTACAGATGCACAAATGGAGGTATTACTCTTCATAAATGCTAAATTAACGTACTCTCCAAACAACTCCAGTCAACTAACTTCAGTTGTGAACTGACAATTTGATAGGTGAGATACTCTGTGTCCCCAGATTGGTATCTCAACAAAGGGCCAGAATAATATTAGATAACACGCAATATATGGTCATTCTGCAGTGAAATATGGAAAAGTGTAGCTGAGTATCACCTAACAGGAACATTGAATTTGTTATACATTATGGCAATGCTACAGCTCGTAGCTGAAGCAGACGCAATGCTTCAGCCAATCATATTGCTCAGATACATCACGTGACCAAACTTGTAGCTTTTCCTCTTGGAAAAGGGGTTACATTTTTCATTTATAGTAAAGAAAGTAGTAACTTGTATACATTTTGATACATGTATTGAAACAGAACTGACAATTGTTTATCAGTATCTCTACTGCAGTCACCACCAGCTTTAAGATAAGAGGAACCCATCATTGAAACCCCTGACCCTTACGACATATCAATGAGGTCATATCAAAACAAAAAGTGTTAATGTGCCCCAGGGTAATATATTTGACAGCAGAATGCCTACACATATCTCATTTGTTTATGTTTGTGACATCCAATTTAACAAATGTCTATCAAGTTGCTCCACCTCTTTCTATGTGGAATGGACTAGGGTAAAGGTACATTCATTGTATTGTTTTGGGTCACATATGCTCATTTCTCAACGTTATAAATTGTGTTATTTTATTGAGAAGTACTCACTGTTGCAGAAAATTGCAAACTTTGATCTTAAAGGCGGCTCACTATACCGGCGATATAAAGGTAAAAGTATCGATTTCTGATAGAAAACCAGACAATGCAGTGCGTGTGGCACGTGTCAATTAGTCAAACGTATTTTGGAAACTTATTTACAACAGACTAAAAGAAAACTTTAAGTTGATAATGTATAATAGGTCTTATAACTACTGTGCATGTAAATGGAACGTGTAGTTTCGGTTTCTGATGTTGGAATCTAATAATTATTTGGCGATTGGAGATGAATATGCAAGTTGAGTGAAATCACATATTAAGTATGTTGGCATGTATTAAAGGCAAATACAATTTTATGAACACAATGGATACACCTTTAAATATTATTTGCAGGAAAGTTGATATTTGGTCCCTCCCTTTCCTGAAAGGATGTCACAAAATGGGAGACAATTTCAGGTCTCATGACCTGAATAAATAGGCTCTCCTAAAGCACATATATCACCAACTGGAGAATATGTGTGAACATTTGAAAGTAGCAATGTTCGTACAGACATTATTTTTAATGACATAAGTGGGGATTTCCATGAATTTTAGGGGTGTTCTAGTCACGTGACAGTGACGTCACTATGGAGATCTATTTATAACATAGCCAAGCCCGTGGCCGCCGGGGAGAAATAGTATTCAACTCCGTCCATCCGTCCCGTTTCTTGTTAGCGCGATATCTCATGAACCGCTGCACCTAGAGTCTTCAAATTTGGTACCAGTCTTCAATATGGGAATACGCAGACACCGATTTGGGTGACCCTGACCTTCATTTTAAGGTCACTACGAGACTTTGACCAGTTTTAAAATGTTGTTAGCCCGATATAAAAATAATTGAATCAAACATTTAATGGTCACTACTCGGTATAAGCTGTGTGTCCATCCTTTTAGCTCATTTCTTAATTGCGGCGGGGGACATGGTCACGTTTGCGACAATTACTTGTTTAGCAATAAATACGAATTCAGGTGAGGGGAGTTGGGGTTACATTTGACTTTTATCACGGCTGATAGTAATATTGCAGGGAGAAGGCTGGAACTAGCGACCATGGGTGGGGTACTGCACTGAAATTAGTGCAACATTGCACCCAAACCTTACTGCATGTAGAACTGTTATCTACAGCTGACCCTGGTGGTATTCGAACTCAGGACCTCTTGACAAGAAAAACGAAAATAGCAACCTAACGATCTAGGTATCGAAGATACTGTATCATGTTTTCTAATGGAAATAAAGATATCTCACAAAAGAAATGTTATCATTTGCAAAAAACAGTCCTCCTCGATCACTAAATAGTTCTAAAAGCGATTGGTTACTGATCTGTTAAGCAACGAGGATTCATTCCCCACCCTGGATTTATTAAAATATGTTCTGAACTAAATTGGCCCCAGCAGTTTGTTTTATATGTGACAAAGTGATTTTTTATTTTTATTTTAACCCACGAATGGTAAATACGACTGAAACAACGTTACATCATGTCTCAACTAAATTTATTTTTGTAAAACCATTATCTGTTCAACTTTCTGAAGAAAACCCCCCTTTAAAAACTGCAGTTTTGGATCGGGCGAGAAAGGAGATAGCCACATACGCACACATAACCCTTACATACCTATCCTAACATCCTCAACATTTGTCTTTGTGCCTATCGACCCTTCAAGGGCATGTCGTTAACGTTTCGATCGACTCTCGACCCCAACGTAACTCAACTATCAGATCAAAACAATAATGTTTTTGTTGTTGATGTATTTTTACACACTGGCTGAGAGATGGTTGTGAGTTATAGAAGCGCCAAATAAATAAGGGACCTTTTACCATTAAATATTACTATAAATTGCCAAATAATATAATACCAGGGCATATTTATGGGTTTTGACAATACTGTTTTAGTCCAAAAAGGACCCCAAACTGTAATTTTTTTCCTACGGCTATGCATGGTTCTTCTGCTGGATATAACTAAGATCATCAGAATGAAACTGTCTCTCTCAAATTATTTACATCCACATGCACATTATACACTTAATTACTGATTGTGAGGTCATTATGTGAAATACAAGGACTCGAGTCCTGACTCCCGAGGAGGTCTGACGTGACCGAGACCGCAGGTCGAGGTCAGGTCGGACCGCCAAGGGAGTCGGGTCCGAGAGTCCTTGTATTTCACATAATGACCTCACCATCAGTAATTAAATGTTTTATTATACCGAATTTTTTTCTTCTTCTTCAGACTATAGTATGTATGTTCTTATTTGTCAAATCGAACCCATCAGCTGACGCCATCTTGAAAGCGAACGTCAAAACAAATAGTCACGTGACAAATCACGTGACGAGTCAATATCTCAGGTCAGTGACAGAAATTTCTGTCACAAAACTGACCTCATCACTGGAATCAGAGGTCAATGTATAAATATATTTTTCGATCACGTGGTGTGAACTGGCCAATGATATTCTTACAAATTTAATAGAGGTATAATAAATCAGAAATATGACACGAGGTTTGATTTACCGGACGGTATGGTTTCAATCCAGTACAATACAGGCAAACACATGTGTTGCTAATGGTGTATTGTGGATAAATGTATGATTCTGATGAGAATGATGGTAAATACGACATTTTACATACTTAGCACAAAGATCCACTTGCCCCCTTGATTCAACCTGCACATCACCAGGTCATCAGAGGACCTCCGCACCATGCCGTCTCTCCAGGGGAGACTGTCATCTGAAACACATTCAATAGAATTTAAACACAAAAGAGAATGAGATTTAAAACTCGTTGCCAATATATAATAGTGTGATTTATTTAACTCATTATTAAGTGCTAATAAGTTACTCATTTCAATATTTTAAATATCATAAGTATAGTATCACATTTTGTGTGTGGTACATTCTCGTGGCACTATCAAAAGCGCAAAACTCTATATGGCCATATAATTCATGGAAATAAGACTAAGCTTTGTTTTGATTTGGGGCCTAAAATACTATACAATTATAGAATGGTGATTCGGTCAATACCTGTTTTTATGGACCCGAGAAAACAATATTGCCAAGGACGAAGACCGCGGTTAATATTGTTTTCTCGGGTCCATAAAAACAGGTATTGACCGAATCACCAGTCCATAATTGTTTTATTATGTATTTGACACAGGAACGAAAAGAAGACAATGAAATACAGTCAAAAATGTAATTTGGTTTGAACAGCTGGAACTACGATCAGATGACGTCATGATTACAATAGCATGATGTCATGCAACAATCGTTTGACGTCACTCAAGTCAATACGGCTTTTGGTCAGACGCGGCTGGAGTCAATATACTTTTCTGTCGACGGTCACGTGACCGCCCCTCGACCAATCAGATCGCTTGAACAATATGCTCACATAATAAAATGTCTTAATGAATGATTCTAAACATACCAGAAAACATATATAGAGAATACTAAATGACATCCCGTTTAATAACATATTTATGAAACGAGTGGGTGGTTCAGTATTTAACGAGCAAAAGCGAGTTAGATACCGATACCATTCAGGAGTTTCATTAATGTTATTAAATGGGACCGAGTTAAGTATTTTATTTATTACGCCCTGATTTAAGTTGCACGAACTCGTCAATAAATGGGACAAACTTAATTGTGACCGCGGCGCTGATATTGTGACGTCACACATTTTCAGTTTTTGTTAATTATAATAATATTATCCCTTTATAATATATTAATATATATTATAAAACAATAAAATTATATTATTATATATTAATATATTAATATATTATAATTTAATAAAATATATATTTATTATAAATGTATAATTTAATAAATGTATAATTTTTATTGTATATTAAATTATTAAATTATTAAATTATTAATTATTTATATATTAATTATGAATTATTTATGAATTATTTATGAATTTATATTTTTTTATAATATTTATAATATATAATATATTTATAATATAAATTATATATTATCCCTTTGAATGCTTCAACTGCGTTCCCGTAGTTATTATTGAGAAGTACAACGTCCAAAAACGTTGTTTACAAAGGTATCATGCTCAAAGGTCAAAGCGGGAATCTTGAAGACCTGCAGTACATATATTATATTATTACACTCTGAAGTGGAATTGTTAAACCACAAATTACAAAAATAATTTATATATATTCTGTATAATTTTTATATATTTTATTCTTATACATACAATGTTACAAGTTTATTTTATAAACTATTTATATCAGACCCTAAAAGTGATCGCCAGCACGCAATGTTTTTACCAAATGTGTAATAACATTGTAGATTTATTAAACCGTGATATTTTCCACGGGTGAGTAATAAACATTATTATTACCCATATGGTTGAAAATAACGAAGTTAATATTATTGATATGAGCACATGAGCACATATGACGTTTGCCTAGCAACCATTAATAGTCTCATCGCGACTTCCCTTATTTCGTCTGTGACTTCATAAAACGATTGTGACGTCACTATAGTTTGCCGTTGCAATGGAAGTGGCCCGTTTCCTGACTATTTCAACGCGAATCAAATTGAATAGAATGTGTAATAAGGAAATCATTACACTCGAAAGTGTGCCATATGACTTTTATGAAACTCGTGTGAATTTGTGTATAACCCTCGTTCTCGCTTGGGCAATACAAAAATTCACATTCATTTGGTAAAAGTCATATGACAAACTTCCTCGGGTAATAATCTCTGTCTATTTGCCCAGATGCAAAAACCAATTTACTAAAATCAGAGGTCAATATTGATTCATCAGCTATCCTGCCAGCCACGGTTGTGAAAGATATAGGAGTGTACATCGACTCTAACCACACTATGGGTTCACAAATTAACAACCTCTGCAAAGTCTGTTATCTCAGAACAATTGGAAACATTTGCCAATTCCACACAAGAGAGGCTGCACACATCTTAGTCAGGTATCTGGTCCTCTCTCGCCTGGATTATTGTAATAGTCTCTTGCATGGTCTCAGTACATCACAGCTCCACAGACTCAAAAAGATTCAAAATACTGCTGCCCGGATTATATGTTTGACATCTAAATTTGACCATATCACCCCATCACTATAATACCTTCACTGGTTGCCAATCAAATATCGGATAGGTGAGAGATATACCCATACTTTTCCTCGTGTATCGAATGACACCCTACACTTTTCCGTGTGGGGCTCTTACGAGCCAAAGTTCCAACTGGCCTCGTGGTGTAATAGTTAGTTCGTTCGGCCAGAAAACAACAGGACACAGGTTCGATCCCAGGTTTCAAATGAAACATTTGTAAGTATCGTATATGTTCATATATAATCTGACATTTTATAAAGTATCATCACATAGATTTTGAAATTTAGAAAACTGACTCCATTGATTTCCTCAGCTGTTAAAAAGTGTAGGTATATCAGAAAAAGTGTAGGTGTATCTGCTAATACACCAACCAAGAAACCATAGCAATAAAACCGGAAGTGGGGTATAAATTTCAAGATCCTATGCTTCGTGTACAAACGTTTCAATAAGCTGGCGCCTGAGTATCTCACAGAAATCATCACACCTTATATCCCTTCTAGAGTCCTAAGATCCGAAAATCATTGCTTGATTAACGTGCCACCGTTCCAGCTATCATCCTATGGAAAAACATTATTTCAATATGCCGCGGCTTTCTTTGGAACTCCCTTCCCATGGAAATCAAAAACTCTTACTCAAATGATGCCTTCAAGCCAAACTTGAGACTTATTTCTTTAGACAGGCTTATGATTAAATGTTCAGACCTTCTTCAATCTTCATCTGTATATACTCAACCTACTCTGTACATAATTTATATAGGTTTTGTTGCGCCTCGAGCATGTATCAGTATATGGAAATGGCGCGATATAAATATCAATTATTATAATATTATTGCTTCTCATTTATTCAGAACTGTCAATCACAAATCGTCTATTGTCCATCAGGATGATTCAAGTTCTGGTAAATCACATTATTTAAAGGCCTCTGAGGGCAATACACAACATGATGATGCTTTTAATAATGAAGATCGAAGCTCTCAATGACATAACATTTTGTAAGATGTGTTTTAGAAATGCATATATATTATAGAGATTACATAACGAGTGAGTGTTGAATGTCGAAAATATTCTTACGAGAAATATTTACTCGAGTGAATAAATCACATTTAAAAATATTGAGTAGGAATATTTTTTATATTCAACACTCACGAGTTTTTGTAATCTATTTATTACATACGAACTCTATATTCATTTATTATTATTTTGAACTTCATAGGTGTATATCTGGACGTTGACCATATCAAAAACTGATTATGCATGGCGATTCTAAACACTATCTTTGCTTTTACTTCTAAAACACGGAATTCGTGTTGACAAAAATATGGCGGTTGTAAACAAATGGGAGATAACTCTTCCTAGGCTAAATTGAAGCTATTTACCTTTCTCCTGCGCTTTGAACATTTTTAAAATGGAAAATAGCGCAATATAAGCATGCTATTATTATTATTATTAAAATAGTATTGTTATTTAATTAAAATATTCGAGATCGGAACAAGAATTCTCTTTTTTTAATTTTGCAGATCTAGTTTTGCTATGATGCAACTTTATTAGTAGCAAAAATTAGACATAGGAAAAAGATAGAAAAAGATGAACTGAAGTGGTGAGAGTGATCGGCTGTACTCAATCAGCATATGGCGGAAGTATTACGGCATTATGACGTCACTTTCGTTGAATAACTTGTTTTGGTTACACATCACTCAATGAATAACTTTCAACTGGTTACACAACACTTGTTTCAAATAACCAAAATTATGTAATAAATATATATATGTCCTGAAAGATTGTTTGATATTTAACAAGTGTTAATAATTTACTTTATATATTTCTTTCGGAGATAATGGCATGTTATTACTCTCATCATTATACAGTATTGACATATTTCACAGAGTATTACCTTGGTCAGTGAGGTAGTCCAAGGGTGTGTGTCCAAGGGAGTTTTGTTTCTTCATATCTGTTTCAGGGATCTGCTTCAGCTGCTGTTGTAATTCGTCAGCATTGATTCCTCCCTTCCGACATAGGAAGTGGAGTGGTGTGTTTCCGTACATGTCTGCCCTGTCTCCCTGATGGATCAATGTCAGAATATCCTTTATCTGATGTGATCTCTTGGACAGGACATGGAGTGGTGATACTCCATTATGATCCTGCATGTTGATGTCTCCCTTTGCTGTGTAGACAATGTGGAGGATTACATCAAATTCAACCTGCATGTTACCACATAAATGATGAAAGGGTGTGGTACCATGTTCATCAGCTATATTGAAGTCACCGTTCCCTTCCCTGATCACAAGATCAACAGCATCTAGTTGGAGGCCAGAGTATGCACATAAATGATGGAGTGGGGTACTCTTATTCAGCTCACTTTGGTTCAGATCCCCTTTACCCTCAATGATAATCCACTTTATTTCCTCTGTAGAAAATGTTCGGCATTTGAAGAGATAATGAAGAGGAGTGTGTCCATTCTGATCACAGATATTAACGTTCCCTCCTCTTTCAGTTATGACTTTTCCTATAGTTTCCATATCAACACGGTGTTCGTAATAATCATCATCAGCAGCAGCAGCAGTGACAGGAGCAACAGCAAATGAGTTCTGGACGTGACACAGAAAGTGTAACGGTGTCTTCCCATTCTGATCAGGGATATTAACGTCCCCTCTTCCTTCAATGATTATCTCTCGTATAGTGTCCATGTTCACGTGGCGTTTACCACCATCACCATCAGCAGCAGTAGTAGCAGCAGTAGAGGTCTGGAGCTGACAGAGATAATGTACTGCTGTTCTCCCACTCTCGTCCTTCAGGTTCACTTCAGCTCCAGCCTTCACTAAAGTTAACACAGCAGTCAAGTGTCTACTCTTTAGAGCTGTCCACAACATGGTTTCTCCATTCTCTCCTGGTTGGTTGATGAATTGCTTTGAACCATCCTGGAAACAAACACAGGGTCATTTACAATGTCATTTACACCGTATATATGATCAATATTGTCTTTATAGATACATATAAATATAAAATATAAAGTTAATCATATCATGGTTAATTAAATGTTGTGAAGTATTCTGGTAAATACTGTTTTTTTGCAGTGAGGACAATTTCACATTATAAAAAAAACAGTTGATTACACTATGTTTAATTTATGAATGCAAAGTAAATAATTTTACTTTTAATTTTTGAATGCAATACCCTTTTCGATGAAAGATCATATAATCTAATATCTTTGGAGTATATCAAAGCAGAAAAATAAACAATGTTATGATCTAACTCATGTAATATAATCTATTTTTAAACAAATATAAAATGACCTCGTTTGCATGAATACTTTATTCATAATAACAATGTTAGTTCTTCAGACATTAATCAAATTAACATATCAAAGTGGACCAATACAGTAACATATAATTAAAACAAGTCATTAATACCCTTACTTTTGACAATGCAGTTTTTAAGGGGTGTAACAATACATCGAACTATCGATGCATCGCATTAGTTGGCTTGGCATTAGTACTATATCGATAGTATATACAAAAACACTATCGCTATCACAATAGTAAGGTTAACTATCGATACTATCGAAGCTATTAAATTTTCCTTAATTATGAATGATTTACACAAGCCTCACTGCATTTAATTCAAGATTTTTCATTTTAGAATGTCAAAAGGGAAAAACTACAGATAGGAAATAGCAAAATGACAAAAAGTCTTTCCATTTATGATTTCTTTACTGATATTGGTTACATAGTCCTTACATCAATTAACCATTTCTACTAAAACCTATAAGAAATCTAGCTGATTTTTGCGTATTTGTACCAAAAAAACTATCACAATAGTTATTGCAATAGTGAGTTACAATAGACTATCGCCATCGCAATAGTAACTGCCAATAGACTATCGCTATCGCAATAGTCTCTTTGGGTCAATAGTCACCCCTACAAAAAATTATAAAACTATTCAAAATAAGAAACACATAGTTGTTGTTGTTTTTAATATAATTTGACACTCTTGCAACAAATCAATTTTGCTTGAAAATGTTGACTTTGATTTCCCCCTCTGATGTAATACACCCCTCTACACAAACACATATAGTCCCTCCAACGTATCCTCTCTGATTTACTACAACCCTCTACACAAACACATACAGTCCCTCCAACGTATCCTCCTCTGATTTACCACAACTCTCTACACAAACACATACAGTCCCTCCAACGTATCCCCTCTGATTTACCAATTCCCTCTACACAAACACTTACATTCCCTCGAAACATGTTCCCCTCTAATTACCCCAGGCTTCTGCACAACCAAATACAGTTCCTCCAACAAATACCCCTCTGATTTACCACATCCCTCTATACAAACACATACAGTCCCTCCAACGTACTTTTATGATAAAACATATACCTTTCAGACAACCATTATCTTTCGTAATTAGTATTGAAATACAATTTGATTTTTAATGTTTCTTAAAACACACTGTTGATGAAAAATGGACCAAATCTTTGAGGTTATAACAGTCAAAATCTGACATTTGGGGATTTGCTTGGGCAATTTCATTCCCCTTTCCCACTTTTCTTGGTATTACTCTGACAATTATCCCTCATATTACCATATATTACCAACTCATCTCTTTCCCAATTATTCCTTTCATCATTACACTAGATAATACCTTTTTCAACTCACCTGTTCAGGAGCAGCTAGATCAGAATACACGCATGATCTCACCAGCCACTTACAGAAATTCTCGTTCTCACATAATGTGTGTCGGAACACGCTATAGTCTCCTTTCATAATCTCAGGCAGGAATCTCTTGGCTAGAACTTTCACTACTGGTTCGACCGGTTTCACATTGATTTGTGTCGGCGACTTCCATTGTTCATCTGATGTGAGAATGAGTTTCTGTCTAATCACGGAGAGAGTGGCATATTTCACACAAAATATTGGGTCTGTTTCACAGATAACACTCAGTACACTCTCGTAGATTGAAGGATGAGCAAAAACACAAACCCCATTCTCCCACACAGTAATGTAGCTGCCTTCTTGCTCACGTTCTACTTTCAGTAAAGATGTCCGCTGTTTATCATCTTCAACTGAATAGGCATCAAATCGTCCATTGTTTTTTATCAACAGTTCAAAAAGATCTTTGCAGTTTTCCTTATACAAAACCGCTGTTGTAATATCAAGGAACTTCAGTGGGGTCTTGAAAAACTCCTTAATGTCAAGGTCACTCTTCTTAGCTTTCAGTTTGGGATACATCATGCTGCAGTGGGGAAAGCCATGTGCAATGTCAAGGTCAGCTACTCTCTCTTTGATTTCTGGACTTACTTCCAGATTACTTTGTTCCAGATAGTAGTCAAGTATTTGAAGTCTTTCATCGTTGATTTTCATTGAACTTAGGTCAACAACATTATCAGCATCAAGGAATTTGTCTTGAAAATGTCCCAGGAAGACCCGAGCTTCATTCACCACGTTCTTCCTGCTGATGAATATGACTTTTGTTTGGTTTCCATTAATAGTGAATTGTTTATGGATATCGTTCATCACAGTTTTCCATTTATCAATTAAAACCTGGTCCGCAGTGAAAGCACCGAATCTGTCATCAAACATTATTACACGGTCTTCATTAAACCTTAACAGTTGTCTGTATTCTTCAGGCTCTTCTACGTTGTATACACTCATGTTTTTCCGAAGGTATTTGAGTACCAAGTATCCCAGAGTTGTCTTCCCATCTCCAGCATTACCAGTTATAGTCACCCAGTTCCTCCCACTCTGCAGCATATCAACCACTTTGTCTACAGCAGATACGTGGATCATACCAGAGGTCAGGGAATCGATTTCCTGTTGAGTTCTTCCTGCAACAAAGGGTGATGTATAGATCACTATCGATAAAAGCTGGGTAATTGTAAACAAATTCAGAATGTATGTATTAAGCACACAATAGCAATCTCTTTTTAGTTGTTTTAAACAAAACATTTTACAAACCTCCACATCTACACATCAAATAAATGAGTTTGGTTGCAAAACATATTTTGAGTGTGTTATTTATGATATTATTTTACATACATTTGCTATAGTTTTATGTAGAATATGTTCTATTGTATTATACAAATAGAAGACTGCCAATATTACTTACTCAGGATATCCAAAATCAGTTTCTTGACCACTTCTGCAATGACAAACAGCGTTATATATGGGACATATATGTTATTTCCATTTAGTTAGAATATGATGAAATGAAGAAGTTGGTTTTTTTGCGTTTCTGCAATGAAATAGACTCTAAACTTGATTTTCCGGAAAGAGAAAGGTGTTTTACTATTGGTGGAATTATTTTTTTGTATTAATTTGAACAAAAAAAGGTGCTAATGCCCCTTTAAAGAGCTGAAATCTTGCACACTTTGCTGAAGATCATGAATTGTCTATTTGATGACTCGGTGACCCCTAATGAAAGACCTTTTTTCAGCTACTTTTCCACAACAAAAACACCTAAATAGCTGAAATCTTGTATACAGATTATTGAGTCAGTGGAAATTTCAGGTCCAAACTTTGAACACAACACAGGAGCCACGACCTAGAAGCATGTTTTTCTTCAGTTTAAAAAAACACTAGAACGCTGATATCCTGTGCACAAAACTTTACCCATGAAGAATTAATACAATTTTAGAAAATTAGGCAATTAATAGGATTCTCAGTAGCCATGACCTAAAACCTATTTTCAACATCTTCTCAAAAATTAAATGGTCTAGAAAGTTGAATTGTTCTTAACAGATTATTTAGTCAGTGACATTCATAACATATAAACTGAGTGATTCTGTGGCTCCATCTAACACAGTCTGAATTATCTACTAACACTGAAAACATCATATTTCGAAGGTGCTCCATCATCCTTATGGCCATGATAACAATTATTTTCAGAAAATGTATCCTACACCAAGATCAAGGTCACAATGTCAAATGTTATGACCTCATTATCAAAAGACACATCATTGATCGATGAAAGATAAGAGCCAAGCTAGCTTAAAGTATAACCCTCAGTCTCAAATAGGAAAGTCAAGTGTTCTTAATCAAGGTCCACAATTCTGGAAATATAAATCTGATTGGTCCCATAAAGAACATGCTGATGTATATTAAAAGTTACAGAAGATGGATGCAAATCTGGATCAGATAACATTACCGTCAGTTTCGAGGCCATAAATCTTAAAATATTCATCCGATTGATGCTAAAAAAAACTCAGAAGAATTTCAAAATGGTTAATCAAAAACTGTGGGAGGAGTTGATTTCAGAACATACGTACCCTATTCGTGACGGACGGACAGACATGTTCAAGATTTACGATATATGGTTTATAGTCCGATGAGATACAAAGCAAATATTTCTCAACAACATACTAAGAGAAATCAATCGCATTGAAACACTCACCATCCAAATGTGCTGGTATCAGCGGTTCTTGAAGTTCCCAAGCTGAACATAAAGGTAAACTTTATATTAATCACTGATCATGATATTTTTCATGTTGTTGCCCTCTCTATTAGAAATCTTATATATTTATCAATTTCATTCATTAATTTTAAATGATTTATCAGTTGTCAAACAGAACACAACCCTCGTGTGTCACGGAATACAAAATCTTCAACTGAGGTTTCCTGACACTAAACACAACAGAGGAAGTTCTTGACAGAACTGGTTTACTCGTCCTGCCTACACACCGAGGAATATCAGTTCACTTCACTATTCTCACAGTGCTTATTTTGACAAACCCTCAAATGCTCATCGATGATGCCTACTACTTCCTTAAAGCACAGAATTAGACAATCAAATCAACCAAATCACCAAAAAGAATCGCTAATAATGATATAAAAGCTTACACAAATACATTGTTTTTAATCACACACGAATGACTTGGGAGCTTTACACAACAAAGAATCTAGAAACGAGTTTAAAGTGTGTAATCGAGTGATCGATACACTGGAGATGTTGGGTGATGATTAGTGTCGCAAATAGATGTAACATGAAATATTTCAGATGTATGCACTTTCACAGATCTATCATGTATAGTTATATCCCCATCAAATTTGGGGTAGAAAATAGTTCTTGGAAGAAGTCGGAATTGTAGAAGGTTTACAATGCCTATTTAATTTAGAGAGTCCATTATTTTCACAATTTTTTTTACTCACTACCATTAGGCTTTTTTTTATAATTTGGTTTACGAACCGCCGACTCTAAAAATCTGAAATACTGAAAATAAATATAATTCTCTTAAGGGCATTTTGTACCGAGTGTAAACTAAACTTCGGAACTAAATTTGCTTCAAAATCACTTAAAATGTTCCTGACAAATTACAAACCTGCCTTATATGCCAAGTTTATTCATTTATTTGTAATTGGTCAAAAACATTTTCGTGATTTTCAAGTCAATTTCGTTTCTGAGCCACGTTTAACAGTGTGGAACCAGGCATGTATGAAATGACACCAAACAATTTTAACATTTTATTTGATTTTGTTATGCCTACCGACTGTGATTATCTAGTAGAGGAAAAATATAATTTCCAAATCCAATTATATTTATTTTTATTTTTCGACCACCGACTTGAAGTTTTGTGGGAAAAAATCCGTAAACCAACTAATAAAAAAAGGCCTATATAATATGTGATGTAACAGTGTGTTGGCTGATTTAAGCTTCATACAATGACAATATTGAGTGTATTTTTCAGCACGTGTAAAATTAATTATTGAAATATACTGCTATGTTTGAAACATATACCCATAGTCATGAAGGTTGTCACCCCTACAGAAAGGTCGAATTTTCGGCTGTAGGCTCACAGAAAGGACCATATGAAAAGTTGTAAGACATATCACAAAAGCACAACTTGTGAAAAGAAATATTCACTTGTTCGACGAAGTGCATACAAATTACACCTCTTGAACATGCATGAAATCTGTATCAGAAGATTGGTTTTGAAATCCTCTGGAGATGACATTATTCATTTCATCATTCATAAACGTGACATTTGTAACTAGAAAACAATGCCTAACAAAATGCCAACAGCAATTCGAAATCAAATAGTAGGAATGGCTTTCAGTTGACATTATTGCTGACCACATTTTTGTAAGCAAACGATCAATAGCAGCGCATCACATAAACAACTGGAAGTGTGACCCCTAGATATCCTCTATTGTGGTGTGTGATCTAATGCCGTCGACGTTTGAAAGCCATGTTACTTTGTCACAGGTAAGAATAACGTAAAATCTGAGACTTTCCTTGGAAACGGTTAATCTAATATTATTGCAGCATTGTTAACGTCCAAGACGACCAATGTTTACACATCAACAGAAGCTCTTACACGACCAATGTAAACACATCAACACAAGCTCTTAGATGACCAATGTAAACACATCAACACACGCTCTCAGACGACCAATGTAAACACATCAACAAAAGCTCTTAGACGACCAATGTAAACACATCAACACAAGCTCTTAGACGACCAATGTAAGCACATCAACACAAGCTCTTAGACGAACAATGTAAACACATCAACACAAGCTCTCAGACGACCATGTTAACACTTCGACACAAGCTCGCAGACGACCAATGTTAACACTTCGACACAAGCTCGCAGACGACCAATGTTTACACATGGACACAAGCTTTCAGTCGACCAATGTTTACACATTGACACAAGTTCTTAGATGACCAATGTTTACACATCAACACAAGCTCTCAGATGACCTTGTTAACACTTCGACACAAGCTCTCAGACGACCAATTTTAACACTTCGACACAAGCTCTCAGACGACTAATGTTAACACTTCGACACAAGCTCTCAGACGACCAATGTTTCCGCATCGACACAAGCTCTTAGACGACCAATGTTAACACTTCGACACAAGCTCTCAGACGACCAATGTTTACACATTGACACAAGCTCTTGGACGACCAATGTTAACACTTCGACACAAGCTCTTAGAGGACCAATGTTTACACATTGACACAAGCTCTTAGATGACCAATGTTAACACATCAGCACAAGCTCTCAGACGATCAATGTTAACACATCAACACAAGCTCTAAGACGACCAATGTTAACACTTCGACACAAGCTCTCAGACGACCAATGTTTCCACATCGACACAAGCTCTTAGACGACCAATGTTAACACTTCGACACAAGCTCTAAGATGACCAATGTTTCCACATCGACACAAGCTCTCAGACGACCAATGTTTACACATCAACACAAGCTCTTAGACGACCAATGTTAACACTTCGACACAAGCTCTAAGATGACCAATGTTTACATATCAACACAAGCTCTCAGACGACCAATGTTTACACATCGACACAAGCTCTTAGATGACCAAAGTTAACACTTCGACACAAGCTCTAAGATGACCAATGTTTACACATTGACACAAGCTCTTAGACGACCAATGTTTACACATCAGCAGAAGCTCTTAGATGACCAAAGTTTACACATTGACACGAGTTCATATGTCATCATTTGGGCCGCACACCACCCTAACATAACAACAATTCCGTCACGTAACCACCCTGACGAGTCTCATTTCCTCCTTCATTGATATGATGGACGTGTGCTTGTGCTCAGATTGAAAAGAGAAATATTAACAGATGACTGAGTAAAAGATTTGGTTGCCGATGGAGGTTGTTCTGTTATAGTTTCAATGAAAACACAAAAAACAAAACCAATCCAAGGACATGTAAATCAAAGAACCTATCGCCATGTTTTGGAGCAAACGTTGATTACCAATGATTGTCAGATATATGGCAACTATGTTCTGTTTCAAAACAGTGCCCGACCCAATTAAATTAGCAATCAACGAGTTCCTACTGTAAGCAGGTGTTGGCCGCCTACCATAGCCCTGCAAATGTCCGGATATGAAAGCGATAGAGCATATGTGGGAGCAGAACAGAGAGGCAGCTGCGACAGATAGAACTTACCTCTAACACTCTGCATCAATTTGGTCATTGTGGTCATAGAAGATGTTAACAGATTGGTTGACAGCAGGCCTAGGAGAAATACCTCCCTTGAACTAACACCTCGTGGCGCCACGCGCTATTTAGATAAATAATCACTTGTTGTCAACAATAAGCAACAGCCTTCTGACTATTATCTTATCTGTGACCTCTTGACCTTTGAGCAGAAAAGGCATTTGTAACACATCATGTAAACATCAATCTCTCTAAAATGACCCCTTTTAAAGATAAAGACTTAACACTAACCGTGTGTTATTTTCAGTATTATCTAAAACTCCAGGTAATAGTCAATGAAACAGTGACAAACAAGAAAAAAGTGAGCATGGCTCACATACCCCCACCATCCGCTATCCGTCCATTGAGAATTATAGATGTGAAGGTTACTATGTTTAAAAAAACAGCTTCAAGCATCATAATATTGTTCAAGATAATTTTAGGAACTGACTGTTATTATAAAATGTCATTCACCCAGATGTAATATGTTTCAGGTAACTTAATTTTTCCCATTCAGCATCACACCGATAATTTGTACCAAGTTCAATTACAGATTCAAGGGCTTCATAACTCCGTAAAAAATAATATTTCGGAACTGGACTGTGAACTCGATGTAATAGTTGCCGAGAAAACTTGTCCCCATTGGAGCATCACAGCTCTTTTGGTACAAAGTTCAATTTCGGATTCAAGGGCCATAACTCCGTAAAAAATAATATTTCGGAACTGGTTTTCGAACTCGAAGAAGAGTACCATCTGGACTACCTCCATATTAAATTTCATTCACCTAGATGTACTAGTTGCCGGTAAAACTTGTCCCCATTGGAGCATCATAGCTATTTTGGTACAAAGTTCAATTTCGGATTCAAGGGCCATAACTTCGTAAAAAATAATAATTCGGAACTGGTTTTCGAACTCAGAGAAGAGTACCATCTGGACTACCTCCATATTAAATTTCATTCACCTAGATGTAATAGTTGCCGAGAAAACTTGTCCCCATTGGAGCATCACAGCTCTTTTGGTACTAAGTTCAATTTCGGATTCAAGGGCCATAACTCCGTAAAAAATAATATTTCGGAACTGGTTTTCGAACTCGATGAAGAGTATCATCTGGACTACCTCCATATTAAATTTCATTCACCTAGATGTAATAGCTGCCGAGAACACTTGTCTCAATTGGAGCATCACAGCTTTTTTGGTACTAATTTAAATTTCGGATTCAAGGGCCATAACTCCGTAAAAAATAATATTTCGGAACTGGTTTTCGCACTCGATGAAGAGTATCATCTGGACTACCTCCATATTAAATTTCATTCACCTAGATGTAATAGTTTCTGAGAAAACTTGTCCCCATTGGAGCATCACAGTTCTTTTGGTACTAAGTTAAGTTTCGGATTCAAGGGCCTTAACTCCGTAAAAATTTATATTTCGGAACTGGTTTTCGAACTCGATAAAGAGTATGGTCATGAGTACTCACAACCAAAATTTCATTCACCTAGGTTGAACAGTATCCGAGAAAACTTGTCCCCATTGAACACAATAAAACTAAGTCCAAAAAGTGACATGGAAACGACAACAAATTTAAATCTCAGAAAATTGAAAATTGTCTGTGCGCGATCTGAAGAACATGGTTAACAACTGTACAAAGTTTGGTTGATGTACCTTTGACGGTTTTTGAGAAAATTGACCGGACGGAAGGACGGACGCACGGACGGACGGAATGACCGCTATATACCCCCGCTTACTTCGTAGCGGGGGTATAAAAAAAGAACTTTGTGATTTGTTTAGCAATGTTTATGACATACCTAGGGATAACAACCTTTATGACCTTGATAATGCTTTAGTTCAAGTAAAAGTGAACATGGACATGTCGCCCAAAAATATTGTTTTATACCACTTTCAAACATTGTCACTAGTTACAGACGGAACTAAAAGCTAAAACAACATCTCAAATGATGATTATCTGACTCAAACTATGTGTGGTGTAAATTCAGTATTTGAATAAATGACCACGTTTGCTGAAGTAAACTTGCGCTCATTATTGATACGTGAAATCGAATATTCTATTTCTGTTTCATACTTAATTCTAGATTCAAAGTACTAAATACGATTATGATATTGATGTAGACCCTATCGGATTGAGATTATAAATACATTGTGAGCCTATTTATTTTTCCGACTCATCCGATGTAGCCAGATACTCGACATGAACAATCGACATGAACAATCTCCAGTGATGTTGACACAGTCTGATTAAAACCGACGGTATTCCGCGGAATAAATGTGCAAAATAGTGCAACTACCGGGATACGAACTCATATCGTTCGGAGGTTTCCACGCCAAACCGTCTGGTAACAGCCCGTAGACACCCATGTTCTGATGCAATACAGTAAACCAATCACAAGACGTCCAACAAAAGCTTTCGGTGCGAGAAGCTAGGGGCAGATAACTCCAAACAGCTATCCTTTTGTCTGTTCCAAATGCTTTCAAAACAGCGACCGTTTAACAACTATGATGTGATTGGTCAGCTATTTGACTGGGCTTTGGCTGCGCTAAACTGGTTCGGGACACACGCCTATACGGGATGTTCTCGGACCTTGTGGCGAGGAATCTACAGAACCTGTTCGTATCCCGGTAGATACATTATTTTGCAAAGTTTTTTCCTCGGAACAAGGTCGATTTTAATCAGACTGGATGTTGACAAAACATGTTTCTGTTACCATGCGGATTTCTGTGAAAACTTATAGGCCTAAATGTAAGGATAATATTATAATGTTGTAAATGTGCTGACTTAAATTAGCCGGCGGAATTGATTCAAGCAGACCTACTATATTATAGTAGTAGTATTGTCAGACTTGACTTGTACTTTCATGCTGACAGAAGTGAATATTTTTTAATAAATCATGTATAAGGTAAGTAGTTATATATTTAATATAATTTAAATATAAAGCATTTGCAAGATTAAAATCTACAGAAAATCAAGAAAATAAACAACTAAACTTAATTTTGTATACACAATATTATCTGAGTTTATATACATTAGATATTAGAGTTTTAATTATATCTCAATTTGATAACAGTGTCATGTGGGAAATTGTAATATGTGCCGTATTTTTTATTTTGTTTAACATGATTCATTTGTAATATGATTTCCACTTACAAATAAGATGAAATATATGACATCTGGATTGAAATATTCCTATATATATATTTATCCATATAAGAACACAAATGGATTGAAGTTTACTTGTAAATGATTTTATGATTGCGCTGATGTCAGTTCATATATATACACATCATTTTTCAGGTCCTGTAAAAATATAATGAATCAAAGATTTGAGGCATATTATATATATAATTGGTCTAAATAATTAATGATTTATTTTGTCAATTTGTAATGCTGAATAGATTTTGCAAGTATATTATATCTAAAACAATCTGACAAATTGGAAAATATGCTACCCTTCAGAGATAAAATATAATAATTAGATTAGACTGTTAATATGTTAACAAAGTGAAGCTTTATTTTGAGTCAAACCAAACTCTTAAAATATGAAAATGTAGTTAAGTTTGATAATTCGATTTGAGTAATGTATATCTCTATATGGCTCCCACAAAAGAATATTTGTGTAAAACTGGGATGGGGTGTGATGGGGCGGGTTGGGGATGTGGGTGGATGAATTTGTGACTTGATTTAACTGTGATCTATTTGTGAATGATGTACCTTGGTTTATACATGTGTGTATTGTATTTATATTTATCTCTATGTGATATATACATTTTATGTATTTTAGTTTTGCCTGAAAACAGTCTAAAACAAATTTCCAATGGACAATAAAGAATTATCTTATCTTATCTTATCTTATCTTATCTTATCTTATCTTATCTTATCTTATCTTATCTTATCTTATCTTATCTTATCTTATCTTATCTTATCTTATCTTATCTTATATCATTACAAAAGCAACACAGATCAACTTAATTCCATGTATCAATCCATGTAAATTTCTGAGAGGTCCAAAACATGATTAAGATGTATATGAATTATATCCATAAATTCTAAATTGATATTAGGGTTTCAGGTACAGACATGTATTCTATAATTGTGTTATTTGGGGGATGTTTTACTTTAAAAATCATGAACCTATTTGCACTTGTAGAATTGTATTTCCCAAAGTATTTGCAATAACAATGATACAGAATTTTGAAATAATTGTTAAAACTATAACAAAAATCATACATACTTAATCACGCCAAACACTTAAATTAAAATGTGTTTACAGTTGAAGAACGTTCGTTTGTAAGCTATGATATATACAATTCTATATGCAATTACATGTATACCTGCATTGGACAATGTACAGGCTACTGAATAAGTTCAATTCTATTTCCCGTTGGTCGGTCTGTATAGCGAACTCGTAAATAGAAACATATCAAATTGATGAGTATTATTATGTTTGATGTTAGATAGATATATGACATAGATAATAAAACTGTTTATGTAGGAAAGTTGCACAGGTGACGCATCGTGAGATTGCAAGCCTCCCGGAAGTTGATAGAATTTTAGAGATTACGTACAAACGGCAGAAAAAAGCGAATATATCAATCACTAATATGACTAGATGACTATAGATTGTTCCCAAAAAACATAAAATCTATTTTCAACGTAAAATTGTGTTTCTTATCGTATAATATCATTTGGATTTTGTAAAAATTTGAGAAATTTGACAAGTACTCATATCTGCGAATCAACGTTCCACGATGTTTTGACTTTTCAGCAAGGCACATTTAACACGGACTCCTTCAGAAAACAGCAACAGACGTTTGTGCAAAAGTAGAAAACTTTTTGTGAGTTAGTAGTGAAGCTATTCAAGAAATACGATATCGGACTCGCAGGTTGGATCACGGCATTTTGGAAGCTTGCGGGCTTAGCCTCGTTTTCGATATCTAGGTCACCGCTATGCATAAATTTAAGAGTCGGCTATAAAGAGGTGCAACACTCTGGTTCTTAAGTCAGACAATTATTTATTGAAACAACACACACACACACACACACACACACACATATATATATATATATATATATATATATATATAAGTAAATTTAAATAATACACTGAAGACGTATATCAACTTTCATAATCAATACTTTATATTCCGATATGCATATTTCGGCTTCTTGTTTCGAAGCCTCATCAGGGAATAATTGTTTGAAGCATAGCAGTAGTCTTATAGTCTCTGTAAAAATGTCTGTCTTGGCAACACAGGTTGCTAATAGCGTCAAATGTAGTAAAGGTACATTCAAAATATTTCCTTTTTACGAAATATACAATAATGGAGGTGACATTACCACACAATTAGTAACAAAAGAACAGTATTTCATTTCAAAATTTCCCCCTTCGTTAAACAGCAGTTAACACCATAATCCCTAATCCTATCACGGCCAATTAAGACCAATCAGATTATAGTGGGGATAACTCTCAAAGACGCTTGTTGATTGCTTTGACGCTATTAGCAACCTGTGTTGCCAAGACAGACATTTTTACAGAGACTATAAGACTACTGCTATGCTTCAAACAATTATTCCCTGATGAGGCTTCGAAACAAGAAGCCGAAATATGCATATCGGAATATAAAGTATTGATTATGAAAGTTGATATACGTCTTCAGTGTATTATTTAAATTTACTTATACACTTCTCCACGTTTGATACCACATACCTATTTCAATATATATATATATATATATATATATATTTCGATTTGAGATTTGAAATAGTAATAGTCCACACAAGACACTATCGACTAACATATCTATCTATCTATTATTCTATCTATGTATCTATCTATGTATCTATCTATGTATCTATCTATATCTATATCTATATCTATATATATATATACAAATGTATATATATAAACACTTACATTCCGGACCAGGATCAGGCCTTCTGTACCTGCAAAAAGGAATATAATTCATTAGCTTCTTAATAAAACTGGACGTGCATCCACAAAATTAATACGTTTGGAATGATTTCAGAGACAAGATGTCAACTCTGATTAACACTGTAACATAACGTGGGCTAGAGAAGAAAATAGATAAAAATGTGGACACTATGGATATTTTCCAAATAAGCATAGAAAATGAGCCAACAATAATATCAAAAAGATATATTCAAAACAATTTATAAAGTGTTTGTACCTTAACTAGATGTTATTAAATCATAAATACCTCTGAAATAATTTCCTCCTAAAGACAATGACTGCCGCAACCAACCTGAAATATAACAATATTAAAGTGGAAACATGATAATAAGAAGACTGAGAGGGCTATCTAATTATCATGTCAAACTCGCAACATTGACCAACGAATCATACAAACACAGTCACGACTGGTAGGACAATGGTACTTACATCACAAGCAGAGTCACGACTGGTAGGACGATGATACTTACATCACAAGCAGAGTCACGACTGGTAGGACTTTGATACTTACATTACAAGTAGAGTCACGACTGGTAGAACAATGGTACTTACATCGCAAGCAGAGTGAGGACTGGTAGAACAATGGTACTTACATAACAAGTAGAGTTACGACTGGTAGGACAATGGTACTTACATCACAAGCAGAGTCACGACTGGTAGAACAATGGTACTTACATAACAAGTAGTTTCACGACTGGTAGGACAATGATAATTACGTCACAAGCATAGTCACGACTGGTATGACAATGATACTTACATCACAAGCACAGTCACGACTGGTAGGACAATGGGTCTAACATCACAAGCATAGTCACGACTGTTAAGACAATGATAATTACATCACAAGCAGAGTCACGACTGGTAGGACAGTGATACTTACATCACAAGCAGAGTCACGACTGGTAGGACAGTGATACTGACATCATAAACAGAGTCATGACTGGTAGGACAATGATAATTACATCACAAGCACAGTCACGACTGGTAGAACATTGGTACTTACATCACAAGCAGAGTCACGAGTGTTAGGACAATGATAATTACATGCAGAGTCCCGACAGGTAGAACAATTGTACTTACATAACAAGCAGAGTCACGACTGGTAGGACAATGGTACTTATATCACAAGCAGAGTCACGACTGGTAGAACAATGGTACTTACATAACAAGTAGAGTGACGACTGGTAGGACAATGGTACTTACATAACAAGTAGAGTGACGACTGGTAGGAAAATGGTACTTACATCACAAGCAGAGTCACGACTGGTAGAACAATGGTACTTACATAACAAGTAGTTTCACGACTGGTAGGACAATGATAATTACATCAAAAACAGAGTCACGACTGGTAGGACAATGGTACTTACATAACAAGCAGAGTCACGACTGGTAGGACGATGATAATTACATTACAAGCAGAGTCACGACTGGTAGGACAATGATACTTACATCACAAACAGAGTCACGACTGGTAGGACATTGGTACTTACATCACAAACAGAGTCACGACTGGTAGGACAATTATAATTACATCACAAGTAGAGTCACGACTAATAGGACAATGATAATTACATCAGAAGCAGAGTCACGACTGATAGGACAATGATAATTACATCACAAACAGAGTCACGACTGGTAGGACAATGGTACTTACATCACAAGCAGAGTCACGACTGGTAGAACAATGGTACTTACAGAACAAGTAGTTTCACGACTGGTAGGACAATGATACTTACATCACAAGCATAGTCACGATTGATAGGACATTTGTACTTACATAACAAGCAGAGTCACGACTGATAGGACATTGGTACTTACATCACAAACAGAGTCACGACTGGTAGGACAATGGTACTTACAACACAAGCAGAGTCACGACTGGTAGGACGATGATAATTACATTACAAGCAGAGTCACGACTGGTAGGACGATAATAATTACATTACAAGTAGAGTCACGACTGGTAGGACAATTATACTTACATCACAAACAGAGTCACGACTGGTAGGACATTGGTACTTACATCACAAACAGAGTCACGACTGGTAGGACAATGATAATTACATCACAAGCAGGGTCACGACTATTAGGACAATGATACTTACATAACAAGCAGAGTCACGACTGATAGAACAATGGCCAAAACCCCGCTATCTGATGAATTCTTTTCAACAGCTGAAATAAAAACAACAGTATGACATGTCGCATTGCATAAGTTTGCACGCTCACCTACACAACTGCACATACCTACAGGCACATTGTCATAGGATAGTAATATAGTCGCTTCTAAAAGAAACTTGAACCCTATTATTTTGACTGTTTCTTCACATCGCCAAATAAGCATGCACATCCGCCTACATGCACACACATACACTTGCAGAACCTCCATCCGCACTATCAGTTTGGAGAGTAATATACTTTCGTCTTGAACGAAACTTGAACTTATTTTAACTATTAAAAATTGTTTGTTTCCAAACATTGCAAAATGATATGTCCTGAGTTATCCTGTTTTCATAGCAACTTGGAATATACAGCTGGAGCGCAATTAGCACACCTCACTAAATTGTTTCTGACTTTCTTGTCGAATGATTGTTCTCAGTTGAGGTGACGTTTTGGACTATTATTCTGTATTTTGTTTGATCTTAAGTTTATTTTGACTTCAGGTTTAACATTGTGCCAGCACATCAAGAGACACTTAACTACATTACCCTTGTTTAATCCTAACTCTAATCAATGCCGTCCTCATTTCAGGTCACAGACTCATTAAATCAATGATGTATAATCCAAGCGAATGTTAACGTGGTTGCACATTCCTTTGTCAGGTGTGTATCCTTAAGAAGTCTGTGGACCAATATATAGGACAAAGAGTTAACAATATGTTGAAGGTTTATTCTGTTTCAACTTTACTAAGGTTTTGTTAGAAAAATGTCCTTTCATATATTACCGCTCGCATTGTTTGACATATTTGCTTCTATGTTATCAGACACAATGCTGACAACACACTGGGGTTTGATGGATTGCTTTGTTAAATTTCAAAATGATTGGTGTAATTGCATTGTTTTTACATAAAAAGTTGATCGATGTTCTTGATTGAAAAGTGACAGAACAAAAATACACAGTTAGTGACAATGTACACTTGTAAAAGGTGAAGTTCAACAAGTACATCACAACTTTGTTGTTGGTTATGCACGGGAAGAGAACTGTTTCTTCCCTAAATCAATGTCCCACCCTTGGTCTTAATAGGAACCCATAATTACAATTGGAACAAAACAATATGTGAGTTTCATAAAACTGTCAATATGAAAATGCATCACTTCATGTTGTCATTCACATTTTCCAAACTGTTTTTTCGTCTTGTTGAATTTCGTTATGTCACACAGTAAGCACGTTTCTGTTTGTTAAAAGGACATCTATCATCTAACACACTTACCTGATCTACAGGTCGGTCCATGGTATCCAGACACACACCCAGCAGAACATTCTCCTGTTGCTCTTTTACATCCCCCAAACAGACAGTGTTCACTGCACGTGTAGTTACAGGTCAGTCCATGATATCCAGACACACACCCATCAGAACATTCTCCTGTTGCTCTGTTACATCCAGGACTAGACTTATCACAGCCAGGTGAACATGGAAGTTTACACGAGTCTCCATGGAAACCAGGCTGACATGTTCCTGTATCAAATATACAAAACAACCTGAAAATCCTATCAAAAAGATTTATCCAATATACTATTACAGAATATACTATTACTATATATATTAATAGAGTACTCTTGGTTGAGTGCCTTTAGACATTAGTTTAGTCCTATGGCAATACATACCTATCACCTTGTGAATGAAACTATACTCAAACATGTACATGCGTATATTCAAGAAACAAAGAGATTTAAGCGTGTCTCTGAATTACAATTCTTTATTCTATTTTCTTACTCTCTATTTTCTGTATCCTTTGTATTATAATGTTTCATTCTGACTGTATACATAATGTAAATACAATGGAGAGGGCTTTTATAACTTGGACAACGTTTGTCAAATCAGTTTCACTTCCGTGAATAAAATGTGTTTATACGACAGAGTAGGCTATATATAGGATGTTGACTTTCTATCACTATTTCGAAGTGACACACCACCTTGTGATGGACACCATGCCAGTATGTTGGTGATATTATTCGCCTTTCTTATATGACATTGATTCATATAGTTATTAACAAAAAGGAAATGTTTATGTTAACGCAAATACAATTAAGCCACGGGACAGACTGGGTACACGTTGTGTAACTGAGAAACATGTTTTAAAAGTAGAGGGACCCAATGCACATCAGTTGCAATACCTTTGGATTGACATATGTCACAACCAGACAAACAGCTGTAGCTTATGGTGTCTGCTCGCGTGAAACACGCCGTACATTCCTGATTGCACTCGTTCCCGTAGTATCTTCGTCTGCAGATGATGCAAGATCCCGTTTCTCTATCACATGTATCATACCTTGGACTGCATATTTTATCTACAGTCACATTGCAGGAACTACACTGTCTGTCACATGTATCACAGTCTGCTGGACATAGTACGTCACACCCCATATGACAGTAGCCTGGTTCACACCCATCTGTACAAATGACGGATCCGTCTGATTTGGCTAAGTGACATACTTTGTTCAAGCACCTAGGTGGACAGTCCTCATCACAGTATTCCCCCACATACCCAGGTACACACCCGATGATACACTCTCCATTGTCATAGCATCGTTCTTCTAGACAAGTTGAACACAGTCCAGATACCAGCGAGGAACAGACCAGTAGTATAAGACAACCTGCAACAAGCAGTTATTATTTCCGATTAGTTAAATGTCAATAAATAAATAGCAGTTGCTTTGCGTGGACCTAATTCCCTGAACACTGGCACAGACATTCAGTTCATACCTGCATAAACCTTCATGACGTCACATAACGTTAGTCATTTTCATACATTGAATTCGTCATTAATAACATTCATAAATCAAAATAAGTTTGGCTCATCACATATAGTTGTAGGCAAAATATGCAATATGGCATTATGTCCATCAATTTCATGACATAATTTATCAAATATCTTCATTGCAAAATGACATTCGTTGATCCTTTTTATATGGCGATATTGTCTTGTTTTCTGTTTCATAATAAGCCACGCTGCTTTTCTTGTGCCAAAGCAGAGTCGAATTTAAGCACGACATACGATGCATTAATGTGACGTCATATGTTTGACGTTAGTGCGCTATGGATGTTAAACAAACACTACCAATCTAGGCAATTTCAAATCTGTGTTGCGCTGATGAGGCAGTACATTCGTAATTTCAAAAATCAACAAGCCCAAAAAGGACACTCCTTATCATGTATCATGCAGCCATCAGGATATTCGAATAATGAATAACGTGCCAGTTAGTTACTGATTATTCGAATAATGAAAGAATAACTAGCCTGTGCTTACTGAATGTAAGAAACGTGTGGTACGAGGTTCCCCACCCCACATTGGCAGTTTTCCACTCTTAATATATTCAACTCTGAAGAGTGAATAAGCAGCCAGCAGCATATTCGAAAAAAGGAATAACGTGACAGTTAGTTATTGGTTATTCGAATATTACTTAACTAACCAATTAGTTATTCGTTATTCGAGTTCAGCCTGAAAACTTGTCCTTGTATTTCGTATTAATCCCTCTTTAGCATTAGGTTTATACGTACCAATTAAAGTGCCAGTATTAATCATCTTTAGACTTCTGCTTGAAGATGAACTGAAATCATAAAATAATATATTGGATTCACCATCACACAGTGTTTTTCTATATTAACATTGTATATAGTCTAAAATAATGAATATGGTATCCTGTACACTGATATGAAATACACAATTTAGGGTGGTTTCATAATTAGTCATGATGAGGAAACTATAAATGAGAACAAAACCAGAGGATCACAGTCTCTCTCCTGCAGTCACCATGATGAGGCTATCAGGAGAAGTCGTGGTCCTGGTCATCTACTGGGGCTACTGTGGTAGGTGCTAACTTACTTACATTACATTAGGTTACAAACTTACATTACTTGAATAATGTAATGTATAGTGTGTAAAATATCTCTATCTCTAACATTGTGTTATGGTAACTTGATACACAACATATGGAATATAGTTTACAGTCTGTGTTTATATGTGTAGTACTTAAAATTTTGAATAAATATTTTTTGTCTTTACATAATCAGACTATGTTTCCGTTTCTCGATGAAACTTACATACTTATATTCGTATATACTAAGCTCGCATACCCCTGCTTCCCGCTTAGGTCAATAACTTTTAAATTAAAAACAACATCACATCAATGGATAAAGTTATGTATATATCTGAGGTTGTTTTGGAAATATGCGGACACAGTGACTTCCTCAGGGCATCACACTTTCCGGGACTCATATCCCGGACATCATACGAATGTTAAATTTGAAATGGAGTGCTGGTGGTGTTCCGATAGTGTTCCGATGGTGTTCCGGTGATCCCGGAGGAATGTAGAAACGACGGTGCCACGATGCATACTTGGAAAACGCACTAAGTCTACCCTAAGGTTCCGATGGTCATACGAGGGTTACACTAAATTTAACTGTTTTTGTTAAAATCTCAATCCATGGTCACAGAAATGTTATACGAGAACTAAGCATGATGTTCGTATGTCTTCACGATGGTTACACGAAGGCCAGCAGAACCAACCACGTGATCCGACAGTGATATAGCCAAGAAGCAAGAACTGTAGAACAACAGCGCTACGACAATTCGAGTCAAGTAAATGTTAAAAACAAAATTTTCAGCGTTTGTTCTTTTGTCTGCACCTTAACACTTACTTTCATTTTGTGGTAAGGATAATCGATCTTAGAAAAACATCTGCAATAAATCGGTCATTTAAAATATAATCAAGTAACCATGGAATGCGAGTTTCAGATTTCCATCATACAATTAAACTTTCTACGTTTCACTTTTTAAAATTCTGTGTTTTACATTATCAAATGAGGAATTTTAGATGACCGGTGTATTGTTTGACTTGGTTGTCTTGTACATTGTGTTTAGTGGGAACCGCTTGTGAAGTCTGATGACTTCCTAACAGATCAACAGTTCAAGTATGTTTCTATGGAATCTGAAAAAAACCTCACCAAAAAGTCTAACCCTTTAAGTCTCATGGGATCATGATTTACAAGTATTTCAAATTTTGGGGAGCTAGCATGTACAGTTTGGGAGATATGCCCCGACAAATGTTTCGGGACTGAAAGGACTAATGGACGCTATATTATACCGGTAGTCTCCCATAACTCATACATAGCATAACCCCTACAGGTTATCAAAACAAGTTAACGGTCCACCGCACTCCTCACCCCAAGCTTGTTACCTCTTACTATGCCATGGAACGGCCGAATTTAAACACAGATAATTGATAGTGTGAGCAAAAAGGTTAAATGAACATATCACATTCATATCTCTAATGAAATAAATACATACATAAATTTTTACAGGTTTAATTCATTCATATATATCACATAACATAAATTATTATTATTAAAATACATTGTATAGAAAGTCATTTGAATTTCATCCCATATGCACAAATTACAATGTTTGTCACATTCACATTGTCACTAGAAAATGTTTCTCACATGTCCATCACAATGCCTTCAGCCAAGCTTCAGGAGATGTCCGACGGCATCTAAGAACTGCATCTAGGAACTGGACCGGTGATTTCTGCTAACAATTCAGTTCGCCCTTCAGTCGACACATTCCGTTCTCTACCTCCCTGTAGACTCTCTTTCTGCTGGTTGGGGCTGCTCCAAAGTCTAACTGTGCAATCTTGGCTCTCTCTGCCTGCTCCACCTTCTTTATTACTTCCACGAACCTGTAGATGTTAGGGTGAGCCTGTTGCGGAACCCTTCAAGGTTGTTGCTGGTTCTGGGGCCTGTTGTGTGATGATTCCAGAGCGGCAGGGGGAAGCTGGCGCCGTCTTCAGCCCAGGTGGTGACGATGTTGTCGTTGAAGGTGTCAGCTCTGGGAATTTATGGCGTGTCCTCCATGGCGTCAACCCAAGTCCCTGGATCTTGTTCTGGGGGTAAACCAGTTGCTCGCCTGATCCACTTGCCTACTTCAGGGTCATCTCGATTTGCGACAGTCATTCCTAGATTCTGGACCTTCCTCCAAATGGCCTGACAGTAATGAAAGAAACAACCTTTCACGGCGGCAGTGAGAAACGGATTGCAGCTAGCTCAAAGTCTGTCTGGCGAGTGGTCTGTTCAGTCCCGTTCGTTCTGGTATAAGATCCCCATCAGCGTTGACGTTTCCCTCGCCCTCTTCCTTAGGTTGCTGACAAACTTTATCTTATGGGTATCATCTGGGGGGGGGGGGGGGGGGGGGGGGGGGGGCTGTCGTGACCCTCCCTCTACATGTAGACTGGACACACTTCCACTGAACACAAGTCTGTCTCTCAAAAGTGTTGGTGTGAAGATAGCCATCTAGTAGAACTCAACATTGCGAAGGCCGGCCAGGTTGATGTCATATTAGTTTGGTTCAAGTACCTATATACCAAACAAAGCCATCTCCACTGTAAATCTTATTTTCTTAGTCTCTTTTCTATTAAATAAATTGTAAATTCCATCATTAGTGAAACTGTTATTTTGTGTTTAAACACATTTCCCTCTCACCATACTTGCTTCCTACTCATTTATTTCACAAACAATCCTAAACCCGTAATCCCCTCAAGCGTAATCACTTTCATTCCTACTCCATACTCGTTAGTGTGAGTTCATTATGTCAGACGGTCATGTCCCATTAGTCCTACGCCCATTAGTCATACGTCCCACTAGTCATACAGTAAATGAAGGGTTAACTAAAACAACACCAACAACATACCCTATGATCTCAATGGGTTAGCCCTCTAATTAGAGAGCTTGGGATTAGCTTAACTGACTGACTATAGTGAAGTATGCACTATTTTATCATTTTGGTCTACATTAAAATGTCTGTCTCATAACCCTAGTACTTGTAAACCAAATGTTACTATTGATGAATGGGCAGACTAGTTTAAAAACTTGTTTATATCAAGAGATGAGACTTTCGAAGACACTACTTCTAACGAAACTGTCTCTAATAACTGTGATGATATGACACGCTATATTCTCAGCTCGCCTATAACACACGAGGAAATATTAACTGCCATTGAAGGACTGAAGTGTGGCAAATCCTCGGGTGTTGATTTACTCATTCCGGAATTTTTCATATATACTACAGACATTCTTGTACCATAGCTAACTACAGGGGTATATCTCTTCTTAGTGTATTTAGTAAGCTCTATGTATCCATATTAAACAGGAGGTTAACATATTGGTGTGAGGTTTTGGATAAAATAACAGAGTCGCAGGCAGGTTTTCGACATGAATATTCTTCAGTCTATTATCAGTAATATAATAGTAAACAAAAGGTTTAACTTTATTGTTTGTTTGTGGATTTTGCTAAGGCAACCGCTTTAAACTATGGTCAGTTCTGAAATCTAGAGGTGTTTCTCCAAAAATGTTTAAAACAAAATAGAGTGACTGTCTATTTATAAATCAGTTAAGGCTTGTGTTAGATTCGATAATGCATTTTCAGGTTTATTTTCATGTACGGGTGGTGTGCGCCAGGGTTGTGTACTCAGCCCATTGCCCAACGGTATCTTCATATAAATATTTAGGTGTAACATTTACTAGAGGTCTGTCTTGGTCTATTCATTGTTCTAATGTAGCTCTACATGGTAAAAAGGCTTTATTTAGTGTTTTTAAAGTATTGGCTAAACTTTGTAATATATCTCATGAATTGTTTTTTTTTAATATTTGACATGAAAATAGCTCCTGTTTTACTCTATGGTTCCGAAGTCTGGGGATTCTGACAGAATGTCAGATTCTATGGAATCTGTAAATACTTTGGCTTGTAAGCGTTTCTTAGGCGTTAAGATCTCCCAAATAACATAGCTCGTGGTGAATGTGGCAGGTACCGACTCTATATTTTTGCATATAAGAGCTGTCAAATATTGGTTAAAATTAATCTAAATTAAACTTAATTTCTTGGACCAGTCCATTATAAAGTTGGGTAATACAAAGTTAAATGCTGGGTCACTCAACCATATAATATGTTGTTTTAACCCGTATGACTAATGGGACGTATTACTAATGGGGGGACACCTGTCAGACAGGTAACTGCTTGTGTTGTTTTAACTAATTGTAGCGGTAATGGAGTGTAGAGGTTATGGGTTGAAGGGGTAATGGGCTATAATCAGTATACCCCGTTTCTCTGGGGAGAGATTATATTATATATTGTGAGGTTTAAGACATGTTGATGTTGTGGATCTTCTGTTAAAATGTAGTGAACCTCTTAAATGACCGTTGTCAAGCATATCGTAGAGATCATACAACAGAAGGTTGTATACAGGACGAATGTTGGCTCGGTGATGAGACGACAATGACAGCAATGTGAAATAACAATGACATGGAAGGTTGAAACAAGTGAGGTTGTGATTGGTAGACTAGTAATCACACATTTGTATCAGGTGGTGCTAAACTTCCGAGTTTGTATCGTTTCCATACAGAATGTTACTTAAGAGCTAATAATGAGCTCAATACAGTTTCAGGATCTCGACCCTGTCCAGTGAACTGTAGGGTGATTCAGAACTCTATTCTTCCCACGTGTAACACAGATACAGGAGCCTGTCTCCGTGGGTGTACAGCTGGTTACTATGGAAACACGTGCAACATGAAGTGCGACGTTAACTGTGAGGAGAAGACATGCCAGCAACGAGACGGTTCCTGCAGCTGTAAACCAGGATTCACGTACAACACCGGTTCTTGTGAACCCAGGACTGGTACGTGTGACTACAACACAACAACAGTGTTTATGATGTAGCGTTACCATGACAAAGTGATATTGTATAAAAAAAATACAATGTAGGAGTCCTCATTTGATTACCCTCCTAGGTAATACTATTAGTTACATGCTGCTGTGGTAGGGTGTACAGAGCTGTTAGACCCGTGTATATTTCATATTTTCCTGAGGTGCATCCCAATGCAACCTGCCAAACAGGGTGTAATGAATTTATTAACATTGAGATATACATGTACTATCTGTGCTTATTTTTTACCACACATATGCCTACACTCAACCGCAAAAAAACGCCACCATACAAAATACAAGATTATTCGATCAACGAGTGTTAAACAGAAATGAATAATGTCTTTAGAAGCCAATTAAACTAAATTTAAAATTTCAAAACATCATCTGTTCATATTTCTGAGAAAACTCCTTAACTATACGTTTTTGCTTTTTTGTGACGTCCTACAAATTTAAGTCCAAAATGGTATTCATGTCGATAACATCTTTAATTGATTCAATTTCTACATTTTATGAATTTCTAAATTAAATGCCAAATATATTGGCCGAAAACCATTTTGAAAAAGCTATTCCAACACTCTAAACGTAGTTAAATAAAAACTTTTTTACTCTGACGCAGAACATTGCGAGTATCCTAAACAAAACATGTCGCTATAAAAATAATTCTTAATCGAATTTCTCTGGCAGCAGAATTTTATTTAATACATTTTGGAAAATGTTGTGACGCTTCCTTTGCGGTTGAGTGTATATATCACACTTAACCGCAAAAAAACGTCACAACATTTATGTGAACTTATTTATGTGAATTAATTATGTTGATTCTTCTTCTGTTTCTATTTCATACTTTTGTTTATCTTTGCCATTTTTTAATTCACCATGTTTGTCATATTGATAAAGAAGTACGTGTAACTTGCTTTGATATGATGAATATTTCGAGGCGAACCGAGAGGATGGTTATCAAAGGGATGGGAATTTCTTACCCAAGCGGGCACAGATATGCCGTGTATTAAAGTTTTCATAATGGTCATGGGAATTACAGTTTTTCTAAATATAACTTGGGTTTTGATTGGTTGACGGAACTACTTTGCGCTCATTCATGAATTGCTTAGCTATCCTGTTTAAGCTAAATCACATAATTGAACAATTTCGAGCATAGCTATTTGAAGTCACACGTCAGTAAAACATATTAAATATAAAATCATGTTCAACCTATGTTTCCGAGTCCGTAATTACAGTACTAAACTTGCAAGGCAAAGCAGCTGCAAGAGTCGCCAGCTGCACTGCCGTGACGTCGTTGCTTTGTGTCGACGTAATTAAACTCCTATCTTGCAATCCAACAGTGCGATTGTTAGTTCACGTTTTCACTAATTTTCTCTCATTCTGCGACATAGTTTACAATATAAACGAGTTGTTTACTATGTCAGTAAACCCTTTTGGCAATAAAATTCAAAAGTTACTTTAGAATAGTTCTGAAAAAATAGAGCAAGTTACAAACTATTTAGATATGCGCATCTTGAAGGTGTGAAAGAGTTTATGAATGGCGTATGACTACAAATTGTAATTTACAGTCTAATCAAAGATCGTGAATTGGGGTCTTGTTTTTCGATTTTTTACGCATTAAAATGATCTTGGGTAAGAAAAAGAATAACCAACTCCGTGCTCGGAATTACGAATTATCTGTCCCTCGGGAATTATTATGTCAAACTTCTCGCTAAAGCTCGGAGTTTATCAAAATATTAGAATCGGGACAGATAATCCGTAATCCCTCGCAACTCGTTGACTATTCTAATAATAATCTCTCGTATAATGTTTTGACTTAAATCGGTTTGTTTACCACTTAACAGCAATAAGTGTATACTGAATTTGTAAAAGCATGCCTTAGCACATCCTCGATAATCCAGCGCTATTGTTCCGATAAATCTACACACAAGCGCTGGAAAACAGTAAGGGTATTTAACCTTAACCTAGTTACCTCCCTTCGCAATGACTCAGCGAAACGCTTGCTTTCTAACAACCAATGAGATCACTTGAAATCAAGGGTGAAATAACAAGCACTCTCGTGTCAGGATATTGGCTTTCGCAGTACAGGGATTTTAATCATTTACCTCCACCCGTTTTGATGGACATGAATACACCCTTCTTCTCGTACAGACTTTTTAAAACTTTCTTTTGAGTTTCTGTCAGGTTTTCTACGCTGAATGTGTTACAAACTTTATCGTAATCGAGTGAGTCGACCGCCGCTATGTGTGTTTCTATAAACAACGGTAGTGATGCGTTTTGATTGGTCAAGTTGTTTACGCAGATAGTGTCTGCGTTTCGTTTCTGATTGGATAACATGGACCCAAGAGGAGGTAACTAGGTTAGGGATAAATACCCTTACTGTTTTCCAGCGCTTGTGTGTAAATTTATCGGAACAATAGCGCTGGATTATCGAGGATGGCCTTAGCATTTATGAAATCGTTTTTGCTTATGCTTAAAAGGTGTGAAGTGCAGATCAAACAACCGTTGCTTGAACGACATGTGCCTATCAGCTTACAGACACGATTGTTTTGAAGGCTGCAAACATGGAAGATATGGAGTGTTTTGTCAGCAAAGTTGCTCTCCTCGTTGTTTCTGTGACAAAGAGTCTGGGAACTGTACAAGCTGTATACAGGGGTGGTATGGAGAGGAATGTGGATCTCGCTGTAGTCCGGCTTGTATGGATCAGAACTGTCACAGGAACGGTACTTGTGATGATGGCTGTACACCTGGATCATATGGAGAGAGATGTGAGCTGAAGTGTTCTCCTCACTGTGTGTCTGGGTGTGATCAGCTGTCAAGAGAGTGTGTCCAGTGTGAAGCAGGTCGGTATGGTCCAACCTGTCAGTCCCAGTGTAGTGCTGGATGTGCAGGGGTTAACACAGACTGTGACAGAGACGGAAGATGTAGTGTGGGGTGTATCAAGGGTTACTATGGAGAGAAGTGCGAGTCCACGTGTCCAGACCAGTGCTATGAAGATCTGTGTGATCTAAATGGAACCTGCAGCACTTGCAAGCCAGGATACTACGGGACTTTCTGTGGACAAAAATGTCAGAGATGCGCAGAAGAAGTCTGTAAAATGATAACAGGAGAATGCATCAAGGGATGTCAGAGCGGTTTCTATGGTGAGGGTTGCGATATTAGGTGCGGGAAATGTACAGATGGAGTCTGCAATCAGGCAACAGGGGAATGCACCAATGGATGTAAGTCCAGTTACTATGGACACATCTGCACGAAGACATGTGAGATGTGCAGAGACAGAGTCTGCAATCAGACAACAGGAGAATGTAGAGAAGGATGTGAGAGCGGCTACTATGGATCATTCTGTAACCTGACGTGTGAGGAATGTGAAGGTGGCGACTGTGACACGGACACTGGGGAATGTAGACAAAAAGGTACTGTGCTATCTCTGTAACTCTATAACGTGAGTTTTATATGAGAAAACTGCTCATGTGGTGCATTCATAACATGCTCTAACAATGATACCTGGTTTTATGATACATGAATCTATTTTGTGTCGGATTCTGATAGAAATTGGATATTTGAAAAGTAAGCAATATCAACTTTTGTTTGTGATGTGGGTTCATTTCAGAGGAGAAGGGAGACCCGTGGAGTGGAGTACAGTACTGGGTGGGTGGAGGTGTGGCTGTTGTCATCATCATTGCAGCAGTGCTGGTCTACATGTCCTGTCGTATGAAACGGTCAGTGTTCTATCAGACACATAACAATTTTACAAATAAATGGTGAAACATTAATGAAGGCAATGGTAATCATAGCTAAAGTAATAAAGTAATGATTTCTGTTCACTTATTGTTCAATGAGTCAGGAAATAACAAACAACACATGTGTTTTCTCTGCAGGATGCACAGTGTAATCTACGATGTTGTGAAGTGGAGGAGGCGTCCTCCCTCTGCTGTACAAGATACGCGTCCTGGTGCTGTACAAGATACGCGTCCTGGTGCTGTACAAGATACAAGTCCTGGTGCTGTACAAGATACACGTCCTGGTGTTGTACAAGATACAAGTCCTGGTGTTGCTCCTGAATACGCCGAGGTTGATGACGAGGTGACAGTTACTCCTCCAAGAGTTTGCATCCGTCCTATCAGACAGACCAGCTACATCCGACCTAGACACAGCAGAGACTCTACAGACAACCTTCAGATACAACCCCAGGCGGCAGCTGCTTCACCTCCAGACAGACGACTGCACGACGTTCTACGACGCTCTGATGAGTGGTCGGATAGACCAGACAGCTACGTGATGCCAAATTATGTCGAGATAAACGAGGAGCTCATGTCCTCCCTTCCACAACCCACTGAAGGAGCTGAAGGACCCGCCCCAGTCGTCAACAACTCCTCGTTTTCTGTTATAGCTGATGTACATGTACAGGTGGAAGATCCTGACAGTGGAAATGCAACTGGAGGCGACATCAGAATTCCCCTTATTGCTCAATGTTTTGGGAACACTGAGACTGAGGACTCGACATCTGACGAGGAACCGCAACCTGATGTTGAGAATTACGACCATCTATTTAGAGACGAATATGAGCAGTCTTAATAACGGTTACATGGAAGATGTGCGCGATATCGAAATACTATAGAATTTCTATTGTCTCTTGGTGTCTTTACCTATTGAGATATACATTGTAGATTTGATAAATTTAGTGTCACTCTTAAAGACATAGTAGCACGGTGTTAACATGTTGTATATATTAAAATTTGTCATTTATAATACATGTTTATGCCGAACTAAATCTCATCAGAGCTCAGTATCCTTGACATGTCTGTAGATGTGCTAACCCTGTGGCATTTACTTTATTATTATTTTTATACTTGGTGCCTCGAAGGCCCGTTAAAGGAACCACAGGGGTCATCCCCCTAGCAACTTTGTTCCTTTCCTTTTCAAGAAGTGAATGTTATTGTTTTAATCTAATTATTATAATATCCATTTCATATATGATGATATAATAGAGTGATCACTTGTAACTTAAGTTAGATAATCATCTGCACAATCAAGATCTTTAGGTTCAGAACTAATGGTTGGCTATCAATCGTGGGTAAATTATTATTACTGCCAGTATTGGGAAAATAGTTTCATGTAATTAGATGATAGTTTCATCTCATTAGATGATAGTTTCATCTAATTAGATGATAGTTTTATTTATCACCCAAAACAGTGTTCCACAGGAGATATCGCTTGTGTGAGATCAAGCAATATCTCCTAGGAGATATTGTTTTGGCAGTTGATTTTTCACACTGCCCTGCCACCGTCAACGACATGACATCACAATGCTTATACATTATCGAGTAATTACATCACAATGCTATGACGTCATAAGCATGATGAATAATAAGTAGGCTTTCGTAAGTAAGTAAGATGGTTAGAATTGAGATTCGTGGATAACTATTGATACATTTGGTGACATTGTTATAACGTGTGTGACAATAACCATCAATTTGAAATGTATGTTTACAGGGAACATGAAAGACAAAACACGTGTGCAAACCCTGGGTACGGGGGAAATCTGGTTTAACTGTAAATGTCAGCTGTACAATCTTGTATCTAAACAAACTCTTTCAGAATGGTTTTCATATTCCCGGTAGATGTTGTAAATTGAATCAAACATTGACAAGGTATCAACAACAAGATCATAAATAAACCCGTCAGGACGTATTTCAGTTTCAACTCCTTGTAATAAATCTTTCCTTCTTGAAAATCGTATTGCCTTGGATATATGGTAGACCAGTTCTACACTACCAGCTGCCTCAGTGAACAGAAAATAGCCTTAACAATAGTAATTGACTACTGCAGGAGAAGGAGAAGATATGGAAATATTTCCATACGCCTGTGACGTTGTGAAGATGATAAATAACGTGCTTTTAAACATTTTTAACGAAAAAATTATTTGTAATTTTCTATAGAAGAATATAACACTTGACGAGAAGAAAAATGTGGTTCTTATTGTTTCACGATACCAATGTGCCACCAGATTTAATAAAAATGGATTTCTTATTTGTTATCCAAAACAAATAAATCATAACATATAATAAATAAAGTGCTTTTTAACATTATCTTAACATTTATCGATATGAATATATCACTTGACTAAATATATAAGGTGCTTCTTAATATTTCTTTTTACTTTTTTTTTTTTTTTCACTTAGTAAATGAATAATTTATAATTAGACTTAATGAATTAAGTGCTTCTTAACCTTTCTCAATAATGACATATCACTAGACTTATTGTATAATGTGCTTCTTAACTTTTTCTCTGGATGAATACATCACTACACTTAATTTTTTTATTCTCAACTTTCTTGATACCAATTCTCAACTTTCTCGATTTAAGACATATTGGGTTTCTCAGTTTTCTCCAAACAAATAAATCACTACACATAATAAATAATGTGCTTTTTAACATTTATCGTTATGATTATATCACTAGACTCAATATAAAATGTGCATCTTAACATTTATTGATATGAATACATCACTTGACTAAATATATAATGTGCTTCTTAACATTTATCGATATGAATATATATCTTGACTAAATATATAATGCGCTTCTTAATATTTCTTTTTACGATTATTTAACTTGACTAAATAAGTAAATAATTTATAATGTTATTCAATAGCAATTTCCTTTCCCAAATGTGGTGCCTTGTGCTGTGGCATAGTATGTCTTCATTCAAATAACTTAAAATAAAGGAGTCTGGGGAGGTGGAGGTTAAAATTATCCTAATTTCATACTACTTACTGCGCAGTACATGACTTAAGTTCCAATAAAAAACTTACGTTTGACATGAGATTTTTAATTGCTCTTAGTCATATGCATAAAAAAAAAGTCTCAGACTTCAGTTAATTACTTTATTAGTTAAACCGTTAGCAGGCTTTCATTTGGATATTTCTATGATTGCCTTTGTTCATTTTTTGACAAGGCAGCATATGATAAGTATACATACGTAAAGTAAACGAGAGGAAGGAATTCACACATCTAAGGATATTTTTCTAGTCCCTAATGTTAACGAGTTCAAGTAGAAGTCAGTGTTGCTGCTTTTCCCCCTTGGAAACGATGCAGAGGCATGTTTATAACCCATGGCCTTCAGTATTTTCAAATTACCTAGCTAAGTTTCAGCGTAGGCTCTTTGTGAAGGCAAACTTAAGTTTTAGACTTATTAAGTCAAAAACTAAAATCTAAGTCGAAACTTGAGAACAATTTGTGATTTTTTTGTTTTTAGAATACGGTCCTTGATTGCTAATTTCCATTGCGCAGTGAAGCTAAGGGCGGGTCAAAAATAGATTTAATTTTTGCCCAGCGGTTTTTTTAAAAAGAATTTTAGATTGTAAAATTATATTTATCCTCAGTCCGCGGATTACCTAAAACTGACCAATTCAGTCCACTTGTTGATTGAATATGTTAACAGGATAAATCTATCACACGCAAACATTCTACCAAACCCTGAGTCTGAACTGAAAAACCCATGGAATGCGTTGAGGAACATATGTTTGTTCAAACGGTTTACTAATAACCACGTTTATCGCTCTTGTCATTTCAACCAAGATATCTTCCGTGATGGGCACTTTATTCTCTATACTACTGTGTAAGCTGGTAGCTTCTTGCAGCAACTTTTGAACAATAAAAGTATTTTGATTTATCCTCTAAACCGCGAATCTTATGTATGTATCCCAAAGCAGGTATGTATTTCTCATCGTAGCTGGATATAATCTTCTATGAAACATAACATAAATGGACTGACTATGGGATTGTCAACTGTTTACAAACACAACATCACAAACCATGTGCTATTTTCCATAATATAGGCAGCAGCGCGAGAGAAACAATGGCCAACAAGAACATACTCAATAAAATCCACTTAGTAAAACTATTGTCAAAATTGTATCGGATGAAATCAGGGAACAATGGTTTAAGAAGTTAATCTATCTGTCAGACACATGTATTATGTTCAGTGCAACTCAATACCTACATATTCAAATAATAAATAACTAAGAAGTATTATTTTGTTCTTCTATTTGTCTCATTTGTATTTGTAGTATTCTGTCAATCTGTTTCCCTCTGTGTCTATATATCTCCTGGGTATTTTACTTCCCTTGTAATAATAATAATAATAATAAGGATTCTTTTAAAGCGCTATTTTCCACTCGGAAAGAGTGCTCGAAGCGCGTATAAAAAGTGTTAAAGATGCGAGCGGGGATCCTGATATTTACACAAAGCTATACAGATATGTTTTCAAATGTCTCTTGAATGCTTCAAGATTTTCGATATCTTTTAGTTCTTTTGGAAGGATGGTCCATTGTTCAGCGGCTGAATAGGCAAAGGAGAGAGCTCCAAATATTTTCAGTCTGATGTTAGGGACTTGAAGCTGCTGTGTTTAACTGGATCTCAGTTATCTGACTGGGTGATAGGGTGACACAAGGTCACACAGTTATGCAGGAGCAGTGCCTTCTACGCACTGATTTGACAGTAACAGAATTTTAAATTGAATTCTCTGTCTTACTGAGAGCCAATGTAAAGACTTCAGAATTGGTGTGATGTGGCAGGTCCGCCGATTTTTGGTGACCATTCTTGTGGCAGTGTTCATCATACTTTTCAGCCGGTTTATGTTCTCTGATGTTGTGCCGGCCAATAAACTGTTGCAATGGTCTATCCGTGAGATGATCAGTGACCTTGCTGCTGCATCATGGGTAAGTAAATGGTGAATGGAGCCAATGTTCCTCAGGTGGAAGTGGCATGTTCTCACAAGCTCAGTGACGTGTCGTTCCATACTGAGTGAGGGGTCGAGGACAACGCCAAGGTTCTTCACATAGAGTGCAAAAGGTATCTCTGATGTATTGGCCTTGATGTTGCTCGTGGAGATCTTCTGACGTCGTTGTTGTGGTCCCACCAACATAGCTTTCGTCTTGTCATTGTTCACCTTCAGCATGTTCTGGCTCATCCAAGTTGGAGATGGAGTTCTCCATATCACTTATGCCGGCGTCCTGTGAGGTGAGCTCAATACCATGGCGAGCTGGTTGTCATCTGCATAGGAGTGATGCTTAACATCTGATTGGCAGATAACTTTAGAGACAGGCGTACTGTACAGCGTGAATAAAATCGGACCTAGCACGGACCCTTGTGCTACCCCGTAAGTGAGATGGACGAGGTTTGATCGTGTACTATTGATTGATACATAATGATATATGTCTGTGAGCTAGGAGGTAAACCATGATAGAACCACTCTGTCAAGACACAAATCATGATGGAGACGATCAGTCAGTTTTGCATGATCAATGGTGTCAAACGCCGAGGACATGTCCATAAGTACCAATAAGGTAACATTACCATCTTCAATACTGAATTGCAAATCGTTGACCATACGGTTCAAAGCAGTTTCGGTACTATAGCCGGCCCTGTAAGCGGACTGAAAAGTATCCAACAGGTTGTTGACGTGGAGACATTCCAATAGTCGGTTCTTAACAGCTTTTTCAAGCAAAGTTGAGAGAAATGTTAAATTTTAAACAGGCCTGTCATTTTTTTAAGATTATTTGGGTCTAGTGAGGCTTTCTTTAACAGCAGTTTAACAAATATCAAACAATATTAACGTGGCTGATTAAATGTCTCCATGTCTATCAAAGTCGCCCCGAGAGTGGTTATCATCTTCCTGATATCATGTTCTGAATAGTGTCAACTCGGTCAGACGAACTGATAACTGAGATCATTAAGCGACCACGAGGCACTTTATAATCATGTGATGATTTTATCAAGTGTCACGCGTCTTTTTGGTATCAGAAAAGTCGACTTGTTTGTCCTTGTATGGCCCTGCTGAAGACTGTTGGTTTTAAAGCTTAATATTGCGCCGTGAAAGTGATAAATATACACTACAAAGATGGTCAGGGATACATGTTCTTTTTTAAATTGTAATGACTGATTTAATTATTGGTCGACACAGTAATGAAAATTCGATCATAACAACTTCAAGTTCCCAACATTTACTCCATAATAGTATACAGGGAACATTCTGAAAGGTTTTTATTTAAATGGATCCATAGTGATAACACTGCAAAACACTTTATCTGTGTCCTTATTCCAGCGGGAAATATTTTATTTAAAAAAAAATGATATTTCTAATAAGGAAACCACGTAATTTTGTTTATGAGGTGAGGTGAGGTGAGTATTTCACTTATATCGTGGCTGCTAGTATTATGGCAGGCAGAAAGCCCGCAACACCAGGTGTTTATGCATTGCGTAAAACCTGCGAACATGGGCTGGAACTAGCGAACCATGGGTGATACTACGCTGAAATTCAGTGTAGCATTGCATCCAAACCTTACTGCGTGTAGAACAGTTCTGTTCTGCAGACAAAGTTGCTGTGCTCCTGGCGGGATTCGAACCCCGAACCTCTTGATCCGATTGTGTTTATGAATGCGTTGTGTTAAAAAAACACATACAAATGGACATGTGATTTTGGTCCAATTTCAACCATATGTTTATGTGAAACTTGTCGACCATGAACATATGCAACGAATTAAATAAACTGTCCATAGTCTTTTATTTACAACTCCTTCTGTAGACAATGAGTGTTTTCTTTTTCAGAACTATTTTCCACTCATTTTGTTGAAAATCCTTGTACAGAAGTTAAGACAAAACAAAATATTAATGTCAAGAATTTAACTTGTATATGCTTTTGTTTACAGGCGATACAAGATGAATACCATGGTATTCTCGTATGTCCATATTTTGATAATCTTAGAAAATTGTATGTACATTCATTTTACATCAATAATCCTAATAGAATGAAACTCTGTAAGTTAATATCCTGTGAGAATTTATCATTTATTAAAAATGTTGCTATCTTTTTAAAAATAACTCAGGTATTTAAATGATGCAAATGCAACGCCACATCGTACTATCGCCATTAACTAATTATTTCGTTTAAAGGCTAGATGTTCTCATTGTAATTATATCCCCAACCAACTGTCCGGTGGTATGAAGTGATATGTCCAAAAAAATGTTTCTGACCGACTAAAGAAAAACTTTCCATCCAATATTATCCAAATCTTCTATGCTACCAGAGGAGGTATATTACCGATTTACGAGCAGTGAATTCGTTATTTTTAAATAATAATAATAATAATAATAAAAATAATAATAATACTGATAATAATAATCTATTTAAATAGCGCATATATCGATGCACATTGCATGCTCAAAGCCCTGGTTGACATATTACCCCTGGTCAATGAGTACAGAACACTCCCGTAGGAGATGACAAAATGTCGCCTGTCAGGCGCTTATCGCCTATATAAAATAATGCATTTTTACTTGAAATTATAATAAATGCATATCAATATAAAATGTTCATGAATTGTGAATAGTGAAATAATAATGTAAACGATGGATGAAATATGATGGCATTATGTGAAATATTTATTAATATATATTGTGTGTGATTCAATGTTTTATAATAATATATGAATGTTAGTTTTCACTAGTCAGAAAAAGCTTTCCTCCCATGAAATGTACATTCTCTACATACCTCTACGATGACTCCAAAGTTACCTACGTGAAACAGTAGGGTAGGGGATAACCATATAAGAGTATCAGTCGGAAGACAAGAGAGCCAGAAATATACTCTTGGCGTCATCAGACAGGTAAACCAATGAAATAGTCTAGAATGCTAATTCCGAGTATAGTAGACTATATAAACGGGAGATTACAGATTTGCTATGAGTGCGGGCCAATGGTTTTGTATGTGCCCCAGTCTCCACGCACCTATGTACGGAGATGATTCATAGTAAAACATGGATGTGAGAGAACCTCAGTGTTTTGTCTTCTGTGAATAAACTCAATCGCCAGAGCTACATCCCCAGCTAAAGGCAATAAAAGCTAAAGGCGATATGGTGTTCGAGATGCGGGATTCCACAAGATTCCTCAAATTGGATATGGATTCTCAGTCAGGAACAGGAAATTGTGAGTACCGTTATTAGAAATATGGGGTACACGATTCTAGATGGCGCTCACATCAACACCCTTAAATGTGCCATCAAACATTTTAACACCTGAGGCCTCTAGCAACGAATTTCAGGAAATAGAAGATGAAAATGTTTTAAGAGAGTTTGAGTTAGAAGAAAATGATTTAAGAACGAGAAGTGCAATCTTTGATTCGAATTTAGAAGATGACCCTAGATATGATGAGCATTTAATACATAGATCGAGAACTTTCAGAATGCCTGATTTTGGTATGAATTTGGACGTTTTTAATGATAAGGACAATTTAGATGCTAGAGTTTGGGTACTACGTTTTAATGGTTATGCAAATCTAAAACTATGGACCGAGCAGGAGAAAATCTCTACTTTTCCTCTCTTTCTTAGAGGAGGAGCAGCTGAGTGGTTCTACCACAATGATTTGAGTAGAGCCGCTCGCTTTAGCCAAATAGAAGAAGCATTCTTATCGAGATATAGCCATGACAAGAATAGATTTACTTTGCTAGAAAAATTAAATCAGAGAAAATTAGCTGATGGCGAGGATGTTGAAAAGTACATTTCTGACATTCTCAGCTACGCAGCTAGCCTCAAATTCTCCGATGGAGACACCAGAGACGCGCTCATCAGAGGTCTCTGTGAATCCGTTAAGATATCGGTGCTTTTTAAAGAGCCAGATACCTTACGGGACACTCTGAAGTACATACGCCTCGCCAGCGAACTGAGACCACGCAGGTCAGAAGATATGGCCAGTGCTATAACTCGTCTCACAGATAGAGTTGCTGACATGCAAGCCTCACTAGCCAGGTCAGTGAGTGCTATGCAGGTGCCGAGAAGCCCTGCATTCAGCCAAAATAGCGGAGCACCTCTGTCCAATGCCCAAAGACCCGCTCGGTCAAGGGAGCAGTTTAGACAGTGCTACAAGTGCGGGTATCAATATGATCCCATGCACAAATGTCCTGCAAAAAACGCAAGGTGCAATAATTGCGGGCGGATAGGTCACTTTCAACGTGTTTGTCGAAACCAGGGACAGTCAAACTACAATACCAATTACCGTAAATGACATGTTTGCCCCACCCAGAAATCAAAATTGTCAAAAAGATCTATCAAATTTTCCAAAACAGGTAACAGTGTTAAGCATAGTAAAAATTCTAAAATTTCGCAGATGGAACACAAGGCTAAGGAGTTTGATCAAAACCTTATTTTAATAACCGTTGGAAACAATGATTATGACGCGGTTCTGGACACAGGAGCTTCGGTTTCTGTCATATCTCAAAACTTATTTGAAAAATGGAAGGATAGTAAGCATGTATTCCTTGAACAGTCTGGCATTACAGCAATAACAAGTGTGGATGGGAATAGACTTACCGTGCTTGGAAAAATAACATTACCCTTTAAAGTAAACAATCTCCAAATGGCTCACACATTCTTTGTTATTTCAAAATTGTCAAATGACATTTACTTGGGACTGGATTGGCTTAAAGAGCAGAAAGCACATATTGATTTTGAAACTAACACGTTGTCAGTCCAGAATGGTTTGATTGAAATTCCTATAAAAGGTACTGATAAGGAAGTTTATGTCAGAGTTGTTAATAAATCAAAGATAACAATACCTGCCAGATCGGAAGCATATGTTTCAATAAAAATTTCACAGAAATATAATGATACTCAAGGCATTTGCGAACCAACTACACTTCTGTCAAAGAAATACAAAATTTGTGGTGCAAAATGTATTATACAGGTAAATCAGGGAGAGTCAGTCTACAGAGTTTTAAATCCAACAAATTCACAGGTCAACATCAAAAGAAATGTTCCAATTGCTTCTTATAGCGTGGTAAATCAAAATCAGGTTATAGGGCAATTAACAGAAACAAATGAAGCTAAAACAACTGACAAAAGCAAACCACACAGCCAGGATTATGTAAGAATTGCTAAGGAAATGGGTTTTGATTTAAAGGATTCTGATTTAACAAATGAGCAAAAACAAACATTATTACAATTTCTCGGAATTCACAGAACAAATTTCGCTATGGATATGTCAGAATTAGGACTTTGCAAATCGAAAACACATACAATTGAGGTAGGAGACACTAAACCTATAACTCAAAGATTCTATAGAACTAACCCAACTAAAGATTTCGAGATGAAAAAGCAGCTAGATGAAATGTTGAAACATGGTATCATTTCGGAATCTCAAACTCCGTGGCTATCACCAGTTGTCTTAGTACAACAACCAAATAAGTCGCGTCTGGTCTGCGATATGAGACAGATAAATAAAGTGTCAAAAAGTTACAGTTATCCACTACCTCGCATGACAGATGTGATAGATTCCTTGGCTTCATCAAAATCTACCATTTTTTCTACCATTGATTTATATGCAGGATATCACCAGATAGCCATGGACCCACAAAGTAAGAAATACACGGGCATAACAACAAAATTTGGTAATTTTGAATTCAACCGCATGTGCTTTGGTTTGAAAAACGCCCCTCATACTTTCCAAGCTGCTATGACAGATATACTCAGAGATTTGAATTGGCGGTCAGTACTCATCTACATAGATGACATACTAATTCACAGTCCAGATTTTGAAACACACATGACGCATCTTTCTCAAGTATTTGACTGTCTAAGCAAAACAAATTTAAAAGCAAAACCTTCAAAATGCCATTTTGCTAAAACCAAGATTAAATACTTAGGTTTTATCTTCTCAAAAGACGGAGTGGAAGTAGATCAAACAAAAACGGAAGTAGTGACAAATTTTCCAACCCCTAAAAACCAGAAGGAATTAAAATGTTTCACAGGACTAGGTACATACTACCGCCGGTACATCAAGGACTACGCAAAGCTAGCTTCACCCATACATGAACTTCTGAAAAAGGATGTTAAGTTTGTCTGGACGGAGAAACAGGATAAGGCCTTCAACGAAATAAAACGCCGCCTTGTTTCGCCTCCAGTGTTAGCATATCCAGATTTCTCTAGACCTTTCATTCTCTACTGCGATGCTAGTGAAAAAAGCATTTCTTACATATTACACCAAACTAATTTCGTGAAAGAACCATTCGGGAAAGAACACGTCATAGAACACGTCATTGCGTACGGGGGACGCGCTTTACGCAAGTATGAGCTAAATTTTTCAACAACTGAAAAGGAATGTTTAGCCATGATTTTCGGAATAAAACACTTTAGTGTATATCTCTCAAACAACAAATTCACAGTGGTCACAGATCACAACGCTTTAAAATACTTACATGATAATACTAGTCGGAACTCATATAATACAGGAATATTTCGTTGCTAAAGACTTAAAAGCAAAAGGTCGCAGAAAGAAAACTAGAAAAAGACAAAATTAAAGTGTTCAAATAAAGGGATGACACACATATATTATGACCAAATAAGCGAAGAAAAAGCCATATAATAAAACATATATAAGTCACGAAATGTACGGTAATAATTATCCATGGAATCGCTAAAGCATACATGAAATGCAATATTATACGAATTTCATTTGTCATTAACATAATTTCAAAATTAAAATTGCGCGCAAATATTAGGAACGTAATATGTATTGACAATGTTTTTCCATAATAGACAGCGATTAATTTTACCGTGCATTACACATAGAAAAGTGACACCTGTCATTTTCTTTGTCAGGTATGAAGATGGCGATCGTGATGATGACGATGATGATGATGATGACAGCTACACAAGCAAATACAGTCTCACGCGTAAATTGGGGAACATTTTTCCTCCATGCAGGAAAATTAAGTGCAAGCAAATCGAATTGGGTGCACACCTTCCAAGTCCAGTTACCGACAGTTCATGATATCAATTTCTTTTCCCCACAAGGGTGTACAAGTAGCAATCAGACTACGTGTAATATGGTACAAACAGCAACGGAATACTTTAATACAATTCAGCAGGAAGTGGTACAACATTGGCAGAACATTGAAAATGATATAAATTCTTTAATTCCCACAGTACGAATTCAGAGTACAGACAGTAGACAAAGGAGAAATATTATTGCTGAAATTTCTAAAGGAATTTTTGGTCTGGCTACAGATCATGATGTGCGAGTTTTGGCTCATCACTTACAACAGATAGCTAAGAGAACAGATAACATCACGCATAGTTTCGATGAGACACATGCCCTAATGACTTCCTTTATGACCAAAACTAATGAACGCATATCTAATGCTATAAACGGCATAACGGGTAACCATGCAGCTATTGTTCAAATTCAAACAACCTTACCTCTGTTTGAGAGCGCATCCATGTGGCTTACTAGGTATATGGCCAGACGAACGATGGACGTATCAAACCTTCAAGCATCGCTTGACCGGTTCCACATAGGCATTCAACAACTGATGGTAAACACATTATCACACAGTCTGGTCATTGTTAACTGTAATGACCCATCTAAACATTTTCATTAACTGTTTGAACTGGGGGTGCATTCAAAATCGAATGTTATAGTCATTTTAACAATAGTTGTCAGTAACTGTTGGAAGAAGGACATTTCACCAAACGGTTACTTCTTTATTTTTCAACATAAAAGATGTTTTGATGTGTGAAATTCAACTTAGTAACAAAACTGAAGTTATGATATCTGAAACTCAAAATTGTTACGCTGTTTAGACACAAGGACAATAGCTATTTTGCTTTAAAAAATCAGTACAATTTCAATGTCAGTTCTTGTTTTCTAAAATGTCAACTTGGGTAATCAAAAAAGCAAATACAACTAATGCTGAGACATGTTTTGAATACATTGTTTAGTTGTTGGTATGCATTTGATTTTAGTTAGGGTATGTAGTATATGTAGTAAGCATAGTGTAGTGTAGTGTAGTGCAGTATAGTGTTTAACTAAAGTACAGTGCAATGCAACAACATAGGTATGACATCGGGCCAACATATTGCCAACAAAATCATTCGATTGTTGGCCATTAAAGCTATCAGAATAGTGAATGTCTACAATTGACTCTAGGTCAATGCCTAATTTGAGATTATACAAATTAAGTTGCGATTGTATCCAATTAAGAACTGATTGACATGTGTTTCGCCTCCTTAAAGTACAATGGCAATAAATTGTATGAAATCGCATTGCACCAACCAATGTAAAACATTCCTTATAATTACACAGTCAACTAGTTTTACTTGGAACATTTACAGACATCTAATATATTTGTTACACGCAACAGCACATGGTTGAACAAATCTAAAACCGCAAAGGATTTAATTTCGCTTTTCTCAGCTTTCAGGTCCATACAATCAGTGTTAGTTCTATTCTTCATTCCGTTTTTTTTATCAACCGTCATTGACATAACACACGACGTTGAAAAATGGCTACTGTATGTGAAGCGCTGTGAGTGAACAAGCTTAAGGACTTAAAATTTATTAAAAAGAAGTGTTCCCGGTGAAGAAAACATAATGTATATTCAAGTTATCGACTTAGTTGTTTAGACGATATGACATATTGATTTCTTATTTTTCATCGAAATGTAACGTTCAGTTGTAAAATCCGAACTGACTTTTTTTTGGAATGGATTGTGGCATCATAAAGTATGAATGCAAGTTGTATATGAATGTACATTTTATCCCATCGAAAATGGTTGCGTGTTTTTGAGAGCTCTCGACAAATCAGAATATCAGAAATAAGTGTAACAGAATCGTGTTGTAAGTATTCAAGTCTATAATCCTTGCAAGGCTTGGGGCTAGACATCTTCGTGGACCCGAACCTTTTCAATGTATGTATTTCAGCAAGTAAAACTTGCAAAAATGATAAAACATTTCTCTCTGCATGGATTTCTTTTCTTTACCATTTAATGTCAAATGGTGACTTTTGACTATGCCAACGTTTGGGAAAATCCTATTCCCGGAACACCAAGAAACAATTTACAAAGGAAATTGTTAATCAACTCCACCCAATTAAGCAGGACTTGATCTTCATGCTTGAATGGATTTATATACACAACTACTATGTTTAAAGATGACACCCCATTTAAAGGGGCAGTAGCACGTTTTTTGCAAAATTTATTTTTTCAAATTTCCCATTTATAATGATAGTTTATGTCATTTAAACTAACTTAAGAGGGTAAAACATCTTATTACACAAACCAATTATCTGTAGCGATAAAAAATATGTCGCGTATAAAGCAAAATTTGCATGGCGGCCATTTTATTGTGAACACAATTTATTATTTTATATTACAAAAACGTTTCCCAGTGCTTTACCGAAACATGTACACTCATTTTAAACTTTATTTTCCGAAGAGAGAAGGGTGTTTTACCATTGGTGAAAATATTTTTCAAATACATTTCATCAACTTATTTGAGCAAAAAAACGTGCTACAGTGCCTTTAAGAATATGAGTGAATTTGTCCTAAATGGTGTATCAACAGAGTCGAAATATTTCCCATAATCATTCATCAAGTGCATGGAACTGGACTGTGTCAGTGTAATCCATGACGTCATAGTCTAAGTAATGGGTCTAGTTACCTCTCCTATACATCTTCTTGCAACAATTTTTGTTTATTCTTATGATTAATTGTTTGTTATATGAGTTAAGTCCTGCTTTTATCACCTGCGTGTGTAATTCCATCATTAAAATAGTAAATAGCAACTGAATTGTGGCAAAAATGTCAATGTTAATATCGTGTGTAGATATTGTTTCATCTCAAATATTACTAACGCAGTTCACACATGTTAAGACATCTTGATACGTTTACATGTATTATGTATATATTGGTTCATTAATCACAGAAACTATTCACTCCCAATCCCTTTGAAATGAATATAAAAATTAAATAACTGCCGTAGAAGCGTGTGATTAATTCTACCAAACTATCAACATGTTCGCATTCTTGATTGATTACATATCATATCAACTGGTTTAAGAATATAACTGATAACCAGTGTGTTCGACATAGATAATATGCCACGAGGTAACACAATGCGCAATTAGGTCGGTGTGACCTGGGAATGGCGGATAACTTATCAGAAAGCTTCACACTCACTGATGCTGACTGAAGCTTCATGAGAAACTATCCGACCTTGTAGATAAACTGTCAATAATATACAGACGATCGGCAACATAAGCAGAAATTACACTTCATTTTGAGAAATTAAACAAACTTTCCATACTAATTCAGTTGATGCAGAACCTTTATTGGAATAAGCAATCAGATTTGGAATCCAATTTCAAATTGTCCAATCTCATGTTGATGGTAACGAGGGTTTATTACAGAGACGTATGTCAGACTGACAGTGTGTCACTGCTAGAAATAACACAGCAATAGATAACATAACAAGAAACAAACCATGGGTTTAGATCAACTACACTGATTGATTCCATTATTGATTGTTTTGATTAGGAAAGTTCAATGTGTACATCTTTTTTTCTTAAACTATTGACATCATGTTTACATGGTGAATGGTGAACTAGAAAACTAACATTTATTTTATATGTTTTATATCCGTAGGATAGTTTCGGGCATGAACAGTTTCTTCAAAATTATTTAAACAACTTAATTATGACAATTGCTGGTTTACATGTCAAGACGACATGCATGATGACGATAACCCTGTGCTGAATTACATTGACAAAACAAACTTGGAACCATGATTAACCACGATCCATTAGGACAGAAAGAGGTAACACGCCCTACGTAGAGGGGGTTGGCCACATTGACACAACAAAATTGGAACCATGATTAACCACGATCCATTAGGACAGAAAGAGGTAACACGCCCTAAGTAGAGGGGGTTGGTAACATTGACACAACAAACTTGGAACCATGATTAACCACGATCCATTAGGACAGAAAGAGGTAACACGCCCTAAGTAGAGGGGGTTGGCAACATTGACACAACAAACTTGGAACCATGATTAACCACGATCCATTAGGACAGAAAGAGGTAACACGCCCTAAATAGAGGGGGTAGGAGACATTGACACAACAAACTTGGAACCATCATTAACCACGATCTATTTGGACATAAAGAGGTAACACGCCCTAAGTAGAGGGGGTTGGCGACATTGACACAACACACTTGGAATCATGATTAACCACGATCCATTTGGACGGAAAATGGTAACACGCCCTAAGTAGAGGGGGTAGGGGACATTGACACAACAAACTTGGAACCATGATTAACCACGATCAATGAGGACAGAAAGAGGTAACATGCCCTAAGTAGAGGGGGTTGGCAACATTGACACAACAAACTTGGAACCATGATTAACCACGATCCATTTGGACGGAAAATGGTAACACGCCCTAAGTAGAGGGGGTAGGGGACATTGACACAACAAACTTGGAACCATGATTAACCACGATCCATTAGGACAGAAAGAGGTAACACGCCCTAAGTAGAGGGGGTTGGCAACATTGACACAACAAACTTGGAACCATGATTAACCACGATCCATTAGGACAGAAAGAGGTAACACGCCCTAAATAGAGGGGGTAGGAGACATTGACACAACAAACTTGGAACCATCATTAACCACGATCTATTAGAACATAAAGAGGTAACACGCCCTAAGTAGAGGGGGTTGGCGACATTGACACAACACACTTGGAACCATGATTAACCACGATCCATTTGGACGGAAAATGGTAACACGCCCTAAGTAGAGGGGGTAGGAGACATTGACACAACAAACTTGGAACCATGATTAACCACGATCCATTAGGACAGAAGGAGGTAACACGCCCTAAGTAGAGGGGGTTGGCGACATTGACACAACAAACTTGGAACCATGATTAACCACGATCCATTAGGACAGAAAGAGGTAACACGCCCTAAATAGAGGGGGTAGGAGACATTGACACAACAAACTTGGAACCATCATTAACCACGATCTATTTGGACATAAAGAGGTAACACGCCCTAAGTAGAGGGGGTTGGCGACATTGACACAACACACTTGGAACCATGATTAAAACGATCCATTTGGACGGAAAATGGTAACACGCCCTAAGTAGAGGGGGTAGGGGACATTGACACAACAAACTTGGAACCATGATTAACCACGATCCATGAGGACAGAAAGAGGTAACATGCCCTAAGTAGAGGGGGTTGGCGACATTGACACAACAAACTTGGAAGCATGATTAATCACGATCCATTAGGACAGAAAGAGGTAACACGCCCTAAGTAGAGGGGGTTGGCGACATTGACACAACAAACTTGGAAGCATGATTAACCACGATCCATTAGGACAGAAAGAGGTAACACGCCCTAAGTAGAGGGGGTTGGCAACTAGTAAGGAAAGGTGGCGAGCTCCTCCCTCGGTGGTCCTGATTGAGCCACAGCTAGCCGATAACACTTCGTGACCTGATACTAGAAGGCTCTCCTTAACCGTATTGGTAAGTCCTATCTTCCTTCGAGGATGAAAGACACTAAATGACCATAGGGGTCACCAATTAATAAACAAGCAATGAAGTGTGATTGGTGGTTTATTAGTAATAAGACAATTCGCTTTAACAACGTTGAACAACGTCATCAACCGAGGTCGCAACCAAAAACGACGTAAGCCCAACAGCTGCACCTAGGCGACAGAAGCCTGAGTTGAGGGTCCAACTAACGGTCCGACGACCAAGCACCCGATTCATGATCTTGTGTCCCTATTAAGTGTTACAGAGGTTAAACTCTAAAACAAAATATTCCTTCTTGAAAAGATTCCAAATCATCTTACTGTCCAACATATTCATCCATGGTCATTAAAGGGGCACATAATTAGCATCATTATCATACTTCTTTGAATTCATCATATGTTCAAGAATACTTTTAATAACTAATGAACGTAATATTATTCTTTAATGACCAGCTGGTATATATTTAGAACCACTTTAATTAAATTAAATCAAATTCCATGTCCAGACTATATGTTGAAGCAACGTTGAATATTAGTACTGCATTCATTTGCCCAAAAAGATTCTTCTACCCCCTCAAAATATTTTAAAATAATTTCTTTATGAACATTATTTTGTATCGGGTTTAAGTATTAAAATCGGGCCACAGTGGATGTCCCTGAGTCATGATTTAAGTTTTTGAGCCTGGTTAAAATGTTAAATAAAATCCCTATTTTCACACCTTCTAATATTATGAGACAAGCATCATTTTTCCATGTTTTGCGTATTTTATATTCACATGTTCAACTGCCCCAGGTTTTATGTCAGTTATGTTACCACAGCAAATTATATACACCACGAGTTGTCAAGTCAAGTTGGTTTATTCATGATTCTTGGCCTTGGGCCCATAAACATGTACATGTACATTTCAACATTAGTTCATATATAACATTTTCACTAATTACAAGTTCAGTAATGACCATCTGCCTGTGACGTCACGTGTGGTCTTGTACGATCAGCAGTGGTGTCAGTTTGTTGAAGTCGAGTTTGTCAGCCACACACAGAGACGAGAGTAACAGCTGCATCCTACTGTCCTGATGTTCAGATTGACTTAAATGTGTCATAGTAATTTTTTCATCAGCCCCTAGTCCGGGAATAATTTTAAGGTACCCACAAACTGTCTTTATTAATTTGTTCGTGTATAAATTAATTTTACAACAATACAGTAAAGAATCTGCTGAGTTAAGGTTAATGCATGTCCAATTTGTTTCTATATATATTGAAATAGTAAATTTCCTGATCAAAAAACGGTTTAAACCTCAATATCACCGAACATTACAGATCGTCCATACCGCCCAAAGGGAGTGGAACAGGTCAGCCTAACACGATATCAATCACAAGGGCTAACAACATTTCTTTATATTTTCTGCTTGGACAAAAGAGATTCAAAGGTTAACGGTGTAATAAAGGCAATACTGATTCATGTCATAGCATACATATATTCATCTTAGAAAGTGTCTAACTGATTATCTAACATTATGATTTAGTGTTTCCTGTACGCAGCGTCATGTTCCAAACAAAATATCTTATCTTACACTTAACTACTTCAAACATCCTACTGCTGGGAACAGTATACCAGTATACCAGTAACATGAGGACATCAAATAATATGTAACAGTACAATTGAATCCACTGTATACACGTTGGTTATACATAGTAATGAATAAATATATATAAAGTTTGTGTACCTTAGCTCAATGTTGTATCCTTCCGAACACAAGCACTATAAAGCACATCGACTTGAACCAGGTAGACAGTTACTGTTTTGCACACACCTCACCTCAATTCTGAACCAGGCAGACAGTTACTGTTTTGCACACACCTCACCTCAATTCTGAACCAGGTAGACAGTTAGTGTTTTGCACACACCTCACCTCATTTCTGAACCAGGTAGACAGTTACTGTTTTGCACACACCTCACCTCAATTCTGAACCAGGTAGACAGTTACTGTTTTGCACACACCTCACCTCAATTCTGAACCAGGTAGACAGTTACTGTTTTGCACACACCTCGCCTCAATTCTGAACCAGGTAGACAGTTACTGTTTTGCACACACCTCACCTCAATTCTGAACCAGGTAGACAGTTAGTGTGTTGCACACACCTCACCTCGACTGTACACGAACTATGATTAAGTTAGAAGAGTACAAATGATAATGTACCATCGCTCTCCACCTCTGATATGAGTGTGAATGCTGATAACGTGTCCAGTATCCGTGTCAAGTAACGTAAAGGTATTCCAGTAGTCCAGATAAGTGTAGTCTTCAATGTTTTACATGAAAACCATACTTGAATACATTAATTTGTATGAACTGTATTTCTGCAGTAAATACCTTGTGCATGAAGTCCGCCATATTGGTGTTCAAGCGTCAGTTGTCTCACTCTGCAACTCTGTTGTGTTTAATGGCGCGTTGTGTCATCTTTATTTTTTTTTAATCGAAAATCAACTAAAGGTTTATCTTAATATCATTTTCCCGCTAATAAGGAGCTTATGAACATCAATCGATGATAAGATATTGACAATCAAATGAATCAAAGCTTACCTGTTATTCATTAGTATTAATCATGGAATATCCATTGCAACGAAAAAGCAGATTGAGCGGACAAAGGAAGCGGTTTGTAACAATATACTACGTTTTGATAGGATTAGAAGTGCTTATTCTTACAAAAATCAACGATCTTCATTTGATACTATTTTTAGACATCACCGAAAGACGCACATCGCTGAGTTTGCTATGTTTTTAGAGGCCACAACCACTTTTTTAGGCTATACACCCTTACATACTGTTTCGGGCTGTCAAATATTACATTTTACAAAATGTTTTATTTCATCAAAATAGGAAAAAATATTAACAAAGATGTATGTCACTAACAACTACTGTGCGCTTGAAGTTTGAAGACCTGGGAATCAATAATAAAATAACAATTGTATCTTCGAGATATGTTGACCAACGGAATCGCCGATTTATGACCTTTTACAAGTAGTGATTGCAGCTTCTAGCCATATATTACAAAATTGTAAATATATTGGTTAGAAAGAATAATGTGTCTAGTTTCCGAAAAAAATATTTCATCAAAATCTGTTGACAAATACCGGAGATATGTAGACGGTAAATCCTTGTAGACTCTGTTGACAACTTTTCAGGTTTTTGCTTAACCATGTAGATTAGTGACATACAGGGTAAGGACAAAACTGTTTCAAGCTGGGAAACAAGCCATTGCCAAAAACAAGCTAGAGCCTATCCGAGGCGGGTGGTCAGATTGATCACCAATACTGCTTTACTAATACTGATGACGTGTGTTCGAATTAATGTTCATGTGCAGTGTTCGAATTAATTTTGTTTGCCAGTTTGCCATCAGGGCATGCAGGTTTTTAAATCTGCAGGCGCTAAATAACATCCGAAGGCCCAAGTTCTAGAAACACACTAAAGAAGAAACAACAAACAAAACTCAAAGTTACAATGTTAAGTACCATAATTTGGAGTATACATACTACCAGGGCTGTGTTCCATAACAGCGAGCGCTTATGATGGATCATTAAGTGCTACATTGAACCTCTCTTGAACGTGATTGCTCAATGAAGCGTTACGTAGCAAAGCGAGCACACCTCGAGGAATAGCACCGTGTCGTTCAGGAGGAATGGGCCCTCAATGTAGTGCTCAATGAGCGATTATAAGCGCTCACTGTTATGGAACAGAGCCCTGGACTAGAGACTTAAGAGTGAAGACTACCAAGTACTAAGTAGTAAGTTAATGTTAGGATGCCAAGTCATACAGTTACTGGTCATCAGGATTATCAGGTTCAGAATTTGTTTAAGTTATATATTGTCCAGAACGTTGAGTTGTGAAATTACAGGAATAACATTTGCAACATTTGTTGTCATTTTAGAATAACTTAGCTACAAGTTGATTTTTTAGTATAACAAGTAACATATCAATTGGGATCAGTTCCACGAACCTGTCAGGTGCAAAAGTAATGTCATGATAAACATACAAATTAAAGCCAATTTGAACGAAAGACTTCATCAGCACACAAGGATTTGCACAGTAACTGGGATACATAAACTCGATTTACAAAATATTATATAGTTTACAAGGAAAATGTATTGTTCCTAATCGATATTAATCACTTCTGAGGGTCAAGAGAAGGAAATGTATTTTTCGTTTTGATGAATATGGTAGCCTTCCAATATCTCTCAAAAAAAAGTAAAATAGCAAATTATGATTGGTGGAAACAGTTATATATAAAATAAAAATAAAGGATAAAGATAGGGACTATAATATTTAAAGGGTGATTTTAATCTAAATGATGACGAATATAATATATAACACCATTTTTCAATATTTTGATTTAATAATACTTGTTTAAATGTATTTTCCAATTACCGACCCAAACAAGTTAGGTCCTGAAACTCAATCTTTCTGTATCAAACCCTTTTTGCAGTCAAATCCCTCTTCTATATTGCACATTGTATTGCCTGCATGTATACATCACTAGACTGTCTGTCTTTAGTTAAGATATAAGCGTATAAGCGAAGCGTATGACGCTGGGAAGATTTATAATCAAAGACCTAAACATTGCTTGGCTTGTCTGTTGTCGTGTACGATATGTAATAGCGAAGCCTATTATACAGAGTGAAGGTTTATTTCGTGTAACTGGTGTTTACATTCACATGCGCATTGCGAATGAAAGTGAAACTTAGTTGTTTTAAGATATGGATCGTAAAGATTTGGAAATTGGAAATAAAAATATACAATCAATAGATTATTGACTAAAGGCCATAAGGGCCTGTAGATATTTGATTATGGTCATGTGCACAAGTTATATGTCCACATATATAGTCCTTGTAAATAGACATGTACCGACGCATCAATGTCAACAATTCAAAAAGTTGAAAATCCAAATACATAAATATTTATATTAAGAAAAACAGTTAATACAAACCCTTAGCTATGAAGTGTGGTTTGTCAAACTCACACATATATATATAGAAACATGATGTTTTATAGATATCATGCGATTTTGAAGATCATCATTACAAATTCATTCAATTAAAGCATCATCCATGTGCATAGTGTTTAAGAGCAATGCATGCTCATAACGTCTACAACAGTCTGGGTTCTTTAGAGAGTAGCTGTACTGGTGAACAGGGAGTTGTAAGAAACTTTGTTCAGACGACTGGGTGAGAGGCACTGGACGCGAGTACCATTTTGTGGGGAAAACACCTGTAGGCAAATTAAGTATTCTTTCTTGCTGGTATTACGAGTTTCTGTTGATATCCTCACCTCAGAGACTGTGGTGGAATGAACATGTACATAAAATCACAAAGGTACGATTGGGCAGGGCAGAAGCAACTACACTCTACAACTGCTGGGTGTCCACGTATTGACTTCAGCATAGGTGCCTGAGTTTGTACCTGTAGAAGCTTGCTGAGGAGGTTTGTTGGAATGTGTTACAGCCATATCATCGTTTCAGAGACGAGTTCTTGTAAATAGTAATCACTTGCTGTTCCCTCGTTCTATGTTCAGCATCATTTGGGACGCCAAAACTTGTAACTTTCAAGGCTCGCCTGTCCGACTTAAACAACAACTTGTTCTCAGCTTCAATAACGGCTTATTCTGTCTTCACTCCGTTGAGCTACAATAAAATATCTAATTGAAAATACAGTTGATTTCAACAAACGCTGCTTTTCAAATGAGGCGATTTTCACAGAAAACACAACATATACAGACTGCATAGTTACAGTGTCAAAACCGAGTTTCAAGGCAGGGTTTGTCAGGTAGATACAAACATTGTGTATATTAAATAGGTTGTTAATATGTTCACCTGTCATGAAATATTTTCTTATCTTATCTTTAAGTCTTTAAACAATTTTATTTTTTAGTTCAATAATATATTCCGCATTCCCCTCTCAACTGAACTATTTTAACTTGATAATGCCGACAACAGAATACCCAAAGTGGTTGATCAATTTACATTAAAAATATACCAAATTTAGCTTGTTGCAATCATAACATATACAAATGACATCTTAAAATGTTAATTTAGCTATTTGATATTATTGTTAATACATTAAATTGTAAATTCTGTTCCATTGATATTGTTAATTCGGTCGACTATACTGTCAGTTCCTGATGTAGCCTCAACGCCCAACAGTCAGCATTATTGGACATTATTATTATCATCTTGAAGAAAGATTTCAACAAAAACAATAAAATCAAAAAAATGTTTTGCTCGAAGACACTCGAAACCTAGTTCAAAAGATTCGCAGTCTCAGGGCACACAAAAAACTACAACTACGCACCTTGTCAATTTTTAAAAAAATTCATCAAATCTCCCCACTCAATGCAGCTTTAAGACACATTTCAAAGCTCCTGACGGTGCCAATGCTTTAGCCTGAATCATTTTATCGTCGCTTGCGACTATATTTGGACATTATTATTCCACTCATCACCTACCATGACCATGTAATTGCCATATGCTTTGATTACACTAGCCAGGGGGAGGGGGATTCACTGCTGAATCGCAAAAGACAACACTAACGAGAGATTGATACATTGCTTAGCTGGCGATAATGGTACAATAACAATAATGTGGCACATTATCATTAATACCTGATAATAACGTTACGACATTATGACACTAGCATAATGACATGCAGACAACATGCTTGTCTGTGATCATTCTTCTACTTATCTCAGCTTCTTGAGAAGTATGCATTCCAAACAGCCTTGTATAGTTTTTTTTATCGGGGTAACCACCATCATACTTGAAACGAAAAGAAACGCAGTATACTGACCAATTCGACAATGTTGTAATGATAAAATATAGACATTGATCGAATGTACAGCCACTCAAAGTGCCATTGAGATGAAGTGAGGTGATTTGGAGTTTAATGTCTGCTCAAAAGTTGGTCACTTCACAAAGATGCAGCCCGAAAGTTTATTCACCTACATGTCTATATTTGTGCAAATATCATGTAAATTAATAATCCATGTAACGTCAATAAAATGGCATGTTTCGTCGTGCGTTTAACGTCACTTTCATAGCATTGTTTGGTTATGTGTATAATGTCAGATGATGTCATAGCATTGTTTGGTTATGTGTTTAATGTCAGATGGTGTCATAGCATTGTTTGGTTATGTGTATAATGTCAGATGATGTCATAGCATTGTTTTGTTATGTGTATAATGTCAGATGATGTCATATCATTGTTTGGTTATGTGTATAATGTCAGATGATGTCATAGCATTGTTTCGTTATGTGAATAATGTCAGATGATGTCATAGCATTGTTTCGTTATGTGTATAATGTCAGATGATGTCATAGCATTGTTTCGTTATGTGAATAATGTCAGATGATGTCATAGCATTGTTTCGTTATGTGAATAATGTCAGATGATGTCATAGCATTGTTTGGTTATGTGTATAATGTCAGATGATGTCATAGCATTGTTTGGTTATGTGTATACTGTCAGATGATGTCATAGCATTGTTTCGTTATGTGTATAATGTCAGATGATGTCATAGCATTGTTTGGTTATGTGTATACTGTCAGATGATGTCATATCATTGTTTGGTTATGTGAATAATGTCAGATGATGTCATAGCATTGTTTCGTTATGTGTATAATGTCAGATGATGTCATAGCATTGTTTCGTTATGTGAATAATGTCAGATGATGTCATAGCATTGTTTGGTTATGTGTATAATGTCAGATGATGTCATAGCATTGTTTGGTTATGTGTATACTGTCAGATGATGTCATAGCATTGTTTCGTTATGTGTATAATGTCAGATGATGTCATAGCATTGTTTGGTTATGTGTATACTGTCAGATGATGTCATAGCATTGTTTCGTTATGTGTATAATGTCAGATGATGTCATATCATTGTTTGATTATGTGTATAATGTCAGATGATGTCATAGCAGTGTGTGGTCGTGTGTATTTTACATGTTGATGATGCAGCTGTTTATCATGTTGCTTTTATTATTGCAGAGAGAAAACAAACACCAAAACAAAACAAAATATCTGTAGGGAGATATCGCCAATCTCACTCAGGCAAGACCTAATTTCTGTGAAACACAGTTTTTCAAGATACATTATTGACTCATCAAGATGTAACACTGAGCTTACATAAGTGGATTGCAGATCAAACAACAAGTCTATTGTGGGAGGTCTTCCAACACCATTTATTGAAACACATGGATCATGGAGTTCTGAAATAATAATAAACACTCATAAGTATACAATAAACTCTTAATTATACTTTCCCTATTTGTTATACATCTTGAAATAATAAGTCTCTCAATAGTTCAGAAAATCTTCCACACCAAGTCACTCATTTACAATGAAGCGCTCGTATAATCTCTATGAAGTTACGACTGACTCTTTCTGAACATATGAACAATAAAATAAATAACCTATTTTCTAAACCCTGAACATACTCTATCATAATCTAAATATGTTAAAACAATGAATAATATTTACTTCAAGTCAAATCCGGAGAAGAAACTCCACTAAATTCACTTATAAACAAACGTCCCTCTACTCTATTTTGACCTAAGGGGTGACAGGTTGTCCAATCAGGTTGGACGCAATTCAAACAATACTGAATATAACACTAATTTATGAAGCTAAACTGTATACCTACTCTAAAATAAATCAATAATAATAATGATAATACTAAATACTTGTACCAAAAATACATATTTCTAACAATACCTGTACTCTGAATAATCGAATCTTCCAAATCTTAGCCTGTTTCACTGCACTCATATTCAAATGCAAAATAATGCTAACACTACACTTTTATAATAATAATGAACATCATATTCAAATTCTACATCTCAATAAATACCTGAAGAGTGTGTCTCTCAGCAATAAACATACATAAACTTCTTGTAGATTACGAAAATTTTCTCTGCCTCGTGCGACTTCGCATTTCCTCTCTGCACGACAACAACATGGCGCCAAAACAAAGGGAGCACTTATTAAAGCGAAACATCCGGGAGAAATCATTTCGCAAACAATTATTTTATACTATAATCTAATCTAAAAATAAACTTAATTGAAATATAAATTTGTTAATTCTTCATACATGTAATTGGAAACATCATTCAAAACAATAAGTTATCAGTGCATATATATAGATTATTACCCGAGGAAGTGTGTCATATGACTTTTACGAAACGAGTGTGAATGTTTTTATTGCCCGAGCGAGAGCGAGGGTTATACATAAATTTGCACGAGTTTCGTAAACGTCATATGGCACACTTTGGAGTGTGATAATTTCTTTATTACTCATTCTATTCCATTTGATTTGCGTAAAATTAGCCAGGAAATGGCCCACTTCCTTTGCGACGGCAAGCTACAGTGACGTCACGAACAATCGTTTTATGACGTCACAGACGAAGAAATATGGGAAGCCGCGGTGAAACAATAGTTGCCAGGCAAACGTGATATGTGCACATGTGCTCATATCAATAATATTAACTCGGTTATTTTCAACCATATGTGTAATAATTACCGATACCAAGATTAAAGCAATAAAGAACAAGCCAATATCAAAACTGTATGTATTATGAATCTGACAAGGCTGGTATGATTGTCTGTACCTGTCTTTGCTGATGATACACATGTCTTGTTGCTGAATATATCGATGTTGATCAACGTGATGTCGGAGAAGAACAGTATTTACATGTAGCTTTCACAACTATCCACTTCTCTTCATCCGCTTACTTCAGTCTACATAACACCAGATCAGCAGCAGATCGTTCTATCATCCGCTTACTTCAGTCTACATAACACCAGATCAGCAGCAGATCTTTCTATCATCCCCTTACTTCAGTCTACATAACACCAGACCAGCAGCAGACCGTTCTATCATCCCCTTACTTCAGTCTACATAACACCAGATCAGCAGCAGATCTTTCTATCATCCCCTTACTTCAGTCTACATAACACCAGATCAGCAGCAGATCTTTCTATCATCCGCTTACTTCAGTCTACATAACACCAGACCAGCAGCAGACCGTTCTATCATCCCCTTACTTCAGTCTACATAACACCAGACCAGCAGCAGATCGTTCTATCATCCGCTTACTTCAGTCTACATAACACCAGATCAGCAGCAGATCGTTCTATCATCCGCTTACTTCAGTCTACATAACACCAGATCAGCAGCAGATCGTTCTATCATCCCGTCTGTCGAGGGCAGACTCTTGTCTGGTGAACGTGATAATGCCAGAAACATTGTCAAGTTACACTATTAACACTCTAAACATGTATCTATTCTGGTTGATTTGACACACCTAGTTGCTATAGGTACCTCTTAAACAAGTTCAGTTTTTGGGTTGAAGTGGAGAATTAGAAAAAATAATATAATATTGAAATCGAAATGCACACATAAATAAACGAATTTGCATCGTAAATAAGTAATACGGAATGAAAAGACGTGAATCTGCACACAAATGAGACGATCAGCGATTATAAGGAGGACGTGAAATGAAGGACGCGAATCGCAGATTTTGGCTGTATTAAAACATACATCAGAATTGTTAAATATAAAATACATTTTTTCCAGATCTGATTCATATAAACATGGCGTCATCGCCTCGGCGGGAAAACAACGTCTGCGCATGCCCGTTAGGTAAACTAATATTCTAGCTAGAACATAAATAATATTCATGGATCCCTCTATCCGGGCTAAGCCCCGCCCCCTTGGTTACTGTTGCTAGTTCCACACGCTTTCACACAAAATGGCCGCCTCGATTGCATTCCTGAAAATGTTATGTGTCATTTTTACCAAACTCTGATCAATATCAACCAAGGGTTTGGACAAAAGGACTTAATTACTACCAACAAGGTTACATTCATGATGGTCTATTACATTACCAAACCGTAACTGCCCCCAAATGTTGGCCATCGGCATCGCTCCAAAAAAGATCCTCCTCATTTGTTTTCACTTGAATCATCGAATTCAAGAATCCCTTCGTTTATTGTTCATTCAAAGCAGGGTAAGCCACACACACAAAAAAAATACCTTTGAGAATTGTATTATATGATGTTACGGGAATTGCTTTAGGCAGAAATTTGAGGATAATTTAGACCCAAGGCGACCCATTAATAAGATGAGTCCTCAACCCAATTTTTGAAAAATAACCCAGATGTTTTTCTTTATTTTTCTGGTGTTATTGAGGTGTACTTAATTTAAAATTAAAAGTATTTCAAATTTAAGTTTAGAATTACAGCACGGTGCCAAACGTGTTGCAAGAATCGCCTTTTTCCCATAAGGTCCTATATGTTATTTCAGCATAAATAATTTTCATGATCGTGACAGTGAACGAAAACTTACAAAATTCAACATGACTGTAATCTAACATCTAGAGATTTTGTTTATAATATTCAAATTCATTAATTTTGAGCATGGTTTTAGAAAACGTCAAAATATTGAATGTCACTTCCCGATTGCCACCATTTTATAAGCAAACCTAAGGGGCTGAAAAATGGACAGACCTCAGTAATAAATTAACCATTTAGTTAAAATAATGTTGTATCCAAAATGAACAAAATTGTGTGTGTGAAAAACGAACGAACAACTCACAAAATTTAAATCTACCCATAAACGAATGAACAAGTTGTATATCATATTTTAAATGAAAAACAGGCCTGTTAATTTCATTTAGGCTATTTTTTTCTCATTTTTATCATGGTTGGCATGAGTCGAAATGTCAAACACTACTGTAGGCCTACTCACAACAGAGACCTAACACAGTTGAATAGATATCTATATTACATTAATACTATTCTTCGAGATCTGAAACATGACATAATTTTGTAAGGATCATTATTACTTACAATTTTCCACCTTGTATTGAATTTTATTTGTAAATATGTTTATGTTGTAAATTTAATTGAACAATGTTTATGTCCTTACTCTAACAGTGGTAGGAATATTATTTTTCTTTTTATAAATAGACAGACATTTTATTCAGTAGCCTACATGACCACTGACTAAAATACATACATTAGAAGATAAATATTCCATCAGTTTTTAAAAAAAATTTCTGGCATGAGCCGGGGGATATAGGCCTATCTACCCTGAGATATATTTCAACATTGAGCGCGGCCTTGAAAAGTAACGAACTTTAGGTTATTATAGAGAGAGGGAGAGGTTATCAGACACTTGCACTATCAACTGCGAAGACACTAAATTTAGAAAGTCAAGGATTTCACTTTTTTTTTTAAATTTAATTTTTTTTTAGTGTTTATCTGGATAGATTGCGTTGTTCACGACGACGGCCACTTGTTTTTATCAAGCGCTTGCATTTTTCTACATTTTTCTTTGTAATACAGTTGGAAAATTTACGAGTAATGTTCCTTCCAGTCTTTCAGGATAACACTGGTCACCATTATATGTTCCCCACCCGCACCATAAGACCATTTTTGTTTTTCGACAAAACCGTAACTAAGGCAGTCGGGAATAGCTTGTGGGAACAACATGGCGGCAACTCATTGTTAAGTACGGGCAGAATGAAAGTTTTTTTCTGATTGGCTGATACCATACCCGGTCACTGCGCAGGGATCCGTGAATAGAACAGAAAAGCAAGCCATTATCTGGCGAGGGATTCTAAAGTTCTGGAGCGTTTCAGCTCGGTAATCTAAGAACGTTGGTATTTTTCGAGTGGAAGAGCGAAAGCCAACTGCATTTTGAAAGGCTATATGTGGTAACTGAAATAAACATGATGTATCAGTTCGTGTCGATTCGCCCCATTTACTCATTTGCTTGAGTTGGTATTTATGTTCAATCAAGCATGAAAATATATAGCTAATGAAAGAACAAGAGAGAACAAGCACAATCTGGGCTAAAAAATTGTAATGCTTAAAATTGCAACCTCATTTAATTTAAGAGAGAGGTAAAATGTAAAACGCTTAATGAATTGTAAAGTGGTAAGTTAATATTTACCACCCGAAGCCCAAATTTGTGATTATTTTACAAAGTTGAGTTGATACCAAAAAAAGTATAGGACAAATAAATGTATGTTTTGAACATAGACAGGCAATAAGAAATTGTACGTTGGGAACAATGGAAGAATGTTAACAGGTACAGGTAAAAAATCTCAACAAATATATTGCTTCAGATGAGGAAAACATTGGCATGATAAAACACATACAGTTTGGCAGAATAGTGAAATCATATTTCCACCACCATTTGTTTAACCGCTGCCTTTTGTTGGTCAGTATCAGTGTCAATATAGCGAACAAAGGCATCACTTGACCAACAGCCTAGCTTCTGGATAACTTTCTCAGGGAGTCCACACTTATGTGCCCATGTGGCACCTCCTCTCCTGAATGAATGTCCTCCAAAGTTCTGAGAAGGCAAACCACATCTTGTAAGCACAGATTTTAGCTTACCAAGGAATGTAGAGTAAGCCAGTGGCACATCGTGTGAGTACATAAACGAAGGTTGGAGGGGTTCTGCACTCTGAGTGGCCTGCAAGTAGGCCTGCAATAAAGTTGCTGGGCATAGAGAATGTCCAATCACATAGGGTAGAGTTATCTTCACTGTGCATTTTCTGAACTGAACAGTTTTTGTCTTATGCAGAGACACTAGATATCCATCCGGGATAGGTGTTACGTCATCTCTGCGAACACATGAACCGCTAACAGATGTAGTTAACAAAAAATTATTCGGTCTCAACAAACCAAAAAATGAAATGACACATGCTGTCCAAAAACACAAATCAGACATTAAATCCAAGTGAAGCATTCTCTTGATCTGTAGCAATATATGAGGGGTTATTGGGTCAACACACTGTTGTGCGACCCCGAGGGTGCGCTTCACATCCGTGAGCACTTGTTGTACACCCAATGCCTTTACAGGACTCACTAACACTTCAGAACTTTGCAAGTGAGTTATCACAGTTAGATATTAACATATGACAGAATGATATTTCAGGTCTCAGTCTCTCAGACACTAAGTATGCTATATACCGCTCTAACATATCTGACTCCAGAGGCACAGCACAGATATTCATCTTAGCACAAAAATCAAGGTATGAGCGCAGGTGGACAGCATAGGTTCGTCTCGTCGACTTGGCCCATGCGTTTGATTTCAGCGTCGAAACTGCTTGGGTTACCCTTGCTTTTAACTGCGATTCCCCATCTGTGAGAGAGGAGAGCACAAGACATGTGGTTAGATAGCTCAGCTCCTGTGAATTTTGTGAGGCACAGACTAGGCAACAAATAATACAATTTAGTTAGACTACCATGTGAAGCCATTCTAGAACAAGTGTCAGCATGTGTGTTATCTTTGCCTGGGAGGTATGTGGCACTCAGTGAGAAATTATAGGTAGCGCTGATCCAAAACAGCTGTCTTGAGTACACCATCATAGGCACATTTCGGGTTGACCCTTTGTTGATAAGGCTCATTGCAGTGACATTATCTGTGATAATTAGTCCACAAGTGGCCCCACTGCACAGCAAATGTTTCTTTATAATTGATGGGCCACTCTTGAAGCTCAGGAAAGTCACATCTCCAGTTAAGATGAAAATAGTCACCATCATAGATTCCACCACAACCATCACCACAGGCATCAGTAGATTTGTTATTGGTCGCTTGTCCTGAATTTGCGCAAAAACACTCTTCCCCCACTCACTACCTGGCTGGCCCAGTTCAACTTTCCTGCTAGCGTTTCAAGTTGATGCCTACATGCCCTCTTTCTTTGTGAATAGTCATTGAGCAATTGTTTAAAATTAGTGAGCTTTTCAGCAGGAAGAGAACGGGTATATTTAACAGTGTCTAACAGCACACCTAAAAAAACTAAACTTGTTGTAGGACACTCAGTCTTCATCCAATTAATGCTGAAACCCAGATAGCGCAAAACTTTTATCAGCATATCTAAGCCATGTTGACATTGGTTCTTCGTGGAAGCGATAACGAGAAAGTCATCAAGGTAAGCTATCACCTGAACCCCGAAATGATGAAGCATAATGTCACATACTGCCGAACTAAGAGTTTGGATTATTTTAGGGCTTCGTGAAGAACCAAAAGGCAGTTTTGTATCCACTAAAAAGGTACCTTTCTGATCACCCTTAAATTTCCAAAACAAACCAGTTAATGGATAATTGTCTCTGTGAATTGGTACCGATCGGTAGGCATGTTTGAGGTCCACCTTGGCCAGATAATCCCCCGGACAAATGATATCACATGCAAACCTTATATCATGGTAGTTCACAGATGTATCACATACATAACTATTCATAGAAGAGTTCAGTGGACGACTACCATCGTGTATTAATCTCACTGATCCGTCTGATTTCGCAATAGCCGCCAGGGAACTCACAATGTCAGGTTGGGAATCAACTTTCACATTATTACCCAACTGTATCTCTTTCTTCAACTGTAATTTAACCGCCTCAGCATACTGTTTTGTTGAAGCCGCATTTTTAACGAAAACCCCCTTTTCAATAGTCCTATTCGAGTCTATGATCCGAAAACCTTCCCTGACCCCTGACAAGATAAAGTCTCTGTCCTTGTGGCATTCAGGGAGTAGAGACTCCCATGCTGGCAGGTTGAGGGTTAATGTTGAGGGTAGAACGTCTGCCGATGCGGGTGAGGAGGGGCGTCCTGGTTCTCCCCACGAGACTGTCAGTTTTTTGGGACATTACCGTGCATATGTCGCATCTCTGTGTGACCTTGATAACATAGGGCACAGACGTGAGCCAGCTTGCAATCTCTCCTCATACACTGCTCTCTGTTGAAATTTCGGCATATTTCGCGTCCTGCTGGTGTGAAGGGACCCTTCTTCCGTGTTGGATTTTCTTGTTATGGCATTTTAGAAGGTAAGTTTTGTAGAGTTTTGGGAATGAGCTGAAAATCACGGAGTTCCTGCAGGTATGTCCCCCAGGGAAACTTTTCTCTCACTTGCCTTTCTCTATACTCCCTATCATAGTTGAGGATGCTTCTCCATGAATAACGAGTTGCCAGCCTAAAGGTATCAGCAGTATATTTCAAGTATGCTTCGCATTCTGGGAAAGTGGATATTTTCCCTATTCTTTAAAGTTCAAGCAGGAATTTACTGTTTCCATAACCCCATTGTTCAATAGTTAAATCAGAAGCCTTGGTTTTTTTCCTAACAAAATATATTTTGGCACCTTGACCAATGTCTATCTCAACGTCCTGACTGCCAGATTCCTCCCACACAAAGTTAACCACTTGCAATGGTTTCTCACCTGTGTGTTCACTGTTCATGTGTTGTGTAGATCTACCTGACAAGTCGATCCCAGTCCTGACCGGTCCGTTGGTGACGGTGTCTGTCTGTGTGTCTGCACTCGACAGCGGTAAACTGTTTAGTTGCAAGCCTCTAATTTTCGCCTTTTCTTCAGCTATCTCTGTCTCTAACTGCACCCTACGACGTTCTAACTTCAACGACTCTAATTCGCGACTGAGTTGACAACATTCCTCTTCTAACTCCCGTTTTGACACATTACTTGCCAGACTTGAAAACGATGTCCGTTTCGGTTTGGCGCCATGTTGTTTTCCCTCCTTGTCGGGTCGCGGTGTCCAATCAGCCGTAGCCTCGTCGATAACGTCGCCTCTTTCCGCTCCAAAAGAGCTTGCATTTTTGAACCGGCTCCCCTTCTAGGTGGTCTCTCCATTTAAAAGAGTACAAGTGCAAGAGCAAGCAAAAACATAAGCATCGGAGGTCGCGATGCGACCCAGCGTCTACAGCAGCACAGCTCGCAAGATGAGCAAAGGGAAGCAACTCTAACTGAACTGTTTGAGGAAAGGGGGATAACTGCGCCACTCGCAAAAAATATTTTATTTTTCCACGATTGCAATGGACTTTCATATTAATCATTGTTTCAGTATTACGTGGAGACCACCATATAAATGTGAACAAATTGAGGAAGGCATCACGCGAAGTAACTGTAAATAAAAATACTTGTCACTTACCAATCAATCAAAGTCTGCTTTACTTTGTTTAAGCTACCTATATATTCCCCATGTTGAAAATGCTCCACTGTTGAACAGACTTGTAAACAAGTCAAAATGTGACGCATCCAGTCATCATTAAAATGATATCTACAGCCTACAGCAAGTGTCGTCTAAAGTATTTAATATATATATATATATATATATATATATATATATATATATATATATATATATATATATATTTTCTCCTATAAAGTGAGTTAAATTTTAAGTGTAATGGGATACAATAAAAGAAATTAAGATATATATGCAGTAAATGTTTAATATGTTCTTTAAACATATTTGTTATGGCAATTGTTAGATTATTAGATCAGACTTTGCTGCTGAAAACATTGTCACAAGAAGTTAGCGATCGATAAAAGTGATTACAGTACAGTAATTGATTTCCTTCCTGTTGCATCGGTAAAGTTGATGAAGTATCTGCAAAATATTTACTGACTGTACCTCATATATACTACATAAATACTCGTTTTTAATTAATTGTTCATTAATACTTTGGGGAAATGTTTTCAAACAGGAATGCTTTTACATCAATTGATGTTATATTTCTTGTCATGAATATGGAAATTCCCGATGCTGAAAGCCGGAGTAGTCAGTCAATGAAAGTACTTCGTATTTTCACGGAATCTACCGAAGCTGTTGACCTATATCTGTCATCCAATGAACATTCAGTACTGTGACATTTTGAATAAATTAATTATCGGTTGTACGACTGAAATTGTCTTGGAAGGGAGGTTACTCTAGCTAGTTTCGTTTTCAAGTGACAGTTGTGTTGCATTAAATGATGAAAACGATCGTATATTTTACATTGTATATATTGTAAAATGTCTTTGCGCCATGAGGACGCGGATAATTATTTTTCATGCGCCATTTAAGTATAATTAGCATAAATGCGAAGTCGAGAAGAATATATATATATATATATATATATATATATCTATGTATATTAAAACAGGTTTGAAATATTTATTAGAGAATGACAGTACAGAAAGCAGAAAGTATGATAGCAATAATATATGCAGCAGATGTAGGTGCATCTAAAAGCTATTATTATGCTAGTATAGGCTTCAGAATACTACAACCAGAAATGTGTTATACTATACCTTCAATGTTGAATGTGTTCAAGTCTGGGTACAAATTTAAAATACACCATTTACGTCATGTTTTAATTATCGTCAACGAATGTAGAAATGTTAAAAAATGCTATAAAATAATCAATCGGGGAAAATATATAGATCTAGACCTACTTTTAAGTATTATAAAACAATGTTGGATTTATTAAAAATACTGTGTCGGTCAGCTATAAATAAAATGCCAAACGTGTTTATTATAGTTTGAAATATATAAGATTATTCATATCTCTAGTCACATATCAATCTTTTAATATATACACAATCTTATTTTCATTTAAAAAAATTGTTCTTATAATATAAAGAAATACGTTTTAAAAAATGAAAAATAACCTTCGTTCAGGGAGATGAACATACTGCTTTCTTGCAGCCATGAGAATTACAAAAGCGTCTTTTTTGCCTCCTTCATCATCTCTTTTTACTGTTTTGGTCCCGACAACAACATTGATGTATCTGTTTCCAAAGCTGTGCAACACACCGCATGGGGTATCACTTGGTGTTTCAGTTTGAACACCACCTCTCGTGTCACTTGCAGTAATGCTTGAGATTAACAAGGTCTGATCTTCCTCTTCGAGGGCTGATGTCACAAGATCCCTACAGTTTGGGTTTCATCACATTTTATATACTTACTTTTGGAAAGGCTTTGATGCACAGAAGATATTGTAAGTTGGAAATAGACCGATGAATCCGCCATTTCAATAGTCCATACCATATATTCAAAGGCGGGAAATTTAAAACGGAGAGTTACTTCCCTTGAAACTGGTTTCTGTATCACAATTGAAAAGCGCAAAGAGAAAGCGACGGTTAAAAGGGAAACCAGTTATACTACGGCCGCAATATACTCCAAACACCGAACTTGGAAGCGCCGTTTATTTTGAATAAGAATTATTTTTTTAAAAAAACGTTGTGATGAGCTTAGTTTAAAGAAGATTGAAAAATACTGTGGCCTATATTATATACAGCTCGTGACTTATGAATTTAAAAAAAAAAATTTGGAACAGACATTTCATCGGCGGTTTTAAACAAAACGTATCTTCTAATTTTAATTTTTTTCTCAAGTCTGCCTGAAATAGGGTCGGCGGATCCGTAATCCAAGAAATAAAAAAAGTCTGGCCTCAGCTCTCTAGACCTTTTGGAACTGGAGAAGATGATGAAAATAGGTTTTTAAGGTCTGACCGTTGTGACCCTATTTGGTGTTGAGGGGTCACCAAATCTACAATTTAGAATCCCCATTAGCCAAGGAGTTTTTAAGGTTGGACCCTATTTGGGGATGGACGGACGGATGGACACCATGCCATGCCATGCGCCCTTTCAGGCCAGATGAGCTAAAAAGAGATATTACAAGTAGTATCATTTTTTTGCGCTAGGGGATTTTGTTAGAATAAATAACCAACAAGCAGTTGTCACTAAGATGACATGAATCCCCGCCGCAAATTAATACTTCAAATTGGAAAAATAATCGACTTGGCTCTGAATCTTCCCTAAAAGATTGGTGTTAGATAATGGTGAAAAACCAATGAACAGTTCTTAGATGACGATTCCCCCTGACAAGCTAAACATGTCGAAAGTTCTGCTTTGACCTTGAGAATAATGTCAAGGTCACCAAAATCTATTCAGCTCTTTGTCTTCCCTAGGAGAAGCTATGTGAGAGATATGATGACATTCCTGAGAATACTTCATGAGATATCCCGCTGACAAGCTTAATATACACATTAACATGTAGAAAATAGAGCCATGGGCTCTGTAGCTCATCAGGATTTGATTTATTATCTAAGGTTGAATATCTAAGTTATCTCAAGTAATACATTGTTAACAAGCAAAAAATAGGTTTTTAGATCATGACCCCTGTGACCAGTATTTGGCGTCACAGGGTCACCAATCCTACAATTAAGAATCACCTTTCACCAAAGAGTCTCTACACAACTTTTCAGCTCTCTAGACCTTTTGGAACTTGAGAAGAAGATGAAAATAGGTTTTTGGGGTTGTGACCCCTGTAAACCCAATTTCGGCTCACGGGGTCACGAAATCTACAATTTAGAATCCCCATTGGCCAAGGAGTCTGCACACAACTTTTCAGCTCTCTAGACCTTTTGGAACTAGAGAAGAAGATGAAAATAGGTTTTTAAGGATGTCACCCCTGTGACCCCATTTGGGGTCACGGGGTCACAAAATCTACAATTTAGAATCCCCATTACCCAAGGAGTCTGCACATAACATTTCAGCTCTCTAGACCTTTTGGAACTCGAGAAGAAGATGAAAATAGGTTTTTAAGGATGTCACCCCTGTGACCCCATTTGGGGTCACGGGGTCACGAAATCTACAATTTAGAATCCCCATTGGCCAAGGAGTCTGCACACAACTTTTCAGCTCTCTAGACCTTTTGGAACTGGAGAAGAAGATGAAAATAGGTTTTTAAGGATGTCACCCCTGTGACCCCATTTGGGGTCACGGGGTCACGAAATCTACAATTTAGAATCCCCATTGGCCAAGGAGTCTGCACACAACTTTTTAGCTCTCTAGACCTTTTGGAACTGGAGAAGAAGATGATCAGAATCATCACATCTCCCTATCACTCTTAAGCTACGATCACCTTATGTACGGGAAGACTCGATAGATAACACTGATTGTAGTAGTAGATTCAAGTTTGTTTGGGACGATGATAAGTAAGAAACGTTTCGGCAAAATATATTGTCTGATCCAGTACAGGAAATATTAGATAAGTCTGTTGACTGTGCATTAACATGTATCCACACTAGTATAGACTTTCTTACAGAGGCTCTATGCCTCGCAGGATCAGATATGAAAAAGACATGCAAAAATGTGAAACATAATGTTCATAATTGGCATGATGATGAATGCACAAAGCTTAAGTCCGACAGGTGTAAATTATTGAACAAATTTCCTAAAACAAAAGGATAAACAGTCATTAGAGCAGTACAATATTGCAAGAAATAAATACATTTCTGTTTGCAAAAAGAAACAAACCGAGTATTATAAATACAAGCAAGATATTATTTAACGAAATATAGATAACTCCAAAAAGTTTTGGTATGAATTAAAATGTTGAAATAATAGAAAGACTGAACAAAACAATATACCCATCAGTGAATGGTTTGAGCACTTTAAAACTCTGTTTGAAGTTGATGACAAAAGAACAGGCGATAACGATAATTTCGAGAATTCATCTCATTCTGTAACAGATGATCTTACTCGAGAGATCCTTGATTCACCGATAACAAGAGAAGAAATACTAGAGAGCATAGATAATCTCAAACTCAATAAATCTCCAGGCATTGATAACATAATACCGGAGTTTTTAAAGTATTCCGCTGATTTGATGTTACCATATCTTGAGCTTGTATTCAATTTAATATTGGAAAAAGGTACTTTTCCTCAAGCGTGGTCGGCTGGACTTATAGTTCCCCTTCACAAGCAAGGAAACTTGAATATTATGGAGAACTATACAGGTATAACTTTGTTAAGTATATTTAGCAAGGTATTTACTGCGATTATAAATAAAATATTGATATTCTGGGGTGATACCATGGAGAAAATAAGCGAATCACAGGCAGGCTTTAGACAGGGATATACCACAATTGATAACATGTTCATACTACAGAGTGTTGTACAAAGATATCTTAATTCAAAAGGAGGTAAATTTCACGCTTTGTTTGTTGATTTTTCCAAAGCTTTTGATTCTGTAAAAAGACACAAACTATGGCATCTATTAAATGCAGAGGGATTGAGTAGTAAAATGTCAAAACTATTAAATAGCATCTATGAAAATGTGAAAGCTACCGTTAGGAATAGAAATGAAATCTCTGAATCTTTTTATGTACAAATCGGCGTCAGACAAGGCTGTGTACTTAGTCCCTTTTTGTTCTCATTCTTTATAAATGAACTTGCTTTACAAATAGAAAACAATTGCAGAAATGGCATCCAGCTACATCCAGATGTATTTCAAATTTTCCTACTGCTATTCGCAGACGACATAGCTCTTATTTCAAGCACTATTGTAGGTCTACAGAAGCAAATCAACGAATTAGAAACCTATTGTGAACAAACGCACCTTAATGTGAATATGAGTAAAACGAAAGTAATTACATTCAAGAAAGGGGTGAAATTATCTCGACATGAAAAATGGTATTTTAAAGGTAACCTTCTTGAATCGACCACCTCATATAAGTACCTAGGTGTATATTTTACGTATAATCTCTCTTGGTCAACCCATGCGAAGTACGCGTCTATCCAAGCACAACAAATATTAATAGGTATATTGAAAAATTTAAAAGTGCTTGGATACCTCAATTTAGCTTCCTTTTTTAGAATATTTGATGTCAAGATTAGTCCGATTCTATTCTTTGGATCTGAAATATGGGGGGTACCAATATTTTGACCAAATAGAGAGAATTCTTCTATTTGCATGTAAAAAGTTTCTTGGGGTGAAAATGAGCACACCAAACGTAAGTATAGATGGGGAAGCGGGAGATATCCGCTCATCATAAACTCCCAGGTGAAAGTTGTTAAATACTGGCTGAGACTCCTAAGTATGCCCTCTTATCGTTTACCAAAAAAATGTTATGAAATGATGATTCTACATGACGGTCATGGACACAAAAACTGGGTATCGGACATTAAAGAGCTGTTATATAAAACTGGTTTTAATCATGTGTGGTATGAACAAACTGTTGAGTGTCCTTCGAAGTTTATAAGTGATTTTACGCGAAGACTAAAGGATATATACCAACAAAACTGGCTGAGTAAACTTACACTTTCTTCAAAATGTGACACTTATTTGGGTTTTAAGCCATATATTTACACTGAGTACTATTTATCATGTATTACCATTAAGAAATTTAGAGTAAGTTTATCACGTTTCCGATGTTCATCTCACGATTTATTGATTGAAAAGGGCAGATATTTTAATATGAAAAGAGACGATAGATTATGTAAATCATGTACTACAAATGTAATAGAAAATGAATATCATTTCTTGCTCGTGTGTCCGTTATATTATAAAATTCAGAAGACAATACCTTGAGGAATTTTATTATGTTCATCCCTCGTTGGAGAAATTTTCATCCTTAATGAAATGTAATAAGTATGATGTTATAAAAAATCTTGCAATGTTTGTGTACCATGCCATGAACATTAGGAAATCCAAATGTTAGTTATGATTGTCGACATGATTGCCATATATTTTGTATTTTGTATTTTTGTAAAATGTACTATAGGCCTGTGGCCTTTCAGTATTGAATAAAGATTGGAAGAAGATGAAAATAGGTTTTTAAGGATGTGAACCCTGTGACCCCATTTTGGGTCACGGGGTCACAAAATCTACAATTTAAAATCCCCATTACCCAAGGAGTCTGCACACAACTTTTCAGCTTTCTAGGACTTTTGGAACTGGAGGAGAAGACAAAAATAGGGTTTTAAGGATGTGACCCCTGTGACCCCTTTTCGGGTCACGGGGTCACAAAATCTACAATTTAGAATCCCCATTACCCAATGAGTCTGCACAGAAATTGGTCAGCTCTCTAGACCTTTTGGAACTGGAGAAGAAGATGAAATAGGTTTTTAAGGATGTGACCCCTGTGACCCCATTTGGGTTCATGGGTCACGAGATCTACAATTTAGAATCCCCATTGGCCAAGGAGTCTGCACACAACTTTTCAGCTCTCTAGACATTTTGGAACTGGAGAAAAAGATGAAAATAGGTTTTTAAGGATGTGACCCCTGTGACCCCATTTGGGGTCACGGGGTCACGAAATCAACACTTTAGAATCCCCATTGGCTAAGGAGTCTGCACATAAAATTTCAGCAATGTGGAGTCAGAAGTCGAAAAAGCGAAAAGTTTACGGACGGACGGATGGACAGATGGACGGATGCCGTACACCATGCCATGCCATAAGCCCATCGGGCCTTTCAGGCCTGAAGAACTAAAAAATTCAAAGTTCCACTATGACCTTGAGAATAATGTCAATGTCACCAAAATCTAATCAGCCCTTTGTCTTCCCTAGGAGAAGCTATATATTTTTAAGATATGAAGAGAATCCAGTGAGAGGTTCTTGTGATATCCCACTGACATGAGTAAAATGACAAAGTCTCGTTGTGACCTTGAAATGAAGGTCAAGGTCACAAAACTCTGTTGATCTCCCTATGATGTACCCATATGCAAAATATGAAAAAAAATCCGGTGAATAGTTATACCATTTCGTACATGGACACTGAGCAGAATACTATATCCCCAGCTTAATTAGCGCCTAGCACAGAGATAACAAACAAGTAGACAGAGGTTAGGAGCGAAAATTTGAAGATAGTAAACTCTGTGAGAAGAGAATGAGAATACACAAGTCAGGTCAATCTGTTGCAAATTTGGCTGCATTCAAATTACGTCAGTTGTGCAATAAGAGGCATTTGTCAATGGCGAATCTTAATATGGGAACAAAAACGTTGGATACGAACGTTTGATACAAACGTTGGATACACGTTTTCTTTTGCTTGGATACACATCTCGTTTAACTTGTTCTCTTCAATGTCTTCATAACTCGCACAAGCTTAAATAACAGGCTATTGTAAGCATTGCTGCATTCCCTTAACTTTTATGTGCTAGTATAGTGGCTCGCTGCACCTGGACTTCATAGTGCGCTAGGCTTGAATTAGCCAGTGATGGAAACTGGCGCGAGCAGAGCTGCCTACCCTCCTATCGGGTAAAGTGTAGATATATAGCAATTTGGGAGTATTTTGTAATGTTTAGGTGTACAACTCGATGAAGTTAATATGATACTATTAGTTAGTAGAAATCATGCTCTGGTTTGACAACAATAATCATTGTCTGACTTTGTATACTGGGGTTAACTCTGGAACTTATTTGTAATCTAACTCTTTAACAGTCAGAACTCCATTACTCTATACAGAAATTTATGAAATTAACATTATATATATTTCCAGAGAAGAGGTGTACAATTTGCCATTTGCAACATTGGTGTACAATCATATTTCAGGACTGTAAAGTGTGCAAAATACTCCAAAAGTGTACAAGTAGGCAGCCCTGCGCGAGTTATGTCTTGCGAGGAAGATACCTTGATGTGTCCTATGTAAATATGTGAAAACAGTTTTCATAAACATGAGGTAGTCAGAGCTAACTAAAAACTATTATTATTAAAACTGCCTCTGTGATAACTATTCACTCAAAACAACTATTAAATAAATAACATCATAACATTATAGACATTCATTTATTGGCAATGTAACTTTTACATACCCGGGCAATCATGTTGTATCTAAAAGTACCAAAAAAAACCAACTGTTTTGCGAAAGAACATATCTGCAGCTATATACTAGTATTATGATTGAAATTAAGCAATAAGTAAATACATTCAATTTATAAATAACAAATTTGAGCCATTGGCTCTGTAGCTCATCAGGCATTCAATAATGATAAACTATTAATATTTACATATGAAAGTTATGGGCTTACAAAATAAATATTACAATTTTTTGTTGTTAGATCCTCTATTCTCAATTTTCAAGTCTCAACAACATTTTCTCAAAGTTAGAACTCAAACATTTGGGATTACCTCCCTTAGCTTGAAGTGAAGAGCACATAAAATCTCAAGAATACTGTTAAAAGCTTGCTACAATGGTATTTCTTTTATAGGTTGTATCCAGTGATCCATATTTGGGGTCAGAGGGGTCATGAAATCTTCAATTTTGAATCCCCATGATCCAAGGTGTCTGCACACTTTTCAGCTCTCTAGACCTTTTGGAACTGGAGAATGGGATGAAAATAGGTTTGAAAAAGGTTGTGACCCCTGTGACCCCATTTGAGGTCATGGGGTCATGACATCTACAACTTAGAATTCCCATTAGCCAAGGAGTCTGCACACAAAATGTCAGGTCCCTAGACCAAGTGGTTCTGGAGAAGAAGACGAAAATGCGAAAAGTTTACAGCCGGACGGACGCTGGACACCATGCCATTCGATAAGCCCAACTTTCAGGCCAGATGAGCTAAAAATAGCAGTCTCATTTAAATCATGACATTGTCATACTTGAGATCACTATCTCAATAACAATTCTTGTACCTTAAAGGGGCTGTTGCATGTTTTTTCAAATTTTACTTTTTCAAAATGGAGAAAGGTAGTTTGTGTCATTTATAGTTACTTTAGAGGGTTAATCATCGCATTAAACAAACCAAGTAAATGTAGTGGTAATAACGAATTCACATAATAGGCAAAACACTGCATGGCTGCAATTTTAATGTGAACACCTTGTATTGTTTTCAAAGGACAAAAATAATTGCCATTGCTTATCCAAACCTTGAACATTCGTTTTTTAATCTGGTTTTCCGAAAAGTGAAGTTTTTTTTTACTGTTGGTTATCATTAATTTTCAAATCCATTTATTTCCACACAAAAAAGTGCAACGGCCCAGGTTCCAGCACTGGCTAATTTAAGCCTTGCTGTATTGTCTTCACTTTCTCTGCTAACCAAGCATGGTACTGCACCTCAACTCCATAGGGAGCTCAGCTTAGGTAGCCCAGAAATGTGAAGGAAATGGAGCAAAGCTTAAATTAGCCAGTGATGTAAGTTACCAGTATGAGTTACGAGGGAAGTTGGTACTTTTAGTGAAACAAGTTTATTGTGAGATTCAAACCTACAACCATTACGTAAAGTACTAATTGTTGCACCTTATAGTTTATCCATATAAATTGTGTATAAGCATTTTAAGTGTAACTTTTATACAGAAAATTATATATATTGTCCAGTACATGCCAAGAAACTATAGATCGGCCTTATCACAATTTCGATGTGGTGATGCTCCCACAAGAGTAGAGGTTGGCCGTTATGAACATATTTTATTGGAAAATAGAAAGTGTTTTAATAAAGATGAATTACATGTTTTGCTTCACTGTGTATTTTATGATGACTTGTGACAATTTCTTTTTAACAAGTGTACTTCTATAAACCTGCACTTTTTTTTTTATATGAATCAGATCTGGAAAAAAATAGTTTATATTTACCAATTCTGATGTTTTAATACAACCAAAATCTGCTGTTTAATTTTACAACGTAGAAATATAGTAAAAGCTTATTTCAAATGTCTGTCTCTGATAATTCAGTTTTGAATGGTTCTGTATATATTTTAAAATGTATTTAGTGTAAAAATGTAAATGTCGTTTAGCTATTACAGAAGTGAGACGTTATTAAGCTATTGTCTGTCTGTATGTCTGTCTGTCTGTCTGTCTGTGAAACAGATTGACCAGATATCACGTGTGGCCCCTTTGATTGTTATTATATAATCAGAGTGGGTTGACTGTTGAAATTATTTTAATTACTTCTTTAATTCATTTTGTTTACATAAGTTAAATCAGGGTCCAGATAGTTTTGGTATCAAATTAAAACATATATAGGATATTGACACTACTCTTCGAATGTCATCTATATCTCATCGAGAGAAGTGATATGGTTACAGCCCTTGAAAGCCACATTCAAGAAAATGAGTTTAAAAACGGCGTTGCTCTCTCGGCAGTGTGGGTGATTAGGTAATCCTATAAATGTGGCTCTCCCGGCGGTGGACATAACCACTGATCTATGTTGCCGTATATAGTAAACTGAGGAGATGATTTTTATTTGTATTATTTGAAATTGTAAATAAATAATAAAGGACAAATGCATTACAGATTTCAATGATTTATCAATTCATCTCATCAAAGCAACCCGAATATGCAATATGTCATTGCTCCCATGAATACATATCATTTCAGTTCAGTTCAATTATCATTTAGCTAATACATTGTAGATTATCATCAGACATATTCTTCTTTTGTTTATATTCCTTTCTCTTTGTATTTGATAATGATCCTATTTCACACCCATGCAAAGGCGGATACGAATGATTTGGTTACGAGAAAAGTCAGGACGGTCAGAAAAGGGGCAGGGCGCATGTTCAAAAGGGCAGGGGCTGCGCCCTGCTAGAAATGCCAAGGAGAAAGACGACCATTGGATAAAATATACGGTCAAGAAAAGTCGTTCAGACCTCTTTATAACACTATAAAACTTATGTTGACTTTTATTTACAACACTTGCCTGATAAATATCTATTCAATCTATTACACTTTAGACTGTCCAATCATCGTCATCAGAAAATGATTATTATGCGCTTTAAATGTAATAGGAGATGAGTATCATTATCTATTCCGTTGTTTTTTTTGTATTCCAAAGAAATATACTGCAAAGTCTTCACTATTTAATATGATTTCTGCAGCCTGTACGATCTCAATACAAAGTAAACATCTCAGTTGGGTAACGCTTATTTGAGAATTACTTAAGACTCTTCGCGGAAAGAAATTTTACAATCAGCACAGTACATCTTTCAAAACTGCCTCGTTGTAAGATTGTATTACTACACATGTAAATGTACTATGTACCACTGTGAGTGGTTTTAGTGAATAAAGAACTTGACATTGAACTTGAACTAAAAACGGTTATCAGTCAATAACTTATTATGGCTTTCAAGGTAATTCTACATGAAATCAAATTTGGCTTTCACGGGTGGACACTGTTGTATCTGAACTATGGATATATCCAATCTTAAGATGGGATAGCTCTCAGGGCTATCCCAACTGTGGATAAATCGCTATCTCAAGTTGGGATATCCCATCTTAAGATGGGATAGCAGAACTTTTTAGAAAAAAATGAGTTTGATGAAAAAATGTATTTTGATGTAAAAACTGATTTTGATGAAAAACTGACTTTGATGAAAAACTGACTTTGATGAAAAAACCGACTTTGATGAAAAAACTGACTTTGATGAGAAGACTGTTTTTGATGAAAAAAAATACCTTGATGGAAAAACGACTTTTATGAAAACAATTATTTTGATGTGAAAAAAGTGATTTTAATGAAAAAAAATGACTTTGAAGAAAAAACATGATTTTGATGAAAAAATGACTCTGACGAAAAAAACGACTTTAATGAATAAACTGTCTTTGATGACAAAACTGACTTTGATGAAAAAAGGGCTTTGATGAAAAAAACGACTTTGATGAAAAAATTACTTTGATGAATACATTGACTTTGATAAAAGAAACAATAAAAAAATTTAAAAATGAATTTTATGAAAAGAATTAATTTGATGGAATAAAATGACTTTGATGAAAAAAATGACTTAAATGAAAAAACGTCATTGACAATTGAATTTGATAATAAATGAATTTACTTATGAAGAATAAGACTTAGAATACACAAATGTTTGTTGCAAAATAAACAGACTTCGAAATGCAATGGTGATACACAGGATCATTTAAAAAATGGGCAAATATATTTTTAAAGGGGAAAAGGATAAAATTCAATGCTTAAAATAATTTCATAACACAATTTAATTTTGATAAAAATACTTTTATAAAGAAAATGAAAACAAAGTTAATGGCAAAGGAGAGTCTTCTTTGTTTGAATTGGCTTTTATTTCTTAAATTTGAACACACAATTGTTTCACCAATAATACTAATAAGATAATTCACTTTAAATGCTTCCAATAACTACTACTTAGAGTTTAGACACCCCAAATGTTGATAGATTAAATCAATTTGGGCCAAAACAGTTTCATTACAGACACTAAGTCCATTTCATAATTACAACATAGATGTTGATAAATCGAGTATTTACAAGTAATGAAAACATCTTCTACCATTACATTCTAATGTTTAATGGCGCTGTAGCACGCAATTCTTACTGAAATAAAGTGACCTCACAAAAAGTTAAAACAAAATGGCAAGATAAAACGAATGTACATGGTTTGGTTAAGCCATGCAAGTCCATTTCCTTTCGAGTGGCCATGATGGAATGGTCATTTATCTTGCTGTCTTAACTCTCAAATTAGCATCAGACCTACAACTCTCCCTCTCACATTGACGAGTTCCATACCACTGTCGATTTATAGGTCGCATTATTTCTTCAAGTACATATAACCATTTTCTATTGATATGGTTTATCGGGTCGTGTGATACGATGGTTTACCCTCTGACGTAACAATATATGGTATAACTTAAATAAGAAAAGCACAATTTGAGAATTTGTTTGTTGAAAAAACTGTGCTACAGCGCATTCAAGGAGGTTAGGGCACTGTTTAGCAATCCCAACTGTTGATGGATCCCCAACCCACCACCCTTAACATGCTTTTAATGATTACACAAAAGATTATCATAAAGAAGCTATTTAAGCTAATTTCAATGTTACATTATTAGAATAAATGAAGTTAAGTGCCGGCTAGTCTAAAGTTAAGCTAACCCAACTATGGATAGATCACAAACACACACAGTTTAACATAAAAAACGCTATTAAAGACATTCCTTTTCAGAAATACATAAAATATTATCATAAATGAAGTGCTTAGATGTTAAAACATGCACATTTAACATTACACTATTAAAATAAATGAAGTTTGATACCTCCTAGTCTAAGGTTTAGCTATCCCAACTAAGGATAAATCCCAGAAACTCACAGTTTAGCATGGAAATGCTATTAAAGGCATTATGTTTCTTAAATACATAAACCATTATCATGAATGAAGTGCTTCGATGTTAAAACATGCACATTAGACATTAGACTATTAAAATAAATGAAGTTAGATACCAGCTAGTCTACGGTTTCCCGCTATATGTTGTAAATTTAATCAAACGTTTAACAGATTACAAATATCAACAACAAGATAATAAATAAACCCACCAGGACGTATTTCAGTTTCAATGATGTAATTATTCTACCCAGCTGGTTGTAACATGTTCCCGCAGTGAAACTTCACCTTGGTATGTCAATGGACGTCCTTGAGTCCGTTTTATAGCTTGGAAGTGTAACAGTGTATGCAATTTCTGAACATTACTTAAAGGGGTACAATACTGTAGAAGAAGTGAGATGAAATTTACCAAAGAGAAAATCAGTTAAGACAGGGTCTTTAATACTGGCTAACATATTCCAAGTTCTTCTTTTGATAACAAATTCCAACTGTTAAATACATTACACTTTAGTCCGGGACATAGAAGATGTAAATATCACTTAATCTCCATGATTTATGAATAATTCAAATATTTAATATAAATAACACAAATACGATATCATGTTGGTACTGTTCATTATATATGTTGAGAGGTTTAGATATAAAATGTTAATCTAACGTCGTTACCTACTATCGATTATGTGGTTTAGTGGTTTAGTAAGAACATGTAAATATGGCGTCGTTTCTATAATGTAGATTATGTATGTTTCAGCCCTATAAAAATATATAAACCAGTTTCGCCATGCTATCTAACACATTCTTTCTTTTGTTTGGACACTGCATATATATATCAGGATCTCTATATGAGATGATTATATCACTGTCAGATAACTTTTAATACTCTTACATATTGCACAAGGTGTGTTAAATAACTCTGTAACTCACACTTCAATAGCTTTGCCTAAATCTTAAATCTTAAATCTTATAACCGAACTCAATATATCTGCATAGCTGCAGTACTCTCTACGAGAGGTGCAAGTGCATATAAATCTGTCACATGCCATGTGTCTCATATTGCTTTCTGCTCGGTGCTTGACTACCCAAGTATGTTTGTAAACCACTCGTTTACCTCGTTAAACACATTTTTCATCACTTCAAGGTTGAGTCATCCTCGGTTACCCATGGTTTTATATATGCTCCGTTACTCTTCACTATATCACCCATGGGGAAACTCTATCAGAAAAATCTGTACTCAAATTACCCGCCCTTGGCCGGCGTGAGCCAATCAAACTGCTACGCAGCTTGGACCTGCGAACCAATGACAATTCATATCACTTCCTTGCAAAGCACGCGAGATCATTTTTTTAGCCATCCATCACCGGTTATCTCCCTTGACCATTACCGTCTTATCCTATTGAGCATTTTCTTTGGTTACTGACTTCGTCACGCCGGCCAAGGGCGGGTAATTTGAGTACAGATTTCTCTGATAGAGTTTCCCATGGGTGATATAGTGAAGAGTAAAGGAGCATATATAATACCATGGGTAACCGAGGATGAGGTTGAGTCAACGAACTTGAAAATTACCCCTGTACATATTGTACTCACAATATTCACTTTCAAAACGTGCATCATCACAACACACTACAATTCAGAATGATGATAAGTTATCATTGTATAAACTAATTTATTTCTGCCACTCACTAACGTCTAACGTGATATCAGAATATAAGGAAAGTATAGGGAGTTATAATGAAAGTTAAATTGCTCAAATTAATGTTGATGTTTTATTATATGCTATTGAGATTATTCTAACAGTTATTTTGTTTATAAGAATGATAATCTTACACAATATGATAAGGAATTATATCAACAGTAAAGTTGTTCAATTGACTAATAATCTTGAATGCAGGAGCCACCCAATCAGTCAACTTGCATCACAGAGTGAGACACTACACACTGTGCATTGTAAGGACCGATGTTGATTAAACTGTGTGTTTCTGGGATCTATCCATAGTTGGGATAGCTAAACTTTAGACTCGACGGTATCAAACTTCATTTATTTTAATAGTGTAACTTTAAAAGTAGGTGTTTTAACATCTAAGCACTTCATTTATGATATTAGTTTATGTTTTAAAGAAAAATAATGTCTTTAATAGCATTTCCATGCTAAACTGTGTATTTCTTGCATCGATCCATAGTTGGATAGCTAAACTTTAGACTAGCCGGTATCAAACTTCATTTATTTTAATAGTGTCATGTTAAAAGTAGGTGTTTTAACATCTAAGCACTTCATTTATGATAATAGCTTATGTATTTAAGAAAAATAATGTCTTTAATAGCATTTCCATGCTAAACTGTGTGTTTCTGGAATCTATCCACATTTGGGATAGCTAAACTTTAGACTAGCCGGTATCAAACTTCATTTATTTTAATAATGTAATGTTAAATGTAAGTGTTTTAACATCGAAGCACTTCATTTATTTTAATAGTTTATGTATTTAAGAAAAATAAAGCCTTAAATAGCATTTCCATGCTAAACTGTGTGTTTATGGGATTTATACACAGTTCGGATACCTAAACTTTAGACTAGCGGGTATCCAGCTTCATTTATTCCAAAAGTATAATATTAGAATTAGCTTTTTTAACGTGTACATACTTTCTTTGTAATAATCGTTTATGTATTTCTGAAAAAGAATTTCTTTAATAGCATTTTCATGTAAAACTGTGTGTGTTGATGATCTATCCACAGTTGGGATAACTTAACTTCAAACTAGCCGGTACTTAATTTCATTTATTCTAATAATGTAATATTGAAATTAGTCTTTATAAAGGTGAAATAGCTTCTTTATGATCATCTTGTATGTAATCATTAAAAGCATGTTAACGTTGGTGGGTTAGGAATCTATCAACAGTTGGGATTGCTAAACCTTGCCCTAACCTCCTTAAATGCGCTGTAGCACAGTTTTTTAAACACAAAATTTTTTCATCAAAGTCATTTTTTTCATCAAAATCAGTTTTTTCATCAAAATCAGATATTTCATCAAAATCAGATATTTCATCAAAGTCGGTTTATTCATCAAAGTCATTTTTTTCATCAAAATCAGTTTTCTCATCAAAGTCGGTTTTTTCATCAAAGTCGGTTTTTCATCAAAATCAGTTTTCTCATCAAACTCATTTCTTTCTAAAAAGTTCTGCTATCCCATCTTTAGATCTTAAGATGGGTATCCCAACTTGAGATAGCGATTTATCCACAGTTGGGATAGCCCAGAGAACTATCCCATCTATATATTATCACAAGAGGCGCAGCCACGAATATATAAATGCAGGATTTCTTCTTCACGAGATGAGATTTTGTTTTTGTTTTTGTTGTTGTACAAGAATCATTGTATTTATGTGTACATATATATATTTCTAATGTTTGTTTTTGTACACTGCCCAAATGGGTGTTTTCTGTGCAAATAAATGATCTGATCTTATCTTACTTGATGACGTAAAAGCATTGTGATGTCATGTGGTTGATGACGACAGGGCATCGTGCAAAATCTACTATTATCAGGAAGATATGGCTTGATCTCACGGAATCGATATCGCCTTTGACTAGTTTTAGATAATAACACCGATAAATGGCGTATTTCATCACTGAAAATATGCTAAACAGAGGAAATGATTTATCTGCAGTTATTCCTAACTCGTTGAGATAAAACATGGTATTTGTCAAGGAAAAACATATATTCTATCTTTATTTGTCGACTAAAAGGAGTCTTTTAATCATTGCAATTATTTCACTGTCTCTTTTCTTTCTGTTTTTGTCTGTCCATTGTGTAAGAATTGTGAATAAGAGTTATGTAAATTCTGGGAGAGGGACTTCCAAGTTGTATTAATTGTACCCTATACCCTTTCCTCACGAATACAATTTGTATTAATTGTACCCTATATCCATTTCTCACGATTACAATTTGTTGCTAAATATATACTCAGAAAAATATCATTATCCTTAATTTCCTTTATAAGAATGTGTAATGGTGGCAATTTTTAGATTTAATTGAATATATGTGTATCAATATTCAATCGAAAATTGGAATAAAGGCCGTTTTCTTGTGTTAGCGATGACGCTATCAAAATTAGTTGTGCAATCGGCGGCATTGTTTTAAAAAGGATATACGACCTGTTCCTGGAACTGCGTGGAAGACTAGTGTTCTTCCTCCTATGCGATGCGCACATATTTCTTTGACAAGGAAACAGAAGTCGATTTTTTTACTTTGACTAAAAGTGATGATCTGCAGAGATATGGGCAAGTAAAAACATGAAAGCTTTCACTTAACGAAAATTATCAGTCTCATTAAAATCGACCCTATTCCGAGGAATAACATGCAAAGTATAGTGCATTTTCAGGAGGACGAGGATATAGCCCCGAGTGATCGGAATCCGTATCCCGGTAGATGCACTATTTTCAAGATTTTAAGAAGAACTGTTCTACACGCAGTAAGGTTTGGGTGCACTGCTACACTGAATTTCAGCGTAGTACCACCCATGGTTCGCTAGTTCCAGCCGATGCTCGCAGGTTTCACCGCAAAGCATAGCCACATGGCAATGCGGGCTTTCTCCCTGCCATAATACTAGCAGCCGTGATATTAGTGAAATACTCTTGAAAGCGGCGTTAAACACCAACTCACTCACTCACTATTTCCTCCGCTTTGCCGTGCCATGATAGTGGGTCGCTGCACCTGAAATGCATATAGGGCCCCGACTTTCTAGCACAGAGATATTAGGAAATACTGCAGTAATGGAGACTGGCAAGAAGTATGCCTTGCATTGGGAAGTTGTATAAAGTAATGATACAAGAGTCATCCTACATCATTTGTAAAACACGTCTTTGACAGATAATTGTATAGCTACTACTTCATTTAGTGGGCAATACACATGCACAGTATCAGGTATGATGAAGAGTTTTGGAGCTGTGCTCAAGAAACAAACCTATCTCTGAACAAAGTCAAAATCTAACTCGTTTCTATGAAAATGAAAATAAAAAAAATTCAGAAATCTGAAAATATTAAAAGGCACCACTTCAGTTGGTGGGTGATGCACATGGAAGGTTTCAGAAAGATATCATGAACGGTTTTTCGAGTTATGCTCTGGAAACGAAATGAGTGAGTGAGTGAGTGAATTATTGTTTAACGCCACTTGGGCAATATTGCAGCCATTAGCGGCGAGAAACGAAATGATTTCGGACGGACAGACGGACAGACAGACAGACAGGACGACGACTATATTCCACGGTATTACATACCGGTGGGATAAAAAGCGTTTGGTCAAAGTAAACATTTCCGAAAACAAAAAACGTTTACGTTAAATTCATATACATCACATGACGTGAACTGTATTGAAAAACCTTTACTGTCATTTGGAAAAACACAGGCCAAGTTATATGTTGCACAACAGAGATGAAACGGCCCGTTTTCCATATGGGGAAAAATCCAACATAGGGAAAACTGGTCGTTTCATCCCTGTTGCGCAACATATTCGCACTCAACTTGGCCTGTGGGTAAACTAGCAAAGATATGAGTTTATTGGTGATTTTAAAAGCGCATCTCTCAATTCTCTTGGCAATACACCGAATCACTCCCTTCTGATTTTTTATCCTAACCTCTGTTCTACTGTGAGGACGTTCTCGGCTAGAAAGGGAGTGTCCCGATTGGTTGCACTTGACTCTAGTTGTGCAATCAGCGACGCCGTTGTAGAAGTGACATTTGTCAATGACACGTCATAATGCTATTTTTGGAAACATAAACGTAGGATAAACGTTTTCTTGTTCAAAATACAATTTGATTTCGTGAAAACAATTGATCATAAACATTCTTTTGCATAATGAAGACCAAATTAGAGACATACATTATTTGTTTTATTTACGTCAGACATATTCGAAGGGCATTAGCTAATTTGCAAAACTCTTTACAATAAAAGGCTGAGGTTTTTTAAATAACCCCTGTATTGGAGACGCGTCGCTTCAAACTGTTTTTAACCGATAAATACGGGACAGTAGTGTGCCGATAACCTCGTCGCGAAGTAAGTTATACTTGGTAGGTTAATTTAGCTTATGCACTTCATATAATTCCATTTCTTGGTGATGTCAAAAGTTAAAGCATAGTTTTATTTCCATAGTGAAGAAGAAGAAGTTCTAATCACTTTGAATTTAATTTATTTGGATGTTTAGTTGAATTTATACCTAAAAGGTGATTTATTGTCAATCATGTTGCTAATAATCAACAAATATATTCCATTTTGGTATAATTATTGTATTTTCTATAATCAAAGTGATTTTGAAAAACATATTCAACCTAAATAATTGAAGAGATTCATCTTTGAAAAAGATGAGAATTACGCGACTGTTTTTAACCATGTTCCTGTTTTTAAACGATTGGCTGCGGCTTTAAATCAGATTTAAACTAGTTTTATTCTTGTCCTAATGTCCTTTTACATGCACTGAATATCATCAAAATAATATTTGATATTTGAATTAACCTTATGTATTTAATTCTAAACGCAGATTGAAATAAAATAATGTTTAAATGAAGAATTAGGTTCGTTAACTGAGCAAGTACTAGACAGTACCGATCTCAACGTTATAGATATATGTTGAACTCCCAGAAACTGCCGACCCTGATTAACATCAACGCCCAAAGAAAAGTTTAATGTTTATGAAACACATAAGTTTTCTTGTTGTATCAAATGTGACAATAACGCCACCATAACGAAGTTTTCTCTTTAAGTCGACGGCCAAGAATTGTCCTGTTCCTAAGATTCCGTGTCCAGTATTGATATCAGCACACCGGGTTGAGGGACGTTATGCTTGAAATTGAAATGGTTGAGACGATATAAGAGTTTCACTACAACTTAGAATCCTCATTAGCCAAGGAGTCTGTACACAACTTTTCAGGCCAGACTTTTTTTATTTCTTGGATTAGGCCTACAGATATTTTCGAGGTTAAATCTTGTCGGTCGGCCCCAAAAAAACCCAAAAAAAACAAAGCTTGGTGGCAACTTTTTTATATTTTTATGATGTTAATACAATGAACATTTTCAAATGTCGGTAGGAATAAAAAAAAAAACAACAAAAAACAACAAAAAACAAACACTTCTGACAGTTGTTCTGACAGTTTTTATTTCCTGACAAGAATTTTAAACCACTCTCCCTGTTCAAATTTAACATGTTTAACACAAAAATACAAGATTAAAATTGAAGATTTCAAATATCTGAACTAAGCATATATAGCACAAATAAAGTATGAATACATGTACATACAACGCTCTATGCTGAATGGTTCAAATGACATATTTCTGTTAAAACAATACCACATTTCATCATTGTTTAATACATTATTCAATAGTATCAGAATACATATGAACAGACAAATAATAAAATAAACTGTTAACATGAAGCATGAAAGTTTAATAGCATTGCTGACAAATATCCTTGATAATCCATGTGCAATCTTTTTTTCTTACCCAAGCGGGCACAGATATGCCGGGATTAAAGTTTTCATAATGGTCATGGGAATTACAGTTTTTCTAAATATAACTTGGGTTTTGATTGGTTGAAGGAACTACTTTGTGCTCATTCATGAATTGCTTTAGCTCTCCTGTTCAAGCTAAATCACATAATTGAACAATTTCGAGCATACCTATTAAATTGAAGTCACACGTCAGTAAAACATAATATAAAATCATGTTCAACCTATGTTTCAAATGTATGAAATCTTATCAAGTTTATTTTGTTTAAATGATACTATAAGAATAACCAACTCGGTGCTCGGAATTACGAATTATCTGTCCCTCGTGAATTATAATGTCAAACTCCTCGCTAAAGCTTGGAGTTTATCACAATCACTTCAGTTAGTGGGTAATACACATGCCAAGTTTCAAGAAGATATGATGAACAACAATAGGGAAATTTGCAAGGGCGCGTTTCTTCAACTCCACAGTGTAGGGGAGACCGGGGCAGGTTCGTCCCCTTTTCACCAAAATAAATGTAATGGGTTGGCTAAATGACATATCCTTGCGCTTGTTTGTACACGTATTAAGAGACATCTTAACTGTCTTGTAGTAATTGTTCACAATGGCTAATATTATAACTTTTTCCCATAACTATGCTTTCTTGACACTGGGGTTAAAAGCCGAACTTACCCCGCCACATTACATAATCATTACATATACCCCTTGCCATGTTGGTTCACCTCCATTGAGGAACACAAACATAAGTACAGGCAATATTTGTCAAAAACAAACTGAATTGAAGGGGGAAATATTACTCTATTGAATGAAAAACGGTTTTTCTTTCACAGATCGCAAATAACATGTGGAACCGCCACCATTTGGTTATGTGTACATGAGTTAGGTCTCGTGGTTGCTTGGGAATCACCAACTGAAGTTAAAGTGACCACCTAACAAAAATTACAGAGAAAAGACGAACGTGCCCGGGCCAAACCTGCCCCGGTATCCCCTACTTATGCATTTTCTAACATGGCTATGTATTTTACAAGTCCTGCAGGGCAGTTTATTACATATTTAATGTACTTTTCAAGTAGTTCTTAGTGTTTTAATTGTGTTTTTTGGTGAAAACCCCTTAGCAACGCTGGAAAGATATTATGCAATTAAATGTTTTGCGGCCAAAGGGTCATTTTACCCACATTCTCGACTCTGTAGCCCGTGTTTACATGGCACATACAATGTTAGAACAACATATTTTATTAATGTTCGACCTTTTACTTATGTTGCGAATGTATCTTGATGCATTAATTGAAACAAGTAATATCATATATTTGGCGATAAGGTAAGAATATGTATGTCACGTGAAACTAATTGAACTTAAATCAGCAGATGTGGTCTTTGGGCACATATAAAAGCCAAATAAAATATTATGAAAAGTTCTGAATGGCCATTTCAAATTTGAAACTATAAAAGTAGATTCCAGATGTCTTGATCACTGACTATTACATATTTCTCCTCTGCTATAGAGCACACTGCGAATATCATAAACAGTATAAACATATCGCAGTTTATGCTTACTCTTTCATCAGGAGAAATTGAGATAGCCTACATTCCGAAATAACGGGTCTGTTCACAATAAAGAAGTCATTATCCAGAAAAAATGTGATTTCTTATGTTTTCGACTTGATATGATGTGATATTAATTTGTTATTCCAGTTTTGGTGCAGTAGAAAACTAGAGTAAGAAGAAAACGTGAACACAGTTTAAACAATCTACAATTTACAAGTTATTTTGTTGCTTTGTGACGAGTCCCTCACCCTCAGGGTCAGGCACCAACCACCAGCATTGCATGACTGTCCAAACAGTTTATTAACACACCAACCTAGATCGTGACACCAATCAAGATTCAAGAACTTTATTCTTTATTACCCATTCTATTTGTATCGGGTAAAAATATCAAGAAACGGGTCCACTTCTCTTGAGACAACGTCCAGATTTAACATTTTCAACTTAGAACTTCCAAAGTAATTTACACCCCAAAACTGCTAATATAAATGCTGCCACGGAATTGTATTAATCTCTACTTGTTCAGGTTGCCATTTAAGCAAACAACACATACACATTCTTGGTTGTTTTTGTATGGAAATGTCCTCATGAAAAAAAGCACATAAGTTCTAAAATCGTCTATATTCTAAACTATCCAAATTTGCCTTTCCATACACAGGCCAAAATAATATAAAGTTGAAAACCCCAAAAACCATACATCCACACATAATGACTGCTTCATCGAGCTGGGCCTTATTGTTTTTGAGTTCTGACCCACAGGGGCTTGTATTGTCGAAACAAGCGATTACAACGAATATGAAGTCGACGATCCAGCCCCATATACTATAAAAAAGTAAAGGGATGTAACGGGGTCAACACCCCATGTCCGTTTGAAATTATATTTCAGAATGTTGTCATCATATTATCATTCAATGTTATATATCACGGCAAAGCCAATACATTTGTCTTTAAAACAAGCCATCAAACGTAAAAATCGAACGGATAATAACAAGGATATGATTTTTCAAAGCCAAAAATATTAGCACATTGCTCATGTAAGCCATTTGCCTGGCCCACCAAAATGATAAAATATTCGCTTGAAAAAATTATTATAAAATACTTTATAATATCCTGTCAGCTAATAGTGACCCAGTTACAAAGCCCAGTATTTGGTGCATCAGATCGCGCAAGAATTATAACACGGGGTGCACTGTAATTGACGTACCAGAGATTTTAGATGATCTCAAGTGTGTTTCGAAACATCGTTTGATAGTGAGACGTCCATATTGAATGACCTTGGCATTGGTCTATTTTTGGTAACGAAATGATGTCATAGGGCTATTTGAGGCCCTATGACATCATTTCGTTTCCAAAAATAGACCAATGTCAAGGTCATTCAATATGGATGACTACTAGACAAACGATGTTTCGAAACACACTTGATATAATGTAAAATCCCTGGTATGTCAAATACAATGTCCTTCATGTTATAATTATTGCGCGATCTGATGCACCAAATACTGGGCTTTGTAACTGGGTCACTATTAGCTGACAGGATATTATAAAGTATTTTACAATAATTTTTTCAAGCGAATATTTATATCATTTTGGTGGGCCAGGCAAATGGCTTACATGAGCAATGTGCTAATATTTTTGGCTTTGAAAAATCATATCCTTGTTATTATCCGTTCGATTTTTACGTTTGATGGCTTGTTTTAAAGACAAATGTATTGGCTTTGCCGTGATATATAACATTGAATGATAATATGATGACAACATTCTGAAATATAATTTCAAACGGACATGGGGTGTTGACCCCGTTACATCCCTTTACTTTTTTATAGTATATGGGGCTGGATCGTCGACTTCATATTCGTTGTAATCGCTTGTTTCGACAATACAAGCCCCTGTGTTCTGACCCTAAAACGAACTTGTGTGTTGTGCTTTTATGGAAACAGTCACAAATACAAATCCCAAAAAAGTTGAGAATCCCTCAAAATCATATATACTCTGCTTGCTTTGCATAGTGACAAACTGTTTTTTGAATATGAATTTCAAGTTTTCTTATTCTGGATTAAAACTTGTTGTTAGCATCTCAGAGATGCACGGACGCATCTCACATTATACACAGCCATAAAGCAGGTCACCCATCTAGGTTGTGGCGCCAATCAATGTTGCTGAAAATTACTGAGGAGAAGTGATTTCATGCTTATAAGGCCGCTTTCAAGAGTATTTTACTTCTATTGCAGTGGCTAAAATCAGCATAATGTAGGGAGTAAGCCCACAACACCAATGTGGATATGCATTGCAGTTAAACCTGCACGCAAACTAGCGTTCTATAGGCTGATCTTCCCTGAAATTTAGTGTAGTGCTCATTGTCCTCAAACCTTTCTCCACAGCAGACAAAGTTCACAAGTCCCTGGCGAGAATCGAACCCCAGACCTCTTGGTCAGAAGCAGAACACACTGACCACTTTACTAACCCGCCCCTGAATGTTGCTGAGAGTAGTCAACTGAGCTGGGTACACGGCCAGTTGCCGCCATTGTTACAGCTGCTATTATTTATATGGGATAATACACGACCTGCCATTTAAAACCACTTTTATTAAACGAGTTACTCATCTGGTATAAAATGAGCAAAAGCGAGTGTGATGTCATCTCCTTCACGAGTTTAATAGAAACGGTAATATATGGAAGGCAGTTTAGTATTCGGTTCATTACTTGCAATTGTAATCAAGCCGACAGTGTGCTGTGCCCACTGGTGCGCACGACTTCCACTTTTCACATCCGGGAGCTACTTCAGGGTGTGTAGGTCCACGTTGTTTACAAATTTTATTTTTTTCCAAATTTCCCATTATTAATGATAGTATATGTCATATGTATTTACTTTAGAGGGTAAAACATTTTATTACACAAACCAATTATCTGTAGTGGTAAAAACGGTGTTGCCTATAAAGCAAAAATTGCATGGCGGTCATTTTATTGTGAACACATTTTATTGTTTTGGATGACAAAAACTAATCTCATGGAAGACAGAAGGGTGTTTTACTATTGGTAAGATTATTTTTCAAATACATTTCATTGACTTATTTTAGCGAAATAAACGTGCTACTGCCCCTTTAAAAAATCCGCCATTCATGCCGTGATGGCGTAAAACCATTGTGACGTCACAGCAAAACACTGTTATGACGTCACACTTTCATGGGATTCTTCCTGGAGTTTATCCCCTATCTTTGTCCTGAAGTGTTCATTCCCCTGTCACTCCCATGTCTTTTAATTTAGCGTTGATGGTGAGATTTCCACTAACAGTCCATCCAGTCATTTTATAAACAGGATGTATTCGCTCAAATGTTCATATTTGTTCGTGAAAGTAATCAGCTTCCAGTACATACTATCAAAGAGTTTTCAAAATGACAATTCACCAAACGGAAATGGCTAAATTGCAATCCAAATGTATTCCAAATCCCCCAAATTAGACTTCGTGGTTGTAATAATTTGGCAAATCAAGAATGATCTGTTTTTAAAACGATGGCCTGAAACAGCTCACAAGAACACACCTTTCCAGGAAATGCAGTACCAAGAAATCAGTATAGGGCTCGTCTCCGAATTTGTTTTGTTTAGAATTCTCTGTGACACAACTCGTCATTTTAAAATTAGATAAAACAATCAGATCAGCACTAAAATTGTTGTTTGGTTACTCAGCAGCTACTTTTAAAAATATCAGAATCGATTTTGAAAGAGTTTTGCATTTTTTAATGTAACTATCATTTAAATTTTGAAACGACCCCTACTGTCGGGCCAGCTCGTCCCTTTGCCGGATGTTGTTGTCGCTTGGACAGTGTTTTGGATTGTGTCGACACGAGTTTTGCACCAGTGGATATCTTATGTGCAAGATCTAAGACTTGGATACCTATATCTACTCGTGACATTCTCTTGGACTAGACTACAAGCATCAGACGTCGCCCGTGTTCGCTAAGAACTCCTAGAGTCGAGAGAGATGTGTCCGCTGGCTGAGAGGAGACGGGAATCGGCTATGGTAGATCTAAGACATTTTGTTTTTCTATTCATGTGTAACTTTGTTGATAGAATTGTTTTCAATTTACCCAATATCGGACATCACCCGTCTGTAGAGATACTCTTTGCTTTGACTTGTGACAGTAACAGGTGATTGTAAAAATAACCATCAAATCAGGCGATGACAGCCGCTTGGCTACTGAGTTCATTTGTTAATACGATGGTTTATCGAAACACCCAAGCCGTGATCAGGATTTGCATTTATATTTTGTGCATTTTTTATGAATAAGTGTCGACAAGAAAAGAGACAAGGACATTACTGTATTTAAAAAGACTAAGAGTCTTTTGCAGGAGTAGGGGCTGGACTCAGTAATGTGTTCCTACACCAAAAGTAGTCATAATATTCAAGAATATAGTGCAATCTTAGACTTCCAAGTCTGTTTATCATAAAGAATCTGTTTTTCAGTTCGTAAGATACATTAGAGCTCGTTTTGGTCAGAAATCTTTACTATGAGTTTTTCAACTTTTCTTCAATTTTCGAAAGCAAAACACTTTTTCAACTTCTGTCTTCAGACTGCTGAATTCTTGCTTTGTCATCGTCGCACTGTTGCCCCGGAACTAAATTTTGTTTTAAGTTAAAATCCACTGAGGCCTATATCATTGAAACAGACACTTTTCTGGCCCTTTTTTATGAATAATATTACCTCCAATAAATGTTGACAAATTTAGGCTGTACATTTAAAGTTTTAAATGTTTTAAGCAGTAAATGATTTTGGACATGTGTATTCATGGGCGAGGCTGCAGCACTGCCATGTTTGTATACAAAATAATGCCTTTTTTTCATCTTAAAGAACGCTTTGCAGATATCTGTTAGAAGCAGTACTCTATTTAATCTGTTATTCAGTTCTTACTGCACAAATTGGAGAATTTTGACGGCAAATCTTGACTATGAAATTTTGAAGTTTTCTGACTTTTCAAGAATTTCTGCCGTGAGATTGCTGCCAGCTCGGCTGTCGGCGGGTCGGGGCAAATCTTAACACGTGAAGGCTGATTCCAAACTGGTTCGTTATTTCTGAAAGTACAAGCTATAGCAATACGCTGCGTTGCGCTGCGCCCTATTAATTAGTTCTGTTGTGTTCTTTGCACTTATTAATCTATTTGTGTATCACGTGTTTGATCACAGAGAAATTTAAATTTGAAGTCAGGATAGGGATTTATCTGAATACGCAAATGCAATTCCTTGCTAGAATTGAACACAAACTATTTATAAGTAAATTAAATTAAACTAGTATAGGCTTCAATTGCAGAAAATGAATAATAAAATGTTATGCATTGAAACATATACCATTGATAGAATGCTATAAAACCTTTTACAAACAGTGATATCAACAAAATCATTAACACACATTTTGAATATATCAATACAATTAATTAGTTTGGAAACAATACAATTACATTAACCGAAAATAATTCTCTGACACTAAGATTAAGAGGTAAGTAGTTGATTTTTAGTATTTTTAACTGTAGAAAGACGTTTCTTGTGATATAACAGTGCAATTCACGACAGAGTAGATTAGTTAGATGTTGACATATATTTCTTTATCTCGATATATTGATTAGACTTATTTGATGTCGATAAAAATTGTCTAGAATTTTTTTAAGTACTTTAGTGCTACGTGTGCTGAAAGCATTACATGAAAATGAAGGCTTAGTTCTTTCAAAAGTATAACGTTTACCGAATGCCGGGACATTATTGTGGCATGCAACGAAATTTCCCAACAAATACCAGTGAGAAAAACTTTCACCAGTCCTAGAAATAGCACAAGCGCAGAATTAAATACTTCTCAATTGCAACTACAATAAAGTGATTGAGCATGCATGCGTTCAGTGAATTGTTTTCCCCAACGGTTGTAAGTAAATAGAAAGTTTAGACTTTTCAAAAACAAACAACACGACATGTACCAACCTGCTTTCTTATTTGAGTTCAAACAAGTTTCACCATGACCACAACTCATCTCATCCTACATACTACTGATAATATGCATATTGTTATATAAAAGTTCTTACTGATAGTTTATTGATAATAGGCCTATATTTATTATTCAATCCATCCAAATACACTTGAAACTAAAAATCTGAAACCTTTATTCACTTCGAATTCCAACTTTTCCTATTACCCACTATTTTAATTCCTTGAAATCACATTTCCCGAGTTCAAAGGGATTAACCTTATACTATTCACTCTGCTTCCCGTGGGTCTACCATTTGAACATGTGTTGACAACAGTTTTCAATAATAATAACCTAAACTGTCAACATGAATGATTCTTCTCGCAACGTGTATGATGTGGAGATAGGTCTAGTTGAGAACTGATATAAAGTGACTGATAACGGGATTGAACTGATTGAAACGTAATAAACGAGCAACACTATCCCATCTAAACGTGGTACCAACTGGACGGGGTATAAAGACTAGATGGACTTCCTGAGAACTGACTGTAAACGTACTGGAAAGTTATGTACTAAAGTTTCCCGTTTCTGTCCCGTTCGAGATCGTTTTACAATAATTTTTGGATTGAGTAGAACGTAGTGAGAACTATATTGGTGTAACTCAGGCATTACACATAGGTCAGCATTGGTCTTCACACATCACTGTGACATCAGTTACTCAAATAAATAGTGGCGAGATAGGTCATTGGATAATATTTATTGTATTGCTCTATATTTCCCTTAATGTTGGATTTACAGACTTGATTTTGGGCTCGTTTGAATGTTGTTTATCAGAACAATATGATCATTGCATTGAATATTTCACCATTGTCCTTAAATCGATACACTTCTTTGACATCTAGCCCTTGTCACGCCCTTATATTTGGTTTGAACATATTTTTTTCCATGAAAATGAAAATCGGGATTGGAAAACACGCAAAAGTTGCTGATGTAAATGCTGCTCCGATAAAGGTTCCCTCCCATTATATTCTCGCTGTGGAAGTACAGCATGCAGTTCTGGAGGAGAAGTCGAAATGTAAAAGTTTACAGACGATATCCTAGGCCTATGACATTAGTTCCTGAGTTAATAGAATTGCTGTCATGATGTTGAATAACGATGAAACAAAGAACAGCAAAATGTACAAATGCAACTATTTAGCTAATAATAGGTCAGGAGAAAACTGTAATTCACTGCAATACTTATAACAATTGAGGCAACTTCGCAACCATAAATAATAATTTCACACGGACTGATGCACGTCTGCCCTCTTGTATACATATTGAAAGATCGCCACATGCACGGTGATTCTGAACATACAAACAATCAATTCCACGACATTGTTATGCATTCGCTTAATTTCAAATTAAAATTTACTCGCTATTAATCCAGTATGACATATATTAGGTTATTATCTCGACTTTAGTGCGAAAAGTTTAAAAAGTCAACATGACAAACGTCAAATCAAAATGGAATTTATGAGTAGGCCTATTGATTAAGATATGTGTGTACAATGGAGTATACAGTTTGCTACTTTGTCCATGTTTCAAGTTATTGGTGATATATTGAAAAGCTGGTTGAAAACTTTTATTTTTAATATTCAATATGGGAAATATCATAATGAAATGAAATAATGTGGTCAGCTTGTGCTCTGTATCCTGTTCACATATAGGTGTAACTGAAAAACACATCATGGTTGACAATTGTGTTCAGTGTGCATGGTCACCAGATGGTATGTAAGAACAGGAAGATTTTCTGGATAATAACTTCTTTAATCTGAAGATATACGCGATGTCTCAGAGTGTATACTCAATTCTTCATCAGGTGGAATGTAAGGAATTAACAAAATTTGTTATATATAATTATATCTAATTCCTATATGTTAATACAGGAATAAAACACAATGAAGTTGAGACATAATACTATATATAGTAGCGTTTTTCTCATTTCATGTAAGCAAAAAAATAATGATTAATCTCAGGATGAAACCATAAATCTCGTTATACTACTTTTAATCTGTAAAACTTTATTGGTTATAAATTAATAATTGATAAAAAAAAACGTGATATGTGATACCACGGACTTCAATTACAGTATTTATTTAACTAAGTCTGTGGTGATACGCAATGTCTCGAATTTAGTGCATAAAGTTTAAAAAGACAACATGACAAAAAATTGTCAAAACTCATAACTAAGAGTAGGACTAAAGACATATGTCAAGAGGTTTTCGGGTCAAGTGACACTTAAACAACGTTATCTCATCGATATTCGCGATTTATACGCGCGAGTAAAGACATAGCAGTGCATTCTGGGATATCAGCCTTCACGTGTTAAGATTTTCCCTGACCCGCTGTCGGCAGTGAACGTAGTCACGTGATTTCTGACCTTGACCTTTGTTCAAACAACTGATTGACACTTTTAGAATCCCTCACCAAAAAATCAATCGTACTTATTTTAATATTTCCAGTGGTGACAAACTAAGCATTTGACAATTGAGTAAATATGATAAATATTGTCATGTGAGATGATTTGTGTACATGGGGCTAGTCTTGAGTGACCATCCTTCCGTTTGTCCATCTCTGAACAGTGCATCTATTCTCTATCCATTGAACTTGTTTCTCCTGCATATATCTAGACTAACACTTTTCATTATTTTTTTGTTAAAATACCCTGACTTATGAGAGGTTTTTTTGTGCCTTTTGAACAAATCAATCATCTTTAGGCAAATGTATTATTTACTTACCTTTTCATCTACTAGTTTTTTATTTGAACTTTTGAGTTTTCATGTTTTATGCCAAGAATGGTATTAGATGTCATTGTGCCTATTGATGAAATTTATAATCTATGACCTAATTTTCATATTATTCAGAATCACTTTTAAAAATGTATTTGTCTACATTGTATCTCTCAGAAACTTTTCAGAGACTGAAATAGATTTGGTACAAAGAATAAAATAACTTGATGCTCTAGTCATGTCTTTTGCAGCCTTTGATGACTTATGTTGAAATGAATGCCTTTCTCTAGCTCATCAGGTCTATATAAGGCACTGGGTCACTGATTTAAACATATTTTATTCACATAGAGAGAAATGAAGTTAGAATACCCTCTCCTTGAATATCAGTAATTGGGTCACTCCAGGATCTTCCTTCTCCATCTGTAAACTTTTTACATTTTCAACTTCTCTTCAAGAACCACTGTACACCGAAGCTGTGAAGAGGCCTCTCTTTGTCCAGTTAGTTACAACCCAAGCCATAACCTTGCATAGCTGCCAAGTCAAGTTAATGTTCAAGTGCTCAGGTACAAATAGTATGCATATTTAAATAATTTTGGGACAAAATCTCCAATTGATAAAACCCAAAGATATTGATGACAATTAACTTAATTTTAACTTTACCCCCGGCCCTGCCTTACTTATCTGTGGAACATGACATGTAATATATAGTTCAGAATTTGAACATTTTGGGAACCAGTCGTTCGTCGTCGGGGAAAAAATTCGCGAAAAGGCGACTTTCTACATGAAAACAGCAAATCTACATGGATCAAGCCCATATTTTGTGTAATTTCAAGTCGAATGTGATAATCTAGGACTTGCATCAACGTTACAGCTTTCACAGATTGATCGAAACTGAGATATTAGCAAAAATAAAAACTGTACACATTGATGGTAGTTGCTCCATCACTGTCCAGGTTGTTGAAAAATTAAAAAAATAACTGTCCATGGTAGTTGCCATGCAGGAAACCTTTTTTTACATTGTGGGGGTTAATAGTACATGTAAAGGTGCAACGTAAATTAATTTTAGCTGCTGCTTTTCATAAATTTTTTGACAATTTAATCGGTAAACTATTGTACACAAAAAAATGAAGTTTTGCGTAGATGTCGAAAAAAGCCGAGAAATACAAGTTTAACATATAAATCCATCGACTATATGTTTTAACTACAACTTATATGTTATAATAGTGCCATTTGTGTCATTGTTACCCCTTGAAATATTGTTATCTAGAATAATAATGTAATAATAATGTGTTACTATCCCCATCAATGATTTATCCAAAGCACGATGTAATGGATGCCATCTTCAACTTCAGTCATGTCATCCATTAGTCTAGGAATTATATCCCCCTTTACCTTTTATCAACAATATAAGACAGTGTGATGGTAATGACATTGAATAGTGAATCTATGACAGGAAATGAGCATATCCATATAAGTTTATAATTTCACCTTTTTAGCTCATCAGGCCTGAAAGGCCCAATGGGCTTATGGCATGGGATGGCGTCCGTCCGTAAACTTTTCACTTTTTCGACTTCTTCTCCAGAACCAATAACTCTAGAGAACTGAAATTTTATGTACAGACTCCTTGGCCAATGGGGATTCTAAATTGTAGATTTGGTGACTCTGTGACCCCAAATAAGGGCCCCAGGGGTCATAACCTTAAAAGCTATTTTCATCTTCTTCTCCAGAACCAGTGACTCCAGAGAGCTGAAATTTTATGTACAGACTCCTTGGCCAATGGGGATTCTAAATTGTAGATTTTGTGACCCTGTGACCCAAAATAAGGGCCACAGGGGTCATAAACTAAAAAGCTATTTTTATCTTCTTCTCCAGAACCAATGACTCCAGAGAGCTGAAATTAATATGTACAGACTCCTTGGCCAATGGGGATTCTTAATTGTAGATTCGGTGACCCTGTGACCCCAAAAAAGGGCCTCACAGGCCATTACCTAAAATCCTGTTTTCATCTTTTTCTCCGGAACAAAAAGACTTAGAAGGCTGTAATAATGTATGCAAACTCTTTAGCCAATGGGGATTCTAACTTGTAAATTTGGTGACCCTGTGACCCCAAATATGGGCCACAGCCTAAAAAACCTGTTGAAATTGAATTTTGAACTTATCTTTTATGAGTACTTCATTCACTTTATTTGAAGTGTATGTTGACTTGAGATAACAATCTACATTGTGGACATGTTTGTCAAATTGATGTAATCAATGTGAAATGAGAACTATTGAATAGCCTATGAACTGAAAATTGTGACAAGTCATAAAGGACTAAATTGAAGAGGAGTTAAGAATTCTATTATTTTACATGAGATATGTGAACTGCATATGACTGGTGATGAAATGATAAACTAAGATTATTTTCATCTTCTTCTCCAGAACGAAAAGACCTAGAAGGTTGTCATGTTGTGTAATGAGTCTTTAGCCAATGGAGATTCTAAATTGTAGATTTGGTGACGCTGTGACCCCAAATAATGGCCTCACAGTCCATAACCTAAAATCCTGTTTTCATCCAGAACAAACTAGAAGGAATATTGTGTTCAGAATGTTTAGATGTTTGGATGACAAGACTTAGAACCGATAAAATTGTGCAGAGATTGTTTAGCCAAAGTGATTCTAAATTGTACTATGTACCATGAGATTCATCACATTGCCTGTTCTCTTTAAGCCTTATACAGTTAGATCAGAGCTGCCAGTGTTTAGTGCAAGCAAGAGTCTATTACATAATTTGGCGGTAAAACACAAAAAAACACAGCTGGCTTGTAACCAGAGCCAAGGGGTCAGAATATTGCATAATCTCCCGTGTGTTGACCTTGCTGAGTGCTCTCTCTCAATTTCAAGACTAAGATTTGTCAAGGTTAGGGATTGTGAATTATATTGAGAGACAACATATTTCTGTCTTCATCATCAAACAAAATAAACTCTGATGAGCTACAGAGCCCATGGCTCTATTTTTTAAAGTTGATTGTTATTAAAATTCAAAGGACACGAAGAAATGAGCATATCCTTTCGAGCAACATGCATGTCATCAATATGTTAAGACTAGATATGTTTGTAAATATTTGCGCATAGCATAAGTAGATGATACTGAATGATATGAACATTAAATTAGCTTTTTGCAATCACAGTTTACTAAAAAAATATGCTTTGTAAATTACTGGGACGTGACCGTAGATGTGAAATCACCCTCAAATGACAAATTAACCAAATATTTTAAGATGCATAAAGCTATTTTTTAATCCTGATCATGTAGCTTTACATTTCAAATAGATTCAGAGGACCATGCAGTCCATCAACCAATTCACCGAAGTTCTCTCTTAAAGGTCCTGTAAAGTTGATTGGTGATTGTAAATACCTGAATTGTATTGATTATTCACCAACATCCTATCATCATGTCTTTGAGAAAGTACATTGTATTTACACATATGTATATTTAAGAATTCATCAATGAAGATAGATACCTTTAAAATAATTAATGATGCATGGATTAATATCTTTGCCATAATCTTTGACTGTAATGGTAATGTGGTATAAGCCTTAATATTTACTGTACATAGAGAATATATTATTCAGAGAGGAACGACTGCAGAAACATGCTGTTAAAGAAGAATGTTCTGAGATCGCATTTGACTCGAAACAACAGAACAAAGTATTGACCAAAAATCATGTGGAAATCTGGGCGTTTTTCATAATGGTAAAAAGGCAAAAGTCAATGCAAAGGTTTAATCACCAAAAATGCACAGGCGAAATGTTAAACTACGATTGTATACATTTTAGGAGGACATATTAGTTATGGAAAGGTCAAGCTTAGTAACTTCTGTTAACTTCTGACTCGCTTAAAAGAATAATAAAAAGTCAGATTTTGAGGCATTCTCAAGAAACATTACTCAAGTCATAACTTCCTACATAAGGTCTACTTCATTAGGATAGATAAATAAAGTTAGAGATGACCAAAATTTTCATTATGCTAAACATTTTTCTGTTACCTACTAACAACTATCAGACCAACTACCTGTACAGTTCATTTTCAACAACCTGGACAGTGTGTTTGTCAACTACCATCAATGTGTACAGTTTTTAATTTAGCTAATATCTCGGCTTCGATTAATCTGTGAATGCTATAACGTTGATACAAGTCCTAGATTATCATATTCAACTTAAAACTACATGAAATATCGGCTACATCCATGTAGATTTGCTGTATTCATGTAGGAAGTCGCCTTTTCGCGGATTTTCTCTCTGACGTCGATTGATTCGTTCCGAAATGTTAAAATTCTAAATTATTTATTACATGTCATTTTCTAAAGATGTAGCGATTGTAAACTATAGCTATTCAAGAGTTGAAACATGTTGATATTGTTAACATCATTCAATGGAAAATGTTCAAAATTAACCAATTTCGGGACCCACCCCAGTTGAAAAACTACTGTCTGTCGAGAAAAAGGTTGTTGACGACTGCCAACTTCCGGTTTAGCATGGACAGGGCTTACCCCCTGTGATGACATGACATGACCAAAACAGTGACTCTGGAAGGAAGTGATTTTGTGCGGAGCATATCTCTCAAACTAAACATGCTATGATGCTAGCTTCACCAAACTTGCTACATATGTTAGCCATGATCTCTAGTTGTGCCGGTTCAGGTTTAGACAGATTTCTGAATTTTACTTTGTCGTTTTCCATGGAAACATAACCAAAATAGTGACTCTGTAAGGGAGTCTTTTTGTGTGGAACTTATCTCCCAAACTATAAATTATAGTTACACCAAACCTCATATACATGTCAACCATGGTGTCTAGATGGTGCCTAGATGTGCTTTTTGAGGTTTAGACCTATTTCGGAATTTTATTTTTTGCGGTTTCGATGGAAACATGACCAAAATAGAGATTCTGTGAGGAAGTCATTTTGTGTGGAACTTATCTCCCAAACTATATATTCTAGCTGCACCAAACTTCATACACATGTCAACCATGGTTTCGAGATGGCGCTAGGATGGTGCCTAGATGTGCCTTTTGAGTGTAAGACCTATTTCTGAATTTTATTTTATTTTTTAGATTGAAAGTTGGAGCGGGGGAGATCAAAGTGCATCACATGCACATATTTCTAGTTTTTTTTGAAGATTGTAAGCATTGTTAGTCATTTATCAAAATGTCAATTTTCAATAACCGTATAAATCAACAATGGTGTTGACATCATTGCTTGGTTGGTTGGTGCATGTTTATGATGTGTGGGATCAGGTCAGGTATTGTAATAATTCCTGTTGATTTCAATGATACTGAAACCTTGTGTTTAATTTGGGGCTGAACGGAAGTTTGCAAGATTTAGATGTTTTCAGGGGTGCGTTCAATGCTTTTAAAGTCTATACTAAATCCTCTGATTACTTCATTGGGTGCGTTCCTTTAATAATAATAATAATAATATACAAAATTTGTATAGCGCCCTATATGGCTTAACAAAAAAGGCTTCACAGATATATATAAGGGGTGAGAGACTATTGATGATTTGTATAAGCCTTCTTGTAGAGATGAGTCTTGACGCCCTTTTTGAATGTGGCAAATGATTCCGAGTCTCTGATTGTGGCTGGTAGATTGTTCCAAACAGATGAAGCTGTTTTGTCAAAGCGCCTGTCACCATATTTGACAGTTCTGGTTTTTGGTACGGTGATGAGTGAAGCTGTTTCGGAACGGAGGGATCGTGATGGTTGGTATGGGGTGATGAGCTCCTGGAGGTAACTTGGACCTGTGCCGTGTAGTGCCTTGTATGTATGTGTCAGGATCTTGTGCTGACATCTCATGTGTACTGGCAACCAATGTAAGTCCATCAAAATTGGTGTGATATGGCTTCTTTTCCTTGATCTTGTTATCAGACGCACAGCGCAATTCTGCACTCTCTGAAGGCGAGATTGAAGCGACTGGGGCAGTCCACACAGGAGGGCATTTCCGTAGTCCAGGCGTGAAATGACGAGGGATTGTACCAATATTTTGCAACATTGTGATGTAAGGCCTGATGGCTCCAATGTTCCTTATTTGGTGGAAACATGATTTGATGATGGCATTCACGTGCTTCTCCATTGAGAGTGTGCTGTCGAAGTGGACTCCAAGATTCTTAACAGAGTCGGTAGCTTGGATAGTGCTGGTTCCAACATTCAACTCCTTCGTGATCTGGCTCTTGGGCTTGAAAACAATCACCTCTGTCTTGTCTTTGTTGATCTTCAACATGTTTGAGCTTGTCCAACTTGCAACCTCACTCAAACATGTTTCCAGGTTCTTGGTGGCTGAAATCCAATCAGTAGATGGGTGAATCACTTTGTGCATCTGTTTGTCATCTGCATAGACGTGGTATGGAAGGTTTTGTTGCTGACATATTTCACTCATGGGTTTGGAGTACAGACAGTACAGAACTGGTCCAAGTACTGAGCCTTGTGGCACACCGTATTCAAGGAGCTTGTCCATTGACAGGGATGTTCCTATTGCCACTTGCTGGGTTCGACAGCACATGTAGGATTTAAACCAGGAAAGAGCCTTGTCTGAAATTCCATAGGTGTAGTGAAGCTTTGAAATAGTATGTCATGATCGATGAGGTCGAATGCAGCAGATTGGTCTATCATCACCAATATGATGAAACACTTGTCGTCAAGAGCCTTGGTAATGTCATGATGAACGCGAAGAAGCGCTGTCTCTGTTGAATGTCCTATTCGATAGGCCGATTGAAAGTTGTCCTGTAGGTTATTAGATGTTAGATGATGTTGAAGACGAGACGAAACAACCTTTTCCAAGACTTTAGACAAGAATGGTAGGTTAGATACCGGACAGTAGTTCTTCATTGTCTCCTTGTCTAATCCTGATTTCTTGAGAAGGGGTCTGACGATAGCTTTCTTGAAACTGGTTGGGAGTTGAGATTCAGACAGTGACTTGTTTAATATTGCTGTGATGAGAGGAAGAACATGCTCCAGGCATTGCTCCAGTAGTCATGTTGGGACTGGATCAAGTTCACAGGATTTCAGTGGTGCTTTCAGGATCACTTTCTGTACTTCCTCCTGGGTAACCGGTGTGAAATGTGTCAGACGTTCTCCAGAAAACTCCCTGTCAACTGCCATTGACGTGTTATCTGGGACATCCAAACCAGAAGATGGGATATTGTCACTTATTGTGGCAACTTTGTTGGTGAAAAAATCGCTGAGCTTGTTTGCTAGAGTTTTATCAGAGGAACATGATGGTAAAGGGGTCTTTCCTGACTGTCCCATAAGGTTCTTTGTGAATCCGAAAAGTTGTTTATGATCAGTCTTGCTTTCAGCAATTCGCTCAGAATAATGATCTCTCTTGGTCTTGATTAGCAGTTTACCATATTCCTTGCACTTGTCCCTGAAGAGTTGTTTGTGCACGCAAAGTTGAGTTCTTCTCCACTGTCGCTCTGCAGCGCGACGAGAATGCTTCATCTCTCTGAGCTCGTCTGTGTACATTTGGTCTCAGCGTGATGGTCTTTGTTTGCAGAGGGGCATGTTTGTTAATCAGAGAATCAAATCCGACGTGGTAGACTTGAACAAGCTCTTCCAAGGAACCGTCAGTGCGCTGAAGGTCGGTTGACTTCGCCATGTCCTCACGGAAAGCTGGGATGGAGATAGCTCTGTATCTGCGGAAAGTATGTCGTTGTCGTGTCGGTTTTGGTTTGGAACAGTTCAGGGATGAGTGTATTGCCAGATGATTGCCAGATGGGTTTCCCTCAGTGTCAGTGAAGCAGGGATCCACTATCGTTGGTGGTTCATCCAGGAGTTGGCTGTCCTCTCTGGTTATCAAGACATCTAAGGTATGACCATGGGTGTGAGTAGCTCCTTCAACATGCTGAATTAGTCCATGAGATTCCAGTATTCCAAGGAAACGGTTTGCATCCGCATTTAACAAATCTTCGAGATGGAAATTCAGATCTCCGCAGACAACTATCTCCTGTGGTAGAACAACCAGACAGTCCAGATAAGTAGACCACTCCTTGAAGAAAACATCTTTGTTGAAGCCATTTTGCTTTGATGGGGGAGGGCGGTATACCACACTCAGTAAGGAGTGTTTCACCTGCCTTGATCGAGCATACAATATGTTCGAAATGAGTGAAAGTTTCTTCTGTACAAGGGTTCACTATCAAACCACTCTTGTGCAGTATAGCTACGCCTCCTCCGCGTCTGCCGATCAGAGGAATATGCTGTATCTCGTATCCAGGTGGAACAAGTTCTGCTATCACATGCTTGTCGATTGTTGTACTCAACCATGTTTCGGTTATAGCCAGGATGTCGATGTCGTTGGTGGTAATATAATCACCAATGGAAAGTGGCTTGTTTCTAACAGATCGACAGTTCACAGCGAGGAATGTGATGTGAGCCTCATATGATTTTTCGGGAACACACTCTTGAAGACGAATTGCTTTCAGATTGAAGGAATTCACACTAACTTGTCTCTGCTTCTGTATAGGTTAACTGAATTACACAGATATATCTTTGAATCTTTCGGCCGGCCCGGCGACCTCTTCAGTCGATAATTCTACTCAGAGTACTCCAAACGAAAGGACCGTGATCAGACCGTGCTTGGAGTTTGCTCTGAGCTACTCCTCGTAATCAGGTGGAGCAGACTGAGCAGCTAAGGTGTCGATCTACGAATGAACCCCCCAAAATAGTGACAATTTTATTTGTCTTATATAAAATCATGAAAATAGCTTTATCTTCATGAATAATATTTTGTCAATCATTGTAGTATATAAGTAATTAATTTCACCAAATGACATCATTCAGGAAATGACCTTTGACCTTGATCTAAAATTTATTTCGTGTTATTCCTTTCAACGAGAGCAGAGCAGTGATCTGCGCTTGTTCCGAACATGCGAAAGGAGCTCACTCCTGGATTCCTGTGACAGTCAATAATAAATGGTGTTTTTTATCCCACCAGTATGTAATACCATGGGATATAGTCAACGCCCCGTCCGTGTGTCCGTCCGTCTGTCCGTCCGTAATCATTTCGTTTCCGGAGCACAGCTCCAAAACCGTTCATCATATCTTCTTGAAACTTTGCATGTGTATTACCCACTAACTGAAGTGGTGCCTTTTGATATTTTCAGATTTTTTCTGAAAAATTAATTTGTTTCTGTTTCCATAGAAACATGAGAGGGATGTTGGTTGTTGTTGATTTTGACTGCTTCTGGCGCAGAAGTCTAAAACCCTAAGTTAACATACCTGAAACTCAGCATCTGTAATACCCACTAACTGAAGTACGGTAGTAAATACCAAGTATCTGTCAAAGATGTGTTTTACAAATTTTGTGGAACCGGTGGGATATGTCATCTTCTGATGACTCTTGTTTATCAATAAGTATTGACTTTTGCTGAAAATTTACATTTACCGGTAATGGTAATTATACCCCTGCTACGAAGTAGTTGATATATGCATATGACATTCATTCTGTTCGTCATTCCGTCTGTCCTTCCATCAACTCAATTTTTCAGAAAATGTTTGGTATACATCAAGTAAACTTTGTACAGTTGTTAAGCATGTTCTCCCCATAATGTGTGGCCCATTTGCAGTTTTCAGAGATTTTTAAAGTTTTGGTCATTTCCATGTAAACGTCACTTTTTTTTAGCTAATCCGCATGATCAGGCCTGATTGAAAAGCCAAATTGGTTTATGGCATGGGCTGTCGTCTGTAAGGTGTCGTCAGTTGTCTGTCATGAGTCGTCCATAAATATTTCGACATCTTCTCAAAAACCTAGCTCTGCACCCCTACCCCCAAAACTGAAATTATGTGGAGAAGAACCTTGCACATGGGGGATACAATTTTTTACATTTGGTCCTGACTCCCCTCAAATATTGGCACGGCAGGCATTATCCGAATAACCTTCAAATTAGTTTGCAAATGAAGCTGAAATATTCAAATTTACAACTGTTCATCAAAGGAAAGTCAAATTTGCAATTCTGTGTATTGAATACAGGTGTAGTAATCTTTGGAATGGGATGTGTGTAGTTGATTGGGGGAGTGATATGGTTAAGTTGATCATTGGGCCGGCTGGAGTCCAGTTCGTTGAGTAACAGCCGAGCCCAGTTAATGAGAAGATAAGAGGGAGGAATTGTATACAACTGTTCAAACTTTGAGGGGAATTGTTGTTATCCCCCGCCGGGGGGGGGGGGGGGGGGGGGGGAGATATTGAAATGGGCTCTGTCCGTCTGTCCATCCTAAAATCGTTTCCAAAGCAGAACTAAAAAAACGTAAAGCACAGCTCAATGAAACTTTATTTCCAATGGCTGAGGATGTTGATGATATCGCCTGTCTGCTAGTTTTTCCTTTTATTGAATGAATTGCAGTCATGGAATGACATATCATGGATTAAAATTTGTATAACTTATATTCTTTCAGCAGATGTGCACAACAAAATGAATTCCATGCCTCAAACAATCCTTACACGGTGAACTGGAAATCAAAGAACTCTTCAATGTGGAGGAAATAACCCATAGGTGATGATCCGGAAGTTTGAGAACTCTTCAATATGGAGGAAGGCATCGATTATCTCCCTTGTTCTCAATATCCTCTCATCCACCATGATCTCTTGTCAAGGGGAGGTAATCCAGCTAGCACTGCATAGGAACCAAGGGGAGAGAACTGTACGACACAGAGGTGCGGTTGACGTGACTGCAGACAATATGCACGGAGAGCCGGGGGAAGGGTATTACATCAAGATGATGATCGGGATCCCTCCACAACAGGTGCTTGTGATGATGACGATGTTTTATTCATAATGATGATTGCAATTAATCCCTTTTAAGGGGCTGTAGCACATAAATTGCAAATTTTATTTTTAGCTCATCTGGCCTGAAAGGCCCAATGGGTTTATGGCATGGCGTCGATCAGTCCGTCCGTCCGCCCGTAAACGTTTCGTCTTCTTCTCCAGAACCAATAATGACTCTAGAGAGCTGAAATTTGACTCCTTGACTAATGGGGATTCTAAATTGTAGATTTTGTGACCCCGTGACTCTAAATGGAGTCACAGGGGTCACAACCTTAAAAACCTACTTTCATCTTCTTCTCCAGTTCCAAAAGGTCTAGAGAGCTGACAAGTTGTGTGCAGACTCCTTGGTCAATGGGAATTCTAAATTGTAGATTTGGTGACCCCTTGACCCCAAATAGGGTCACAGGGGTCACAACCTTCAAAAAATAGTTTCCTCTTCTTCTCCAGTTCCAAAAGGTCTAGAGATGTGAAATGTTGTTCGCAGACTCCTTGGCCAATGGGGATTCTAATTTGTAGAATGTGTGGCCCAGTGGCCTCAAATAGGGTCACAGTTCCTCAATGAATGTGAACAGCTGCCCTGGCCCAAGCAAGTCTGGATATGCGTATTGACCTTCTAACTGATTGTATCGGGTGTCAGTTGTGTCACTGCACAGCAAGTGAGTGAGCGGGTAATTATCTCAGCAGTTGACTAGCAGAGTATGGCCAGGGGATCAGAGTTGGGAGACTTGGTTGACTCTAAAGAGGAATTTTGGAGGGAAGGAGAGGCTATGGTTAAGGCTTTGTGTTATAGTTCTCTACAGGTTTGTGTTATAGTTCTCTACAGGTTTGCAAAATACCTAACTAGTAACTATAGAAGAAGAGAAAAATTATCATCAAATGTTTTATCATTTTGGGTCATGATATGGTGATTATGTCTACACCATTTGAATTGGAAGTCACCTTCTCTTGAAGATCCATGCAGTCATAGTGTTTTATCTGGAGAAAATGTCAGTCTTCAACATCAAACAATACAAACCCTGATGAGCTACAGAGCCCATGGCTCTATTTTTCAGTTTCTGCACAGCTTGTTTCATCTCATCTATTGTGACGATGTTCATGATGATGTCCAGGTCTTCTTCAGCCTCAGTGATGTTTGCTAACTCTTGAGGGTCCGGTATGTTCCGGATTTGTTGAAAATGTTCCTTCCATCTTTCAAGTTTCTTCTGTTTGCTTGTGATTGGTGTGCCATCGGATCCATCTATGGGGAAGTCCTGGTTTGGTGACCACACAGTTTCCTAGTTATTTGGTAAACGGTCGTCATGTCTCTTTGTTCTGCAGCCTGTTCTGCTTGATCAGCCAGTTGGTCTGTATACAGTCTTCAGGCAGTCATCATTCCCTGAATGACATGAGTTCGTATTTGGGAAGATGCGATATCTTGCAACTTTCTTAATAAGAAAAAGGATGATTTTAATCAGCCTACGTCATACGTTACTGAACACAACACACTGAGTAGAGGTTATCTGTGTTTTCTTAAAGGGAATGTAGCATGTTTTTTGCAAAATATATTTTTTCAAATTTCCCATTGATAATGATAGTGTTTTACTATTGGTAACATTATTTTTCAAATACATTTCATCAACGTATTTGAGCGTAAATGTGCTACTGTCTCTTTAACTAATACCATGTTTATCCCATTGAATGAGGCAGAGAGTTAATAATATTTTCACGAGTGACGCAGCTACGAATTAAAATATACAACTTATCAACCTCATGAGATGAGATCTAGCTATACCGGGGATGGAACTCAGTTGGTAGAGTGTCCGCTCATCACCAGGAAGGCCGGGGTTCGATTCCCGGTCGTGTCATACCAAAAGACGTTAGAAGATGGGAGTTGCTGCTTCCTTGCTTGACTCTCAGCATTATAAGGACAGAACAACACTTGAACTGGCGCTGCACTGTGGCTGCCGGGTGCAAAATGCACAAACCAAATTTCCTATGTACTTTCTATTGCGGACAATAAAGTGTTAATATTATTATTAAACATGGTATTAGTAAAAGACAGATAATCTATTATATATAATATTATGTAATATAATATTTTTCTCAGAGTGTGAATAATATTCTTTGTTTGTGCGTGTAGATCTAGCAGTTACGAAGACAGCGGATCTTCTGTCTACGTTCCCTACACCCAGGGGGACTGGACCGGTGAACTCAGGACAGACTTGTCCAGATCGCATCTCTCCCTAATGTGAGCGTCACGTGGAACATTGCGTTCTTCACCGGATCGTCTTACTTCTTCCTCAACACCTCCGACTGGCAGGGGATCATTGGTTTTGCCTACCAGGAAATGTCAAGGGTAGGTAACTCGTACCTGTACTGTGCACTCCCTTTAAACTTACAGTGGACCAGTAAGGAAAGCGGGTTAGAGCTATGTCGAATTAGAGGAATTATCCCATATGAAATGAATATATATGCTAGTATACAGAGAGTGATGGATGTCAGGGATGTAGACTTTGTGCAAGTACAGTTCTTGTTCAAATTCTTGTGAGGGTTTTGTCTTTTGTGCTATAACACAGTGGATGTGTTAGGTTTCTGAATGAGAGGTTCAGGGTTCGGATCCCACACAGACACAGCTGTCTCCTCCCCCCCCCCCCCCCCCCACACTTTTGAAATACATAGATCAACCTAGGGAAGAGAGCTGTTATATCCAGGGGCAGGATAGCCCAGTGTTTAGCGCGTTTGGTTTGGGATCAAGACAGCCGGGTTTGAATCCCGCCAGGGGCTCGGCAACATTGTCTGCTGTAGAGAACTGTTCTACATGCAGTAAGATTTTAGTGCAAAGCGTCACTTAATTTCATTGCAATACCACCCATGGTTCGCTAGTTTCAGCCAATGCTTTCAGGTTTCACCGCAGTACATAGCCACAATGGTGTTGCAGGCTTTCTCTCTGCAATAATACCATTAGCCAGAGATATAATCTTGGAAAGGTTGTTAAATCTCAAACTAGAATTCCTTTAGATTTTTAGATCATCAGGCCTGAAAGGACCGATTGGCTTATGGCATGGCATGGCGTCCATCCATCCGTCCGTCCGTCCGTCCATCCGTAAACTTTTAGCTTTTTCAACATCTGTTCCAGAACCAATGACTCTAGAGAGCCGACATTTTATGTACATACTCCTTGGGTGATGAGGATTCTAAATTGTAGATTTGGTGACCCTGGGGCCCCAAATAAGGGCCTCACAGGCCATGACCTAAAAACCTATTTTCATCTTCTTCTCCGGAACAAAAAGACCTAAAAGGCTGTAATATTGTGTGTAGACTCTTTAGCGTTTGAGTTCTGGGCCTCGAATATTCACTAACGTCATAAACTAGTATTTTCCTCATTAAGAATTGCAGGAATAAGATGTTTAGGGTACATAGATGATAGTTTTTCCATTAACGAGAGTGATGATATGCTTAAAGAACACAGTGAGTTTAGTGTCAAGCTTGGATTTACAGTAAATCGCAGTTAAACCCAACACAATATATGAAATTCCTTAGATACTGGTTGAATTCTATAAGCATGTCTGTTATTATGGATGATGACAAATCGGTTGGGATACAAAATTTGGGAAGATAGTTAATCTCTCTTAAGGCTGTTCAGATCAGAAAAGTAGCACAGTTCATTGGAATGGTAGCCACATCTTAGCCAACAGTTAAGTTTGGGAAACTGCATTACAGAAAATTAGAAAGAGAAAAAAATGCTGCATTACAAACCCTGGTATTTTAACAAAAAGATGTATTTTTCTAGACATGCCATTCTTGAAATTCAGTGTTGGATTGCACATACACATAACAGTTCTAGGGATATTCTGCCATCTTTACCAGACATTCAGATTCAAACTGACGCCAGCACCCAGGGTTGGGTGTTTGTTGAAATATGGCAAATGGGAGATGGTTAATGGAAGAGAAAAGAGAGCATATTAATGTTCTAGAAATGAAGGCAATTGACTAAGGACTTAAATCATTCTCCCCAATATTGACTAACAAGACTGTTTCAGTTCAGTCTGATAATTCAACTGCAGTCAGCTACATTACTGAAATGGACGGGATGTGCTCAGATAAATGTGATAAGTTGGCTACTGTTATCTGGAATTGGTGCATTGATAGAAACATTGATCTTCTGGCGTCCCACATACCAGGTACACACAATGTCAATGCTGATCGAGCCTCAAGAAATTTATCTGATAGAACGGAATGGACATTATTGGATGATATGTTTAACACTGTTAAGGCAATCCACCCTGAGACAATGACCATAGATTTATTTGCATCTAGAGTAATTGCTATGCTAGATAGATATTGTAGCTGGAAACTGGATCCAGGAGCTTGTCATATAGACTCATTCACTATGCACTGGTCAAATGAAGTTATTTATGCCTTTCCACCATTTTGTTTGGTAGGGAGAGTTGTTCGTAAAATTATTCAGGATGAATCTTGTGGTGTAGTAATTGCACCCATTTGGCCTACCCAGTCATGGTTTACTGAATTGATTAACCTTGTTGTTGACAGGCCAAGGGAGATCACCCGGGCTCGAGCAGTTCCCCACCTACCGTGGGACAAGGCAACTCATCCCACTATGAAGAACCTCAGACTCAGAGTATTTCCAGTGTCTGGGACACCTGGGAGAAGGCTGGAATTTCAGCGGACGCTGCCAGAATTCTCTGGGCATCATTCAAGCCAAGTACGAGGAAACAGTGCTATTGGGACAGGTGGTTCCACTTTTGTGTTGAGAGACAGACTGATCCAGTTTTTGCTAATGTGAACATTGTTATAGAATTTCTTCTGTCACTCTTCCAGACTGGATTGAGTTATAAATGAGTGCTATTTCTGAGTGCACTGAGTGCTATTTCTGTGATTGTGCAGTGCGGGAATCGAAGTATTGGAGAGCATCCATTGGTTACTCGATTCTTGAAAGGTGTGTTTCTTCTTAGACCAGTAACACCGAAGTATTCAGAAATTTGGGATGTTAAGCAGATTTTGCAAATGTTGAGAAAACTGTCTCCAGTTAGGAGATTGTCCCTGAAGCAATTATCAATCAATATGTTATTGTTAGTTATTATTACAACCCAGAGAGGGCAAACTCTTTGGTTTTTGGACTTGAACAACATGAAAATTTCTCAGAATTGTGGGAAAGTTATCTTTTATTTGAGAGAACATGTCAAACAATCCAAACTGGATAAAACTTTTGATCAGATTAAGGTGAAAGCGTACCTTCCGGATAGGAGGCTGTGCCCAGTTACGGTACTTAACGAGTATGTATCTAGGACTGATTCCTTGAGGGGAGAAGAGTCTAAACTTTTCACTCAAAACATTAAACCCCATAATAGGGTTTCTCGAGACACTCTTAGCAGAACAGGGCTTGAGTGGGCAGGAATTGATACTCATAAATACTCTGCTCATAGCACTCGGGCGCCCGCTACTTCGGCTGCACATTCTCTTAAGGTGCCATTATCTGAAATTTTGAATAAGGCTGGCTGGGACTCAGAAATGTGGCTGTGGGGTCAATTCCTTTGATTTTGGATTAAAATTGTCTTGATTTTGATTTTGTTGATTTTGTACATATTGCCTCTTGACTAACTTGCAGTCATTTGGTATTTTGAGTGTGAGCTACGCTTGGCAGATCCGGCTTTGAAGTCTCATGGGACCTGAATCATGTGACTGATAGAGTAGAATTTAACAGTTAAATGAGACTTACCTTGTACCAATCAGTCTTCAGTGATGAGGAGGTAACATGCCGTCCCTTTTACCCTTCCCTTCTTAGTCTCGAGATCTGCCTCGCAGACTTTAAAGACTGATACGCATGGGCAATCTGCAATCTCATGTTACCTCCTCATCACTGAAGACTGATTGGTAGAAGTACAGTCCAACTTCACCTTACAAGGTAAGTCTCGTTTAACTGTTAGATAATGTAGGAAAATGTCTTAGAATTACTAAGTGTAAGTTTCTCAAACTATTTCTTATAGTTTAATTAACAAATAACAAACTTCTGCTTTTCGCGTCTTGGGACTTCGAAACCAATGCAAAGTGCCATATCATTGTGAACATCATCCATGTTTATCTTGGAAATGCTAGCTCCTGATTGGTCAGATCCTGGAGTGACCACTCTTTGACCTAAGATCCATGAATACTAATGAGCTAGCTGACGTTCACAGATGGCTGAACTCGGCATTGGTAGCGAAGCCAGTGAAACTTAAAAGTTCTCGCAACACGAAAACTTTCCAAAGAACAAACATAGAACTTTATGGAAAACACAAGAGATTTTTAAGAGTAACAATAATAATTTATTCACAAGACATGAAGTTATATGCAAAGGTGATAAAACATTACTTTTATGAAAAACCTAACACTGTGCATCCTTTTCGTGACGTCTAAAAACTAAAATTTGCCAACTGAACTTTAATAAATACTTAATAAGTTTTCCCCAAAATAATTAATAAAGACACTTAGAAAATCCTGGTTACATTTACAAATTACATATAAAAAGTTTCGAGTCCTGGCAAAAGTTTTGACATCCTCACCTTGTCGGCTGGTCCGAGAGCTTGCTGCTTATATTTAATGGTCCCAGAAATGAAATGCAAGCCTCGTTTGATCAGCCGACCGGCTCTTTTATGTGAGAAGATTCCTTTTCGCGCACTCATTTACATACGACCTTGACCTCATTAGCATAACAGATGATCGTGGTGGAGGCAAAACATGGCGGTGAGGGAAGCGGCAACTCGTAAGCATTTTGTTACAAATGACTCGAATGAGCGGTAATATCAACAGTTGATATGTTTCTAATGCAAGTGAATGATATCCTTTGTGATTACAAAATAATAAAAACTTGATGTTGAAGGCTGTCAACCAGTATAATCCTTTGCAAGCAGATTTTCAGTCTGCAAAACCATGTTACTGTCACACGAGGGACACGGTATGTCACATTGTTGTTTTTATCTTATCTTAGTAACACTAGTCTCCTAAATTAACTGAACATATACATACTATTCCCTCAATTATACTTCTAAAAAGTTTGTACTTTTCATGAACTTGTTGTTAAATGACTGTTAGGCCTACATTATGTTTGCAGACATGATCATTTTGCATATAGATCTACTATTAAAAAATCAGGGATTGTTTAAAATAACGTTTGGGGTACTGGTATCTCATACAGCAGGTGTTGAAAACAATTGAAGCAAATAATATGAGGGATAGAAACACGAGAGAGACGAGGAAAAAGACACACCAGCATCCATGAAATCATAACATCCAAAAAGTTTAGATTTAATTTGAAACATATTGGTTAGACAACATTTACTGTCAAAACCATTCAGAAATTAAAATAAATCTTATGATAGTAACATTAATGAGATATGAGATATATCAATTAATTACATAATCCCAAATAAGATTTTTGTTGAAATTCTTTGTTCTGATTCTTTGATAAATGACAATATTGCTAGTCCACATGTACATGATCTAGTTCTTGTAAAATTAACTTATTGAACTCGGTCTAGTAAAAATCTACCCTGATCATAGGGCCGATACCAGTTGGATTTTATGTTCAAAAGATAACTCTTCATGCCAGAAGATTGTGTATTAACATGGATAATTTATATTTCATTAAAAAGGACTGAATTATGCAAGCTGCACATTTATTATTCATGTCAAACGATGTTTCAATGTTTGTAAACAAGACACGAGGGTCGTGTCACATGTCAATCCACAACTCGTCTAAATATCCTTCTACACATCAGTCAGGTGAAAATTTCTTCAAACATGGTTTATTTACGACCAATACTCACAATTAATGCTATTTATGTGGTTAAATTACTTTAAAATATTTAAAAACTACACGCTGCAAATGTTGAAGCGATTGGAGGCACATCCTGGTCCCCGCGCTTAGTTGCCCTGCGCTTCACTATCCTGTTGAGCTGCAGAACCCATGGCTATATTTTGTCACATCCAATTGAAAGTGATGTCTCAGGAATCCACGGCTACCATGAATTTCATGCAATTCCGGTTTTGCCCACGTAATGTGCTTAAGCCCAAAATTAAAAATTCATTAAAATAACCTCCATTAAAATATGAAAATATAAAAAAGATAAAAAATATTACAAAATGTATCTACTAGACTGAGTTCAATATCAATTCAATGAATATGTTTATTTTTCAAGAACTAGATCATGTATGTGGACTAACAATATTGTCATTTATCAATGAATTACCAGTTTTGCCTGTTTAAACCCAAAATGGAAAAGTCATTAAAGGAAACTCAATTAAACATGAAAATAAAAAAAAGTTACAAATCTTTACAAAATGTATCAGGTGTCACTTAACTTATTTCCCTGTGTATGTTGTAGAAGTGCAGAAATACATATACAGTTAGATTTACGCAGGTAAATAAACAATATTATAGAGGCAGTTGACTAAACATTTCAAAAACTAAATAGGCCTAACTGAAATAGGTAATAACAATTTAAGTCACATCTCAAGTGTTTTATCATCCAAACATGGATTGCACAGTAGATGTCACTTGTGCGAGATCAATAATAATTAGACAATAACTAACGAGTGACGGGGAATGACAGATTATCTTTCCCGAGTTATATCATTTGAGTAATTCTCGAGCCTTGGCGAGAGAATTACACACAATTGATATAACGAGGGAAAGATAATCTGTCATTCCCCGTCACGAGTTGGTTATTGTTTATATTACCCATATGACAAATTAAAGTAAAAACGCGAATATTAAAAGCCAATAGCTTCTCTAAAAGGACGCGAGAAGGAGATGAATCTCCATATCCATACGCGTGTGACGTGGATTCACTTCTTACGTACCTATCCTTGTTTACTCCGCACGATTAAAATGTCCCCTGCGAAAACCGCTTTCACAATAAAATAAAGATGTGGCTTTAGTTGAAAGTTTTGTATTCCTGCCAATTACTATCAATCCATGATTATACATATAAGTTATTGCAACATCCATATAAAGAGGTGTGCGAACCTCAAAAACAAGTCGGCTCAAACCGAAAAGCCCTGTGACGTTACAATCGACACTGTGACGTCATAACCGCTCGCGCCTATGACGTCATTACATTCGAACGATCGCCGTCGCTCTTGAAGCTTTCCGTGGTTATACAGTCAAGCAGTAATCGCTAGTTTCTTTAAATTTCGGACAATTTAACTGCTTCCTCCGACATTTGATGCGTCGGCACATGTACGAAAACGCTAATTTCAACTGCGGGAAACAAATAAAACATGTTAAAGTGCAGAAGACAGTTTCTAAAGTTACTAGTCGGGAAAAGTAAAAAAGATGAATGAAGTAGTTCCGGCAACCAATGAAATTTTTATTTTTCTGTAACAGCCAATCAAAAGCCAGAAAAAGGTGTAACTCCCATGTGACTTACAGGAAAAATACTACCCTGTGTCCGTCTTCCCATATGGGTAATATTAATATATACATTACAGATAATTGCTACAATCAAAACGTCATGTAGTGCTATTTCAGTCTCAGTGTCACTGATGACACAAATGACAACAGAAAACTATTCTGTATTGAGAAATTGTTTTAGATCTGTGCATGTATACAAAAGCATTTTGATACAAATATAGCCATTGGCTCTGTAGTTCATGGGGACTTGAATGATATAGTTTAGAGCTACCCCCACCTATATAGCCCTCAGCCTGTCCGTCCGTCCTTCCAGTGTCCGTCCGGTGTCCGAGCATGCTTGAGCTTTGTACACTTCAATTTTTTTGTAAGAAACTTTTGATATTTTACCGATAAAGTTTAATAGAGATTATAGAGTAGTGCATTTGAAGAAATGTATTATCCTGAACGCAATATACATGTTGTTAATTTTAATTAAGAAATGTTCTGTTTCAAAATACAGTTTCATTAAGTAGACTTTAGATATTTGTTGACTGTATTCACCTGATGGCCTAGATGTTCTAATCAACTAAAGTAATTTACATATTTTATGTTAATTTTTCGAAAAATCTTTTATAGTGAATATTTTAATCAATAGTGATTAGAGATTGTGTGTTATAGAAGCGCCAAGGTGTAATATATAAGGGACCGTTTAGCCTTAATTATTACTATAATTTGCCAAATGATTTAATATCAGGCCATATTTATGGGGTTTGACAATGTTGTTTTAGTCCAAAAGGCCCAAAAAATGCCATTTTTGCAACTTGCAAAATCAAACTTTTTTGTATATATATTTGTTCTTAAATATCTGGATTTACGTTTAACGCTTTGTCAAGATTTCAGTGGCACAGGTTCCGTGTGGTAGCACCAGCAACAGAGACGCAACCATCCCCGCTTCCAGACAACCTTTGGACCACCTGACAACGGAAGCGGAACGCTTGATACATCTTTTGCTAGCACACAACACATGGTCAACGTACCAAGCAGGGGTTGACGCGCTGCGGACATTCAGGACAGCACACGGGATACCAGAAATATGGCCAGTACCATTACATGATCTTGTTCATTTTATTGCTAATTTGTCTATGTCTGGGCATGCCCCAAGTACTGTAAAAACCTACATTTCTGGAATTTCCACATGGCACAAGCTGCGCGATGTGGCAGATAATACAGGCCACTTTATCATTACCAAAATGATACAAGGTATGTATAAATCCAGTCCGAGACGGGACACACGTAAACCAATCACTCTTTAGCTGTTGCAGGTAATCGTAACAAATCTAAGATCAGTATGTTCATCAACTTATGGATCCTCCCTTTTTCAAGCTGTATAATGTTTGGCATTTTTCGGATTTTTCCGGGTGAGTGAACTAGTTCAAACCGGACACCAACAACCAGGTTCTGGGCTGAAGATGTCTCCATAGAAGGCGGCAACCTCCTGGTTACTCTCCGCCACTCCAAGTCGGACAGACTTGCTAAAGGCATAACAATCAGCATCTCCAGCTCTCCAACACACAGCTTGTGCCCAGTTGCAGCATACAGAGCATATGTGCAAAACCGCACGAAGGGAGCACAGCAAGCCTTTGACCAAACCCCAATAACAAGGTATCAGTTCCAAGCAATCTTAAAGAAAGCTCTTTCCTTCAGTGGGATCGACACTTCTGCCTACACCTCCCATTCTTTCAGGATCGGAGCAGCGACAACCGCAGGATGTAAGGGTTTAAGTTCAGATCTAATTCAGCACTTTGGTCGGTGGGGATCTGGGTGTTATAAATCGTATATACGCATACCATTCTTCATATAACAAATTCATAACAATATCATTCTCCCTCATTGTCCATCATTCTCCTGTGATTGTCTTGTGTGTTTCAGTGTGGCTAATTGGGTCAAGCTGGACCGGAGCAACATCCTTTGGCTAGCAAGGGGCGGGATGAGATGGGAGGAACTCCAACATGCGGTCGTCCGTCAACTGGCCAGGAAGACCGAGGACCCCAAGGCCATCGTCATCCATCTTGGGTCCAATGACCTTGGTCAGGTGCCTGTGAACTGTTTCACGAGATGGAGCCCACCATCCTGCGTATCAAGCTGCTCCTGCCACACACCACCATCATATGGTCGGACATGCTACCTCGCCGTTACTAGCACCTGGCCAGATGCCCAATCAGGCTCGAGAAAACTCGGGCTAAGCTCAACAGGAGGGTTGGAAATGTGGTTAGGGGTATGGGAGGATACAGGTCCTCCAACCCCAGTTCTACGGCAGAGACAGGGACCTGTATGCCTTCGACGGCGTACACCTCTCGCGGAGAGGCATAGAACTTTTTGCCAGAAACATAGCCCAAGCCTTGGACTCTCTAACCTAATCTTTTCTTTTTATACCCCCGCTACGAAGTAAGCGGGGGTATAGAGCGGTCATTCTGTCCGTCTGTCTGTCCTTCCGTCCGGTCAATTTTCTCAAAAACCCCCAAAGGTACATCAACCAAACTTTGTACAGTTGTGAACCATGTTCTTCTGATCGCACAGACAATTTTCCATGGAAACGTCACTTTTTGGACTTAAATTTATTGTGTTCAATCGAGACAAGTTTTCTCTGAAACTATTAGATCTAGATGAATGAAATTTAACATGTAGGTAGTCCAGATGATAGTTCACAGTCCAGTTCCGAAATTTTATTTTTTACAGAGTTGTGAAGCCCTTTAATCTGTAATTGAACTTGGTACAAATTACGGGTGTGATGCTCTAATGGGAAAAATTAAGTTACCTGAAAAATATTACATCTGGGTGAAAGAAATTTTGTAATAACAAAGCCAGTTCCCAAAATTAATTTGGACAATATTATGATGCTTGAAGCTATTTTTTAAACATATATAGTACCCTTCACATCTATAATTCTCAATGGACGGATAGCAGATGGCGGGGGTATGTGAGCCATGCTCACTTTTTTCTTGTTTCAGATTGTAAATACTCCCCTCCCCCCCCCCCCCCCCCCCCCCCCCCCGTCTCTTTGTTTTGTTTTGTTTTGTAAATGGTAGGCTTGGCAACCTATTTGCTCGGCTCTGTATTATTTACACTTGGTGCCGGGCAGCGTTAGCACCTTGGCAATGTTTTCCTAGCAACGGTATTTACTAGGGCAGCGGTAGCTGCAGGTGCATAATTCAGCAGCAGCCCTCGAGCACCCCCACACTCTAGGCCATTTAACCCATATCTCTCTTTATTATTCTAAACCAACTGGACGAAGTATCTCCGGTCATAATGTGGTATGAGAAGAAGTCAAATAGAATGTGAAATAGGACAAGTGTTTACATACTGGCATTTAAAGTTTGTAATATTGTTAATGACTAACATATTTTAAAAGCTTTTAGAACTCTGCAGTACCTAAATCAAGTACAACCATTATTTATAATGTAAGTGCATTCCTACAAATAGCATCTAAGATTTCTTGTCTTGTCCAGTTTGTAGATATCTGTTTCATATCCATGTTTTGTAGAACATATTTACATTGATAGTTGAGTTGTGATTCAGAACGGCCACTTTGATGTTATTCCAATTTGTAATAAACCAAAAATGTTAAACATAAGTTTAAAGTGTGAAGTTGTGGTCTTGTTTTTCATGTTATGCAATAGTGAATACAATGATGATACTTTGTAACAGATATTTGAATTTTTTTAACAAACCGTTTGTTACAGGGAGGAGAATTAAACACATTTTACGTCCGCTTCACTGAACAAATTGTGATCAGTAAAAGACATTTCTCAGTGTTTAAATTTGTGAAATTATTCTTAAAAAGTGATCAAAACATGAACTAATGTATATTTGTTCTTCACGTTAATTGAAAATAAAAATAATGAGAGTATTTTCAAACAAAAAACTGTAACTTTTACACACTTCAGTACATTCAACAATCTATCTTACAGGTCAGGTTTTACTGGCAAATCCAAAGAAAAAATATATAAACAATGTTTTAAAATATGAAGATGTGGACTTGTTTTTCACGTTATGTTTTGATAAATACAATTTTAATACTTTGAAACAAATATTTGACAAATTTTAAACAAATCGTCTGTTTGTTACAAGGAGAACTTCACTGAACCAGATGTGATTACTGACAGACATTTTTAGAGTTCAGATTTGAGAATTTATCTTTTTAAAACTTATTCAAAAGTGTTCAAATGTGTATTTGTTACTCATATTAGGACAAAAGATAAACACTGAGAACATTTTCAATCATATATCACCTACTTTTTTACACATCGGTTCATTTACAGTTCTATCTTACAGATCAAGTTACAGCTAAATATAGAACAACAGATCAGATCAAGTCATAGCTAAAAATAGAACAAAACGTTATTCTGTCAAACTAAATCACTTATTTGTTTTTACATATTTACAACATATCAAAACAACATCAAAGTTTGTTTAATCAAACAAGGCCTGTTGAATAAGATCTATTTTCTGGTCAGTGATGGAAATCTCGCGTCCGCTGACCAGTCTCATTCTTGTAGCACAGTCGCCGCTGGATGGATGAACGAAAAACATGGGGAAAACCAACTCGGTGAACTTGACGTTCTCTTTACACAACAGCTTCCCCCTCTCAACATCAATGAAGGCCACTCTCCCCCGTCTCACATCCAACAATACACCAAACTTGAAGCTTAGTTTGTCACCAGATGTGTGACGGGAGAGAGTGACACACTCACCAACCTGATGTTCCATGTCCTCCTGATCTCTCCTCCACACCTTGATACAGAGTCTGTCTGGGTGAAGGCGACATCTGTCCTCCACAGATACACAGAGATAGTTGGGGAGATCAGAAACATAGATCCACTTGTCCAGATTCCCCCGTCCAACAACAACCCCCATCTGCAGGAGTAACACGACACTCTCCTTCCAAGTAAGTGTGTTGTGTGTCTCCCAGTAAGATGGGAGGGAGAAAGGGGAGGGGGAGGAAGGGACGGGGACCGGATTACTACAAGTCCCCATGAACTCCAAGAAGCGTCCCGGTCTGTCTGTGTCTCCACTCTCCTCCATGTTGTTCAGCTCAAGTCTTTCTACAACTTGTAGCCATCTGTGAACTTTCTTTGTGTCGAGAGTCATGGCGGGACCTGCAAATATACAACTTTGTTGTCATCAAAACATAAACAAACGATATCTTGAAATGTTTATTTTGTTCTTTTAGATACATTGATGATAATATATTTAATAATTGTTACGATTTTTAAAAACTTTGATTGCTACTCAAAACCGACCATAAAACTGGATTATTTAGAGCTGATTGTTCTGTAAATAAACACTTTCTGTTTTCCAAAACTATACAAATGACATCTTGAAATGTTTATTTTAGTGTTTTAGATAATTTGATTATATAATAATTGATAATTGCTATGATTTTTTAAAACTTTGATTGCTACTCAAAACCGACCATAAAACTGGATTATTAAGAGCTGACTGTTCTGTAAATAAACACTTTCTGTTTTCCAAAACTATACAAATGACATCTTGAAATGTTTATTTTAGTGTTTTAAACAATTTGATGATATAATATTTGATAATTGTGACAAAAAATAAAAACTTTGTTTGACTCTCTAAACAGTTGATTTTTCCGACAGTCGGTTTTCAAATGAATGGGTTTTCATTGAACATAAAACAAATTGTTGTAACTTAAATATATACAAATGTCATCTTAAAACTTCTATTTTACTATTTCAAACACTTTGATGATAAAATATTTAATAATTGAGGACATTTTTTAAAACTTTGTTTGCTGCTCAAACTGACAAATAATCCAGTTACTTTCTCAGAGCTGAGAGTCGCGGTCGGTGAATAAAAACAATTGTGATCAAAATTTGTTGTCAAAACATATCAAGATGGCATCTTGAAATGTTTATTTCAATATAACAAATATTTTGATGATAAAGATATTTATGATTCAGAAAAAAATATAAACATTTTGTTTGCCACTCAAACAGACAATTAAGCTACAATTACACAAAATCTATATTATTAGAGCAGATTGTCCTGTAAATAACCAATCTTGTGTTATCCAAACATATGCAAATGACATCTTGAAATGTTTATTTCTATATTTTAGATAACTTGATAAGAGAATTATTAATCATTGCCACAAAACATATACAGTTTGTTACCAGCTCTAATAAACAATACAGTTGATTTGCCGACAGTCGGTTTTATCAGAGCTGAGCGGCATTGCGAGAATTGTAGCTTCACGAATTTTTAATGTAAAATATACACAAATGACATCTTGAAATGATTATTTTAATATTTTAAACACTTTGCTGATGAAATGTTCAATAATTGCGACAATTTTTTAAAATGATGTTTGTTACTCAAACTAACAAATAAGCTACAGTGTCATGGCGGGATTTGTCAGATCACTACAAACATTGTTGAAATCAAATACGTTATTGATATATTCACCTGCAATGAAATATTAAGTTTTAGTTTTCAAATAATTTGAGGTGTGAGATAAATTGTGTCCAAAAATATAATCTATGTTCCCCCTCTCGAATTGACTAAACTTGATAATGCCGACAGAGTGATTTCCTAATTTACATTAAACATAAACCAACTTGTTCTGATCATAATATACACAAATTACACCTTGTGTAAAGTGGATTACATTAATTTGACTATCATTTGATTATAAGATACGTGGTTATTGTGAAAAAGAATTATAAACTATCTTTCCAAGTCAAATTCAGAAATGAGTTGACTCAACTGACGGTTTTCACAGTAGCCTCACCGTCCAGAAGTCATCATCTTTGAATAGATTCAACTGATCACCTCCCATGGGCTTAATATAAAAGGTTTTGATAACCACGTGATATGATCCCACTCGCTGCAGTTGGATATTAATTAGGTGAGATAAATGCAGAAATTCAGAAACCTATACTGTCCGACGTTTAGTGCTGCATTAGTTTGAGGTCCGTCAATTTACAGACAATTCTTTTCAAACGTTCGTGTTTAAGGTGATGTGAGGTGAGTTATGGTTTGACACCACGTTCAAGAGTATTTCACTTATATATCACGGCTGCTAGTATTATTTCAGGGAGAAAGCCCGCAAAACCATGTAGCCATGCATTGTAGTGAAACCTGCGAGCAACGACTGGAACTAGCGAACCATGGGTAATACTATGCTGTATTTCAATTTTCAATTTTCAATTTAGTTTAATTCAGTAAAAGGCCTTAGGCCCACTTACAAAAACATATTATATACAAAAACAGACAAACATCAGAGAGAAGAAATACATTGTGAGCTAATTTGATAATAAAACGTAGGGCAAGTGCATCTCTTATGAAATATGAATAGGATAAAATAATTTCTAAGTTTTGACGTTGTAAACTATTCTGCAGGTAATATATATTAAACATGATCTGGTAAATGTTGGATATATTTCCGTCTTAATTCTTTACACATTGGACATTTGAATAAAAAGTGTTGTCTTTCAGTGTAGCATTGCACCCAAACCTTAACCTGCGTGTAAAACAGTTGACTACTGCAGACAAAGTTCCGTGCCCCTGGCGGGTTTCGAACCACAGACCTCTTGATCCAAAGCCGAACGTTCTAACCACTGCCTATCCCACCCACGTTTGTGTTTAAATCTAAAAGGGTATTTTTCTACAATTTTGAAGGAGGATATCACAAAAAACCTTTGAACTGAATTCACTGTGGTATTCACTCGTGTGTGAGATTTAGACGATGCTTCACTGGTGATAATGGTCATTATAAGTGAATATATTTATATGGTGCAATATTCAGGAGCTAATTCCTGCTCGTAGCATAACAACATCTTTACCCTGTTTTAAGGACAGACATCATTCTTATTCTAGTTTAAGCTATCTGACTGCTGTATATTTAAATGTACTTACTTTACAACTTTGTAATTATGAAATTAGAAATATATAAACTATCCAGAAAGTAACATATGTTTTATCATAAAACTGTCTTGTTATGCAAAGTGTGAAACACTCGCAGCGCCGGTGAGTTGAGGTGAGGTGATTTTGGGTTTGACACCGTTTTCAAGAATATTTCACTTCCATCATGCATGGCGGTAGTATTATTACAACAATGCCATGGTGTCTATTCATTGAAATGAAACCTGTGAGCATCGACTTGAACTAGTGAACAGTGGGTGGTACTGCAATGAGTTTCAGTCGGTATTGCCTACTAACCTAACCGCATGTGGAAAGTTCTCAACTGCCAAGTTGCGGAGCCCCTAGCGGGATTCGAACTTCAAACCTAGCTCTTGCATGATCTGAAGCGAAATACGCTAATCACTGCGCTATTCCACCGTTAAAATGTTTCATTGTCTATAATTGTTATCAATGTGCAAATTGCCTAAATGTATCTGGTAACATTAATTAAAAAAATGGCCGTTATCAACACGTCTTATTTTGAAAAGCTTTAGAACAATGGTTTCTCAAGTTGTGTGATCAATATATTAATTAAAATCAGGTATGCCTCCTAGCAGGAAAGCTAGCATATATGTTTCATCGTATTATTCAAATGCAACATACATTTCCACTTCAAGAAAATCGATAATAAATGTAAATAATATAAATCATTTCTGTCACAGTTTACATGTTCACAATGTACCGATATATGAGTATCATAGTAGGTATTTTTATGGCAAAGTCGGTTGAAATTTTACCACCCAATGAAATCTGTATGCATACTCAATTTACAGTCAGGATGTATAGATATGCTAAATGCGAGAGAATATGATCGGTTGCAATACAGTATGTTCTCAGAAGCCATGAATGTTCCTCGTAACTATGTACAAATGTATTTTCTATTCATGGCCATTCATGTTTCGAGGGGAATTCGTCTGTTGTATTATATTTTTCAACATGAACATTTAGATTATATATTTTGAGAGTAATGATAGCAGATCATTGCAGATTGTAGGGGATGTTGAAATTACTGAACAAAATATATTTTTGGCAAAGTTGTTACAAGGAAGTTTGCATAGGCGTCCACAATCCCAAATTTGCAATAGTAGAGTCTGTTGATGATCTGTTATCAAGCCCCTGTACAATACGAGCAAAATATCGCTGCGTAAGTTCAAGTGCAGCTGCTTGTTGACCCTTAATTTAAGGTAAAATTTCAAATAAATAGCACTATAATCACACAATATTCACTGTAAACTCTCACTATCAAAGTTACAATCTTTCCATATGAAATGTCGATGGTAAATTGTACTCCTAGATTATATGTATATTATAAAAGAATAAACATGTACATTATTTCGTAAATTGTACATTGTACCGCAACACAAAACACGTTACCGCACTAGACATTCATTAACAAATAAATGAATCACTGATATCCACTTGATCTACTTATATGGACCTGTATCTACTTATTATAGACTCTGGTGAAGTTTATTATCGAAAATACTGGCCACCAAAAATGTTATGTGAAAGATGGGGGGGGCCGGGACTATGTATTCACCTGCCATGGAATATTGTAAGAATTATCATAGGCTAGAAATTACAACTATTAATTTAGAAATTTGTATAAAGGAAAATATTAGTTTAATTCATTAGATGTACTCATATTCTGCAGTAGTATTATACATCTTCCCATATTCAGTATATACTTTAAACATTACATTCAGTCATAGAGATAATCTTTAATTTATTAGCAGACATTTTAGCTATTTTTAATTGATATCTTGTTACTGTTAATCTTTTGACAAGCGTAAAAAAGCCTTAGGCACAATTCAGATAATCCATTTAGATTCTTTAATTCCTTTAACCTAACCAGACATGCCAATCTATTAGAACAATGAACCAGCTATTATATTTATATACTGTCAACTTAATTATTCCTCGGATCAATGAGGCATAACCATCTCTTTGGCTATATAAACTGAAGGGACATCAGAGAAAGTAGATTCGCTTTTGGAGCTCGAGCATCAGACTCTGACATGTCTTTAAGTCTACCACTGGATACCAAACTGGACTCATCTCTCCGGAGGCTCTGTACCTATGTTGTAGCAATTGCCTCTGGAGGGGATAGGATTCAACTGTTACCTACCACATTGTTACTATGGTGTTATAATTGTTCCTGTAAATAAAAGTGTGCATAACTATTTCAAGGACTTTGGATTTCATCTGCCTAGAGTTAATTCCCCGTTATATCTAGACAGCTCATCAACACGAATATCGTATATGTGTGGATTACAACAAGTGAGACCTTGTCCGAACATATGATAGAATAATCAACTCGTTGCTCGGAATAACTGATTACTGAACTGTTGATTATAATAATAAAATCCGAAACAAATCGAAAAGCAAGACACCACATCACTTAGATGAGACTGTACAATACACATTGTATGTTCATACCCCATTCATTAACTTTCTCACACATTTAAAGGCGCTGTAGCACGTTTTTCTTACTGAAATAAAAGTGATCTTGCATAAAACTTAGCGTTACCAATGGCTGACTAATACTCCTGAATCAATAATAAGAGTTCTAAAACGAATGTACATTGTTCGGTTTAGCCATGCGAGTCCATTTTACTTACAATGTTCACATTAAAATGGCCGCTCGAAGGTAGTTGAAGTGATCTCAAAGTGGAGCATTGAATGTGGTACCATAATCGAATGGTCAATTATCTGCTGTCTGAATGAGACCTACAAATCTACCTCTCACACTGAAATGGTCCACACCTCTGTCGCTTTATGTTTCGCACCATTTTCTTTCAATATGGATAACCGTTTTTTATGGATACTGTTTATCGGGTCGTGTAATGATATGTTTTCCCCTCTAACATAACAATATATTGTATAGATAAATAGCAAATATGAAAATATGCAAAAAAGGTGCTACAGCGCCTGATGCGCGCATCTAAATAGCTTGCTACTAACGTCTTTCTGCAGTAAGATTATTATGTAATTTTGGAACTTTATTCCCAAAAAGAATTTCTGACATTATAAACCACTCGTTTAAATTGTAAATATTATTGCAGAATAAGAGACACTTAGCCAACCCTGAAATAACAATCGCTAAGTTGCAAATAGGAATGTAATTACGTCACTAAATGACTTCATGGTCAATGACGTCATAAAACCTTAACGTCACTACTGTTCAGCCGGCGACTCCTGCATAATACTTCGCTTTGCAAATTGAGTACTGTAAGTATGGTCTCGGAAACATAGAGGGGGCGGGATAGCTCAGTGGTTAGCGCGTTCGGCTCCGGATCAAGAGGTCAGGATTTCGAATCCCGCCCGGGGCACGGCAAATTTGTCTGCAGTCTACATGCACTGAATTTCAGTGCACCACCCATGGTTCGCTACTTCCAGCCGTTTTTTTCACCGCAATGCATAGCCAGATGTCCTTGCGGGCTTTCTCTCTGCAATCATACTAACAGCCGTGACATAAGTGAAAAATTCTTGAAAACGACGTTAAACCCCACCTCACCTCACCTTTTCTATTTTATATGTTTATTGATGTGACTTTAATTAGGCAGGCGATGTTCGAAATTGTTTATCTATGAGATTCAGCTAAAAAAAGGCCAGCAAAGTGAAATAAAGGAAATGATTTCTGTACAAAAAAAGGGATTACTAGAGCCAGTTGATATTGATGGAAGTTGAAATAGCAGACGAGTAAAAAATCTGGGTACGATCATTGACAACTAACTTTCATGGAAATCTAATTCACACTGTGTACATGCTGAGGCACCATAAAGACTTTTCTTCCTGCGAAAATTGCGATATTTTAATGTAGACCACAGTATTCTTAGATTATTCTTCCAAACTTTTGTCAATAGCATACTGACTTTCTGCTTCCATGCATGGTTCGCCGCTTATGGCTGCAATACTGCCGAAGCGGCGTTAAACAATAACTCACTCACTCACTCCATGCATGGCATGAAAAACTTCCTCGAACACAGAAAAACAAAACTGACAAACTTGTTAACACATCCAGTAAACTTTGCGGCTTTGAGCATCTTTCATTCCAGTTTCACCGTTATCAAGCAAATGATCATCATTGCTTGATATCGGTGTTATGATCTACACCGAAACGTCGCACTACTGTAATAAAGAAGTTGTTTATCCATAAAACTCGTTCTCCTTCATCTAACCAACATCTAAATTCCATTGAAAGAAGTGATTATAGGCGTATAGAGCTAAAATGAAGGCTCTAGCCATTCAATCAGACCCATCGCACTTTCTAAATTAATATTATGAATTTCTACCATCTGGACATTGTTTCAAAATCTGGCATTTCAAACAAACAGAGCGTCAAAATCATTTGTCCTACACCATAAAGTATAAGAATCCTAAACCTCCACACCAAATACTAATAACGTAACTCTTGAAACACGACACTGCTGATTAAAATATAGCATATTAAAAGCAATGTCATCAGTACCCATAATCACAATGTATGTTATTGTTTTTATATTGTATTCATGTTTCGTTATTTTGTATTGTATTATTCCAAAGGCTCTGTGACTGTAAGACGAATTTCCCATTTGGGATAGTTCATCTTATCTTATCTTATGAATGGACAAAAAGTAGATCCGTCAACCAATCAAAATGCTAGTTGATTTTTAAAAAAATGTAAACTGACCATTATGAAAACTTTAAAACCCGGCATATCTTTGCCCGCTTGTGAAAGAATAAATTTTAGTTTTCAAATAATTTGAGGTTTTAGTTATATTGTGTCAAACATTATACTCTATTTTCCCCTCTCGAATTGATGAAACTTGTTAATGCCGACAGCAGATATCTCAAAGTGATTGCCTAAGTTACATTAAACATATAAACCAACATATTGTGATCATAACATATAAAAGTTACATCTTGAAAAAGTTTATTAGAAAGATTTGATATCATTTGATTGAAAATAAATGGATCATTGGTAATATATATAAAACAAAATTTAAACTTTCTTTCCCGGTCTAACTGAGAATTTAGTTGACTCTGATGGCGGTTGAATAGATTCGAGCTGGGTAAAGTTGTAAAGTTTCTTTATATACCAGCAATTGTGCTAAAGTGTATAAATAGAGGATTTCTCCAAAGTGTGTTCTGATATCAAATATATCAACAAAAGTTTTAAAATAACAGGCTTGCCGAAGATGTCTTTACTTTTATCAACGAATGTTGATATATTATTCTTATGTCTTATATAATAATGAAAATAGTATACATCTCTAAGCACAGATCTGTCATTTGACTAGCAATGCGGTGATGCCATATCATTGTGACGTCATCATGTTTATGACATCAAAGCATTGTGATGTCAGTACTCGATGATGTCAACGAATTGTGATGTCATGTAGTTGACGGTGACAGGGCATTGGTTACAGAAACGGAAGAACATTTCATATTTGAATGCCCAAATTATGCTCATTATCGCTCGAAACTAATTTCATCAACTGGTCTCGTGGGGGTCTCAAGGAAAGAGCTTCTCTCATCAATTCTAAACCCCAAGAGTCATAATGCTTCTATCACTTGTAAAATACTTTATGACATGTATTCAATGAGATTAACCTGTATAGTCCCATAGGACCATTTATGGGCCCCTCCATCAAAACCCCCTATAGTGCCATAGGACCATTTATGGTGCCAAACTATGACCCCACTAACCTCATTGCTATTTTTTTTAAATAAAGATCAAATCAGGTTGACAATAGTTTTGGCAGAAACCCTGTCAACTAAGCTTCAATTTGATACCACTTTTGTGCAATATAACTAAATATTAACAGAGATATCATGAATTTCACAAACAACTGTGATCAACAAAGCTAATCCCCTCTGCCATGGTGCCATTGTCTGCCTCTCTACATTGCATATCTAAATGTATACAAGTATTACAGTAAAAGAACAATGTAACACAAACAACCAAATTCACCAAAACAATCTACAGTGTGTCTAGTTTGAAATCACATGCAAATAATTAAAAAAGGCTTTCAAGTTAACAAGAACGGACCCTGCAACCCATAACCAAGAAAAACATGTCAGCTTTGAATAATGGCTATCTATGTTGAGACTACAGGTAAACCGCTATGATGCAAAACCTGTATCAATATATTTGTATGAAATGTACACAGAAAATTAAACACGAATTAATTTATAGAAATAAATTTCATACAAGAAAATACAACTCAGCAAGTAGTAACATGTATAAAACATGCCAAATAGTTTATTTGAAATTCGGGTATCGACCATTGTTTACTCCAATTGAAATGTAAACAAATGGCCTGTCAACTTGGCTAGCGAGGGGAGCATGCCTAATGATCATTATGATATTTTGATACATTAACGATTTGTTTTACGAAAAAGAAAGGCAGAATATTTTGCTCAAATTGATTTTAGATCTGTAGGTGAATTCTACAGTGTAAACCCCCGTATGTCACAGTGATACGGCTTGTGTCAAATCAAGTAAAGGCTTCGTGTCAATGACAAATTTGGCTGAACTAAATAAAGTTGCTACACGATTCGCGATTTCAATATTTTTCTGTCCCGTTTACGTGGAACAAAATGGCAACGTTACCTGAAAATACTATCAAAAGATAGAATTTTTATTTTTGTTTATGTTTCTGTCCGTGATTTTCTTGTTTGATGCGTTCAACACAGTAAAACTTCCGTATTGAAATGCAGTGTAAATTGTACCTCGCGGGCCTTTGTTGACAAAATGGCGGTGACACTGCAGATACCACTTTCCGGAAATCTTATTCCAATTAACTAATATGTTACGGACATCTGATGGATATAATGAAATTAATAATGATATTCATTGAACCTTTACAATTTACGTTCGCTTTTATATTTACTATTTATATCAGAAACTGTATCGAACTGCAAATGTCAAGTGTATTGCTCTATGAAATCTAACAACATTGACAAACATAATGTATTTACCCATCTAAATTACTATAAAGACAATGGGAGAAAAGTGTCAAGCAAATGTTATCTTATCATATATTTGATTGAAAGTTGGAAGGGGTATTTCAATACATAATTTTTAGGGAAATATAACCAAAGGACGATGAGAGTTTGAATGAAGTTACAATGGAATGTTTTATCTGGCGCGAAACAATGTTCAGCTGTCGGGGAAACAGCACGAGAGATGATACATGACGTTTATCACGCGAGTCTTGACGTCATATCCACAACGTGCTTGTAGATATTTCGGGAAAACCCACGTCGCGGACGAAATGTTATTTATATCAATTTTGAATTATGAAGATGTAATAAAGTGACAGCTCCTTTGGCATTGAACAATCCGTTGATATTGTAATCGTCCACGGGACTGACACCCGACTTGATCAAGTTAGATGCACTTATTCTCATGAATATTCAAGAAGGGTGCAACACTGAACAAAAAGTAAGCTAAACAAAGATTAATATTATCCAAATTTACATATTTTTACAAGAAGAGGGTACCAGTAGAATGATTAGCTTTTTGGGAAACAGAAAATATGAAAAGTAAGGTATATAAATTGAATACAATGAATTTGTTGTCAGATTTATATATATTTGTTAAACATAATGTATTTTCAATAATAATGCAATTTTCATGGGTTTTTTTTTCTATGAATTTATTTTATTATGAAAATATTTCCAAATTTCAAATTTAGAATATTCTACAATAAATTGTTACTTGTATTGGCAATTAAATAAACAATTATAACTTAATAAATATAACATTAAAATGTATTTAGAATTTTCAAATTTATATTATAAAAATAATTATTAGTTAAAAAGCTAATGGCAAACATCAATTCTAAAAAAATTGTTTTAAATTATTGTTCAAATTAAAAATTAATTCACAAATATTATTGTATAACCTTGAAAAAGTCTTATGATGAATACTACAAATTTGTGAATTGACTAAATAATATGTTGGGACATGTCTCCATTATTAACATTAATAATTTATTAACCCCTTTTCCCAAGCAGACATTTATTATTTTAAATCCATGCTTAATTTTATTACTTTGGGAAAATTCATTTTAATTTCTCTTTGTCATCTAGTAAAAAATGTTGAAAGGTAAAGCACCAGGTAATGAGAAACAATAAATATTTTTATGTGACATTTGCTTAACAATATATTTTTAAAAGAATTGTGTTTGAATGTAGGAACATGTAAATACTTTTTAAATAATAATTTCTAGCCGTTGTTGTTATTTTTTCTGACCTAAATATTATTTTTTCTGTTTTTTTATTTTACGTTAGAGCATTTATCATAATTACTTTTTTTTTTACAAAATAAAAATTAATACTTTAAAACGTGCATAATTGATGCATGCAAATCTGGTTAAATTTAAATTTTGTTTATGTTTGTCCTTGATAAAAAAAAGTTGAAGTGACAGTCTCATCAGTTCAAATGATCTTTTGTCATCCATTCGGAAGTTGTGATGATCAAAGGGGAGACAATTTGCAGAGCAGGGGCGTGGCCTGCGGAAGATCGTCATTGTTTATTTTTTTATGTCACGTTATATTGAAATGAACTAACAGATAACACTATAAATCTTAAATAAATTGGTGTTTTGCAAGACAACTACAAAAACAAAAGAGTATACGACGACTACGTTCCCGCCATATTTATTGCGCCAATGTGCGGGTGAAGTGGGCGGGGCTTATGCGATGGACAGCGGGCCTACATGTTTGTCGGGGTTCGAGATACATGCGTTGTGAAAGCATGTACTTCCGTGTCAAGTAAGGACATATACATCTACTTGGCAGAGCATATAATTCGAAGCTTTCGTTTGTTTTTGGAGTAAAATTTATTTATGATATTTTCTATTCCTTTACTGAAACACCAAGGTGTCTACGGCCAACTTTTACGATTTTCATTTTGACTTCGGAGTTCCGTGAAATAAACGTTCTGCAATGCAATTTTCGCTTGATAGACACATATTTTAGTGAATGATGTGTGGTGTACACATCTGCCATGATTCAAGATATGTTCATGATTGAAATCACACCCTGATGATAAAAGTAGTTTGCAAACGGATTGCAGTGAAATCGTTATGCTAAAACTGCCGTGGTACGGCGCCGACATATTTCCCCAAATTTTGTCGTAATGATCGTCATGGATTATCGCTTAAAACGCCAATGGAAAAATATTCCACATGGATGTCTATGTATTCTAGTATGCAAATCTATTTCAATTTAGTACTTGAGTTCGGTATGGACCGACCATTAGACACTGGTTTATACCCTTGCATTTCTAGCTATCAACATGTTTTTTTACCCACTGAAAACGGGTCCCCTTATGGACTATTGAACCATGATATTAATTTCCTTTCAAAGGTTTCCGAAATTCATACCATGCTCAAGCTAGAAACAATAGCTATCAGTGAGTGAAATATCAGCCACAATGCTTGTATTTTGAAAAAGTACGAAAGATTACCATGCACAGTACATTTTACGGTCATTGTTTGTCAATGACGTCACAGTGAACAATGTTCAACAAAATGGTTACAAAAAGATACCTTGTATTAGTTCGTGAACTAAAGGTCGCATGTAGAAAGTAAATACATCAGCGTGATCCCTGACATTTTCTCTCTTGAAAAATAACAATAAAAGTACATTTTTGACCACAGGAATTTATTTCCGAGATAGGAAACAAAGATATACGCATACGTGGCCATTGGTAATTTACGCTAAAAACGTCTTTGTCGTTTATAATCAATGCTTATTCGTTTTTATACTAAATATTTCTAACAAAAAAATACATAGGTAGAGAGACACCCAACTTGGTATCCTTCAGTTAAAATTTCATGATTTTATAAACACGAATAACGCCCTGGTGACATTTTATGTACAACGTTGACCTAAATCTTGAGTGACTCAAAAAAGTTAGCGGCACTGAGTGAGCGCATAGCGTAAACGGCCGGGCACTCAGAGGGTTAAGCCACATTGATTAATTATTGTACAATCTTTAATGTGCATTGTTTGATATAATTGTCTCACACTGAGATATATTAATGTTCTTGTATATATTTACTTAACATGTGTTAACTACTTTGTACAAGTGCTGCCCACAATGGGTGTTTTATGTACAATAAATATCTTGTATCTTGTATCTTGTATCTTGTATCTTGTGCAAAATCTACTGCCAAAACGATATATCTCTTGAATGATAAATACATTTTCGTTGCAATAAAACATTCAATCGCATTTTACGTTCTATCTTATGGTATCATACGTTATGACTGCAATATTATAAGGAGTGTAACGTGTCGTGCAGTGTCATGGGCGACGTCATACCATAGTACAAACCTTTATTGATGATTATGTTTCTCCAAGCGATGAAATGATTTGAATGAAAATTCGGTAATTGTCAGCTTATCTTTCTGCATTATAGGAAGTTTAAAATGCATGGTACATAACGGACTGTAGGCCTAACAAAGAAAACAAATCCTAAATTTGTATTGTAAGAAACGTTTGTGAGATGCATTTCGGCATTGTAAAGATATTGTATATACACTAATGGATGCGACATTTCGATCTCATAATAGATAGATACGATGTTAGTAAGCCTAATTACGCCGAAAGTTCACTTAGCCTTCATTCAAATAAAAATAGTCTCAAATCATACAACATATAACTATATAGACAAATGCAATATTTTTCTTGTCCATATACATGTATAGTTAGTGAAGGCAATGTTGCAGAATTTAGCGGATTGGCATATTGCATGGCATGGCATGGCGTCCGTCCGTCCGTCTGTAAACCTTTCGATTTTTCGACTTCTTCTCCAGCACAAATGAGGCTAGAGAGCTGAAATTTCATGTACAGACTCCTTATTTAACGCAAATATGGTTGACAGGGGTCACGACCTAAAAACCTATAACCATCTACTTTTCAGTGAAATCATGTTGAGCTACATAGCCCATGGCTCTATTTCTCCAATTAAAAGTAAAGTAGGACTTGTGCCATTTATATTCGCCCGGTGACTATATTTCCATAGACTTGCACGTTGATTTAGTCTCGGATAAATATTTTTCGTAGATATTTTTTAGTCCGATCCTACAAATATTTATAAAGTGTATAAAATGTATAGGTGATAGGTATGTACGTTCATTTGGAATGTCACCATTTCTTAGCGTAAATTTTGACCTAATGTTGAATGGACCCTTAGATCGGCAATATGGCTGCCCGTGCTCCTTTACTCTATGTTATATTGGGGGTAGTTTTTTTTACCTACGTTTTACCTACATTTTACCTACATTTTACACACGATGTCGAGTTCCTGTGTAGCCTACACATGAAGGTAAATCTAATGACATTAGTTACATTGTCTTCCGAAAGGTTAATTTAAGTTATGTACTTCAAGCTGGTATGTTTTCCAATCAAACTGAAAAGTGTAACAATAATCTAATCAGAATCTTATGAAATTTAAGTATCGTGCATTAAATGAACACGCAAGTCTATGGAAATCACTGTACGAACATACTGACACGGCCTGGGCCTTGTACATTGTTCAACATAGCTATAAGAAGGGCGAAGATTGTTACATGTGTTGGAAATGAGTCCTATGGTCCAGTGATTACCTCTTCTATTATATTTATTTTCGTAGTACAGAGAATAATACTGGCTGGCTGGCTGGCTGATTTAGGCCCTTGCAGTATTTCCTTTTCCTATATATTTCAGGTGCACCGATCCACTATATTGGTACAACAAAGCGAGGGAAATACCGCAAGGCTTAAATCAGCCAGTAATGGAGACTGGCAAGAGTTATGCCTTGCATTTGGAAGTTGACAGTGAGACAGCGAGCGAGCTCCAAATAATGTTAAAAAAATCCATTGTTGACAACAGCACATGCGGTTGTGAGATTTAGACAATGCTTCGCTGGTGATAATGGTCGTTATAAGTAAATATATTTATATAGTGCAATGTTCAGGAACTGATACCTGCTCGTAGCACTACAACATTATTACCCTGGACAGACATCATGAGTTTAACCTCCCGGATCAGTATACAATCAACCTACATTTAACGGAACGCTTCTATGAGGTTGTCCCCTACGTTGTGTCGGTGCCTTATGTGAGAAAAACTGCTGTATATTTACATTTACTAATTTTACAACTTTGTAAATATAAAATTAGATGTTGATTGAATATCCACAAAGTAACACGTTCATTATCACAAGACTCTCTTGTTGTGAACAATTCTAAGATGCCTAGCGGCTAGAACAAACGAAATAAAAGTACTTTATCAGACGATAAAGGTATAGTTTTTTGTGATTAGGTAACAATTGAATGACGTTTCCGCTCCCCTCGTGGTCACGTGTGCCCATGGTAACCCAACGAAAGAGGGCAGTTGAAAAGACCGTGTTTTTCTGCAAATGAAGCGTTGTTATAACAATTATTGAAGGAATGTGTTCTTTTGTATCCGAATTAGTCTTAAATTTTAATTTACATTTGTACTTGAACCAAAACGACGAAATCCGCATTAGGCAACCCCAGGAAGGACTATGACGTCACAACAGAACAATGACGTCATAGTCGCTGTTGTCGCACGGCTCGTCGGTTGGCCCTGATCATGGATTATTAATATTAAGGAAGTAAACTCTATTTTTCTTGCAAAATAACTCAAAGCAGAATGTTGTGTTATGGGTTATCTTAGAAAAGTAATAAAGTTCGCTGTACCCCAATGTGTTTTGTAATAATGTATAGTTTTGCCCTGAACTATTATAACGTCAAAGTACTCGGACTACCGTCCTCGTACTTTAACTATAATAGTTCAGGGCAAAACTATACTTTATTACAAAACACATTGGGGTACAGGGAACTTTATTTCTTAATACTGGTGAGGTGTGATGAGGTGATTTAGGGTATAACACAGCTTTCAAGAATATTTCACATTTATCATATATATTTATCATATTATAACGAGCAATGAAATACCGGGATTTATCAGTGAAATAAACTGTCTATCAAGCTACAGTGAACATAACTTATATTTTCACTGAGAACAGTGACTGATATAATTTGACGTCATAAAACAATGGTCTGACGCAGCGAATTGGCTTATACGTCACATTGTTACTGTGGTGACGGGCTGTTCCTAGCGTCCGTGAATGTAAATACAAGGATACCAGCATATAATAAATAGAATATCAGTCAGTTCTTGACAAATACCATGTTAATCTCATCTCGTGAGTTAGAAAAGTTATATGCTGGCTATGTATTGCGATGAAACCTGTGAGCATCGGCTGGAACTAGTGAACAGTGAGTAGTAGCACATAAATTCAGTGTAGTATTGAACATGCACACTAACCTTACTGCATGTGGGAAGTTCTTAATAGCAAAGTTGCAGAGCCCCTGGCGGGATTCAAACTCCGGACCCCTTGATCCGAAGTGAAATACGCTTTAACCACTAGACTATTCCACCTTCGAAATGTTTGAGTATTTTAAGTGTTCAATGAATGTTATCAACACTTATGCACATCATATATACACTATTTAGTTTAGTTTAGTTATTTAATTTAGTTACTCCAATATCCTCATATTTGACACAAGTTAAAGCTACCCTTGAGTTACATCTTAATAGCTGGAAGTCACGGCGAGAGCAGGAAATAAACACAGATACTCTGCAAATATGCAAACTAATGGAATCTTAAGACATACGTTATTGAAAAGTTTTGTGATTGCATACACTTGTAGCAATTGTGATCAAATTTGTATCACACTCAAACTAAAACAAAATATATCATCTTAAAGCTGAATGTCCGGGCGGGATATGTAATAACAAAAGCACTATAATCACACGATATTCATTGTAAACTCTGACTATCAGTTTCAATCTTTCCATGTGAAATATGGGCAGGATAGCGTAGTGGTTAACGCGTTCGTAACGGTTCATCCTTGGTTCGAATCCCGCCAGGGGCACGGCAATTTTGTCCGCAGTAGAGAACTGTTCTACACACAGTAAGATTTGGGTGCAATGCTACACTGAATTTCAGTGCAGTTCCACCCACGGTTCGTTAGTTCCAGCCGTTACTCGCAGGTTTCACCGCAATGCATAGCCACAAGTCTTTGCGGACTTTCTCCCTGCAATAATACTCACTCCATATGAAATACCGATTGTATAACTGTTCTTTAGTCATAGATTACATTGTTATATTATATAAGTTAAACACATTTACATTGTATCGTATATTGGTACGTCATTGTAGCGCAAAACAATGCACGTGACCGTACAAGAAATTATATAATATCAAATATATATAATTAGGTCATAATGAGTATACTTGAACTCTGAACGCTAAACTCCACGTCACAAAGGGTATACTCAAAGCATGTAAATAATTTATCACCCTGATGTTTGGTCTGACATGTGATTGATTCCTTTTCCATTGTCAAGTCACTGGGAGAATGCGACCCAGCTTCCAAATAAGGCGCATTCAAAGTCTCACATTGCCTTCACTTCCATTACAGGTACTCAAATGTAGGCCTACTGCTGGCGTGAACAGAGACACCCTGTGAACGGGTCATCCACCCATTCGGCAAGCCACCCCGATTCTTGCTGAATTTCACTGATAGAGTTCAACTGAGCTAGACACAGAACCTGGTCCAGCATCAGTGGTTAGATATGAGTTAACGATTGAACTTTACAATATCCATATCAATGTTTTGGATACATTTGGACGCAAGCTGAGCTTTTGAGATTTAAGATTTTAAGATTATTAAATTATCGATGGCAGTGAAGGGGAGTTTGTGCAAAGTCTACATTAGACATGTTGTCTTCAATTTGGAAGCGATGAAATATGATACACGATTCATTTTGTATAGAATATTGTGTTTTCGATTGTGTCACAACCAAGTCTAGTGAACCTGATAGTCCCGGGCTCTGTTCCATAACATCCATAAGGGAGAGCGCTTAATTAATCGCTCATTGAGCTCTACATTAAACCTCTCTTGATTGCGATTGCTCAATGTAGCGCTACGTAGCAAGGCGAGCAAACTTCGAGGAATTTGCACTGTATCGTTCAAGAGAGAATGAACGCTACTTGAGCGCTACATTGAGCGATCAATGAGCACTTTAAGGGCTCGCTTTTATTGAACGGAACCCTGGCGAGAGCACTGTTGTGTGGGAGCGGCGGCTGCTGGGCGAGAATTGTGTGTTGCACATGCGCGAAGGCATTTCAATCTCCAGTAAGGGTTGACTCGGTGCACAGCAATTTTACCGGGACTGCACATTTTTAAGCCCAGGGCTTAAATACGGATATTGCATGTTTTCACCTAGCTAAGGTACATATCTCTGACAGACGTGGTAATGTAGTGGAAACGATAGGGAAAACGGAATACCGATATGTTCTCTTAGCTAGTTTTCACCAGGTAACATTTAACTCGAATTTAAAGAGGCAGTAGCACGTTTTTCGCTGAAATAAGTCGATGAAATGTATTTGAGAAATGATGTCACCAATAATAAAACATCCTTCTCTCTTCGGAAATTCAAGTTAAAAATGAGTGTACATGGTTCCGTAAAGCCATGGGAATCGTTTATGTCATCCGAAATAATAAATTGTGTTCACAAATGGCCGCCATGCAAGTTTTTGCTTCATACGCAACACCGTTATTACCACTATGGATAATTGGTTTGTGTAATAAGATGTTTTACCCTCTAGAGTCAATATAAATGATAGAAACTATCATTATAAATGGGAAATTTGAAAAAAATAAAATTTGCAAAAACGTACTACTGTCCCTTTTAGCACAGGGCTTAAAATCGAAAATACCCAAATAAGTCAAAAGTGTTACATATTCAATGTTTTATTGAGAAATAAAAATACGATTTGAAAAATAGTGTCAATTTTGAAGAATTCAATAGGTTCAGCTTCAGGTTCATCAACTTCTCTTTCAATTCACACCAACAATGCATTTGTACCACATCAAACATATCAACATAACAGAACACAACTCGATATGTGGGTGTGTAATATGTGGGTGTGTAATTTCGTGTTCATTCTTCTGTTTTAGCAGCTTTGCTCAAATTGCGTGCATTAATTAATTAATTCATTCATTCATTCACTAATTCATATTCAGTCTAACTTCCTATTTATTGTAAATGAATTTCTTGAAGACATTTCTAAATGTCTACATGTATTTTTTGCAAAAGCTTTGGTTATATTTTAATGTATTTTTAACTTCCAACAAATATAAAAGAGCGGGAATTTCTCGTCCACCTTGTGAAATACGAGTGATTGGACAAACGTTTCACTCTGATTGTACCTCCACGTTGAATAAAGAAGTTACACAACTTAGTCTGCTGCAGGAACGTGCACTACGATGATGTTATTGTCTAATCAGACACGCCGTGTTTGTCAAAAGGGTTAAGATGATCGTGTTTTGTAAATATGGAACCCCCTAACAGCACTTAGTGTAAAAAACAGCTTTAGTTTTTTCATTAAAACCACGTTTCAGCAAACATCCTGTAAGAGAGATGACTCTTATTATTGTATTATCTAATTTACGCCTAAGGCTTAAAAAACGTTATTGTCTTCCATTTTTAGGCCATGGGGTTAATAACGGGTGGGCTTAAATACGTGCAGTCCAGCCGATGGTTAAACAAAATGAAGCGCTTCGTAGCGCTCATAGATCACTCAATGTAGCGCTCAATGAGCGCTTCTTCTCTCTTGAACAACACAGTGCAAATTCCTCGAAGTTTGCTCGCCTTGCTACGTAGCGCTACATTGAGCAATCGCGTTCAAGAGACAGGGGCGGATCTAGAGGGGTGTGCATCCCCATTTTTATTTGACATTTTCAAAAATGACCATTGAAACCAACCTCAAAACAGTGGTGCACCCCCCTTTTTGCCACAGAGACAGTACATTTACACCGTATAGTCAGGATTAATTCATCACTTTTCGAGGTCTGAATATTAATGTGATATTAACTGAATAACCCTTTGATGCGTAGCCGTTACTGCCTCGCAGTACACCGAGCACGTGCATTAATAATGTTGAGTTGTTTCAATAAATGCGAAGGCGGGACGCTGTGCTCAAACACAACTTTACACCTACATGTGCCTAACTATAGGAGAGTTGTTATAAAAGACCGTGATGGAGCAGATTTCATGCATTTCGATTGTCCACTGCAACAATGTCTTCAGATTCCGACGACGGTATTTTCATCACCCAAAGTAGCTTTACCATTTCAAATGTTAATTCAGACTTTGAAAACTTGATCAATGAATCGTCAGAAGAAAACTTAAATTCCAATTTTAACCTTGACTCAAGTGAATTCTCTGACTCAGCTTTAATCGAAGAGAGTCAGAAAGTAGAAATACAACTTAACTCTAAAACCATATCTGAACAGAGAGATTTCGAAATAAAGGAAACAAACTCTAGCGATTAACCTCTGTCCCCTTCAGAATTGCAAAAACTTTACAACTCTAGATCTACATATTCCGTCAACACAGAAAACACAGAAAACAAAAGTCTCTGGGATTATCGTCTTTACAAGGCATGGGTTGAGGAGAGGAGCAGAAAAAAGTCTGTTGGTAATTTCGAATTAAAGGTTGATATTTTGACACTAGCAAGCGACGAGGCAAAATTAAATAAAACTTCATCCTTCATCGCGGAGGTGAGAAATCAGAAGGGGGAGGAATATCCTGGTAACACACTGTACGAGATAGTGAGCTCTCTCCAGTACTATATTAACGATTCATCCAAACTAAGAACGTCCTGAACGATGTCTTGTCAGAGTGTACCAGAAGTACATGTTATTGCGATGAGTGAACGAAATGAAATAGTCAAAATTTAAATTTGAATAATAGATTACTCATCTTTATGTTATAAGATTATGATGGTGGTTTGCTGACAATTAATACTTGCAATATAACACTATATATGGTTAGGCATTTTGCATTTTTAATGTACCAGTTTGTATTTTGGTATCAGAAAATTGCCTTTGATTTACTAAAATGATTTCTATATTTTGTTAATGAAAAGCCTATTTTTGACTTTTGATTTCTTACTCCCAATCGAAGAATGGTAAATGTACCTCATTTTACCTCCGGCCTATGAGATATGTCAGTGCCGACAGGTGGTTTTCCGACTGTGCTATCGGCACCCATCCACTGAGGGGTACTATAGGACGTCTGTATAAGCAAGCCAACTTCCCCAGCTTCTTCAGCAACCACTCACTCCGCGCTACTACAGCTACCCGGCTCTACGACAGTAGAATAGATGAACAGCTCATCGCAGAGAGGACGGGACATAAATCTGTAGCTATCCGAGGCTACAAGGTGAGTTTGGAGACTGTTTAGTGTTTATATCTTCTAATTGATCCAGTAGGTTTACAATATGAAGATGTTGATAACGATCGAAAATCGGACAATGAGCCCCAACAGGAGCGCATCAGATTGATCACGCATAAATTTGTTAACAAATTCATAAATGAACTGATGAATATCGGTGCAATTAATATTTCTAGACTTATTTTTGATTTTGCGGGAATGACAAACCCTTAGGGACAACCCCTCCCAAGCTTTCAAAATTCTCAAAATTGGATCTTCACTTCGTCTAACTAATATCCAGTTTCAAATATAGTATAGTATATTCAAATACATGTAAATTACGTTCACTGTTATATTTGCAAAACTATTGTACCTACAATGGTGTTCTGGAATCGGAGATCTATATCTTAAATCTTATCTCGACTTATTACGTACTCTGTGTAAATTTAGATGTCATAAACTTAAAGTGACACTCTCAGATTTTCATCGCATCATATTTATATTTACCAGAATACTATTTGAGTTGACTGAAGTCCTATCATTTTCATCACTATTCATCCCCAAGTGTCAACTATATGCAATTTACATGTACATGTTTTCAAAGAAAAACGATTAACGTTTCATATTTAAGGGACCAAGCCAAGATTTTGCATTAGAATTAAGTATCATCGGAGTCATAACTCCCATTGAATGATATTAAACTGAATTTGTCTCCCTAACTGCTTCAGTAAAAATTCTAAAATTACGTTTTCTCGATTGGCACGCGCCAATCAAAGCACATTGTTCGGTTTTCGATAATAATTTTTGACGCATATATTTCTGCTACAATGAATCTGTTTATCCCAAAATTGTTTTCTGTTTCAGTTAGTCTTTATCAGTGAAATAGCACAAATAACGAAATTTGACTCACGTGATCCTTACACAAATCTTTAAGATAAAACAATACTGTTATGCAAAAATGTATAAATCGTGTCGACTGAATTAAGTATACAAAGTCTACTTATAATTTGTGCAAGATGAATTCGATTTTTACTTGTCAGAAAAGTTGAATGTCGAAACATGTTATGTTACCAAGGTATTTTACCTTCATAAGACTCATGGTAACTCGAAATTGTTAAAGGCTACACAGAATATTGAATACTAGCAAAACAAACAAGCAATATTTAAAAAAAAAATCTATCCATGTGATATCTTCAATCATTATGAGTATTACATTGTGTATACACAATTATACTTTTGTCCATGTTTCTTTCAAATTCAGGGGCCGGATAGCGCAGTGGTTAGCGCGTCCGGCTTCTGATCAAGAGGTCCGGGGTTCGAATCCTGCAAGGGGCACAGCAACTTTGTCTGCAGTAGAGAACTGTTCTACACGCAGTAAGGTTTGGGTGCAATGCTACACTGAATTTCAGCGTAGTACCACCCATGCATGGTTCGCGAGTTCCAGCCGCTGCTCGCAGGTTTCATAGCCACATCAAACACAATGGAACGAATCAAAGATATGATTTAATGAGATTGATTTACGACACATGGTTGCGTTTTGTTGACATCCCTGAAGATTTTAGCTAATCATGATTCACACCCAAAGGGTAACAACTATGGGAGGATGAACATTAGTTGAAAACTATGGGACACCTAATTGATTTCGTAAAAATATAGGTCATTTCGCATATCATCATACTTTAAAAAGAGTAAAACTAATGTTCACAAAACTGTTTAATGTATGATATAGTTGTGGATTTATCTCGAGTTTCTTATTTCTTTATTAGGATGTGTAACTGTTCTTCCTTACAGGGAATGTGAGTATGAGTATGCTCAAAGCACTACACACATTATTACGCTGGTATAAGGACCAAGATCGTTCCTGTTTCATTCTTAAACCCCTTTGGAGTATGCAACCTAGCTACCAATTAAGGGACTTGATGGATCACATTGCCTTCTCTTTCAAACCAGGTACTCAATTGTACTGCTGAGTGAACAGAGGCACATTTTGAATAAAGTCTTGGCCAAGGTGACCCCATGAGCCTCTCAACTCATGTCTCAGTGTGGGGCAGGTAACCTTCAAACTCTCAGTTTATCCAACAATGAGGCGGGTAACCCACCCATCCAGCGAGCCCCGCCCGTTGTAGCTGAACTTCACTGATAACGGTTTTCTGAGCTGTGGACAGGACCACGTGTTTTGAACTGAACGTGATTGCTCGGTAATTGTATGACGGGTGCAGATTGCCGTAATTTTATGATTTTTAAATGTTTATGACTAAAATATGTATTTACATTTGGATGGTGTAATATTTATGAATAGTTTATGCAATGTAGACCCGTGTGTAGTAATAAGCATGCATATGCTTTGCAGTGTTTTGAATGGTGTATGTTTTAAGTTGTTTACTTATGGTAGTCTGGTTGATGACATGTATTAATAGCGTTAACATGTGTGGTTCTAAATGGCAATAGTTTTGATTCACTCCATGTTACAGCAAACAAAAATGTACAGACGCAAGAGACCGGTAGCGGTAGTGACGTCATCGGAGACGTTATGGTGGAGGACCCCAGGAGTGGTGTCGTGACGACGACATAGTTTTGATTGAAAACATATTTTATTCATTTAAGAAATGGATTGGGCACAAGTTGTGAAACTTGTAGAAGCCCTCTCCACGTAATCAACAACTATTTGACAAGGCTAAAATACACAACACAATATATGCAGAAGAGAGTAAGAAATCTACAAGTGACAAGTGGGTAAACATACATTATTAAGGCAACACACAATTGGAAATGTTATTCTTATGAGAGTAGTTTAGACATAGTTATGAGACATAGTTTAGCAGTGTTGGGACTGAGTGGACGGTATCCCAGGGAGTGACCTTGGCCAGGTCGTGTTTTGGCGTGAGTACGTTATGTGTGTGTACCCTAGGAAGACCCTAGCCAGTTGCCACCTGTGAGTTAAGCTGCATGTACTAGTGTACAAGTGTACCAGTACCTGTACCAGGACTGAGAGGACTCAGAGTTGTACGAGGCTGAGTGAAGACTCAACCTTGACACTCGTGTGACCTCCGTGTGTACAACATGAGCAGAACCCGAGTGTGATAACATCAAAGACTGAACATTTTAATCAGTTGTATTCTTCCTACATAGTTGTATTCTTATACAAAGAAACTGGTTGGTTGCCTTTAAAAATTAGACGTGGAAATAAGAAACTTTCTACTTTTTACAAAATTATTAATATACAAGCTCCAGATTATCTGATTAACTTACTTCCACCAGCCACTGAAACTATTTCTCATTATAACTTGCGTAACAAATCAAATTTATCTATTCCAAAATTTCGAACTGCAGTCCTTCAAAAGTCTTTTATTTATGACTGTGCTTATCTGTGGAATAAACTTTCCTCGAAAATAAGATGTTTAAATTCATTATCGTCATTTAAAGCAAAATTATCTGAAAAAGAATGTAAAATCACAAAATATTTTCTATTCGGCGATAGGAAGATGAACATTATACACAGTAAGTTAAGACGTTCTTGTAGTTCCCTAAACGGTGATCTGTATCGTGTCAATTTATCTGAAAGTAAATCTTGCAATTGTGGTGCTTTAGTTGAAGATGTTTATCATTTCTTCTTGAGATGTCCAAGACATGCTGATCTTCGTTTAGAATTAAAGCAAAGATTTTATAATTTAAAGGCAGAATTTGATATTAATACAATCCTGTATGGAAACCCAAATCTTCCACAAACAGTCAATGAAAACATATTTCACCATGTTCATAAATTCATTGGAAAGAGTCAACGGTTCAAATAATACATTAATACTAATGTACGTATTTACCATATTCAAAGTGCATTTTGTCATAAGAATAACATTTCCAATTGTGTGTTGCCTTAATAATGTATATTACATGTTTACCCACTTCGTCACTTGTAGATTTCTTACTTTCTTGTTATGTATTCTAGCCTTGTAAAATAATTGTTGATTACCTGGAGAGGGCTTCTATAAGTTTCACAACTTGTGCCCAATCCATTTCTTAAATGAATAAAATATGTTTTCAATCAATTCTTCCTTCTATATGCAATGTTATAAATGACTGGTTGCACGAATCATGTAGTTCATTTGCATATTTTGTGGAAGTGAAGTGTTTTGAGATGGTGTAATGATATTTTGATCTAGTAGAGTATAAATAGTATATTAGTAATTTGGCAAACGGAATAATATTCTTGTAAGTATTAGTTGGCAATAGGATACTTGATGGTGTGAGTATGTAAATGAGTTACTTGTACGTGTTGAATGAATATGTAGTGCCGTGAAGCAAGTGTTGTGTTGGAAAGGTATGAGGTTGATGCAAGATACGTGTGGATGGAGATGATTTTGAAATGGAGAGTGGCCATGTATAGGTGTTTGTCCGAATTATGAACCGTGTTGAAAATGTTGGATCAATGAGATAATAATAATAATAATAATATGTACATTTATAATGCGCTAAATTCCACGTTAATCACATGCTCATAGCGCTACACAAAAGTTCAATCAAGTCCAGTCTATTGTCTAGCCATAACACTTTCTGAAAAGGTGCGTCTTTAGATTATTTTTGAAAGAGTCCAAACTCGGTGATGACTTGATATCTTCTGGCAGATTGTTCCACCAGCAAGCTGCAGAGTACTGAAACGAGCGGAAGCCGAAAGATTTTAGTTTCCATTTTGGTACGGAAAGAAGACTGTGATGTGCTGATCGTAGTTGTCGAGGTGGTTCATATATTTGGACGAGATCGGTGAGGTATGAAGGAGAGAGGCCATTCATACATTTGTAGGTAAGAGTTAGGACTTTATGAGTGATTCTCTCAGAGACAGGCAGCCAATGAAGGGATTTTAAGACAGGGGTTATATGCGAGTGTCTCGGGGATAGAGTCACGATCCGAGCTGCCTTGTTTTGGATAGCTTGCAATTTCTTGATGATCTTCTGTGATGTTTCAGTAAGGAGGCTGTTGCAGTAATCGATCCTTGAAAATACAAGGGAGCACACAAGAGTTGCGGCTGCCACCTGTGTAATCAGATGTCGGATGTTGAAACAGTGAGATTTGTTAATTCTTCTGAATAAACCTGGTTTAGTACTCTCAATCTGTGTTGTGTTATGAGGTTGATGTAGATTTTCAGCGACCTATTGTTTTAATGTATCCGTCTGAGAATCTAACTGCATATTTTCAAATACGGTTTCAAAATATGTTTGAAAACAAAACAGTCAGCTGATGACTCCATGTAGTATCTTGTAAACTTATTTATTGTTATACATTTCAGTCATGTCAACACGATATCTCCCCCCCCCCCCCCCCCCAAAAAAAAAAAAAACCCCCAAAAAAACAACAACAAAAGAAAAACAAACAGCCGTAAATCATATGAAGCATTCGTAAAATAACCAAGTTTGCTATAAAATGTTGTTTTGGAATGACCTGCATGCTGACAATCTACTCTCCGTTCTAAACAGCCATCAACCAGGACCCTGGAAAACGTAACTGATATCTTTTCCCCACAGGGGTTCAACTCGCTGTTTTGACAATATTTTCTAAATTCAAAATCTAGATTTTTGCAATCACATAGTGTTTATATACGATGTGGTAAGCTCATGTACCAAATCTGAGCGAAATTGGGTGTGAAACAAAGATTTGAGATAAATATCCCATTTATTGATATTTATAAAGACACGAGCAGGACACTTGTTCTACTAAGTTCTGATCGAAAATCGGACTGCCAAGTTCTGATCGAAAATCGGACTGCCAAACTTTTCTAACGTGCGGTTCAATCAACCTTTGCTTTTCTCACCAAAAAATGTATTGAACATATAGACCCGTCTTTTGCCTACCTGTGTGTCCCATTGACTTTCTCTAACTTCATTTCACATTTGACCAGTGACCCTCGCAACTAGCCCACCCTCCTCTTCGTACATCATAATAGTGGCCGGCATCGGAAATCATTGGGTTTTTCCGTAATTCAGACACGCCGCTCTCAATCGCTCGGAGATATAAAACGCCTTTGGTTTTGGTCATGATGTCAGCTAACCACGCCCCTTAATCAAGGGAGATAATTGTTATGCCCGAAAAACAAATGCACGTTACCAGTTAGGCCAAGGCGAGTCACTATTGTCGCTCAGTAGGCCTAACTGTCTGCTAAACGAAAAAATCGAATGAAATAAATCATAAGGTATTCTAATTACTAATTCGATAAATGTTAAACACATTTGACAAACAAATATAATTGCACCGTAAAACGAATGCCGAAGTATTGTAAATGTGGAATGACGAACATACATCATCGTGCCGATTGATAGGCATAGATCATATATATATATAAATGTATCCGATCCTATTTTAAAGATTCTCTCATTATTGTCTTAAATGGTATTTTTACAAACTATATAAGCACCACTTCCCCTGAAAATAATGTTTATAAACATTATGTCCGATCATTGTCACGTTATTTTGATCTCACTGTCAGTTTAATTATATTGTGCCAACATTCACTTCTATTTCCATTGCAATTCTACGTTTATTCAGTACATTTTCATTACGTTTGATTTAGGAAATATTTTTGCATGAAGTTTTGAATAACAAAATCGTGATATTGAAAAGAATTGAAGTTTTCCATTTCTTATTTAATTTATCAAGCAAAATATATAACTGTAACAAGTATTTGAGGCAGTCAAAGAGGATCCCAACAATAATCAAAATAAATCAAAAATTGCTGTAAATGGGCATGATGCAAGCTGAATATGTAATATTCCAGATTCAAAAAGAAAAAGTGCATGTCACGGACCTTTTTTCTGCAAAGTGATGTGGTTTTTTTTGGTGATAATTCCATAAGAAATGCCCCGCCAGGGGCATGACAACTTTGTCTGCAGTAGAGAACTGTTCTACACGCAGTAAGGTTTGGCTGCAATGCTACACTGAATTTCAGCGTAGTACCACCCATGGTTCGCTAGTTCCAGTCGATGCTCGCAGGTTTCACCGCAATGCAAAGCCACATGGCGTTGCGGGCTTTCTCCCTGCCATAATACTAGCAGCCGCGATATAAGTGAAATACTCTTGAAAGCGGCGTTAAACCCCAACTCACCTCACCTCTTAAAAAATGGCAAACTTGTTTTATTTTATCCAAGTCACTTTTAAAAAATAATGGTAATCATTCAGAGCTATATTGTTTTCTTTCATAAATGGAATGTTATGAGAATAGAAATGTGATTTCTGCAATTTGTATGTTGCTTTTTTTCATTAACCTTATATGATAAAATACAATGTCAACAATGGATTCTGCAGAAATAACTTCAAAAGTCATGTTCAAGAATAAAAATAAATGAAAAATAATTCAAACATGATAATAGTTGTGGAAAACTTACCACTGAAGAATAATATAAAATAGAAAACATATGTTACGGGCCTATTTTCTAAGTAATTTGATGCTGAAGTTGAATATTTATGAAAAGTATTGGCAAAGGGAGATAACTTTTTACTGGAAAATAGAAATTTCTATATTTCTATATACTTAATCCATGGTCACAACGTCACTCTATTGTGTTTTCAGTTGATTATTATTTAGGAATCAACTGTTCATTGACTGTCCAAGTCAGGAGGGGTGTTAGGTTTAGACATTTTCAGTAATGGCTAATCGAGTACATTTTTCGAGACTGATGTATTTTGTGTTAGTCTACATGAATAGGATCTTAAAATATCTCTCAACTAGACAAGTTAATTTTTGTAATGCATGAACCTGGATTCGAACATGCAACTCTTCGCTTTGTAGTCAGCGCCACAAGACGCTGTTAGAAACCTTAGGATTGTTTGTCGGTAAGAATCCAACGTTTAATTCAAGGCACGGAAGGCATGGAAAGGCAGAGTTTCAGCTGTCAATCACTTCGCTTCGCGTGGAAGTTTTGCGCTGCACGTGCGTGGAAGAATCCATTTTATGTGGGCCGCAGCTACCTGTACCATATCCGATGAATGAGCACCGAAATTTGCAAAATAATTGATTTTGGTATTCCATAATTGAAAGTTATTGTTTCAAATCTAAAATAATCACATATGCATGTTTCGTGAAGTCATACATGGATTAAGATGGAGAATGCATTCGGAGCAGTGGATTCGTTAAAAATAATCAACTCGCCCCTTCGGGGCTCGTTGATTATTTTTAACGAATCCACTGCTCCGAATGCATTCTCCATTACATAATTCATTTATATAAGGTTGTAGAGTACATAATGTTTTACCATAAAATATAAACTATGTACACAACCATAATACCACTTCCTTTCTTTATTAGTATCCAAAGGTAATTTGATTTTTAATATTTCTAACAACACACTGTTGGACCTATTAACTTCTGAGAGCGAAAATCTTACAATTGGAAATGTGCATGGGCAATTACGCATTCCTAAGGACTATTTCTGAATTCAAACATTAAATTTAAATACAAGAATAGATCATTTGCTTCACATTTTAAATAATACAATTTTAACATCCCAAATCATGAAAATGACATAGAATAAAGACTGAAAACTGATAAACACAATAGCACTGGTAATTTTAAAAGTATAGTTGGACTGTTGAATTTGATAATTAAATCGACTGTAACAGGATATGATGTTTCACTAAATCATAAATATGTACTGTTTTGGACTAAAATGGCCAGTCATTAATATATTGGCATGAGCATGATTTCAAAGAGATTTTGATTTCAAAATACGACGTGTGCCAACTGCATATTCGAATTCACATTTATTCATATATTTTCTTAATTGCAAAATCATATAATATAAATTCAATGGGACAAACAGGTAGGCAAAAAACGGGTCTATATGTTCAATACATTTTTTTGTGAGAAAAGAAAAGCAAAGGTTGATTGAACCGCACTTAAGAATAGTTTGGCAGTCCGGTTTTCGATCAGAACTTCGTAGCGCAAGTGTCAATAAAAAAAGCATCAATAGCGGGGATATTTATTTCTTAACCAATTTCGCTCAGATTTTCGCATCCCTGTACTTTTCCCGCGATAAAGTGGCCTCGCTTTCGGCCAGTCTTCGGCTAGCAGAAGACAGATTACATGTGGCGGCTAGCCGGCCAGGTAGTAAGGGCACATTATACAAAGTTCATATATGCATGCTGTTCATATTCATAATGAAATTAAACATTTTACTTAAACTTACAAATCAGTTTTTCTTTTCTTATAGTCTTCACACTTGTGTAGGCTACTGTCCAAAAACTGTTTGTAATGTAATATTTTCTACTTCCACAGTGAGTATTGACGATAATGTTGTGAACAACACACATTGAGTTCTCATTCGTGGTTATTTACACTTACAATTAGTTACTTGCAAATGGTAAACTGCAAATATTGAACAACATTCATACTTACATATCACTGATAATCTCTTCATCTGAACTTGAATTGTTTTCATTGTCACTTTTGTTAACAGAAGGTAGGGTGTGAGAAATTGGTCTCTATCTTCAAAGTAATCTTTAATATCCAAAATGTTTATCAAAGTTATTTGTGACTTGATTGGAATCTAATTCTATGTCAGGCATACTATCATTGTCATTATAACATAATATGGCAAAGTCAGTCATAATCATTTACTGAGTGTTATGGAGAAGTGTTTTTTACAATCACAAATTTAGCATTTGCCTCATGTGGATTATCACAACTTCCTTTACAGATGCACAGATGGAGGTATTACTCTTCATAAATGCTAAATTAACGTACTCTCCAAACAACTCCAGCCAACTAACTTCAGTTGTGAACTGAAAATTTGATAGGTGAGATACTGTGTCCCCAGATTGGTATCTCAACAAAGGGCCAGAATAATATTAGATAACACGCAATATATGGTCATTCTGCAGTGAAATATGGAAAAGTGTAGCTGAGTATCACCTAAAACGAACATTGAATTTGTTATACATTATGGCAATGCTACAGCTCGTAGCTGAAGCAGACGCAATGTTTCAGCCAATCATATTGCTTAGATACGGCACGTGACCAAACTTGTAGCTTTTCCTCTTGGAATAGGGGTTACATTTTTCATTTATAGTAAAGAAAGTAGTAACTTGTATACATTTTCATTCTTATGTATTGAAACAGAACTGATAGTTGTTTATCAGTATCTCTACTGCAGTCACCACCAGCTTTCAGATAAGAGGAACCCATCATTGAAACCCCTGACCCTTACTCTAGCTTCCTTCCTTCGCAAATAAAATGACACATCACTGAGGTCATATCAAACCAAAAAGTGTTAATGTGCCCCAGGGTAACATATTCGACAGCAGAATGCCTTCTAATCCTACACATAGCTCATTTGCTTATGTTTGTGACAGCCAATTATCCACTTTAACAAATGTCTATCAAGTTGCTCCACCTCTTTCTATGTGAAATGGACTAGGTTAAAGGTACATTCATTGTATTGTTTGGGGTCACATATGCTCATTGCTCAACGTTATAAATTGTGTTATTTTATTGAGAAGTACTCACTGTTGCAGAAAATTGCAAAATTTGATCTTTAAGGCGGCTCACTATATTAATACCGACGATATAAAGGTAAAAAGTATTGATTTCTGATAAAAAAACAGACAACGCACTGCGTGTGGCGCGTGTCAATTAGTCAAACCTATTTTGGAAACTTATTTACAACAGACTAAAAGAAAACCTTAAGTTGATAATGTTTAATAGGTTTTATAACTACTGTGCATGTAAATGGAATGTGTAGTTTCGGTTTCTGATGTTGCTCGATTTTAATTGGAATCTAATAATTATTATATATTTGGCGATTGGAGATGAATATGCAAGTTGAGTGAAATCACATATTAAGTATGTTGGCATGTATTAAAGGCAAATACAATTTTATGAACACAATGGATGCACCTTTAACGACTTGTGATTGTAGCCACTTAAGATGAGTAGAACGCAACATTTGGTCCCTCCCTTTCCTGAAAGGATGTCACAAAATGGGAGACAATTTCAGGTCACATGACCTGAATCCATAGGCTCTCCCAAAGCACATATATCACCAACTGGAGAATATGTGTGAACATTTGAAAGTAGCAATGTTGTACAGACTCTCTTTCTAATGACATAAATGGTCTATTTTCGCGGGAAAAGAAAACACTCTTACTCAGATTGCTGGCTGAAAGGCATTAAGAAATAACATCACTGGTATCTTGATCTTTACTCTCTACAACACTCCCTCACGCACCTAAAATACGGGAAGGCTATAAATAGATGCCAGCCATATCCACTCGTTCCAGCTTTTTGTCCTCCGCCGCCGGGGGAAATAGTATTCAACTCCGTCCATCCGTCCCGTTTCTTGTTAGCGTGATCTCTCATGAACCGCTGCACCTAGAGTCTTCAAATTTGGTACCAGTCTTCATTAGGGGAATACACCGACACCGATTTGGGTGACCTTGACCTTCATTTTAAGGGTCACTACAAGACTTTGACCAGTTTTTAAAATGTTGTTAGCCCGATATAACAATAATTGAATCAAACATTTAATGGTCACTACTCGGTACAAGCTGTGTGTCCATCCTTTTAGCTCATTTCTTAATTGCAGCGGGGGACATGGTCACGTTTGCGACAATTACTTGTTTAAACAATAAATACGAATTCAGATGAGGTGAGTTGGGGTTATATTTTACTTTTATCACGGCTGATAATAATATTGCATGGAGAAGGCTGGAACTAGCGAACCATGGGTGGTACTGCACTGAAATTAGTGCAACATTGCACCCAAACCTTACTACATGTAGAACTGTTATCTACAGCTGACCCTGGCGGTATTCGAACTCAGGACCTCTTGACAAGAAAAACGAAAATAGCACCGAACGATCTAGCTATCAAAGAAACTGTATCATGTTTTCTAATGGAAATAAAGATATCTCACAAAAGAAATGTTATCATTTGCAAAAAACAGTCCTCCTCGATCACCAAATAGTTCTAAAACGATTGGTTACTGATCTGTTAAGCAACGAGGATTCATTTCCCACCCTGGATTTATTAAAATATGTATTGAACTAAATTGGCCCCAGCAGTTTTCATTTTATATGTGACAAAGTGATTTTTTTATTATTATTTTAACCCACGAGTGGTAAATACGACTGAAACAACGTTACATCATGTCTCAACTAAATTTATTTTTGAAAACTGTTCAACTTTCTGAAGAAAACCCCCCTTTAAAAACTGCAGTTTTGGATCGGGCGAGATAGGAGATAGTCACATACGCACACATAACCCTTACATACCTATCCTAACATACTCAACATTTGTCTTTGTGCCTATCGACCCTTCAAGGGCATGTCGTTAACTTTCGATCAACTCTCGACCCCAACATAACTCAACTATCAGATCAAAACAATAATGTTTTTGTTGTTGATGTATTTTTACACACTGGCTGAGAGATGGTTGTGTGTTATAGAAGCGCCAAATATATAAGGGACCTTTTACCATTAAATATTACTATAAATTGCCAAATAATATAATACCAGGCCATATTTATGGGTTTTGACAATGCTGTTTTAGTCCAAAAGGGACCCCAAACTATAATTTTTTTCCTACGGCTATGCATGGTTCTTCTGCTGGATATAACTAAGATCATCAGAATGAAACTGTCTCTCTCAAATTATTTACATCCACAGTAACGTACACATTATACACTTAATTACTGATGGTGAGGTCATTATGTGAAATACAAGGACTCTCGGACCTGACTCCCTCGGCGGTCTGACCTGACCTCGACCTGCGGTCTCGGTCACGTCAGACCTCCTCTGGAGTCAGGTCCGAGAGTCCTTGTATTTCACATAATGACCTCACCATCAGTAATTAAGTGTTTTATTATACCGAATTTTTTTGTTTTCTTCTTCAGACTATAGTATGTATGTTCTTATTTGTCAAATCGAACCCATTAGCTGACGCCATGTTGAAAGCAAATGTCGAAACAAACAGTCACGTGACAAATCACGTGACGAGTCAATATCTCAGGTCAGTGACAGAAATTTCTGTCACAAAACTGACCTCATCACTGGAATCGGAGGTCAATGTACAAATATATTTTTCGATCACGTGGTGTGAACTGGCCAATGATATTCTTACAAATTTAATAGAGGTATAATAAATCAGAAATATGACACGAGGTTTGATTTACCTGACGGTATGGTTTCAATCCAGTACAATACAGGCAAATACATGTGTTGCTAACGGTGTGAGTATTGTGGATAAATGTATGATTCTGATGAGAATGATGGTAAATACGACATTTTACTTACTTAGCACAAAGATCCACTTGTCCCCTTGATTCAACCTGCACATCACCAGGTCATCAGATGACCTCTGCACCATGCCGTCTCTCCAGGGGAGACTGTCATCTGACAAACATTCAATAGAATTTAAACACAAAAGAGAATGAGATTTAAAACGCATTGCCAATATGTAATAGTGTGATTTATTTAACTCATAGCTCAAAGTGCTAATGTGTTAGTATACTTATGATATTTAAAATATTGAAATGAGTATCACATTTTGTGTGTGGTACATTCTCGTGGCACTATCAAAAGCGCAAAACTCTATATGGCCATATAATTCATGAAAATAAGACTATGGTTTGTTTTGATTTTGGGCCTAAAATACTATACAATTATAGAATGGTGATTCGGTCAATACCTGTTTTTATGGACCCGAGAAAACAATATTCACCAAGGACGAAGTCAATATAGGAGTGTACATCGACTCTAACCACACTATGGATTCACAAATTAACAACCTCTGCAAAGTCTGTTATCTCAGAACAATTGGAAACATTTGCCAATTCCTCACAAGAGGCTACACACATCTTAGTCAGGTATCTGGTCCTCTCTGGCCTGGAATATTGTAATGGTCATCTGTTGTATGGTCTCAGTACATCACAGCTCCACAGACTCCAAAAGATTCAAAATACTGCTGCCCGAATTATATGTTTGACATCTAAATTTGACCATATCTCCCCATCACTATAATACCTTCACTGTTTTCCCATCAAATATCTGATAGGTGAGAGATATACCCATACTTTTCCTCATGTATCGAATGACACCCTACACTTTTCCGTGTGTGGCAAAGTTTCAACTGGCCTCATGGTGTAATAGTTAGTTCGTTCGGTCAGAAAACAACAGGACACAGGTTCAATCCAAGGTTTCAAATGAAACATTTGTAAGTATTGTATATGTTCATATATAATCTGACATTTTATAAAGTATCATCACTTAGATTTTGAAATTTAGAAAACTGACTCCATTGATTTCCTCAGCTGTTAAAAAGTGTAGGTATATCAGAAAAAGTGTAGGTGTATCTGCTAATACACCAACACTTGTAACAAAAGAAACCATAGCAACAAGACCGGAAGTGGGGTATAAATTTCAAGATCCTATGATTCATGTGCAAAAGTTTCAATAACCTGGCGCCTGAGTATCTCACATAAATCATCACACCTTATATCCCTTCTAGGACCCTAAGATTCGAAAATCAGTGCTTGATCAAAGTGCCACCGTTCCAACTATCATCCTATGTAAAAAAATTCTTTCAATATGCCGCTGCTTTCCTTCCCATGGAAATCAAAAACTCTTACTCAAATGATGCCTTCAAGCCAGACTTATTTCTTTAGACAGGCTTATGATTAAATGTTCAGACTTTCTTCAATCTTCATCTATATATACTCAACCTACTCTGTACATAATTTAGATAGGTTTTGTTGCGCCTCGAGCATGTATCAGTATATGGAAATGGCGTGATATAAATATCAATTATTATAATATTATTTATTCTCATTTATTCAGAACTGTCAATCACGAAATGGTCCATTGTTATATCAGGATGATTAAAGTTCTGGTAAATCACATTATTTAAAGGCCTCGGAGGGCAATACACAACATGACGATGCTTTTAATAGTGAAGAAGCTCTCAATGACATAACATTTTGTAAAGTGAGTTTTAGAAATGCATATCTAGAGATTACATAACGAGTGAGTGTTGAATGTCGAAAATATTCTAACGAGAAATTTTTAAATGTGATTTATTCACGAGAGAAATCGAGTGAATAAATCAAAACATTTAAAATATCACGAGTTTTGTAATCTATTTAGAATAGAATGGGTAATAAGGAAAGTGTGCCATATGACTTTTATGAAACTCGTGCAAATTTGTGTATCACCCTCATTCTCGCTTGGGCAATACAAAAATTCACATTCATTTCGTAAATGTCATATGACAAACTTCCTCAGGTAAAAATCTCTGTCTATTTGCCCCGATGCAAAAACCAATTTACTAAAGTCAGAGGTCAATATTGATTCATCAGACATCCTGCCAGCCAAGGTTGTGAAAGATATAGGAGTGTACATCGACTCTAACCACACTATGGGTTCACAAATTAAAAACCTCTGCAAAGTCTGCAAAAAACATTTGCCAATTCCTCACAAGAGAGGCTGCACACATCTTAGTCAGGTATCTGGTCCTCTCTGGCCTGGGTTATTGTAACAGTAGTTTGTATGGTCTCATTACATCACAGCTCCACAGACTCCAAAAGATTCAAAATACTGCTGCCCGGATTATATGTTTGACATCTAAATTTGACCATATCTCCCCATCATTATAATACCTTCACTGGTTGCCCATCAAATATCGAGATATATACCCATACTTTTCCTCGTGTATCGAATGACACCCTACCCTTTCCTGTGTGGGGCTCTTACGATGCAAAGTTTCAACTGGCCTTGTGGTGTAATAGTTAGTTCGTTCGGCCAGAAAACAACAGGACACAGGTTCGATCCCAGGTTTCAAATGACACATTTGTAAATATCGTATATGTTCATATATAATCTGACATTTTATAAAGTATCATCACTTAGATTAGGAAATTTAGAAAATTGACTCTATTGATTTCTCAGTTGTTAAAAAGTGTGCCACCATTCCAACTATCATCCTTTTGAAAAACAGATTTTTTCAATAAGCCGCTGTTTTTCTTTGGAACTCCCATGGAAAGAAAAAAACCTCTTACTCAATTGATGCCTTCAAGCCAAACTTGAGACTTATATCTTTAGACAGGCTTATGATTAAATGTTCATAATATTTTAATCTTAATCTGTATATACTTCACCTACTCTGTACATAATTTATATCGCTTTTGTTGCGCCTCGAGCATGTATCAGTATATGGAAGTATATATCAAATTATTATTATATTATTTGTTCTCATTTATTCAGAACTGTCAATCACGAAATGGTCCATTGTTATATCAGGATGATTAAAGTTCTGGTAAATCACATTATTTAAAGGCCTCTGAGGGTGATACACAACATGACAATGCTTTTAATAGTGAAGAAGCTCTCAATGACATACATTTGTAAGATGAGTTTTAGAAATCCATATATAGAGATTACATAACGAGTGAGTGTTGAATGTCAAAAATATTCTAACAAGAAATATTTAAATGTTGTGATTTATTCACGAGCGAAAGTGAGTGAATAAATCACGACATTTATAAATATTGAGTTAGAATATTTTTGATATTCAACACTCACGAGTTTTTGTAATCTATTTATTAGATACGAACTCTATATTCATTTATTCTTATTTTGTGTATATCTAGACGTTGACCATATCAAAAACTGATTATGCATGGCGATTCTAAACACTATCATGTAAAAACTATCTGCTTTTACTTCTAAAACACGGAATTCGTGTTGACAAAAATACGGCGATTGTAAACAAAAGGGAGATAACTCTTCCTTGACTTAATTGAAGCATCATAATAATCATTATGTATATTATTGTTATTTGATTATAAAATTATAAAATATTCGAGATCGTCACACGAATTCTCTATTTTTAATTTTGCATGTCTAGTTTTGCTATGATGCAACTTTATTAGTAGCAAAAATTAGATGTAGGAAAAAGATATGATGTACTGAAGTGGTGAGAGGGATCGGTTGTATCAATCAGCATATGGCGAAAGTAGTACGGCATTGTGACGTCACTATCGTTGAATAAATTGTTTTGGTTACACATCACTCGTTGAATAACTTTCAACTGATTACACAACACTTGTTTCAAATAACAAAAATTATTTTATAAAGATATTTATATATGTAATAAAAATATATATGTCCTGAAACACTGTTGATATTTAACAAGTGTTAATAATGTACTTTATTTTGCAGATAACGGCATGTTATTACTAGCATCATTATACAGTATTGACATATTACACAGAGTATTACCTTGGTCAGTGAGGTAGTCCAAGGGTGTGTGTCCGAGGGAGTTTTGTTTCTTCATGTCTGTTTTAGGGATCTGCTTCAGCTGCTGTTGTAATTCGTCAGCATTGATTCCTCGCTTTCGACATAGGAAGTGGAGTGGTGTGTTTCCGTACATGTCGGCCTTGTCTCCCTGATGGATCAATGTCAGAATATCCTTTATCTGATGTGATCTCTTGAACAGAACATGGAGTGGTGTTACTCCATTGTGATCCTGTGTGATGATGTCTCCCATTGTTGTTTTGACAATTTGGCGAATTACATTAACGTCAACCTGTACGTTGCCACAAAGGTGATGAAATGGTGTAGTTCCATGGTTATCAGCTTTATTGAAGTCACCTTTCCCTTTTCCGATCACAAGATCTACAGTGTCCAATTGAAGACCAGAGTATGCACATAAATAGTGCAGAGGGGTGCTCTTATTCTGCTCACATTGGTTCAGATCACCTTCACACTCAGTAATAATCCACTTTATTTCTTCCTTAGTAAATTTTCGCCATTTTGAAACGAAGTGAAGAGGTGTCTGTCCGAACTGATTACACATATTAATATCTCCTCTTCCTTCAGTGACGATCACTCGTATCGTGTCCATGACCACTCGATGTTGTTCATCATCATCATCAGGATCAGCAGCAGTAGTAGAATGCTTGGGCCGACAGATATAGTGGAGAGGTGTGTGTCCATATCGGTCACCAATATTAACATTATATCTCCCCTCAGTGATGATCACTCGTATAGCCTCCATGTGCCCACGATGGACATGGTTGGTTTGGCAGATAAAGTCAACAGGTTTTCTCCCACTCTTGTCCGGTATGTTCACATCAGCTCCAGCTTTCACCAAGATCTGCACAGCAGTCATGTGTCCACTCTTCAGAGCTGTCCACAACATGGTTTCTTCATCCTCTCCTGGTTGGTTGATGAATCGTTTTGAATCATCCTGAAAAACAAACTCAAAGTAGTAAAGGACTTTCCCATGGGTTAATTGAATGTGATTTGATTAAGATAGAATCCGTTCATAAATGTAAATGTTGAATCTGAAATTATTTTTAGAATTGATAAATAATTTCCCAATGCACTCTTTTCACCAAGGAATTCTTTGCAGGCACATTTAAAATTCTAATGAGTCCTTGGTTACTTTAAACAACTTGAATGTTTTTTAATTCTGCTCTACAACTTGATATGAATATGAATAAAAATCAAAATGAATTTGTCAATAACGAACCATTAATGCAATGAAAATCTTCTGTTGATTGCTAATTTGCTCAGTTATCATCAAGTAACATACTAATCGATATTTTAATGTTTATTTATCGTTAAGTACTATTTTTTTTATATTAAATTCTTGATTTTATAAACAAAAAATGATGACTGATGAATCAATACTTGTTTTTATAAATTGTTGCTCTTGTGAAAGTTAAGTAATGTCTGACATACATATTAGCTTTATTAACAAAAACATCAATATTGATTTGCTGACTAATGTGTTATCATTCTGACTAAGGTGAACCTGATCTCCTGCTGCAGAGAACATTTCATCGGTGCTATGCTTCAAACAATGGGTGCCAAATGGTGACCAAAACTCTGTTTTCAAATAAAGAATTGGATTTGTTAACATTGTGTAATAACTTATCTGAATACAGCTTACACAAGGCTGACATTAAAGTTAACACAAACATGTTAAACTATTCAAAGATTAACTTTGACCGTGATAATTTGTATCTCTTAACAGAGACTTTTTGTTTAAGATATGAAGAGAATCTAGTTAATCTATCTGCATATTATAATATGGAAATAATAAGTAAATAGTTTATTAGTTGTTCCATTTGATGCTGAATATTTTATCCTTTTCTTTGTGGCAAACGCTATCATAATTCCAGTCCAAAAATAAGTAGAATAAGATGAATAGTTAGACCACAATTATTGAAGTCAAAGTACAGATTATACACTAGTACACATAGGTAGGTAAAGTCGATGATTGATAAATAGTTAGATTATTTCATTGATTTTTCAAAGTGATTATTTATGTCAATGATGGCTTAGTGTTAGTGCTTTTTCAAGGCAGATGACAATTGATGTAGATTAGGTACACCAATCAACATGTACTGGTTGACAAAACCATTGATACATAGTTAGTATTCTCTTTACAAATTAAAATTGGAAATTTAAGCATTTTAATTAAATAAAAAATATTAATTGGATTTAACAAAATATTTAAGAATGCAGATGACAGATAAATATGTAAAACTCATCACTGTTTACCTCTTTTTCATCTTTGTATACGCAGCTGGAGACAAGGGCTGCACAGAATTCTCTACTCTCACAAAGTCTGTGTTTGAATACAGAGTAGTACCCCTTGACTATTTCCACTCCGAATCTCTGAGATAAAGCCGTTAGTACATGAGGGTTGTCTGGCTTCAAAATGATGTGACATGGAGATCTTCTGCTGTCTTCTTCATCAGATGTGGAGATGATCATCTTCTGTCGTATAACAGACAGAGTTGCATACTTGACGCAGTACAGAGGGTCAATCTCATTGATGACATTCAGTACACTCTCATAAACAGATGGATGAGAAAATTTACAAATTCCCTGCCTCCAGATTGTGATATAGCTTCCCTCTTGGTCCTTTGCCAGTGTCAATAGAGCTTGTCTTTTATCTTCATCTTGTACGTTGACGTCGAGCTGACCATCACTTTTTATCATCTCCTGGAACAGTTCTTTGCAGCTGCTTTGGTACAGATATCTGGTGGTCATGTCCAAAAACTTCAAAGGTGATTGAAAGAATTGTATAATATCCATTTTAGGTTCTTTTGCTTTGAGCTTTGAAAACATCTTACAGCAGTGAGGAAATCCGTGTGCAATCTGTTGCTTGCAAACTCTCTGTTTGGTCGGACAATCTATAGATATATTCTCATGTTCCAAATGGTAGTTCAAAATCTCCAGTCTTTCATCCACCTTCACCATGTCTCTGAGATTCACAATACACTCACTGTCGAAAATAATATCTGCAAGCTGTCCGAGATAAACCTTAGCTTCTTTCACAACGTTTACTCTGCTTATAAATATTACTTGATTTTTGGGTTTATCTCTTTTGCTTAATGTCAACATTTTCTGTATGACATCACGCCAGCTCTTAATCAGCTGCTGATCGGCAATAAATGCACCGAATCTATCATCTAACATGATGACCCCATCTTCTTGCAACATTACTATCTTATCATAATCCTCAGGTTTTTCGAGTGTGAATACATTGACGTTCTTCTGCAGGAACTCCTTCAACACCAGGTAGCCTAGAGTCGTCTTCCCGTCTCCAGCATTCCCTGTTATTGTGACCCACTTCTGACCTGCCTCCAGTTTGTCCAGAACGTTGTTCACAGCAGACACTCGGACCATTTCTGCTGTCGCACATTCTACTAAAGCTTGTGTTGTTGCTGCCAAAATGAAAACCAATAATAATGGCTGTTCAATTAGGTTTTCATTTAGAAACATCATCTAAAGCGTGAAACAATCTCTTCTGCATGTTTTCTACACACCTTATTCATTTCTTAAAAATTAAGCCAGATGGTGCCCTTTAAAATCAATAATACCCCCAGAACGACTCATGACCTGTTCTATGATTATAGAACCTTGGGAGACCTGTGGAGCATAGTGGTGTAGTGGTCTCACGCCAAATGCCTAGGTTCGAATCCCAGTGGAGACATCACACATTTGTGACCTGAGGCTGCACACTGTGGTTGTCCCTGGGTAAGACACTTCATCCACATTGCACTCAGTTCACCAAGCTGTTTAAATGGGTACCTGAACACAGGGAAGTACGGACCTATATGCCTTAATTCCATCAGGGTATTAGTACAAATTGTGCGCTTTTAGCATGCTCATATATGGAAATAACGCTATGCAAATGGACTATTGAAGGAAGACTATCATTCTGGGAGGAAATCGCTACAGATAACATTTGATAAAGTAGCACAACGTGAAAGTCACTCTTCAATCAATATTTCCATCTTCGGGATTTACTTGTTAATATCATGAGCTATATATAGGTATATGGTTTACTATGTTCGTTCAATAAAACCTAACCTTTATTCTGATATACTTGTAATGACAATAATTAGAAATAAAATCATTAATAACTGTCTTGAATTATGTGTTTCAATGATTAATTACATTTCTATGCAAACATACAACAATATAGTGCTTAACGTTAATTAAAAATCAAAACATTTTACCTAAAAGTGTCTTCTGGTGGTTTGGTCCAATCACTGTCAAATGAAAATTATGACAATCAAACATAACCTTTTTGGCAATAATTGTTCCTAAAATAAATATTTTAATTTAATGAATGATAAACAGTTCAGTAAAGAACCGTGATTTATAATTTGTGTCTTCAATGATATGACTCGTATTTCTCATCGAAGAGCACTATAGGACTATCCTGAGATGTAAATTCTTCAAACTTTAAACTGTAAAGGTTGTTCGTATGATATTTATGTCCACTTCAGTTATTCAGTGATTCATTTAGGATTATAAACAAAGAACAGTTAATCTATTTGTTTTACTGAGTTGACTTACGCAAATAGGAGGTGAATGAACAATGGCAGCGACATTTTTCTATCTCATTATGGAAGTAGGATCTGCTTAAGTATAACTACCTAAACTTATGAACAAATGCACATTGCCGCCATTTTGTAATTTAAACCATGTTGAAACCTACAGTACACCTGAACATGGAAACCACGTTGAAACCTACAGTACACCTGAAATGGAAAACATTTTGAAACCTACAGTACATCTGGACATGGAAACCATGTTGAAACCTACAGTACACCTGAAATGGAAACCACGTTGAAACCTACAGTACATCTGAAATGAGAACCATGTTGGAACCTACAGTACACATTAAATTGAAACCATGTTGAAACCTACAGTACACATGAAATAATGTTGAAACCTACTGTAAAAAAATGGAAACCATATTGAAACCTACATTACACCTGAAATCGAAAGCATGTTGAAACATACAGTACACCTGAAATAGAAACCATGTTTAAACCTTCAGTACACCTGAAATGGAAACCATTTTGAAACCTACAGTACACATGAAATGGAAACCATGTTGAAATATACAGTTAAGAAAAGGGAAACCATGTTGAAACATACAGTTCACCTTAACATGGAAACCATGTCGAAACCTACATTACACATGAAATGGAAACCATGTTAAAACCTACAGTAAACCTGAAATGGAAAGCACATGAAACCTACAGTACACCTAGAATGGAAACCATGTTCAAACATTCAATACACCTGAAATTGAAACCATGTTGATACCTACTGTACATCTGAAAATGGAGACCACGTTGGAATTTAAAGTACGCCTGAAATGGAAACCATGTTGAAACCTACAGTACACCTGAACAGGGAAACCATTTTGAAACTACAGTACACATGAAATTGAAATAATGTTGAAACCTACTGTAAACAAAATGGCAACTATGTTGAAACCTACAGTACACCTGAAATGAAAACCATGTTGATACCTATAGTACATCTGAAAATGGAGACCATTTTGAAACCTACAGTACACCTGAAATAAAAACTATATTGAAACCTACAGTACACCTGAAAAGGAAACCATGTTGAAACCTAAAGTACACATGAAATGGAAACCATGTTGAAACCTACAGTACACCTTAAATTGAAAGCATGTTGAAACCTACAGGAAAGAAAAGGAAAACCATGTTGAAACATACAGTACACCTGAAAATGGTAACCATGTTGAAACCTACAATACACATAAAATGGAAACCATGTTGAAACCTACAGTACACATTAAATGTTGAAACTTACAGTAAAGTAAACGGAAACCATGTCGAAACCTACAGTTAAGTAAGTGAAAATCATGTTGAAACACAATGTACACCTGAAAAGGAAACCACGTTGAAACTTACAGTTCACATGAACATGTAAACCATGTTTAAACCTACAGTACACGTGAACATGAAAACCATTTTGAAACCTACAGTACACATGAAATGGAAACCATGATGAAACCTACAGTACACATGAAATGGAAAAAATGTTCAAACCTACAGTATGCCTGAACATGGTAACCATGTTGAAACCCACAGTACACCTGAAAATGGAAACCGTTTTTAACCCTACAGTACAGCTGAATATGGAAACCATGTGGAAACCTACAGTAAACCATGTTGAACCATAACGAAAAGAAAATGGAAACCATGTTGAAACATACAGTAAAGAAATATGCTACCGTGTTGAAACCTACAGTACACCTAAAAATGGAAACCAGGTTGAAACCTACAGTACACCTGAACATGGAAACAATATTGAAACCTAGACTACACCTGAAATGGAAACCATGGTGAAACCTACAGTACACCTGAAATGGAAACAATTTTGAAATCTACAGTAAAGAAAATGGAAACCATGTTGAAACCTACAGTACACCTAAACATGGAAACAATGTTGAAACCTACAGGAAATCACGTTGGAACCGACAGTACACCTAAACATGGAAACCATGTTGATACCTACAGTAAAGAACAATGGAAACCACGTTGAACCACAAGGAAAGAAAATGGAAACAATGTTGAAACATACAGTAAAGAAAATGGCTACCATGTTGAAACCTACAGTACACCTGAAAATTGAAACCAGGTTGAAACCTACAGTACACCTGAACATGGAAACAATATTGAAACCTAGAGTACACCTGACATGGAAACCATGTTGAAACCTACAGTACACCTGAAATGGAAACAATTTTGAAATCTACAGTAAAGAAAATGGAAACCATGTTGAAACCTACAGTAAACAACGTTGAAACCGACAGTACACCTGAACATGAAAACCATGTTGAAACCTACAGTAAAGAACAATGGAAACCATGTTGAAACCTACAATAAACTTATTCATGGAAACCAGATAGATCCTTCTTGGAGAAGTGGGTAAGTGAGTTGCAATGGATAATATATGGATACTGGTGTTCAGTTTCAGTTTTGATGGAGTTTTCATAAGTGGAAATTATGGTTTCCAATGGTATAATTCTCATGTTCAGTGCTCTGAAAGTCAGCTCGTGTTTGCTGTGTTCTTGAAGAGGTTTCAGTTTTCTGTTATGACCTGACTTTTATTTCAGATAAAATGAACCTACCTGTCGTGTTCCCCATCCCTCCATGAACAATGCCAGCAACATTTGCTGTCTCAACGTTTCCTCCTGTAACGCCCGTCACGTTGACCTTCTGCCATTTTTCTGAAGAGTTAAAACAATATTTAAGTCAACAACTTGACGAGCATTAAAACGTAGGAAATAGCACGAATAAAGCACTGATCACTTTTCAGTCGTGTTCATACTTGTCCACGAGTTTTGGAGATACTTAAGCATCTTGCGTTTGTCTTTCTCAAAATAAACATATGTTAGTTTGATTATAGTATGTAATTTGAAGTGCAATCTTGATTTTCAAAATAAAATATTGTCCACTTGAAATTGTTATGAAGAGAATATCGTATTTCTGTTACTGCTTCCTAAATGTCCCTTTCATTAGTGATAGCATGCGATTTAGTTTCAAATTGTTATAACTATTTGCACATTATTTTTTCTCTGATTTGCCATTTATCATTAAAGTTTATACCATATTGTGTTGTGTTAGAGGGTTAAACATCGTATTACACAACCCGACAAGCCGCATCCATAGAACACGGTTATCAGTATTGGTAGAAAATAGGGCAATGTATAAAGGGAACATTTTATGGATCTTTTCAGAGTAAGAGATAGATTTGTAGATCTCGTGCGATTTTGAGTGTTTAGTTCTCGCTACATCAGGTAGGAGATAGTTGTCCTACGTAGGAGATACTATCTCCTGGGTAGGAGATAATACGTCCTACGAAGGAGATACTAAGTCCTACTTAGGAGATACTAACCCTACGTAGGAGATAGTATCACAATATTTTTTTCCATTGTGACACTAATACGCTTCCGTAAACTCTTCATTCACGCAGATATGCGTAAGGATACATTTCTTATCATGTATGGATAACGCCATCTCCCTGAAAAACAAACTAGGTAAAAAAAAATACCAGTTAGTGAGAGCTTTTATTTTGAACAATACAATTTGAAAACACTCATTTCATTGTCTTTACGTGAAATTAAAACAAACGCAAATTGGCGAGGTCACTTGGTATTAATGTCACTAGATCTTATGAATGAATGTTAGGTGATTGTGACGTCATCAGAATGCGAATGTTTTCAAGCGGTAGTTTCAGCTGTAGCTTCGCCAAAAAAGGTTCTTTGACACCCTGACGCCATTCGTACTGGGGGAAAAGGTTAAATACATCTGCAGCTAGTTTAAATCTATGATATTGATAGGAACATTGCCCTTGTTGCTGATGAAGTTAACTTTGATGACACGATTGCTAACGGAACAACCAAAAGTGGAGTACCTGCATTTTAGCAAACATTTAAATTTTATTTCAACATGATCACAAAGTGATAAATTTAAATAACTTGTCAACATGAAGCTATTGTTTTACATTCTAAACAATAACCCATTCCATAAATGTGGAAAAGAAAATATTAAAATGTGCCTAATGATTAAAATAAATAAAAATAAAATACTCAGCTGACAAAGAGATGTACATGTTAACATGTTAACCAACAAGAGACGTTCTATAATAATAGTCCTCTTACAAACTGTTTGACACTTTAACAAAACCCATTCTGTATTATGTTGGTGAATTGTTTGGTGATACACATCGAAAATCTATTAACATGGAATTGAATTGTGGTGCCCTCTTTACATGTCAAATTGATATACATAAATATTGGAAGAGATATTTAAGGTGTGTTCACTATTGCAGCAGACTGAAACGCATACATGCCAGTAGAAAATCGTATGCCTGAACACGGAAAATGCAAACTTGCTGTACTTAAATTTGTATTGTCTATATCTAAATTGATGATATTTGGACAGCTTTAATCAATGTTTTCAAACAAGCATATGGAAATAGGGAATGCACGTTAATACTTGACACTTAGCATAGTTACAGTTTATTGATTTCTTCAAAGTTTTCTGAAAAGAAAATTGAATTCGCACTGCTAGTATTTTCGTTATGGGGCACTGCTTTGTTATGACCACATCTGACTGCAATAACTGCGTGACACCCGAACGACTTGTCTGACTGCATCTCATGGAATGTTTTGCTTCTCTTGGTGCAACCTAAGTGCTGGTCCTTTAACGTTTGAAGTTGACGTTGCAGCGTCACACACAGGTTTATTCATCTCATCAATGGTGTTCCGAGCCGTTCATGTGGAGGATCATGGGACGTTGATGTTCTCATTGGATTGTGTCATTGGTCATATTCTCATAGCAACCTGGAGTCATCTTACGAAAACATTTTCCGACATCGATTGATGACATTACATAGGTAAGGAAGTACGTTTGGCTAATGTTGCTTTCGCAGTAAATTAACTCAGTAATTAGTGAAAGTATATTGTCATTTTGCATGTTTACATTATAAGAAGACTGGTCCATAACATAATGTGATTTGATACCTGATAGTAAACGGTTTGTTTTGCAGCTCTTCAAAGTAGCAAGAGGTTAATCGTTTCAAAACTGCATTTTGTTTCTGTTAAATATTCAGTAAGTGATCAACTGGGTGTAACATACATCATATATTTCCTCTTATATCGGGGCTGCTATCAGTTTGTGTTTCCATCGCCGCCGCCACATTGTGTATTGGCTACCTACAGTACACCTGAAAATTGAAACCAGGTTGAAACCTACAGTACACCTGAACATGGAAACAATATTGAAACCTAGAGTACACCTGACATGGAAACCATGTTGAAACCTACAGTACACCTGAAATGGAAACAATTTTGAAATCTACAGTAAAGAAAATGGAAACCATGTTGAAACCTACAGTAAACAACGTTGAAACCGACAGTACACCTGAACATGAAAACCATGTTGAAACCTACAGTAAAGAACAATGGAAACCATGTTGAAACCTACAATAAACTTATTCATGGAAACCAGATAGATCCTTCTTGGAGAAGTGGGTAAGTGAGTTGCAATGGATAATATATGGATACTGGTGTTCAGTTTCAGTTTTGATGGAGTTTTCATAAGTGGAAATTATGGTTTCCAATGGTATTATTCTCATGTTCAGTGCTCTGAAAGTCAGCTCGTGTTTGCTGTGTTCTTGAAGAGGTTTCAGTTTTCTGTTATGACCTGACTTTTATTTCAGATAAAATGAACCTACCTGTCGTGTTCCCCATCCCTCCATGAACAATGCCAGCAACATTTGCTGTCTCAACGTTTCCTCCTGTAACGCCCGTCACGTTGACCTTCTGCCATTTTTCTGAAGAGTTAAAACAATATTTAAGTCAACAACTTGACGAGCATTAAAACGTAGGAAATAGCACGAATAAAGCACTGATCACTTTTCAGTCGTGTTCATACTTGTCCACGAGTTTTGGAGATACTTAAGCATCTTGCGTTTGTCTTTCTCAAAATAAACATATGTTAGTTTGATTATAGTATGTAATTTGAAGTGCAATCTTGATTTTCAAAATAAAATATTGTCCACTTGAAATTGTTATGAAGAGAATATCGTATTTCTGTTACTGCTTCCTAAATGTCCCTTTCATTAGTGATAGCATGCGATTTAGTTTCAAATTGTTATAACTATTTGCACATTATTTTTTCTCTGATTTGCCATTTATCATCAAAGTTTATACCATATTGTGTTGTGTTAGAGGGTTAAACATCGTATTACACAACCCGACAAGCCGCATCCATAGAACACGGTTATCAGTATTGGTAGAAAATAGGGCAATGTATAAAGGGAACATTTTATGGATCTTTTCAGAGTAAGAGATAGATTTGTAGATCTCGTGCGATTTTGAGTGTTTAGTTCTCGCTACATCAGGTAGGAGATAGTTGTCCTACGTAGGAGATACTATCTCCTGGGTAGGAGATAATACGTCCTACGAAGGAGATACTAAGTCCTACTTAGGAGATACTAACCCTACGTAGGAGATAGTATCACAATATTTTTTTCCATTGTGACACTAATACGCTTCCGTAAACTCTTCATTCACGCAGATATGCGTAAGGATACATTTCTTATCATGTATGGATAACGCCATCTCCCTGAAAAACAAACTAGGTAAAAAAAAATACCAGTTAGTGAGAGCTTTTATTTTGAACAATACAATTTGAAAACACTCATTTCATTGTCGTTACGTGAAATTAAAACAAACGCAAATTGGCGAGGTCACTTGGTATTAATGTCACTAGATCTTATGAATGAATGTTAGGTGATTGTGACGTCATCAGAATGCGAATGTTTTCAAGCGGTAGTTTCAGCTGTAGCTTCGCCAAAAAAGGTTCTTTGACACCCTGACGCCATTCGTATTGGGGAAAAGGTTAAATACATCTGCAGCTAGTTTAAATCTATGATATTGATAGGAACATTGCCCTTGTTGCTGATGAAGTTAACTTTGATGACACGATTGCTAACGGAACAACCGAAAGTGGAGTTCCTGCATTTTAGCAAACATTACAATTTTATTTCAACATGATCACAAAGTGATAAATTTAAATAACTTGTCAACACGAAACTATTGTTTTACATTCTAAACAATAACCCATTCCATAAATGTGGAAAAGAAAATATTAAAATGTGCCTAATGATTAAAATGTAGTCGCTAAAATACTCAGCTGACAAAGAGATGTACATGTTAACATGTTAACCAACAAGAGACGTTCTATAATAATAGTCCTCTTACAAACTGTTTGACACTTTAACAAAACCCATTCTGTATTATGTTGGTGAATTGTTTGGTGATACACATCGAAAATCTATTAACATGGAATTGAATTGTTGTTCCCTCTTTACATGTCAAATTGATATACATAAATATTGGAAGAGATATTTTAGGTGTGTTCACTATTGCAGCAGACTGAAACGCATACATGCCAGTAGAAAATCGTATGCCTGAACACGGAAAATGCAAACTTGCTGTACTTAAATTTGTATTGTCTATATCTAAATTGATGATATTTGGACAGCTTTAATCAATGTTTTCAAACAAGCATATGGAAAAAGGGAATGCACGTTAATACTTGACACTTAGCATAGTTACAGTTTATTGAAAAGAAAATTGAATTGGCACTGCTAGTATTTCCGATATGGGGCACTGCTTTGTTATGACCACATCTGACTGCAATAACTGCGTGACACCCGAACGACTTGTCTGACTGCATCTCATGCAATGTTTTGCTTCTCTTGGTGCAACGTAAGTGCCAGGTCCTTTAACGTTTGGAGTTGATGTTGCAGCGTCATACACACGTTAATTCATCTCATCAATGATGTTCCGAGCCGCTCATGTGGAGGATCATGGGACGTTGATGTTCTCACTGGATTGTGTCATTGGTCGTATTCTCATAGCAACCTGGATTCATCTTGCGAAAATATTTTCCTACATCAGTCGATGACATTACATCGGTGAGGAAGTACATTTGGCTAATGTAGCTTTCGCAGTAAATTACCTCAGTAATTAGTGAAAGTATCTTGTCATTTTGCATGTTTACATTATAAGAAGACTGGTCCATTACATAATGTGATTTGATGCCTCATAGTAAACGGTTTGTTTTGCAGCTCTTCAAAGTAGCAAGAGGTTAATCGTTTCAAAACTGCATTTTTTTCTGTTAAATATTCAGTAAGTGATCAACTGGGTCTAACATACATCATATATTTCCTCTTATATCGGGGCTGCTATCAGTTTGTGTTTCCATCGCCGCCGCCACGTTGTGTATTGGCTACAACATTTTTCCTTGAAGGTTCTAAGAACTCATATATATAACTTCTTACTTATACCCCTGGGGAATTTGTTGGACATGTTCACATTCAAGGTCAAAGATCAAGGTCTTGAGTTCTAAAATCGACAAAAAAAACTTTGTAAACACGATAACTTGATTGCTTTTTGCTTTGAGGCTCTTATTTGGACACCGTTAAAATGGACCACATATATCCGGATACCCGTATTTCTAATCAAATGGTGATTCACTTAACCGCGATTTTTGCTATCCGGAGTTGGCAATCAATTTCATGCAGGTTGATATCAGGGAAACGAGATGGCCAGGGGAGCACGTTTACATTCTTAGTGATGAGATAGTTCCTTAAGACACTTGCCATGAGGGACCTGACGTTTTCATGTTGGTATATCTCACGTTGGACGTCCCTGGATGGTGCTCCTCCCTACTTTGTCAAGTTGATGCATGAGTTTCGGGGCATAACGTTCATGCACCCGTCTGTAGACCCGGTTCCTAGAGCCACCTCTATGCAACAACAACCTAGACTCATTTTTAACCAAATACCTTACAAGTTAGGAGTTTTGGGAGGAGTCGCAATGCGCATGACGCTTAAGACGTAACACGTGTCCGACGTAGGGTCTCAGATCATGTTCTCTTAGCCTGTTTCGTACAGTCTGGTTGTTATATTCCTACGTCCGGGCACCTTGGGTGTTGTGCTCTCACCTCTAACAGTACCATCGCCAAATGAAAGACGTATGTAGATCATGGGCTGGTGTGCTGATATTACGTCTCCCTGTACAGGACGGTTATTTATATTGGCAGGCTAGTTGTAGTGAACTGCAACACCTTGATATTTTACTCTAAATAACACTAAGACGTCTGGCAACTGAGTGATTCTCCCCCTTCATGCTATGTTCCATCTGCAAGCATATATACGTGAAATTCCGAAAGAAAGTTGACTTTTTATTGCCTGACACTTCATATTTGTACTGCATAATCAATTAATTAAGACGTGCAAGATGCGTTATGGCCAAGCATAATTTAGTCATTCTAACAATCAACAAACAATTTCTAGCAACATATCTGTGTTGCAGAATGTGTAGATTGATGCTATTACCAATAATGATTCCTAGTTTGACAACAATATTAAAAGGTATTAATTTCGTTTTGAAATTTTAATAAAAAAACATTATACGTTACTTCATTTTGAATATCAATATATTAATATATGAATGAGTGTTTATAAAATGACACAGGGCAAATATTATAGACAACACATTTTTTTATTTGTTTTTCACAACGGTTCTTGGGTACCTTGCTTGCAAGAAGTATCCAAGAAACGTTGTGAGATACAAACAAAGAAGTTAATGATAATAATTGTCTTTTTTGTCTATTATCAGATCAACTTGAAAATGCCTTTGCAAAATTTCAATGACATTGACGTTCTGATATAAGATAAGATAAGATAATTCTTTAATGTCCATTGGAAATTTGTTGTACACTGTTTTCAGGCAAAACAAAAATACATAAAATTTATATATCACATAGAGATAACTATATATACAATACATACATATATAAACCAAATTACATAATACACAATTAGATTGCTATCACGTTAAATCAAGTCACAAGGTCACCCACCCAACACCCCCAACCCGTCCCCATCACACCCCATCCAAGTTTTATACAAGTCTCTTTTCTTATTTAATTCTCGTATACCTGATGGTAAAAATGAATGGCGAGCCCTGTTTGTTTTCAATGCTGGCATGTGTAATCTTCAGCCTGAAGGAAGAATAGAATATTCCGAAAACAAAACATGAGATGAGTCACTTCAAATTTTGTTTGTCTTTTTAAAAATTTGCTGTTCATAGAAATAGCCAATACTTTCTAAAGGTAATCCGATAATTTTTGAAGAATTATTTAGAAATCTGAAAATTTTATTTTTGTTTTGAACTGACAGATTCCCATATCAACATAGAAAGATGAAAGAAAGTAAGAACACTTCGGATAAAACTTTTATAAAATAGCATCATGATGTTTTGGTCTAACTTGAAGTGTTTTAATTTCCATTAGAAATGTAATCACTGCTTGCATTTTTGTATATATGATCAGTACTAGAATTCCATGATAACTTTGAGTCTAAAATAGTGCCGAGATATTTGTATTCTCCAACAACCTCGATATCCTTGTCATCTATGCTTACTTTTGAGTGAGATGGCTTACCTCTTCTGAAATCGATTATCATTTCTTTTGTTTTATTAACATTCAAAAACAGAACATTTGAACTACACCATTCTACGAAATTATTAATTTCATTCCTGTAACACATTTCAGATTCTCTAATAAGTCCAACCAATGCTGCATCATCTGCGAATTTAACAGTAAATGTTGTGTCAGTGTTACATCTACAGTTATTTGTATAGAGTATGAACAGTATGGGTGAAATAACGCAGCCTTGTGGCGCACCTGTGGCTGTACAAACACATGTTGAGTCAGTACCATTTACACAAACAAACTGTGGTCTGTTGACCAGAAAGGAATTTACATAAAAGTCATTCAGGTCATTGATAAAGACTGGCTTGGAAAATCTGTACTTGTTTCCATAAAATATAAGTCGCAACATTAATTAGGTAGTTAACGATCTTAGGGCAATACCTGTTTTGAATTTGTCATCTAATAAGTGAACTTTAATGAAGGATGGAACATCTGCATTGTACTGTCATATGTTGAAAGTTACAAATGCTACTTATATTTTCTCTGCAGGATGCTCTGTGTAATCTACGATGTTGTTAAATGGAAAAGGCGTCCTCCTTCTGTTGTTCAAGATGCAAGTCCTCGTTTTATGCAATATGCATGTCCTGGTGTTGTACAAAGTGCAAGTCCAAATGTTGTTCAAAGGGCAAGTCCTGAATACGCTGAGGTTGATGACGAGGTGACAGTTACTCCTCCAAGAGTTTGTCCCCGTCCTACCAGACAAACCAGCTACATCCGACCTTGACACAGTGGAGACTCTACAGACAACCTTCAGATACAACCCCAGGCGGCAGCTGCTTCACCACCAGACAGACGACTGCACGACGTTCTACGACGCTCTGATGAGTGGTCGGATAGACCAGACAGCTACGCGCTGCCTAATTACATCGAGATCAACGAGGATCTCATTGTCTCCCTTCCACAACCCACTCCAGGAGATGAAGGACCCGCCCCAGTCGTCAACAACTCCTCATTCTCTGTTGTAGCTGATGTACATGTACAGGTGGAAGATCCTGATGATGAAAATGCAACTAGAGGCGACATCAGAATTCCCCTTATAGCTGAATGCTTCGGGAACACTGACATTGAGGACACGCCATCAGACGAGGAACCGCAACCTGATGTTGAGAATTACGACCACCTATTTAGAGACGACTATGAGCAGTCTTTATAATGGTTCCATGGAAGGTGTGCGCGATATCGAAATACTATAGAATTTCTATTGTCTCTGGGTGTCTTTACCTATTGAGATATACATTGTAGATTTGATAAATTTAGTGTCACTCTTAAAGACATAGTAGCACGGTGTTTACATGTTGTATATATTAACATGTGTCATTTATAATACATGTTTATGCAGAACATAATCTCATCAGAGCTCAGAATCCTTGAAATGTCTGTAGATGTGCTAACCCTGTGGCATTTACTTATTTTTTTAATCATTGTTATACTTGGTGACTCGAAGGGCCGTTAAAGGAACCACACGGGTCATCACCCTAGCAACTTTGTTCGTCTCGTTTTCAAGAAGTGAATGTTATTGTTTTAATCTAATTATTATAATATCCATTTCATATATGATGATATAATAGAGTGATAATGTGTAACTTAAGTTAGATAATCATCTGCACAATCAAGATCTTTAGGTTCAGAAATAATTGTTGGCTATCGATCGTGGGTAAATTATTATTACTGCCAGTATTGGGAAAAGTAGTTTCATCTAATTAGATGATAGTTTCGTTTATCACCCAAAACAGTGTTCCACAGGAGATATTGCTTGTGTGAGATCAAGCGATATCTCCTAGGAGATATTGTTTTGGCAGTAGATTTTTCACACTGCCCTGCCATCGTCAAACTTGTGTTGTAACTGTTATCAACTTGTGTTGTAACTGTTATCAACTTGTGTTGTAACTGTTATCAACTTGTGTTGTAACTGTTATCAACTTGTGATTCTCTATCTAATTAGATGATAATTTCATCTAATTAGATGGTAGTTTCATCGCTTGTAACATCTAATTAGATGATAGTTTCATCTAATTAGATGGTAGTTTCATCGCCTGTAACATCTAATTAGATGATAGTTTCATCTAATTAGATTAGCTTGAGCTGTAACAATATATGTCAGAAAGATGCATATTTTGGAATCCACCTCAACCTGGAGAGGCACTACCATTACCTATACTGAACAAGATCGCTTCTGTAACCTCTGGAGAGGCACTACCCCTACCTATACTGAACAAGATCGCTTCTGTAACCTCTGAAGAGGCACTACCCCTACCTATACTGAAAAAGATCACTTCTGTAACCTCTGGAGAGGCACTACCCCTACCTATACTGAACAAGATCGCTTATGTAACCTCTGGAGAGGCACTACCCCTACCTATACTGAACAAGATCGCTTCTGTAACCTCTGGAGAGGCACTACCCCTACCTATACTGAACAAGATCGCTTCCGTAACCTCTGGAGAGGCACTACCCCTACCTATACTGAACAAGATCGCCTCTGTAACCTCTGGGGAGGCACAACCCCTACCTATACTGAACAAGATCGCTTATTTAACCTCTGGAGAGGCACTATCCCTACCTATACTGAACAAGATCGCTTCTGTAACCTCTGGAGAGGCACTACCCCTACATATACTGAACAAGATCGCTTCTGTAACCTCTGGAGAGGCACTACCCCTACCTATACTGAACAAGATCGCTTCTGTAACCTCTGGAGAGGCACTACCCCTACCTATACTGAACAAGATCGCTTCTGTAACCTCTGGAGAGGCACTACCCCTACCTATACTGAACAAGATTGCTTCTGTAACCTCTGGGGAGGCACTACCCCTACCTATATTGAACAAGATCACTTCTGTAACCTCTGGAGAGGCACTACCCCTACCTATACTGAACAAGATCGCTTCTGTAACCTCTGGAGAGGCACTACCCCTACCTATACTGAACAAGATCGCTTCTGTAACCTCTGGAGAGGCACTACCCCTACCTATACTGAACAAGATCGCCTTTGTAACCTCTGGGGAGGCACTACCCCTACCTATACTGAACAAGATCGCTTCTGTAACCTCTGGAGAGGCACTACCCCTACCTATACTGAACAAGATCGCTTCTGTAACCTCTGGGGAGGCACTACCACTACCTATACTGAACAAGATCGCTTCTGTAACCTCTGGGGAGGCACTGCCTCTACCTATACTGAACAAGATCGCTTCTGTAACCTCTGGGGAGGCACTACCTCTACCTGTACTGAACAAGCTCGCTTCTGTAACCTCTGGAGAGGCACTACCCCTACCTATACTGAACAAGATTGCTTCTGTAACCTCTGGGGAGGCACTACCCCTACCTATATTGAACAAGATCACTTCTGTAACCTCTGGAGAGGCACTACCCCTACCTATACTGAACAAGATCGCTTCTGTAACCTCTGGAGAGGCACTACCCCTACCTATACTGAACAAGATCGCTTCTGTAACCTCTGGAGAGGCACTACCCCTACCTATACTGAACAAGATCGCCTTTGTAACCTCTGGGGAGGCACTACCCCTACCTACACTGAACAAGATCGCTTCTGTAACCTCTGGAGAGGCACTACCCCTACCTATACTGAACAAGATCGCTTCTGTAACCTCTGGGGAGGCACTACCACTACCTATACTGAACAAGATCGCTTCTGTAACCTCTGGGGAGGCACTGCCTCTACCTATACTGAACAAGATCGCTTCTGTAACCTCTGGGGAGGCACTACCTCTACCTGTACTGAACAAGCTCGCTTCTGTAACCTCTGGAGAGGCACTACCCCTACCTATACTGAACAAGATCGCTTCTGTTACCTCTGGGGAGGCAATACCCCTACCTATACTGAACAAGATCGCTTCTGTTACCTCTGGGGAGGCACTCCCCCTACCTATACTGAACAAGATCGCTTCTGTAACCTCTGGAGAGGCACTACCCCTACCTATACTGAACAAGATCGCTTCTGTAACCTCTGGAGAGGCACTACCCCTACCTATACTGAACAAGATCGCTTCTGTAACCTCTGGAGAGGCACTACCCCTACCTATACTGAACAAGATCGCTTCTGCAACCTCTGGGGAGGCACTACTCCTACCTATACTGAACAAGATCGCTTCTGTATCCTCTGGGGAGGCACTACCCCTACCTATACTGAACAAGATCGCTTCTGTAACCTCTGGGGAGGCACAACCCCTACCTATACTGAACAAGATCGCTTCTGTAACCTCTGGAGAGGCACTACCCCTACCTATACTGAACAAGATCGCTTCTGTAACCTCTGGAGAGGCACTACCCCTACCTATACTGAACAAGATCGCCTCTGTAACCTCTGGGGAGGCACAACCCCTACCTATACTGAACAAGATCGCTTCTGTAACCTCTGGAGAGGCACTACCCCTACATATACTGAACAAGATCGCTTCTGTAACCTCTGGAGAGGCACTACCCCTACCTATACTGAACATGATCGCTTCTGTAACCTCTGGAGAGGCACTACCCCTACCTATACTGAACAAGATCGCTTCTGTAACCTCTGGGGAGGCACTACCCCTACCTATACTGAACAAGATCGCTTCTGTAACCTCTGGGGAGGCACTACCCCTACCTATACTGAACAAGATCGCTTCTGTAACCTCTGGAGAGGCACTACCCCTACCTATACTGAACAAGATCGCTTCTGTAACCTCTGGAGAGGCACTACCCCTACCTATACTGAACAAGATCGCATCTGTAACCTCTGGGGAGGCACAATCCCTACCTATACTGAACAAGATCGCTTAAATAACCTCTGGAGAGGCACTATCCCTACCTATACTGAACAAGATCGCTTCTGTAACCTCTGGAGAGGCACTACCCCTACATATACTGAACAAGATCGCTTCTGTAACCTCTGGAGAGGCACTACCCCTACCTATACTGAACAAGATCGCTTCTGTAACCTCTGGGGAGGCACAATCCCTACCTATACTGAACAAGATCGCTTATGTAACCTCTGGAGAGGCACTATCCCTACCTATACTGAACAAGATCGCTTCTCTAACCTCTGGAGAGGCACTACCCCTACATATACTGAACAAGATCGCTTCTGTAACCTCTGGAGAGGCACTACCCCTACCTATACTGAACAAGATCGCTTCTGTAACCTCTGGAGAGGCACTACCCCTACCTATACTGAACAAGATCGCTTCTGTAACCTCTGGAGAGGCACTACCCCTACCTATACTGAACAAGATCGCCTCTGTAACCTCTGGGGAGGCACAACCCCTACCTATACTGAACAAGATCGCTTATTTAACCTCTGGAGAGGCACTATCCCTACCTATACTGAACAAGATCGCTTCTGTAACCTCTGGAGAGGCACTACCCCTACATATACTGAACAAGATCGCTTCTGTAACCTCTGGAGAGGCACTACCCCTACCTATACTGAACAAGATCGCTTCTGTAACCTCTGGAGAGGCACTACCCCTACCTATACTGAACAAGATCGCTTCTGTAACCTCTGGAGAGGCACTACCCCTACCTATACTGAACAAGATTGCTTCTGTAACCTCTGGGGAGGCACTACCCCTACCTATATTGAACAAGATCACTTCTGTAACCTCTGGAGAGGCACTACCCCTACCTATACTGAACAAGATCGCTTCTGTAACCTCTGGAGAGGCACTACCCCTACCTATACTGAACAAGATCGCTTCTGTAACCTCTGGAGAGGCACTACCCCTACCTATACTGAACAAGATCGCCTTTGTAACCTCTGGGGAGGCACTACCCCTACCTATACTGAACAAGATCGCTTCTGTAACCTCTGGAGAGGCACTACCCCTACCTATACTGAACAAGATCGCTTCTGTAACCTCTGGGGAGGCACTACCACTACCTATACTGAACAAGATCGCTTCTGTAACCTCTGGGGAGGCACTGCTTCTACCTATACTGAACAAGATCGCTTCTGTAACCTCTGGGGAGGCACTACCTCTACCTGTACTGAACAAGCTCGCTTCTGTAACCTCTGGAGAGGCACTACCCCTACCTATACTGAACAAGATCGCTTCTGTTACCTCTGGGGAGGCACTACCCCTACCTATACTGAACAGGATCGCTTCTGTAACCTCTGGAGAGGCACTACCCCTACCTATACTGAACAAGATCGCTTCTGTAACCTCTGGGGAGGCACTACCACTACCTATACTGAACAAGATCGCTTCTGTAACCTATGGGGAGGCACTGCTTCTACCTATACTGAACAAGATCGCTTCTGTAACCTCTGGGGAGGCACTACCTCTACCTGTACTGAACAAGCTCGCTTCTGTAACCTCTGGAGAGGCACTACCCCTACCTATACTGAACAAGATCGCTTCTGTTACCTCTGGGGAGGCACTACCCCTACCTATACTGAACAAGATCGCTTCTGTTACCTCTGGGGAGGCACTACCCCTACCTATACTGAACAAGATCGCTTCTGTAACCTCTGGAGAGGCACTACCCCTACCTATACTGAACAAGATCGCTTCTGTAACCTCTGGAGAGGCACTACCCCTACCTATACTGAACAAGATCGCTTTTGTAACCTCTGGAGAGGCACTACCCCTACCTATACTGAACAAGATCGCTTCTGTAACCTCTGGGGAGGCACTACTCCTACCTATACTGAACAAGATCGCTTCTGTAACCTCTGGGGAGGCACTAAACCTACCTATACTGAACAAGATCGCTTCTGTAACCTCTGGGGAGGCACAACCCCTACCTATACTGAACAAGATAGCTTCTGTTACCTCTGGAGAGGCACTACCCCTACCTATACTGAACAAGATCGCTTCTGTAACCTCTGGAGAGGCACTACCCCTACCTATACTGAACAAGATCGCCTCTGTAACCTCTGGGGAGGCACAACCCCTACCTATACTGAACAAGATCGCTTCTGTAACCTCTGGAGAGGCACTACCCCTACATATACTGAACAAGATCGCTTCTGTAACCTCTGGAGAGGCACTACCCCTACCTATACTGAACATGATCGCTTCTGTAACCTCTGGAGAGGCACTACCCCTACCTATACTGAACAAGATCGCTTTTGTAACCTCTGGGGAGGCACTACCCCTACCTATACTGAACAAGATCGCTTCTGTAACCTCTGGGGAGGCACTACCCCTACCTATACTGAACAAGATCGCTTCTGTAACCTCTGGAGAGGCACTACCCCTACCTATACTGAACAAGATCGCTTCTGTAACCTCTGGAGAGGCACTACCCCTACCTATACTGAACAAGATCGCATCTGTAACCTCTGGGGAGGAACAATCCCTACCTATACTGAACAAGATCGCTTATGTAACCTCTGGAGAGGCACTACCTATACATATACTGAACAAGATCGCTTCTGTAACCTCTGGAGAGGAACTACCCCTACCTTTACTGAACAAGATCGCTTCTGTAACCTCTGGAGAGGCACTACCCCTACCTATACTGAACAAGATCGCTTCTGTAACCTCTGGAGAGGCACTACCCCTACCTATACTGAACAAGATTGCTTCTGTAACCTCTGGGGAAGCACTACCCCTACCTATATTGAACAAGATCACTTCTGTAACCTCTGGAGAGGCACTACCCCTACCTATACTGAACAAGATCGCTTCTGTAACCTCTGGAGAGGCACTACCCCTACCTTTACTGAACAAGATCGCCTCTGTAACCTCTGGGGAGGCACTACCCCTACCTATACTGAACAAGATCTCTTCTGTAACCTCTGGAGAGGCACTACCCCTACCTATACTGAACAAGATCGCTTCTGTAACCTCTGGGGAGGCACTACCACTACCTATACTGAACAAGATCGCTTCTGTAACCTCTGGGGAGGCACTACCACTACCTATACTGAACAAGATCGCTTCTGTAACCTCTGGGGAGGCACTACCTCTACCTATACTGAACAAGATCGCTTCTGTAACCTCTGGGGAGGCACTACCTCTACCTATACTGAACAAGATCGCTTCTGTAACCTCTGGAGAGGCACTACCCCTACCTATACTGAACAAGATCGCTTCTGTAACCTCTGGGGAGGCACCACCCCTACCTATACTGAACAAGATCGCTTCTGTTACCTCTGGGGAGGCACTACCCCTACCTATACTAAACAAGATCGCTTCTGTAACCTCTGGAGAGGCACTACCCCTACCTATACTGAACAAGATCGCTTCTGTAACCTCTGGAGAGGCACTACCCCTACCTATACTGAACAAGATCGCTTCTGTAACCTCTGGAGAGGCACTACCCCTACCTATACTGAACAAGATCGCTTCTGTAACCTCTGGGGAGGCACTACTCCTACCTATACTGAACAAGATCGCTTCTGTAACCTCTGGGGAGGCACTACCCCTACCTATACTGAACAAGATCGCTTCTGTAACCTCTGGAGAGGCACTACCCCTACCTATACTGAACAAGATCGCTTCTGTAACCTCTGGGGAGGCACTACCCCTACCTATACTGAACAAGATTGCTTCTGTAACCTCTGGAAAGGCACTACCCCTACCTATACTGAACAAGATCGCTTCTGTAACCTCTGGAGAGGCACTACCCCTACCTATACTGAACAAGATCGCTTCTGTAACCTCTGGGGAGGCACTACCCCTACCTATACTGAACAAGATCGCTTCTGTAACCTCTGGAGAGGCACTACCCCTACCTATACTGAACAAGCTCGCTTCTGTAACCTCTGGAGAGGCACTACCCCTACCTATACTGAACAAGATCGCTTCTGTAACCTCTGGGGAGGCACTACCTCTACCTATACTGAACAAGATCGCTTCTGTTACCTCTGGGGAGGCACTACCTCTACCTATACTGAACAAGATCGCTTCTGTTACCTCTGGGGAGGCACTACCTCTACCTATACTGAACAAGATCGCTTCTGTAACCTCTGGAGAGGCACTACCCCTACCTATACTGAACAAGATCGCTTCTGTAACCTCTGGGGAGGCACCACCCCTACCTATACTGAACAAGATCGCTTCTGTTACCTCTGGGGAGGCACTACCCCTACCTATACTGAACAAGATCGCTTCTGTAACCTCTGAAGAGGCACTACCCCTACTATACTGAACAAGATCGCTTCTGTAACCTCTGGAGAGGCACTACCCCTACCTATACTGAACAAGATCGCTTCTGTAACCTCTGGAGAGGCACTACCCCTACCTATACTGAACAAGATCGCCTCTGTAACCTCTGGGGAGGCACAACACCTACCTATACTGAACAAGATCGCTTATTTAACCTCTGGAGAGGCACTATCCCTACCTATACTGAACAAGATCGCTTCTGTAACCTCTGGAGAGGCACTACCCCTACATATACTGAACAAGATCGCTTCTGTAACCTCTGGAGAGGCACTACTCCTACCTATACTGAACAAGATCGCTTCTGTAACCTCTGGAGAGGCACTACCCCTACCTATACTGAACAAGATCGCTTCTGTAACCTCTGGAGAGGCACTACCCCTACCTATACTGAACAAGATTGCTTCTGTAACCTCTGGGGAGGCACTACCCCTACCTATATTGAACAAGATCACTTCTGTAACCTCTGGAGAGGCACTACCCCTACCTATACTGAACAAGATCGCTTCTGTAACCTCTGGAGAGGCACTACCCCTACCTATACTGAACAAGATCGCTTCTGTAACCTCTGGAGAGGCACTACCCCTACCTATACTGAACAAGATCGCCTTTGTAACCTCTGGGGAGGCACTACCCCTACCTATACTGAACAAGATCGCTTCTGTAACCTCTGGAGAGGCACTACCCCTACCTATACTGAACAAGATCGCTTCTGTAACCTCTGGGGAGGCACTACCACTACCTATACTGAACAAGATCGCTTCTGTAACCTCTGGGGAGGCACTGCCTCTACCTATACTGAACAAGATCGCTTCTGTAACCTCTGGGGAGGCACTACCTCTACCTGTACTGAACAAGCTCACTTCTGTAACCTCTGGAGAGGCACTACCCCTACCTATACTGAACAAGATCGCTTCTGTTACCTCTGGGGAGGCACTACCCCTACCTATACTGAACAAGATCGCTTCTGTTACCTCTGGGGAGGCACTACCCCTACCTATACTGAACAAGATCGCTTCTGTAACCTCTGGAGAGGCACTACCCCTACCTATACTGAACAAGATCGCTTCTGTAACCTCTGGAGAGGCACTACCCCTACCTATACTGAACAAGATCGCTTCTGTAACCTCTGGAGAGGCACTACCCCTACCTATACTGAACAAGATCGCTTCTGTAACCTCTGGGGAGGCACTACTCCTACCTATACTGAACAAGATCGCTTCTGTAACCTCTGGGGAGGCACTAAACCTACCTATACTGAACAAGATCGCTTCTGTAACCTCTGGGGAGGCACAACCCCTACCTATACTGAACAAGATCGCTTCTGTAACCTCTGGAGAGGCACTACCCCTACCTATACTGAACAAGATCGCTTCTGTAACCTCTGGAGAGGCACTACCCCTACCTATACTGAACAAGATCGCCTCTGTAACCTCTGGGGAGGCACAACCCCTACCTATACTGAACAAGATCGCTTCTGTAACCTCTGGAGAGGCACTACCCCTACATATACTGAACAAGATCGCTTCTGTAACCTCTGGAGAGGCACTACCCCTACCTATACTGAACATGATCGCTTCTGTAACCTCTGGAGAGGCACTACCCCTACCTATACTGAACAAGATCGCTTCTGTAACCTCTGGGGAGGCACTACCCCTACCTATACTGAACAAGATCGCTTCTGTAACCTCTGGGGAGGCACTACCCCTACCTATACTGAACAAGATCGCTTCTGTAACCTCTGGAGAGGCACTACCCCTACCTATACTGAACAAGATCGCTTCTGTAACCTCTGGAGAGGCACTACCCCTACCTATACTGAACAAGATCGCATCTGTAACCTCTGGGGAGGCACAATCCCTACCTATACTGAACAAGATCGCTTCTGTAACCTCTGGGGAGGCACTACCTCTACCTATACTGAACAAGATCGCTTCTGTAACCTCTGGAGAGGCACTACCCCTACCTATACTGAACAAGATCGCTTCTGTAACCTCTGGGGAGGCACCACCCCTACCTATACTGAACAAGATCGCTTCTGTTACCTCTGGGGAGGCACTACCCCTACCTATACTGAACAAGATCGCTTCTGTAACCTCTGGAGAGGCACTACCCCTACCTATACTGAACAAGATCGCTTCTGTAACCTCTGGAGAGGCACTACCCCTACCTATACTGAACAAGATCGCTTCTGTAACCTCTGGAGAGGCACTACCCCTACCTATACTGAACAAGATCGCTTCTGTAACCTCTGGGGAGGCACTACTCCTACCTATACTGAACAAGATCGCTTCTGTAACCTCTGGGGAGGCACTACCCCTACCTATACTGAACAAGATCGCTTCTGTAACCTCTGGAGAGGCACTACCCCTACCTATACTGAACAAGATCGCTTCTGTAACCTCTGGGGAGGCACTACCCCTACCTATACTGAACAAGATTGCTTCTGTAACCTCTGGAGAGGCACTACCCCTACCTATACTGAACAAGATCGCTTCTGTAACCTCTGGAGAGGCACTACCCCTACCTATACTGAACAAGATCGCTTCTGTAACCTCTGGGGAGGCACTACCCCTACCTATACTGAACAAGATCGCTTCTGTAACCTCTGGGGAGGCACTACCCCTACCTATACTGAACAAGATCGCTTCTGTAACCTCTGGAGAGGCACTACCCCTACCTATACTGAACAAGCTCGCTTCTGTAACCTCTGGAGAGGCACTACCCCTACCTATACTGAACAAGATCGCTTCTGTAACCTCTGGGGAGGCACTACCTCTACCTATACTGAACAAGATCGCTTCTGTTACCTCTGGGGAGGCACTACCTCTACCTATACTGAACAAGATCGCTTCTGTAACCTCTGGGGAGGCACTACCCCTACCTATACTGAACAAGATCGCTTCTGTAACCTCTGGGGAGGCACTACCCCTACCTATACTGAACAAGATCGCTTCTGTAACCTCTGGAGAGGCACTACCCCTACCTATACTGAACAAGATCGCTTCTGTAACCACTGGGGAGGCACTACCCCTACCTATACTGAACAAGATCGCTTCTGTAACCTCTGGAGAGGCACTACCCCTACCTATACTGAACAAGATCGCTTCTGGAACCTCTGGGGAGGCACTAAACCTACCTATACTGAACAAGATCGCTTCGGTAACCTCTGGAGAGGCACTACCCCTACCTATACTGAACAAGATCGCTTCTGTAACCTCTGGAGAGGCACTACCCCTACCTATACTGAACAAGATCGCTTCTGTAACCTCTGGGGAGGCACTACCCCTACCTATACTGAACAAGATCGCTTCTGTAACCTCTGGAGAGGCACTACCCCTACCTATACTGAACAAGATCGCTTCTCTAACCTCTGGGGAGGCACTACCCCTACCTATACTGAACAAGATCGCTTCTGTAACCTCTGGGGAGGCACTACCCCTACCTATACTGAACAAGATCGCTTCTGTTACCTCTGGGGAGGCACTACCCCTACCTATACTGAACAAGATCGCTTCTGTAACCTCTGGAGAGGCACTACCCCTACCTATACTGAACAAGATCGCTTCTGTAACCTCTGGAGAGGCACTACCCCTACCTATACTGAACAAGATCGCTTCTGTAACCTCTGGAGAGGCACTACCCCTACCTATACTGAACAAGATCGCTTCTGTAACCTCTGGGGAGGCACTACTCCTACCTATACTGAACAAGATCGCTTCTGTAAACTCTGGGGAGGCACTACCCCTACCTATACTGAACAAGATCGCTTCTGTAACCTCTGGAGAGGCACTACCCCTACCTATACTGAACAAGATCGCTTCTGTAACCTCTGGAGAGGCACTACCCCTACCTATACTGAACAAGATCGCTTCTGTAACCTCTGGAGAGGCACTACCCCTACCTATACTGAACAAGATCGCTTCTGTAACCTCTGGGGAGGCACTACCCCTACCTATACTGAACAAGATCGCTTCTGTAACCTCTGGAGAGGCACTACCCCTTCCTATACTGAACAAGATCGCTTCTGTTACCTCTGGAGAGGCACTACCCCTACCTATACTGAACAAGATCGCTTCTGTAACCTCTGGGGAGGCACTACCCCTACCTATACTGAACAAGATTGCTTCTGTAACCTCTGGAGAGGCACTACCCCTACCTATACTGAACAAGATCGCTTCTGTAACCTCTGGAGAGGCACTACCCCTACCTATACTGAACAAGATCGCTTCTGTAACCTCTGGGGAGGCACTACCCCTACCTATACTGAACAAGATCGCTTCTGTAACCTCTGGAGAGGCACTACCCCTACCTATACTGAACAAGATCGCTTCTCTAACCTCTGGGGAGGCACTACCCCTACCTATACTGAACAAGATCGCTTCTGTAACCTCTGGAGAGGCACTACCCCTACCTATACTGAACAAGATCGCTTCTGTAACCTCTGGAGAGGCACTACCCCTACCTATACTGAACAAGATCGCTTCTGTTACCTCTGGGGAGGCACTACCCCTACCTATACTGAACAATATTGCTTCTGTAACCTCTGGAGAGGCACTACCCCTACCTATACTGAACAAGATCGCTTCTGTAACCTCTGGAGAGGCACTACCCCTACCTATACTGAACAAGATCGCTTCTGTAACCTCTGGGGAGGCACTACCCCTACCTATACTGAACAAGATCGCTTCTGTAACCTCTGGAGAGGCACTACCCCTACCTATACTGAACAAGCTCGCTTCTGTAACCTCTGGAGAGGCACTACCCCTACCTATACTGAACAAGATCGCTTCTGTAACCTCTGGGGAGGCACTACCTCTACCTATACTGAACAAGATCGCTTCTGTTACCTCTGGGGAGGCACTACCTCTACCTATACTGAACAAGATCGCTTCTGTAACCTCTGGGGAGGCACTACCCCTACCTATACTGAACAAGATCGCTTCTGTAACCTCTGGGGAGGCACTACCCCTACCTATACTGAACAAGATCGCTTCTGTAACCTCTGGAGAGGCACTACCCCTACCTATACTGAACAAGATCGCTTCTGTAACCACTGGGGAGGCACTACCCCTACCTATACTGAACAAGATCGCTTCTGTAACCTCTGGAGAGGCACTACCCCTACCTATACTGAACAAGATCGCTTCTGTAACCTCTGGGGAGGCACTAAACCTACCTATACTGAACAAGATCGCTTCGGTAACCTCTGGAGAGGCACTACCCCTACCTATACTGAACAAGATCGCTTCTGTAACCTCTGGAGAGGCACTACCCCTACCTATACTGAACAAGATCGCTTCTGTAACCTCTGGGGAGGCACTACCCCTACCTATACTGAACAAGATCGCTTCTGTAACCTCTGGAGAGGCACTACCCCTACCTATACTGAACAAGATCGCTTCTCTAACCTCTGGGGAGGCACTACCCCTACCTATACTGAACAAGATCGCTTCTGTAACCTCTGGGGAGGCACTACCCCTACCTATACTGAACAAGATCGCTTCTGTTACCTCTGGGGAGGCACTACCCCTACCTATACTGAACAAGATCGCTTCTGTAACCTCTGGAGAGGCACTACCCCTACCTATACTGAACAAGATCGCTTCTGTAACCTCTGGAGAGGCACTACCCCTACCTATACTGAACAAGATCGCTTCTGTAACCTCTGGGGAGGCACTACCCCTACCTATACTGAACAAGATCGCTTCTGTAACCTCTGGAGAGGCACTACCCCTACCTATACTGAACAAGATCGCTTCTGTAACCTCTGGGGAGGCACTACTCCTACCTATACTGAACAAGATCGCTTCTGTAAACTCTGGGGAGGCACTACCCCTACCTATACTGAACAAGATCGCTTCTGTAACCTCTGGAGAGGCACTACCCCTACCTATACTGAACAAGATCGCTTCTGTAACCTCTGGAGAGGCACTACCCCTACCTATACTGAACAAGATCGCTTCTGTAACCTCTGGAGAGGCACTACCCCTACCTATACTGAACAAGATCGCTTCTGTAACCTCTGGGGAGGCACTACCCCTACCTATACTGAACAAGATCGCTTCTGTAACCTCTGGAGAGGCACTACCCCTACCTTTACTGAACAAGCTCGCTTCTGTAACCTCTGGAGAGGCACTACCCCTACCTATACTGAACAAGATCGCTTCTGTAACCTCTGGGGAGGCACTACCTCTACCTATACTGAACAAGATCGCTTCTGTTACCTCTGGGGAGTTACTACCTCTACCTATACTGAACAAGATCGCTTCTGTAACCTCTGGGGAGGCACTACCCCTACCTATACTGAAGAAGATCGCTTCTGTAACCTCTGGGGAGGCACTACCCCTACCTATACTGAACAAGATCGCTTCTGTAACCTCTGGAGAGGCACTACCCCTACCTATACTGAACAAGATCGCTTCTGTAACCACTGGGGAGGCACTACCCCTACCTATACTGAACAAGATCGCTTCTGTAACCTCTGGAGAGGCACTACCCCTACCTATACTGAACAAGATCGCTTCTGTAACCTCTGGGGAGGCACTAAACCTACCTATACTGAACAAGATCGCTTCTGTAACCTCTGGAGAGGCACTACCCCTACCTATACTGAACAAGATCGCTTCTGTAACCTCTGGAGAGGCACTACCCCTACCTATACTGAACAAGATCGCTTCTGTAACCTCTGGGGAGGCACTACCCCTACCTATACTGAACAAGATCGCTTCTGTAACCTCTGGAGAGGCACTACCCCTACCTATACTGAACAAGATCGCTTCTCTAACCTCTGGGGAGGCACTACCCCTACCTATACTGAACAAGATCGCTTCTGTAACCTCTGGAGAGGCACTACACCTACCTATACTGAACAAGATCGCTTCTGTAACCTCTGGAGAGGCACTATCCCTACCTATACTGAACAAGATCGCCTCTGTAACCTCTGGGGAGGCACAACCCCTACCTATACTGAACAAGATCGCTTATGTAACCTCTGGAGAGGCACTATCCCTACCTATACTGAACAAGATCGCCTCTGTAACCTCTGGAGAGGCACTATCCCTACCTATACTGAAAAAGATCGCTTCTGTAACCTCTGGAGAGGCACTACTCCTACTTATACTGAACAAGATCGCTTCTGTAACCTCTGGAGAGGCACTACCCCTACCTATACTGAACAAGATCGCTTCTGTAACCTCTGGAGAGGCACTACCCCTACCTATACTGAACAAGATCGCTTCTGTAACCTCTGGAGAGGCACTACCCCTACCTATACTGAACAAGATCGCCTTTGTAACCTCTGGGGAGGCACTACCCCTACCTATACTGAACAAGATCGCTTCTGTAACCTCTGGGGAGGCACTGCCTCTACCTATACTGAACAAGATCGCTTCTGTAACCTCTGGGGAGGCACTACCTCTACCTGTACTGAACAAGCTCGCTTCTGTAACCTCTGGAGAGGCACTACCCCTACCTATACTGAACAAGATCGCTTCTGTTACCTCTGGGGAGGCACTACCCCTACCTATACTGAACAAGATCGCTTATGTAACCTCTGGAGAGGCACTACCCCTACCTATACTGAACAAGATCGCTTCTGTAACCTCTGGAGAGGAACTACCCCTACCTATACTGAACAAGATCGCTTCTGTAACCTCTGGGGAGGCACTACCCCTACCTATACTGAACAAGATCGCTTCTGTAACCTCTGGAGAGGCACTACCCCTACCTATTCTGAACAAGCTCGCTTCTGTAACCTCTGGAGAGGCACTACCCCTACCTATACTGAACAAGATCGCTTCTGTAACCTCTGGGGAGGCACTACCTCTACCTAAACTGAACAAGATCGCTTCTGTTACCTCTGGGGAGGCACTACCTCTACCTATACTGAACAAGATCGCTTCTGTAACCTCTGGGGAGGCACTACCCCTACCTATACTGAACAAGATCGCTTCTGTAACCTCTGGGGAGGCACTACCCCTACCTATACTGAACAAGATCGCTTCTGTAACCACTGGGGAGGCACTACCCCTACCTATACTGAACAAGATCGCTTCTGTAACCTCTGGAGAGGCACTACCCCTACCTATACTGAACAAGATCGATTCTGTAACCTCTGGGGAGGCACTAAACCTACCTATACTGAACAAGATCGCTTCTGTAACCTCTGGAGAGGCACTACCCCTACCTATACTGAACAAGATCGCTTCTGTAACCTCTGGAGAGGCACTACCCCTACCTATACTGAACAAGATCGCTTCTGTAACCTCTGGGGAGGCACTACCCCTACCTATACTGAACAAGATCGCTTCTGTAACCTCTGGAGAGGCACTACCCCTACCTATACTGAACAAGATCGCTTCTCTAACCTCTGGGGAGGCACTACCCCTACCTATACTGAACAAGATCGCTTCTGTAACCTCTGGGGAGGCACTACCCCTACCTATACTGAACAAGATCGCTTCTGTTACCTCTGGGGAGGCACTACCCCTACCTATACTGAACAAGATCGCTTCTGTAACCTCTGGAGAGGCACTACCCCTACCTATACTGAACAAGATCGCTTCTGTAACCTCTGGAGAGGCACTACCCCTACCTATACTGAACAAGATCGCTTCTGTAACCTCTGGAGAGGCACTACCCCTACCTATACTGAACAAGATCGCTTCTGTAACCTCTGGGGAGGCACTACTCCTACCTATACTGAACAAGATCGCTTCTGTAAACTCTGGGGAGGCACTACCCTTACCTATACTGAACAAGATCGCTTCTGTAACCTCTGGAGAGGCACTACCCCTACCTATACTGAACAAGATCGCTTCTGTAACCTCTGGAGAGGCACTACCCCTACCTATACTGAACAAGATCGATTCTGTAACCTCTGGAGAGGCACTACCCCTACCTATACTGAACAAGATCGCTTCTGTAACCTCTGGGGAGGCACTACCCCTACCTATACTGAACAAGATCGCTTCTGTAACCTCTGGAGAGGCACTACCCCTACCTATACTGAACAAGCTCGCTTCTGTAACCTCTGGAGAGGCACTACCCCTACCTATACTGAACAAGATCGCTTCTGTAACCTCTGGGGAGGCACTACCTCTACCTATACTGAACAAGATCGCTTCTGTTACCTCTGGGGAGGCACTACCTCTACCTATACTGAACAAGATCGCTTCTGTAACCTCTGGGGAGGCACTACCCCTACCTATACTGAACAAGATCGCTTCTGTAACCTCTGGGGAGGCACTACCCCTACCTATACTGAACAAGATCGCTTCTGTAACCTCTGGAGAGGCACTACCCCTACCTATACTGAACAAGATCGCTTCTGTAACCACTGGGGAGGCACTACCCCTACCTATACTGAACAAGATCGCTTCTGTAACCTCTGGAGAGGCACTACCCCTACCTAAACTGAACAAGATCGCTTCTGTAACCTCTGGGGAGGCACTAAACCTACCTATACTGAACAAGATCGCTTCTGTAACCTCTGGAGAGGCACTACCCCTACCTATACTGAACAAGATGGCTTCTGTAACCTCTGGAGAGGCACTACCCCTACCTATACTGAACAAGATCGCTTCTGTAACCTCTGGGGAGGCACTACCCCTACCTATACTGAACAAGATCGCTTCTGTAACCTCTGGAGAGGCACTACCCCTACCTATACTGAACAAGATCGCTTCTCTAACCTCTGGGGAGGCACTACCCCTACCTATACTGAACAAGATCGCTTCTGTAACCTAAGGAGAGGCACTACCCCTACCTATACTGAACAAGATCGCTTCTGTAACCTCTGGGGAGGCACTACCCCTACCTATACTGAACAAGATCGCTTCTGTAACCTCTGGAGAGGCACTACCCCTACCTATACTGAACAAGATCGCTTCTGTAACCACTGGGGAGGCACTACCCCTACCTATAATGAACAAGATCGCTTCTGTAACCTCTGGAGAGGCACTACCCCTACCTATACTGAACAAGATCGCTTCTGTAACCTCTGGGGAGGCACTAAACCTACCTATACTGAACAAGATCGCTTCTGTAACCTCTGGAGAGGCACTACCCCTACCTATACTGAACAAGATGGCTTCTGTAACCTCTGGAGAGGCACTACCCCTACCTATACTGAACAAGATCGCTTCTGTAACCTCTGGGGAGGCACTACCCCTACCTATACTGAACAAGATCGCTTCTGTAACCTCTGGAGAGGCACTACCCCTACCTATACTGAACAAGATCGCTTCTCTAACCTCTGGGGAGGCACTACCCCTACCTATACTGAACAAGATCGCTTCTGTAACCTCAGGAGAGGCACTACCCCTACCTATACTGAACAAGATCGCTTCTGTAACCTCTGGAGAGGCACTATCCCTACCTATACTGAACAAGATCGCCTCTGTAACCTCTGGGGAGGCACAACCCCTACCTATACTGAACAAGATCGCTTATGTAACCTCTGGAGAGGCACTATCCCTACCTATACTGAACAAGATCGCCTCTGTAACCTCTGGAGAGGCACTATCCCTACCTATACTGAACAAGATCGCTTCTGTAACTTCTGGAGAGGCACTACCCCTACCTATACTGAACAAGATCACTTCTGTAACCTCTGGGGAGGCACTACCCCTACCTATACTGAACAAGATCGCTTCTGTAACCACTGGGGAGGCACTACCCCTACCTATACTGAACAAGATCGCTTCTGTAACCTCTGGAGAGGCACTACCCCTACCTATACTGAACAAGATCGCTTCTGTAACCTCTGGGGAGGCACTAAACCTACCTATACTGAACAAGATCGCTTCTGTAACCTCTGGAGAGGCACTACCCCTACCTATACTGAACAAGATCGCTTCTGTAACCTCTGGAGAGGCACTACCCCTACCTATACTGAACAAGATCGCTTCTGTAACCTCTGGGGAGGCACTACCCCTACCTATACTGAACAAGATCGCTTCTGTAACCTCTGGAGAGGCACTACCCCTACCTATACTGAACAAGATCGCTTCTCTAACCTCTGGGGAGGCACTACCCCTACCTATACTGAACAAGATCGCTTCTGTAACCTCTGGAGAGGCACTACCCCTACCTATACTGAACAAGATCGCTTCTGTAACCTCTGGAGAGGCACTATCCCTACCTATACTGAACAAGATCGCCTCTGTAACCTCTGGGGAGGCACAACCCCTACCTATACTGAACAAGATCGCTTATGTAACCTCTGGAGAGGCATTATCCCTACCTATACTGAACAAGATCGCCTCTGTAACCTCTGGAGAGGCACTACCCCTACCTATACTGAACAAGATCGCTTCTGTAACCTCTGGGGAGGCACTAAACCTACCTATACTGAACAAGATCGCTTCTGTAACCTCTGGAGAGGCACTACCCCTACCTATACTGAACAAGATCGCTTCTGTAACCTCTGGAGAGGCACTACCCCTACCTATACTGAACAAGATCGCTTCTGTAACCTCTGGGGAGGCACTACCCCTACCTATACTGAACAAGATCGCTTCTGTAACCTCTGGAGAGGCACTACCCCTACCTATACTGAACAAGATCGCTTCTCTAACCTCTGGGGAGGCACTACCCCTACCTATACTGAACAAGATCGCTTCTGTAACCTCTGGAGAGGCACTACCCCTACCTATACTGAACAAGATCGCTTCTGTAACCTCTGGAGAGGCACTATCCCTACCTATACTGAACAAGATCGCCTCTGTAACCTCTGGGGAGGCACAACCCCTACCTATACTGAACAAGATCGCTTATGTAACCTCTGGGGAGGCACTACCCCTACCTATACTGAACAAGATCGCTTCTGTAACCTCTGGAGAGGCACTACCCCTACCTATACTGAACAAGATCGCTTCTCTAACCTCTGGGGAGGCACTACCCCTACCTATACTGAACAAGATCGCTTCTGTAACCTCTGGAGAGGCACTACCCCTACCTATACTGAACAAGATCGCTTCTGTAACCTCTGGAGAGGCACTATCCCTACCTATACTGAACAAGATCGCCTCTGTAACCTCTGGGGAGGCACAACCCCTACCTATACTGAACAAGATCGCTTATGTAACCTCTGGAGAGGCATTATCCCTACCTATACTGAACAAGATCGCCTCTGTAACCTCTGGAGAGGCACTACCCCTACCTATACTGAACAAGATCGCTTCTGTAACCTCTGGGGAGGCACTAAACCTACCTATACTGAACAAGATCGCTTCTGTAACCTCTGGAGAGGCACTACCCCTACCTATACTGAACAAGATCGCTTCTGTAACCTCTGGAGAGGCACTACCCCTACCTATACTGAACAAGATCGCTTCTGTAACCTCTGGGGAGGCACTACCCCTACCTATACTGAACAAGATCGCTTCTGTAACCTCTGGAGAGGCACTACCCCTACCTATACTGAACAAGATCGCTTCTCTAACCTCTGGGGAGGCACTACCCCTACCTATACTGAACAAGATCGCTTCTGTAACCTCTGGAGAGGCACTACCCCTACCTATACTGAACAAGATCGCTTCTGTAACCTCTGGAGAGGCACTATCCCTACCTATACTGAACAAGATCGCCTCTGTAACCTCTGGGGAGGCACAACCCCTACCTATACTGAACAAGATCGCTTATGTAACCTCTGGAGAGGCACTATCCCTACCTATACTGAACAAGATCGCCTCTGTAACCTCTGGAGAGGCAGTATCCCTACCTATACTGAACAAGATCGCTTCTGTAACCTCTGGAGAGGCACTACCCCTACCTATTCTGAACAAGATCACTTCTGTAACCTCTGGGGAGGCACTACCCCTACCTATACTGAACAAGATCGCTTCTGTAACCTATGGGGAGGCACTACCCCTACCTATACTGAACAAGATCGCTTCTGTAACCTCTGGGGAGGCACTACCCCCACCTATACTGAACAAGATCACTTCTGTAACCTCTGGAGAGGCACTACCCCTACCTATACTGAACAAGATCGCTTCTGTAACCTCTGGGGAGGCACTATCCCTACCTATACTGAACAAGATCGCTTCTGTAACCTATGGGGAGGCACTACCCCTACCTATACTGAACAAGATCGCTTCTGTAACCTCTGGGGAGGCACTACCCCCACCTATACTGAACAAGATCACTTCTGTAACCTCTGGAGAGGCACTACCTCTACCTATACTGAACAAGATCGCTTCTGTAACCTCTGGGGAGGCACTACCCCTACCTATACTGAACAAGATCACTTCTGTAACCTCTGGGGAGGCACTACCCCTACCTATACTGAACAAGATCGCTTCTGTAACAACCTGGAGAGGCACTACCCCTACCTATACTGAACAAGATCGCCTCTGTAACCTCTGGGGAGGCACAACCCCTACCTATACTGAACAAGATCGCTTATGTAACCTCTGGAGAGGCACTATCCCTACCTATACTGAACAAGATCGCCTCTGTAACCTCTGGAGAGGCACTATCCCTACCTATACTGAACAAGATCGCTTCTGTAACTTCTGGAGAGGCACTACCCCTACCTATACTGAACAAGATCACTTCTGTAACCTCTGGGGAGGCACTACCCCTACCTATACTGAACAAGATCGCTTCTGTAACCACTGGGGAGGCACTACCCCTACCTATACTGAACAAGATCGCTTCTGTAACCTCTGGAGAGGCACTACCCCTACCTATACTGAACAAGATCGCTTCTGTAACCTCTGGGGAGGCACTAAACCTACCTATACTGAACAAGATCGCTTCTGTAACCTCTGGAGAGGCACTACCCCTACCTATACTGAACAAGATCGCTTCTGTAACCTCTGGAGAGGCACTACCCCTACCTATACTGAACAAGATCGCTTCTGTAACCTCTGGGGAGGCACTACCCCTACCTATACTGAACAAGATCGCTTCTGTAACCTCTGGAGAGGCACTACCCCTACCTATACTGAACAAGATCGCTTCTCTAACCTCTGGGGAGGCACTACCCCTACCTATACTGAACAAGATCGCTTCTGTAACCTCTGGAGAGGCACTACCCCTACCTATACTGAACAAGATCGCTTCTGTAACCTCTGGAGAGGCACTATCCCTACCTATACTGAACAAGATCGCCTCTGTAACCTCTGGGGAGGCACAACCCCTACCTATACTGAACAAGATCGCTTATGTAACCTCTGGAGAGGCACTATCCCTACCTATACTGAACAAGATCGCCTCTGTAACCTCTGGAGAGGCACTATCCCTACCTATACTGAACAAGATCGCTTCTGTAACCTCTGGAGAGGCACTACCCCTACCTATTCTGAACAAGATCACTTCTGTAACCTCTGGGGAGGCACTACCCCTACCTATACTGAACAAGATTGCTTCTGTAACCTCTGGGGAGGCACTACCCCTACCTATACTGAACAAGATCGCTTCTGTAACCTATGGGGAGGCACTACCCCTACCTATACTGAACAAGATCGCTTCTGTAACCTCTGGGGAGGCACTACCCCCACCTATACTGAACAAGATCACTTCTGTAACCTCTGGAGAGGCACTACCCCTACCTATACTGAACAAGATCGCTTCTGTAACCTCTGGGGAGGCACTATCCCTACCTATACTGAACAAGATCGCTTCTGTAACCTATGGGGAGGCACTACCCCTACCTATACTGAACAAGATCGCTTCTGTAACCTCTGGGGAGGCACTACCCCCACCTATACTGAACAAGATCACTTCTGTAACCTCTGGAGAGGCACTACCTCTACCTATACTGAACAAGATCGCTTCTGTAACCTCTGGGGAGGCACTACCCCTACCTATACTGAACAAGATCACTTCTGTAACCTCTGGGGAGGCACTACCCCTACCTATACTGAACAAGATCACTTCTGTAACCTCTGGGGAGGCACTACCCCTACCTATACTGAACAAGATCGCTTCTGTAACAACCTGGAGAGGCACTACCCCTACCTATACTGAACAAGATCGCTTCTGTAACCTCTGGAGAGGCACTACCCCTACCTATACTGAACAAGTTCGCTTCTGTAACCTCTGGAGAGGCACCACCCCTACCTACACTGAACAAGATCGCTTCTGTAACCTCTGGGGAGGCACTACCCCTACCTATACTGAACAAGATCGCTTCTGTAACCTCTGGAGAGGCACTACCCCTACCTATACTGAACAAGATCGCTTCTGTAACCTCTGGAGAGGCACTACCCCTACCTATACTGAACAAGATCGCTTCTGTAACCTCTGGGGAGGCACTACCCCTACCTATACTGAACAAGATCGCTTCTGTAACCTCTGGGGAGGCACTACCTCTACCTATACTGAACAAGATCGCTTCTGTAACCTCTGGGGAGGCACTACCCCTACCTATACTGAACAAGATCGCTTCTGTAACCTCTGGAGAGGCACTATCCCTACCTATACTGAACAAGATCGCCTCTGTAACCTCTGGGGAGGCACTACCCCTACCTATACTGAACAAGATCGCTTATGTAACCTCTGGAGAGGCACTATCCCTACCTATACTGAACAAGATCGCCTCTGTAACCTCTGGGGAGGCACTACCCCTACCTATACTGAACAAGATCTCTTCTGTAACCTCTGGAGAGGCACTATCCCTACCTATACTGAACAAGATCGCTTCTGTAACCTCTGGAGAGGCACTACCCCTACCTATACTGAACAAGATCACTTCTGTAACCTCTTGGGAGGCACTACCCCTACCTATACTGAACAAGATGGCTTCTGTAACCTCTGGGGAGGCACTACCCCTACCTATACTGAACAAGATCGCTTCTGTAACCTCTGGGGAGGCACTACCCCTACCTATACTGAACAAGATCGCTTCTGTAACCTCTGGGGAGGCACTACCCCTACCTATACTGAACAAGATCACTTCTGTAACCTCTGGAGAGGCACTACCCCTACCTATACTGAACAAGATCACTTCTGTAACCTCTGGGGAGGCACTACCCCTACCTATACTGAACAAGATCGCTTCTGTAACCTATGGGGAGGCACTACCCCTACCTATACTGAACAAGATCGCTTCTGTAACCTCTGGGGAGGCACTACCCCTACCTGTACTGAACAAGATCACTTCTGTAACCCCTGGGGAGGCACTACCCCTACCTATACTGAACAAGATCGCTTCTGTAACAACCTGGAGAGGCACTACCCCTACCTATACTGAACAAGATCACTTCTGTAACCTCTGGAGAGGCACTACCCCTACCTATACTGAACAAGATCGCCTCTGTAACCTCTGGAGAGGCACTACCCCTACCTATACTGAACAAGATCGCTTCTGTAACCTCTGGAGAGGCACTACCCCTACCTATACTGAACAAGATCGCTTCTGTAACCTCTGGAGAGGCACTACCCCTACCTATACTGAACAAGATCGCTTCTGTAACCTCTGGAGAGGCACTACCCCTACCTATACTGAACAAGATCGCTTCTGTAACCTCTGGGTAGGCACTACCCCTACCTATACTGAACAAGATTGCTTCTGTAACCTCTGGGGAGGCACTACCCCTACCTATACTGAACAAGATTGCTTCTGTAACCTCTGGAGAGGCACTACCCCTACCTATACTGAACAAGATCGCTTCTGTAACCTCTGGGGAGGCACTACCCCTACCTATACTGAACATGGTTGCTTCTGTAACCTCTGGAGAGGCACTACCCCTACCTATACTGAACAAGATCGCTTCTGTAACCTCTGGAGAGGCACTACCCCTACCTATAATGAACAAGATCGCTTCTGTAACCTCTGGAGAGGCACTACCCCTACCTATACTGAACAAGATCGCTTCTGTAACCTCTGGAGAGGCACCACCCCTACCTATACTGAACAAGATCGCTTCTGTAACCTCTGGGGAGGCACTACCCCTACCTATACTGAACAAGATCGCTTCTGTAACCTCTGGAGAGGCACTACCCCTACCTATACTGAACAAGATCGCTTCTGTAACCTCTGGGGAGGCACTACCCCTACCTATACTGAACAAGATCGCTTCTGTAACCTCTGGAGAGGCACCACCCCTACCTATACTGAACAAGATCGCCTCTGTAACCTCTGGGGAGGCACTACCCCTACCTATACTGAACAAGATCGCTTCTGTAACCTCTGGAGAGGCACTACCCCTACCTATACTGAACAAGATTGCTTCTGTAACCTCTGGAGAGGCACTACCCCTACCTATACTGAACAAGATCGCTTCTGTAACCTCTGGGGAGGGGTTAATAAGTAGGCTTTGGTAAGTAAGTAAGATGGTTAGAATTGAGATTCGTGGATAACTATTGATACATTTGATGACATTGTAATAACGTCTGCGACCATTACCATCAATTCGAACTGTGTTTTTACAGGGAAAATGAAAGAACACGCATGTGTGTGAACCCTTGGTACGGGGAAATCTCGTTTTACTGTAAATGTCAGCTGTAGATTATTTTATTTAAACAAACTCTTTCAGAATGGTTTTCATATTCCCGCTACATGTTGTAAACTGAATCAAAAGTTGAAACAGATGATCAACAACAAGATCATAAATAAACCCGTCAGAACGTATTTCAGTTTCAACTCCTTGTAATAAATCTATCCTTCTTGAAAATCAGTTGTATCGTGTTCCGCAGTGAGAGCTCACCTTGGTATGTCCTTGAGTCCGTTTTATTGCTCTGATGTGCAACAGTGTATGGATTTGCTTAGCATTACTTAAAGGGACACAATAATGTTGTAGATTTTAGACACAATATACCAGAGAGAAACCCAGATAAGACACCGCCCTTATTAAAGTAACCTGTTCCTACTTTGTGTTTAAATAACAATATTCCAACTGTTAAATACATATAAACTTTAAGGCCGGCCATTAGAAGATGCAAATATGACTTCGTTTCCATACCATTGATTATAATCCTTCAGATTCAATGCTGCTTCTCTATGGAATCCACTGCCTCATGAACTCAAATGTGCTTCATCTCTAACTGTTTTCAAGTCCCAACTTATAACTCATCTTTTCAAATGCTATTATTTAACTTATATTAATCTCTTGCTATGTGTATATATAGAGATTGTTACCCGAGGAAGTGTGTCATATGACTTTTACGAAACGAGTGTGGGTTTTTATATTGCCCGAGCGAGAGCGAGTTTCGAAAAAGTAATATGGCACACTTTCGAGTGTAATAATTTTTTTATTACCCATTCTGTTCCATTTGATTCGCGTAAAATTAGCAAGGAAATGGCCCACTTCCTTTGCGACGGCAAGCTACAGTGACGTCACGAACAATCGTTTTATGACGTCACAGACAACGAAATAAGGGAAGCCGCGGTAAAACAATCGTTGCTAGGCAAACGTAATATGTGCACATGTGCTCATATCAATAATATTAACTCGATTATTTTCAACCATATTGGTAATAAATGTTTATACCTACCTTATTCAATTGTATGTTATGCGCATTGAGCATGGACCTTGTTTGTGGAATTCTGCAGTTTATAAGAATTCTTCTTCTTCTTCTTCTTATTATTATTATTAAAATAATTCAAATAAAATCAATAAGACGTCAGGTTTAGAAATAACGTCGTTTCCATACTTTTGATTATGTATGTTGAAGTTTAGTTAGAAGATGTAAATATTGCGTAGTTTCCATACTTTTGATTATGTATGTTGAAGTTTAGTTAGAAGATGTAAATATTGCGTAGTTTCCATACTTTTGATTATGTATGTTGAAGTTTAGTTAGAAGATGTAAATATTGCGTAGTTTCCATACTTTTGATTATGTATGTTGAAGTTTAGATAGAAGATGTAAATATTGCGTCGTTTCCATACTTTTGATTATGTATGTTGAAGTTTAGTTAGAAGATGTAAATATTGCGTCGTTTAATACTTTTGATTATGTTTGTTGAAGTTTAGTTAGAAGATGTAAATATTGCGTCGTTTCCATACTTTTGATTATGTATGTTGAAGTTTGAAGTTTAGTTAGAAGATGTCAAGATGACGTCGTGTCCATTTTATTTACTATGTGTACTTAGATAGAAGATTTAACATGGTGCTGGTTATCTTACCTCCTATACACATACTAAGTCATTGAAGTGAGAAGAAAAATTACTAATTGGTAACAGGAAGTCGGTGTGTTATATTCATATTCAACCATTTCAGCTAACCTTTGCTGAACTTTAAAACTTTGGTGAACTAATGAAATGAAGACAGGAAGTCATATTTCAACCAATTAAAGGCGTAGTTCTCACTCACATACATTCCTGCATCGATCTCAGTTTAATGTTTCGCAACGGGTGGTTAGGAGTTTGCTTTATGATATTTTTTGAGAACATTGAATAATTTAGATGAATAAACATAGAAGTGACAATACACAGCACAATACAAAACCTCAGTTAAATCTACTTGTTGACAGTCTCTATACAGAACAGACAGTTCTCACCCTTTGACATCGCATAAATCAGGACAATTGTTTTACCATGGTCTGTCTATGTTCCATGATTGTATCACTTTCATAGAACATATCATACTTCTCTATGTTTATATATTATTTGTTAACTTATTCAAAGGGTTTTTTTTATCGCCTCTGCATATGGTTCACATACTGCACAAGATGCGTTAAATATCTATTTAACTCACTCCTCAATCGTTATGCCTCAATCCTGTAAAAAGCGAACTCAATATCTCTGCATAGCTGCATTACAAGTGCATTTATGTCTGCCACATGTCATGAGTCACGTATTGTTTCCTGCTCGGTGCTTGACTACCTTAGTATGTTTGCTTCATATTGAAACCACTCGCTTATCAGTGTTACTTGACTGAATTGTGATCCAAGTATATTTCATTTAAAATAAATAATTTAAATTAAGTTTTCTCAGATATGTGTTGTGCTTGTCCAAAACATCATTTCAAGACGTCAACGAATTTGAAACTTTTCTATGAAAATTTTAAACGTATATCAAACTGGACTGGACACATATTTATATTTAAAAATTCATTTTAAAAGGTCAAACGCACCAGAATAGGGAATGATGATACTATAATCAACTTATCTTTGCATTAAACTATTTCTGTCACATCTTACACTATTTCAAAATGAATTATTTTGCCAGTATTGTTGCCGAAATGACTATTGGTCTTACATTGGTATTGATAGTTAACTGAAAGGATTATGATTTATATTAACTGCAATTTTAAACAATATGAAAGGGATTATATCAACAGTTATATTGCTCAAATGACTGATGATCTTGTCTGGAAGACACAATCTAATCAGTAAACTTGCATCACAGAATAAGACACTACACATTGTGTCCTGTAAGGACTGGTGTTGTGTGACAACCATCCCCATCAGTAAACTTGTATCACAGAATGAGAGACCATACACAATGTGTCCTGTAAGGACTGATGTTGTGTGACAACCATCCCCATCAGTAAACTTGTATCACAGAATGAGAGACCATACACAATGTGTCCTGTAAGGACTGATGTTGTGTGACAACCATCCCCATCAGTAAACTTGCATCGCAGAATGAGAGACACTACACACTGTGCATTGTAAGGACTGATGTTGGGACAACCATCCCAATCAGTAAACTTGCATCACAGAATGAGAGACACTACACACTGTGCACTGTTAGGACTGATGTTGGGACAACCATCCCAATCAGTAAACTTGCATCGCAGAATGAGAGACACTACACACTGTGCACTATAAGGACTGATGTTGGGACAACCATCCCCATCAGTAAACTTGCATCACAGAATGAGAGACACTACACACTGTGCACTGTAAGGACTGATGTTGGGACTACCATCCCCATCAGTAAACTTGAATCGCAGAATGAAAGACACTACACACTGTGCATTGTAAGGACTGATGTTGGGACAACCATCCCCATCAGTAAACTTGCATCACAGAATGAGAGACACTACACACTGTGTCCTGCAAGGGCTGATGTTGGGACAAACATCCCAATCAGTAAACGTGCATCACAGAATGAGAGACACTACACACTGTGCATTGTAAGGACTGATGTTGGGACAACCATCCCCATCAGTAAACTTGCATCGCAGAATGAGAGACACTACACACTGTGCATTGTAAGGACTGATGTTGGGACAACCATCCCCATCAGTAAACCTGCATCACAGAATGAGAGACACTACACACTGTGCATTGTAAGGACTGATGTTGGGACAACCATCCCCATCAGTAAACCTGCATCGCAGAATGAGAGACACTACACACTGTGCATTGTAAGGACTGATGTTGGGACAACCATCCCCATCAGTAAACCTTCATCACAGAATGAGAGACACTACACACTGTGCATTGTAAGGACTATCAATCAATCTTTATTTGCAATTAAAAGGCCACAGGCCTATAGTACATACATGTATATACAAACGATATCTTAGGTAGTTAAGAGTACATTCTTTCTATGTTTAAAGGCATGATATACATACATTGACAGATTTTCTAAATGAGTTTTACTAGAACAGGATAATAATGATACAAATTTATGAATACTATGATGTGTAAAGTAATATTTCTTAATGTACTTATTTCTTAAAGAGTGATAAGCTGGACATACACAAAGGAAATGATATTCATCTTCAATTAAATTCAAATTGCACATTTTACAAATTCTATCTTCTCTTTCAATCCAGTATATCTTCCTGTTTCTATCTGTAAATCATGACATGAGCAACGAAATTTTGTAAGGGAGAGTCTATATTTCCGAACATTTAACGAGGATAAATAACTTTCATTATATATAGATTGTTTAAACATTCTGTAATAAAAACATTTATTTGATACGGATAAGAGGTTAAGCCAGTCTTGCAAATATATATCTTGTAGCCTTTGTTTAAAGGATATTAGAAACTTTGAATGAGAGTCTAAACATTGTTCCATCCATATATTACCGAAACCACTTGAAAATAACAAATTTTTAACGTCTGTAACCCAATTACATTTTCCATTTTTATCATATAAAATCATGTAAGGACTAATGTTGGAACAACCATCCCCATCAGTTTAGCCTATACATAGCAAACAGTGTACTATATACTGTCAAATCTATTTCTTTAATAATGAAAATAAAGCAATAGGGAATATATTCAAAATAATAAAAAATAATCACATATCGGTGGTAATATAAAACTGACGAAAGGATTATGTTTGGCGTGGATTTATATCAGAAATGTATACTATTTGTCTCCTTATTTCTTTGAACGAAGACACAATGTACCTGGGATATAATAACAGTCAAATATGTATCCAAGATGAATGATATGGTCAATAATTTGGTTTAGAACATTTAAAACATTAACCAACAAGGGATGTGGTTCTGTAGAGACATAAAGTCTTGTTTTTGTATTTTTTGTAACAAGAGAATAACATTGAAGATAAGCTATGAAAGAACAAAACTTAATAAATTATGTGCTTCTCAAGTTTTTCTAGCCTAATATATTAGTAGACTTTATAAATAACGTGTTTTTAAACATTTGTGCTTTGTTATTTTCTCTAGACGAATATAACACTAGACTAAAAAAACAATGTGCTTCTTAACTTTTCACGATACAAATGTACCACTAGATTTAATAAATAATGGGTTTCTTATTTTTTCTCCAAACCAATAAATCACTACACGTAATAAATAATGTGCTTCTTAACATTTATCGATATGAATATATCACTAGACTGAATACGTAATGAGCTTCTTAACTTTTCTTTTTACGAATATATCACTTTACTTAATAAATAATTGATTTATAATTAGACTGAATGAAATAAGTGATTATTAACTTTTTCTCAATAAGGATATCACATCACTACACTTAATGTTTTGATTCTCAACTTCCTCGATACACATATATCACCAGACTTATTGAATAATGTGCTTCTCTACTGTTCTCGATGCGAATTTATAATAAGACTGAATAAACAAAATGCTTCTTATCATTTCTCTATACAAATATTTCAATAGTCTTAATGAAAACTGTGCTTTTTAACTATTCTCTGGAGGAATATATCACTAGACTTTATAAGTATGTGCTTCTTAATATATCTCTAGACTTTATAAGTAATGTGCTTCTTAAATGTTCTTAAGATGGATATAGTACTAAACTAAATACATAATGTGCTGTTAACTTTTAGGTACATGTCAAAGCACACACACATACACACACATACATCCCAACTAGAAACAATAAATGATGTACTACATATTGTCTCTAGATGGCTAATTGCATACCTTGGAACCAGAATTAAACAAGCAAGATGTGTTTGTTAAACACGAATGCCACCGGATGCCAAGTATGAATGCCCTAGGTCTGAGCAATCCAAAGTTATTGCCAATGTTAAAGTTTTTGTGGACAAACACACGGTCGGACTGACGGACAGACTTTTTAATATATTATTGGTAATATATGTGGATGCTTCGGTAGATTATGTAAAAAATCGTTTCATTTCGATTCCATCGACAATATACACTGAAGGGCAAAATAATCTTCCCTGTAGAAAATGTTACACATGAAAGTATGCATAATATGAACGTTTTTTTATTTAAGCAATATTGAACAGCACAGATGATCGTATCTGCTGTACACGTGCAGTAAAACTCAACATCAGTTGAATTTTGCGAAAAGCTTGTGCATAGATATTAGGTTTCATGTGCGAGAAGAGTATGAAATGCGTGGCACACAATATATATTGGAAGTAACATAAAACCCAAAGGTTTACTGCCGTTAATGACAGAGGAGATAGAACAGAGAGAGGCAGAGAGAGGGGGTGCTGCAAATCGGGGCCTCAGCCTGTCAAGTTGCAAGAACGTTCAGCTGCAGATTAGTCACCATCAGGAAAGTTCGTCATTGCTTCTAACAGACAGGGCAGACCACATACAGAGCAGAGGCAGAAAGACAAGGGACATACAGACCCGGGGCAGACAGACAAGGGACATACAGACCCGGGACAGACAGACAAGGGACATACAGACCCGGGACAGACAGACAAGGGACATACAGGCCCGGGGCAGACAGACAAGGGACATACAGACCCGGGACAGACAGACAAGGGACAGACAGACCAGGGACAGACAGACCAGGGGCAGATATACCCGGGGCAGACAGGTCACGGATAACAATGGCGCGGGAAGTTATTGTAGGCTATCTGAGAGACTGCTTCTTAACCGTGACATCATCAGCGCAACGGCACTGAGTCGCCAGCTCAGTTGTAGGACAGTTTCTAGAAGCCTCTGTACCTTGGGATCAGAACATATCGGGAAATGGTACTGAGCAACAGACATCGGCAACTGTGGTTATATGGGCGACACAAATATGACATTGGCAGTTACATGACAGGTGCCAGGTGCTTTGTTTCAGATGGAAACTGATTCGCCATATCAAGAGTCGATGGAAGAGTGGGGGTTTACAGGCGGACAGGTGAAAGTATGGCCAGTTGCTGTGTCAGGAAACAGAACTTGGGGTTGGGGGAGTGTATGGTCTGGGTGGTATTTGTGGCGACCAACAGGCAGGTCTTGTTGTTGTAAACGCCGCCAATCTGGTGTTACATAGACCAGGTAGTGAGACCAGTTGTTCTTCCATTTCTGCAGCCACAACAACCATACTGCAGCACAATATGTTGCTAGGATAGTGAATAACTTCCTCAACACGAAAATCTACAGACATGTCGCCCATAGATCACTTGTTTGACCACCTTGACAGGCGATTTGGGGGTCGACAAAACGCCAACCAACAGACAAAGGGTGGCTCAGGCACTCACTGACGTCATCAAAGGGCGAAGACGTGTCTTTTCCTGTATCAATGCCAGAGATTGACACACTCGGTATAAGAGACTCAATTTGATGAATTTTGACACGTTTGTTATAATGTTTCCGTTTTGTCCACATATCACATGATATAAATGCTATTGTTTAAACGTTGTAATTTCATATCTTACACATGCTTAACATATTTGTTGATATGATATCACTTTCAAAACTTTCATTGACTTCGTTAGTTTTATATAAATCTTAATCACAACAAGGCAGATTAGTTTATACCCGCCAGTGTATGTGGAGATTTTGGTATAATGTGTTGTTATGTTCCCATACTGATAATGCTCTATATGGATTTGTTGGTGGAGGAAGTAACGTGCATAGCAAATCATATGGGTTTAAACTTTCTATTGTATTAACATTAATCTCTGAGTCTAATAAGTGGACATTAATAACACAATGACGAATTTCTTGAATGAATAAAGGACAAGTAATTTTAAGTTTATATTGATATCATCTACAATCGCATAACTTGATTGAATAAAAACACTATAACTTAAAATGCATTAATCACTGAATCCGATACCAAAATTATCAACAGTTTAAACAACACATTTTATTCTATGTTTGATGATTATAGTTAGAAGCTGTTGTTACTATACTTTTTAATTCGATTTCTAACATGACGACTTATCAAGTCTGTGTGTAGATGAAATACATTAAGACGTAAAACTCACATTGTATCTAATCTAGAGAGTGTACCATTGCGAAACATATTCATATCTAACATGACTGAAATTATAAATAAGGTTAACAAAGAAATGAATTCGATTTACCTTATTCCAAAACTATGTACTTTGTTGTATCAACGAGACATGCAATATGACGCAAATGCACCTCCCCTTAACAAAGGACAGGTATGATTCAGGCAGGGATATTATATACAGGCGCCAAGTCAAAATGTGCGTTGGACCATGACGAGGGGAGCTCCGCGAGCAAGTTGCTTAGTTACTAGTCCCTTTATAGAATGTCGCTGATTCAGGTTACCACTGACCTAGAGGTACAACAGTAACTGATCTGCAAGCCTCGGTCTCTGCTTACAAGGGGTGCAACGTCTGGCTTGTTGAAATAAAGATTTATAGTTACTTAAATTTATATCGGTTACACTGTCGGGAACACTTAGAGAAGTTAGTTAGGAGACTCAGTGAAAACTTGAAAACTTTGGTATCATAGTATTGGGAAGGAGATTCGGTGAATATTGGAATACTTGGGTATTATAAGTATTGGGAAGAAGATTCGGTGAATATTGGAATACTTGGTTAGTTCAGGTTTGAGAAGGAGATTCAGCGAGAATTTGAGTACTTTAGTATAATAGTGTTTGGGAGCATACTCAGTGAATATTTAAATACTCTAGTAGTACAGTATTCGGAAGAAGACTTAGTGAAACGTTTACTACTTTTACAGTATTGGGAATAAATTTTTATTTAAATTATTTCTTTTAAAAAAATCATTTATGCAATATACTTTTTGTTAATCAAATTTTGGTGATAAACGTCTCTAAAAGTAGGGTTTTGTTTAGAGTATCCAGGCGTTAAGGAGCAGAACCCGAGAACTGTTCTAGGAACGTGCAGGTTTTGACACAGGTCAAAAGTATTGAAACGGTTCAGAGTTCAATCTATATTGATTACTCCAGATCTAGGCTACGCCACAGAACGCAGTGAAGCCATATTAATGCAGAGTGAAATATGATACATTTTATTACCATATGTTTGATTGATCTTAAGCTACCAGCCTTATTATTCTCCTAGTGGAGAGTCAACTTGTTTAAATTGCTTATTTGTTAGGTCTTGCAAAATCTCGCGCTATTTATATTACAGTGATATACATTTAAACCAATATAGTTCTGATAATCTCACATGACTTTAAGTGTTGAACCTTTAAACTAAACCAAAAAATCCATATGTTGTTCCTATATTTAAGATGGAAGATACCGTGACGTACGTGAAGGGACGGGGTGTAAACAATCGCTTACTATTACAATGGCAAAAACTGGGGAATCGGCCAGTTAACCCGTTATATCTACGCTTTGCAATAATGCCACATCGCTGTTCTGCTGTAAACTGTTCGAGTGATGTTAGTTATAAAGTTTCACTTTACAAATGTTCCAAAATAGTGTTATATATGTAAAATATAATTGATATGAATAGTGAAAGACGGTGGATTCTAGATGTTCGTAGACATAGGATAAATCAATGATAATGAAATATAAGATGACAAAATGAAACCAAGATATGATAATACGAGCGAAGTATAGTTGAGACAACGAAATCAGATTGTCGGTGTTGTATGTTTGTTTTGTTTTGGAGAATGCTTTTGTTTAAAATAAAACAACAAACGTGAGGTTAGCAGACTTCGGCGAAGTAGACCCTACGGTAAGCCATCGACAATCAAAGTACATCACAACATCTTGATTTTTTAACGTCGTTAATCTACCGACAACCTAGTTTACTAACAGTACATTACAACAATCAAGGCAAATCACCACATATACACACACACACACACACACACACACACACACACGCACACACACACACACACATATATATATATATATATATATATATATATATATATATATATATACTCACAACACCAAAAAAAGTTGGTTATAAACGATAATAATACGACTACGAATCCACTTACGAAAACACCGCATCCAAATGTTACATTTTATGATTTTGTTATCACTTATTAACACATTAAAACATTCAGAATACAATAGATAATAAAATAATGTTTTCAATAAAATGTGTGGTTAATCAAATCAAATAAACATCGTATTAAATTGACATTTCAGCAAGAGTGTCAATTATTGTAAGAAACTTACCTTATAAATGTATCCAAACGGACAATATGAATATCCAAATGCACAATAGACAGAAATCGTAAACCTATAAATCCATCAATGACAGTACTGGAAACAGAAGATGGTAAGATAGAAAACCAAATAGTATAATGATTTTACACTGAAATGAATTTCATTGGTACACTGGTATTTAATCCAGAGTTTTAATTGGATAACTTGAGAGATGTGTTCCTTACTTTTATTGGCTGACAACATCTAGACTGAATGTCGCGTTGATGTTTATTTCCTATTTCCTTTGTGTCATCCAAGACAGTACGTTTGACAATAAACATATATGACATGCCGGTCACAGACATGCTTTTTGTTATATAATTGAATCAGTCCAGTAAACTTTTCTCTGTATAAACATAATTACACTCCTTCCTTCTCTCATACTCAGCTTCTTAATTGAGTAAACTAATTTGCGGTAACAACACTTCTCCCCTTTGATCTGGAAGAAACATCTATATGGTACGCTAAACTGAAAATTTGGCGTTGGTGTGCTGAAGTGACACATAAAGACAATTTATTAAACCATTTCGTTTTCATTTACGAGATGTGCATTAATCTGCTACTGGTGACATAATTCTTTAGTTCGATAATGTTCGTTGTCAATATCAATCTGTGTTATCATAATGTATATATTTGCGTGTACAATGGAGCAATATTCATGTTAATTTCATTGAACTTGTTGACCAATCCAGTTCATGTATTTATTCATGAACGTGAAGTGAACATGGTTTGCATTGTATTACATCATATATAGAATATTTTAATTGACACACTTCAAATACAGTAATCTTTTATATTAAATACACATATATTATATATATATATATATATATATATATATATATATATATTATTTATAAATCTGCGATGTTGTCTCGCTTATTTGAACAGCCAATCGTTCAGTGTTTATAAAACTATAGCTACCATATTACTTTATTTATCAATACACACAAAAAAAAATAACCTGCCGATTATGGAACATAATTTTATCAATTGGTGCTACTTAATCTCTCTTCGCCCCGATTTCCGCGAGAGTCTTCTTCTCTTGTGTCAATGTCACTTGAACTGTCATTTGGTCAATACAGGTAAGGCAAGGCATTGGTCACGTAAATGACGCAGCTTGAAGACAAACACTCCATGGAAAGTGATATGACAGCAGTTCCACAGTTTATTGCTACAAACATACTATACATAAGCGCAGAATGCACTCCAATCCAACAGGCCCCAGTCGTTGTAACCATATGAAATCGCTAGTCCAATAGTTAAGTAATCCGTTTATCGAAAATGTGGGTTGTTTTGATGAAGTCTAATATGAGCAGTCAAAAAGTTGGGAAAACGCGTTAAATTAAGATTACCGGCCATAGTGAGACCACGTACGTTACAGCACGATACGCTTCAGTGACCACCATCCGCCCACTTTCATTCTGGTCGCCGGGGCTTAGTTAGGCACTTTTTTAAAAAGCCGTATATGAGTAATTTACGGGTCGATTTCAGAAATTTAAAATCGAGCAATTGTCAAATTGAAACCTCTTTTCAAAGAATCCGAAAGTGACCATATGTCATTTCATCTAACCTTTAATGAGACAAAACCAACTATAAGAAATATTATGTGTCGGTTTATCCGGAAATAGCTTACTCTTGTAGTTACTATATTTTGAAATGTCCTCAAGATTTCACAATAAAAAGCCAATGTATACAAATTGAGATGTTGCACACTGTTATTTGACAAAATCATCACTATAACCAATGACTACACAATTAGAAGGAATTCGGTATTCTGCAATAATGCTTTGCTTTGAAGGAATTTGGTATATATCCTGTAATAATACTCCGTTTTGAAAGAGTTTGGAATTCTGCAAAAATGCTCCGTTTTCAAGGAATGTGGTATCTGCATTAATGTTCTGTTTTGAAGGAATTCGTTATTCTGCAATCTTGCTCTGTTTTGAAGGAATTCACAGAGAAATAGTAAGTTATTCGCTACTGTCGTTTTCCGAAACTTAACTTTTCAGATTCTTCAAAATGAACAAAACATTTACTGACTAATTTACAATTAAAGGACATATGTTATACACGTACAGTTAAGCAAGAAACAAAATACCCCCTTTCTAGAAATTTCTAGAAAATGTGTAGTGCGTAGTTCCTTTTTAAAATCAACTTTATTAGTAAAGCGGATATTGGATGTTGAAATGTTCCTACTCTACCATGCTTCCTCATTACCTGTCATGCATGACCTAAGCGTTAATTAACTAATGGGAACTGAAGGGAAAAGTTGACTATGAACTATGCATTTACATATATGTCGTTAATTCTTTTACACCATTGTGCATTTATCATACTTTCATTCTCTCTCTTCCCCTGGCATAGGCTCTATTAACAAATTTACCTGACATATTGTTTCCTTGATGTGAACATCCATTCTCTTGTTCAACAATAAAGACTGATAAATTACAAGGGCATTCAACTGTGTAAAGAAGATATGATTTAAACTTCCATTGCATTAGAAATCGATTACTTTTCCCGATCTGTTGTACATTTAAGTGAATGCAATAGTGGGGATGAAGACAAAGTGGTTACATAATATTGTGTCCGTGAATAGAATAATTAATTGGCTTGGTATATAGAATATATTACCCTTTTGGAAAGATTATCGAATAATATGGAATACAGACTTTGTTATCTTTGCTGTTACGACATTTACGATTCCAATATTAATTCAAATACTAAATTGTTTCTATTGTATTCTTTTCAATTGAAAATAAGATGTATGTCAAAATTGCAGTATGCCAGACAGATATCTTCACAAACAATATACATGTTACATGGATATAGTTCTCTTTTGTTACATGTAATAATATACAGGACTTACATTTTCCAAAAGTTTGTATATGAATGTATAGTGAATTCCTATTTTGAAGTATACTGTCAATATACTGTATATCTATTTAAATATCGGTTTAATCTTAATATATGTCCCTACTTATAAGTTCATAAAAATCTGTGTCAACTGCAACATGTTTAAATTGCAATGTCCTTTTAGATTATTAGATTGTGAAATGAAGAGAAACAATTAAAGTTGTCTTTATTTTAATCTTGTATCAATTTGTAATGTTTTGTGTTGAGTATATGTTAACAATTGGTTATACTGGATATTGGAGACAACCTGTGTGCGCAGGTAAGAAACTATTACTATTACAAAATGTATTTCTGCCCCGTGGATAACATCTTTGTGAAGGTTTTATAAGATAAAAATCAATGTCCGGTGGCTAATTCATTATATCTTTAAAATATTAAACTTAAAACAAAATGTAGTAAACATGGACTTTATCTTCCACTTAATCCGTGCATGTGGAAAGACATAAAAGTGGAATAGTCGAAAATCGAATATTACTGAGATGCTGTGATCAAATATTTTTGTTTTCTTACTTTTATAAATTTTAAAAATTAATTTCAAAATATAAGAAGGAGAACGAGTTCTATTGATATACAACTTCTTTATTGCAGAAGTGCGACCTTTCAATGTAGATTCCAACACCGTTATCAAGCTACATCGAGACGTTGAACTCCTGCAATAAAGAAGTTGTATATCCATAGAGCTCGTTCTCCTTCATCTAACCAACTTCTAAATGAAAGAAGTTCGATATATGTGTTAAAGAATCACTGGATAGAAACTGAGAAGCGTTATGTTTTAAACGACTGTTATAACAATTCCTCTATAGCAATAACTACTAAAAAGTACTGTTGGAGATGTAAGTGAAATGCATTTTCGATAATTTATGTATTAAAGACAAGATTAAATCGTGAATTTTAACATCCTGTCACCAATTTTGCATTATCCAAACACGATTTATGTAATCAATTCGAATCAATTAGTCTCCAATTCCAAGATCTTGAGATGACACTGTTAGATTATTGACAAAAGGGGTGCATGCAAAATCTACATTAAATTCGATTAAGTCCGGCGTCCGTCCGTCCGTCTGTAAACTTTTCGCATTTTCATCTTCTTCTAAAGAACCACTTAGTCTAGGGAGCTGAACTTGTGGATGCAGACTCCTTGGCTAATGGGGATTCTAAATTGTAGATTTGAAATGGGGTCACAGGGGTCACAACCCCAAAAACCTTTTTTCATCTTCTTCTCCAGTTCCAAATGGTCTGGAGAGCTGAAACGTTGTGTGCAGACTCCTTGGCTAATGCAGATATTAAATTGTAAATTTCATTATCCCGTGACCTCAAATGGATTCACAGGGGTCACAATCCCAATAACCTATTTTCATCTTCTTCTCCAGTTCTCGATGGGCTTATAGCCTGGCATGGTGTCCGGCGTCCGTCCGTCCGTCCGTCCGTCCGTCCATCCGTCCGTCTGTAAACTTTTCGCATTTTCATCTTCTTCTCCAGAACCACTTGATCTAGGGAGTTGAAATTGTGTGTGCAGACTCCTTGGCTAATGGAGATTCTAAATTGTAAATGTTATGACCCCGTGACCTCAAATGGGGTCACAGGGGTCACAATCCCATCAACCTATTTTCATCTTCTTCTCCAGTTCCCAAAGGTCTAGAGAGCTGAACAGTTGTGTGCAGACTCCTTGGCTAATAGGAATTCTAAATTGTAGATTTCATGACCCCGTGACCTCAAATGGGGTAACAGGGGTCACAACCCCAAAAACCTATTTTCATCTTCTTCTCCATTTCCAAATGGTCTAGAGAGCTGAACCGATGTGTGCAGACTCCTTGGCTAATGGAGATACTGAATTGTAGATTTCATGACCCCGTGACCTCAAATGGGGTCACAGTGGTCACAATCCTAAAAACTATTTTCATCTTCTTCTCCAGTTCTAAAAGGTCTAGAGAGCTGAAAAGTCGTGTGCAGACTCGTTGGCTAATGAGGATTCTAAATTGTAGATTTTGTGATCTTGCGACCTCAAGTATATGTCACAGACGTCATGATCTGAAAAGCTATTCATCTTGAGATTGTATGTGCTCTTTAAAGGGAGGTCATTTGAAGGAAACAAAGGTAATGAATTAAATGTTCAAGTGTGTCTTTATTTGTATTTGTAGGGGGCCTCAAAGATAGGTCAGATAGGTAAGGTCTCCATATAAAGTGCATTTAAAATGTGTTTAAAATGTTAATTATAATATAAAGAATGATGAGCTACAGAGCCAATGGCTTTATTTTTTCAAATAGTGACGTGATGTGCATGAACCTGAAACAAACACAGCCTATTATAATTTTGTTGTTATCAATAATGAGTGTATTTCACGTTTTGGTGACGAACTTTCTGAAGTTATAAATGACACATAATGTTTTATTTCATTCAGGTGTCTTCATGATTTTTCTCATGATTAAATGTACTAAAACAGTTGATGCAACGCCGGGGTTTTACTGTTGCCCCTGGGGTTGATGAAAAAAATATTTGACCATACGCAACTATTAGTCCCGCTGTGCACAGCCATGTGCATACCAACTGTCAACTGGTGATACATTTCAACGTCTATTTCTTGCATGTCTAATACCTTTTGTTCTGTTCGGTTGTACACGCAATGTACATGTGTCGCTCGGTTGATTGCACAAGGACAGACTTCTGGGGGTGAGTGTAACTAGTAATTGTAAAGGAAATTGGAGTAGAGGGTTGTTTTGACGGTGTCATGTTCCAATGATGATGGTCATGTCAAGCTGACATTGTCCGGTTCATATTTTAGTGATTTAAACAAAATATGTCCAGATGTTACAGTGATTGATAAACATTGCTATTTTCTCTATATGACTGATCTTATACATATCGCTCCCCTTGACGTGGACTGTATTTAAACTTTATTACACACAACATACATTATAAAACAAATTTAAAAGAAATTCACATAACAGTTACAGAGTATGTTCGGTGAATGTGTTTTCTGAAGTATTGGGATCGTTTACTTTAGTCAATAAGAAACTAGATCAACAATATGTAAGTTAGTATTATGAAATTATTCACTGTTGCTGCAAAGAATAGTTTTTAAATTGGTTTAAACATGTGTTATTCATTAAAATGGATGGGCAAGCAAGCTGAGAGCTCATGTCAACGCTTCAATAAAAATTACAAATGTGACATAAAAGAAGCAAAAATTACGATGATAGCGAGGGAAGGTATAAATATGACGTTTTAATCCTTTTCAAATTCCCTAATAATTGTTGCATCGAGGCATGATATTTTGGAAAATACTGATGACCGTTTCATCCAAAAACATGTACTTGTTGTATTTCGATTATCGTTTTATAAATATATCAAAATCAGACATGAGCTATGGTATTACATATTTAAAAAAATTCTATAAGAGATTATTGTTGACTAACATGTTTGGACGATGTCAAAGCAATGAAACTAGTAATTGTTTTGTAAAATGGCTCATGATATAGAATGTAGAATGTCAATGATCGTAAATTTGTCACAATGAATTCATTGAAATGTGTACAGGATCAGTTTGAGTTGTTAGTCTATCGCTGAGGTCTCACTTAAACCCACTTACATTGTCTATAATCATAATTCTTCTACACAAACACATACTTACGTTTATCGTCTCTGAATATCCTTCATTGGTTAACTCGTCAGCTACAAAATATCACTGCATGGGCAGTACAATTTGAAGCTTAAAACAGGGACTGGTGTAATAAGACTGCCCCTGAGCTGTTCAGCTGGGCGCGTTATAACAAGGAGTCCACGAAACTAAACATAGATATCCTGCTATTCTAGTTGAGTGACATTGTTGAAATTTACAAATTATGGCAAAGTCAACATGTAGTTTGGGAAAGAAAGAAATATTTGAATAACTCATAAAAAATAAAAATTCGAAATTTCTAATAATTTCTAGAAATTTCTAGATACGCATTAGAAAGTTTCTTGAAATGTTCTAGAAACTTTCTAGATACGCACTAGAAACTTTCTATATACGCACAAATAAGTATTCAAGGGTATACAGTGTGTTTGATAAGAATGTCTATTTTGGCTAAAACATGCTTCACATATAAAGACAACTGGACAATAACATTTTATTATTAGTTTGCAACATTGATATATAGGCATCCCTTGGTTGTCTTCCCAGAAAATGAGGTGGCATATATTTTTGTCGTAATTAGACATAACAAGGACATACTAATGTCAAATGCATTTCATTCTCTATACCGAAATAACATTTATAAAGGACAACTTCTTGTTTGATTCTTTATAGACGATTTTCTTCCCTCGTTAATCATTAAAGTTAACAAACCTAAATGAATCCTTACGAACATTGTTCTTAAACTGTATGTTGTACTTATTGATAAATATTTTTTCTGGCTGAAGTAGCGTTTTAAAGGTCCTGTAATATTCATATCAAGAGCTTGAATCTAGGGTCGATGACCATTCTTGACTAAACAAATATATTGATCTACGGCGAAACTCACTGATATATCGGTTCATGTTACCAATTGTCTGAGACACCAGTATGAGAAAACAATAAATTCCTGATATCAGTTGTCCAATTATGTTTTCCTAAATAATGCAGATTTAAAAACATATTGTGGGCTAATTTCGGAAAACGTTGGTCATGCACACTTATACTGTCGAGTAGTTCCTGTTCAGAGATAGGACTGTCTAGTTGATACCGTCGAGTAGTTCCTGTTCAGAGATAGGACTGTCTCTTTATTAAAATCTGCCGATTTAGTTTCATCCACGAATGCTATATCTAATGTAATATCGTTCGAATACACGTCTTTAAAATAACTCCACCACTCGATTTTTGTTATGCTGTTTCCTGCCGAATTTCTTTTTTTTGTGTGGAAATGACAGATATTTTTCAAAAAGCAGATGGGTCGTTTATAGATCGTACAAGTTTTGTTTGTCTGCGCATTTCATATCAAGTCTATATTTTCGACAACAAGCTTTGTACGTATTTCTACTGATGCAATATTACTGTCTGTCGTAATTGATAAGGTAACTCCGAATCTTCGAAGACTTTTACAAGCATTCCGTTTCGCGTTTCTACAATTTGTATTTTGAGTACTTTCTCGGGGTTTGCGATTTACATCTTTGAGCATACACTCGGCTGAAGTCGACAACAGTTTTACGAGGTCATATATGGCTCCATTTACATCTGTATCGATTGTCTCCAAAACAATATTCCCGAACAAATTGAAATGTCCCCTTACGTTCGATAAGAAAGTGCTTGTGGAATTATCAGTCCAAACAATTCTCTTGGCATTTGTGGTATTGATACCGTCATTCGTGTTCTGATTTATACGTGGGAACTTGCAAGTTAACTCAAGAGGAAATATAAGTGGTCAGATTCATGTCGCTCACCGACAGTCAACATGTCAATGAATTGGAAGAAATCCGGCGGAGGAGGAATAAATAATATTATTATGAAATAATCATTGACACTAGAACCTCGCACAATACGTGTATTCCCCGTGTAAGTCACCATAAACCCTCCCATTAACACTAAACAACTGAAATGCATAACCTATATCTAGTAGTTTGTGTCCAAATTTATTTGTAACCATATTGCGTGACTTCATATTATCAATATCTACATCATCATCTTCAGGAAATGGAAATGGTCTTTGTATAATATCATCATGTAGAGATACAGAGGGGTTATCTGCATCACCTGTTCGGGAATTTAGATCACCACATAAAACATGTGAATCTCCAAGTTCCGACTGTTTATCAAATAAAAACTTTATCTAGATTACAGTTAGTATCAGCATGGTTATAATAGGGCGAGCCTTCAGGTGGTATGTATGTCCACATCAAATTAACATGTTTATAATAGGGCGAGCCTTCAGGTGGTATGTATGTCCACATCAATTAACATGTTTATAATAGGACGAGCCTTCAGGTGGTACGTATGTCCACATCAAATTAACATGTTTATAATAGGGCGAGCCTTCAGGTGGTATGTATGTGAACATCAAATTAACATGGTTATAATAGGACGAGCCTTCAGGTGGTATGTCTGTGCACATCAAATAAACATGTTTATAATAGGGCGAGCCTTCAGCTGGTATGTATGTGCACATCAAATTAACATGTTTATAATAGGGCGAGCCTTCAGATGGTATGTATGTGCACACCAAATTAACATGGTTATAATAGGGCGAGCCTTCAGGTGGTATGTATGTGCACCTGGTATGTATGTGCACACCAAATTAACATGATTATAATAGGGCGAGTCTTCAGCTGGTATGTATGTGCACACCAAATTAACATGGTTATAATAGGGCGAGCCTTCAGCTGGTATGTATGTGCACACCAAATTAACATGATTATAATAGGGCGAGTCTTCAGCTGGTATGTATGTGCACACCAAATTAACATGTTTATAATAGGGCGAGCCTTCAGCTGGTATGTATGTGCACATCAAATTAACATGTTTATAATAGGTCGAGTCTTCAGCTGGTATGTATGTGCACATCAAATTAACATGATTATAATAGGTCGAGTCTTCAGCTGGTATGTATGTGCACATCAAATTAACATGTTTATAATAGGGCGAGCCTTCAGCTGGTATGTATGTGCACACCAAATTAACATGTTTATAATAGGGCGAGCCTTCAGATGGTATGTATGTGCACACCAAATTAACATGTTTATAATAGGTCGAGTCTTCAGCTGGTATGTATGTGCACATCAAATTAACATGTTTATAATAGGTCGAGTCTTCAGCTGGTATGTATGTGCACATCAAATTAACATGATTATAATAGGTCGAGTCTTCAGCTGGTATGTATGTGCACACCAAATTAACATGTTTATAATAGGGCGAGCCTTCAGATGGTATGTATGTGCACACCAAATTAACATGTTTATAATAGGTCGAGTCTTCAGCTGGTATGTATGTGCACACCAACTTAACATGTTTATAATAGGTCGAGTCTTCAGCTGGTATGTATGTGCACATCAAATTAACATGTTTATAATAGGTCGAGTCTTCAGCTGGTATGTATGTGCACATCAAATTAACATGATTATAATAGGTCGAGTCTTCAGCTGGTATGTATGTGCACACCAAATTAACATGTTTATAATAGGGCGAGCCTTCAGATGGTATGTATGTGCACACCAAATTAACATGTTTATAATAGGTCGAGTCTTCAGCTGGTATGTATGTGCACACCAAATTAACATGTTTATAATAGGTCGAGTCTTCAGCTGGTATGTATGTGCACATCAAATTAACATGTTTATAATAGGGCGAGCCTTCAGCTGGTATGTATGTGCACACCAAATTAACATGATTATAATAGGTCGAGTCTTCAGCTGGTATGTATGTGCACATCAAATTAACATGTTTATAATAGGGCGAGCCTTCAGATGGTATGTATGTGCACACCAAATTAACATGGTTATAATAGGGCGAGCCTTCAGGTGGTATGTATGTGCACCTGGTATGTATGTGCACACCAAATTAACATGATTATAATAGGGCGAGTCTTCAGCTGGTATGTATGTGCACACCAAATTAACATGGTTATAATAGGGCGAGCCTTCAGCTGGTATGTATGTGCACACCAAATTAACATGATTATAATAGGGCGAGTCTTCAGCTGGTATGTATGTGCACACCAAATTAACATGGTTATAATAGGGCGAGCCTTCAGGTGGCATGTATGTGCACACCAAATTAACATGTTTATAATAGGGCGAGCCTTCAGCTGGTATGTATGTGCATATCAAATTAACATGTTTATAATAGGGCGAGCCTTCAGGTGGTATGTATGTGCACATCAAATTAACATGTTTATAATAGGGCGAGCCTTCAGGTGGTATGTATGTGCTCACCAAATTAACATGTTTATAATAGGGCGAGCTTTCAGGTGGTATGTATGTGCACACCAAATTAACATGTTTATAATAGGCTAGCCTTCAGGTGGTATGTATGTGCACACCAAATTAACATGTTTATAATAGGGCGAGCCTTCAGGTGGTATGTATGTGCACACCAAATTAACATGTTTTTAATACGGTGTGCCTTCAAATGGTATGTATGTGCACATCAAATTAACATGGTTATAATAGGGCGAGCCTTCAGGTGGTGTGTATGTGCATATAAGAGGGCGAGCCTTCAGCTAGTATGTGTTGCACAGAAAAATTAACATGGTTGTAATAGGGCGAGCCTTCAGCTGGTATGTATGTGCACACCAAATTAACATGGTTATAATAGGGCGACCCTTCAGGTGGTGTGTATGTGCATATAATAGGGCGAGCCTTCAGCTAGTATGTATGTGCACACAAAATTAACATGGTTTTAATAGGTCGAGGATTCAGGTGGTATGTTTGTGGACACCAACTTAACATGGTTATAATAGGGCGAGCATTCAGGTGGTATGTATGTGCACACCAAATTAACATGTTTATAATAGGGCGAGCCTTCAGCTGGTATGTATGTGCACACCAAGTTAACATGGTTATAATAGGGCGAGCCTCCAGGTGGTATTTATGTGAACATCAAATTAACATGGTTATCATAGGGCGAGCCTTCAGGTGGTGTGTATGTGCACACCAAATTAAAATGGTTATAATAGGGCGAGCCTTCAGATGGTATGTATATGCACAACAAATTATCATGGTTATAATAGGGCGAGCCTTCAGGTGGTATGTTTGTGCACCTGGTATGTATGAGCACACCAAATTAACATGATTGTAATAGGGCGAGCCTTCAGCTGGTATGTATGTGCACACCAAATTAACATGGTTATGATAGGGCGAGCCTTCAGGTGGTATGTATGTGCACACCAAATTAACATGGTTATAATAGGACGAGCCTTCAGGTGGTATGTATGTGCACATCAAATTAACATGTTTATAATAGGGCGAGCCTTCAGCTGGTATGTATGTGCACATCAAATTAACATGTTTATAATAGGGCGAGCCTTAAGGTGGTATGTATGTGCACACCAAATTGACATGTTTATAATAGGGCGAGCCTTCAGGTGGTATGTATGTGCACACCAAATTAACATGGTTATAATAGGGCGAGCCTTCAGCTGGTATGTATGCGGACACAAAATTAACATGGTTATAATAGGGCGAGCCTTCAGGTGGTATGTATGTGCACATCAAATTAACATGTTTATAATAGGGCGAGCCTTCAGGTGGTATGTTTGTGCACACCATATTAACATGGTTATAATAGGGCGAGCATTCAGGTGGTATGTATGTGCACACCAAATTAACATGTTTATAATAGGGCGAGCTTTCAGGTGGTATGTATGTGCACATCAAATTAACATGTTTATAATAAGGCTAGCCTTCAGGTGGTATGTATGCGCACATCAAATTAACAAGGTTATAATAGGGCAAGCCTTCAGCTGGTATGTATGTGCACACCAAATTAACATGGTTATAATAGGGCGAGCCTTCAGCTGGTATGTATGTGCACATCAAATTAACATGTTTATAATAGGGCGAGCCTTCAGGTGGTATGTATGTGCACATCAAATTAACATGGTTATAATAGGACGAGCCTTCAGGTGGTATGTATGTGCACATCAAATTAGCATGTTTATAATAGGGCGAGCCTTCAGCTGGTATGTATGTGCACATCAAATTAACATGTTTATAAGAGGGCGAGCCTTAAGGTGGTATGTATGTGCACACCAAATTGACATGTTTATAATAGGGCGAGCCTTCAGGTGGTATGTATGTGCACACCAAATTAACATGGTTATAATAGGGCGAGCCTTCAGCTGGTATGTATGCGCACACAAAATTAACATGGTTATAATAGGGCGAGCTTTCAGGTGGTATGTATGTGCACATCAAATTAACATGTTTATAATAGGGCGAGCCTTCAGGTGGTATGTATGTGCACATCAAATTAACATGGTTATAATAGGGCGAGCCTTCAGGTGGTATGTATGTCCAAATCAATTAACATGTTTATAATAGGACGAGCCTTCAGGTGGTATGTATGTCCACATCAAATTAACATGTTTATAATAGGGCGAGCCTTCGGGTGGTATGTATGTGCTCATCAAATTAACATGGTTATAATAGGGCTAGCCTTCAGGTGGTATGTATGTCAACACCAACTTAACATGGTTATAATAGGGCGAGCCTTCAGGTGGTATGTATGTGCACATCAAATTAACATGGTTATAATAGGGCGAGCCTTCAGGTGGTATGTATGTGCACATCAAATTAACATCGTTATAATAGGGCGAGCCTTCAGCTGGTTTGTATGTGTACATCAAATTAACATGGTTATAATAGGGCGAGCCTTCAGGTGGTATGTATGTGCACATCAAATTAACATGGTTATAATAGGGCGCGCCTTCAGGTGGTATGTATGTGCACATCAAATTAACATGGTTATAATAGGGCGAGCCTTCAGGTGGTATGTATGTGCACACCAAATTAACATGGTTATATTAGGGCGAGCCTCCAGGTGGTATGTATATGCACACCAAATTAACATGGTTATAATAGGGCGAGCCTTAGCTGGTATGCATATGCACATCAAATTAACAAGGTTATAATAGGGCAAGCCTTCAGCTGGTATGTATGTGCACACCAAATTAACATGGTTATAATAGGGCGAGCCTTCAGGTGGTATGTATGTGCACACCAAATTAACATGTTTATAATAGGGCGAGCCTTCAGGTGGTATGTATGTGCACATCAAATTAACATGGTTATAATAGGACGAGCCTTCAGGTGGTATGTATGTGCACATCAAATTAACATGTTTATAATAGGGCGAGCCTTCAGCTGGTATGTATGTGCACATCAAATTAACATGTTTATAATAGGGCGAGCCTTAAGGTGGTATGTATGTGCACACCAAATTGACATGTTTATAATAGGGCGAGCCTTCAGGTGGTATGTATGTGCACATCAAATTAACATGTTTATAATAGGGCGAGCCTTCAGGTGGTATGTATGTGCACATCAAATTAACATGGTTATAATAGGGCGAGCCTTCAGGTGGTATGTATGTCCACATCAATTAACATGTTTATAATAGGACGAGCCTTCAGGTGGTATGTATGTCCACATCAAATTAACATGTTTATAATAGGGCGAGCCTTCGGGTGGTATGTATGTGCACATCAAATTAACATGGTTATAATAGGGCGAGCCTTCAGGTGGTATGTATGTCCACATCAAATTAACATGTTTATAATAGGGCGAGCATTCAAGTGGTATGTATGTGAACATCAAATTAACATGGTTATAATAGGGCGAGCCTTCAGGTGGTATGTATGTGCACACCAAATTAACATGTTTATAATAGGGCGAGCATTCAAGTGGTATGTATGTCCACACCAAATTAACATGTTTAAAATAGGGCGAGCCTTCAGGTGGTATGTATGTGCACATCAAATTAACATGGTTATAATAGGGCGAGCCTTCAGGTGGTATGTATGTGCACATCAAATTAACATGGTTATAATAGGGCGAGCCTTCAGGTGGTATGTATGTCCACATCAAATTAACATGTTTATAATAGGGCGAGCATTCAAGTGGTATGTATGTGAACATCAAATTAACATGGTTATAATAGGGCGAGCCTTCAGGTGGTATGTATGTGCACACCAAATTAACATGTTTATAATAGGGCGAGCATTCAAGTGGTATGTATGTCCACACCAAATTAACATGTTTATAATAGGGCGAGCCTTCAGGTGGTATGTATGTGCACATCAAATTAACATGGTTATAATAGGGCGAGCCTTCAGGTGGTATGTATGTGCACATCAAATTAACATGTTTATAAGAGGGCGAGCCTTCAGGTGGTATGTATGTGCACATCAAATTAACCTGGTTATAATAGGGCGAGCCTTCAGGTGGTATGTATGTGCACATCAAATTAACATGTTTATAATAGGGCGAGCCTTCAGGTGGCATGTATGTGCACACCAAATTAACATGTTTATAATAGGGCGAGTTTTCAGGGGGTATGTATGTGCACATCAATTTAACATGTTTATAATAGGGCGAGCCTTCAGGAGGTATGTATGTGCACACCAAATTAACATGTTTATAATAGGGCGAGCCTTCAGGTGGCATGTATGTGCACACCAAATTAACATGTTTATAATAGGGCGAGTTTTCAGGTGGTATGTATGTGCACACCAAATTAACATGGTTATAATAGGGCGAGCCTTCAGCTGGTATGTATGTGCACATCAATTTAACATGTTTATAATAGGGCGAGCCTTCAGGAGGTATGTATGTGCACACCAAATTAACATGTTTATAATAGGGCTAGCCTTCAGGTGGTATGTATGTGCACACCAAATTAATATGTTTATAATAGGGCGAGCCTTCAGGTGGTATGTATGTGCACACCAAATTAACATGGTTATAATAGGGCGAGCCTTCAGGTTGTATGTATGTGCACATCAAATTAAAATGGTTATAATAGGGCGAGCCTTCAGGTGGTATGTATGTGCTCATCAAATTAACATGGTTATAATAGGACGAGCCTTCAGGTGGTATGTATGTGCACATCAAATTAACATGTTTATAATAGGGCGAGCCTTCAGCTGGTATGTATGTGCACATCCAATTAACATGTTTATAATAGGGCGAGCCTTCAGGTGGCATGTATGTGCACACCAAATTAACATGTTTATAATAGGGCGAGTTTTCAGGTGGTATGTATGTGCACACCAAATTAACATGGTTATAATAGGGCGAGCCTTCAGCTGGTATGTATGTGCACATCAATTTAACATGTTTATAATAGGGCGAGCCTTCAGGAGGTATGTATGTGCACACCAAATTAACATGTTTATAATAGGGCTAGCCTTCAGGTGGTATGTATGTGCACACCAAATTAATATGTTTATAATAGGGCGATCCTTCAGGTGGTATGTATGTGCACACCAAATTAACATGGTTATAATAGGGCGAGCCTTCAGCTGGTATGTATGTGCACATCAATTTAACATGTTTATAATAGGGCGAGCCTTCAGGAGGTATGTATGTGCACACCAAATTAACATGTTTATAATAGGGCTAGCCTTCAGGTGGTATGTATGTGCACACCAAATTAATATGTTGATAATAGGGCGAGCCTTCAGGTGGTATGTATGTGCACACCAAATTAACATGGTTATAATAGGGCGAGCATTCAGGTGGTATGTATGTGCACACCAAATTAACATGTTTATAATAGGGCGAGCCTTCAGCTGGTATGTATGTGCACACCAAGTTAACATGGTTATAATAGGGCGAGCCTCCAGGTGGTATTTATGTGAACATCAAATTAACATGGTTATCATAGGGCGAGCCTTCAGGTGGTGTGTATGTGCACACCAAATTAAAATGGTTATAATAGGGCGAGCCTTCAGATGGTATGTATATGCACAACAAATTATCATGGTTATAATAGGGCGAGCCTTCAGGTGGTATGTTTGTGCACCTGGTATGTATGAGCACACCAAATTAACATGATTGTAATAGGGCGAGCCTTCAGCTGGTATGTATGTGCACACCAAATTAACATGGTTATAATAGGGCGAGCCTTCAGGTGGTATGTATGTGCACACCAAATTAACATGGTTATAATAGGACGAGCCTTCAGGTGGTATGTATGTGCACATCAAATTAACATGTTTATAATAGGGCGAGCCTTCAGCTGGTATGTATGTGCACATCAAATTAACATGTTTATAATAGGGCGAGCCTTAAGGTAGTATGTATGTGCACACCAAATTGACATGTTTATAATAGGGCGAGCCTTCAGGTGGTATGTATGTGCACACCAAATTAACATGGTTATAATAGGGCGAGCCTTCAGCTGGTATGTATGCGGACACAAAATTAACATGGTTATAATAGGGCGAGCCTTCAGGTGGTATGTATGTGCACATCAAATTAACATGTTTATAATAGGGCGAGCCTTCAGGTGGTATGTTTGTGCACACCATATTAACATGGTTATAATAGGGCGAGCATTCAGGTGGTATGTATGTGCACACCAAATCAACATGTTTATAATAGGGCGAGCTTTCAGGTGGTATGTATGTGCACATCAAATTAACATGTTTATAATAAGGCTAGCCTTCAGGTGGTATGTATGCGCACATCAAATTAACAAGGTTATAATAGGGCAAGCCTTCAGCTGGTATGTATGTGCACACCAAATTAACATGGTTATAATAGGGCGAGCCTTCAGCTGGTATGTATGTGCACATCAAATTAACATGTTTATAATAGGGCGAGCCTTCAGGTGGTATGTATGTGCACATCAAATTAACATGGTTATAATAGGACGAGCCTTCAGGTGGTATGTATGTGCACATCAAATTAGCATGTTTATAATAGGGCGAGCCTTCAGCTGGTATGTATGTGCACATCAAATTAACATGTTTATAAGAGGGCGAGCCTTAAGGTGGTATGTATGTGCACACCAAATTGACATGTTTATAATAGGGCGAGCCTTCAGGTGGTATGTATGTGCACACCAAATTAACATGGTTATAATAGGGCGAGCTTTCAGGTGGTATGTATGTGCACATCAAATTAACATGTTTATAATAGGGCGAGCCTTCAGGTGGTATGTATGTGCACATCAAATTAACATGGTTATAATAGGGCGAGCCTTCAGGTGGTATGTATGTCCAAATCAATTAACATGTTTATAATAGGACGAGCCTTCAGGTGGTATGTATGTCCACATCAAATTAACATGTTTATAATAGGGCGAGCCTTCGGGTGGTATGTATGTGCTCATCAAATTAACATGGTTATAATAGGGCGAGCCTTCAGGTGGTATGTATGTCAACACCAACTTAACATGGTTATAATAGGGCGAGCCTTCAGGTGGTATGTATGTGCACATCAAATTAACATGGTTATAATAGGGCGAGCCTTCAGGTGGTATGTATGTGCACATCAAATTAACATCGTTATAATAGGGCGAGCCTTCAGCTGGTTTGTATGTGTACATCAAATTAACATGGTTATAATAGGGCGAGCCTTCAGGTGGTATGTATGTGCACATCAAATTAACATGGTTATAATAGGGCGCGCCTTCAGGTGGTATGTATGTGCACATCAAATTAACATGGTTATAATAGGGCGAGCCTTCAGGTGGTATGTATGTGCACACCAAATTAACATGGTTATATTAGGGCGAGCCTCCAGGTGGTATGTATATGCACACCAAATTAACATGGTTATAATAGGGCGAGCCTTAGCTGGTATGCATATGCACATCAAATTAACAAGGTTATAATAGGGCAAGCCTTCAGCTGGTATGTATGTGCACACCAAATTAACATGGTTATAATAGGGCGAGCCTTCAGGTGGTATGTATGTGCACATCAAATTAACATGTTTATAATAGGGCGAGCCTTCAGGTGGTATGTATGTGCACATCAAATTAACATGGTTATAATAGGACGAGCCTTCAGGTGGTATGTATGTGCACATCAAATTAACATGTTTATAATAGGGCGAGCCTTCAGCTGGTATGTATGTGCACATCAAATTAACATGTTTATAATAGGGCGAGCCTTAAGGTGGTATGTATGTGCACACCAAATTGACATGTTTATAATAGGGCGAGCCTTCAGGTGGTATGTATGTGCACATCAAATTAACATGTTTATAATAGGGCGAGCCTTCAGGTGGTATGTATGTGCACATCAAATTAACATGGTTATAATAGGGCGAGCCTTCAGGTGGTATGTATGTCCACATCAATTAACATGTTTATAATAGGACGAGCCTTCAGGTGGTATGTATGTCCACATCAAATTAACATGTTTATAATAGGGCGAGCCTTCGGGTGGTATGTATGTGCACATCAAATTAACATGGTTATAATAGGGCGAGCCTTCAGGTGGTATGTATGTCCACATCAAATTAACATGTTTATAATAGGGCGAGCATTCAAGTGGTATGTATGTGAACATCAAATTAACATGGTTATAATAGGGCGAGCCTTCAGGTGGTATGTATGTGCACACCAAATTAACATGTTTATAATAGGGCGAGCATTCAAGTGGTATGTATGTCCACACCAAATTAACATGTTTAAAATAGGGCGAGCCTTCAGGTGGTATGTATGTGCACATCAAATTAACATGGTTATAATAGGGCGAGCCTTCAGGTGGTATGTATGTGCACATCAAATTAACATGGTTATAATAGGGCGAGCCTTCAGGTGGTATGTATGTCCACATCAAATTAACATGTTTATAATAGGGCGAGCATTCAAGTGGTATGTATGTGCACACCATATTAACATGGTTATAATAGGGCGAGCATTCAGGTGGTATGTATGTGCACACCAAATTAACATGTTTATAATAGGGCGAGCTTTCAGGTGGTATGTATGTGCACATCAAATTAACATGTTTATAATAAGGCTAGCCTTCAGGTGGTATGTATGCGCACATCAAATTAACAAGGTTATAATAGGGCAAGCCTTCAGCTGATATGTATGTGCACACCAAATTAACATGGTTATAATAGGGCGAGCCTTCAGCTGGTATGTATGTGCACATCAAATTAACATGTTTATAATAGGGCGAGCCTTCAGGTGGTATGTATGTGCACATCAAATTAACATGGTTATAATAGGACGAGCCTTCAGGTGGTATGTATGTGCACATCAAATTAGCATGTTTATAATAGGGCGAGCCTTCAGCTGGTATGTATGTGCACATCAAATTAACATGTTTATAAGAGGGCGAGCCTTAAGGTGGTATGTATGTGCACACCAAATTGACATGTTTATAATAGGGCGAGCCTTCAGGTGGTATGTATGTGCACACCAAATTAACATGGTTATAATAGGGCGAGCCTTCAGCTGGTATGTATGCGCACACAAAATTAACATGGTTATAATAGGGCGAGCTTTCAGGTGGTATGTATGTGCACATCAAATTAACATGTTTATAATAGGGCGAGCCTTCAGGTGGTATGTATGTGCACATCAAATTAACATGGTTATAATAGGGCGAGCCTTCAGGTGGTATGTATGTCCAAATCAATTAACATGTTTATAATAGGACGAGCCTTCAGGTGGTATGTATGTCCACATCAAATTAACATGTTTATAATAGGGCGAGCCTTCGGGTGGTATGTATGTGCTCATCAAATTAACATGGTTATAATAGGGCGAGCCTTCAGGTGGTATGTATGTCAACACCAACTTAACATGGTTATAATAGGGCGAGCCTTCAGGTGGTATGTATGTGCACATCAAATTAACATGGTTATAATAGGGCGAGCCTTCAGGTGGTATGTATGTGCACATCAAATTAACATCGTTATAATAGGGCGAGCCTTCAGCTGGTTTGTATGTGTACATCAAATTAACATGGTTATAATAGGGCGAGCCTTCAGGTGGTATGTATGTGCACATCAAATTAACATGGTTATAATAGGGCGCGCCTTCAGGTGGTATGTATGTGCACATCAAATTAACATGGTTATAATAGGGCGAGCCTTCAGGTGGTATGTATGTGCACACCAAATTAACATGGTTATAATAGGGCGAGCCTCCAGGTGGTATGTATATGCACACCAAATTAACATGGTTATAATAGGGCGAGCCTTAGCTGGTATGCATATGCACATCAAATTAACAAGGTTATAATAGGGCAAGCCTTCAGCTGGTATGTATGTGCACACCAAATTAACATGGTTATAATAGGGCGAGCCTTCAGGTGGTATGTATGTGCACATCAAATTAACATGTTTATAATAGGGCGAGCCTTCAGGTGGTATGTATGTGCACATCAAATTAACATGGTTATAATAGGACGAGCCTTCAGGTGGTATGTATGTGCACATCAAATTAACATGTTTATAATAGGGCGAGCCTTCAGCTGGTATGTATGTGCACATCAAATTAACATGTTTATAATAGGGCGAGCCTTAAGGTGGTATGTATGTGCACACCAAATTGACATGTTTATAATAGGGCGAGCCTTCAGGTGGTATGTATGTGCACATCAAATTAACATGTTTATAATAGGGCGAGCCTTCAGGTGGTATGTATGTGCACATCAAATTAACATGGCTATAATAGGGCGAGCCTTCAGGTGGTATGTATGTCCACATCAATTAACATGTTTATAATAGGACGAGCCTTCAGGTGGTATGTATGTCCACATCAAATTAACATGTTTATAATAGGGCGAGCCTTCGGGTGGTATGTATGTGCACATCAAATTAACATGGTTATAATAGGGCGAGCCTTCAGGTGGTATGTATGTCCACATCAAATTAACATGTTTATAATAGGGCGAGCATTCAAGTGGTATGTATGTGAACATCAAATTAACATGGTTATAATAGGGCGAGCCTTCAGGTGGTATGTATGTGCACACCAAATTAACATGTTTATAATAGGGCGAGCATTCAAGTGGTATGTATGTCCACACCAAATTAACATGTTTAAAATAGGGCGAGCCTTCAGGTGGTATGTATGTGCACATCAAATTAACATGGTTATAATAGGGCGAGCCTTCAGGTGGTATGTATGTGCACATCAAATTAACATGGTTATAATAGGGCGAGCCTTCAGGTGGTATGTATGTCCACATCAAATTAACATGTTTATAATAGGGCGAGCATTCAAGTGGTATGTATGTGAACATCAAATTAACATGGTTATAATAGGGCGAGCCTTCAGGTGGTATGTATGTGCACACCAAATTAACATGTTTATAATAGGGCGAGCATTCAAGTGGTATGTATGTCCACACCAAATTAACATGTTTATAATAGGGCGAGCCTTCAGCTGGTATGTATGTGTACATCAAATTAACATGGTTATAATAGGGCGAGCCTTCAGGTGGTATGTATGTGCACATCAAATTAACATGTTTATAAGAGGGCGAGCCTTCAGGTGGTATGTATGTGCACATCAAATTAACATGGTTATAATAGGGCGAGCCTTCAGGTGGTATGTATGTGCACATCAAATTAACATGTTTATAATAGGGCGAGCCTTCAGGTGGCATGTATGTGCACACCAAATTAACATGTTTATAATAGGGCGAGTTTTCAGGTGGTATGTATGTGCACACCAAATTAACATGGTTATAATAGGGCGAGCCTTCAGCTGGTATGTATGTGCACATCAATTTAACATGTTTATAATAGGGCGAGCCTTCAGGAGGTATGTATGTGCACACCAAATTAACATGTTTATAATAGGGCTAGCCTTCAGGTGGTATGTATGTGCACACCAAATTAATATGTTTATAATAGGGCGAGCCTTCAGGTGGTATGTATGTGCACACCAAATTAACATGGTTATAATAGGGCGAGCCTTCAGGTTGTATGTATGTGCACATCAAATTAACATGGTTATAATAGGGCGAGCCTTCAGGTGGTATGTATGTGCTCATCAAATTAACATGGTTATAATAGGACGAGCCTTCAGGTGGTATGTATGTGCACATCAAATTAACATGTTTATAATAGGGCGAGCCTTCAGCTGGTATGTATGTGCACATCAAATTAACATGTTTATAATAGGGCGAGCCTTCAGGTGGCATGTATGTGCACACCAAATTAACATGTTTATAATAGGGCGAGTTTTCAGGTGGTATGTATGTGCACACCAAATAAACATGGTTATAATAGGGCGAGCCTTCAGCTGGTATGTATGTGAACATCAATTTAACATGTTTATAATAGGGCGAGCCTTCAGGAGGTATGTATGTGCACACCAAATTAACATGTTTATAATAGGGCTAGCCTTCAGGTGGTATGTATGTGCACACCAAATTAATATGTTTATAATAGGGCGAGCCTTCAGGTGGTATGTATGTGCACACCAAATTAACATGGTTATAATAGGGCGAGCCTTCAGCTGGTATGTATGTGCACATCAATTTAACATGTTTATAATAGGGCGAGCCTTCAGGAGGTATGTATGTGCACACCAAATTAACATGTTTATAATAGGGCTAGCCTTCAGGTGGTATGTATGTGCACACCAAATTAATATGTTTATAATAGGGCGAGCCTTCAGGTGGTATGTATGTGCACACCAAATTAACATGTTTTTAATACGGCGAGCCTTCAGATGGTATGTATGTGCACATCAAATTAACATGTTTATAATAGGGCGAGCCTTCAGCTGGTATGTATGTGCACACCAAATTAACATGGTTATAATAGGGCGAGACTTCAGCTGGTATGTATGCGCACACCAAATTAACATGGTTATAATAGGACGAGCCTTAGCTGGTATGCATATGCACATCAAATTAACAAGGTTATAATAGGGCAAGCTTTCAGCTGGTATGTATGTGCACACCAAATTAACATGGTTATAATAGGGCGAGCCTTCAGCTGGTATGTATGTGAACATCAATTTAACATGTTTATAATAGGGCGAGCCTTCAGGAGGTATGTATGTGCACACCAAATTAACATGTTTATAATAGGGCTAGCCTTCAGGTGGTATGTATGTGCACACCAAATTAATATGTTTATAATAGGGCGAGCCTTCAGGTGGTATGTATGTGCACACCAAATTAACATGGTTATAATAGGGCGAGCCTTCAGCTGGTATGTATGTGCACATCAATTTAACATGTTTATAATAGGGCGAGCCTTCAGGAGGTATGTATGTGCACACCAAATTAACATGTTTATAATAGGGCTAGCCTTCAGGTGGTATGTATGTGCACACCAAATTAATATGTTTATAATAGGGCGAGCCTTCAGGTGGTATGTATGTGCACACCAAATTAACATGTTTTTAATACGGCGAGCCTTCAGATGGTATGTATGTGCACATCAAATTAACATGTTTATAATAGGGCGAGCCTTCAGCTGGTATGTATGTGCACACCAAATTAACATGGTTATAATAGGGCGAGACTTCAGCTGGTATGTATGCGCACACCAAATTAACATGGTTATAATAGGACGAGCCTTAGCTGGTATGCATATGCACATCAAATTAACAAGGTTATAATAGGGCAAGCTTTCAGCTGGTATGTATGTGCACACCAAATTAACATGGTTATAATAGGGCGAGCCTTCAGGTGGTATGTATGTGCACATCAAATTAACATGTTTATAATATGGCGAGCCTTCAGGTGGTATGTATGTGCACATCAAATTAACATGGTTATAATAGGACGAGCCTTCAGGTGGTATGTATGTGCACATCAAATTAACATGGTTATAATAGGACGAGCCTTCAGGTGGTATGTATGTGCACATCAAATTAACATGTTTATAATAGGGTGAGCCTTCAGCTGGTATGTATGTGCACATCAAATTAACATGTTTATAATAGGGCGAGCCTTAAGGTGGTATGTATGTGCACACCAAATTGACATGTTTATAATAGGGCGAGCCTTCAGGTGGTATGTATGTGCACACCAAATTAACATGGTTATAATAGGGCGAGCCTTCAGCTGGTATGTATGCGCACACAAAATTAACATGGTTATAATAGGGCGAGCCTTCAGGTGGTATGTATGTGCACATCAAATTAACATGTTTATAATAGGGCGAGCCTTCAGGTGGTATGTATGTGCACATCAAATTAACATGGTTATAATAGGGCGAGCTTTCAGGTGGTATGTATGTCCACATCAATTAACATGTTTATAATAGGACGAGCCTTCAGGTGGTATGTATGTCCACATCAAATTAACATGTTTATAATAGGGCGAGCCTTCGGGTGGTATGTATGTGCTCATCAAATTAACATGGTTATAATAGGGCGAGACTTCAGGTGGTATGTATGTCAACACCAAATTAGCATGGTTATAATAGGGCGAGCCATCAGGTGGTATGTATGTGCACACCAAATTAACATGTTTTTAATACGGCGAGCCTTCAGATGGTATGTATGTGCACATCAAATTAACATGTTTATAATAGGGCGAGCCTTCAGCTGGTATGTATGTGCACACCAAATTAACATGGTTATAATAGGGCGAGTCTTCAGCTGGTATGTATGCGCACACCAAATTAACATGGTTATAATAGGACGAGCCTTAGCTGGTATGCATATGCACATCAAATTAACAAGGTTATAATAGGGCAAGCCTTCAGCTGGTATGTATGTGCACACCAAATTAACATGGTTATAATAGGGCGAGCCTTCAGGTGGTATGTATGTGCACATCAAATTAACATGTTTATAATAGGGCGAGCCTTCAGGTGGTATGTATGTTCACATCAAATTAACATGTTTATAATAGGGCGAGCCTTCAGGTGGTATGTATGTGCACATCAAATTAACATGTTTATAATAGGGCGAGCCTTCAGCTGGTATGTATGTGCACATCAAATTAACATGGTTATAATAGGACGAGCCTTAAGGTGGTATGTATGTACACACCAAATTGACATGTTTATAATAGGGCGAGCCTTCAGGTGGTATGTATGTGCACACCAAATGAACATGGTTATAATAGGGCGAGAATTCAGCTGGTATGTATGCGCACACAAAATTAACATGGTTATAATAGGGCGAGCCTTCAGGTGGTATGTATGTGCACATCAAATTAACATGTTTATAATAGGGCGAGCCTTCAGGTGGTATGTATGTGCACATCAAATTAACATGGTTATAATAGGGCGAACCTTCAGGTGGTATGTATGTCCACATCAATTAACATGTTTATAATAGGACGAGCCTTCAGGTGGTATGTATGTCCACATCAAATTAACATGTTTATAATAGGGCGAGCCTTCGGGTGGTATGTATGTGCTCATCAAATTAGCATGGTTATAATAGGGCGAGCCATCAGGTGGTATGTATGTGCACATCAAATTAATATGGTTATAATAGGGCGAGCCTTCAGGTGGTATGTATGTGCACACCAAATTAACATGTTTTTAATACGGCGAGCCTTCAGATGGTATGTATGTGCACATCAAATTAACATGTTTATAATAGGGCGAGCCTTCAGCTGGTATGTATGCGCACATCAAATTAACATGGTTATAATAGGACGAGCCTTAGCTGGTATGCATATGCACATCAAATTAACAAGGTTATAATAGGGCAAGCCTTCTGCTGGTATGTATGTGCACACCAAATTAACATGGTTATAATAGGGCGAGCCTTCAGGTGGTATGTATGTGCACATCAAATTAACATGTTTATAATAGGGCGAGCCTTCAGGTGGTATGTATGTGCACATCAAATTAACATGGTTATAATAGGACGAGCCTTCATGTGGTATGTATGTGCACATCAAATTAACATGTTTATAATAGGGCGAGCCTTCAGCTGGTATGTATGTGCACATCAAATTAACATGTTTATAATAGGGTGAGCCTTCAGGTGGTATGTATGTGCACACCAAATTGACATGTTTATAATAGGGCGAGCCTTCAGGTGGTATGTATGTGCACACCAAATTAACATGGTTATAATAGGGCGAGCCTTCAGGTGGTATGTATGTGCACATCACATTAACATGTTTATAATAGGGCGAGCCTTCAGGTGGTATGTATGTCCACATCAAATTAACATGGTTAAAATAGGGCGAGCCTTCAGGTGGTATGTATGTCCACATCAATTAACATGTTTATAATAGGACGAGCCTTCAGGTGGTATGTATGTCCACATCAAATTAACATGTTTATAATAGGGCGAGCCTTCGGGTGGTATGTATGTGCTCATCAAATTAACATGGTTATAATAGGGCGAGCCTTCAAGTGGTATGTATGTGCACATCAAATTAACATGGTTATAATAGGGCGCGCCTTCAGCTGGTTTGTATGTGTACATCAAATTAACATGGTTATAATAGGGCGAGCCTTCAAGTGGTATGTATGTGCACATCAAATTAACATGGTTATAATAGGGCGCGCCTTCAGGTGGTATGTATGTGCACATCAAATTAACATGGTTATAATAGGGCGAGCCTTCAGGTGGTATCTATGTGCACACCAAATTAACATGTTTATAATAGGGCGAGCCTTCAGCTGGTATGTATGTGCACATCAAATTAACATGTTTATAATAGGGTGAGCCTTCAGGTGGTATGTATGTGCACACCAAATTGACATGTTTATAATAGGGCGAGCCTTCAGGTGGTATGTATGTGCACACCAAATTAACATGGTTATAATAGGGCGAGCCTTCAGGTGGTATGTATGTGCACATCACATTAACATGTTTATAATAGGGCGAGCCTTCAGGTGGTATGTATGTCCACATCAAATTAACATGGTTAAAATAGGGCGAGCCTTCAGGTGGTATGTATGTCCACATCAATTAACATGTTTATAATAGGACGAGCCTTCAGGTGGTATGTATGTCCACATCAAATTAACATGTTTATAATAGGGCGAGCCTTCGGGTGGTATGTATGTGCTCATCAAATTAACATGGTTATAATAGGGCGAGCCTTCAAGTGGTATGTATGTGCACATCAAATTAACATGGTTATAATAGGGCGCGCCTTCAGCTGGTTTGTATGTGTACATCAAATTAACATGGTTATAATAGGGCGAGCCTTCAAGTGGTATGTATGTGCACATCAAATTAACATGGTTATAATAGGGCGCGCCTTCAGGTGGTATGTATGTGCACATCAAATTAACATGGTTATAATAGGGCGAGCCTTCAGGTGGTATCTATGTGCACACCAAATTAACATGGTTATAATAGGGCGAGCCTCCAGGTGGTATGTATATGCACACCAAATTAACATGGTTATAATAGGGCGAGCCTTAGCTGGTATGCATATGCACATCAAATTAACAAGGTTATAATAGGGCAAGCCTTCAGCTGGTATGTATGTGCACACCAAATTAACATGGTTATAATAGGGCGAGCCTTCAGGTGGTATGTATGTGCACATCAAATTAACATGTTTATAATAGGGCGAGCCTTCAGCTGGTATGTATGTGCACATCAAATTAACATGGTTATAATAGGGCGAGCCTTCAGGTGGTATGTATGTCCACATCAATTAACATGTTTATAATAGGACGAGCCTTAGCTGGTATGCATATGCACATCAAATTAACAAGGTTATAATAGGGCAAGCCTTCAGCTGGTATGTATGTGCACACCAACTTAACATGGTTATAATAGGGCGAGCCTTCAGGTGGTATGTATGTGCACATCAAATTAACATGTTTATAATAGGGCGAGCCTTCAGGTGGTATGTATGTGCACATCAAATTAATATGGTTATAATAGGGCGAGCCTTCAGGTGGTATGTATGTGCACTCCAAATTAACATGGTTATAATAGGGCGAGCCTTCAGCTGGTTTGTATGTGTACATCAAATTAACATGGTTATAATAGGGCGAGCCTTCAAGTGGTATGTATGTGCACATCAAATTAACATGGTTATAATAGGGCGCGCCTTCAGGTGGTATGTATGTGCACATCAAATTAACATGGTTATAATAGGGCGAGCCTTCAGGTGGTATCTATGTGCACACCAAATTAACATGGTTATAATAGGGCGAGCCTCCAGGTGGTATGTATATGCACATCAAATTAACATGGTTATAATAGGGCGAGCCTTCAGGTGGTATGTATGTCCACATCAATTAACATGTTTATAATAGGACGAGCCTTAGCTGGTATGCATATGCACATCAAATTAACAAGGTTATAATAGGGCAAGCCTTCAGCTGGTATGTATGTGCACACCAACTTAACATGGTTATAATAGGGCGAGCCTTCAGGTGGTATGTATGTGCACATCAAATTAACATGTTTATAATAGGGCGAGCCTTCAGGTGGTATGTATGTGCACATCAAATTAACATGGTTATAATAGGACGAGCCTTCAGGTGGTATGTATGTGCACATCAAATTAACATGGTTATAATAGGGCGAGCCTTAGCTGGTATGCATATGCACATCAAATTAACAAGGTTATAATAGGGCAAGCCTTCAGCTGGTATGTATGTGCACACCAAATTAACATGGTTATAATAGGGCGAGCCTTCAGGTGGTATGTATGTGCACATCAAATTAACATGTTTATAATAGGGCGAGCCTTCAGCTGGTATGTATGTGCACATCAAATTAACATGGTTATAATAGGGCGAGCCTTCAGGTGGTATGTATGTCCACATCAATTAACATGTTTATAATAGGACGAGCCTTAGCTGGTATGCATATGCACATCAAATTAACAAGGTTATAATAGGGCAAGCCTTCAGCTGGTATGTATGTGCACACCAACTTAACATGGTTATAATAGGGCGAGCCTTCAGGTGGTATGTATGTGCACATCAAATTAACATGTTTATAATAGGGCGAGCCTTCAGGTGGTATGTATGTGCACATCAAATTAACATGGTTATAATAGGACGAGCCTTCAGGTGGTATGTATGTGCACATCAAATTAACATGTTTATAATAGGGCGAGCCTTCAGGTGGTATGTATGTGCACATCAAATTAACATGTTTATAATAGGGCGAGCCTTAAGGTGGTATGTATGTGCACACCAAATTGACATGTTTATAATAGGGCGAGCCTTCAGGTGGTATGTATGTGCACATCAAATTAACAAGTTTATAATAGGGCGAGCCCTCAGGTGGTATGTATGTGCACATCAAATTAACATGGTTATAATAGGGCGAGCCTTCAGGTGGTATGTATGTCCACATCAATTAACATGTTTATAATAGGACGAGCCTTCAGGTGGTATGTATGTCCACATCAAATTAACATGTTTATAATAGGGCGAGCCTTCGGGTGGTATGTATGTGCACATCAAATTAACATGTTTATAATAGGGCGAGCCTTCAGGTGGTATGTATGTCCACATCAAATTAACATGGTTATAATAGGGCGAGCCTTCAGCTGGTATGTATGCGCACACAAAATTAACATGGTTATAATAGGGCGAGCCTTCAGGTGGTATGTATGTGCACATCAAATTAACATGTTTATAATAGGGCGAGCCTTCAGGTGGTATGTATGTGCACATCAAATTAACATGGTTAAAATAGGGCGAGCCTTCAGGTGGTATGTATGTCCACATCAATTAACATGTTTATAATAGGACGAGCCTTCAGGTGGTATGTATGTCCACATCAAATTAACATGTTTATAATAGGGCGAGCCTTCGGGTGGTATGTATGTGCTCATCAAATTAACATGGTTATAATAGGGCGAGACTTCAGGTGGTATGTTTGTCAACACCAAATTAGCATGGTTATAATAGGGCGAGCCATCAGGTGGTATGTATGTGCACATCAAATTAATATGGTTATAATAGGGCGAGCCTTCAGGTGGTATGTATGTGCACTCCAAATTAACATGGTTATAATAGGGCGAGCCTTCAGCTGGTTTGTATGTGTACATCAAATTAACATGGTTATAATAGGGCGAGCCTTCAAGTGGTATGTATGTGCACATCAAATTAACATGGTTATAATAGGGCGCGCCTTCAGGTGGTATGTATGTGCACATCAAATTAACATGGTTATAATAGGGCGAGCCTTCAGGTGGTATCTATGTGCACACCAAATTAACATGGTTATAATAGGGCGAGCCTCCAGGTGGTATGTATATGCACACCAAATTAACATGGTTATAATAGGGCGAGCCTTAGCTGGTATGCATATGCACATCAAATTAACAAGGTTATAATAGGGCAAGCCTTCAGCTGGTATGTATGTGCACACCAAATGAACATGGTTATAATAGGGCGAGCCTTCAGGTGGTATGTATGTGCACATCAAATTAACATGTTTATAATAGGGCGAGCCTTCAGCTGGTATGTATGTGCACATCAAATTAACATGGTTATAATAGGGCGAGCCTTCAGGTGGTATGTATGTCCACATCAATTAACATGTTTATAATAGGACGAGCCTTAGCTGGTATGCATATGCACATCAAATTAACAAGGTTATAATAGGGCAAGCCTTCAGCTGGTATGTATGTGCACACCAAATTAACATGGTTATAATAGGGCGAGCCTTCAGGTGGTTTGTATGTGCACATCAAATTAACATGTTTATAATAGGGCGAGCCTTCAGGCGGTATGTATGTGCACATCAAATTAACATGGTTATAATAGGACGAGCCTTCAGGTGGTATGTATGTGCACATCAAATTAACATGTTTATAATAGGGCGAGCCTTCAGGTGGTATGTATGTGCACATCAAATTAACATGTTTATAATAGGGCGAGCCTTAAGGTGGTATGTATGTGCACACCAAATTGACATGTTTATAATAGGGCGAGCCTTCAGGTGGTATGTATGTGCACATCAAATTAACAAGTTTATAATAGGGCGAGCCTTCAGGTGGTATGTATGTGCACATCAAATTAACATGGTTATAATAGGGCGAGCCTTCAGGTGGTATGTATGTCCACATCAATTAACATGTTTATAATAGGACGAGCCTTCAGGTGGTATGTATGTCCACATCAAATTAACATGTTTATAATAGGGCGAGCCTTCGGGTGGTATGTATGTGCACATCAAATTAACATGTTTATAATAGGGCGAGCCTTCAGGTGGTATGTATGTCCACATCAAATTAACATGTTTATAATAGGGCGAGCCTTCAGGTGGTATGTATGTGAACATCAATTTAACATGGTTATAATAGGGCGAGCCTTCAGGTGGTATGTATTTGCACACCAAATTAACATGTTTATAATAGGGCGAGCATTCAAGTGGTATGTATGTCCACATCAAATTAACATGTTTATAATAGGGCGAGCCTTCAGGTGGTATGTATGTGCACACCAAATTAACATGGTTATAATAGGGCGAGCCTTCAGCTGGTATGTATGCGCACACAAAATTAACATGGTTATAAAAGGGCGAGCCTTCAGGTGGTATGTATGTGCACATCAAATTAACATGTTTATAATAGGGCGAGCCTTCAGGTGGTATGTATGTGCACATCAAATTAACATGGTTATAATAGGGCGAGCCTTCAGGATGTATGTATGTGCACATCAAATTAACATGTTTATAATAGGGCGAGCCTTCAGCTGGTATGTATGCGCACACCAAATTAACATGGTTATAAAAGGGCGAGCCTTCAGGTGGTATGTATGTGCACATCAAATTAACATGGTTATAATAGGGCGAGTTTTCAGGTGGTATGTATGTCCACATCAAATTAACATGTTTATAATAGGGCAAGCATTCAAGTGGTATGTATGTGAACATCAAATTAACATGGTTGTAAATATCCTTACCACCTGTCCATCTTTTGTGTGCATTGTTGTGATATCAAAGTTGTAATTACCTGGAAAGGGCTTTTATAAGTTGGATAACTTGTGCCCAATCCCTTTCTTGACTGAATAAAATATGTTTCAAAAAAAAAAAAAGTAATAGGGCGAGCCTTCAGGTGGTATGTATGTCCACATCAAATTAACATGGTTATAATAGGGCGAGTCTTCAGGTGGTATGTATGTGCACATCAAATTAACATGTTTATAATAGGGCGAGCCTTCAGGTGGTATGTATGTGCACATCAAATTAACATGTTTATAATAGGGCGAGCCTTCAGGTGGTATGTATGTGCACATCAAATTAACATGGTTATAATAGGGCGAGCCTTCAGCTGGTATGTATGTGCACATCAAATTAACATGTTTATAATAGGGCGAGCCTTCAGGTGGCATGTATGTGCACACCAAATTAACATGTTTATAATAGGGCGAGTTTTCAGGTGGAATGTATGTGCACACCAAATTAACATGGTTATAATAGGGCGAGCCTTCAGCTGGTATGTATGTGCACACCAAATTAACATGTTTATAATAGGGCTAGCCTTCAGGTGGTATGTATGTGCACACCAAATTAACATGTTTATAATAGGGCGAGCCTTCAGGTGGTATGTATTTGCATACCAAATTAACATGTTTTTAATACGGCGAGCCTTCAGATGGTATGTATGTGCACATCAAATTAACATGGTTATAATAGGGCGAGCCTTCAGGTGGTGTGTATTTGCATATAATAGGGCGAGCCTTCAGCTAGTATGTGTTGCACACAAAATTAACATGGTTGTAATAGGGCGAGCCTTCAGCTGGTATGTATGTGCACACCAAGTTAACATGGTTATAATAGGGCGAGCCTTCAGGTGGTTTTTATGTGAACATCAAATTAACATGGTTATAATAGGGCGAGCATTCAGGTGGTATGTATGTGCACACCAAATTAACATGTTTATAATAGGGCGAGCCTTCAGCTGGTATGTATGTGCACAACAAGTTAACATGGTTATAATAGGGCGAGCCTTCAGGTGGTATTTATGTGAACATCAAATTAACATGGTTATAATAGGGCGAGCCTTCAGGTGGTGTGTATGTGCACACCAAATTAACATGGTTATAATAGGGCGAGCCTTCAGCTGGTATGTATGTGCACACCAAACTAACATGGTTATAATAGGTCGACCCTTCAGCTAGTATGTATGTGCACACTAAATTAACATTTTTTTAATAGGTCGAGCCTTCAGGTGGTATGTTTGTGCACACCAAATTAACATGGTTATAATAGGGCGAGCATTCAGGTGGTGTGTATGTGCACACCAAATTAACATGTTTCTAATAGGGCGAGCCTTCAGCTGGTATGTATGTGCACACCAAGTTAACATGGTTATAATAGGGCGAGCCTTCAGGTGGTATTTATGTGAACATCAAATTAACATGGTTATAATAGGGCGAGCCTTCAGGTGGTGTGTATGTGCACACCAAATTAACATGGTTATAATAGGGCGAGCCTTCAGATGGTATGTATGTGCACACCAAATTAACATGGTTATAATAGGGCGAGCCTTCAGGTGGTATTTATGTGAACATCAAATTAACATGGTTATAATAGGGCGAGCCTTCAGCTGGTATGTATGTGCACACCAAAGTAACATGGTTATAATAGGGCGATCCTTCAGGTGGTATGTATGTGCACACCAAATTAACATGGTTATAATAGGGCGAGCCTTCAGCTGGTATGTATGCGCACACCAAATTAACATGGTTATAATAGGGCGAGCCTTCAGGTGGCATGTATGTGCACACCAAATTAACATGGTTATAATAGGGCGAGCCTTCAGGTGGTATGTATGTGCACATCAAATTAACATGGTTATAATAGGGCGAGCCTTCAGGTGGTATGTATGTGCACACCAAATTAACATGGTTATAATAGGGCGAGCCTTCAGCTGGTATGTATGCGCACACCAAATTAACATGGTTATAATAGGGCGAGCCTTCAGGTGGCATGTATGTGCACACCAAATTAACATGGTTATAATAGGGCGAGCCTTCAGGTGGTATGTATGTGCACATCAAATTAACATGGTTATAATAGGGCGAGCCTTTAGGTGGTATGTATGTGCACATCAAATTAACGTGGTTATAATATGGCGCGCTTTCAGGTGGTATGTATGTGCACATCAAATTAACATGGTTATAAAAGGGCGAGCCTTCAGGTGGTATGTATGTGCACACCAAATTAACATGGTTATAATAGGGCGAACCTTCAGCTGGTATGTATATGCACATCAACTTAACATGTTTATCAATAACAAATAAAGTGTTTGATATATGTTTACATATGAAATTATGAAATTCTGTAGTTATCAACTATCAAAACTTGCTAACTGACTGATGTATAAACATGCACACACCTCCCGAAAGTCTGCCTTATTTAGACAGTTTCACAGAAGAAGTGACGTAAATTTCATAATCAACTAACCAGTTCATGTCGTAATTAGAATCAACAAACAATTCGCAAAGACAGACAATCATAAATTTCCTGATATAATCTATAAAGTCATCATCTTCTGCTTTGTCCGTTTGTATTCCAACACAGAAATGGAAAAGATTTATTGTGCGAGCTGTGTAAAGTGGGCGTTACGCCGTTGTCCACTATCATGAGTACCCTGTGAGATATGATCCAGGCCTCGGCCTACATCCTTTGGTTGGGCGGTGTGCGACCTCGTTTGTCGCTGACGTTGACGTTGACGTGACGTTAAGTCACTGGAGATGCCTAGTCCCGCTGCCTTGAATGTAGGGCTTGCTTTCAAGGATCGCACTTTATCATCGGACAAGTATAACTTCAGGATCATCGAGCGTCTTGAAGCATTAACCCGCTTGAGTCTGTGTGCGCCAAGTCTTTGTGCGCGAATAACGTCAGACGTCTCCCATGTTTTGAAGGTAGCGTGCTCATTAACAGTGTTCAACGCTGTCTGCCTGCATGCCATAGACTTCTCCTCGCTGTTCACCTCGAGTATAGCATGAATTACTATGTTGTCCCGTCTACCGTGTGATTCCAACCGGTCTAGTTGGGCATGCTTTCCATCACTGATCTTAGTGAGACCACCAACGTTTTATTATGTCAATGTCTCGAGATGTTCACACTTCGAATTAACAGCCTTAATGTCATTCCGCAGATAAGAAATCTGTGAACTTAGGTCTTGTTTGGTGATGGCTAGCTCTGTTTTTACATTCTGGACGGGCTTTTCCAAAATCAACACATTACTAAACGTGGTCTTGCAAGAATGCCACGTGGTACAAATCCAGGGAAAAGCCGGGTCGTGACACGAGCGGCTGGAAAGAAAAAACGTCCCCCGCCCTCGGGTCCGAATGCAAGAAGTTCAAAGAAATCTCGCCAAGCTGACACAAGAGTTGAGTCGCAGACGACACAGCCGGATGAACTCGGAGTGGACCCCCCGGTTCTTCCTACGGCCGAAGCGCCTGGGATGGGTGAGTACCCCACCTCCTCTAGCGTCAGGCCCCCGGTCATAGAATTTCCTGGAACTAATGAGCAAATTGTTAATAACTTACAAAGTGAAACGAACGAACGAGTGTGTGACCGTACTTTTATTGAAAATAGTTCAAACACAATTCACTTGGAACATGAAATAGCATTGCGCAATTGCGCATCTGCAGTCATTTTGAGGACAATTTAGGCTCGCTAGTTTCCCCAAATATTCGAAACAAAATTTTTAGGGGCGAGTTTGTTGATTTGTCTGTCCTAGTCAAAGGGGCGACAGCTCAAGCAGGCGATAGTGGTTTATCTCTTGGTGTGACGCCGCAGGGTTCAATCGAGTTAATGAAGAAATCGTCACAGAAGATTGATAATATTAATGACTGGACCACAGCTTTTCTCATCTTTGCAAGCATATACCTAGAAAGATTCCCTGCTCAACACCAACAATTGCTAAAGTACATTGGTGTTATTAGACTGGCAGCACAGAGGGCTAGAGGATATGGGTGGCGTTCATATGACGAACAGTTTAGGGCTAGGATGGCAAGGTTTCCTGTTTCATGGGGGAAAATTGACCATGACCTTTGGTTAGTTAATGTCATGCCACAACCGTATTCAAACACAGCAGGGTACAGTTGTCGCAATCCCAACACCCCTGTTACATACAAGCGCTTCATCAATAAAAATAACAAGGCACCATGTTGGGATTTCAACTTGCGTTCATGCACTAGGTCACCATCAACGTGCAGATTCTCACATACTTGTATGGTGTGCCAGAAGGCCCATCCTTCAAAATCATGCACTCGCGACAAGAAGTCCCCAGTTTAAACCCTAAAACTGTAACACTTCCACAGAAGGGTTTTTCACCCCTAATACTTGATGTATTACAAGAAAAATTGGTTGGTTATCCGAATATACCTGAAGGCATTTTTCTCTGGGAGGGATTTAATTATGGATTTAGATTAGGGTATGATGGCCCTTTAAATCAAACTTTTTCCAAAAATTTGTTGAGTTGTAAACACTACCCTCACATTGTTCAAGAAAAGCTAGAGAAGGAAGTGAATCAAGGCCGAATGGCTGGACCTTTTAAGTTCCCTCCATTAAAAAACATTAGAATATCCCCTATAGGATTAGTGCCTAAAAAGGAACCTGGGGAATTTCGACTAATCCAACATTTGTCATTTCCTCAGGGAGCATCTGTCAATGACTTTATTGATGATGATATGGCGTCAGTGAATTATACATTATTTGACGACGCGATACAAATGGTTCAGCAATTAGGGCGAGGAGCATTGCTCGCCAAAGCAGACATCAAGAGTGCTTTCCGTTTGATCCCAATTAACAATCAGGATTATCCTTTACTTGGTATTCATTTCAATGATAAATACTACTTGGATCTTTGTCTGCCTATGGGCTGTAAAGTGAGTTGTGCCATTTTTGAGAAATTTTCATCTTTCCTGGAATGGGTTACTAAAGTGCAAATGCAGAGAGGTGAAATTCTTCATTATTTAGATGACTTCTTGTTTGGAGGAAAAAAAGGTGATCAAGGTTGTCACATGGCGTTGGCATGTTTTATTGAGGTCTGTCGGGATCTCGGGGTACCACTAGCTTCAGACAAGACTGTCCAACCAACAACTAACATTGTCTTTTTAGGAATACAGATTGACACAATTAAGTGGCAGACAACAATTCCTCAGCTAAAAATAACTGAGTGTATAACAAAAATTTACCATTTAATCACTAAAAAGAAAGCTACACTTAAAGAAATACAGTCACTTCTTGGTTTGTTAAATTTTATCTGCAAGGTTATCCCCATTGGTCGCCCATTTTCTCGTCGTTTGATAAACATCACCAAGGGTATTAAAAAACCTCAACATAGAGTGAGAATAACCAGATCAGTAAAAGATGATTTACAAATGTGGTTGTCATTTTTAAAAAATCACAATGGGACAACATTATTTCCTGAACAGTTTTGGGATCACAGTGACCGGCTACAATTGTTTACGGATAGCGCAGGGGGCATGGGAAGAGGCTTTGGCCTGTATTTCGATGGCAAATGGGCTTGCGGTCGATGGCCTACAGACTGGCATGTTGGAGGAATCACCCGGGACATAACATTTTTGGAATTTTTTCCCATCTTGGTTTCACTTAATATATGGGGAAGATTTCTCAGAAATAAGAAAGTCATTTTTTACTCTGACAATTCAGCGGTTGTTGCAATCCTCAACAAACTTACATCCTCTTCCCCTAGAGTAATGGTACTTGTCCGGTTATTTGTTTTACAGTGTCTGAAATTAAATCTCATTATTAAGGGTTCTCATATTCCTGGTAAATCCAATGTAATAGCTGACTGTTTATCTCGTTTCAAATTGCAGCAGTTCAAAACTCTGGTACCAACAGCAAACAAATCCCCGACAAGAATCCCAGCACACCTTTGGCGGAGATGGAGGCGGAAGCTTTCAGATTGTTAGATAACTCCATTTCAGTAGGCACAAAACGGGCATATCACAACGCCATTCACTCTTTTGAGGTTTTTCGAAGTCGTAATGGTATTCAGCGGTGTTGGCCTGTCGCGGTTAAACATGTTCTACAATACATAGGATATATGGCCCTGGAGGGTAGGGCACCATCAACTGTAGCTCAACACCTTTCTGCGCTTAGTCGAGCACATAAAATCCAGTTTTGGCAAGACCCAACAGACAACTTTGTGATAAAGAAAATGTTGTCTGGCATGAGAAATCGGTATCACCATCCAGACTTGCGCTCCCCAATAATGATGCCCTTACTTAATAGACTTGTGAAGGCCCTTAAATCTGTATGTTATTCCCAATATGAAGCCAGTTTATATTCTGCCATGTTTACACTGGCTTTCTTTGCATTCTTAAGGGTAAGTGAACTAGTGCAATCTCCAGGTAAGCCACATATGGGCTTAAAGTGTTCAGATGTTACAGTCTCCAATTCTGCAATTAGACTAAGGATTAGCTTCTCAAAAACTGATCAAACTGGAAATGCAACTATCCTCATCATCAAGCCTAATCATGATACAGGCATATGTCCGGTCACCGCTGTCTCAACATTTATCAAGATTCACCCTAAAGCTCAACCTGACAGTTTCTTCTTCCAACATGTCGATGGTACACCAGTCACCAGGGCCCAGTTTGCTGCAGTTCTAGGTAAAGCACTTGTTTTCTTAGGTTTGTCTGGTGTCAACATCAAGACGCACTCATTTAGAATAGGCGCAGCTACAACGGTGGCAATTATGGGGGTTCCACCTGAACAAATACAACTATGGGGTCGCTGGAAATCTGACACTTTCAAGCGTTATATCCGCATTGGTCATTTCATCTAATTTTAAGTCATGACTTTTGTCTAATATTTTGAGTCAGTTTCAGATGTCTGGGTGTTGGGCTCATCCTATGTATACTGGGCGAAGAAGGCCAGCAGACTACTGGGCTTTGGGGTCGATCTCGGATTGGACGGACACAGAGCGACACTGAGGTGGATTGGGAGAAAAGGAATGAAGTGGAACCAATTCGCCATCACAGTGAAGAGATGTCTTCGTTCATCGCCGCCTCCGCAGATCATGGTCGTTCACCTGGGCTCCAACGATCTGGTGAATACTCCTGGGAATGATCTTAGTCAGGTAATGAGACAAGATTTGCTAAACATTACTTCCCTTCTGCCCAACACTAAAGTTGTCTGGTCAGAAATGCTCCCTCGGATAAATTGGCATGGTGCGACTAGTGGCGCAGCTATTGAAAGAAAGCGCAAGAGACTAAATCGACGTATGACTGCCCTTGTTCACCAAAATGGGGGCAAATCTATCAAATATGACATTGTTTCAAGTGACTCTGGTCTCTACAGAGATGATGGAATTCATCTTTCAAATATTGGCAATGCAATATTCCTAAATACTTTGCAAGAATCCCTGTTTACTCTCCTCCACTAGTTTCCTTTTCATTTGGGGGAATCATGTAGGTACATGATTTGTGGCGGCATCCTTACCCCAAATGGTTCATATTTTATTGGTTTAAGGGGGGAATCTGTCGCCGAGATCACCCGCGCAGATTGATTTTATCGGTTATAAGGGGGTACAGGAATACAAGCAGTTTCGTAGCCGATGTGGTGGCCCTCGCTGCTTTACTGCTGTATACGGGTGTTTGGCCGAGAGCAGGGAGTGTCGATGTTGGTGGCCCTCGCGCTTCATCTCTCATGTCATATGATCTGGTAATACTGTCCGCATGGCAGTGTTGTAACCCGCAATTGGGTGGCTTACTATCTCCATGCTGAGATAAGGGTAAAGGGAGGGAGCTTACCTATGGTTCCCCTAGTAAGTCTCTTTCTTTGATAGGGGGAAAGGGGGGAGGGGACTTGCCTATGGTTCCCCTAGTAAGTCTCTTCTTTCAGAGTAGGGTAAATGGGGGAGTAGGTTAATCATTTCCTCTGTAGCCTTTCCTGGATTAGGGGGAGGGGTGCCGCTTTAACTTGTTCTTCGAATAAACTGCGCCCTTTCAATGCCAACTTGTGTCTGTATTTTTTCATGTTTCCAATTGTTTATTACTATTACTCTCCCTGATAATCAATTTTATGTTTACTTGTTAAATATAAAATAATTTAGCAGGAGGTACATTCTCCAGTTTGTGGTCTAAGGGAGATAACTCTATAGCTCCTTTCACCTAGGTCACATGACCTGCCCTATATAAGCCCGTGTTCATTCGAAGAGCGGCCTTTTTCAACGGGCTTTTCCAAAATCAACACATCCCACCCACCCTTCCCCTTTTTCTAATTTTCCTGTAAGGGTCTATGCATTTTATTTTACTGTTTAAAGTTTACATCTTGATATAATCTTGTAGTTTTGCGGTTTCTTGGCTTTGTTTTAATTTATTTTTCAGCATCCTTTCTGTATGGCGTTCATATATTGGAGCTGAGATAATGTCCATCAACTACTAGTGCAATTACTTCAACAGTTTTCAACTGAGGTAATTTGGATTGAAGGACTGTCTTGGCTGACACAGATTGGATCAAGACAATCTTTGGCCCAAAAGGTATTGTGTGGTTATAACCAAGGCAGACAGGTTGTGTGGACATTTACAACCCAAAATCTCAAATTACTGTAAGTCTTGCAATATTCATTTTCCATTTAGCTGCTGGTGCAGTTTCTTTTTATGTGGCGGCATCCTTACCCCAAATGGTTCATATTTTATTGGTTTAAGGGGGGAATCTGTCGCCGAGGTCACCCGCGCAGATTGATTTTATCGGTTATAAGGGGGTACAGGAATACAAGCAGTTTCGTAGCCGATGTGGTGGCCCTCGCTGCTTTACTGCTGTATACGGGTGTTTGGCCGAGAGCAGGGAGTGTCGATGTTGGTGGCCCTCGCGCTTCATCTCTCATGTCATATGATCTGGTAATACTGTCCGCATGGCAGTGTTGTAACCCGCAATTGGGTGGCTTACTATCTCCATGCTGAGATAAGGGTAAAGGGAGGGAGCTTACCTATGGTTCCCCTAGTAAGTCTCTTTCTTTGATAGGGGGAAAGGGGGGAGGGGGCTTGCCTATGGTTCCCCTAGTAAGTCTCTTCTTTCAGAGTAGGGTAAATGGGGGAGCAGGTTAATCATTTCCTCTGTAGCCTTTCCTGGATTAGGGGGAGGGGTGCCGCTTTAACTTGTTCTTCGAATAAACTGCGCCCTTTCAATGCCAACTTGTGTCTGTATTTTTTCATGTTTCCAATTGTTTATTACTATTACTCTCCCTGATAAACATGCACACACCTCCCGAAAGTCTGCCTTATTTAGACAGTTTCACAGAAGAAGTGACGTAAAATTCATAATCAACTAACCAGTTCATGTCGTAATTAGAATCAACAAACAATTCGCAAAGACAGACAATCATAAATTTCCTGATATAATCTATAAAGTCATCATCTTCTGCTTTGTCCGTTTGTATTCCAACACAGAAATGGAAAAGATTTATTGTGCGAGCTGTGTAAAGTGGGCGTTACGCCGTTGTCCACTATCATGAGTACCCTGTGAGATATGATCCGGGCCTCGGCCTACATCCTTTGGTTGGGCGGTGTGCGACCTCGTTTGTCGCTGACGTTGACGTGACGTTAAGTCACTGGAGATGCCTAGTCCCGCTGCCTTGAATGTAGGGCTTGCTTTCAAGGATCGCACTTTATCATCGGACAAGTATAACTTCAGGATCATCGAGCGTCTTGAAGCATTAACCCGCTTGAGTCTGTGTGCGCCAAGTCTTTGTGCGCGAATAACGTCAGACGTCTCCCATGTTTTGAAGGTAGCGTGCTCATTAACAGTGTTCAACGCTGTCTGCCTGCATGCCATAGACTTCTCCTCGCTGTTCACCTCGAGTATAGCATGAATTACTATGTTGTCCCGTCTACCGTGTGATTCCAACCGGTCTAGTTGGGCATGCTTTCCATCACTGATCTTAGTGAGACCACCAACGTTTTATTATGTCAATGTCTCGAGATGTTCACACTTCGAATTAACAGCCTTAATGTCATTCCGCAGATAAGAAATCTGTGAACTTAGGTCTTGTTTGGTGATGGCTAGCTCTGTTTTTACATTCTGGATTGCGCTGAGTAAGTTATCCTGAACTTGTTCAAGTGTGACTGGTCCCGGGTTTGTCTCAACATCATTAGAGCACATTCAACGCTGCACTGGCACACGCAAGATCATCGTCCCCGAGTAGGCACAAAACACTAGGATATATCACTTGATCACATACAGGCGATATCTCCTGTGGATCCCAGTTTTGGATGATAAATCTTATTCCTGAACTCGATCATGATACTGTTAAAAGATGTCACTACAAAATTTCGCCTTTCTAGCTTTGGTTCTTGAGGTATTTATGCCCTCGAGCCTCACGCCAAATCTGGTGATCCTATCTTAGATAATTTGGAGTTTCCGTGAACAGAATAAAAATACGGAACACGGGTAATCACTCAAGAAAACATAATTGCACGTTTCTTATTTTCAAACTCCATCAAGGTATTAATACCATCAAGCCACACAACAAATTTTGATATCCTATCTTAAATAGTTTCTGAGAAAAACTGTGCCCTTTATTTTGGACGGATGTACACACACAGGCGCGGATCGAGAGAGGAGGGAGAAAAGTCGCGAAAAGGCGATTTTCTACATGAAAACAGCAAATCTATATGGATGTAGCCTATAGGGTCTATATAGGTATATGTCTTTCAAACACTATTTCTAAGCGATACACGCCCCTGTGATCCATGAGTAGATAAACGCCCCTGTGATCCATGAGTAGATAAACGCCCCTGTGACCCATGAGTAGATACACGCCCCTGTTATCCAGGAGTAGATACACGCCCCTGTGATCCATGAGTAGATACACGCTCCTGTGATCCATGAGTAGATACACGCTCCTGTGATCCATGAGTCGATACACGCCCCTGTGATTCAGGAGTAGATACACGCCCCTGTGATCCATGAGTAGATACACGCTCCTGTGATCCATGAGTAGATACACGCCCCTGTGATTCAGGAGTAGATACACGCCCCTGTGATCAATGAGTAGATACACGCTCCTGTGATCCATGAGTAGATACACGCCCCTGTGATCCATGAGTAGATACACGCCCCTGTGATCCATGAGTAGATACACGCTCCTGTGATCCATGAGTCGATAAACGCCCCTGTGATCCATGAGTACAAACACGCCAATGTGATCCATGAGTCGATACACGCCCCTGTGATTCAGAAGTAGATACACGCCCCTGTGATCCATGAGTAGATACACGCTCCTGTGATCCATGAGTAGATACACGCCCCTGTGATTCAGGAGTAGATAAACGCCCCTGTGATCCAGGAGTAGAAACACGCCCCTGTGATCCATGAGTAGATACACGCTCCTGTGATCCATGAGTAGATACACGCCCCTGTGATCCATGAGTAGATACACGCTCCTGTGATCCATGAGTCGATAAACGCCCCTGTGATCCATGAGTAGAAACACGCCCCTGTGATCAATGAGTAGATACAGGCCCCTGTGATCCATGAGGAGATACAGGCCCCTGTGATCCATGAGTAGATACACGCTCCTGTGATCCATGAGTAGATACACGCCCCTGTGATTCAGGAGTAGATAAACGCCCCTGTGATCCAGGAGTAGAAACACGCCCCTGTGATCCATGAGTAGATACACGCTCCTGTGATCCATGAGTAGATACACGCCCCTGTGATCCATGAGTAGATACACGCTCCTATGATCCATGAGTCGATAAACGCCCCTGTGATCCATGAGTAGAAACACGCCCCTGTGATCCATGAGTAGATACAGGCCCCTGTGATCCATGAGTAGATACAGGCCCCTGTGATCCATGAGTAGATACACGCCCCTGTGATCCATGAGTAGATACAGGCCCCTGTGATCCATGAGTAGATACGCGCTCCTGTGATCCATGAGTAGATACACGCTCCTGTGATCCATGAGTAGATACACGCCCCTGTGATCCATGAGTAGATACACGCCCCTGTGATCCATGAGTACAGACGGTTGCAGATATCTTTACCGGTGTCTACCGCGATCAGACTGCAATCTGAATGCAGTTGACCGCGATCAGATTGCAGTCAGAATGCGGGTGACCGCGATCAGACGTTAGTCTGAATGCAGTTGACCGCGATCAGATTGCAGTCAGACCGCGTTTGACCGTGGTCAATTCCTTATTGTATAAAGTATAAAGAGTCATTGAAAGAAGGGGAATTTGTTCTAAAAAGCGCATCAATTCATCTAAAGAGGACATGTACATTTGTACAGATATCTTTTTCCACTTACTATAATTTGAAAATACATAAACAATAATATGGATAATTGACATCTGTATGGAAAAGTGTTTGGCATATGTATGGTAATTGTACAACCTACATATAGTTACTGTATGTGCAGTACGGTATCACCGTTGATCACTTGTTACGGCCAGAAGTAATTATCACTAATCACTACAAATAACTTTATTTGATTTAAATCGAATTGAATGAGACTATGTTATGTGTTGTGAGGCGTGACTTTAATAATAAACATGATAGTATTTATCAAAATTGCATAAGGTTTGACAAATTGTATTCTGGAATTAACAAATGATGGATATTCTAATATAAAGATAAATTCGTCTGCAATAGCATCCGTACACATTATTATTTGAGATTAGCAATATTTATTTCATTATATTTTCAGTTTCTACCGACAATACAAGTACTGCTAAGTAGACATAGTGGAAGATTTTCTATACATATTTCATGTAATGATATGTAATAGATTTGCGTGAATAATATTACAGTGAACATTACTCAATAATATCATTATAGATAATATCAGATAATCAGAGACCCCCTAATTAACTGTTAATAAGAAGGTCTTAAAAGAAAGTTTTAAAACTGATGAATAATCTTTTGACAATTCCTGCTTTAACCATATTTAAATGAGACCACTATTTTTTTTTATTGATACAGGAGTATTATTTAGCAACTGTAAACACATATTTACCTTACTTTATTCCAGTAAGAAAAACGTGCCTTTAACTTGCCATATGAGCATATTAATTAAATGAAATTTCCATGTCAATCGTTGAGTTCAAAAGAGTGTCCTTTCATTTTCGAGAAGAAGACTTAGTGTTTCCGGGAGAGTGGGATGTTGGCACAATGATATAACAATCTAACGACTGCAGGTGGTAATTATTCGTGCCACCTGTCTTTCGCGTAAAGCCCCTGTCACAACCCATCGTGCGTGCAATTCGTTCGTACGCTTTTTTGGGGAGGCCACGGTCGCTACGTTTTTCTGAAAACGTAGGGTGGTTTAAAGCGGCTGTCACAACCCGTCGTACGTGCAGCTGCGTGCTGTCTACCGACACAAACGTGGGGTAAATTGAAGAACGTGCTTACTCGGTACGTTGTACGGGCTTAATCGGTACGATCGACGTGAGTTTTCTTTAATTATTAGATAGTTAAACTTTGGACGTGCCGAGTAAGCACGAACTACGCACGTACAACGCACGTTGTACGCACGTGCAACGTGCGTCATTCGTAGAGAAAGTGTGAGTGGGTAAGCTTGAAAAAAAACGCACGATGTCGGTGCGTTGTGCGTGCGGTTGTCGTACAGGGCACGCACGTCGATCGTAGGGAGGAAAATTCGCAGCCCGTTCGTAGACTGCACGCAGCGAAAGTTCTGCATGCACTAAAAGTTCTACGACGAATCTGCGTGCTCCAATTTGTCCAAAATCGGTACGGCGTCGGTACGGAGGACGCACGAATTCCCCTATTTACCCCACGTTTTTGTGGGTAGACAGCACGCAGCTGCACGTACGACGGGTTGTGACAGCCGCTTAAGTGGTGCTGTCATAAAACCGTAGCGGTTCCACTGTTGGGATAGGTGTATATCACGACCAGATCACCGGCGCTGTGTACATACAACAGGTGTACATGTGTACGTCTCAGTGAATAGCTAGATCCGTGAATCAGGATTATATTGGAAGAGGCAGACCGACGAGTTTATTCATGTATCACTCGTCTTCTAGTTACATAACATCATGATTGGTTTGAATTTTTTTGAAAATTTCAGAGAACACTGTAGAGTTGATTGAATGAAGATGTGATGATTAACATTTGGTTGTATTAATGTTTAATGCTGCTATTGAACAATTGGTTCCGGGTCAGTTCGTACCAAAACCGGTTCGTCCCAGGGTCGGTTCGCACCAGAACCAGTTCACCCCAGGTCGGTTCGCCCCATCTTCACAACGTCACGGGCGTAAAGAAAAAAATTTCAAATCATCTCCCTCCGCCCTTGACTTCACGGGAAGAAAGCTTGCAATATGAACTTCTGATGTCAACAACAAAGGCGTTTGCAGTGATACATTGCCGCTAGGCCTACTAAACGAAAACATATTTTAAATAGTTTCAAGCATTTACTTTACAGTCTTAAAATGTGTGCTAAAATCCCAATCTTAATGAAATTGTCCGAGTAGACAAAGTCAATGCTTTACGCTTGAATGTAATAGACTTGATCTATATTTAGACTGGAAAAAACCTTTCCTAATTCGTCCAATTTCTCCGCTAATTTTGGGTCGCAAACTGTAGCACACTTTTTGACAGTATTTTGATCAGTCCAGGACTTGTATAAACTTTCAATTGATGCAATAAAATAAGTACAATTCGCTTTCATAAACCTATAATCGATAATCAAAACGTCGAAGCGGACAGCTTCAAAAGCCATAAAGTTGGCACATGGAGTGGACGCACTGTTACGATGTTACTGTATGATGACTGCCAAACTGGATACATTCATAAATTTCGCGTATGATTTTGCGCATGTTATCAGGTATCGTTTGTTAATTTCACAATATTGCAGCTGGGAGTACGTTTAGTGATTCAATTTAGTTGGTTGTCATAGTTTTTAAAAAGTCATATAAGCTAAAAAATAACTAGCACATGTTATTCACTCCGAAATCGAATAAATCAAGTGTTGAGTTTGAATGAAACTATTATTAATGATTTCACACTAATTGTTTTTACAAAATACCAAATAAAGCGTGTGGCATCATGTGGCATCATTATTTAATACTGAACTACATACCGAAAATACAGGCTGTATAACGTTTTAAAAAAACTGTGATTTGATTTCTTGTTTGATAAACTGTGCCTAACTCTTACTAACCCTTATTTACATAAATGTTACAATTTTTAAATAAGCACGTTATACTAATTGAAATATTATTATTTAATGCGACGATTTGTATTCAAATCTTTAAACTTTGTTTGAACGTGGGTATTTCTCACTTGCATATGAACTACATATGTCTCTGTTATAAATTTAACAATCAACTAATAACATTTCTTGGCTCGCATTTAGTCTTCTTTCTTAATTAGCATGTTTATGATAATATATTTTCATGTATTTAAGTACTATACGACGAGTATTCCAATATACAAGAAGAAACGTTTACCCAACGTATGTTTCTAAAAATAACAATTTTAGAATTATCGCTTCTGCAGTACCGAATGTAAACGGTGATTGGCTGTCTGTAAGCAGCTGGTAAGGGGCGTAACTCGTGATCACAATAGATGTCGCTTCTTCGTTGCACCGTTTTCTGTGCTGTTGAGGGCAAGGTAAAAAATGCATAGAATTTATTTCGTTACGTTTTCACCTTGCCGTGGAAGATGGTACACATAGAGACAGGCAGACACAGCAGACCCCCTACCCCTCTGTGTCTTAGAATATGTTCCTTCTGTGATAAAGTAGAGTCCGAGATTCAGTTACCCTTCTTCGTGTTCATTTCTGTCAACAGATTACCCTTCTCCCGCTTCAATTTTGCAAACGCAGAATATGTTGTATTTACAAACTCCATAAAGGTTAACATGGCATCTACATGTTCTTTGGTAAATGACCAAGGCATGCGCATGAATTTGACCAGCCGCCATTTTTGGAGTGGTTAACTGCATGCAGTTACCCAACTCAGTGTAGTAGGGGTGAATTAGCAGTTAGCATAATCCAGATCAAAGGCTTCCTTGAATAAATATGTGTACACAACTGAGGGGTCTACTCACGGATGTGTCAATTTCATACAAACTCTTAATTATTTCATGAAGTCTGCACAAACAAACAGAAACTCACCTACCTCAATTTTCGTAATCCGATAGGTATGTACCAAATCTTCAAGCGGCTGATTGCATACACAAACAATCTTTACTACATCTACAATTAGTCTGGGGTGAACCGACCCTGGGACGTACCGGTTTTGGTACGAACTAGCTGATCCGGAACCCTTTACAAACTTTATTACATCAAGCATCAACTGACCCGGAACACTTTACAAACTGTATTACATCAAGCATCAACTATATCTGTCATATTAAAACTGGGGCGAACAGACCGGGTCGAAACGACCCTGGCACGAACCGGTTTTGGTACGAACTGACCCGGAACCGAACATTTGACACTGTTTCAATAAATGAATTTTAGAATGTCACTGTTTGTGTCGCTATGCTACATAACGGGTACATCTTATTCAGAAACATCATGTACTTATCACATTTAGGAACTATTAGATATCAGAGTCTTGCTTTTTGGTATTTAAAATCACCAATACTTAAATTATTTATACTCATGTTCAGTGAGCAGTTTGTAATTTATTGCCAAAAATATAGAAATAGATAAGTCGTTAATGTCATATTCTTACTATTATATATGTCAAAGGTAGTATGATAAACATCATAGATTTTAAACACACCATCATCATCGTCTCTTTAATTTAAAATTTAAAATAAAATTAAATCGAATTAAATTAAAATTGGCAAAGGTGACTCAAACTTCAAATATTTCTTCTCAGTTAATATACATGTCCTTTAAAGTCACTCTACAGTGTTTCGTTGTTTCTTTTACAAACTATTTTATATTAAAATGAAAGTATCTGTATTACAATAATAGGATACATTGTCCTGTTTTCGATTCAAAACAGACTTTAAAACTTGATATCGTCACAATACTGTTATCAGCGTTTTAATGGTTATTGTCGGCCAACTTACCGATGAAATATTGGTAATATTTGACATATGTGATTCCAACAACATACACAAGGTCACTTTAATACTAAATCAGAACGAAAAGGGGGTGATATGCATTGGAAAATGGTATTCTGGTACATGTCCAATCTAAAATCAAATCCGAAATGAATATATCAAAAACAAAATCCACTGTCATCATGAAAAATTAAATTATTACCTAACAGCTCGAACATCCGGCTTTTTGTACATAGGACATAGGTTGTGTTTTTTTGTATAGCTTAAACATAATTTTTATTTCACAAAAAGATATATGGATAGGCGAACAAGCGAACTTTTTTAACGCCATCCCATACAATAAAATAAAGGCTATATACAGAACACAATCACTGAAATGAAATTGGAACTTAAAGCTAAAGAAGAATCACATGCACATTTATCAAATCAATGAATATACTTTTTAAAAACGTGTTAATGGGTATGCCTAGTAATTAAGAGGGCCGCAGCTGCCTTCCAAATAATGTGAAATACAATTTGATGAAGAAAGAGCATTGTTATTTTTCACTGTTTAAGAACAATTATAGGAAACGATTACTTTTGGCAATGAAAAGATGTAATAATCTGTGGATGTTTTTATTTGTTGGGTTATCCAATGTAACATCATAACCACGAGTATAAAAATACATGGAAGTCCTTATTTTCTTTATAAATCCGACATGTGAAAGGATATGTTGATATCAGACTGAAACACCTCACTATTTGTTCACATGCAGTAATTATATATAACAACACCTAAGGACAAGTATGTACTTTTATATCACAGGTTTTAGCCTGGAGACCATTTTGTACGGAAACAAATAACTTTCTAATTATCAAAAGTAGTCGATCAAGTTGACAATTTCATTACCAAAACACAATGATTTAAATTTTGACATATGGGTCGTTTGACTAAATTTATGTAAGTCTATTAGAACATATTAAACCTTTGTATTTCTTCAGATGGGTTGATATACACAACAATTCCAAAAGCAATTTTCTATTATTACTAGATGGTATTACTGTTAATCTATTTGATGCATGTGTACATTGTCTTAATGATTGACGTCAATCATCTGGTGTATGGGAGCGGTGTTAATATAAGCTACACAGCTTGTTCACAATCCAAATTCATTACAATGAATAAAATATGTTTAAACTCACGTGGAAAGGTAGTAAATAAAATCTTCGGTAGAATGACTACATGCGCACTTTGATTTTTCCGACTTGTATCTATATGCGTTTAGATTGTACAGTCGAGCTCTAGGCGGCAATGAATAATGGATGTCTTACTTTATGTTCTCTCCTCTCCTCTCCCCCAATTCAATCAGTACAGCAAATTGTGACACATCACACGTTGATACATATTATACTTCGATTCCGTTTTAATCTATGTGAAACAATCGGTACTTTATGGCCATTTACATAACTGGAATTCCTCTTTTGTGGCAATGTGTCTCCTAGAGCGAGACGGTAAAAAAGCGAGATTTTGACTAGTGAAGCGGATCAAGGGTTAATTAACGAGTTAATGGCGGCGGTCTTTGTATGAGGTATGTCGGCAAAGATAATAGGGGCAATATACCAACCCTACAGACGACAGATTTTATATTCGTGATATTCACTTTTAAATAATGTTTTATGTACTGTACTATATTTATATTTTATATCTTAGCATTGTATTAATATGAATATTCTATGTGTCTCTCATAAATCACTAAGTGAATGGTCGTAGTCATTTTGTACATATTGTCTGTATTTTATACCTTTTTGTAACCTACGAGTGAGACAGAAATAAAATCTTCTTCTACAGTGAACGAGGTGAAGCTGCTGAAATCTCCAAATCAAGTTAAAATGTCCTTGAATAACATGAACAGGACCGATTAACGGAGAGAAACTTATTTTTAAGTGTCACGTCCTGGGTAACATAGTACATTTACAAGTCTGTAGATAAAACCAAATTAAATCTGTATTAGCTTCTTTAGCATAACAGGGTCTAGGACAAAAGCCACCCGGACAAAAGCCACCCGGACATAACCCACCCGGACAAAAGCCACCTAGGACAATTGCCACCTAGGACAAATGCCACCCGGACAAATGCCACCCGGACAAAACCCACCCAAATTTTATTTAATTATTAAAAAGAAACAACAACAAAACATGTACAATATTTAAACTTAATGATGTATTTGTTCACATGTTTTTCTCTTGGTACATTAGTCAGATTACACTTCTTCAGAACACTAATCAAAACAATATTTTAACTTAGTGATGTATTCCCTCAATGTTATTGTCTGGTTACACAAGTCAGATTCCATCATATTAAATATTAACATCAGCACTATTTTCCTTGTACAAAATGCCTTTAGCACTAGAATACTCTATTTGTCCACAAAAACCATGTCAGCTCAAATTTAAAGTCTGATGTTGGCTCTGACCTTTTGAACCTGTAGACAAAAAAAAATAATTAGACAGGGGAAAGAAATTAAATTTACATTACAAATTACAACTGAGTGCTATAATATTTTTTTAAAAGAAAATGAAAATGGATATTTATTACTATAAATTATTAAGGAATGGAAGGCAAAGATATGTTAATTCAATAATATAAATACATACCTCTGACTGCACATGGTCTGGAGCATGTGTGTGTTCGTGCAGTATGCCGACACACTGATCGTCCAACACCTTCATTGACACCTTACACTCTCCTTTACGGCGCATCTCACAATGGTAACTTACAACTCCTCTTGGTAAGTTTTTGTGTCTGACGTAGCGATATCCTCTGAAATGAACTTTCCCTACTCCTTTCTGCGATGTAGTAAATTCTACTTGGTTATCCATAGTGGAATGCTGGGACAAGGAAGGTAGAAGGCTCACTGCTTTTTCATCAAAATTATGTTTTTCATCAAAGAAATGTTTTTCATCAAAGTAATGTTTTTCATCAGTCAGTTTTTTTAAAAAATCATGTTTTTCATCAAAGTAACTTATTTTCATCAAAGTCAGTTTTAAAAAAAAAATCATGTTTTTCATGTTTCATGTTTCTCAAAGTTTATTCAAAGTCATGTTTTTATTCAAACTATTTTATTGTTTTTATCAAAGACAACTAATCAACTAATTTCTCTCACCAAAGTCATTTTTTCATCAAAATAACTGGGTGGTTTATGTCGTAGGTGGCTTTTGTCCTAGGTGGCAATTGTCCTAGGTGGCTTTTGTCCGGGTGGGTTATGTCCGGTGGCTTTTGTCCTGGAACAAAAGCCACCCGGACAAAAGCCACCCGGACATTACCCACCCGGACAAAAGCCACCCGGACAAAAGCCACCAGGACATAACCCACCCGGACAAAAGCCACCCGGACAAATGCCACCTAGGACAAAACCCACCCAAATTTTATTTAATTATTAAAAAACAACAACAAAACAGAATTTTAACGTAGTGATGTATTTTCTCACTTATCGTTACACAAGTCAGGTTACACTTGTTCAAAACACTTATCAAAACAATATTTTAACTTAGTTATGTAGTTGCTATTTAAACAAGTCAGGTTCCATCATATTAAACTGTAACATTAGCACTATCTTTATTTTACTAAATGCATTTAGCACTAGAAATATCAACTTGTCCACCAAAATAGTATCAGCTCAAATTTACTCCTCAGTAAGTATATGTATTGTCTGGGGTCGCTACTGACAATTTTTTCATCAAAGTAAGTTTTTTTCATCAAAGTTAGTTTTTTTCATCAAAGTTAGTTGTTTTGTTTTTTTCAAAGTTAGTTTTTTCATTAAAGTTTATTTTTTTCATCAAAGTTAGTTTACATATATACAGTGGTTTATAAAAGACGGTAGTTAAAATATCACGTTTGCTAAATAAAATGAATACTGAGTTGGCACATTCTATAAATTGAGGTTGACAATTTCGTTTGACACTGAATATTTTGCATGAGATAGCTATATTTGCTGATCGAGATTTTGGAATTAAAAGCTGGATCAATAAGTGAGGCTTGATTCATGTAACTGTAGCGTAGATCTATATAGAGTGGATAGTCAATAACAAAATGGACTTCGTCTTCTATCTGTGACGGACAGAGAGAGCACTTTCGGTCGCAAGTGGGATAGGCGGCTAAACATGTCTTCCGGTTTCTATTCTTAAAGGTAGACTACCTGAGCGTAATTTGGCTGCGGATTTGCGGTGGTGTCTTATATCTATACCCGAGTTACTGTCGACAAGTGTTTTCATAAGGGTCGGGATTATCCATGCGTTAATCCTCCTAAGCCAATCGACTATTCTCGATTAGTGGAGGGGACAAGAATTTGCCCAATTTTTAAATCCGCAAAGTTATATTGTCGATTTTCGCATGTATGAACCTGAACCATTTTAAAGTACAAATGGAGAAATAGCAAATGCTCACTATTCACAAAAAGACATCCAGTAGTAACATGGTTTATAGAGAAAAAATAATCGAAACTGAGTCGTTACATTGTATATATAAAATGTCAACCATTATTACCATGATAGTTTACAAACATACATAATGGTAAACGGATATATAAAACAATAATTTAACTATACATAAGCTTTTTCTCCGTTTGGCTTAAATATAATGACAAGTGTTGCCAGTATAAGATTCCAATTCTAGTGTACTTTTAAATTACTTTATGTGTACTGTGATACGCAATCTCTTTTCAATGATAAGATTTATTTCCACCACATGAAGGTTTGCTTTGTCAAATTTAAAAAATCAAGTATATGTGAAACGATTATTCGTATAACACTGACACAATTTATGTCATGTATTAACAAATGGTTCCTTCCCAATGTCTTCAGGACATAATGCAATAGTCAGTAAATGTTACACAACGATAAGGGAAACGCTTAACAATACTCAAGTCTAGACGACTTATGGCTCTTCAAAAAAGAAGTTCTCTAGATTATAGAGTTTTTATGTTGTTATCTCAATTTAACTGTGGATTTTTACTTTTTAATGACTGGGGTTCCAAACGTTGTGTTACTTATATTAAGGATCTCCTAAAAAGAAAGGATGTGGATAGTTGGCGGGCCTCTTTGTGGAATGATGATGGGAAAGTTAACGGTAATAAATTGCGCACCTATCGTTTGTGTAAAGATACTCCCTTTGTTGAAAACTATGTTAAACATTTTATGTTCAGAGATCATCGTCGTATTTTATTCAAATTTAGATGTGGTGTTTTACCCTTGTATATCGAAACCGGCAGATATGCCAAGCCCCCTGTTCCTCTTTTACAAAGGCATTGTAAATATTGTATTATAGATGCTGACTCTCTTGTACATGTGGTTGAGGACGAGTTTCACTTTTTAATGGAATGTAACTTTTATGATGATTTACGTTTTACTTTGTTTGAAGCTGCTTTAAAATGTAACTGCCTCTTCTATGATTTAGATGATAATGATAAGTTTTTATATATTATGAATGAGAAAACATTGCAAAATATTTTAGCTTCTGTAATGTCAAATATGTTTAAAAGACGTGAAATGCAATATACTTGATTTTTCATATGTTTTATTCAAATATTATATTATCGTAATATATGTGTTTTTAGTGTCTCATAGGCCAGTTTGTGGCCCGACGCACTATTTTATATTATTGTACAATGTATATGTATGTAAAATGTTCTGGTGCGTGTGACACTTAAATAAAAATTTTACTACTACTACTACTACTATTCAATTGCTAAATGAGGGGTAATTAGTTATTGTCACGACAGCACAGTGGTCACTCAGCTTTGAAATCAAGTATTGAGCCGCGGAGAGGCCCAAGCCTTAATGAATGAAATATAGAATACTTAACGAATGGCTACGGGATAATATGTTTATGCAACGAGTGAATACAATTCGGTATCAGACGAACGAACGTGAATAAAAAAGTAGCCAACATAAGAACCAGCTGATCGAAAAAAGCGCGTATGAATAACAATCAGTCAAAACAAAATAGATCGACAATTGGTGGATGTCTGCACACACATGGTATACGCCGATACACATAAAAACGAAAGACTACGTCAGACCGAACTTAATAATGGGTGGGGAAAATATCAAAGAAGTTGAACACTATAAACATTTAGGCTTAACACTTCAAAGCGATTGTTCTTGGAAAGTACATATTAATGACATGATAAAGAAAATTAGCCCAAGGATAAATTGTCTGACATGTTTAAAATATCGTCTATCTCGTAAAACATTTAATACTTTATATACATCTTTTGTCTTTCCACTTTTTGACTACTGCTATCATGTTTGGGATAACTGTACGATAGAACAGACAAATATATTGGAAAATCTTCACTTGGATGCATTAAGAACTATATGCGGTGCAGTTCGAGGCACAAGTCATGAAAAGTTATACAGGGAAACAAACTATTGCACCTTAGAAAATAGAAGATATCGCTTTAAACTCACTACTTTCTATAAAATGTATCATCAAATGGCTCCTGGTTATTTAAATGACTTGGTACCAGGTAGAGTATCGGAACAAAGTAACTACAATCTCAGAAACAGTTCTTCCATTCAAGAAATTTTTATTTTTTTGGGAAATGTTTTTATTCACTTCAGTTGGATACAATCAATGGTGGGTACAATTGAGATGGGAAACAAGAATTTATGACATAATAGACAAAAACAGATGACAAAGTATATTTTACAATCAGCATTCGGAATAGAGAATACATATGACAAGATTTATCCCTCATAGGTGATCGGGATACGAAAACATTAATCAAATCAAACGTTTAAAGGACATCTTTGAGACGCATCCATTTTCTATCGAAAGAATTCATGTTAAAATTTGTTCGTGCAATATATTTCTCGATGTCAAAAACATCTTTTACAATCTTTGTAAATATTGTAAAGTTTGGTTTCAAACGTTTGATATTCATAACAAATATATGACGTTTAGCTAACAATATTATGTGATTAAGCAAGTTGCTATTGGTTGCACAGAATAATATATCCAGTGTTGAAATTTCGAATGTTTGATTGAGTGATCTGCTTAAGAAGTTGACGATTTCGTTCCAAAACATTCGAATGATTGGGCATTCCACATATACATGGTAAATATTCTCACTTGCTCCACATGATTCACATTTATCATTATCAACTAGTTTCATTTTTAGCAACTCCTGTTTCGTATAGATGGCTCTGTGGATAAACTTGTATTGGAATTCCAAAAGCTTAGTATCTTTGGTTGATTGTCTATATTTCAAAAATGTTGAATTCCAATTGATTAAATCGTTTAATTCATTATGCCATTTGTTGCATATGTTCGGTAATGTACCTGTTGCATCAGATATAAGATTGTCATAAAATAATCTTGATCCCTTTACAGGAGCAATAAGATCCTTCCAAGGATAATCTAGTGGCATATCCCTTACGGTTGACAAGTCAAATGAGCGAATGACATCTTTCCATTTTCTTGGAATGCTAAGAATGACTCCATTAAGATCAAGCACTGTATCTTTAACATCATATTTTGTTTTGATTTCTGCAAATGTTAAGAATCCATTCAAGAAATTAATTGTAGAAAGCAGAGATATTCTCAATCTTTTTTACCAAGTGCTATAACAGCATGGAACTCCTTGCCCGTCGAGGTTACCAACACGGCATCTCTTAATCATTTTAAAACTATGATTAAACCAGAACAAACGCCTAGCTACTTCGACTTAAACTTCGGAAGTAGATTCTGTCAAATTATCCATTGTCGTCTCAAGCTCGGCTGTAGTGATCTAAACGCCGACAGATACAATCGACACATATCGGAAACTCGGAAGTGTTCATGTGGTCACTATAGCGAAGACGTAGTACACTACCTTTTCACATGTCGGATTTATCAAAACTTAAGAATTAACATGTATGTTTATGCTCGTGGATATGATGTTCAAACTACGTTGTATGGAAATGGCCTATTGGATAATTCAACAAATAAAGAAATTCTTAACTCGTTACACCAGTTCATTTCTAAAAGTAACCGTTTCCTATAAGTGTCATTACAGACAAATAGTATATGTTTCATAACTGAATAACCGCTGCAGCAATCGTCATTACCAGGCATACCAAACAACACAAGAGAAAAAATTCTTTTATACTTGGAAAATAATTGTAAAGGCTTTTTCTTGTTTAAAGTCTACCTTATTTCATTGACTTGTTTCTGCGTCCAGCTTTTGCTTTCATTGTACTGGAGCGGCGTTGAAATAAGCCAATGGCTTGTTCGCCAATCCAGATTTCTTTTTGGAAATAAAAATATGTTTAAACCATACACATAAAAAAACAAAAATCATTTTGTTTAAATAGTATTTCATTTAAAAAAATTAAAACTAACAAGCAACGAAAGCGTCACCGGAATGTTTGAACGATATGTTATCGCACATATGTGTAACCAACTCGATCATTGTTATTTTGACTTTTGCCATACTGCATGATATCTGGTATTTTGACAGCAACACTGAATGACTCGACCAATAAACTTCTTGTCAAACTTTGTAAAAGATGGAAGCTTTCGAAAAATCAATGAGGTATATGACATCATCAGTCAGAAGTCACTGTTGTACATACAAATGTATTCATAAACTTTTCCATGACTGATTCTTTCAGGTGTTTTATAATTGCACATTTACCCGTGAACAATAAACACTGTACAATTGACATACATGACCAAATTACAAAATTAACATAGATGCTGTCTCTTCTGATCACATATAATTAATACTGCAACTCTAATGTCTTCTTGTTCTATTTCAGTTATACCTTGAAAATATACCATTTAGTTGTACCGTTTCAGTTGTTATGTCTTACAAAACTGGCTCGTGAAATTTTTAACTAGGATTGATAAGTCATCTTTATTTCCTCCATAAGTATATAAAAAGGTTGTGCACACAAAGAATTAATATACAGTTTTGTAAAAAAATATTTGAAAATGAAAAAGAGTCATATACCAATAATATCACTTTATCCCATTGTGTCCTGTTTAAATTACCCAGTGTTGTCCAAGAACCGAGCAAATCATGGTCAGCAATAATCCCTTCTTCGTATTTTTTTCCTAAATTCTACAAAATCAAATCATCTGTCTTAAAAAAATATGTATGACATGTATTGGCATGGGGATTTTCACGATTTGATTCGGCCGTCTTAAAATTTAAACACCCACCAACTACATAGAAGTTTTAACGAGTAATAACGCTTTCATAACACCATAAAGTGGATTATCTCTCCTGTATAAACAAGGAATACAAGTAATGATGAATATCGATGTTCATAACTTCACACAAACGCTACAAAGTCGTAGAAATGTACATTCAAATTACACTTTATCTAAGAGGATATTATTTAATTTTTTTACCAGTGCAAACTTGCATGTTCATACTGTATGAGATGACACTAACGTTATGCCACGTTCCTATCTGACTCTTGACTTTGTGGACGACAGTGCTGTAGAAGGTATACATGAAGTATCTGAACATAGGAATACATTGAAATAGTATGCGTTGTTAAAGTTTGAAAAACAAATAACAAATCAGGTAGTAAAATAAATTTGGACCGAATACGGCAGATTTCAGTTTCACAATCTATTATGATTAAACTTCTGCTGTACTGCCGACATGCAGACAATATCTACAATCACGCTCAATCCCTGATCGCGGTTTGACTCCAATCTGAATGCAGTTGACAACGGTCTGACTGCAATCTGAATGCAGTTGACCGCGATCAGAATGCAGTCAGAATGCAGTTGACCGCCATCAGACTGCAATCTGAATGCAGTTGACCGCGATCAGAATGCAACCAGACCGCGGTTTTCAGGTTACTAATTCTGCAAGGGTCTGTAGATACACGCCCCTGTCATCCATGAGTAGATACACGCCCCTGTGATCCATGAGTCGATAAACGCGCCTGTGATCCATGAGTCGATAAACGTCCCTGTGATCCATTAGTCGATAAACGCCCATGTGATCCATGAGTCGATAAACGCCCCTGTGATCCATGAGTAGATACACACCCCTGTGATCCATGAGTCGATAAACGCCCCTGTGATCCATGAGTAGATACACGCCCCTCTGATCCATGAGTAGATACACGCCCCTTTGATCCATGAGTCGATAAACGCCCCTGTGGTCCATGAGTCGATACACGCCCCTGTGATCCATTAGTCGATAAACGCCCCTGTGATCCATGTGTAGATACACACCCCTGTGATCCAGGAGTAGATACAAGCCCCTGTGATCCAGGAGTAGATACACGCCCCTGTGATCCATGAGTAGATACACGCCCCTGTGATCCAGGAGTAAATACACGCCCCTGTGATCCATGAGTCGATAAACGCCCCTGTGATCAAAGAGTAGATACACGCCCCTGTGATCCATGAGTAGATACACGCCCCTGTGATCCATGAGTAGATACACGCCCCTGTGATCCATGAGTAGATACACGCCCCTCTGGTCCATGAGTAGATACACGCCCCTGTGATCCATGAGTAGATACACGCCCCTCTGGTCCAGGAGTAGATACACGCCCCTCTGATCAAGGAGTAGATACACGCCCCTGTGATCCATGAGTCGATAAACGCCCCTGTGATCCAGGAGTACATACACGCCCCTGTGATCCAGGAGTAGATACACGCCCCTGTGATCCATGAGAAGATACACGCCCCTGTGATCCAGGAGTACATACACGCCCCTGTGATCCAGGAGTAGATACACGCCCCTGTGATCCAGGAGTAGATACACGCCCCTGTGGTCCAGGAGTAGATACACGCCCCTGTGGTCCAGGAGTAGATACACGCCCCTGTGATCCATGAGTCGATAAATGCCCCTGTGATCCAGGAGTACATACACGCCCCTGTGATCCAGGAGTAGATACACGCCCCTGTGATCCAGGAGTAGAAACACGCCCCTGTGATCCAGGAGTAGATACACGCCTCTGTGATCCAGGAGTAGATACACGCCCCTGTGATCCAGGAGTAGAAACACGCCCCTGTGATCCAGGAGTAGATACACGCCCCTGTGATCCATGAGTAGATACACGCCCCTGTGATCCAGGAGTAGATACACGCCCCTGTGATCCATTAGTCGATACACGCCCCTGTGATCCATGAGTCGATAAACGCCCCTGTGATCCATGAGTAGATACACACCCCTGTGATCCAGGAGTAAATACAAGCCCCTGTGATCCAGGAGTAGATACACGCCCCTGTGATCCATGAGTAAATACACGCCCCTGTGAAACAGGAGTAAATACACGCCCCTGTGATCCATGAGTCGTTAAACGCCCCTGTGATCAATGAGTAGATACACGCCCCTGTGATCCATGAGTAGATACACGCCCCTGTGATCCATGAGTAGATACACGCCCCTGTGATTCAGGAGTCGATAAACGCCCCTGTGATCCATGAGTCGATAAAGACCCCTGTGATCCAGGAGTAGAAACACGCCCCTGTGATCCATGAGTAGATACACGCCCCTCTGATCAAGGAGTTGATACACGCCCCTGTGATCCATGAGTCGATAAACGCCCCTGTGATCCAGGAGTACATACACGCCCCTGTGATCAAGGAGTAGATACACGCCCCTGTGATCCAGGAGTATAAACACGCCCCTGTGATCCATGAGTAGATACACGCCCCTGTGATCCAGGAGTAGATACACGCCCCTGTGATCCAGGAGTAGAAACACGCCCCTGTGATCCATGAGTAGATACACGCCCCTTAGATCCAGGAGTAGATACACGCCCCTGTGATCCATGAGTAGATACACGCCCCTGTGCTCCAGGAGTCGATACACGCCCCTGTGGTCCAGGAGTAGATACACGCCCCTGTGATCCATGAGTCGATAAACGCCCCTGTGATCCAGGCGTACATACACGCCCCTGTGATCCAGGAGTAGATACACGCCCCTGTGATCCAGGAGTAGAAACACGCCCCTGTGATCCATGAGTAGATACACGCCCCTGTGATCCAGGAGTAGATACACGCCCCTGTGATCCATGAGTCGATAAAGACCCCTGTGATCCAGGAGTACATACACGCCCCTGTGATCCAGGAGTAGAAACACGCCCCTGTGATCCAGGAGTAGAAACACGCCCCTGTGATCCAGGAGTAGAAACATGCCCCTGTGATCCAGGAGTAGATACACGCCCCTGTGATCCAGGAGTAGATACACGCCCCTGTGATCCATGAGTCGATAAAGACCCCATTGATCCATGAGTAGATACACGCCCCTCTGATCCATGAGTAGATACACGCCCCTTTGATCCATGAGTCGATAAACGCCCCTGTGATCCATGAGTCGATAAACGCCCCTGTGATCCATGTGTAGATACACACCCCTGTGATCCAGGAGTAGATACAAGCCCCTGTGATCCAAGAGTAGATACACGCCCCTGTGATCCATGAGTAGATACACGCCCCTGTGATCCAGGAGTAAATACACGCCCCTGTGATCCATGAGTCGATAAACGCCCCTGTGATCAAAGAGTAGATACACGCCCCTGTGATCCATGAGTAGATACACGCCCCTGTGATCCATAAGTAGATACACGCCCCTGTGATCCATGAGTACATACACGCCCCTCTGGTCCATGAGTAGATACACGCCCCTGTGATCCATGAGTAGATACACGCCCCTCTGGTCCAGGAGTAGATACACGCCCCTCTGATCAAGGAGTAGATACACGCCCCTGTGATCCATGAGTCGATAAACGCCCCTGTGATCCATGAGTAGATACACACCCCTGTGATCCAGGAGTAAATACAAGCCCCTGTGATCCAGGAGTAGATACACGCCCCTGTGATCCATGAGTAGATACACGCCCCTGTGAAACAGGAGTAAATACACGCCCCTGTGATCCATGAGTCGTTAAACGCCCCTGTGATCAATGAGTAGATACACGCCCCTGTGATCCATGAGTAGATACACGCCCCTGTGATCCATGAGTAGATACACGCCCCTGTGATTCAGGAGTCGATAAACGCCCCTGTGATCCATGAGTCGATAAAGACCCCTGTGATCCAGGAGTAGAAACACGCCCCTGTGATCCATGAGTAGATACACGCCCCTCTGATCAAGGATTTGATACACGCCCCTGTGATCCATGAGTCGATAAACGCCCCTGTGATCCAGGAGTACATACACGCCCCTGTGATCAAGGAGTAGATACACGCCCCTGTGATCCAGGAGTATAAACACGCCCCTGTGATCCATGAGTAGATACACGCCCCTGTGATCCAGGAGTAGATACACGCCCCTGTGATCCAGGAGTAGAAACACGCCCCTGTGATCCATGAGTAGATACACGCCCCTTAGATCCAGGAGTAGATACACGCCCCTGTGATCCATGAGTAGATACACGCCCCTGTGCTCCAGGAGTCGATACACGCCCCTGTGGTCCAGGAGTAGATACACGCCCCTGTAATCCATGAGTCGATAAACGCCCCTGTGATCCAGGCGTACATACACGCCCCTGTGATCCAAGAGTAGATACACGCCCCTGTGATCCAGGAGTAGAAACACGCCCCTGTGATCCATGAATAGATACACGCCCCTGTGATCCAGGAGTAGATACACGCCCCTGTGATCCATGAGTCGATAAAGACCCCTGTGATCCAGGAGTACATACACGCCCCTGTGATCCAGGAGTAGAAACACGCCCCTGTGATCCAGGAGTGGAAACACGCCCCTGTGATCCAGGAGTAGAAACATGCCCCTGTGATCCAGGAGTAGATACACGCCCCTGTGATCCAGGAGTAGATACACGCCCCTGTGATCCATGAGTCGATAAAGACCCCATTGATCCATGAGTAGATATACGCCCCTCTGATCCATGAGTAGATACACGCCCCTTTGATACATGAGTCGATAAACGCCCCTGTGATCCATGAGTCGATACACGCCCCTGTGATCCATGAGTCGATAAACGCCCCTGTGATCCATGTGTAGATACACACCCCTGTGATCCAGGAGTAGATACAAGCCCCTGTGATCCAGGAGTAGATACACGCCCCTGTGATCCATGAGTAGATACACGCCCCTGTGATCCAGGAGTAAATACACGCCCCTGTGATCCATGAGTCGATAAACGCCCCTGTGATCCATGAGTAGATACACGCCCCTGTGATCCATGAGTAGATACACGCCCCTGTGATCCATGAGTAGATACACGCCCCTCTGGTCCATGAGTAGATACACGCCCATGTGATCCATGAGTAGATACACGCCCCTCTGGTCCAGGAGTAGATACACGCCCCTCTGATCAAGGAGTAGATACACGCCCCTGTGATCCAGGAGTCGATAAACGCCCCTGTGATCCAGGAGTACATACACGCCCCTGTGATCCAGGAGTAGATACACGCCCCTGTGATCCAGGAGTAGAAACACGCCCCTGTGATCCAGGAGTAGATACACGCACCTGTGATCCAGGAGTAGATACACGCCCCTGTGATCCATGAGTAGATACACGCCCCTGTGATCCATGAGTAGATACACGCCCCTCTGGTCCATGAGTAGATACACGCCCATGTGATCCATGAGTAGATACACGCCCCTCTGGTCCAGGAGTAGATACACGCCCCTCTGATCAAGGAGTAGATACACGCCCCTGTGATCCAGGAGTCGATAAACGCCCCTGTGATCCAGGAGTACATACACGCCCCTGTGATCCAGGAGTAGATACACGCCCCTCTGGTCCAGGAGTAGATACACGCCCCTCTGATCAAGGAGTAGATACACGCCCCTGTGATCCAGGAGTCGATAAACGCCCCTGTGATCCAGGAGTACATACACGCCCCTGTGATCCAGGAGTAGATACACGCCCCTGTGATCCAGGAGTAGAAACACGCCCCTGTGATCCAGGAGTAGATACACGCACCTGTGATCCAGGAGTAGATACACGCCCCTGTGATCCAGGAGTAGAAACACGCCCCTGTGATCAAGGAGTAGATACACGCCCCTGTGATCCATGAGTAGATACACGCCCCTGTGATCCAGGAGTAGAAACATGCCCCTGTGATCCAGGAGTAGATACACGCCCCTGTGATCCAGGAGTAGAAACACGCCCCTGTGATCCAGGAGTAGATACATGCCTCTGTGATCCAGGAGTAGATACACGCCCCTGTGATCCATGAGTAGATACACGCCCCTGTGAAACAGGAGTAAATACACGCCCCTGTGATCCAGGAGTAGAAACACGCCCCTGTGATCCAGGAGTAGATACACGCCCCTGTGATCCATGAGTAGATACACGCCCCTCTGATCCATTAGTCGATAAACGCCCCTGTGATCCATTAGTCGATACACGCCCCTGTGATCCATGAGTCGATAAACGCCCCTGTGATCCATGAGTAGATACACGCCCCTGTGATCCAGGAGTAGATACACGCCCCTGTGATCCATGAGTAGATACACGCCCCTGTGAAACAGGAGTAAATACACGCCCCTGTGATCCATGAGTCGTTAAACGCCCCTGTGATCAATGAGTAGATACACGCCCCTGTGATCCATGAGTAGATACACGCCCCTGTGATCCATGAGTAGATACACGCCCCTGTGATTCAGGAGTCGATACACGCCCCTGTGATCCATGAGTCGATAAAGACCCCTGTGATCCAGGAGTAGAAACACGCCCCTGTGATCCAGGAGTAGATACACGCCCCTCTGGTCAAGGAGTTGATACACGCCCCTGTGATCCATGAGTCGATAAACGCCCCTGTGATCCAGGAGTACATACCCGCCCCTGTGATCAAGGAGTAGATACACGCCCCTGTGATCCAGGAGTATAAACACGCCCCTGTGATCCATGAGTAGATACACGCCCCTGTGATCCAGGAGTAGATACACGCCCCTGTGATCCAGGAGTAGAAACACGCCCCTGTGATCCATGAGTAGATACACGCCCCTTAGATCCAGGAGTAGATACACGCCCCTGTGATCCATGAGTAGATACACGCCCCTGTGCTCCAGGAGTCGATACACGCCCCTGTGGTCCAGGAGTAGATACACGCCCCTGTGATCCATGAGTCGATAAACGCCCCTGTGATCCAGGCGTACATACACGCCCCTGTGATCCAGGAGTAGATACACGCCCCTGTGATCCAGGAGTAGAAACACGCCCCTGTGATCCATGAGTAGATACACGCCCCTGTGATCCAGGAGTAGATACACGCCCCTGTGATACATGAGTCGATAAAGACCCCTGTGATCCAGGAGTACATACACGCCCCTGTGATCCAGGAGTAGATACACGCCCCTGTGATCCAGGAGTAGAAACACGCCCCTGTGATCCAGGAGTAGAAACATGCCCCTGTGATCCAGGAGTAGATACACGCCCCTGTGATCCAGGAGTAGATACACGCCCCTGTGATCCATGAGTCGATAAAGACCCAATTGATCCATGAGTAGATACACGCCCCTCTGATCAAGGAGTTGATACACGCCCCTGTGATCCATGAGTCGATAAACGCCCCTGTGATCCAGGATTACACACACGCCCCTGTGATCCAGGAGTAGATACACGCCCCTGTGATCCAGGAGTAGAAACACGCCACTGTGATCCAGGAGTAGATACACGCCCCTGTTATCCAGGAGTAGATACATGCCCCTGTGATCCAGGAGTAGAAACACGCCCCTGTGATCCAGGAGTAGATACACGCCCCTGTGATCCATGATTACATACACGCCCCTGTGATCCAGGAGTAGATACACGCCCCTGTGGTCCAGGAGTAGATACACGCCCCTGTGGTCCAGGAGTAGATACACGCCCCTGTGATCCATGAGTCGATAAACGCCCCTGTGATCCAGGAGTACATACACGCCCCTGTGATCCAGGAGTAGATACACGCCCCTGTGATCCAGGAGTAGAAACACGCCCCTGTGATCCATGAGTAGATACACGCCCCTGTGATCCAGGAGTAGATACACGCCCCTGTGATCAAGGAGTAGAAACACGCCCCTGTGATCCAGGAGTAGATACACGCCCCTGTGATCCATGAGTAGATACACGCCCCTCTGATCCATGAGTCGATAAACGCCCCTGTGATCCATGAGTCGATACACGCCCCTGTGATCCATGAGTCGATAAACGCCCCTGTGATCCAGGAGTAGATACAAGCCCCTGTGATCCAGGAGTAGATACACGCCCCTGTGATCCTTGAGTAGATACACGCCCCTGTGATCCATGAGTAGATACACGCCCCTGTGAAACAGGAGTAAATACACGCCCCTGTGATCCATGAGTCGATAAACGCCCCTGTGATCAATGAGTAGATACACGCCCCTGTGATCCATGAGTAGATACACGCCCCTGTGATCCATGAGTAGATACACGCCCCTGTGATCCATGAGTAGATACACGCCCCTGTGATCAAGGAGTAGATACACGCCCCTGTGATCCATGAGTCGATAAACGCCCCTGTGATCCAGGAGTACATACACGCCCCTGTGATCAAGGAGTAGATACACGCCCCTGTGATCCAGGAGTAGAAACACGCCCATGTGATCCATGAGTAGATACACGCCCCTGTGATCCAGGAGTAGATACACGCCCCTGTGATCCAGGAGTAGAAACACGCCCCTGTGATCCATGAGTAGATACACGCCCCTGTGATCCAGGAGTAGATACACGCCCCTGTGATCCAGGAGTAGATACACGCCCCTGTGATCCAGGAGTAGATACACGCCCCTGTGGTCCAGGAGTAGATACACGCCCCTGTGATCCATGAGTCGATAAACGCCCCTGTGATCCAGGAGTACATACATGCCCCTGTTATCCAGGAGTAGATACAAGCCCCTGTGATCCAGGAGTAGATACACGCCCCTGTGATCCAGGAGTAGATACACGCCCCTGTGATCCAGGAGTAGATACACGCCCCTGTGAACCAGGAGTAGAAACACGCCCCTGTGATCCAGGAGTAGATACACGCCCCTGTGATCCATGAGTAGATACACGCCCCTGTGATCCATGAGTAGATACACGCCCCTGTGATCCATGAGTAGATACACGCCCCTGTGATCCATGAGTAGATACACGCCCCTGTGATCCATGAGTAGATACACGCCCCTGTGATCCATGAGTAGATACACGCCCCTGTGATCCAGGAGTAGATACACGCCCCTGTGATCCAGGAGTAGATACACGCCCCTGTAATCCAGGAGTAGATACACGCCCCTGTGATCCATGAGTAGATACACGCCCCTGTGATCCAGGAGTAGAAACACGCCCCTGTGATCCAGGAGATACACGCCCCTGTGATCCAGGAGTAGATACACGCCCCTGTGATCCAGGAGTAGATACACGCCCCTGTGATCCAGGAGTAGATACACGCCCCTGTGATCCATGAGTAGATACACGCCCCTGTGATCCAGGAGTAGAAACACGCCCCTGTGATCCAGGAGTAGATACAGCCATTTAGATAGAGGGAGGACACATTTCTAGGAAACAAACATGGTCTCACAGGGGATGACACAGAGCCTTGAGTCATTTGTCCGAACCCACATTACACTCTAACAGACAACAGAACACATTAATGCATATCACATAGGTCACGCCGATGCCCTACATATCTGACAAGTAAAGGCTTGAAATTTGTACATGACATATTGATCTGGTCAGCTTGTCAATCTTCCTGTTAGGCACACTCAATAACATTGATGAAGTGTCAATATGCAAACCTAACCACTCCAAGGACTGTGAAGGTGACCACCACGACTTTTCCACCTTTGGTACAAAACCGGAAGCTTTTATATCGCCTTTAACTGCCGAACTTATTGTGAGAGTCCCGGAGTTTGAATCTCCTGAGAGAAAACCATCATCAAGAAATGTAATTATTCCATAGCATTGTGCCCTCCATTTTTTAACAAGCTATCTTGTAACATTCGTGTACACATAGGGTGCCGAGGTCAACCCGAATGACAAAACCATGAACTTGTAAAATATATATTTCCACCTCTCTGTCCAAGCAAAACCGAGGAACCCTGTATGAGGGGTTAATATATCAGAGTGGTGATATGCCGAATGTATTATTATATCAAATTTCACCCAATAATCATTCTGATGTATACAGGTCAACACCGTCTTCCAGTCCTCATATTCACACATAGTTTTCAAACATAATTATTCACTTATGACAAGTCGAGAATCAACCTCTTTTTGCCAGGAGACTGCATTGATACAGAGAGTTGGTTGACAAGACTTTGCACGAGAAACCACTCTTATCATCATCAGAGTTGTCAGCAAGCTCGTTCGTTGTGTATTGTGGCACGGTCTCCCATCCTCCCTCAGACGAATCGTATATGCTTATTCAGTAACTTCAGCCTCTCACACTCACAAACAACGTGCTCCAGAGATTGGATAGTCTCTTGGTTAAAGTTGTATTGGATGTTGTTCCCTTCCTTCGACCACACGATCATACCTATGAGCGTGGACAATTCCTTTGTCTTCGGTTACATACCCTGGAGAAAGCAATTTCCTTCTTATTCATCCTTCAACCGAAGGAACTATCATTTCTTTATGCTATTTAAAAGTAGGAAAAAAATAGTACAACAAGTGATGTTATTCCAAAAGTAACAATGATATAAGTACGTGCATGTAACAGAGAAAGCCACTTATTTGATTTAACACAGGGCTCTATCAAACTTTGTTTATTCATATTAAACATATCAGCCATCTTTATTAGTTTTCCAAAGACCCACACATCTCAAATATGTGTATAATGACATATTCCGTTAGCAGTCATTCAACACTTTTAAATTAAAATTAGTTATTCTCAAATTAAATATTTACCATTGCCTGAACATGCTCCAATAGAGACACATAAAAAACACCAAAAACTCTTCATTTCCATTAATGGAGGACCCTTTTCGTCGATGGACTCCTTACAACGAAGCAAGAACTCGCATGTGTCTCCTTACGCCTTTCAAACACTGTTTAGAGTTCACAGGAGACACAGGTTGTATACACGAGGGATGAGTGGTTTTTTTTTGCATATTTCGTTTGCTCAAATTTGCTATTTATTATTAAAGTTTATACAATGTTTTTTATGTTAGAGGGTCAAACATCCCGGCACACGGCCCGTTGAACTGTATAAACAGAAAACGGTTATGACAGAAACGGTATTGAGAGAAAATGGTGTAACGTACCGAGAAACAGTGTGAGATGTAGATTTGTGGGTCTTATGCGAATATGTTCAGAGTTCAGACAGCAAGATGGTTGACAATTATATCATGATATCATATTCAAAACTCTACTTTGAGTGTTTAGATATCGCTACATCAGTCAGATCACTTGAACCACCTTCGAGCGGCCATTTTAACGTGAACACGGTAGGGGAATGGCCGCACATTGTACATTCGTTTAAGAACTTTTTTTTATTGATTCAGGAGTATTATTCTGCCATTGGTAACACGTATATACCTTTTCTCGAGATCACTTTATGTCAGTAAGAAAAACGTGCTACAGGGCCTTTAAACATATTTTATTCGCTAAGGAAAAGATGTATGTAAATTATTACAAACAGAGATGGCAGAAGTTGATGCGAAAGAATGACAAACAAAAAAGTCATAATGCAGAACAATATTAGAATTAATGTTATACACATGTTTTTGTCTCACTGATGAACGACTTTACTTTATCAAATAGTTGGTCATTTTGACACGCTGATAGGTCTGCACATTCTTCTAACAAACGAACAACCTTGCCAAGATGACATCATCATTGTAGGAGTGCATTTAAAAACTTTTAGACAAAATTTGGTATGTGCAGTATTGTAAGACGCCACAAAACGATTTTCTCGATATTTCACTCTCCTATCGAGCCTATTTTAGGATAAATTTCAGAACAAGGATTTTATTTCAAAGGGCTGTATTTCCCCAAAAATGAACATATGAACATGTTTAAAATTTAGTTAAGATAATACTGACGAGATACTTCGACTTTGTTTCAGTCGTATTTATCACTCCCGGATTAATATTTTTCAGTCTGATTAAAATCGACCTTGTTCCGAGGAATAAATTTTGCAAAATTTTGCATCTGCCGGGATACGAACAGGTTCTGTAGATTCCTCGCCACAAGGTCTGAGAACATCCCGTATAGGCGTGTGTTCAGAACCAGTTTAGCGCAGCCAAAACCCAGTCAAATAGCTGACCAATCACATCATAGTATTTAAACGGTTGCGGTTTTGAAAGCATTCGGAACAGACAAAAGGATAGCTGTTTGGAGTTATCTGCCCCTAGTTTCTCGCACCGAAAGCATTTGTTGGGCATCTTTTGATTGGCTAGCTGAATTGCGCCCGAACACGCTAGTGTACGGGGTGCTTTCAGACGGTTGGCGTGGAAACCCACGAACGAGTTCGTATCCCGGTAGATGCACAATTTTGCAATTTTTATTCCACGGAAAACCGTCGATTTTAATCAGACTGAACATTTTTTAAATTGCTGGTCATTTTGTTGGTGACGACGGCCCTCAGTGCTTTAGCCTCCATCATAAATAATAGGTGCCGTACTTCAACGAATGCAAACCGGGTCTTGTATAAAAGCCGGGTCTCAAATCCAACCGCTGTATGGAAGGTATCGAAGGTGATGTAGCACGTTGTCTTCCTGAAATAAAGTGCTCTCGCGAAAATTTAAATAAGTGTTACCAATAAGTAGTAGAAGTAGTAGTAGTAGTAGTAGTAGTAATGGTAGTGATAGTGGTAGTGATAATAGTGGTAGTTGTGATAGTAGTAGTAGTAGTAGTAGTAGTAGTAGTAGTAGCAGTAGTTGAAGTAGTAGTAGGAGGAGGAGTATTAGTAGTAATAGTAGTAGTAGCAGTAGTAGTAGTAGTAGTAGTAGTAGTAGTAGAAGTAGTAGTTGTAGTAGTAGTAGTAGCAGCAGTAGTAGTAGTAGTAGAAGTAACAATAACAGTAGTAGTAGTAGTGTTAGTAGTAGTAGTAGTAGAAGTAGTAGTAGTAGTAGTAGTAGTAATACCAGTAGTAGTAGAAGTAGTAGTAGTAGTAGTAGTAGTAGAAGTAGTAGTAGTAGTAGTAGTAGTAGTAGTAGTAGTAGTAGTAGTAGTAGTAGTAGTAGTAGTAGTAGTAGTAGTAGTATAACATACCAGGGAGTTTCCCTCATTATGCGTTTTAACGGGAATTGGGGATATATATTATTCCACAATAATGATTTGGACTAATCAACAATCCACTTTCCATAGCATTCATATACATTCTACTTGAACTGTCCAGGTGCAGGAAGAACTTTCTTTCTAGGAAAATGAAATATTTCTATTGGGGTGAAATACACTTGGCATGATTACACCAAACAACCCAAAAACATATCTATGTCAGATTATATTTAGCATTACAGAATGAACTAACGGGTCTACAGATAATGAGACTAACCAGGAAATGAAATGAAATTAACATGGCGCGAGTTTATTTGATCAAAACTGTAGAGGTCACAATGTTCCACGGTTACCTTTTGAAATACCTTTACCTAATACAATTTGATTGGATTCATTGAATTAAGAATATTGGTGTTTTCTCATTGTAGGCATTGACAATGACATCTTGTGTGCAGTGTTGAAAAATGATGGGAAATGATACGAAATCTTCTGTTTAAAGAAACCGTAGTGTCGTCCTTGATGTTCTTCCTATATAGATTGGTTTGAGGGGGAATCTGAAGTCTGCCATTGAAAATACTGTGTCACCCAAAAATAAAAAAAATATCACATGATTTAAATGACATAAATGTTTCTCAACAGAGTGTGATTCAGGAGTGAGTTTACACGGGTCCTTTCATGATCAGCAAAAATGGGCGCGGCTCTCTGTATGGGGGACAGACTGTTTGTTTTTATCCCTGTCGGACACCGAGACATTGGTTAAGGGAACTATGATGTCACCTTGGCGGTTTTATTTTTCTTCTTCAAAATGTGCCTCTCTTCACCCAGCGGAACAAACAGGTACCTGGTGACAGGTGTGTTGGGGGTACCCTTCTTTTACTATATTTGGCAACTTCGGTTAATTCCAGAGTTACATTCCATTGAGCATAATATCATTTTTAACAAAATCAAGAAGGGAAACTAGGGAAGTTATAATTGAACTTTCCCATTGAAACAGCCAAATTCCGAAGAAGTAGAAACCCTAAAAAGGCACAACTTATTTGTATTCATCCCTGTATCACGCTTCATACGGTAGAGCTGGGCCATTTAGTAGTTGAATGGGGGCGCATTAAAGAGATTTTGAATGTGTTATTTTTGTCATGTTATGTCACGCATTATAAATAGTGTTATTTTATTAAAAAGCACTAACTGCTGTTGTAAATCATAACAGTTTAATGCAAGTTCGTTCAACATAGTATAATACAGAGGTGAAACTCCAGATTTGTGATCGAAAACCGGACAATGACGATGTCAATTGGTCAAATGAAATTTTGGAAACTTACCTGTAACAGAAAAAAATACAAATTTGATAATACTAATAGTAATAGTCCATTTATATAGCCACATATCCATGCACATTGTATGCTCAAAGCGCTGGTCGACATATACCCCTGTCAACAACAGTACAGAACACCCCCGTGTCAGGCGCTCAAGGTTCAAATTCAGACTACCATCGTTACATACTGCTGGGTGGACAGAGGCACACTTCCAACTAAGTAACTTACCCAGGGTGACACCACATGTCATTCAACTCCGTGTGGGGGCAGGGAATGACCCTTCAAACTCTCAGTTTATCCAAAAATTAAACGGGTCACCCACCATGTGTCGAGCCGCGCCCATTGTTCCATATTGAATTTCAACTTGACCTGGTGGAATCTGCATTGCTGTGTGACCCACCATCTGATGTGAATGAACATGCTAAACTGTATCATGACACTCTCTCCACACTACTTGATAAGCATGCTCCACCTGTAGTGAAGAAAGTCCAAGTGCGCACAGATACACCCTGGTACTCACAACAAGTGCTGATAGCCAAGACTGCACGTCGACAAGCTGAAAGGAAATGGCGAAAAAGTCATCTTGAAATAGATCGTCAACTTTATAAGCAAGCTCGGAATGCTGCAACAACTGTCATTCGTAACTGCAAGAAGGATTATTGTCTTCAGCAGCTTTCCAATATGAATGATAATCCCAAAAGATCATACGCTTTTATGAACAAATTGCAAGGCAAGAGGACTGAATCCAAACTTCCACCTTCTGCATCAAACCGGACCCTTGCTGACTCATTTAACAACTTTTTTCTTGACAAAGTTGACATGATACGACAAAATCTCTCTGATGATATCACAGTGTCTCAAGATGTTGATAATAGCAGTACTCAGTACAGTGTGCAACCCCTGACTGATCTCGCTTTATTCACAGACTCAGAGATACGCAGTGTTATTCGATCATCAAAGCCCACTACCTGTGTTTTGGACCTAATCCCAACCAATATTGTACTCAAACATTTGGATGTAATTCTCCCATGTATTACGAGTATTGTGAATAAGAGTATCGAAAGTGGAATGTTTCCAGAGTGTTTCAAAACAGCTGTAGTGAAGCCTCTCCTCAAGAAGGACAATCTGGATCCATCACACTTGAAAATTTTTAGACCGGTCTCAAATTTGACATTCCTATCCAAAGTCATTGAAAAAGCTTTTCATATTCGACTTAAATGTCATCTTGCGGAGAATGCACTCATAGAAAAGTTCCAGTCAGCTTATCGCAAATTCCACAGTACTTAAACAGCCTTACTAAGAGTCATAAATGATATTCGTGGAGCAGTAGATCAGGGCAATATGGCAGCTCTGATATTGCTGGATTTGTCTTCAGCATTCGATACAATTGACCACAATCTACTTCTGGACAGACTCCAACATCAGTATGGAATAGGTGGGACAGCACTACAGTGGATATCATCTTATATTAAAGGAAGATCACAATTTTTGATGATTGGAAATGACAGGTCATCCACTGTCAACTTGAAATATGGTGTCCCACAGGGATCTGTACTTGGTCCAGTGTTATTCGTTCTCTATTGTGGCAGTACTTCAAACATCATCTCACAACACCGCCTCCTCCACCACTCATATGCCGATGACTGCCAGTTGTACAATCACTTTCATCATCATAACTCAGAAGAAGCTCTTTTGAATATAGCTAATTGTACCAGGTCCTTGAATTCTTGGATGACAGAAAACAAACTCAAACTGAACAGTGATAAAACGGAAGCAATCATTTTTGGAACTAAGCAGCAGCTTAAAAAAGTGGATCTAAGCACCGTTAATGTGTCAGACACGGACGTTCAGCTAACCAAGACTGTCAAGGATCTCGGTTTCTTGCTAGATCCAACACTCTCAATGGAAGCTCAGATTAACAATGTCTGCAAAATATGCTACTTGAACTTACGTGTGATTGGAAATATTCGTCCTTTGATCACCATGGAAGCTGCACAATGTCTAACCAGATGTCTGGTACTGAGTAGACTCGACTACTGTAACAGTCTTTATGTCGGACTCCCGGTTATTCTCCTTGACAAACTTCAAAAGGTACAAAATACAGCAGCGCGAATCGTGACTCTAACATCTAAAGGATCGCACATTACTCCTGTCCTTAAACATCTTCACTGGCTTCCAATAAAAGCAAGGATTCAACTCAAAATTTTATGTCTAATGCATAAATCTCTGCATGATCAATCGCCTGCCTACATATCAGAGTTGATATCAGCCTATGTCCCAACACGGGAGCTTAGATCACAACATCAGAATCTATTGACAGTGCCGAAGTGTAACCTCAAGTGCTTTGGTCAGAGATGTTTTGAGCATTTTGCTCCTAACATGTGGAACTCTCTTCCCAAAAATCTGAAACTATGTCCAACATTTGAATCATTCAAATCAAGTCTAAAAGCCTATCTTTTTGTTCAGTTTTATGGTTCATAAGGACTTTCACAATTGCAACAATTGTACACATTGATTTGTTATTGCTGTTTGTGTAAAGTGAGCACATTCAAATGTGCATCACTATTATCATTATTTATTAGCATTATATGTTTAGCGCTTTGAGCATGCTTTCGAGCGTGGATATGTGCGCTTTATAAATATGCACTATTATTATTATTATTATTGTTGCTGAACTTCACTAATAGCGGCCGACTGAGCTATTCACAGGAACACGTGTCACGTGGGTTGATAACGTTTATAGATCCTTTAACTACTGTACATATATATGGGAGGTTTCTACACATGTAAAAGGCTGTTACTCGATTTTAATTGAAACAAGTAATATCATATATTTGGCGATAAGGTAAGAATATGTATGTCACGTGAAAGTAATTGAACTTAAATCAGCAGATGTGGTCTTCGGGCACATATAAAAGCCAAATAAAATATTATGAAAAGTTATGAATGGCCATTTCAAATTTGAAACTATAAAAGTAGATTCCAGATGTCTTGATCACTGACTATTACATATTTCTCCTCTGCTATAGAGCACACTGCGAATATCATAAACAGTATAAACATATCGCAGTTTATGCTTACTCCTTCATCAGGAGAAATTGAGATAGCATACATTCCGAAATAACGGGTCTGTTCACAATAAAGAAGTCATTATCCAGAAAAAATGTGATTTCTTATGTATTCGACTTGATATGATGTGATATTAATTTGTTATTCCAGTTTTGGTGCAGTAGAAAACTAGAGTAAAAAGAAAACGTGAAAACAGTTTACACAATCTGCAATTTACAAGTTATTGTGTTGCTTTGTGACGAGTCCAACACCCTCAGGGTCAGGCACAAACCACCAGCATTGCATGACTGTCCAAACAGTTTATTAACAGACCAACCTAGATCGTGACACCAAACAAGACAGACAGACAGACAGACAGACAGACAGACAACGTCCAGATTTAACATTTTCAACTTAGAACTTCGAAAGAAATTTACACCCCAAAACTGCTAATATAAATGCTGCCACGGAATTGTATTAATCTCTACTTGTTCAGGTTGCCATTTAAGAAAAAAACACATACAAATTCTTTGTTGTTTTTGTATGGAAATGTCCTCATGAAAAAAAGCACATAAGTTCGAAAATCGAAAAAAGTATATATATATGATTAATGTTACAAAGAACACATTTGTTTGAGTTAGGCCATACAGTATATTTCTATATTCTAAACTATCCAAATTTGCCTTTCCATACACAGGCCAAAATAATATAAAGTTGAAAACCCCAAAAACCATACATCCACACATAATGACTGCTTCATCGAGCTGGGCCTTATTGTTTTTGAGTTCTGACCCTAAAACGAACTTGTGTGTTGTGCTTTTATGGAAACAGTCACAAATACAAATCCAAAAAAAGTTGAGAATCCCTCAAAATCATATATACCCTGCTTGCTTTGCATAGTGACAAACTGTTTTTTGAATATGAATTTCAAGTTTTCTAATTCTGGTTTAAAACTAGTAGTTAGCATCTCAGAGATGCACGGACGCATCTCACATTATACACAGTCATAAAGCAGGTCACCCATCTAGGTTGTGGCGCCAATCAATGTTGCTGAGAAGTGATTTCATGCTTATAAGGCCGCTTTCAAGAGTATTTCACTTCTATTGCAGTGGCTAAAATCAGCATAATGTAGGGAGTAAGCCCACAACACCAATGTGGATATGCATTGCAGTAAAACCTGCACGCAGCGGCTGGAACCAGCGTTCTATAGGCTGATCTTCCCTGAAATGTAGTGTAGTGCTCATTGTCCTCAAACCTTTCTCCACAGCAGACAAAGTTCACAAGTCCCTGGCGAGAATCGAACCCCAGACCTCTTGGTCAGAAGCAGAACACACTGACCACTTTACTAACCCGCCCCTGAATGTTGCTGAGAGTAGTCAACTGAGCTGGGTACACGGCCAGTTGCCGCCATTGTTAACGGCTGCTATTATTTATATATGGGATAATACATGACCTGCCATTTAAAACCACTTTCATTAAACGAGTTACTCATCTGGTATAAAATGAGCAAAAGCGAGTGTGATGTCATCTCCTTCACGAGTTTAATAGAAACGGTAATATATGGAAGGCAGTTTAGTATTCGGTTCATTACTTACAATTGTAATCAAGCCGACAGTGTGCTGTGCCCACTGGTGCGCACAACGACTTCCACTATTCACATACGGGAGCTACTTCGGGGCCAGTAGGTCCACGTTTTTTACAAATTTTATTTTTTCCAAATTTCCCATTATTAATGATAGTATATGTCATATATATGTATTTACTTTAGAGGGTAAAACAATTTATTACACAAACCAATTATCTGTAGTGGTAATAACGGTGTTCCCTATAAAGCAAAAATTGCATGGCGGTCATTTTATTGTGAACACATGTTATTGTTTTGGATGACAAAAACTGATCTCATGGAAGACAGAATTGTGTTTTACTATTGGTAAGATTATTTTTCAAATACATTTCATTGACTTATTTTAGCGAAAAAAAAGTGCTACTGCCCCTTTAAAAAATCCGCCATTCATGCCATGGTGGCGTAAAACCATTGTGACGTCACAGCAAAACACTGTTATGACGTCACACTTTCATGGGATTTTTCCTCTTTTTTATCCCCTATCTTTGTCCTGAAATGTTCATTCCCATGTCACTCCCATGTCTTTTAATTTAGCGTTGATGGTGAGATTTCCACTAACAGTCCATCCAGTCATTTTATAAACAGGATGTATTCGCTCAAATGTTCACATCTGTTCGTGAAAGTAATCAGCTTCCAGTACATAATATCAAAGCGTTTTCAAAATGACAATTCACCAAACGAAAATGGCTAAATTGAAATCCAAATGTATTCCAAATCCCCCAAATTCGACTTCGTGGTTGTAATAATTTGGCAAATCAAGAATGATCTGTTTTTAAAACGATGGCCTGAAACAGCTCACAAGAACACACCTTTCCAGGAAATGCAGTACCAAGAAATCAGCGTAGGGCTCGTCTCCGAATTTGTTTTGTTTACAATTCTCTGTGACACAACTCGTCATTTTAAAATTAGATAAAACAATCAGATCAGCACTAAAATTGTTGTTTTGTTACTCAGCGGCTACTTTTTAAAATATCAGAATCGATTTTGAAAGAGTTTTGCATTTTTTAATGTAACTATCATTTAAATTTTGAAACGACCCCTACTGTCGGGCCAGCTCTTCCCTTTGCCGGATGTTGTTTTTGCTTGGACATGGGCGTCTTGTCACAGTGTTTTGGATTGTGTTGACACGAGTTTTGCACCAGTGGATATCTTATGTGCAAGATCTAAGACTTGGATACCTATATCTACTCGTGACATTCTCTTGGACTAGACTACAAGCATCAGACGTCGCCCGTGTTCGCAAAGAACGCCTAGTCTGCTAGAGTCGAGAGAGATGTGTCCGCTGGCTGAGAGTGAGAGGAGACGGGAATCGGCTATGGTAGATCTAAGACATTTTGATTTTTCTATACATGTGTAACTTTGTTGATAGAATTGTCTTCAATTTACCCAATATCGGACATCACCCGTCTGTAGAGATACTCTTTGCTTTGACTTGTGACAGTAACAGGTGATTGTAAAAATAACCATCAAATCAGGCGATGACAGCCGCTTGGCTACTGAGTTCATTTGTTAATACGATGGTTTATCGAAACACCCAAGCCGTGATCAGGATTTGCATTTATATTTTGTGCATTTTTTTTATGAATAAGTGTCGACAAGAAAAAGAGACAAGGACATAGTCTGTATTTAAAAATACTAAAGACGTGCGAATAAGTCCTGAGTGAGTCTTTTGCAGTAGTAGGGGCTGGACTCAGTAATGTGTTCCTACACCAAAAGTAGTCAAAATATTCAAGAATATAGTGCAATCTTTAAAAAGAAAAAAAAAGATTTTTCTTAGACTTCCAAGTCTGTTTATCATAAAGAATCTGTTTTTCAGTTCGTAAGATACATTAGAGCTCGTTTTGGTCAGAAATCTTTACTATGAGTTTTTCAACTTTTCTTCAATTTTCGAAAGCAAAACACTTTTTCAACTTCTGTCTTCAGACTGCTGAATTCTTACTTTGTCATCGTCGCACTGTTGCCCCGGAACTAACTTTTGTTTTAAGTTAAAATCCACTGAGGCCTATATCATTGAAACAGACACTTTTCTGGCCCTTTTTTATGAATAATATTACCTCCAATAAATGTTGACAAATTTAGGCTATAAATTTAAAGTTTTTAATGTTTTAAGCAGTAAATGATTTTGGACATGTGTATTCAGGCTGCAGCACTGCCAGTGCCATGTTTGTATACAAAATAATGCTTTTTTTCATCTTAAAGAACGCTTTGCAGATATCTGTTAGAAGTAGTACTATATTTAATCTGTTATTCAGTTCTTACTGCACAAATTGGAGAATTTTGGCGGCAATTCTTGACTATGAAAGTTTTTTGACTTTTCAAGAATTTCTGCCGTGAGATTGATGCCAGCTCGGCTGTCGGCAGTGAACGTGGTCACGTGATTTCTGACCTTGACCTTTGTTCAAACAACTGATTGACACCTTTAGAATCCCTCACCAAAAAAATAATCATACTTATTTTAATATTTCCAGTGGTGACAAACTAACATTGACAATTGAGTAAATATGATAAATATTGTCATGTGAGATGATTTGTGTACATGGGGCTTGTCTGAGTGACCATCCTTCCGTTTGTCCATCTCTGAACAGTGCATCTTATTCTCTATCCATTGAACTTGTTTCTCCTGCATATATCTAGACTAACACTTTTCATAAAAAAATTTTTAAAATACCCTGACTTATGAGAGTTGTTGTTTTGCCTTTTGAACAAATCAATCATCTTTAGGCAAATTTATTATTTACTAACCTTTCCATCTACTAGTTTTTTATTTGAAATGTTGAGTTTTCAAGTTTAATGCCAAGAATGTATGGTATTAGATGTCATTGTGCCTATTGATGAAATTTATAATCTATGACCTAATTTTCATATTATTCAGAATCACTTTTAAAAATTTATTTGTCTACATTGTATCTCTCAAAAACTTTTCAGAGACTGAAATAGATTTGGTAGAAAGAATAAAATAACTTGATGCTCTAGTCATGTCTTTTGCAGCCATTAATAATTGATGACTTATGTTCAAATGTATGCCTTTCTCTAGCTCATCAGGTCTATATAAGGCACTGGGTCACTGATTTAAACATATTTTATTCACATAGAGAGAAATGAAGTTAGAATACCCTCTCCTTGAACATAAGTAATTGGGTCACTCCAGGATCTTCCTTCTCCATCTGTAGACTTTTTACATTTTCAACTTCTCTTCAAGAACCACTGTACACCGAAGCTGTGAAGAGGCCTCTCTTTGTCCAGTTAGTTACAACCCAAGCCATAACCTTGCATAGCTGCCAAGTCAAGTTAATGTTCAAGTGCTCAGGTACAAATAGTATGCATATTTAAATAATTTTGGGACAAAATCTCCAATTGACAAAACCCAAAGATATTGATGACAATGAACTTAATTTTAACTATACCCCTGGCCTTGCCTTACAGTGTAAGCATGACATGACATGACCTAAACAGTGACTCTGGAAGGAAGTGATTTTGTGCGGACGATATCTCTCAAACTAAACATGCTATGATGCTAGCTTCACCAAACTTACTACATATGTTTTTTTTTTTATCACTTTATTTCTTTTTTGTGGGTACCATACATAGTCATAGAGCATATATTTTCAACATGTAATACATTGTACATTGAGGTTGGCATGGTTGATTTTTATGGTATACATTTCCATTAAAACATAACAATACAGTGAATAATTATGTAAAAAGACTGTGGCATGAAGACCAAAAGGACATACATTTTTCATATCTACATTCAGTGTAGAGAATCTGCTTACTGACGTTATAAGTGTCCTGGAGGATTGATTTAAGGCCATTTATATTTCTATTTTGACATTTGCAGGTGTATATAAAATGTTTAGTGATAATAAAGATCAAATTCATTACATCATTTCTTTTTTCTTTGTAGCCAAACATGATGTGTGTTATTTTTGGTTCTACGCTTATGTCAGTTTTACATTTGATGCAGTCCAACAGGTGAGGCCACAAAATGTTTACATGTACACAGCCAAGCAAAATATTGTTTCAATTGAAGATTTACAAAATGTACACAGTTGGGAGTTTTGTAACTTATAAATGAAAGCACTTCTGTTCGTTGTAAGTATTCTATGAATAATGTGATATTGAAACCATCTTAATTTATAGCTGACTGTGCTTCGGAATGGAATATAGTTGTATATTTTCCACTCTTCTCTGTGAATCTTTGATCCTATGTCGATTTCCCATTTTCTTTCACTATTTGCTTGATTCGTTAGTAATACTGATCTGATAAGGCTAAGGTAAACATGTTTACATCCTTTGGCAGCCATGAAAAGTATTTTCAGATTATCGGGAATAAAAGGCATATCCAGTTTCTCATCAATAGTTCGTGAGTTGGTTTGAATGTATTTCTTTATACAATATATCAAACCTGTATATTCCAAAAAGTTAGTTTTCAGCTGATAAATGTTTTGAAATTCTGAAAAATTTAGAAATGTACCGTCCATTTTAAGGAGGTCATTAATGAATGTTATGTTTGCTTTCACATAGTGTTTGAGCAGAACCGTTTTTTTGTCAATCAGAATATTATCATTAGCCAAAAGGTATTCAGTTTGGATATCTTTTACAGTGTTTTTATTTTGCAATGTGACCCAGGCTTTGAAAACATCTTTCCAGAAAATATTTCTTATATTTGGTATAATAGTTGTTCTGAGATAATTTGATCCCATTTCTATAGGTGCTAAAACAGTGTTTGGTAAGAACAAGTTTGTAAGATTATTTTATTTTTTTTGAAGATTGTAAGCATTGTTAGTCATTGAATATAAGTAATTGGGTCACTCCAGGATCTTCCTTCTCCATCTGTAAACTTTTTACATTTTCAACTTCTCTTCAAGAACCACTGTACACCGAAGCTGTGAAGAGGCCTCTCTTTCTCCAGTTAGTTACAACCCAAGCCATAACCTTGCATAGCTGCCAAGTCAAGTTAATGTTCAAGTGCTCAGGTACAAATAGTATGCATATTTAAAAAATTTTGGGACAAAATCTCCAATTGACAAAACCCAAAGATATTGATGACAATGAACTTAATTTTAACTATACCCCCGGCCCTGCCTTGTAAACAGTGTAAGCATGACATGACATGACCAAAACAGTGACTCTGGAAGGAAGTGATTTTGTGCGGAGCATATCTCTCAAACTAAAGATGATATGATGCTAGCTTCACAAAACTTGCTACATATGCTAGCCATGATCTCTAGTTGTGCCGGTTCAGGTTTAGACAGATTTCTGAATTTTACTTTGGCGTTTTCCATGGAAACATAACCAAAATAGTGACTCTGTAAGGGAGTCATTTTGTGTGGAACTTATCTCCCAAACTATATATTTTAGCTGCACCAAACTTCATACACATGTCAACCATGGTTTCGAGATGGCGCTAGGATAGTGCCTAGATGTGCCTTTTGAGGGTTAGACCTATTTCTGAATTTTATTTTTTGCGGTTTCCATGGAAACATGACTGAACTGTGAGAGTAGAACCCTGTATTGTTCCGGCAGCTGGTCTGTCTGCTGGAACCATTCCAGAAATTATGTATGGACATTAAGGCGGGCGGATTTGGATTGTGCATTTCTCCAGTTTTTGTAGGGCTGCATGAGGTCGGCCGGAAGTTGAACTGCTTTGGCCTCATCGGTGCCGGCTGTGGTTGTATCAAAGTCAAAGTCGATTTTGCGTCGCTTTGAGTTTGGGGGGTGAACCTCCACCTCAATCACGCTAGTGAAGCTAGCGCATGGAGGAACCGGCGGACAGACAGACAGACAGACGAGTTCAAACACTTGGACGAAACTAGTTACTCTAGCAATCAAACTCCTTGCCCCCAAAGACGTTACTAGGCCAAACTTGTCCTTTTAACCTATACATGTATGGATATAATTTTTATGAATATTGTAAATCCTCAATGAACTTCTTAATAGAACATGTCATTCTGATGAAGAGTCCTATATCGCAGTATTGCATGTCTAGCATCCCCTCCTAGATTTGATATTGCCGCTGTGCATTCAAGGATTAAGATAAAAAATGATGTCAATGACCGGTCCCTGCAAGCGACTGCACTGTGTCAGTTACTCTCAAGCAGAGTTTCACTGCAACTTCCAGTATATCGTCGTCTATGATGTCATAAAATGATTGTTTGTGACGTCACTGTAGCTTGTGGTCTCAAGGGAGGTGGGCCTTTTCCTGGCTTATTTCATGCGAATTAAATGAAGTAGAATTGGCATTACAGAAACTTGTGCAAATTTGTGTGTAACCCTCGATCTCGCTTTGGCAAAAAAAATATTCACATGTCGTACGACACACTTCCTCGGGTAATAATCTCTATGTCTGCAGCATTTCAAATAAAAAAAATTAGAGTGCAAAAATGACTTAATCACTTTATTTTATTGTGACAGATGTTTTCTTTATACGAACCTATATTAACATTTTATTATTTTGTTGTCATCACGCATAAACAAATCTTTAAAATCATTAAAGTTTGTCCTATGATAAATACTTATTCATCAATTGTCATAGGGTAAAAATGTCCAATATTTCGATGTAGATATCTATTTTCTGGAATTTATAAGATAGTCAATATCTTTTTTTCAGGCATTGATTTTATTTTTTTTGAAGATTGTAAGCATTGTTAGTCATTTATCAAAATATAAATTTTCAATAACCGTATAAATGAACAATGGTGTTGACATCATTGCTTGGTTGGTTGGTGCATGTTTATGACGTGTGGGATCAGGTCAGGTATTGTAATAATTCCTGTTGATTTCAATGATACTGAAACCTTGTGTTTAATTTGGGGCTGAACGGAAGTTTGCAAGATTTAGATCTTTTCAGGGGTGCGTTCAATGCTTTTAAAGTCTATCCTAACTCCTCTGATTACTTCATTGGGTGCATTCCATTCAGTTGATAATTCTACTCAGAGTACTCCAAACGAAAGGACCGTGATCAGACCGTGCTCAGAGTTTGCTCTGAGCTACTCCTCGTAATCAGGTGGAGCAGACTGAGATGCGTAGGTGTCGATCTACGAATGAACCCCCAAAATAGTGACCATTTTATTTGTCTTATATAAAATCATGAAAACAGCTTTATCTTCATGAATAATATTTTGTCAATCATTGTAGTATATATAAAAGTAATTAATTTCACCAAATGACATCACTCAGGAAATGACCTTTGACCTTGCTCTAAAATTTATTTCATGTTATTCCTTTCAACGAGAGCAGAGCAGTGATCTGCGCTTGTTCCGAACATGCGAAAGGAGCTCACCCCTGGATTCCTGTGACAGTCAATAATAAATGGTGTTTTTTATCCCACCTGTATGTAATACAGTGGAATATAGTCAATGCCCCGTCCGTCTGTCCATCTGTCTGTCCTTCCGTCCGTCAACTTTGTGCTGAGCAGATCTCCAAAACTATACATGTTAGCATCACTAAACTTCATACACATGTCAACCATGATCCCTAGTTGTGCCTTTTGAGGGTGAGAACTATTTCTGAATTTCATTTTTTTCGGTTTCCATGGAAACGTGACTAAAAAATGACTCTTTGAGGAAGTCATTTTGTGCAGAGCAGATCTCCAAAACTATGCATGCTAGCTTCATCAAACTTCATTCACATGTCAACCATGGTCCCTAGTTGTGCCTTTTGAGGGTTAGAACTACTTCTGAATTTTAATTTTTGCGGTTACCATGGAAACGTGACTAAAAAGTACTAAAAAATGACTCTTTGAGGAAGTCATTTTGTGCAGAGCAGATCTCCAAAACTATGCATTCTAGCTTCATCAAACTTCATACAAATGTCAACCATGATCCCTAGTTGTGCCTTTTGAGGGTTAGAACTTTTTCTGAATTTTAATTTTTGCTGTTTCCATGGAAACGTGACTAAAAAGCGACTCTTTGAGGAAGTCATTTTGTGCGTAGCAGATCTCCAAAACTATGCATGCTAGCTTCATCAAACTTGAAACACATGTCAAACAGGATCTCTAGTTGTGCCTTTTGAGGGTTAGACCTATATCTGAATTTTATTTTTGCGGTTTCCATGAAAACGTGACATAAACAGGGACTCTATAGAGAAGTCTTGTTGTCCGGACCATATCTCCCAAACTATGCATGTCAGCTTCACTTAACTTGATACAGAGGTTAACCATGATCCCTAGATGTGTCTTTTGAGGGTAAGACCAATATGCAAATGCTATTTTTGGATGGTTGCTATGGAAACATGACTTCAACAGTGACTATGTAGAAGTCAGTTTGTCCTAAGCATATCTCCTGTACTACATTTGAAAGCACCACCAAACTTGAAACACATGTCAACCATGATCCCTAGATGTGCCTTTTGACAACTGGACCTTAATTATATAGCTTACATTTTCCAATGTTATGTAGAAACATCTGAAGCTATGTGATCCACTTCATCAAACTGTATTGATATGTTAATCAATAGCCACAGATTTATAATTTGCTTATTTGAAACTTCTTTGACCTAAGCGGGAAGCGGGGGTATGTGAGCTTTGCTCGCTTCTACAATTGTTTTCTCAGAGTGTGAATAATATTCTTTGTTTGTGCGTGTAGATCTAGCAGTTATGAAGACAGCGGATCTTCTGTCTACATTCCCTACACCCAGGGGGACTGGACCGGTGAACTCAGGACAGACTTGTCCAGATCGCATCTCTCCTTAATGTGAGCGTCACGTCGAACATTGCATTCTTCACCGGCTCGTCTAACTTCTTCCTCAACACCTCCGACTGGCAGGGGATCATTGGTTTTGCCTACCAGGAAATATCAAGGGTAGGTAACTCGTACCTGTACTGTGCACTCCCAGCGGACCAGTAAGAAAAGTTGGTTAGAGCTATGTCCAATTAGAGGAATTATCCCATATGAAATGAATATACATGTTAGTATACAGAGAGTGTTGGATGTCAGGGATGTAGACTTTGAGCAAGTACTGTTCGTGTTCAAATTCTTGTGAGGGTTTTGTCTTTTGTGCCAAAACACAGTGGATGTGTTAGGTTTGTGAGTGAGAGGTTCAGTGTTCGAATCCAACATGACTCTAGAGAGCCGACATTTTATGTACAGACTCCTTGGGTGACGAGGATTCTATATTGTAGATTAGGTGACCCTGGGGCTTCAAATAAGGGCCTCACAGGCCATGACCTAAAAACCTATTTTCATCTTCTTCTCCAGAACAAAAAGACCTAAAAGGCTGTAATAAAGTGTACAGACTCTTTAGCCAGTGGAGATTCCAAATTGTAGATTTGGTGAACCTGGGGCCCCAATTAACAGTGTTGCATCCAGGCAGCGCGATTGCGAGAAATGCTCTATTTCATATATCACTCGCGCAATTTTACTATTTATGTGGGGGAGTAATCGCGCAAAAATACATTTAATCCCGCAATCTAGACAAACTACTGCGCAACCTATCTGTAATATTTTATTTCCAATTCTTTACATACTTTTAATACATACATTTAATAATATCAAATCAGCGAGATAACTTGTTCACGTAATCATTCGTAAAAGTAGCTTCCTGTTTACCAGTAGTACTGTACTATAGTCCGGCAGCCAAAACCCGATTTCCACCGTAGGTGGGAAAGTGCGTCCATAGAAAATGTTTTTACAGAAATTGAACCTTGTGGGTATATACTATAGGAAACTGAATGATGACACTTTGTCATCATTGAGCATTTTGAAAAATAAATGTTTTAATTAGATAGGGTACACTCGTGATTTCAGTTATCCAGACACATCAAGTAATTATTTTTTAGTGATCACAAAAATTAAATAAAATAAAGGCAGTTATATATCAATCGTTGTCTATTAGTATTATGAAAAAAAGTAAAAAAATTGTTGAAAAAAAACGAAAGTCCAAAATGTATAAAATGTGTCATGATAAACGTGGTTTCTGAGCAAATTTGGTTTTCTTACAGAAAAAGTAGATTTAAAGTTGTAATAATTTACTTTTGATTGTGATTACGATTATTGAATGATAAGCAAAAGAAATGGTGATAAAGTTTCAGTTAGTGTTTATATTTGTTTACTTTTGCCAAATTCTGAAATAGCTAGGCCTTCGTGTAACAATGTCACTTCTTGTGGAGAGAAAATGGTGATTTTTGACGATTTAATGGTGTTTTTAAAAAAAACCTATTTACCATTTTTATTTTGTATTGAAATGAATTTTGTTTATTCACCAAGCAACACATATATGGGTCATTATCAGAAAATGGAGCAATTTTGTGGATGTGATAACAAAAATAAAATCATTCTCCGTTTCAATCAAATTTTTTACAGTTTGAACAAGACACCCATTGGAAATTAAATACAGATTATGCAATCTTAATCTCTTTTGACAAAAAAACTATTTACTTTTAAACATACTGAGTTGAGAATTTATGTCAGTGATGTTACCAATGCATTTTTAAGTTTTTCTTAATAACTGATCAATTATTTTAGTACATTATTCTGCTTGAACAAAACATGTATGGTGTATTGGGAGTTTTCAGAAGAAAATTAATAATGAAGTAATTTTTTAATTTCTAATTTCAAGAAGGTACTTATGAATTGTGGAACTCGAAATTTAACAGGGTACAACAATATTTGTACAGACAGCAAATTAAGTTCAATAAATACTAACTACACTTTAGGGGGTTGACAAGGTCCACTTGTAATACAGTAACAGTGACTTGTGTCTCTCCCTATTGTTTCTTTCAAAATAAGGGATTTTGTTGGTGGTAACGTCACTGATATCTGGTAACATCACTGACAGGAAAGGTAACATTACTGACATCATAAGCATTTAAACTGATTATCATTAAATGTACTGTAAAAATTAAGTATTGTTGGAACAGTTTATTATCTAGTCCCAACATTGTCAAATATGCTAGAAATCATAATTTTGCACATAATAAGGTAACATCACTGACAAATAAGTAACATCACTGACATTACATTGCAATAAATGTTTTTAAAATAAAAATGATACTGTGAAAGACTGGGTATTGCCAATTTTCCGTATGTTAATGTTATGTTCAGATTGTCAAATGTTAATTGATGAACTTTTAATGGGTTCTTAATAATAATTTCATACATCATTAATAAAGGGTAACATCACTGACAGGATTGGTAACAGTCAACACTGTTAAGAATTCTGTTAAAGATAAGGCAGTGTTGAAACCATTCATATAAAAGGTAGATGGTCAGGTGCTCAAAGATGGTTTTATATTGGTATTTTACTAGAAATTATAACTTTATCACAAAAGATATCATCACAGATTTGAAAGGTAACATCACTGACATTAAATGATAATAAATAACAGAACACATCATCCCAGCACAGATAATGTACATGTTTACTTTCTATTCATTAGTATAAAGGACAGATTATCTGATGTTTAAAGATACACACTTCCTGCTTTAAAAAGAACCAATCAAGTATGCTGTGCAAACAAGAATTACCTGCACCATATGGTAGATCATAAAAACTGAAATGATTTAATCAACAACAGGACAGACGGTTAATGACCTATGCAACTTGTGGACTAAAAATACAAGTTCTCATTGACGTGTCACAAAATAAATTTATATTAATAGTAACTGATATACAGTACATTGTCAAGTTGTATCTCTCAATGATAGAATATTGGCAAAGTGCTTACTAGCAGTCTATATGACTGAATTGATAGGTAACTTTAGCTTGAAATTTCAATAAAGAATGAACTATGTATATCAGTGAAGCTAATCTGAAATACTTTCCCAGCTTTCCACACAACACACTGATCCACTAGTGATGAAGTATCATCGTTCTTACACGCTGATTCCTGTATTAGTTGGGTGTTCATATTTCATACTAACTTAAGTTGTCCACTGAAATGCAGTGCCAGAGGTGTCTATCGCACAAATCAGGTGTTCATCATAAACACCTGGTATAGCCGTGAACACCTGATATGAATATACCTATTGTTTGTAAATCTACTTTTGTTTATATTCTATCTTTCAAATCCACGTGATGATAATTCGTAGAATAGCACTTTTCAACATAAGCAAATCGCAAATACTATTGACAAAATGTGAGATCGAACCTGCAACCCAATGATTTCTGGTCAAGTGATCTAACCATTACACCATGGAAACCAGATGAGTTAAGAAAGGCTTTTTCATTACCAAATTAATAGTGTTCTTTGATTTGCTTGGATGAAAACTGAAAGTTTATGTACAAGTTATCGATTTTAATCTTCACCTGAAATGCAAAATGTTTAAAATAAAATGAAAGTGTGTGTAAACTGGACATATTGACAATGACCATTTCATCCTTTCTTTTTTTGTCCATGCTAATGTTTACACATAATCGCAGTAACAGTCCAGCAGTTTGGGTACGGGCTGTAGAAATCAACCCACGTATATTAAAGAGGGCATATTTTAACATTTTATCACTGAATATTGCTGTAGTTTGCCAAATGACTTTAAATCAAGTTCATATTTTTGTGTCCTGAACAATGTTATTTCCTCACAAAGACTGACCCAGCCCTTGGCTGCAGCATAATCAAACTACACAAGTGTAGGTTTCCTACATTTGATCTTGGATATCTGGAGATATAAAGAAACTTTTTTAATCTCAATTTTGGTCCCCCAAAAATAATTTCCAGCTTGAAAAAATATTGGTGTAGTTGGAGGCGTGTCCTGTTTTACCTTCATCTTCTCTATCCAGTCTCAGACATTGCATATCATTTGCTTCATACAGTGTTCAACATCTCTATAACTTAGTTAGGTTTTGGAGATTTTATTAAATAAATATTTATCGTATGAATACTATCAATCATTCTAAAAGGAAGTACAACTTGTTCCTAACAAAAGATAGCATGCCATTTGTATATCTAAAGGAATATTTGTTCATTTTCAACAATTAATATAATTGATTTTGTCAGTGATGTTACTTTTTATGTCAGTGATGTTACCATAATTGATATATCACTTTGTACCTTTTAGTTAAAGTGACATTTCTTTTATGTGATATTTTTTATAAACTGTAGGACATATCGCTATCTTATGGCATGATACTAAGGATGAAAATTTACTTTCGTTAGACATATCACAATATAACTTATGCTTTGTCAGTGATGTTACCATTCTCTGTCAGTGATGTTTCTAATTTAATGATAACATCACTGACAGTAACATCACTGACAATTTTAAAGTAAAGGACTGAGTATGAACAATGATTACTCCCTAAGCAAAAAGTGAAAGTAACATGAGCAAGAGGCTCATGAAGGCAAGTTCCCTTTTGACACACATGTTCAAAGAGTATTATACATTTCAGATAATTTGGTAACATCACTGACACTAAAAAGTCATACTCGTCAAGTGAAGTCACTTCATAAATGTCTGCTTGACATTATTTAATTTTGACACCACTAATTCAAAATGTATCACTTAGAACAAGGAGTGCTTTAAATGGAGAACTCATTATTTTCACTTAATCAAGGGGAGCTAAGCCTTGGATCAGTTAAAATTGTACAAGGTAACATCACTGACGCAAATCTGTGTTACCATGTTCTAACTGAAATATTTTCATAATCAATAATAGACCTAACATGAATGTAGGGCTCTTATTTGAAAAAAAGCCCAAACTGTTGTTAGACTTAACTCATGGAATTTATTTGTTGTCACGGGGAGTTTCATATCTATAGATGCAAACAGTGACCTCTGACCATTGTTAGTTCAGAAAGTGACAAAAATTAAGGTACAAAGATTTGAAAAAACACCAAGTGTTGCATATATGAAATAATTTGTAAGTCTAATCCTTGAAATCATGTATAACACAACTGGAAAAATTGCAATTTGGGTTAAAATTTGTCACATTATGAAAATAATTCCTTGTTACCATTTTTGCTCCATTTTTAGCTCATCAGGCCTGAAAGGCCCGATGGGCTTATGGCATGGGATGTTGTCCGTCCGTCCGTCCGTAAACTTTTCACTTTTTCGACTTCTTCTCCAGAACCAATGAATCGAGAGAACTGAAATTTTATGTACAGAGTCCTTGGCCCATGGGGATTCTAAATTGTAGATTTGGTGACCCTGTGACCCCAAATACGGGCCCCAGGGGTCTTAACCTAGAAAGCTATTTTCATCTTCTTCTCCAGAACCAATGACTCCAGAGATCTGAAATTTTATGTACAGACTCCTTGGCCAATGGGGATTCTAAATTGTAGATTTGGTGACCCTGTGACCCCAAATAAGGGCCCCAGGGGTCATAACCTAAAAAGCTATTTTCATCTTCTTCTCCAGAACCAATGACTCCAGAGAGCTGAAATTATATGTACAGATTCCTTGGCTAATGGAGATTCTAAATTGTAGATTTGGTGACCCTGTGACCCCAAATAAGGGCCTCACAGGCCATTACCTAAAATCCTGTTTTCATCTTTTTCTCCGGAACAAAAAGACCTAGAAGGCTGTGATATGCTATGCAAACTCTTTAGTAAATGGGGATTCTAACTTGTAAATTTGGTGACCCTGTGACCACAAATATGGGCCACAGCCTAAAAAACCTTTGAAAATGAAGTTTGAACTGATATTTTATGACTACTTCAATCACTTTATTTGAAATATAAGTCGACTTGAGATAACAATCTACATTGTGGACATGTTTGTCAAATTGATGTCATCAATGTGAAATGAGAACTATTAAATAGCCTATGAACTGAACATTTTGACAAGTCATAAAGGACTAAATTGAAGAGGAGTTAAGAATTCTATTATTTTACATGAGATATATGAACTGCATATGACTGGTGATGAAATGATAAGATAAGATTATTTTCATCTTCCTCTCCAGAACGAAAAGATCTAGAAGATTGTCATTATATGTACAGATTCCTTGGCTAATGGGGATTCTAAATTGTAGATTTGGTGACCCTGTGTCCCAAAATAAGGGCCTCACAGGCCATTATCTAAAATCCTGTTTTCATCTTTTTCTCCGGAACAAAAAGACCTAGAAGGCTGTAATATTGTATGCAAACTCTTAAGCCAATGGGGATTCTAACTTGTAAATTTGGTGACCCTGTGACCACAAATATGGGCCACAGCCTAAAAAACCTTTGAAAATGAATTTGAACTGATATTTTATGACTACTTCAATTACTTTATTTGAAATGTATGTTGACTTGAGATAACAATCTACATTGTGGACATGTTTGTCAAATTGATGTTATCAATGTGAAATGAGAACTATTGAATAGCCTATGAACTGAAAATTGTGACAAGTCATAAAGGACTAAATTGAAGACGGTTAAGAATTCTATTATTTTACATGAGATATGTGAACTGCATATGACTGGTGATGAAATGATAAGATAAGATTATTTTCATCTTCCTCTCCAGAACGAAAAGACCTAGAAGGTCGTATGTCAGACTCTTTGGCCAATGGGGATTCTGAATTGTAGATTTGGTGATCTTGTGACCCCAAATATGGATCACAGGGGTAATCACTTAAAACAGCTGTGTTAATGAACTGTGAAGATAATGAGATTTTATGTGCACTTCATATGTCAGCTTAAGAGTAATACTACATTATGGACATGTTTGATGTAATCAATGTGAAATTAGAACTATTGAATAGCCTGTGAACTGAATATTGTGACAGGATGCATAGGAATTTTTTTTAAAAGGGTTAAGAAATGTTTTTTTTACATTAGATATGTGAACTAAATATGACTGGTGATGAAGTAAGATAAGACTATTAAAACTAGCTACATGAGTTTGTGATACCACATCTTCTTTTCCAATAAAGAAAAATAAATAAAGATGGGGAAAACAAAATTTAAAATATATAATTTACTGGCTGTGAGTCCAGAGTCTGCATGTTGCATAATTGCAGGTGTTGACCTGGGGAGTGCCCACTCTCTGGCAGAGATGCAACAGCAGCTAGCTAATACACGGAGGTTTCAGGTTACTTCTCTGCTGTGTTACTGATTTAGTCTTATACTCAGATGCTCAATAGAATTTATTAATTAAATATTGAAAAGGATCCTATGAAACTATGTGCCTATGAGAAACAGGATTTTTAGAAACAAATAGGGGCTCTTTTGCATTATGTAATAAATGTTGATAATTCTAGAATAAAAATAAGTAGTAAAACAAAATGCAAAGGTCTACATTATTTATAATGAATGTGGATTAATGTGTAACTTATTTTGATAATAACTTTTAAATTTGATGACTGGGCAATGACTTATTATGTGATATCTTAATCTTTACCTTAGAGATAATTAATAACATAATTCCTGATGAGCTTCAGAGCCAATGGCTCTATTTTTATTTTAGAATGACCCTTATAATCTATGACCTAATTTTCATATTATTCAGAATCACTTTTAAAAATTTATTTGTCTACATTGTATCTCTCAAAAACTTTTCAGAGACAGAAATAGATTTGGTACAAAGAATAAAATAACTTGATGCTCTAGTCATGTCTTTTGCAGCCATTAATAATTGATGACTTATGTTGAAATGAATGTCTTTCTCTAGCTCATCAGGTCTATATAAGGCACTGGGTCACTGATTAAAACATATTTTATTCACATAGAGAGAAATGAAGTCAGAATACCCTCTCCTTGAATATAAGTAATTGGGTCACTCCAGGATCTTCCTTCTCCATCTGTAAACTTTTTACATGTTCAACTTCTCTTCAAGAACCACTCTACTACAGTGTTGCATCTAGGCAGCGTAATTGCGTGATTTACGCAGTTTTATTAACTAAAACGCATTTTCTATTTTCCATGTGTCTTATGCTACGCAAAATTATCCCCATGTACGCATTTCTCTAGTGAGAAAGGGTAAAAATAATGTTTTTCATTAAAATATACTCATGAGGTCGGCAAAAAACAAATTAAAAACTCGAGTAAATTGGGAAAACCATGTCTAAATTTAGAACTGAATTTCGCTTCACAGCCATGATTGACAGTAACTGCCGTTGTGATTGGTCGAAAAATGAAACGTCATTAGGTTCTAGTACTACAACCATACCGATTGGTTGACAAGTGTCACGTGACGATAGTGGTATGTCAATCGCTTGACATGACATCCGTGCCGAACTACGAAGTTTTGAGGGGTTAAATTTGAGGTTTTTTGACATTGTTTAGCCAAATGAACAATCGTAGCGTTGTCTCAATAAAAATGAAAACGGATTACTGACTTTTTTATGAACGTTTCTGTGAGTAACACTGACGATATTGATTTTGCAAATGCTAATGATGAAAAAGTGACGATAGAAACTGAAATTGAAACTGAAAATCGTATCAATCTTGAAGAGCCAGATGAACATTTTGATCCAAACGAAAACGTCTCCATATTGACAAACCATTGAAGCGTAAAGTAATACACAAATTTCGTCAACGTTGGTTAGATGAATTTAAGAGGTTGGATTACGACAACGACACCGGTTTATTATTGTGAAACTAGTGAATGTCGTGCAAAGTGTGTATGCAATCACATGTTAAAGTTTTCAACTTTTCTAAGCGTGGTAAGTCAATTTTTCATCACTTTTATAGCTTTCAGACCACTACTTCTGTGTTTTACTCAAACTACTCAGATGATACCCACATTTTTGATGATGGTGGGTTGCATGACCCATGTTTAGGTAAACCTAGATGCAACACTGCTCTACACCGAAGCAGTGAAGAGGCCTCTCTTTGTCCAGTTAGTTACAACCCAAGCCATAACCTTGCATAGCTGCCAAGTCAAGTTAATGTTCAAGTGCTCGGGTAAAAATAGTATGCATATTAAAATAATTTTGGGACAAAATCTCCAATTGACAAAACCCAAAGATATTGATGACAATGATCTTAATTTTAACTATATCCCTGGCCCTGCCTTACAGTGTAAGCATGACATGACATGACCAAAACAGTGACTCTGGAAGGAAGTGATTTTGTGTGGAGCATATCTCTCAAACTAAACATGCTATGATGCTAGCCTCACCAAACTTGCTACATATGTTAGCCATGATCTCTAGTTGTGCCGGTTCAGGTTTAGACAGATTTCTGAATTTTACTTTGGCGTTTTCCATGGAAACATAACCAAAATAGTGACTCTGTAAGGGAGTCTTTTTGTGTGGAACTTATCTCCCAAACTATAAATTATAGTTACACCAAACCTCATATACATGTCAACCTTGGTGTCTAGATGGTGCCTAGATGTGCTTTTTGAGGGTTAGACCTATTTCGGAATTTTATTTTTTGCGGTTTCGATGGAAACATGACCAAAATAGAGATTCTTTGGGGAAGTCATTTTGTGTGGAACTTATCTCCCAAACAGTTAACTATATATTCTAGCTGCACCAAACTTCATACACATGTCAACCATGGTTTCGAGATTGCGCTAGGATGGTGCCCAGATGTGCCTTTTGAGGGTTAGACCTATTTCGGAATTTTATTTTTTTGCGGTTTCGATGGAAACATGACCAAAATAGAGATTCTGTGAGGAAGTCATTTTGTGTGGAACTTATCTCCCAAACTATATATTCTAGCTGCACCAAACTTCATACACATGTCAACCATGGTTTCGAGATGGCGCTAGGATGGTGCCTAGATGTGCCTTTTGAGGGTTAGACCTATTTCTGAATTTTATTGTTTGCGGTTTCCATGGAAACATGACTGAACTGTGAGAGTAGAACCCTGTATTGTTCCGGCAGCTGGTCTGTCTGCTGGAACCATTCCAGAAATTACACATGGACATTAAGGCGGGCGGATTTGGATTGTGCATTTCTCCAGTTTTTGTAGGGCTGCATGAGGTCAGCCGGAAGTTGAACTGCTTTGGCCTCATCGGTGCCGGCTGTGTATCAAAGTCAAAGTCGATTTTGCGTCGCTTTGAGTTTGGGGGGTGAGCCTCCACCTCAATCACGCTAGTGGAGCTAGCGCATGAAGGAACCGGCGGACAGACAGACAGACAGACAGAGTCCAAACACTTGGACGAAACTAGTTACTCTAGCAATCAAACTCCTTGCCCCAATAGACGTTACTAGGCCAAACTTGTCCTTTTAACCTATGTATGGATATAATTTTTATGAATATTGTAAATCCTCACTGAACTTCTTGATAGAACATGTCATTCTGATCAAGAGTCCTATATCGCAGTATTGCATGTCTAGCATCCCCTCCTAGATTTGACCGGTCCCTGCAAGCGACAGCACTGTGTCAGTAACTCTACAGCAAAGTTTCACTGCGACTTCCCGTATATCGTCGTCTCTGATGTCATAAAATGATTGTTTGTGATGTCACTGTAGCTTGCGGTCGCAAGGGAGGTGGGCCTTTTCATGGCTTATTTTATGGGAATTTAATGAAGTAGAATTGGCATTACAGAAACTTGTGCAAATTTGTGTATAACCCTCGGTCTCACTTTGGCAATAAAAATATTCACATGTTGTACGACACACTTCCTCGGGTAATAATCTCTATGTCTGCAGCATTTCAAATCAAACAAATTAAGAGTGCAAAAATGACTTAATCACTTTATTTTATTGTGACAGATGTTTTCTTTATACGAACGTATATTAACATTTTATTATTTTGTTGTCATCACGCATAAACAGATCTTTAAAATCATTAAAGTTTGTCCTATGATAAATACTTATTCATCAATTGTCATAGGGTAAAAATGTCCAATATTTCGATGTAGATATCTATTTTCTGGACTTTATAAGATTATCAATATCTTTTTTTCAGGCATTGATTTTATTTTTTTTGAAGATTGTAAGCATTGTTAGTCATTTATCAAAATATCAATTTTCAATAACCGTATAAATCAACAATGGTGTTGACATCATTGCTTGGTTGGTTGGTGCATGTTTATGACGTGTGGGATCAGGTCAGGTATTGTAATAATTCCTGTTGATTTCAATGATACTGAAACCTTGTGTTTAATTTGGGGCTGAACGGAAGTTTGCAAGACTTAGATGTTTTCAGGGGTGCGTTCAATGCTTTTAAAGTCTATCCTAACTCCTCTGATAACTTCATTGGGTGCGTTCCATTCAGTTGATAATTCTACTCAGAGTTCTCCAAACGAAAGGACCGTGATCAGACCGTGCTCGGAGTTTGCTCTGAGCTACTCCTCGTAATCAGGTGGAGCAGACTGAGATGCGTAGGTGTCGATCTACGAATGAACCCCCAAAATAGTGACAATTTTATTTGTCTTATATAAAATCATGAAAACAGCTTTATCTTCATGAATAATATTTTGTCAATCATTGTAGTATATATAAAAGTAATTAATTTCACCAAATGACATCACTCAGGAAATGACCTTTGACCTTGCTCTTAAATGTATTTCGTGTTATTCCTTTCAACGAGAGCAGAGTAGTGACCTGCGCTTGTTCCGAACATGCGAAAGGAGCTCACCCCTTGATTCCTGTGACAATCAATAATAAATGGTGTTTTTTTATCCCACCGGTATGTAATACCGTGGGATATAGTCAACGCCCCGTCCGTCTGTCCGTCCGTAATCATTTCGTTTCCGGAGCACAGCTCCAAAACCGTTCATCATATCTTCCTGAAACTTTGCATGTGTATTACCCACTAACTGAAGTGGTGCCTTTTGATATTTTCAGATTCTTTCTGAAAAATTAATTTTTTTCTGTTTCCATAGAAACATGAGAGGGATGTTGGTTGTTGATTTTGACTGCTTCTGGAGCAGAAGTCTAAAACCGTTAACATACCTGAAACTCAGCATTTGTAATACCCACTAACTGAAGTACGGTAGTAGATACACAAGTATCTGTCAAAGATGTGTTTTAAAAATTTTGTGGAACCGGTGGGATATGTCATCTTCTGATGACTCTTGTTTATCAATAAGTATTGACTTTTGCTGAAAATTTTTTACCGGTAATGGTAATTATACCCCTGCTACGAAGTAGTTGATATATGTATATGACATTCAATCTGTTCGTCATTCCGTCTGTCCTTCCATCAACTCAATTTTTCAGAAAGTGTTTGGTATACATCAAGTAAACTTTGTACAGTTGTTAAGCATGTTCTCCCCATAATGTGTGGCCCATTTGCAGTTTTCAGAGATTTAAAAGTTTTGGTCATTTCTATGTAAACGTCACTCTTTTTAGCCAATCCGCATGATCAGGCCTGATCAAAAAGCCAAATTGGTTTATGGCATGGGCCGTCGTCTGTAAGGTGTCGTCAGTTGTCTGTCATGAGTCGTCAGTAAATTCTTCGACATCTTCTCAAAAACCTCGGCACCCTGTCCCCGAAAGCTAAAATTATGTGGAGAGGTACCTTGCACGTAGAGGATAAAAGTTTGTACATTTGGTCCTGACCCCCCTCAAATATTGGCACGGCAGGCATTATCCGAATAACCTTCAAAACCAGTTTGCATATGAAGCTGAAATATTCAAATTTACAACTGTTCGTCATAGGAAAGTCAAATTTGCAATTCTGTGTATTGAATACAGGTGCAGAACTCTTTGGAATGGGATGTGTGTAGTTGATCGGGGGAGTGATATGGTTAAGTTGATCATTGGGCCGGCTGGAGTCCAGTTCGTTTAGTAACAGTCGAGCCCAGTTAGTTAATGAGAAGATAAGAGGGAGGAATTGGATACAACTGTCCTTCAAACTTTGAGGGAGATTATTGTTATCCCCCGCCGGGGGGGAAGGAGTAGGGGGAGGGGGGAGATATTGAAATGGACTCTGTCCATCCTAAAATCGTTTCCAAAGCAGAACTAAAAAAACATAGGGCACAGCTCAATGAAACTTTATTTCCAATGGCTGAGGATGTTGATGATATCGCCTGTCTGCTAGTTTTCCCTTTTATTGAATGAATTGCAGTCATGGAATGACATATCATGGATTAAAATTTGTATAACTTATATTCTTTCAGCAGATGTGCACGACAAAATGAATTCCATGCCTCAAACAATCCTTACACGGTGAACTGGAAATCAAAGAACTCTTCAATGTGGAGGAAATAACCAAAACGTGATGATCCGGAAGTTTGAGAACTCTTCAATATGGAGGAAGGCATCGATTATCTCCCTTGTTCTCAATATCCTCTCATCCACCATGATCTATTGTCATGGGGAGGTAATCCAGCTAGCAAGGGGAGAGAACTTTACGACACAGACGTGCGGTTGACGTGACTGCAGACAATATGCACGGAGAGCCGGGGGAAGGGTATTACATCAAGATGATAATCAGGATCCCTCCACAACAGGTGCTTGTGATGATGACAATGTTTTATTCATAATGATGATTGCAATTAATCCCTTTAAAGGGGCTGTAGCACATAAATTGCAAATTTTATTTTTGGCTCATCTGGCCTGAAAGGCCCAATGGGTTTATGGCATGGCGTCCATCCGTCCGTCCGTCCGCCCGTAAACGTTTCGTCTTCTTCTCCAGAACCAATGACTCTAGAGAGCTGAAATTTGACTCCCTTGACTAATGGGGATTCTAAATTGTAGATTTTGTGACCCCGTGACTCTAAATGGAGTCACAGGGGTCACAACCTTAAAAACCTACTTTCATCTTCTTCTCCAGTTCCAAAAGGTCTAGAGAGCTAACAAGTTGTGTGCAGACTCCTTGGTCAATGGGAATTCTAAATTGTAGATTTGGTGACCCCTTGACCCCAAATAGGGTCACAGGGGTCACAACCTTCAAAAAATATGTTCCTCTTCTTCTCCAGTTCCAAAAGGTCTAGAGATCTGAAATGTTGTTCGCAGACTCCTTGGCCAATGGGGATTCTAAATTGTAGAATGTGTGGCCCAGTGGCCTCAAATAGGGTCACAGTTCCTCAATGAATGTGAACAGCTGCCCTGGCCCAAGCAAGTCTGGATATGCGTATTGACCTTCTAACTGATTGTATCGGGTGTCAGTTGTGTCACTGCACAGCAAGTGAGTGAGAGGTTAATTATCTCAGCGGTTGACTAGCAGAATATGGCCAGGGGATCAGAGTTGGGAGACTTTGTTGACTCTAAAAAGGAATTTTGGAGGGAAGGAGAGGCTATGGTTAAGGCTTTGTGTTATAGTTCTCTACAGGTTTGCAAAATACCTAACTAGTAACTATAGAAGAAGAGAAAAATTATCATCAATGTTTTATCATTTTGGGTCATGATATGGTGATTATGTCTACACCATTTGAATTGGAAGAGTTACCTTCTCTTGAAGATCCATGCAGTCATAGACAAAATGTCAGTCTTCAACATCAAACAATACAAACCCTGATGAGCTACAGAGCCCATGGCTCTATTTTTCAGTTTCTGCACATCTTGTTTTATCTCATCTATTGTGACGATGTTCATGATGATGTCCAGGTCTTCTTCAGCCTCAGTGATGTTTGCTAACTCTTGAGGGTCCGATATGTTCAGGATTTGTTGAAAATGTTCCTTCCATCTTTCAAGTTTCTTCTGTTCACTTGTGATTGTTGTGCCATCGGATCCATCTATGGGGAAATCCTGGTTTGGTGACCACACAGTTTCCTAGTTATTTGGTAAACGGTCGTCATGTCTCTTTGTTCTGCAGCCTGTTCTGCTTGATCAGCCAGTTGGTCTGTATACAGTCTTCAAGCAGTCATCATTCCCTGAACGACATGAGTTTGTATTTGGGAAATTGCGATATCTTGCAACTTTCTTAATAAGAAAAAGGATGACTTTAATCAGCCTACGTCATACGTTACTGAACACAACAAGCTGAGTAGAGGTTATCCGTGTTTTCTTAAAGGGAATGTAGCACGTTTTTTGCCAAAAATATGTTTTCAAATTTCCCATTGATAATGATAGTGTTAACTATTGGTAAAATTATTTTTCAAATACATTTCATCAACTTATTTGTGCGTAAATGTGCAACTGTCTCTTTAACTAATACCATGTTTATCCCATTGAATGAGGCAGAGAGTTTATAATATTTTCACGAGTGACGCAGCTACGAATTAAAATATACAACTTATCAACCTCATGAGATGAGATCTAGCTATACCGGGGATGTAACTCAGTTGGTAGAGTGTCCGCTCATCACCCGGAAGGCCGGGGTTTGATTCCCGGTCGTGTCATACCAAAAGACGTTAGAAGATGGGAGTTGCTACTTCCTTGCTTGACTCTCAGCATTATAAGGACAGAACAACACTTGAACTGGCGCTGCACTGTGGCTGCCGGGTGCAAAATGCACAAACCAAATTTCCTATGTACTCTATTGCGGACAATAAAGTGTTATTATTGTTATTAAACATGTTATTAGTAAAAGACAGATAATCTATTATATATAGTATTATATAATATAATATTTTTCTCAGAGTGTGAATAATATTCTTTGTTTGTGCGTGTAGATCTAGCAGTTATGAAGACAGCGGATCTTCTGTCTACGTTCCCTACACCCAGGGGGACTGGACCAGTGAACTCAGGACAGACTTGTCCAGATCGCATCTCTCCCTAATGTGAGCGTCACGTCGAACATTGCGTTCTTCACCGGCTCATCTAACTTCTTCCTCAACACCTCCGACTGGCAGGGGATCATTGGTTTTGCCTACCAGGAAATATCAAGGGTAGGTAACTCGTACCTGTACTGTGCACTCCCTTTAAACTTACAGCGGACCAGTAAGAAAAGTTGGTTAGAGCTATGTCGAATTAGAGGAATTATCCCATATGAAATGAATATACATGTTAGAATACAGAGAGTGTTGGATGTCAGGGATGTAGACTTTGAGCAAGTACTGTTCGTGTTCAAATTCTTGTGAGGGTTTTGTCTTTTGTTCCAAAACACAGTGGATGTGTTAGGTTTCTGAGTGAGAGATTCAGTGTTCGAATTCAACACCCCCCCCCCCCCCCCACACACTTTTGAAAAATACATAGATCATCCTATGGAAGAGAGCTGTTATATCCAGAGGCAGGATAGCCCAGTGTTTAGCGCGTTTGGTTTGGGATCAAGACAGCCGGGTTCGAATCCCGCCAGGGGCTCGGCAACATTGTCTGCTGTAGAGAACTGTTCTACATGCAGTAAGATTTGAGTGCAAAGCGTCACTTAATTTCATTGCAATACCACCCATGGTTCGCTAGTTTCAGCAAATGCTTGCAGGTTTCATGGTGTTGCAGGCTTTCTCTCTGCAATAATACCATTAGCAAGAGATATAATCTTGGAAAGGTTGTTAAATCTCAAACTAGAATTCCTTTAGATTTTTAGATCATCAGGCCTGAAAGGACCGATTGGCTTATGGCATGGCGTCCATCCGTCCGTCCATCCATCCGTAAACTTTTAGCTTTTTCAACATCTGTTCCAGAACCAATGACTCTAGAGAGCCGACATTTTATGTACATACTCCTTGGGTGATGAGGATTCTAAATTGTAGATTTGGTGACCCTGGGGCCCCAAATAAGGGCCTCACAGGCCATGACCTAAAAACCTATTTTCATCTTCTTCTCCGGAACAAAAAGACCTAAAAGGCTGTAATATTGTGTGTAGACTCTTTAGCGTTTGAGTTCTGGGCCTCGAATATTCACTAAAGTCATAAACTAGTATTTTTCCTCATTAAGAATTGCAGGAATAACATGTTTAGGGTACATAGATGATAGTTTTTCCATTAACGAGAGTGATGATATGCTTAGAGAACACAGTGAGTTTAGTGTCAAGCTTGGATTTACAGTAAATCGCAGTTAAACCCAACACAATATATGAAATTCCTTGCATTCTGGTTGAATTCTATAAGCATGTCTGTTATAATGGATGATGACAAATCGGTTGGGATACAAAATTTGGGAAGATAGTTAATCTCTCTTAAGGCTGTTCAGATCACAAAAGTAGCACAGTTCGTTGGAATGGTCGTCACATCTTTGCCTACAGTTAAGTTTGGGAAACTGCATTACAGAAAATTAGAAAGAGAAACAATTGCTGCATTACAAACACATAACTGGGATTTTGACAAAAAGATGTGTTTATCTAGACATGCCATTCTTGAAATTCAGTGGTGGATTGCACATGTACATAACAGTTCTAGGGATATTCTGCCAGCTTTACCAGACATTCAGATTCAAACTGACGCCAGCACCCAGGATTGGGGTGTTTGTTGAAATATGGCAAATGGAAGAGAAAAGAGAGCATATTAATGTTCTAGAAATGAAGGCAATTGACTAAGGACTTAAATCATTCTCCTCAATATTGACTAACAAGACTGTTTCAGTTCAGTCTGATAATTCAACTGCAGTCAGCTACATTAATGAAATGGGTGGGATGCGCTCAGATAAATGTGATAAGTTGGCTACTGTTATCTGGAATTGGTGCATTGATAGAAACATTGATCTTCTGGCGTCCCACATACCAGGTACACACAATGTCAATGCTGATCGAGCCTCAAGAAATTTATCTGATAGAACGGAATGGACATTATCGGATAATTATGTTTAACACTGTTAAGGCAATCCACCCTGAGACAATGACCATAAATTTATTTGCATCTAGAGTAATTGCTATGCTAGATAGATATTGTAGCTGGAAACGTGATCCAGGAGCTTGTCATATAGACTCATTCACTATGCACTGGTCAAATGAAGTTATCTATGTCTTTCCACCATTTTGTTTGGTAGGGAGAGTTGTTCTTTAAATTATTCAGGATGAATCTTGTGGGGTAGTAATTGCACCCATTTGGCCTACCCAGTCATGGTTTACTGAATTGATTAACCTTGTTGTTGACAGGCCAAGGGAGATCACTCGGGCTCGAGCAGTTCCCCACCTACCGTGGGACAAGGCAACTCATCCCACTATAAAGAACCTCAGACTCGGAGTATTTCCAGTGTCTGGGACACCCGGGAGAAGGCTGTAATTTCAGCGGACGCTGCCAGAATTCTCTGGGCATCATTCAAGCCAAGTACGAGGAAACAGTGCTATTGGGACAGGTGGTTCCACTTTTGTGTTGAGAGACAGACTGATCCAGTTTTTGCTAATGTGTACATTGTTATAGAATTGCTTCTGTCACTCTTCCAGACTGGATTGAGTTATAGTTGAGTGCTATTTCTGAGATTGTGCAGTGCGGGAATCGAAGTATTGGAGAGCATCCATTGGTTACACGATTCTTGAAAGGTGTGTTTCTTCTTAGACCAGTAACACCGAAGTATTCAGAAATTTGGGATGTTAAGCAAATTTTGCAAATGTTGAGAAAACTGTCTCCAGTTAGGAGATTGTCCCTGAAGCAATTATCAATCAATATGTTATTTTTAGTTATTATTACAACCCAGAGAGGGCAAACTCTTTGGTTTTTGGACTTGAACAACATGAATATTTCTCAGAATTGTGGGAAAGTTATCTTTTATTTGAGAGAACATGTCAAACAATCCAAACTGGATAAAACTTTTGATCAGATTAAGGTGAAAGCGTACCTTCCGGATAGGAGGCTTTGCCCAGTTATGGTACTTAACGAGTATGTATCTAGGACTGATTCCTTGAGAGGAGAAGAGTCTAAACTTTTCACTCAAAACATTAAACCCCATAATAGGGTTTCTCGAGACACTCTTAGCAGATGGATCAGAACAGGGCTTGAGTTGGCAGGAATTGATACTCATAAATACTCTGCTCATAGCACTCGGGCGGCCGCTACTTCGGCTGCATATTCTCTTAAGGTGCCATTATCTGAAATTTTGAATAAGGCTGGCTGGGACTCAGAAATGTGGCTGTGGGGTCAATTCCCTTGTTTTTGGATTAAAATTGTCATGATTTTGATTTTGTTGATTTTGTAGATATTGCCTCTTGACTAACTTGCAGTCATTTGGTATTTTGAGTGTGAGCTATGCTCGGCAGATCCGGCTAAGAAGTCTCATGGGACCTGAATCACGTGACTGATAGGGGAGAATTTAACAGTTAAACGAGACTTACCTTGTACCAATCAGTCTTCAGTGATGAGGAGGTAACATGCCCTCCCTTTTACCCTTCCCTTCTTAGTCTCGAGATCTGCCTCGTATACTTTAAAGACTGATACGCATGGGCAATCTGCAATCTCATGTTGCCTCCTCATCACTGAAGACTGATTGGTAGAAGACTAGAAGTACAGTCCAACTTCACCTTACAAGGTAAGTCTCGTTGAACTGTGAAATAATGTTGGAAAATGTCTTAGAATTACTAAGTGTAAGTTTCTCAAACTATTTCTTATAGTTTAATTTACAAATAACAAACTTCTGCTTTTCGCGTCTTGGGACTTCGAAACCCATGCAAAGTGCCAAATCATTGTGATCATCAGCCATGTTTATCTTGGAAATGCTAGCTACCTGATTGGTCAGATCCTGGAGTGACCACTCTTTGACCTAAGATCCATGAATACTAATGAGCTAGCTGACGTTCACAGATGGCTGAACTTGGCATTGGTAGCAAAGCCAGTGAAACTTAAATTTTCTCGCAACACGGAAACTTTCCAAAGAACAAACATAGAACTTTATGGAAAACACAAGAGATTTTTAAGAGTTACAATAATAATTTATTCACAAGACATGAAGTTATATGCAAAGGTGATAAAACATTACTTTTATGAAAAACCTAACATTGTGCATCCTTTTCGTGACGTCTAAGTACTAAAATTTGCCAACTGAACTTTAATTAATAAATACTTAATAAGTTTTCCCCAAAATAATTAATAAAGTCACTTAGAAAATCCTGGTTACATTTACAAATTACATATAAAGAGTTTCGAAAAAGTTTTGACATCCTCACCTTGTCGGCTGGTCCGAGAGCTTGCTGCTTATATTTAATGGTCCAAGAAATGAAATGCAAGCCTCGTTTGATCAGCCGACTGGCTCTTTTATATGAGAAGTTTCCTTTTCGCGTGCTCATTTACATACGACCTTGACCTCATTAGCATAACAGATGATCCTGGTGGAGGCAAAACATGGCGGCGAGTAAAGCGGCAACTTGTAAGCATTTTGTTACAAATGAGTGATACTATCAACAGTTAATATGTTGAACATGTTAACATGTTGAACTCGTCTAGTAAAAATCTACCCTGATCATAGGGTCGATACCATGTTCATAATATATCTCTTCATGCCAGAAGATTGTGTATTAACATGAATAATTTATATTTCATTACATAAGACTGAATTACGCAAGCTGCACATTTATTATTCATGTCAAACGATGTTTCAATGTTTGTAAACAAGACACGAGGTTCACGTCACATTCTAATCCACAACTCGTCTATATCCCCTTCCACATCAGTCAGGTGAAGAATCCTTCAAACATGGTTTATTTACGACCAATACTCACAAATAATGCTATTTATGTGGTTAAATTACTTTAATATATTAAAAAACTATGCGCTGCAACTGTTGAAGCGATTGGAAGCAGATCTTGGTCATAAAAAATATTAAAGAATGTATCTACTAGACTGAGTTCAATATCAATTCAATGAATATGTTTAGTTTACAAGAACTAGATCATGTACGTGGCCTAGCAATATAATCATTAATCAATGTATTACCAGTTGTGCATGTTTAAGCCCAAAATGGAAAATTCATTAAAGGAAACTCAATGAAACATGAAAATAAAAAAAGATACAAATTTTTACAAAATGTTTCAGGTGTCACTTAACTTATTTCCCTGTGTATGTTGTAGAAGTGCAGAAATACATATACAGTTAGATTTACTCAGGTAAATAAACAATATTATAGAGGCAGTTGACCAAACATTTAAAAAACTAAATAGGCCTAACTGAAATAGGTAATAACAATTTAAGTCACATTTCAAGTGTTTTATCATCCAAACATGGATTGCACAGTAGATGTCACTTTTGCGACATCAATAATAATAATAATATATACATTACAGATACCAACTTCCAAATGCAAGGCATAACTCTTGCCAGTCTGCATTACTGGCTGATTTAACCCTTGCGGTAATTCCCTCGCTTTCTTGTGTCAAAATAGTGATTCGCTGCACTAGAAATGCATAGCGGGCCTGGATTTCTAAACACAGATTTCTTAAGGAAATACAGCAAGGCCTAAATCAGCCAGTAATTGAGACTGGCAAGAGTTATGCCTTGCATTGGGAAGTTGTACAGATACTTGCTACAATCAAAACGTCATGTAATGCTATTTCAGTCTCAGTACAACATCACTGAGAACACAAATGACAACAGTAAACTATTTTATATTGATTGTAGAACTTTACCTGTATATACAAGAATGTTAATGCAAATATAGCCATTGGCCCTGTAGTTCATCAGGAATTGAACCTACAAAGTTTCATACACATTTCATAACTAAATAACTGATAATTAATCATCCAAACATGGATTGCACAGTAGATGTCACTTGAGAGATATATAATATATACATTACAGATATTGCTACCATCAAAACGTCATGTAATGCTATTTCAGTCTCAGTACAACATCACTGAGAACACAAATGACAACAGTAAACTATTTTGTATTGAGAAATTGTTTCAGAACTTTGCCTGTATTACAAAAGCATTTTGATACAAATATAGCCATTGGCTCTGTAGTTCATGGGGACTTGAATGATATAGTTTAGAGCTACCCCCACCTATGAAGTAGTGGGCATATATAGCGCTCCGCCTGTCCGTCCGTCCGGTGTCCATCTCGACGTTCGAGCATGCTTGAGCTTTGTACACTTTAATTTTTTGTAACAATTTTTTTATATTTTACTGATTATGTTTAATATAGATGTTCGAGTAGTGCATTTGAAGAAATGTATTATCCTGAACGCAATATGCATGTTGTTAATTTTAATGTTCTGTTTGGGAAATACAGTTTCTTTAAGTAGACTTTAGATATTTGTTAACTGTATTCACCCGATGGCCTAGATGTTCTAATCAACTGAAGTAATTTTAAATACATATTTTATGTTCATTTTCGAAAAATGTTTTACAGTGAAGATTTTAATCAATAGTTGATAACCAATATTGTAAGTAGAGATTATTACTTGAGGACCTGTGTCATATTACTTTTACGAAATGAGTGTGAATTTTTGTAGAGAGAGCGAGGCCGAGGGTTATACACAAATTTGCTAGAGTTTCGTGACGGTCACATGGAACACATCCGACTGTAATAATTTCTTTATTACCAATTTCATTCCATTTGATTTACATAAAATAAGTCCAGAAAAAAAGTCCACTTCTCTTGCGACGCCAAGCTACAGTGACGCCACAAATAATCGTTTTATGATATCACAGACGATGAAATACGGGAAGTCGCAGTAAAACAATGGTTGCTAGGCAAACGTGATATGTGAACATGTGCTCATATCAATAATATTAACTCGGTTATTTTTAACCATATGGGGGGAGATTGTGTGTTATAGAAGCGCCAAGGTGTAATAAATAAGGGACCTTTTAGCGTTAATTATTACTATAATTTGCCAAATGATTTAATATCAGGCCATGTTTATGGGGTTTGACAATGTTGTTTGAGTAAAAAAAGGCCCAAAAAATTACATTTTTGCAACTTGCAAAATCAAAGTTTTTCTATCTATATTTGTTCTTAAATATCTGGATTTATGTTTAGCTCTTTGTCGAGATTTCAGTGATATAGGTTCCGTGTGGTAGCACCAGCAGCAGAGACGCAACCATCCCCGCTTCCAGACAACCTTTGGACCACCTGACAACGGAAGCGGAACGCTTGATACAGCTTTCGCTAGCACACAACACATGGTCAACGTACCAAGCAGGGGTCGACACGCTGCTGACGTTCAGGACAGCACACGGGATACCAGAAATATGGCCAGTACCATTACATGATCTTGTTCATTTCATTGCTAATTTGTCTATGTCTGGGCATGCCCCAAGTACAGTAAAAACCTACATTTCTGGAATTTCCACATGGCACTAGCTGCGCGATGTGGCAGATAATACAGGCCACTTTATCATTACCAAAATGATACAAGGTATGTATAAATCCAGTTCGAGACGGGACACACGTAAACCAATCACTCTTGAGCTGTTGCAGGTAATTGTAACAAATCTAAGGTCAGTATGTTCATCAACTTATGGATCCTCCTTTTTGCAAGCTGTATAATGTTTGGCATTTTTCGGATTTTTCCGGGTAAGTGAACTAGTTCAAACCGGACACCAACAACCAGGTTTCCGGGCTGAAGATGTCTCCATAGAAGGTGGCAACCTCCTGGTTACTCTCCGTCACTCCATTCGGACAGACAGCATCTCCAGCTCTCCAACACACAGCTTGTGCCCAGTTGCAGCATACAGAGCATATGTGCAAAAACGCACGAAGGGAGCAAAGCAAGCCTTTGACCAAACCCCAATAACAAGGTATCAGTTCCAAGCAGTCTTAAAGAAAGCTCTTTCCTTCAGTGGGATCGACACTTCTGCCTACACCTCCCATTCTTTCAGGATCGGAGCAGCGACAACCGCAGGATGTAAGGGTTTAAGTTCAGATCTAATTCAGCACTTTGGTCGGTGGGGATCTGGGTGTTATAAATCGTATATACGTATACCATTCTTCATATAACAAATTCATAACAATATCATTCTCCCTCATTGTCCATCATTCTCCTGTGATTGTCTTGTGTGTTTCAGTGTGGCTAATCGGGTCAAGCTACCTGGCAAGGGCGAGTAGGTAGCGGGGTCACGCGCTGGACCGGGGCAACATCCTTTGGCTAGCAAGGGGCGGGATGAGATGGGAGGAACTCCCAACATGCGGTCGACTGCCAACTGGCCAGGAAGACCGAGGACCCCAAGGCCATCGTCATCCATCTTGGGTCCAATGACCTTGGTCAGGTGCCTGTGAACTGTTTCACGAGATGGAACCCACCATCCTGCGTATCAAGCTGCTCCTGCCACACACCACCATCATATGGTCGGACATGCTACCTCGCCGTTACTAGCACCTGGCCAGATGCCCAATCAGGCTCGAGAAAACTCAGGCTAAGCTCAACAGGAGGGTTGGTAATGTGGTTAGGGATGTGGGATGGATACAGGTCCTCCATCCCCAGTTCTACGGCAGAGACAGGGACCTGTATGCCTTCGACGGCGTACACCTCTCACGGAGAGGCATAGAACTTTTTGCCAGAAACATAGCCCAAGCCTTGGACTCTCTAACCTAATCTTTTCTTTTTATACCCCCGCTACGAAGTAAGCGGGGGTATAGAGCGGTCATTCTGTCCATCTGTCTGTCCTTCCGTCCGGTCAATTTTCTCAAAAACCGCCAAAGGTACATCAACCAAACTTTGCACAGTTGTTAACCATGTTATTTTGATCGCTCACAGACAATTTTCTATGGAAACGTCACTTTTTGGACTTAGTTTTATTGTGTTCAATCGAGACAAGTTTTCTCTGAAACTATTGATCTAGATGAATGAAATTTAACATGTAGGTAGTCCATATGATACTCTTCATCGAGTTCACAGTCCAGTTCCGAAATTTTATTTTTTACAGAGTTGTGAAGCCCTTGAATCTGTAATTGAACTTGGTACAAATAACCGGTGTGATGCTCTAATGGGAAAAATTAAGTTACCTGAAAAATATTACATCTGGATGAATGAAATTTTGTAATAACAAAGCCAGTTCCCAAAATTATTTTGGACAATATTATGATGCTTGAAGCTATTTTTTAAACATATATAGTACCCTTCACATCTATAATTCTCAATTAACGGATAGCAGATGGCAGGGATATGTGAGCAATGCTCACTTTTTTCTTGTTTCAGATTGTAAATACTCCCCCCGTCTCTTTGTTTTGTAAATGGTAGGGAAGCTGGTGAGCTTATTACTTATCATGGCCTGGGTGTGGGGTAGCACTTATGGCGGGGTGCTCTTCAGCTGCTGTTATATTTGGCTGCACGTCTAAAATTTCACTGTTAGGATCTGCTGCTTTACAGCAGGGGTCAGGTATATTATCCACGCCGTTTCACGGCAGGTGAATAGGGTTTGCGTTACAGTAAACAGGTGGCTTGGCAACCTATTTGCTCGGCTCTGTATTATTTACACTTGGTGCCTGGCAGCGTTAGCACCTTGGCAAGGTTTTCCTAGCAACGGTAGTTACTAGGGCAGCGGTAGCTGCAGGTGCATAATTCAGCAGCAGCCCTCGAGCACCCCCACACTCTAGGCCATTTAACCCATATCTCTCTTTATTATTCTATCCCAACTGGGCGAAGTATCTCCGGTCATAATTTGCTATGAGAAGAAGTCAAATAGAATGTGAAATAGGACAAGTGTTTACATACTGGCATTTAAAGTTTTTAATATTGTTAATGACTAACATATTTTAAAAGCATTTAGAACTCTGCAGTACCTAAATCAAGTACAACCATTATTTATGTAAGTGCATTCCTACAAATAGCATCTTAGAATTCTTGTCTTGTCCAGTTTGTAGATATCTGTTTCATATCCACGTTTTGTAGAACATATTTACATTGATAGTTGAGTTGCGATTCAGAACGGCCACTTTGATGTTATTCCAATTTGTAATAAACCAAAAATGTTAAACATAAGTTTAAAGTGTGAATTTGTGGTCTTGTTTATCATGTTATGCAATAGTGAATACAATGGTGATCCATTGAAATAGATATTTGAAACTTTTTGTTCTAATCATTTGTTTGTTACAGGGAGGAGAATAACACATTTTACGTCTGCTTCACTGTACAAGTTGTGATCAGTAACAGACATTTCTCAGTGTTTACATTTGTGAAATTATTCTTAAAAAGTGATCAAAACATGAACTAATGTATATTTGTTCTTCACGTTAAGTGAAAATAAAAATAATGAGAGTATTTTCAAACAAAAAACTGTAACTTTTACACACTTCAGTACATTCAACAATCTATCTTACAGGTCAGGTTTTACTCGCAAATCCAAAGAAAAAATATATAAACAATGTTTTAAAATATGAAGATGTGGACTTGTTTTTCACGTTATGTTTTGATAAATACAACTTTAATACTTTGAAACAAATATTTGACAAATTTTAAACAAATCGTCTGTTTGTTACAAGGAGAACTTCACTGAACCAGATGTGATTACTGACAGACATTTTTAGAGTTCAGATTTGAGAATTTATCTTTTTAAAACTGATTCAAAAGTGTTCAAATGTGTATTTGTTATTCATATTAGGTCAAAAGATAAACACTGAGAACATTTTCAATCATGTATCACCTACTTTTTTACACATCGGTTCATTTACAGTTCTATCTTACAGATCAAGTCATAGCTAAAAATAGAACAACACGTTATTCTGTCAAACTAAATCACTTATTTGTTTTTAAATATTTACAACATATCAAAACAACATCAAAGTTTGTTTAATCAAACAAGGCCTGTTGAATAAGATCTTTTTTCTGGTCAGTGATGGAAATCTCGCGTCCGCTGACCAGTCTCATTCTTGTAGCACAGCCGCTGAATGGATAAACATAAAACATGGGGAAAACCAACTGGGTGAACTTGACGTTCTCTTTATACAACAGCTTCCCCCTCTCGACATCAATGAGGGCCACTCTCCCCCGTCTCACATCCAACAACAAACCAAACTTTAAGCTTAGTTTGTCACCAGATGTGTGACGGGAGAGAGTGACACACTCACCAACCCGATGTTCCCTGTCCTCCTGATCTCTCCTCCTCCACACCTGGATACAGATTCTGTCTTGGTGAAGGTGACAGATGTCCGTCACAGATACACAGAGAGAGTTGGGGAGAGCAGAAACACAGGACCTCTTGTCCAGATTCCCCCGTCCAACAACAACCCCCATCTCCAGGGGACACCCGACACTCTCCTTCCAAGTAAGTGTGTTGTGTGTCTCCCAGTAAGATGGGAGGGAGAAAGGGGAGGGGGAGGGAGGGACGGGGACCGGACGACTACAAGTCCCATAGAACTTCAAGAAGCGTCCCGGTCTGTCTGTGTCTCCACTCTCCTCCATGTTGTTCAGCTCAAGTCCGTCTACAACTTGTAGAGATCTGTGAACTCTCTTTGTGTCGAGAGTCATGGCGGGACCTGCAAATATACAACTTTGTTGTTATCTAAACATAAACAAATGACATCTTGAAATGTTTATTTTGTTCTTTTAGATACACTGATGATAAAATATTTGATAATTGTTAAAACAAATTAAAACTTTGATTGCTACTCAAAACCGACCATAGAACGGGATTATTTAGAGTTGATTGTTCTGTAAATAAACACTTTTTGTTTTTCAAAAATATACAAATGACATCTTGAAATGTTTATTTTAGTGTTTTAAATAATTTGATGATATAATATTTGATAATTGTGACAAAAAATAAAAACTTTGTTTGACTCTCTAATTGATAATACAGTTGATATTTCCGACAGTCGGTTTTCAAATGAATCGGTTTTCATTGAACATAAAACAAATTGTTGTAACTTAAATATATACAAATGTCATCTTAAAACTTCTATTTTACTATTTCAAACACTTTGATGATAAAATATTTAATAATTGAGAACATTTTTTAAAACTTTGTTTGCTGCTCAAACTGACAAATACTCAAGTTGCTTTCTCAGAGCTGAGAGTCGCGGTCGGTGAATAAAAACAATTGTGATAAAAATTTGTTGTTAAAACATATTAAAATAGTATCTTGAAATTTTTATTTTGATATAACAAATATTTTGATGATAAAAATATTTGTGATTCAGAAAAAATATACACATTTTGTTTGCCAGTCAAACTGACAAATAGGCTGCAAATACACAAAATCTATATTATCAGAGCGGATTGTTCTTTAAATAGCCAATCTTGTGTTATCCAAACATATGCAAATGACATCTTGAAATGTTTATTTCTATATTTTAGATAATTTGATGAGAGAATTATTAATCATTGTGAAAAAAATATATAATTTGTTTGTTTCTTGCTCTAATAAACAATACAGTTGATTTGCCGACAGTCTGTTTTATCAGATCTGAGCGGCATTGCGAGAATTGTAGCTTACTGAAGTTTTAATGAAATGAAAGACACAAATGACATTTTGAAATGATTATTTTAATTTTTCAAACACTTTGATGATAATTTGTTCAATAATTGTGACAGTTATTTTTAAAAACCTTTCTACTCAAACTAACAATAAGCTATACAGTGTCGGAGCCGAGTGTCATGGCGGGATTAAACATTGTTTAAAGGGATACTCCGTATGCTATTGTAGTAACATTGGTTAAGTTACCACGGGTGTTATTTTATCGATAAGTAATGACTGTTGTCGAAAATTGCCCTTTTTAGTGCCAATCTGTTCAGTGTTTAGTCTTGATTATGATCGAAAACCGGACAATGTTCCGCGCTGTCGTATGTCAATTGTTCAAACGTAATTTTGAAAACTTATAGGTAGCAAACAAAGAGAGAGATATTGGTTGGTACTGTTCAATGGAACATATAACTGGTATACATGTACATGGGGCGCATGAATTCGGCTTCTCATCGTGTATTAAGCTGCTGCTCGAGTTTCATTGAAAACAAGTTATTGTCAAATATTTGACGTTAGGGGATACATATGAAAGTTGAGTACATTGAGGGACATTTGGTATTATTCTATGTATCAAATCTAAATAGAATTTCATGAAAATCACGTAGTGTCCCTTTACATCAAATACGTTGGTGATATAAATATGAAATGAAAACATGAAATATTATAAGAATAATCAACTCGTTGCTCGGAATAACTGGTTACTGAACTGTTCATGATTGTCATAAACTCCGAGCTTTAGTTTAATAATTCATGGGGGACAGATAATTCGTAATTCCGAGCAACGAGATGGTTATTATTAAGTTCATTTTAATGCCTACAAATCGAAAAGCAAGACACGACATCACGATCTTAGATGAGACTGTACAATGCACATTGTATGTTCATACGCCATTCATAAACTTTCTCACACCTTTAAAAGCGCTGTAACAGGTTTTTCTTACTGAAATAAAACTGATCTCGCGAAAAGGTAAATAATTGTTACCAATGGCTAAATAATACCCCTGAATCAATAAAAAGAGTTCTAAAACGAATGTACATTGTTCGGTTAAGCCATGCGAGTCCATTTTCCTTACAGGGCCGTTGCCATTTTAATGTATTGACATTAAAATGGCCGCTCGAAGGTAGTGGAAGTGATCTCAAAGTAGAGTTTTCAATGTGGTACCATAATAGAATAACCAATTATCTGCTGTCTGAAATCTCAAATTGGCATGGGACCTACAAATCTACCTCTCACACTGAAATGTTCCAAACCTCTGTCGCTTTATATTTCGCACCATTTTCTTTCAATACGGATAACCGTTTTCTATGGATACTGCTTATCGGGTCGTGTCGCCTCTAACATAACACTATATTGTATAGACTTTAAAGATAAATAGCAAATTTGAAAAATATGCAAAAAACATGCTACAGTGCCTGATCTAAATAGCTTGCTACTAGCGGTCTTTTTGCAGTAAGATTCTTATGTAATTTTTTAACTTTATTCCCAAAAAGTATTTCTGACATTATTAACCACTCGCTTAAATTGTAAATATTATCGCAGAATAAGAGACACTTAGTCAACTCTGAATTAACAATCGCTCAGTTGCAAATAGGAATGTAATTCATTTGCTAAGATTAATTCACATAAAGCCTGTGGACCCGATAACTTGCTTGGGGTAGTTCTTAAAGAGTGTAGAGTCCAACTGGCTGATATTTTTCTAAAGATTTATCAAGAATCATTAAATTCCCATCATGTCCCCATTCTTTGGAAAATGTCAAAAATAATCCCTTTGCCAAAAAACCAAAAAAAAACCAACTGTTAACGACTACAGACCAGTGGCTCTCACCTCTGTTGCTATGAAATGTCTAGAACTAATTGTTAAGGGCTTGTTGTTAAATGATGTGATTGACGTTTTAGACCCATTTCAATTTGCTTATAGAGCACGGCGTGGAGTAGATGATGCAACAACAACACTCTTAAATAACATCTATAAACACTTGGAAAATTATAGTTCTTATGTCCGAATAATGTTTGTTGATTTTTCATCTGCCTTCAAAACCATTCAACCTCATCTGTTAATTGATAAACTTTCTCATATGAATGTGAACTCAAATATCATTAGATGGATAAATTCCTTCCTTGTTAACAGACAGCAATTTGTACAAGTTAATAGTGTTAAATCTTCAACTGTAAGTACTTCTACTGGCGCCCCACAGGGTTGTGTTGTTTCACCAGTTTTGTTTATCTTGTACCCAAACGACTGTTCTTCAAATGCTGATTCATGTTTCACCATTAAATTTGCTGATGATGCTGCAGTTGTAGGCCTTATTAGAGAATCGGAATTTGCTTACAGATCTGAGATGTTAAGATTTATAGATTGGTGTAAAGCTATTTCTTTATATTTAAACGTTAAAAAAACTAAGGAAATGGTTATTGATTTTAGAAGAACTAAGTCTACATTAGATGCTGTAAGCATTGATGGAAATGATATAGAAAGAGTAAATGAATATAAGTATTTGGGTACTTTCCTTGTTTCTAAACTCTCCTGGAATGAGAACACTGAGAAAATTTATAAGAAGGGAGAGCAACGTTTACATTTCTTGTGGAAACTAAAACATTTCAAAATTGACCAAACCATCATGATGTTATTTTACAGAACCTTCATTCAAAATGTCATAACGTTTAACTTTGTAAGTTGATACGGAAACCTGTCTGTTCAAAACAAATTGACAAATTGACAAAAATCGTTAATACTGCTTCTAAAATCATTGGGCTTCCTATTGAAACTATCGGCAGTTGTTATGAGCAGCAGTTATCAAAAAAAGCAAACAAAATTTTAGGTGATTCTACGCATCCTCTTTTTTCTGAATATTCAATACTACCTTCTGGACGTAGACTGCGAATGCCGACTTTTAGAACAAACAGGTTTCGCCAATCATTCATTCCTTGCAGCATTAGAGAAATAAATTCTGATAAGTGCAATGTTGCAGGATAAACACTTTCATGTATAGCATATTCTAGTCTCTGTAAACTGTGTTAATATGTATTGCTTTGAATGATATTTTTATGTTTTGTATGCTGGAGAATTGTAATTATACACAACAAATAATATAATATTATCTTATCTTATCTTATCTTATCACTAAATGACTTCATGGTCAATGACGTCATAAAACCTTGACGTCACGAATGTTCAGCCGGCGACTTTTGCACTTCGCTTTGCAAATTTAGTACTGTAATTATATATGGCCTCGGAAACATAGAGGAGGCGGTATAGCCCAGTGGTTAGCGCGTTCGGCTTCGGATCAAGATCCGGGGTTCTAATCCCGCCAGGGCCACGGCAACTGTGTCTGCAGTCTACACGCAGTAAGGTGAATTTCAGTGCAGTAGTTCGCTAGTTCTAGCCGTTGCTCGCAATGCATAGCCACATGGCCTTGCGGGCTTTCGCTCTGCAATAATACTATCAGCCGTGATATAAGTGAAATATTCTTGAAAACGGCGTTAAACCCCAACTCACCTAACCTCGGAAACATAGATTGAACATGATTTGCTATTTTATATGTCCATTGACGTCTGACTTAGATTAGGTAGGCTATGCTCGAAATTGTTCATCTATGATATTTAGCCAAATAAAAATCCAGCAAAGTAAAAAAAAAAAAATTGATTTCAGTACAAAAAAGGGATTACTGGAGCCAGTTGATATTGATATTGAAGTTGAAACAGCAGACGAGTATAAAAATCTGGGTACGATCATTGACAACTAACCTTCATGGAAATCTAATTCACACCGTGTACATGCTGAGGCACAGCAAAAACCTTTCTTCCTGCGAAAATTGCTTTTGATGTAGACCGCAGTATACTTATATTATTCTTCCAAACTTTTGTCAATAGCATTCTGATTTTCTGCTTCCATGCATGGTATGGAAAACTAACACAGAAATACAAAACTGACAAAATTGTAAACACCTCCAGTAAACTTTGCGGCTTTAATTTTGAGCATCTTTCATTCAAGTTTCACAGTTATCAAGCAAATGATCAAAATGAAAAAGTGGATTAGAATAATTTGATATCATTTGATTATAAAATAAATGTAATTGTGAAAAAAAACCATAAACTTTCTTTCCCGGTCAAACTGAGAACTTAGTTGACTCTATACTGGCGGTTGAATAGATTCGAGCTGGGTAAAGTTTCCTTAGAATTACCAGCAATTGTGCTAACGCGTACAAATAGAAAATCACCCACATGTATTCTAATATCAAATATATCCACACGAGATGATAAAAGTTACAAATACCCGAGGCTTACGGAGGATATCTTTACTTTTATCAACGAATGTTGATATATTCGATATCAGAAGACACGAGGGTAAGATTCTTGTTATCATCCAGAATCATTCTTATAATGCTTCAATGAAAATAATGTACATCTCTCAGCTCAGATCTGCCATTTAATTTGCAATGCGGTGATGCCATAGCATTGTGACATCATCATGTTTATGACGTCATAGCATTGTGATGTCAGTAATCGATGACATAAAAGCATTGTCATGTTGATGGTGTCTCAGATAGGGCATTGTGCAAAATCTACTGTCAAAACGAGATATCCTCATTTATTATATGACGAGCAATACAATACTGTGATTTATCAGTGAAATAAACTGTCTATCAACTACAGTGATAATAACTTATATTTTCTCACGCCGCGAATTGGCTTATGACGTCACAGTGTTGCTGTGGTGACGGGCTCTTCCTAGCGGCCGTTCGGCGTGAAAACGACACTTTTTTTACGTAACGACAAGGATAACATCATATAATAAATAGAATATCCGTTAATTCTTGGCAAATACCATGTTTATCTCATCTCGTGAGGTAGAAAAGTTATATATGGCTGCACCACTCGTGAAAATATAACCTTTCTACCTCACTCGATGAGATAAACATATGGCATTAGTCAAGAAAAGACAGATATCCTCTATATCTCACACAAGCGATATCTCCTGTGGAACACAGTTTTGGATGATAACAAATTTTCGTTGCAATAAAACACCCCATCGTATTTTACGTTATGTTTTCTACGTTATGGTATCATAGGTTTTGACTGCCATCATATAAGGAGTGTAACGTAACGTGCAGTGTCATGGGCGACGTCATTCCATAGTACAAACCTTTATTGAAGATTATGTTGCTACAAGCAATGAAATGATTTTAAAGGAAAATTCGGTAATTTTAACGTTTTTATACTCAATTTTTCTTATATTTCCGATGCTGAACTAGCTAATTGTCGGTTTATCTATCTGCACTATACGAAACGTAAAATGCATGGTAGGCCTACGTAACGAACAGTATAGGCCTAACAAAGAAAACAAATCCTAAATTTGTAAATTTTTAAGAAACGTCTGAGGTGCATTTCGGCATTGTATAGATGTACACTAATGGATGCGATATTTCGATATCTTTAATAGATAGATACATACAGTAAGCCTAAATACGCTGAAAGTTCGGAAACTTAGCCTTCATTCAAATAAAAATAGTCTCAATTCATACAACATATAACTATAAAGAATGTTCATGTTCATATATAGTTAGTGAAGGCAATGTAACATAATTTTAGCTGATGGGCTTATGGCGTGGCATGGCGTCCGTCCGTCTGCAAACTTTTCGCTTTTTCAACTTCTTCCCCAGCACCAGTGACGCTAGAGAGCTGACATTTTATATACAGACTCCTTGACCCCAAATGTGGGCCACAGGGGTCACGACCTAAAAACCTATAATCATCTACTTTTCAGTGAAGTCATAACGAGCTACATAGCCCACGGCTCTATTTATATATTCATCCGGTGACTTTATTTCCATAGACTTGCCCGTTGATTTAGTCTCGGATATATTATATATAATATAATATATATATAATATTTTTCTTAGATACTTTTTTAGTCCGATCCTATAAATATTTATAAGGAATCATCTTGGCTACAACCTCATAATGTATGTTTAATGTTATATTGTTTGTTTAGGGAATGACAGTAACTTGTTCAACATTTAAGCTTACTTAGTTGAAAATGGCGATCTATGGGAAACGTTTTCATATTCAATGTTAGCCTTGGTACACATGAAGATAAATCTAATGACATTAGTTACAGTGTCTTCCGAAAAGTTCATTTAAGTTATGTACTTCAAGCGGAGATGATTTCCATTAATCCAATCAGAATCTTATGAAATTTAAGTATCATGCACTAAATTAACACGTACGTACGTCACACTGTACGAATATACTGACACGGCCTGGGCCTTGTACATTGTTCAACATAGCTATAAGAAGGGCGAAGATTGTTAAATGTGTTGGAAATGAGGCCTATGGTCTAGTGGTTACCTTTTCTATTATATTTATTTCCGTAGTACAGGTTCGAATCCAGAGAATAATATTTTTTTTATAACTACACCTGAAGTTGTTCTTTTTATATTTGATGTTAAAAGTGATAGGCCTACATTGCGTAAGATACAAATGGTAGGCCATTCTGAGGATATTGACATACCATGTTTGGACAGCAATTAGTAGGACATCTTGTAGGAATTATTTTCTCAAACTTCGTGATCTTATATCAAATGAACAGAAGACTTTTGGGCAACACCAATCAACACTTCTCATGCAGACTTTTGATTTTTGTGAAATGCGCATTTGCAATTGTGCCCTTTCAATTAGGAGATAAACCTACCGTGTTTAGAAATCAGAGACGTTTTATACTGGCCCCGAGGTTATAAAACAAACTCCGTACTCAACTTAACTCTGCATGTGCTCAATTGAGTTCGTAATCAAACTCAGCTAAGTATGCTCAGCGACATTTTGTTTTGTTGAAAACAACAAAATAGACTCTGTCAAGCAAAATAACATTCTGCAGTATTACACACTTTTCATCGGATCTGAGGAGAGGTTTTACAATTCTACAATCTTTTTATCAGAAATAAATTAATACTAGACATGTTATGTAGGTTACCGTTAACGTGAGGTTTCAATTTTAAATTCACTCGCTATCAATCCAGTATAATACGTCTCTGATTTTCAAACACAGTAGATTTAAATCTATTCTACCATGACCCTACCACGGGACTCTTTTTGTCAGATGCTGACAGTGCGTACAACGACAGCGAGCTCGCTCCGATATACGTTCGAAAAATCCATTGTTGACAACAGCACTGTGGAATTCATGCGTGTGATAGATTTTAGACGGTCAGTGTAAGTGAAGATATTCATATAGTTCAATATTCAGGAACTAATACCTGCTCGTGGCACCACCACATTATTACCCTGGTATTAGGACAGACATCATTCTATCAGGTTGTCCGCTACGTTGTGTTTGTGCGTTACGTGAGAAAAACTGCTGTATATTTACATTTAATAATTTTACAACTTTGTAATTATAAAATAAGATGTTGATAGAATATCCACAAAGTAATAACTTGTTATCACAAGACTGTCTTGTTATGTCCAAGCAAACTTCTCACACATGTATAGAGCTGGTGAGGTGAGGTGAGGTGAGGTGATTTGGAGTTTAACACAGCTTGCTTGTATAATTACAACGCCATGCTGGCAATGTATTGCGATGAAACCTGTGAGCATCGGCTGGAACTAGTGAACAGTTGGTGGTACCTATGAAATGAATTGTAGTATTGCACAGTTACCTTACTGCATGTGGAAAGTTCTCAACAGCAAAGTTGCAGAGACCTTGGTGAGATTCGAACATTGATCCGAAGCAAATTTGTTGACTAGGCTATTCCACCTTCGAAATGTTTGAGTATTTAAACTTGTTAATGAATGAGCAAATTTTCCAAATGAATGATTTAACATTAATAACAAAAAAATGGATATAATCAACACTTATGCAAATGTGACCTTGAAATATATTTTACAGTTGTGTGTACATGTAATTACTCTAATGACCTAATATTTGATAGTATATCGACACCAGTTGAAATCTACCCTTGAGCTACTTTTTAACAGCTGAATGTCACGGCGAGAGCAGGAAATAAACTCAGATAATCTGCACATATACAAAGTAATAGAATCTGAAGACAAACATTATTGAATAGTTCTGTGATTGCATACACTTATAGCAATTGTGAACACCTTTGTATCACACTCAAACTAAAACAAAATATATCATCTTAAAGCTGAATGTATGTATTATAAATAGCACTATAATCACACGATATTCACTGTAAACTCTTACTGTCAGTTACAATATTTCCATGTGAAATAGGGGCGGGATAGCGTAGTGGTTAACGCGTTCGGCTTCGGTTCATCCTTGGTTCGCATCTCGCCAGGGGCACGGCAATTTTGTCCGCAGTAGAGAACTGTTCTACACACAGTAAGATTTGGGTGCAATGCTACACCGAATTTCAGTGCAGTACCACCCACGGTTCGTTAGTTCCAGTCTTTACTCGCAGGTTTCATCGCAACGCATACCCACAAGTCTTTGCGGACTTTCTCCCTGCAATAATACTAGTGATATAAGTGAAATAATCTTGAAAGCGGCGTAAAACCCTAACTCACCTCACCTCCTTATGAAATACCGATTGTTAACTGTTCTTTAAACATAGATTATATTGTTATATTATATAAGTTAAACACATTTACATTGTATCGTAAATAGGTACGTCATTGTATCGCAAATACAATGCACGTTACCGTACCGAAACAAGTGAACAGAGACACACTGTGAACGGGGTCAAGAGGTCAACTGAGCTAGACACAGAACCTGGTACCAGCATCAGTGCTTTGATATGAGTTAACGATTGAATTTGATCACCTAATAACTTTTTTACGATATCAATATTTTTTATACATTTGGACTCAAGTTAAAATTTTGAGACGACCACCTCATTGTAAGATTATTAAATTATCGATGGCAGTGAAGGGAAGTTTGTGCAAAGTCAACATAAGACATGTTGTCTACAATTTGGAAGCGATGAAATATGATACACGATTCATTTTGTTTCATTTTGTTTTCGATTGTGTCCAAATTTAATATGGAGAACTGTAACTGTATGTGAAATAAATTTCCTTCGTGATAATAAAGACATATCTTATCTTACACTTGACTTCGTAATAAAAGTATTTGTGTTCAACCTGATAGGACTCAACTGTGCATAGCCACATGGCGGGCTTTCTCCCTGCCGTAATACTAGCAGCCGCGATATAAGTGAAATACTCTTGAAAGCGGCGTTTAACCCCAACTCACCTCACCTCGTAATACAAGCGTGACCTGAGAGCTGGCGATGAACACCGCAACCTGAGGGTAGGCCCCAACTCTCAGTTCCAACTGGTCGACACCCAACACGGCAAGAAACAATTGCAATATACAGAGGATGCCTCCAAGACGAACCGAGGGGGACTCGAGCATTGCAAACTGGACGGAAAAACGTTAACGATTCATCCAAACTAAGAGCGCCCTGAACGATGTCTTGTCAGACTGTACCAGAAGTACATGTGATTGCGGTGAGTGAACGAAATGAAATAGCATTTAAATTTGAACAATAGATTACTCATCTTTACTTTATAAGATTATGATGGTGGTTTGCTGACAATTAATACTTGCATTATAACAGTATATATATGGTTAGGCATTTTGCATGTTTAATGTATTAGTTTGTATCATGGTATCAGAAAATTGCCTTTGATTTACGAAAATGATTTCTATATTTTGTTAATGAAAAGCGTATTTTTGACTTTTGTTTTCTTACTCCCAATCGAAGAATGGTAAATGTACCGCATTTTACCTCCGGCCTGTGAGATACGTCAGTGGCGACAGGTGGTTTTCCTACTGTGCTATCGGCTCCCATCCACTGAGGGGTACTATCGGACGTCTGTATAAGCAAGCCAACTTCCCCGGCTTCTTCAGCAACCACTCACTCCGCGCTAAACTACAGCTACCCGGCTCTACGACAGTGGAATAGATGAACAGCTCATCGCAGAGAGGACGGGACATAAATCTGTAGCAATCCGAGGCTACAAGGTGAGTTTGGAGACTGTTTAGTGTTTATCTAATTGATCCAGTAGGCTTACAGAATGAAGATGTTGATAACGATCGAAAACCGGACAATGAGCCCCAACAGGAGCGCATCAGATTGATAAAGCATAAACTTGTAAACAAATTCATAAATGAGCAGATGAATATCAGCGCACATGATATTTCTAGGGACACCCCTCCCAAGCTTTCAAAATTCTCAAAATTGGATCTTCACTTCGTCTAACTAATATCCAGTTTCAAATATAGTATAGTATATTCAAATATATGTAAATTACGTTCACCATTTTGCATAATTATTGTACCTACAATAGTGTTCTGTAATCGGAGATCTATATCTTAAATCTTATCTCGACTTATTTCGTACTCTGTGTAAATTTTAGATGTCATAAACTTAAAGTGACACTCTCATATTTTCATCGCATCTTATTTATATTTACCAGAATACTATTTGAGTTGACTGAAGTCCACTCGACTATCATTTTCATACCTATTCATCCCAAAGTGTCAACTATATGCAATTTACATGTACATGTTTTCAAAGAAAAAACGATTAAAGTTCATATTTGTGGGACCAAGCCAAGATTTTGCATTAGAATTAAGTATCATCAGGGTCATAACACATATTGAATGATATTAAACTGAATTTTTCTCCTTAACTGCTTCAGTAAAAATTCTAAAATTACGTTGTCTCGATTGGCGTGCGCCAATCAAAGCACATTGTCCGGTTTTCGAAAATAATTTTGGACGCATATACTTCTGCTACAATGAATCTGTTGACCCCAAATTTGTATTCTGTTTCAGTTAGTCTTTATCGGTGAAATAGCACAAATTACGAAATATGACTCATGTGATCCTTACACATATCTTTAAAATAAAACAATACCGTTATGAAGAATGTATAAATCTTGTCGACTGAATTGGGAACTCTAAATTGTTAATGGCTACACAGAATATTGAATACTAGCAAAAACTAGCAATGTTTTAAAAAAATCTATCAATGTGATATCTTCAATCATTATGAGTATTACATTGTGTATACAATATTATATTTTTGGTCATATTTCTTTCAAATTCGAAAGTAGATTTGATAGACACCCAACACATCTCCTTCATTGTATATTAGCCTATGAGCTCTAAGTAACAATACGTTGTCCTCTATTGCCTAAAACTTTCTACGGTTATTGTCATCTTTTTTTCTCATATTTTCTGTATTCATTACAGATAAAATCAGCTGAAATGGAAGCAACAGTTGATGCGATTATTCAAAGAAAGGCGCCATCCGCATCAACCTTTACGTCTACGTCATCGACATAATCTACATCGGGTCGACAAAAGAACACCTGCCTCCTGCTGATCCCCGAGATTTGAAACCCGTCTTGAAAGATCGCGTGATGCTGTCACTTAACTTCTGAACTGAACAATAAAGTTTGAATTTGAATTTGTGTTTTTCTTGCCACAGTATAATGAAAACATGGCTTTTATTTTCAATACATTTTTTTCAGTTTTAGTTTGATTAAAATCATTTCTTTGATCCGCTTTCTTAGCTGGACCTATTCAAATATTTCAACGTCAAGCACAATGTTAAACTTTAGTCTCTGGAACGAATCAAAGATATGATTTAATGAGATTGATTTACGACACATGGTTGCGTTTTGTTGACATCCCTGGAGATTTTAGCTAATCATGATTCACACCCAAAAGCTTATAACTATGGGAAGATGAACATTAGTTGAAAACTATGGGACACCTAATTGAATTCGTAAGAATTTGGGTCATTTTCCATATCGTCATACTTTAAAAAGAGTAAAACTAATGTTCACAAAACTGTTTAATGTATGATATAGTTGTAGATTTATGTCGAGTTTCTTAGTTCTATATTAGGATGTGTAACTGTTCTTCCTTACAGGGAATGTGAGTATGATGTTGAAAGGTGTAGTGTACTTATATAGTGTAAGCTTGTAATAATAATGAGGATACTTATATCGCGCTTAATCCACAACACGAAAATCATGCTCAAAGCACTATACACATTATTACCTAGGTATAAGGACCAACATCATTCCTGTTTCATTCTTAACCCCCTTGGAGTATGCAACCTAGCTACCAATTAAGGGGCTTGAGGGAATGTCACATTGCCTTCACTTTCAAACCAGGTACTCAATTGAACTGCTGAGTGAACAGAGGTACATTTCGAATAAAGTCTCTTGGCCAAGGTGACCCTAACTTCCCAATGCAAGTCATAACTCTTGCCAGTCTCCATTACTGGCTGATTTAGGACTTGCAGTATTTCCTTAAGAAATCAGTGTTTAAAAATCCCGGCCCGCTATGCATTTCTGGTGCAGCGATTCACTATCTTCATACAACAAAGCGAGGGAAATACCGCAAGGGTTAAATCAGCCAGTAATGCAGACTGGCAAGAGTTATGCCTTGCGTTTGGAAGTTGGATGACCCCATGAGCCTCTCTCGACTCATATCTCAGTGTGGGGCAGGTAATCCCCCTTCAAACTCTCAGTGTATCCAACAATGAGGCGGGTAACCCACCCATCCAACGAGCCCCGCCCGTTGTTGCTGAACTTCACTGAGCTGAACTTTTTCTGAGCAGTGGACAGGACCACGTGTTTTGAACTGTATGTGATTGCTCGGTAATTGTATAACGGGTGTAGATTGCCCTAATTTTATGATTTTGAAATGTTTATGACTAAAATATGTATTTACATTGTGCTGGTGTAATATTTATAAATAGTTTATGCAATGTAGACCCGTGTGTAGTAATAAGCACGTATATGCTTTGCAGTGTTTGAATGGTGTATGTTAAGTTGTTTACTTATGGTAGTCTGATTGATGACATGTATTAATAGCGTTTACATGTGTGGTTCTAAATGGCAATAGTTATGATTCACTTCATGTTACAGCAAACGGGTACAAACGGGTACATGCACTGACGCTAGAGACTGTAGCGGTAGTGACGTCATCAGAGACGTTGTGGCGTACTGAGAACAGAGAACCTCGAGTGGTATCGTGACAACGACATTATGTAGCATTGTTTGGACTGAGTGGACGGTATCCCAGGGAGTAACCTTGGCCAGGTCGTGTTTTAGCGTGAGTACGTCAAGAGTGTGTATCCAAGGAAGACCCTAGCCAGTTGCCACCTGTGAGTAAAGCTCCGTGTACTAGTACCTGTACCAGGACTGAGAGGACTCAGAGTTGTACGTACGAGGCTGAGGGAAGACTCAACCTTGACATTCGTGTGACCTCCGTGTGTACGACATGAGCAGAACCCCAGTGTGATAACATCAAAGACTGAACATTTTAATCAGTTGTATTCTTCCTTCTATATGTATATGCAATGTTATAAATGACTCTGATTGCACGAATCATGTAGTTCATTTGATATACGGAATAATTTGCTTGTAGTTAGTATTAGTTAGCAATAGGATAGTTGATGGCATGAGTATGTAAATGAGTAACTTGTATGTGTTTAATGAATATGTAGTGTCGTGAAGCAAGTGTGTTGGAAAGGTAAGAGGTCGATGCAAGATACGTGTGGATGGAGATGATTCTGAAATGGAGAGTGGCAGTGTGTGGGAGTTTGTCCGAATTATGAACCGTGTTGAAAATGTTGGATGAATGAGAAAAGTGTGAAACAGTGATAGATTTGTTAATTCTTCTGAATAAACCTGGTTTAGTATTCTCAATCTGTGATGTGTTATGAGGTTGATGTAGATTTTCAGTGACATATTGTATTAATGTATCCGTCTGAGAATCTAATTGCATATTTTCAAATACTGTTTCAAATATATGTTTGAAAACATAACAGTCAGCTGATGACTCCATGTATCTCGTAAACTCATTTCTAGTTATACATTTCAGTCCGGTCAACACGATATCGCAAAGTATATGAAGCATTCGTAAAATAACCCAAGTTTGCTATAAAAAGTGTTTTTGGAATGACCTGCATGCTGTCAATCTACTCTCCGTTCTAAACAGCCATCAACCAGGACCCTGAACAACGTAACTGATCATCTTTTCCCGCGATAAAGTGGCCTCACTTTCGGCCAGTCTTCGGCTAGCAGATGACAGATTACATGTGGCGGCTAGCCGGCCAAATTTCATATCATATGCATCCTGTTCATATTCATAATGAAATTAAAGATTTTACTTAAACTTACAAATCAGTTTTTCTTTTCTTATAGTCTATACACTTGTGTAGGCTACTGTCCAAAAGCTGTTCCACTTCCACAGTGAGTATTGACGATAATGTTGTGAACAACACACATTGAGTTCTCATTCGTGGTTACTTACACTTACAATTAGTTACTTGCAAATGGTAAACTGCAAATATTGAACAACTTTTATAATTACATATCACTGATAATATCTTCATCTGAACTTGAATTGTTTTCATTATCATATTTGTTAACAGAAGGTAGACTACTGTGAGAAATTGGTCTCTATCTTCAAAGTAATCTTTAATGTCCAAAATGTTTATCAAAGTTATTTGTTCCTTGATTGGAATCTAATTCTATGTCAGGCATACTATCATTGTTATTATAACATAATATGACAGAGTCAGTCATAATCATTTACTGAGCATATGTGTTTTTTAGAATCACAAATTTAGCATTTGCCTAATGTGGATTATCACAACTTTACAGATGCACAGATGGAGGTATTACTCTTCATAAATGCTAAATTAACGTACTCTCCAAACAACTCCAGCCAACTAACTTCAGTTGTGAACTGAAAATTTGATAGGTGAGAGACTCTGTGTCCCAAGATTGGTATCTCAACAAAGGGCCAGAATAATATTAGATAACACGCAATATATGGTCATTCTGCAGTGAAATATGGAAAAGTGTAGCTGAGTATCACCTAAAACAAACATTGAATTTGTTATACATTATGGCAATGCTACAACTCGTAGCTGCAGCAGACGCAATGTTTCAGCCAATCCTATTGCTCAGATACGTCACGTGATCAAATTTGTAGCTTTTCCTCTTGGAATAGGGGTTACATTTTTCATTTATAGTAAAGAAAGTAGTAACTTGTATACATTTTCATTCTTATGTATTGAAACAGAACTGACAGTTGTTTATCAGTATCTCTACTGCAGTCACAACTAGCTTTAAGATAAGAGGAACCCATCATTCAAACCTCTGACCCTTACTCTAGCTGTTTAACCCCTCCTTCGCAAATTAAATGACATATCACTGAGGTCATATCAAAACAAAAAGTGTAATATATTTGACAGCAGAATGCCTTCTTATTCTACACATATCTCATTTGTTTATGTTTGTGACAGCCAATTATCCACTTTAACAAATGTCTATCAAGTTGCTCAACCTCTTTCTATGTAAAATGGACTAGGTTAATTAAAGGTACATTCATTGTATTGTTTGGGGTCAAATATATGCTCATTACTCAACGTTATAAATTGTGTTATTTTATTGAGAAGTACTCACTGTTGCAGAAAATTGCAAAATTTGATCTTAGGCGGCTCACTATACCGGCGATATAAAGGTAAAAGTATCGATTTCTGATCGAAAACCAGACAATGCACTGCGTGTGGCTCGTGTCAATTAGTGAAACGTATTTTGGAAACTTATTTACAACAGACTAAAAGAAAACTTTAAGTTGATAATGTTTAATAGGTCTTATGTAGTTTCGGTTTCTGATGTTGCTCGATTTTAATTGGAATCTAACAAGCAGACAGAGTCGGCCATATCCCCCGCCATGTTGGAATTTTTAATATATTTATGCACTTTGAATATATAATGCATTTACTTTCTTGAAAATTGTTATAACTCATAACTCATAAGTGATCAAATTTCTATTTAGCAAAAGGCACATCTAGACTACTCGGTTGATACCTGTATAAAGTTTCCGCAAAATACATTGAATAGTTTTGAAGTTTGAGGCCGGAATATAGTTTTCCCTTTTTTGGTTCTAAGTCAAGACTGTTTGCATTCGTAAAAAAAAAAAAATATTCTCAAATTTCTATATAGCAAAAGGCACATCTAGACTACTTGGTTGATACCTGTACAAAGTTTCAGCAAAATATATTGAAAAGTTTTGAAGTCTGAGACCGGAATATAGTTTTCCCTCTTCTTGGTTCTAAGTCCAGACTGTTTGCATTCGTAAAAAAAAAATATATTCTCAAATTTGTATATAGCAAAAGGCACATCTAGACTACTTGGTTGATACCTGTACAAAGTTTCAGCAAAATATATTGAATAGTTTTGAAGTTTGAGGCCGGAATATAGTTTTCCCTCTCCTTTGTTCTAAGTCCAGACTGTTTGCATTCGTGAACAAAAATAAAAATTCTCAAATTTCTATATAGCAAAAGGCACATCTAGACTACTTGGTTGATACCTGTACAAAGTTTCAGCAAAAATATTGAATAGTTTTGAAGTTTGAGGCCGGAATATAGTTTTCCCTCTTCTTGGTTCTAAGTCCGGACTGTTTGCATTCGTAAAAAAAAAAATATTCTCAAATTTCTATATAGCAAAAGGCACATCTAGACTATTTGGTTGATACCTGTACAAAGTTTCAGCAAAATATATTGAATAGTTTTGAAGTTTGAGGCCGGAATATAGTTTTCCCTCTTCTTGGTTCTAAGTCCAAACTGTTTGCATTCGTAAAAAAAAAAAAATATATTCTCAAATTTCTATATAGCAAAAGGCACATCTAGACTAGTTGGTTGATACATGTACAAAGTTTCAGCAAAATATATTGAACAGTTTTGAAGTTTGAGGCCGGAATATAGTTTTCCCTCTTCTTTGTTCTAAGTCCGGACTGTTTGCATTCGTAAAAAAAAAAAAATATTCTCAAATTTCTATATAGCAAAAGGCACATCTAGACTATTTGGTTGATACCTGTACAAAGTTTCAGCAAAATATATTGAATAGTTTTGAAGTTTGAGGCCGGAATATAGTTTTCCCTCTTCTTTGTTCTAAGTCCGGACTGTTTGCATTCGTAAAAAAAAAAAAAATATTCTCAAATTTCTATATAGCAAAAGGCACATCTAGACTATTTGGTTGATACCTGTACAAAGTTTCAGCAAAATATATTGAATAGTTTTGAAGTTTGAGGCCGGAATATAGTTTTCCCTCTTCTTGGTTCTAAGTCCAGACTGTTTGCATTCGTAAAAAAAAAAAAATATATTCTCAAATTTCTATATAGCAAAAGGCACATCTAGACTAGTTGGTTGATACATGTACAACGTTTCAGCAAAATATATTGAATAGTTTTGAAGTTTGAGGCCGGAATATAGTTTTCCCTCTCCTTTGTTCTAAGTCCAGACTGTTTGCATTCGTGAAAAAAAAAAAAAAAAATTCTCAAATTTCTATATAGCAAAAGGCACATCTAGACTTCTTGGTTGATACCTGTACAAAGTTTCAGCAAAATATATTGAATGGTTTTGAAGTTAGAGGCCGTAATGGAAAAGCCCGGACGCACAGACGGACAGACGGACAGACGGACGGACGGAGCTCATTTCTATATCCCCCGCCAACTTCGTTGTGGCGGGGGATAATAATTATTACATATTTGGCGATTGGAGATGAATATGCAAGTATAGTGAAATCTCATATTAAGTATGTTGGCATGTATTAAAGGCAAATACAAGTTTATGAACACAATGGATGCACCTTTAATGACTTGGGATTGCAGGAAAGTTGGTAGCCTAGGCCTATTTGGTCCCTCTCACTTAAGATGAGAAGAACCCAACATTTCCTGAAAGAATGTCACAAAATGGGAGACAATTTCAGGTCACATGACCTGAATAAATAGGCTCTCCTAAAGCACATATATCACCAACTGGAGAATATGTGTGAACATTTGAAAGTAGCAATGTTCGTACAGACTCTATTTCTAAAAACATAAATGGAGATTTCCATGAATTTTAGGGTTTTTTTAGTCACGTGACTGTGACGTCATTATGGAGATCTATTTATAACATAGCCAAGCCCGTGGTCTATTTTCGCGGGAAAAGAAAATAATCTTACTCAGATTGCTGGCTGAAAGGCATTAAGAAATAACATCACTGGTATCTTGATCTTTAATCTCTACAACACTCCCTCACGCACCTAAAATACGGGAAGGCTATAAATAGATGCCAGCCATATCCACTCGTTCCAGCTTTTTGTCCTCCGCCGCCGGGGGAAATAGTATTCAACTCAGTCCATCCGTCCCGTTTCTTGTTAGCGCGATATCTCATGAACCGCTGCACCTAGAGTCTTCATATTTGGTACCAGTCTTCATTAGGTGAATACACCGACACCGATTTGGGTGACCTTGACCTTCATATCAAGGTCACTACGAGACTTTGACCAGTTTTTAAAATGTTGTTAGCCCGATATAACAATAATTGAATCAAACATTTAATGGTCACTTCTCGGTATAAGCTGTGTGTCCATCCTTTTAGCTCATTTCTTAATTGCGGCGGGGGACATGGTCACTTTTGCGACAATTACTTGTTTAGCAATAAATACGAATTCAGTTGAGGTGAGTTGGGGTTATATTTGACTTTTATCACGGCTGATAGTAATATTGCAGGGAGAAGGCTGGAACTAGCGAACCATGGGTGGTACTGCACTGAAATTAGTGCAACATTGCACCCAAACCTTACTGCATGTAGAACTGTTATCTACAGCTGACCCTGGCGGTATTCGAACTCAGGACCTCTTGACAAGAAAAACGAAAATAGCAACAGAACAATCTAGCTATCAAAGAGACTGTGTAAAGATATCTCACAAAACAAATGTTATCATTTGCAAAAAACAGTCCTCCTCGATCACTAAATAGTTCTAAAACGATTGATTACTGATCTGTTAAGCAACGAGGATTAATTTCCCACCCTTGATTCATTAAAATATGTTCTGAACTAAATTGCCTAAGCAATTTTCGTTTTATATTTGACAAAGTGAAAAAAAACATGACATATTTATTTTAACCCACGAGTGGTAAATACGACTGCAACATGCTACATCATGTCTCAACTAAATTTATTTTTGTAAAACCATTATCTGTTCAACTTTCTGAAGAAACCCTGTCTTTCTCCAGCAGCAGTATTTCGTTTTTTACTCAGTTGACAATGTGGCCATGTTTTCGTTTCCTTAGACTATAGACAAAGGCTTAGCCCCAAGTGCTCTATAGGGGTATACAGGTTTACCTGCTGGACAAACTAAAAGCCTTAAAATGAGACCTTATCCCTAAAATTAGCAGTCATCGGCACATATGTTATATATGACACAGATGTTAATTTACTGTTGAATTGCTTAAAGACTGCTACTTCCTGACCAGTTCAACTAAATATAATACATCCTAGTCACATACGCACACATAACCCTTACATACCTATCCTAACATTCTCAACATTTGTCTTTGTGCCTATCGACCCTTCAAGGGAATGTCATTAACGTTTTTCGATCAACTCTCGACCGCAACGTAACTCAACTATCATCAGATCAAAACAATAATGTTTTTGTTGTTGATGTATTTTTACACACACTGGCTCTTTTGTTTTATTTGGGTGTTCATTTGTAATACTAACTTAAGTTGTCTATCGTAATGATTTCACAGAGGTGTTCATGAAGCATACCGGGTGTTCATCATGAACACCTTGTACAGCCATGAACACCTGATATGAGAGTGCTTATATTATACTTTTATTGTTTGTATATATACTTTTGTTTTTTTGTCAAATCCAAGTGATGATAATTCATAAAATAGCATTTCTCAATCGAACCTGCAACCCTATGGTTTCTGGTCGGGTGATCTAACCATTACACCACGGAAACCAGATGAGATAAGAGAGACTTTTTCAGCACCAAATACATAGTGTTCTTTAATTTGTTTGGATTAATTAAGACTGTCATAAAGTTTCTGAACAGTTATAAATTTTAATCTTCAAGCTTGTTGTGTGTTATAGAAGCGCCAAATATATAAGGGACCTGTTACCATTAAATATTACTATAAATTGCCTAATAATATAATACCAGGCCATATTTATGGGGTTTGACAATGCTGTTTTAGTCCAAAAGGCCCTTAAACTGTCATTGTTTTCCTATGGCAATGCATGGTTCTTCTGCTGGATATAACTAAGATCATTAGAATGAAACTGTCTCTCTCAAGTTATTTACATCCACAGTAACGTGCACATATCAGAAATATGACACAAGGTTTGATTTACCGGACGGTACAGTTTCAATCCAGTACAATACAGGCAAACACATGTGTTGAATTGCTAATGGTGTGAGTATTGTGGATAAATGTATAATTCTGTTGAGAATGATGGTAAATACTACATTATACGTACCTAGCACAGCAATCCACTTGTCCCCTTGATTCACCCTGCACATCACCAGGTCATCAGAGGACCTCTGCACCATGCCGTCTCTCCAGGGGAGACTGTCATCTGACAAACATTCGATAGAATTTAAACACAAAAGAGAATGAGATTTAAAACACAATGCCAATATATAATAGTGTGATTTATTTAACTCATTATAAGTGCTAATAAGTTACTATACTTATGATATTTAAAATATTGAAATGAGTATCATATTTTGTGTGTGGTACATTCTCGTGGCACTATCAAAAGCGCAAAACTCTATATGGCCATATAATTCATGAAAATAAGACTATCCTTTGTTTTGATTTGGGGCCTAAGATACAATGTCTTAATGAATGATTCTAAACATACCGGAAAACATATATAGAGAAGACTTAATGACATCCCGTTTAATAACATATTTATGAAACGAGTGAGTGGTTCAGTATTTAACGAGCAAAAGCGAGTTAGATACCGATTACATTCAGGAGTTTCATAAATGTTATTAAATGGGACCGAGTTTAGTATTTTATTTATTACGCCCTAAATTTACGTTGCACTAACTCATCAATAAATGGGACAAACTTAATTGTGACTGCCAGCACGGGATGTTTTTACACAATGTGTTATAACATTGTATATTTATTAAACCGTGATATTTTCCATGGGTGAGTATTAAACATTATAATAACCCATATGGTTGAAAATAACGAAGTTTATATTATTGATATGAGCACATGTGCACATATGACGTTTGCTTAGCAACCATTAATAGTTTCACCGCGACTTCCCTTATTTCGTCGTCTGTGACTTCATAAAACGATTGTGACGTAACTATAGTTTGCCGTTGTAATGGAAGTGGCCCGTTTCCTGACTATTTTAACTCGAATCAAATGGAATAGGATGGGTAATAAGGAAATCATTACACTCGAAAGTGTGCCATATGACTTTTACAAAACTCGTGCAAATTCATGTGCTCGGGCAATACAAATGTGGCAGAGTCAATATTTTAAAGTGTATATAATTTTAGTAATAAACATGTGATCTTGATATAGTTGTTTGTCATGTTTTGATGAGAAAAACATTCTCATGAAATTAGCTATATCTTAATCTTTTTATTCATTATCTTTTATATTCAACATTTTAATACCATAGCCCCTGTAAAACATCAATCTAAACCTAAAGTGTAACCAACATTACTAACTTGCACTGCATGCTTTTTCACTGCAATCACCACCAAGCTTGTCCCTTGCTTAGGCTATCTGGTTAGGTCTATTGTTCTCTGTTCACCCAAGCATAGCATAGGTTTTATAATAGGTTAAAGTCTTATCATCTTTTGGTCAGTCTATTTTTGCTGTGTCGTCCACGTCGTTTGACATGTGATTTTGAGTTGTGTCCAGATTCATTATTTCATTTGGATCGAGATCATGGTGATCGGGACGTGTTTATTCATATTGCTGAGGTTAGTAATATCTTGTCTAGGGTATATATTTAGTTATGTATTTGTATGCATTTCATGGTTGATAGTTTTATTAGCTAATATTGTTTAAATCAGGATTAGTTCATTATGTACTATTCTTTATGTGTAAATATGGTATGATGTGATGACTCACAGTACAGTGGGTTATATTGATTTTATTACTGAAGGTCATAACTCTCAGTACAGTGAGTTAGTTAGTTACTTAGTTATATCTATACTTGTATTTCTAACAACTTACATTAGAGTGAGTTATTATATTAAGTTAGTTTAAGGTTTGTACTCACAGTACAGTGAGATGTGTAGGTGCTATATCTTATTATATCATATATTAATCTTAATATTCCCGTAAGTTACATTTATCCTTTAAGTATCACTTAACATTAGAAGTAATCTTCATATAAATAGTATATTAAAGCATTATTGCTGTTATCAATATTAGCATTATCTTCTCACTATCATAGGGTAATGTATGTGTGTGTGCATGATTGTTTGTGGTAAGTGTGGATGGTTTTACTTACAACGTTGCTATCCTAATTATTATCATAACGAATGAGTGAGTAAGTATGTGTATTTAGGATTATGTGGTTGTATATAGCTTTTAGCGTATTTATTCTTTTAACCATTACTATATAGTATTATCTGCATGTGTATCATTCATCCTGCAGATGACGTAGCTTGTGACGTTGCTAGTGACGGCGGCTGTTTCACTCTGCAGCACAGAATATACCAGGTTGGTATGACCTGTGCTGCAGAGTGATAGCCGCCATCACCAGCAACGTCACAAGCTACGTCATCTCAGCTATTGATGAAATCATGGCTCCAGTATCCAGCAGTGCCTTGGTCTTGATCCCGTTAGCTATGATCTCAGTCTCAGTAGGTTCTCCAACTAACTCTGCTATTAACTGCTGATGTGGGTTGACCTTGTATCCTAGGCCCATGGTCCGCTCCTCCCCATAGGCTCCTGAAAGTTTCTCTGGTTCTGTCCACGTGGAACACGACATCCTCGTTGTATATGTCCTGGCTCTCCACCCCTGAAACATCTGGGGATGTCATCCAAAGTCCGAGGGCTCGACCTGAAGGGTTCCCACTGCCTCGACCTTGGCAGAAAGGCTTGTTACCGTGGGACCTGGGTGGGCGTGTCCAGTTCCTTGGTGGTATCCATTGGTGTTCCTGACCTTGTACTTGACCTTGTCCCCATTGCTGTTGACCTTGAGTCTGAACCCATCCTTGACCTTGCGTCCATTGCTGACCTTGATCTGTGACCTGTTCTTTACCTTTGACTTGTTCCTTGAGTCGGTTTATTTCAGTCGACATAGACTTGAGCATTCCCTTAATCTCCTGTAGCTCGCTCTGATCCTGGGGCATAGAGGACTTACATGTTGCAGACTTCCGTACAGTTGGCTTCCTCTGTAACAGGTCTTCTTCAACTTGCCGTAAATACTTCAGGAACGATTCCAGAGGTCCACCTTGGTAAAACTTGTGACTTGTCAGATCCTTGAGGTCTAGGCGAAGTCCTGCGTATAAGATGTCTCTTAGCAAGTCATCTCGTTCCTTTTGCTTGACCTTTCCCAATACGATGGCTTGGTCCAAGATATCCTCCAGCCTACACGACCAGTCTGCAACTGTCTCATCTTCTTCTTGCCTGGCAGTATAGAACTTGGCCATGATGTTGTGCTCCGTATGTATAAGCCCAAACACACTGTCCAACTTGTCGAAGAGTGTGTCCAATGGAGCATCCTTATTGACGTGCATAGCAACACGTGCTGCCTTCCCACGTAGAGGCTTATGTACAGCGTCCATAACATCTTGTTCCGTGTACGGTGTACGCAAACAGGTAAGCTCATACTTCCACTGATCGAAATCCACATCTCCTTTCCTGTCTCCAGAGAAGTATGGAAGCTGTGGTGACTTGGCTAATGTAACTGTGGGTGGTAGAGAGATCTTAGCTTTCTGAGTACTCTTGCCTATCGTAGACATCGATGCTAGCAAATCTTGGGGTGTGTTTGCCTTGGGTTTGAGATCTAACTTCTTGAAGGAAGCTATAAGCTGCGTCACTTCCTGCTCTGTCATATCTGATGAAGCCATCTCCAAGAATTAACTTGACACAACACTTGCACAAAAATAAACACTAGGGTTTAACACAACACACTTGATCTCGGGTGAAGCACAACACAATTTTGACGTTATATGGGTAACACAGTACGCCACAGAACACAAATTTCACAGCATAATTGTGAAACACACGGAACGAAACGCTGAAAATACTTTACATGATGTTTTTTTAGGATAAATTACATTAATATTTTATGATACGTTATTTACGAGTGATATGGGAGTATACCCTTAATGTAAATAAATTAACTATTTGAAAAGTTTACATGTTTAAGGCAATGTATTTAAATGATTATTGACTAATGCAGCTGGTTAGTAAATGGTGCAGGTGTATGCGCGCAGGGGGGATACTAACTCAGTAGGATATTATCTTACATTATGAGAGAGAATACCCAGAAATATAATATGCAAATGAAGAGATGAAACCAGCAGCGAAGCAACAACCCTTACATATTTAAATGAATAAATGACCAAGAAAATGAATGAAGTAAATGGAATGAATGAATGCATCAATAGCTGAGACGTTCTACAGACAGAACTTTAACGACGTGCCTCTCGAACCACTTAAACAGCTACTTCACGTTGAGTGCGCCGATGGAGAACCGTTACAGTACAGTGGCTTCATAGTCGTGGACATAGAGGGATCAGGGAGTACAGCTACAAGGATACAGTCCATGCTACTTGTTGTGCCTGATAGCCTTTATAACAAGACCGTGCCAATCACTCTTGGGACCAACATACTCTCCATCTACCTAAACCAATGTCAAGACATGTTTGGAACAAGGTTCTTACAACAGGCTGATCTCCAGACACCTTGGCACCTAGCCTTTAGGAGTATTGTACTCAGGGAGAAGGAACTAGCTAAGAGGAACTTTTCTATTGGTAAGGTCAAGAGTTCGGAGCCAGGCCGCAAGATTATTCATGCCAACTCGGAGATCCGTATATCAGGTTATGTTGACAAGCCCCTACCTTACCATGCCACTCAAGTTATTGTTCATTCCACTACAGGATCACAGATACCAGACGACATTGACCTTACGCCGACCCTAGTATCTTATGATGGAAGTGGACAGAAGTTTTACGTTGATGTCCATGTCTCCAACCTTACAACAAGAGCCATAAGTATACCAAGCCATGCCATCTTATGTGAGTTGCAAGTCGTCAAGTTGGAAGATGTATCAAGCCCTGCTTCAACTCCAGACTCAAGTGTTATAGGACTTATGGACTTTGATGAATCAGCAGTCACAAGTGAGGAGCTTGAAAAGGGGATAAAGGTCATCGATGATCACATGGACATCTTCTCTACTGGCGACACAGACCTAGGACACACGGACAGAGTCAGACACAGGATTGAGCTCAACGAGGAAATGCCATTCAAACAGCGTTATAGGCGTATACCCCCTGCGATGTATGAGGAAGTCAAGGAGCACTTGAACCAACTTCTTCTCTGTGGTGTCATCAGGCGATCACACTCTCCATGGTCATCGAACGTAGTCCTAGTTCGGAAGAAGACAGGAAAACTTCGTCTATGCGTGGATTTTCGCCAGCTCAATCAGCAGACTATTAAGGACAACTACGCTATTCCCAGAATTGAAGAGATGTTTGAAGCACTGGCTGGATCTCGATATTACAGTACGCTGGATATGAAGTCTGGTTACCACCAAGTGGAGATCGAAGAAACACACAAGGAAAGGACCGCCTTTACAGTTGGACCCTTGGGATTCTATGAACATAACAGAATGCCCTTTGGACTTTGTAACAGCCCAGCTACTTACCAGCGGCTCATGAACGGGTGTTTTGAAGGACTCCACTTGAAGATCTGCCTAATTTACTTAGATGACATCATAATCTTCTCATCATCACTTGAGGAACATTTGGACAGATTGCAGCAAGTCTTCCAAAGGATACGTGAAACTGGCCTCAAGCTATCACCAGAAAAATGCTCGTTTTTCAAGAAGAAAATAAAGTTCCTTGGACACATTGTTACAGAGAATGGCATCATGGCAGATCCAGACAAGGTGGAAAAGATACTGAATTGGCCACGCCCATCAAATCCTTCAGAAGTGCGACAGTTTCTTGGTTTCGCGGGCTATTACCGGAAATTTGTGAAGGACTTTGCCAAAATAGCCAAGCCACTTTCAGGACTCATGCCTCATGGGAAATCCAAGAAGTCAAAGAAACCTCCAGAAGAACCATGGTACTGGGGTGAGGAACAAGAACAGGCATTCAACCACTTGAAGAAAATGTTGACGTCACCAGCTGTCTTGGGCTATCCAAACTATGAGACGCCATTTGAACTTCATACAGACGCCAGTGGAAAGGGAATCGGCGCTGTGCTATACCAAGATCAGGGTGGAGTCAAGAAAGTAATAAGCTATGCCAGTCGAGGACTCAGTAAGTCTGAAAGGAATTACTCAGCGCACCATTTGGAATTCCTGGCACTCAAGTGGGCTGTTTGTGAGAAATTTCATGACTACCTGTATGGAGCGAAATTCACAGTTCTAACCGATAACAACCCCCTAACTTACGTCCTCATCAGCGCCAAGTTGGATGCCACAGGCCACAAATGGCTAGCAGCACTTGGAGCCTATGACTTTGATATATTTTACAGACCAGGACTGAAAAACACAGATGCAGACGCGTTGTCAAGACTACCAGAATACCAGAGGATCTCTTCGGAACAGCTTTCTATGGACTCTGTCAAGGCGATTTGTGGAGTTGTTCATGCCCAGCCCTATGTAGAATCTCTCTGCCTCTCAGCAGCATCAGTTGACGAAGAGTTATCCACTACGTCACAGGAACTGAAAGGAATGACTGACAGGGATTGGTGCATGGCACTAGCACAAGATTCTACTCTTCAACCATGGCTCCAAGCCGTCAGGATAGAGAGAAAGCCACAGAGACAAGAGTTATCAACCACAACAGCAAACACATCACTGTTCCGCTCGTTTAACTCACTGGTACTCGAAAGAGGAATACTGCATCGGAGAATTCATGTGGATGGAGATACAAAGATGCAACTTGTACTTCCAGCAAGATTCATCAAGGATGCTATGCAAGGCTTGTACAACGACGTAGGACACCCAGGACGTGATAGGACAATCTCACTACTTCGGGATCGTTTCTACTGGCCGGGGATGCAAGCAGACACTGAGGATTGGATCAGAACCTGTAACAGATGCTTGAGGAGGAAGACGCCAACTAACATCCGAGCTCCGTTAGTCTCTATCACTACCTCACAGCCTTTGGAGCTTGTCTGCATGGACTTCCTAACCTTGGAGACTTCAAATGGTGGATTTCAGCACATCCTAGTCATCACAGATCACTTTACTAGGTATGCTTTGGCAATTCCAACGAAGAATACAACAGCCAAGACAACAGCTGAAGCATTTTACAAGCACTTTGTGATGCACTATGGCATGCCCAAGGAGCGAATTTCATGAGCAGGATGATCAAGGAGCTCTGTATCACTCTAGGAATTGCTCAGTCGAGGACTACACCCTGCCATCCTATGGGAAACGGCATGACAGAGCGTTTCAACAGAACTTTGCTCAACATGCTAGGAACACTCAAGCCAGACCAAAAGCAGGATTGGAAGTCATTTGTGACACCACTTGTTCACGCATACAACGCCACAAGACATGAGTCAACGGGCTACTCCCGTTTCTACCTCATGTTCGGAAGGGAACCTAGACTTCCCATTGACCTTGCGTTTGGGATTGAACTGAACAGGGAGTCCAACAATTTGACGTCTTACGTGAAAGCTCTTAGGATGAGACTGGAAGATTCCTACAAGATAGCTACGACAGCATCCAAGGAATCTCAGGAACAACATAAAGCTGGCTACGATGTGAAAGTCAGAGGAGCCACTGTACAACCTGGAGAGCGTGTCCTGGTAAAGATTCTTGCTTTTGATGGGAAGCATAAACTGTCAGACAAATGGGAGGAGGATCCATACGTTGTTATTTCTGTGGTAAGTCATTTGTGTGGAGGGGGAAGTATGTGGCAGAGTCAATATTTTAAAGTGTATATAATTTTAGTAATAAACATGTGATCTTGATATAGTTGTTTGTCATGTTTTGATGAGAAACACATTCTCATGAAATTAGCTATATCTTAATCTTTTTATTCATTATCTTTTATATTCAACATTTTAATACCATAGCCCCTGTAAAACATCAATCTAAACCTAAAGTGTAACCAACATTACTAACTTGCACTGCATTCTTTTTCACTGCAATCACCACCAAGCATGTCCCTTGCTTAGGCTATCTGATTAGGTCTAGTGTTCTCTTTTCACCCAAGCATAGCATAGGTTTTATAATAGGTTAAAGTCTTATCATCTTTTGGTCAGTCTATTTTTGCTGTGTCGTCCACGTCGTTTGACATGTGATTTTGAGTTGTGTCCAGATTCATTATTTCATTTGGATCGAGATCATGGTGATCGGGACGTGTTTATTCATATTGCTGAGGTTAGTAATATCTTGTCTAGTGTATATATTTAGTTATGTATTTGTATGCATTTCATGGTTGATAGTTGTATTAGCTAATATTGTTTAAATCAGGATTAGTTCATTATGTACTATTCTTTATGTGTAAATATGGTATGATGTGATAACTCACAGTACAGTGGGTTATATTGATTTTATTACTGAAGGTCATAACTCTCAGTACAGTGAGTTATGTTAGTTACTTAGTTATATCTATACTTGTATTTCTTACAACTTACATTAGAGTGAGTTATTATATTAAGTTAGTTTAAGGTTTGTACTCACAGTACAGTGAGATGTGTAGGTGCTATATCTTATTATATCATATATTAATCTTAATATTCCCGTAAGTTACATTTATCCTTTAAGTATCACTTAACATTAGAAGTAATCTTCATATTAATAGTATATTAAAGCATTATTGCTGTTATCAGTATTAGCATTATCTTCTCACTATCATAGGCTAATGTATGTGTGTGTGCATGATTGTTTGTGGTAAGTGTGGATGGTTTTACTTACAACGTTGCTATCCTAATTATTATCATAACGAATGAGTGTGAGTAAGTATGTGTATTTAGGATTATGTGGTTGTATGTAGCTTTTAGCGTATTTATTCTTTTAACCATTACTAAATAGTATTATCTACATGTGTATCATTCATCCTGCAGATGACGTAGCTTGTGACGTTGCTAGTGACGGCGGCTGTTTCACTCTGCAGCACAGTTTATACCAACATGGTATGTTGTCACCTTTGTTGCCCTTATGATACTATGTACTGTTTTAGCATATTTGTTATTGTCTTGCATTCATCATATGTATTCTGTATATTGTAATTATCATTCATGCCATGTCATGTGTATTTAATAGATTATACATGTAATGCTTATTGTGTATGATGTATGGTTAAACATAATGGTATATTGTCTTCGAGAGTTGTCATGGTTGTGTTGACAATGGTATAATGTTTAATCAAACACATATGTGTATGGATATGTATTTAATGTTATTCTGTTGGAATATAATACAGTTCCTATGTAAATATTGTAAATGTATCAATTTATCATTCCTATGATGTAAGTTATCTTTCAAGTAATGTGTTTAACCTGTGATGTATATATTTGTTGAGTGTAAACTTATATTTTAATTTTAATATGTTTCAGGCTTAAGAATTAGTTTTTTTATTACATTCTGTAATAAAGTTCATGATCCGACTCATACCCAGTGGCTTTGTGGTTCTTTGCTGAAGATTCACACCTAACGCTACATTCACACTTATTTTGTAAAAGTCATATGACACACTTTTCAGGTAATAATATTTATCTATTTGCCTAGATGCAAAAACCAATTTACTAAAGTCAGAGGTCAATATTGATTCATCAGCTATCCTGCCACCCACGGCTGTGAAAGATATAGGAGTGTACATCGACTCTAACCACACTATGGGTTCACAAATTAACAACCTCTGCAAAGTCTGTTATCACAGAACAATTGGAAACATTTGCCTATTCCTCACAAGAGAGGCTGCACACATCTTAGTCAGGTATCTGGTCCTCTCGGGACTGGATTATAGTAATAGTCTCTTGTATGGTCTCAGTACATCACAGCTCCACAGACTTCAAAAGATTCAAAATACTGCTGCCCGGATTATATGTTTGACATCTAAATTTGACCATATCACCCCATCACTAAAATACCTTCACTGGTTGCCCATCAAATATCGGATAGGTGAGAGATATACCCATACTTTTCCTCGTGTATCGAATGACACCCTCCACCTTTCCGTGTGGGGCTCTTACGAGGAAAAGTTTCAACTGGCCTCATGGTGTAATAGTTAGTTCGTTCGGTCAGAAAGCAACAGGACACAGGTTCGATCCCAGGTTTCAAATGAAACATTTGTAAGTATCGTATATGTTCATATATAATCTGACATTTTATAAACTATCATCACTTAGATTTTGAAATTTAGAAAACTGACCCCATTGATTTTCTCAGCTGTTAAAAAGTGTAGGTATATCAGAAAAAGTGTAGGTGTATATGCTAATACACCAACACTTGTAACAAAAGAAACCATAGCAACAAGACCGGAACTGGGGTATAAATTTCAAGATCCTATGCTTCGTGTACAAAAGTTTCAATAAATTGGCGCCTGAGTATTTTACAGAAATCATCACACCTTACATCCCTTCTGGAGCCCTAAGATTCGAAAATCAGTGCTTGATCAAAGTGCCACCATTCCAACTATCATCCTTTGGAAAAACATATTTTTTCAATAAGCCGCTGTTTGTCTTTGGAACTCCCATGGAAAGAAAAAAAACTCTTACTCAATTGATGCCTTCAAGCCAAACTTGAGACTTATATCTTTAGACAGGCTTATGATTAAATGTTCATAATTGTTTTAATCTTCATCTGTATATACTCAACCTTCTCTGTACATTATTCATATACCTTTTGTTGCGCCGCGAGCATGTATCAGTATATGGAAATGGCTCGATATAAATATCAATTATTTTAATATTATTTGTTCTCATTTATTCAGAACTGTCAATCACAAATGGTCCATTGTTATATCAGGATGATTAAAGTTCTGGTAAATCACATTATTTAAAGGCCTCTGAGGGGATACACAACATGACGATGCTTTTAATAGCGAAGAAGCTCTCAATGACATAACATTTTGTAAGGTGAGTTTTAGAAATGAATATATAGAGATTACATAACGAGTGAGTGATGAGTGAATTGACAATCAGTGGAGGAAATATTTTCACAAACTTATGATAGTTTTTAGAATTTTCAAACGTATTGTAGTAGGCCTACACCAAAGCTGTGTCTTGTCTCTAAAAAAAAACCCTCTTTCACACTCAATTAGGTAGACACTTTCACACTTTGACGTTGTCTCCCCACATGTGTTGCGTGGAGTTCGAAAACTATTTGATCAGCTGTTTACAGTTCACTGAGTACAAGTTGTTGACTTTCATTGTTTGTTATGATTGTTGCAAGTGTCATATTGGTTGCTTCGCGCAAATTCAACTAATTAAACAGTCTGTATAAACAGTCTGTATTATTTTCATCAAATTAGATTATTATTGATCTGTCTAAATAGTTAACACCACAATATTTTCATTATTTTGCCTCACTAAAATGAAATCGACATTTAATGTCAACGATTTTATTTGTTAGATTTTTACTGAACATACCATTACAAAACCAATGCAGTTGGTATATGTTTGCCTTCTTATATACATCAAATTTAATGTTATAATCAAAATGAATCACAAGTATATTTCTGATACATTTTGTTCAAAGGTGCAGAAACTTGCTGTTATAGGCGGGACAACCACACAGGAAGCGACAAGGAGAATATTGGACCACATTGTGGGACAAGAACTGGCGCTTCAGCTCAATTGGATGGGGAAGCTGAAGTTAATCTCCAGTGAGTAAACTTAAATACATGATATAATTGTCATTCATTCGTTTTAGATCGATATTTATAAGTAACAAGTTTAGATTACAAATAATTTCAGCATAATAGGATTTGGATGTGATGTGTAAGAAATATATGTTATTATTACCTACGGAGCAGACATATCCGGGTTCATATTTTTCATATGATGCCCTAGAGCAACAAATCACTTTTTCATTGTGACATCATGTTATAAACAATGCTTTCACATCCCGGTTCGCCTATTTGACTTTACGATTTTAAAGGTGCAAATAAGGTACTATGGTAACTAGATAATCCTGTAATTTACAATTACATAGGTTCTTTACACTTAACATTCAGTAAGTAAAATTGCTAATTGTGTATTCTGAAAGTTAATGGCCATATTAAATACCTTTCATTAGAAGGGGTCAGAGGTCAAAGGTTATTATTAAATTGGATTCATCTAGATACTGTGACAGCTTCTGCTATTTAATCGGTTTGATCATGTTTGTACATATAACTATATAATAATATTCCATAACCAGTAATTTTTTACATACTTATCAGGTTTGAAAAACCAACATTGCCCAACGCTTCCCCCTGAACCGTTCCTCAACACAGATCACACAGAATAAAAAGGGACGCTACCCGGTATAGGTGACGCTCGAGCCACGTGACATCGGTGACGTCATCATTCCCTAATTTGTTGAGCGAGCACACGGTCACGCGTGTGTTCTCGCTCGACTAATTTCGCTACTTTATAGGCTATTAAAGTTTTCCTAGTTCCTCATACCTTCAGTTATATTGTCACAGGTACCTTTCTGTTCTTTCCTGACCAAACTGCTGGACTAATTCTCGCTAATTAGTTGACTCTTTTGTCGGGTTTGGGTTGTCTGTCTTGCTCGGACTGCACGTGCAGGCCGTGCGGGTCGTGACACGTGTCTATTGCTTGGCTGTCCGCGGCTGGTCTCTCGCCTCGCGTGTGTGCTTCTTGCGGGTTGACGTTGGCTCTCGCCTTCGCCTTCGCCTTGCTTTCGCCTACCTGGTGGGTTAGCGAACGGGTGGGGGTATGCCCTCAGCTGTGCGAGCATTCACGTGTGAACGAGCATTCGCCAAGCGTGAGCTCGTTAGCGAGTGAGTGTTAACTCACCTGCTCTCGCGTGTCAGGTGACAAGTGTGATTGTACTGACGTACATTCGCCAAGCGTGAGTTCGCTAGCGAGTGAATGGCAACTCACCTGCTCTCGTGTGTCAGGTGACTAAGTGTGATTGTACGGACGTACATTCGCCAAGCGTGAGCTCGTTCACGAGTGAGTGTCAACTCACCTGCTCTTGTGTATCAGGTGCCTAAGTGTGATTGTACGGGCGTACATTCGTCAAGCGTGAACTCGCCTATGAACAGGTGTTCATTCATTTTCCGTTTCGGGTTAACGAATTGAGTTACGCTTGGGGTTCACTTTCTGTCTCACTTACACTAGCTCATTGACAGTTTATCACTGAGTGATGGCTCTGCTTGGGCCTTTCGCGGCTTGCCGGTGTGGGACTCGGTAGTCGGCGTTTAACTTATATGCTTGCGTGTGAGTTTTCGCTCTCCGCCTTGCGAGCGTCGACCTCAGTGTCGGGCTTGCTTGCGTGTGAGCAATGACTCTCGTTAGTCATGCCTTAGCTCACCAGCAAGAGTGGTTATTGACTAGGTTAGTGTTGTTTCCTCTTGTTTTTACAACATAAATTGAAAATCACTTTCTATCATCTCTCTTGGTCCTTCTCAATATAGTCACTTATTCTAAATCTTAGCAATTTTTCAGAGGAGATACACATTTGGAAATGCCTTCAGATGTTGATAACAACTACCCTAGTGATGAGAACATATGCATGTTAGTTGTTATGGATAAATCGACCGTTGTTTATCCAAATATGGAGGTGCTTTAGAAAATATACACGGTTTTTAATGTATTTTAGCTCATCAGGCCGGCGTCCGTCCATTCGTCCATCCCTAAACATTTTGCTTTTTCTACTTCTTCTCCAGAGCCATTGACTCTAGAGGGTTCCAAATAGAGTCACAGTGGTCACGACCTTAAGTTCTAAAAGATCCAGAGAGCTGAAATGTTGTGTGGAGATACCTCAGCTAATAGGGATTCTAAATTGTAGATTTGGTGACCCCGTGACCCCACATAGGGTCACAGGGGTCACGACCTCAAAAACCTACTTTCATCTTCTTCTCCAGTACCTTTAGGTCTTGAGAGCTCAAGTGTAAAAATTGTAGATTTGGTGACCCTGTGACCATTGCACTTTGTCTACAGAACATTCTGTCTTAACCCTAATGAGCTACAGAGCCCATGGCTCTATTTTTTACTTTTAATGACAACGTTAGTTTAAACGTTGTGAAATCACTCAAATCGACGAGTTACCTAAGGAAACCCATGACACTTCACATACTGTGCTGTCTTACCTATTCTTATGCAGGGTTTAGATCCTGTGTGTTACTTCACATTGACATTGCAGTCACCTTGAGACTAAATAGGTATTAGATATGTTTATAGATTACATAAAGGACTAGCATGAAGCTACTAACAAGCTTAATAAACGATATATTACATGCAACAGTTTGAGCATGACACTGTCTAGTGACACTGCCTAATGACACTACCTAATGACACTCCCTAATGGCAGTCTTTTATGACACTACCTAATGACACTGTCTAATGACACTGTCTAATGACACTGTCTAATGACACTGTCTAATGACACTGTGTAATGACACTGTCTAATAACATTGTCTAAGGACACTACCTAATGACACTACCTAATGACACTACCTAATGGCACTGCCTTATGGCATTGTCTAATGACACTACCTAATGACACTGTCTAGTGGACTGTGACAGTAGAATCAGTAATCCATTCACAGTTTCACAGTGAAATAATGATGCTAATATCGTTATTATATACCCGTCGTACCTTCGTACAAGGATATCAATGTTTTAAAAATGATTGACCTGATCTGGTGTGTATTAAATTGATATAATGAAATAAGTTACCTGTCTTGTAGTGCAGGAGAGACTGAGCAACATCCGCAGTACGGTTTGTACCTGTAAAAATGTGATTGTGTGAATGTGTGAATGTGATACTTAAACTTAAACATTCTGATTATCTGACATGACAACAGAAACGTACTTACCCTTGTATTTAAAATTGTTTACAAAACTGTGTAGTAGTGCATTGTTGAATTATTTCAAAAGATACTGAAGGTTCGTTTTACATTGCTAACATTCAAGTTATTGAATACTTATCTAGAGTATATGCCTACTTGAATTTTTTTTCTCTCAGTAATTATCGTTTTAAAAAATAGATTGTGCTTTCTGATGAATCTGGTTGTACTTACATTGTTGGTTGAACAACATAAATTGTAATTGTATAATGAGGGGTACAGTTTTCCCAACAACCCATGCAGTATAACTATTAGAAACCATGATTCAATGTTGAATTATTGTTATCTGCACTGGATTTTAATATGTAAGATAGTACTCCTCTATATATACATACCGTTCTCATCTAGTTCTGAACTTGGTTTGTTGGACCTGCAATAAGATGGTATTGATATTATCCAAAAATACTATTTTCCTTATCATAACATTGCAACATATGAGTATTTGCTCATGGAATCATACTTTGATCATATGTAGGCAATCAACTATCATTCATTCAAACCTCGGTATGAAACAATCGAATAGAACTTACATAAAGCATACTTATAGATTCTCCAGATACCATATTTGGTTTTGAATCGTCACATTTATAATCTTCATTTCAATAATACTCATAATATTTAGCTTCTATTAGCTTCAGTTTCAACAAGACTGTTCACGGGAGTTTGACAATCCACATTATTAAACTAAAAATTGCTAGAAGGACATCTCCAGCACAACCTTTACCAGGTACCCATGTTTACTGCTGCATGTACATAGGTACATCTTTATGAGGTCATCAACCACCCAGAGTGACACCATAAGTCTTTCAACACCTCCAACACAACCTTTACCAGGTACCCATGTGTACTGTTGCATGTACAGAGGTACATCTTTATGAGGTCGCTAAGCCAGAATGACATCATTTGTCTTTCACCTCTTATCTCGGTTTGAATCAATAATGCAGAACAAACGCTGATAACTGTCATCTAAACTATGCACAGGTCATTGTCTCATCACTACATTTACAATGACTCGATTAGAAAATCTAGTTTTAAGAAGGAATCAAAATTCGGATTTCGGGTTTTCATCTATAAGATGGTTGATCAAATGCATGATCCTTTAAAAATCAATGAGGGAAACTAAATGGGAAAAGTATCTTTGTGGCATTGAACTAAAATAATGTGCTTGCCTAAATTACGGGAGATGTTATTCCTATTTTTTCTGACTATTAAACGTGGATATTTTACACTATTGCAAGATCATGTATTTGTCTAAACGTCATTCAAGTTGATTTAAATAGACCACACAGACCCAAGTATAACAAAGTAATGCAGAATATATATTTTCTCTCGGTATAAGCTAGTTGTGGATGATACATCAAGGCTTCTACATCAACAAATGTTGTCAATGTTTTAACAAAACACAGCACATGTTTAGTTATTACCTTCTAGCTCGACGCCTTCTCCAGAAAACAGCAGCGGCTACCATCCCAGCAACAATGCTGAAACACAAATTCATTTAATTCAAATTATATCACAGACCTCAGATTATTCAATTCTGTTACCAGAATCACGAAACTTAGGATTATTTGACAGCAGTATGGTAAAGTTAAGTTCATGTCGTATTTGTTTGCGTTAAGGAAACATTTTACTCTTTCTGACTTTGCTTCAACCAGTTCAGTAAAAGTTAAACATAAGTTCATAAGCGAACTCACAAGGCAGTCTGGTTTTCAATCAGAGCTTCGTAGCACAAGTGTCCTCCCTGTGTCTTTATATCAATAGCGGGGATATTTATCTCAAATCTTTATTTCTTAACCAATATCGCTCAGATTTGGAATATAAGTTCACCACATCGCATATAAACAGTATATGATTGCAAAATCTAGATTTTGATTTGTTTAAATATTGTCAAAACAGTGATTCGAACCCCTGTGAGCGAACTACTAGTTGTATAATTTACTTTATTGTCATGTATATATAGATTATTACACAAGCAGGTACATATTTACAAAACAGGTATGAATTTGAGTATTGCTCGAGTGAGAGTTATGCACAGTTTAATTTTCATAGGAGTACACTTCTTGGGAGAGGAAGTTATTCATTACTCATTGTTTTCCATTTGATCAGCATCAGAAAACGGCTCTCTTTTATTTTGCGATCAGCTACAACGGCGGTACAAATAATTGTTATTATAATTATATTATATTATAATGTTATTATAAAGAAGACGAAATATAATCATGACTACTCAAGATGAACGAGGTACCTAAGCAACATAATAGGGTCATATACCATGTAATATCCTTAATGTCAACAGCTAAATAGAGAATCTCACCCAAGTGTCTTCTGATATCAAATATATCAACACGAGTTGATTAAAGTTACAAATATCCGAGGCTTGCCGAGGATATTTTTACTTTAATCAACGAGTGTTGATATATTTGATATCAGAAGACACGAGGGTGAGATTTTATTTATCATTCAAAATCATTCTTCAACAATTATTAGCAAAATAATGACATATCTGCAACACAAAACTGCCATGTTGTTACTTCAGCAGTGAGCTCAGTGATGTCATAGCATTGTGACGTCATCAGCATTGTGGCCTCATAGCATTGTTACGTCATCAACTTTGTGACGTCATAACATTGTCAGCAGTGTTCTCAGTGATGTCAAAGCCTTGTGATGTCATTAACTGATGATGTAATAGCATTATGACGATTTGATTGTAGCGATATCTACAATGTAGATATCGCTTGTAGATATCGCTTGATCTCACACAAGCGATATCTACTGTGGATGCCAGTTTTGGATGATAATTATAAATAGCACACCCCCTAAACCCATGACGTAATATGTCATGACGTCACAGAATCGAGTGTTGTAACGAAATGTCGTAATCAATCAAGTGCCATCCAATATACCTTATGGAGCGAAAACATGACAAGTTTGGCGACGAGGATGGGATCAAGAACTGTGAGAATGTTTGGGACTATTTAAGTAAGAACATTGACTGTTATTAAGGACATAACTATCACATCAGTCACAAGGGGACTTAGCGTCTATAATGATAGATTGCGGTGTGATATGTATTTGAAATGAGACACTTCTCATCTTGAAATGTAGACTACTAAAGTGAAAGTGAACTTTAGAGTGATAGCAAAGATTGTAAAGCAATTTTGTTAGTGAACAAATTGTACGAAACGAACTTTGAAGTTCAGTTGTGAAGCGGAAGTTGAGAGACACGTGACCAAACAAAAATGGCCGCGCCCATGATCGGAACAATCAGTACAATTTTTACAAGGTAAAGAAGACTGGTCAAGCTATCAGGAACCTTTAGAAATATGGATGCAGGCAAACAAAGTAAGTAAGAAGATAGAGCAACTGTTTTTCTTGCTACATTAGTTCCAGTATTAGTTGAACTGTTGATATCATTATTTGCACCTAACGATATTAGTGAGGTGCCCTATGCTGTTTTGACCAGGGGACTTTCGAAATACTATAAGCCTGTGAGGAATGTTATTTGGAAACGACAAGTATTTACAGATCGGAAACAAAAGGCAGGCGAGTCTGTACTTGATTACATCATTGAACTCAAACATCTCAGTAAACATTGTGAGTTTGGGATGACACTACGGGACCGTTTACAAGACAGTTTTGTAGGTGGTGTGAGGGGAGTGGCCTTGCAAAGGAAGTTATTGTCAGAGAGAGAAATATAATTTGAGAAAGCATGTGAGATAGCAATTGCAATGGAGAAAGCATAGAAATATGTGTTAGCGTTCAAGGCAAATGAACAATCAGGTAAAGTGAACCAGGTTAGAAGACAAGATAAACATCAAAGTTATAAACCTTGTTCCAGATGTACTTAAAGTAACCATCACTCTGATGAATGTTATTTCCGAAAGAAAGCTTGTCTCAAATGTGGAAAATTGGGTCACATAGTAAAGGCATGTCAAGGCAGACAAAGTACATAGAGTACACAGAGTCAAACACAGAATAAGAAACATACTTTCAAGAAACAGTTCAGAAAGAGCACTAGAGGAAGAGCCCATCTGGTAACTGAAAAATATCATGATCAAGAAATAGATAATGAGGAAGAATATGATAGATTGTTTGCGATTTACTCTACTCAGAGTGGAAAGGAAGATTGATTCAGAATACCATTAGAGATAGAGGGAAAGAGTTTTGAATTCTTCTTGGATACAGCTGCCAGCCACTCAGTGATAGGAGAGAAAACATTTAAAGACATTGGAACTGAAACCAACCAAACTTTCCTTGTTGGATTATTCAGACATTCCTTTATTGGGTGAAGTTATTGTCGATGTCAAGTTAGAGGATTGCAGAGTGGTTGCAGAGGGAAATAGAGTGCCGTTGTTTGGGAGAAACTGGATTGCAAAGGTACAGTTGAACTGGGGAAAATTGTGTTCCATATCAGAGAAATCACTCAGTGATGTATTGAAGGAATCATATCCAACAGTATTTGAAGGAAAGGGACTCATAAATACTTTCAAAGGGGATATCAAGGTGCAACCAAATGTCAACCCGAAATTTTGCAAGTCACGCCCTGTACCATATGCATTGAGAGAAGCAGTAGAAACAGAGCTTGATCGATTGGAGAAGGAAGGAATAATAAAGAAAGTGGAGAAGTCGGACTGGGCAACACCGATTGTCGTAGTACCCAAAACCATTAAACGTGTACGGTTATGTGGAGATTTCAAGGTGACTGTGAATCCGGTCCTTGAAGAAAACATATACCCGTTGCCTACAGCAGAAGATCTATTCGCGAAGATGGGAGGAGCAACATTGTTCTCAAAATTGGACTTGTCAAGCACTTATCTTCAACTAGAACTTACTAAGCGCTTCATCAGTACCTCCCGTGTTCAGGTACCCATTTGTACAGCTGGTTAGACTGACTGCAATGTGGATTAAGTGCCTTGCCCAAGGACACAACACAGTATTCGACCCAAGTCACAAATCTTTGGTGTCTCCACCGGGATTCGAACGTGGAAATGACGTCTATGTCTACGTATCTTACGTAGATTTCTAACGTCGCCACGATGTCATCTTGTTATCTTCCAAATGCATAACGACGAAGTGATAACGTTGTAATCTGACATGTATTTTAAAACAGAAAGATAACAGACAGATGAAGCTTTTACGTTTTAATTTGATTCAATTTTTAAAAAAATAGCCTTTTCTCCGATTATCTTGTTTCCCTGCCAATTAGATTGTTTTCTTGTCCATTAGCTTGTTTCCTTGGCAGATGCTGCTCTCTGCAAACAAATAATACACATTTATAGACTTTGAATTGTTAAAACGAAGTAGTCCGGGAAATTAGTTACATTTTGTATCAAGCATATTGATGTAAGCTTGACGTTTTTTTAATGATAATGCTTTATTTCTTATACAAAAAAACACAAAACAATATTTGTGTATATAGTTACGACATTTTAACAGCGTCATATTTCATGCACTATTGCATTAATTACATTTACGGGATAACATCATTACAACAATGAAACAGTAGAGATTTAATTAAACAATTCGATTAATATAAATGTTACAGGGAGGTATGATCATATTAACTATGACAACAATAGTGACTATGACAAAAAACTCTCTCTCTCTCTCTCTCTCTCTCTCTCTCTCTCTCTCTCTCTCTCTCTCTCTCTCTCTCTCTCTCTCTCTCTCTCTCTCTCTCTCTCTCAAACGTTATTTAAAGTCAGTAAATCTAAAAAGCGACAGAAGATCGAATCAATGTATCAATGTGCTTAAATCATAGAAACGGTTGAGTAATATCAAAAGTCCAAAGGCCAATTGCTGGTAGTTAACTAAGAACAAATGGAAGAATGGTTACCTTGTAAGCCTGACACTGTTCTTAGTAGAATTAAACAGTACCTTTCAAGACATTGTAGATTCTATGAATAGAGCTCAGTCCAGCGTGGAGGGAACCGGCCGGCTATCTGTGTGACATCCAGTCAGTTATGGCACGACAGGAAATATAAGATTTCAACACCTGCATGCAAGTTCCGCGATAGGAGATATTCCCACAGTCCTGACCTATACTTGACCGTTTGCAGCCTAGCCACTTACTGTAGCAGTCACCATGAAATTGGTATATATACGGGGCCTTTATCATCATATCGTCTGGGTCATAAGTTGCTAAAATGAAATTAATGAATGTCTATAACATCAGAAAGCGGTGTGGGTTCGACCGGGTAGTTTGAATATCGCTTTACCATAAGATTAATGTACATCTATATATTCTATATATTTTAAATACCAAGGATGTGTATCAAATAATGCATTCATGCGAAAGGTGTTTCAGAAATAACAACCCACATTCGAGTTATAGTTTCTCTGAAGTTATAGAATTGTTGATTTTTTTTATTGTTCGCATTATCATCATAATTTTGTTTAAATATTTTTTTAGTTTATACGACTCCACTGGTTTACTTCAAATTATATTCGTTGGTTGCAACTTAATGTATATTTGAGAACCCCATTACCTGCGTCACCTCATGTATGGTAAGTTAATACATAACGAAACCAACCGTTCATTTACGGAACGTGTCATTAGAGAAACAAGATTCGATACTAACTATAACATCAAAGCACGTCACCATATCCTGTTTCTAACACGAAGTAGACGTGATTGAAAGGACAAAATTTATATATGCATCTTCTCAATTTACCAAAATATAATCTTACCTGTATATGGCTACAATCATTCAGTAACGCTTCACCTCGATTTGAAATTAACTACATGTACTTCATGATAAATATTCCATTATCATTGATTGTATTCAAATCAAAGCACAAAGCGATACATATTTTAAGCTCATTTTATATTCTTTGGTAATGGATATGCTATTAAAATCTTAGAAACTTTATTTCATATAAGTGTTGTCGTTGGGATTCATTTTTAATGCTATTGTCACATGCCACGACCAGAATATGTGTTCAAGTTTTGTCCACAAGCATATTATGACTACAGAAAACTAACATCTGAAATGGAGCATTTACATTACTTAACTCTGTTATTAACTATCTAAAATTGTGGGAGGTTCGACGATGAGTTAAACAAAAAAAAATTATATTTGAAATATATTACTGACGCATATGGTATCCATTGACCCCGAGTGTAGTATTCATTCATCATTTTGTAAACATTGTTTCAATCCAGCCATGTGTTTGCTTCAATGGTATGCAGTAGATTTTAAAAAATACACAACATCTAATGGCATATACATGGTTGCCTGTGTTTCGTGTTAACGGAAATATATTTGTTACGAAACGAGTATGATTGTACGAGCTCAAGGTTTATACACATTTCGTAAAAGCCTTATGATACACTTTCGAGTAGAGCCTATGGCAAGTTACAATGATGTCATGAACAACTGACGAAATCCGGGAGCTCGCAACAATGATTACTAGGCAAACATGATATTTATACATGCATTTTTTCGTACTGAAAGTATTAACTAGGTTATAGAGAATAGTATAGGATTTTCCGATTATTGCTATTTTATGAAACGATTGAAAGGTTTTGTTTGTAAGTATATTGAAATTAAGCCCATATAATGTTCGTTTGATATTGTTTATTCTATGAAAAGTTCGTCATTATGACGTTAAGAGGACTTAACGTTACATTAACTACGTTTAGTGACGTAATGCGTACACTAACTGCAAGGTCGTCACAACAGTGAAAACTTATGTTATGGTTAACATAATATAATATGTTGCAACGACGTAGGGAAATCTCATAACCAGAATAAAGATTTTACCCGACAGTTTGGTCTACATTAACTGTTTATGGTGATATGATGGTTCATGTAGATGATATGGGTAAAGTGTGCTGGGCATCACATATCAGGAATCTTCTTTTTTCCCATGATTATGGGTTTGTATTGATAAGCCATGGTGTTGATGATGTATACAGATTCTTAGAAGAATTCCGCGAACGAGTTATACATAATTTACGTTTTACCAGGAATGGCATTCCACTTTAGAAAACAGCTCCCGTTATAATCTTAATCGAGCACTTAAAATCTCTATAAGAACCCGAATTATATTTGTCTAAACTTTCCTTTAATATAATAAAAACACGTTTGTCAAGTGTATTGAATGGGCTTGTTAGACCTAATGGTAAACAGAGGCAGAAATATGTCCATTCCTAAATATGATAGATTATGTCTTTTATGTAATTCTTCAGTAGAAGACGAAGTCCATTTTACCTTTAATTGTTTATTTTATGAAGATTTACTCTGCAAATATAATCAAAAACGTTACTCATCGAAACCATCACTAATAGCATTTACCACGATAGTATCAACTCAAAATGAAAGCGTAATCTAGCTCCCTTTTAAACATGCATTTACTCGTCGCAACCAGCACTTACAACTGCTCATTTCATAATGTGTATGTTTATTCATATTTATATTTATTTGATGTAACCTTGAATGTAACTCTATTGTATATGGGCCGACGGCATAAAACACAATAAACAGTTGTCCTGTCTTGTCTTATCCATTTGATATTATTGAATTACCTTTCGTCCACGAATTCTCAAGTAATGTACACAAAAGCAATTTTTACCTATGATTAAATATTTAAATGGGTGTTGCTGTCATCGTAATATAATCAAGGAATCACCATTTTCCGAAAATGGTGATTTATGTATTTATTACGTATCTCATAGTAGAAATACAAATATTAATGTTAATTTTTAAATTGTTTCATCTTCAATCAAGGTGGCACATCTAAAGAACCTTAAACATACGAGTTAATGTGAGTAAATGTGCTAAATATCGTCTGTAGTCAAAGTTTTAATAGGACTTGTTTATTCGATTGTATTTTACATTGTTATTCTTGTATTTTACGTTATTCTTGAAAATGGTTCTGCTTAAAACTTGCCCAAAATGATATTTGTCCAAAAGTGTTGAAGTCAAACAAATAATCCCAAACACGACTTTTCCTATCGTCGACAATCATATTACATATTACAACCTGGAGTACATTTGTGTGAGGTTGTAAGGATGTGCAGCCCTGCGTTGCGCATGCCTTACTACGTTTTAGTGACGTTATAAGTACGTAAACTACAACGTTGTCAAAACATTGAAAAATTATGTTAGAATTTACGGAATAACTAAGTCGCAGCGACGTCAAGAAATCACATTATCAGAATAAAGGCTTTACAAAGTGTCTGGCCTATTGTAATTGTTTATACGGATTATTATGTGTAGTTACAGAATAAATGTGAATATTTATTTGACATTATTGACTTACTTTTCTTGTTTCATATTCTGAGATATGGACGTTATTATGACGTTGTGAGGCTCAACGTTACATTACCATGTTGAATTGACGTGATAAATATGTCAATACCAACGTCGTCACAACGTTGAGAAACTATGTTAGGGATTATGTGATAACTACGTCGCAGCGACGTCGAGAAACCACATAACCATAATAAAGGCTTTACAGACCGTTTGGTGTGTTGTTACTTTTTATATTGATTCATATGTGTATTTAAAGAATGAATTTGAACATTTGTTGAATGTTATTGAATTATTTTGTGATGTTATATTGTGAGATAAGTACGTTATTATCACCTTTGATAACCGACCACAAACCATTGAAAACATTCTAGGCCCGAAGACAGGAGTACCAACTCTAGCCGCAGCCCGGTTACAACGTTGGGCATTAATCCTGATGGCGCACACCTATGAGATCAGATACAGAAGAAGGACCATGGGAATGCAGATGGACTATCGAGGCTGCCAGGAAAGGAGGACCAAGAAACAATCGAAGGTAAGGTCAACTATTTCATAAATGTAGATAACCTACCTGTTACAGAGAAATCGCAAGAGAAACAAGAAAGGATCCGGTGCTATCAAGAGTCTTGGACCATGCCTTGCGAGGGTGGCCGATCTACATTACAGATGAAGGACTGAAACCATATTTCCAGAGAAGACATGAAATCTCAGTGGATCAAGATTGCGTGTTATGGGGAATGAGAGTTGTGATTCCTCCATCACTACAAGATAATGTTCTCCAAGAGCTACATTCTGATCACCCAGGAATGGTAAAAATGAAGGCTAGAGCTAGAAGCTATGTATGGTATCCTGGGATGGATAAAGATATTGAGATGACAGTGAAGAGTTGCACACTATGGTTAACTAAATGAAGTCTACAACAGCGGAAAAAACAGTAGAGACACTCAGAATGATATTCTTAAGCTAAGGCTTACCAGAAGAATTAGTGTCAGATAATGGGCCACAGTTTACAGCTGAAGTGTTTGAGACCTTCCTAGCCCAAAATGGAGTAAAACAGTCACTCACTCAACCATACCACCCAGCGTCAATCCGAGCTGCAGAACGCTCAGTTCAAATAATGAAATCTGCACTGAAGAAACATTTCATATCTCAGAACATTTGGGGCGACAATAGCTCAGTGAAGAAACACTTGTCCAACGCTGCATTCGGTAACAGGGGGAACTCCAGCTGAGCTATTTCTCGGACGACAAGTACGCACAAGACTCTCTCTACTGAAGCCTGATCTCAACAAGAAAGTGGCAGGAGCTCAACAGAAACAGAAGGAATTCCATGATAATCAGATTCCTCTAAGAGAATTCCAGATCAACGAACCTTGTCGAGTCCGAAACGCAACTTGGTTCAGATAGGCGCTCGCACCAGGTACACACATGTCAATCAAATGGTACATTCTGTAGGCCATGCAGAGACCGTAACACAACAGAGAGATGAGCAGGAAGCTGCCACCTTGCTGAGACAACGCTGCCGTCGTTCAGCACAGGGGAAGAGATGTCGCTGTCGACAAGAGGGGAGGAGACACCGCTGCAGAGACAAGCGACTACTTCAGCCCAACCCAGTGTCTCAAGGGAGACAACTCAGACTTGTGCACCGAGACGCTATCCAGAAAGAATCCGAAAACCGATTCAGAGACTGGACCTGTGAAGCTGATTGTGAAAATAATGTGACTGTAAATGTGTTACGCCAAAATGGCAAAGTGAAAATATTATTTCAGTTCTAAAATTTTTAGAGACACTTAAAGTTCGCGTTAACTATCAATTCAATAAAGAGTGTGTTTCCGTGTGTTTCAAACGTTTAGAGGGGAGGAATGTAATATCCTTAATGTCAACAGCTATCTATAAATAGCACATCCCCTAAACCCATGACGTAATATGTCATGACGTCAGAGAATCGTGTGTTGTAACCAAATGTCGCAATAAACATGGCGGGCTTCAAAGTGTGTGTTCTGCTGAATCAAGTGCCATCCAATGCCTGAACCATATGGGTGTTAAACATCACGATTATCAGATGAAATCAATCACACAACTCACCAGACTAGAGTGATGGGTACAGCAATGGCAACAGATGTGGGGGTTCCTGAAACAAAGAAAATAAATCTGAACTTCTGCAAAAGGCACTCCATAATGACAGAAATTTTATTAAAATACCTGTATTGTAGTGAATGAACCAGTATGGTTTAATCAAAATACTGAGAAAAATAAATCTGGAACACTTAAACATCACCATGCCATTTTCGAGCTTCAACTGATTGAAAAACATTTCAAACACCTCTCTTGAGTTGAACGCTCCACATATTTCAACTTGTATTTCGGGTGTATGACGAAGTGCCAAGTAAGGTGGCTAATTTAAACAGCAACATTTATTTTCATGTTTCATGATTTTCTTACTACAAAAAGTGCTCTTCCAAAGATATAGATAGCTGTTACCAATGTCTACATCTTACGTTATCAATAAAAAGAGTTCTTCAACGAATGTACATGGTTCGGGGTCATGGGAATACATTTCCCATCGAGCAGCCATTGTAATGTGTTCACATTAGCAAGAAGGATTGACTTCAATTAAACAAATTAGGAGAAACAAATACATTAATGAATTTAATTAGCTATTGATTAAATTTGACTAAACAAGATATGAAAACACAATAGGAAATGGTGAAAAGCCAATCTAGCTATTTAACTATTGAAACATACTGAAACCTGCTTACCAGCGCTGTTGTGCTTTTCACACATGTCTAAGTTGGGTGTGTAGCCACTGATGCATCCGGATGTGCAGACTCCGTTGTGTTCGTTACAGATCCCGCCAACACAAAAGCTGTTACACGTGTAGTTACAGGTCAGGCCATGATATCCAGACTCACACCCAACAGAGCATTCTCCAGTTGTTTGGTCACATCTCCCGGACAGACAGTGTTCACTACAGGTGTAGTTACAGGTAAGTCCATGATATCCAGACACACACCCAGCAGAACATTCTCCTGTTGCTCTGTTACATCCTCCTTGGTTATCACAGCCAGATGAACATTTTAGTTCACACAAATCTCCATGGAAACCAGTCGGACATGCCTCTGTGTAGAAAATGGAAAACACAAAACTGTGAACCTGTAAGATGAAATACAATTTGAGATGCACAGCTTGAATTCCTGATGTGAAACATATTCAAGCTTACTTGATGTATTATATTGTGTGAAACATGAGGAGACACGGTTTACAGCCATTGCCTTACAATGTAGGTCCATCGTTTAAGGACGAAGTTAAAATTTAGGTGTTATCCCAAGTAAATGTGCCGGGTACCAAACAGAATAGTAATAGTAATCCACTACAGACAGTTGAACGATCGCTCGCTCCAGCTGAGCTATACTCTTTAAACTTATTTAAAGATTTAAATTGGATTATTTTACCAATCATAATATGTGGGTTAGATATCAAAATGAACATCATATAAGAAAAGGAGAGATCATTGATGAAGTAAGATAATTTTTCTTTAATATAAACAGGGCGAATATTTAGTAAAGATCGGTTTAATACACATTTCAGAGAGATTACTGATTTTTTAGGTCTGATGTTGCATTCACTGAGTGACATTAACGTATGTATCAGTGATCAGTTTACAGTTAACTCACCTTCAGATTGACACTGTTCACATCCAGACACACACTTGTCAGCAACATCATCTGCTCTCGTGAAACATGCTAGGCATTTCCGGGAACACGTGTCCCCGAAATATCCTCGTTTACATCTGATGCATTGTCCATTTTCTCTGTCACATTTCTCATATGTTGTACTGCATATCTGACTACAGTCAGCTCCATAACGACGTTCAGGACAGAGAGTCACATTGCAGGAACCACAGTGACTATCACACGTCTCACAATTAGCAGGACATTGACGGGTACACTTGACACCACAATAGCCTTGTTCGCATCCATCTGAGCAGGTAACTGTTCCAATAACCCTATCCTCGTGACATGCACGGTTCAAGCACCTGTGAGGACAGGCCCTCTCACAGTATCTTCCCTCATACCCCGCTACACATCTGAATCTGCACTCTCCGTTATCATGGCATTGTTCGTTGAGACATGTTGAACACAGCCCAGACACAGGTTGGAAGTTGGTCAGCAGTATCAGACAGCCTGGTGGGAGGACAGACACGAAATGTAATATCTGTTAAATAAATATACGACATGTATATATTGGATATGTAGTGATGAAATACTGTGCTTTTCAATGTTATCAACTGCCCTTTGAAGTAATGTTCGTACGTGCATTCTTTGATAAGGGTATTGTGATATATGAACCACAATTAACAACAATATTAAATTTTTCCTAAGGGTTATTTTGTGGTTAATTCATGTTTTTTTTAAAATAAAATACTATTTAAAAGACACACTCAGTTATCACCATAGATTTTCAAACACGTTAGTCACCAGCAAAGTATATTTTCTTGGAGTGACATCACTTATTACATATCGCTACATTGATAAACAAAAATATGGAAAATATATATATTGTTATTTCGCGATGAATGTGAAAACAAAAATTATTTAATATACCCATGAGTCAATGAATGGGCCGTGTTAACACCATCATAATCCGTATGAAATGTGTAATAGATCTTTGACATTTGAACATCTTCATCATCTTACATGCGTGCCAACGCCATATTGGGCAACGATAAGAATTGTTCCAAAACACATTGCAGAATTACGGGTCCCGCAATGGTCACATCCAGTATTAATTAGTGTTGACATCCGCTGTCATTTGTTTGTTTTACGGGGCGTGTATATATGTAATTTTGTTGTATAAGGACAAAGGTAAATATGTTATTTAGGCAGTTATGTAAGGCTAATTCTAGTGGATTCTGTCATTAGACGCCAAACAACTCCTGTGTATTACGTCACAAGGCCTAGCACTCGACATTCGCTCTCGGCTAAAGTTTAGAAAGCGTAATTTAGCAACGTTCTTTAAAGGCGTTATAAAAGGTGTTTATTGGTTGAATTGACACATATCAAGTGGAATCCTCGTCATCTCGGAATATGCTGGAATAAAAATCGAAAAGTGATATGGTCGAGGTCTGTGGGTCTTTAATGATTGTCTTCTTCTGGGTCTGAAGGCGGTACAACCTTCGCCTGAGCAAAAATCTGCAGACCCAGTTTAGAAATGCCTTTGATATCTGCTGTTGACAAATCTCGTAGATAATGATTACAATGTTAAGCCTTTGTGACAGTGACCGCTGCACTACGGGGGTGCAGGTCCCTCTTGTCTAACTCCTTCGTGCTCTTCAGCGAGTGTGGCAAGAAGTCTAAGTCAAGTTATCTTTATGGGAATACAGTAATGTTAATCTGTTAGTACTAAACACCAAAAGAAAAGAATAAGTTTTGTCAAATATATTGAAGTACTGAAGTCAAAAGTGAGGTGAAGTTTGTTGGTTCTACATATATCTAGCCCTTCTCTTCAAATCGAGTTCATGTTAGTCTCTTGTTGATATACACATTAATTTTTAGCTCATCAGGCCTGAAAGACCCGATGGGCTTATGGCATGGCATGGCGTCCGGCGTCCGTCCATCCGTCCATCCGTCCATCCATCCATAAACTTTTCGCTTTTTCGACTGTTTCTCCAGAACCAATAACTCCACAGAGCTGAAATTGTATGTGCAGACTGCTTGGCCAATGGGGATTCTAAATTGTAGATTTCGTGACCCCGTGACCCCAAATGGGGTCACAGGGGTCACATGTTTGAAAACCTATTTTCATCTTCTTCTCCAGTTCCAGAAGGTCTAGAGAGCTGAAAAGTCGTGCATAGACTCCTTGGCTAATGGGGATTCTAAATTGTAGATTTTGTGACCCCATGACCCCAAATGGGGTCACAGGGGTCACATCCTTAAAAACCTATTTTCATCTTCTTCTCCAGTTCCAAAAGGTCTAGAGAGCTGAAAATTCGTGCGTAGACTCCTTGGCTAATGGGGATTCTAAATTGTAGATTTCGTGACCCCATGACCCCAAATGGGGTCACAGGGGTCACATCCTTAAAAAACTATTTTCATCTTCTTCTCCAGTTCCAAAAGATCTAGAGAGCTGAAAAGTTGTGTGCAGACTCCTTGGGTAATGGGGATTCTAAATTGTAGATTTCGTGACCCCGTGAAGGTACCCATGTGTAACCTTCTGCTTTGCCTGTTGAGGAGCAGATCCGGATTAGCACACCCATGAAGGTTCCGAATCATCTGAGAGCTCCTGGTCATAGTGTACGACATCCACCCTCTCATCCGGCGACTGATGCAGAATGGGTGAATACTCCTGGCCGTGAGGGGGTCTGTAAAAAGCCGGAAGCAACGACGAATGTACGCCAGTCACAGGTGAGTGGCCCTAACGAAGGGAAAGACCCGCTAGAGAAGGCCTTCCGATAGCTACAGTAAATGAATCACTAGTGAAAAGTCAAGCATACTCAGTGGTTAGAGAATTATGACAAGTTGTACAGAGCGAGGGAAGAGTATGCCAAACTACTTCCTGAGCCTGGATTTTAAAACTTTAGAAAGGAATGTAAAGATCAAGACACTGTATCCAAGAGTTCAAAAGAAGAGTTGAAGACTACTTCATTCAGTTTGGGGATTTTCAAAGATTGGATTCATGCGACTCATTAATTTCACCCCAAAATAAGAAGCAGGCCGGTTCTAGAACAAGTCAGAAATCTGTTTCTTCCGTACTTTCGGCTCAAATCCAAGAAAAACAATGGCAAGTAGAGTTACAAGCTAGAGCAAAGGCACTTGAAGAAAAGGAGAAGCTTGAGATTGAGAAGTTAAAAGTTCAGATGAATGAAGAAGAATTAGAGATACAAACCCAGTTGGAAATTCTGAAGCAAAAGCTAAAGTATTAAATGATCTAGAAGAGCAAGGTTCAACTGTAAGGTCAGAAGCAAGACACTCTGTACAAAGATACTTATTGAGAAGGTAATCTGTTGGAAGGAAATATGTTGGAAGGGAGAGAGTAAAAAAGAGAGCCAGTTGATAATGAGTTGGAAGACCATGTCATTCAAGGCCGGCAGTAAAGATACTGGGATACCCTGACAATATGCGCAAGCTTGTGATGAAGTTCCCTCATCATTATCATGAAAGATGGAGAAATATTGTCAAAGAAAATGGAAGGCATATCAAGTTTAGTGACTTTGTAAAGTTTGTAAAGAAAGATGCAAATATTCTACAGATCCCATGTATGGGCGTGATGCGCTACAACGAAGCAACATAGCGTTTAAAAGAAACTCAAACAGTTCATTTAGCACCAGCGCCACACAAGCAAGCTACAACTCTTAATCTGTAAACTCAAGAGGTGATATGCAAGCAAGTCCCAGAATGCCAGCTCACAATAACATCAAGTCATGCATCTACTGCCACAAGCAAGGACATTTAGTTAACAGTTGTCAAGATCTGATGTCGAAGCCCCATATGGATAGAGTTCTCTTCATTCGCAACAGCAGCCTGTGTTTCAGATGTCTCTCCCCTGGTAATACAAGTAAATTATGTACTCTAATTGTTAAATGTAACAAGTGCCAAGGCAATCATCAGTCAATTCTACACATGGCAAGTGAAACCACAAAGAAAGAAGTTAGTGTGCACGCATAACTTGAAGAAAGTGGTGATCTATTGGAGGCCGGAGAAGTTGAGAGTATGTTAGCAATTATTCGAGTCTGTGTCACAAGAAGAGATGGTTTGAAAGAGTGTACTACCTTTGTGTTCATTTGTGGATCATGGGAGCACAGTGTCTTTCTGTTCTGAAGCTCTGTTGATGAAACTGGGTTGCAGTGGCAAGAAAGTTGAAATTACGATTGACATAATGGGTGAACCTCACACATCTACAGTCCAGGCCGTCTGTGGTTTACAAGTACACAACCTCAGTTGTGACAACACTATATCCGTGCCAACACTCTACTCCAAAGACAGTCTTCCTGTTACGTCAAGACACATTCCTACAAGCGAAGATGTGGCCAAGTGGTCTCATCTGTCTGTCCTGCATATCCCTCAAGTCGACTCTCATATTGATCTCCTAATCGGGTGTAATGTACCTGAAGTCACTCCCCCCTTGAAGTCAGAACAGGTCCCAAAGGCAGTCCCCATGCTCAAATAACCAGTCTGTGCTGGAATCTCTGGAACATGATGCCTATCACTCAAGATGAATTAACTTATCCACTCTTTCGGACAGAAATCAAGTCAATACATGAAGTAGAAGAAATCAAGACACTGAACAAGTTAGTAAAGGAATCTATTAACCATGACTTCCCAGAGAAAGGAATCAACAACAAGCGAGAGCCGTCTCAAGAAGATAGAAGATTCTTATCGATAGTCTCAGATTCCATATCTCTCCAAGATGGGCATTACCACAACAGACTCCCCTTCAAGCAAGATAATGTGATAATGACAAACAATTCAAGTCAAGCTCTCAAAAGACTCACCGGTCTAAAGAAAAGGTTCAAGCAGGACAAGGTTTATCACACTGACTACAAGACCTTCATGAGTGATATCATCTCTAAAGGCTACGCGGAAGAAGTGTCCTTTGATGAACAAGATGGCAAAGAGGGAAAGCAGTGGTACATCCCTCATCACGCTGTGTACCATCTGAAGAAGCCGAACAAGATCCGGGTGTTATTTGACTGTGCTGCAACATAACAAGGGTTGTCACTGAACACCTCTCTCCTGCAAGACCCAGATCTCACTACAAGTCTCCTCAGTATTCTTCTTCGGTTTCGTGAAGAGTCCATAGCAGTTATTGCAGTTATAGAATCCATGTACTACAGAGTGAGAGTCCCGCCTGAAGACTGCAACCTCTTGAGATTCTACTGGTGGCCAGACGGAGATTACAACAAGGAGCCAAAGATGTACAGAATGTTAGTTGTGCGTCATATGCCCTGCAGAAAACAGCGAGAGATAATGTAGGTCCCTATGACCCAGAAATCATCATGTTGATAAAGTCAAGTTTTTATGTTGACGATTGTCTCACAACTAAGTCCACATAAGAAAAGACAATCCAAGTAACCAGCCTCTGCAGTGAAGGTAACTTCAGACTGACAAAGAGATCAGTAACAGCCCAGAATTACTTAAATCTGTACCTGAAGAAGAATGAGCAAAGTGTATCAAGCAACTAGACCTAGACTATGACAAACTCCCCAGCGAACATGCACTAGGTGTATTCTGGTTTGTAGATGAAGATCATCTCAGCTTCAAAATTAATGAAAGAAACATGCCAAACACAAGAAGAAGCATCCTGTCATTAGTCAGCCAAATCTATGATCCCCTAGGAATTGTGGCACCATTTATACTTCGAGCTAGAGTACTCCTGAAAGACCTTTGTTCAAAGTACAGCTGGGATGGCACAATAGACGACCAATCTGCAAAGCTGTGGAGTGACTGGCAATCAAGTCTACCAAAACTGAAAGACATTCAGCTAGAGAGATGTTACAAGCCCCGTCAGTTTGGAACTGTCAGCTCAAGTACACTTCATGCTTTCTCAGATGCTAGTGATGTCGGATATGGGGTGGTCATCTACTTGAGACAAGTCAACGAAAATGATGATGTCCACTGCTCTTTTGTGATGGCTAAGTCAAGGGTGGCTCCAGTCAAGAAAGTAACAGTACCTCGCATGGAGTCTTCAGCTGCTACAGTGTCTGTGCGCCTTATACATGATGATTAAGAAAGAGCTTAACATCTCCAGTGTCACATTCTCGACTGACAGCATGTCGGTGCTTCGCTACATTGTCAGTGAAACAGCAAGATTCAAGACATTTGTCGCCAACAGAGTGAACACCATAAGAGAAGGCTCTGGTGTAACAAAATAGCAGTATCATGTACAGTCAAAGAGCAACCCATCCGATTATGCTTCAAGAGGAATGAAGATAGAAAAGCTTCTGTCTACACCTGCCTGGTTCCATGGTCCAGACTTCCTTTAGGAGAAAGATAACACTTGGCCCCAGCCTCCACTCCATCACAACGCAATCCCAGAGAATGACCCTGACGTGAAGAAAGCTGTTAACACAACTTTGGTTAACACAGTTAAGTCTCCCCTCTCTGCTGTTGACGCATTGATAAACAATTATTCAAGTTGGACAAAAGTGAAGAAAGCGGTTGGATGGTTTCTAGTTTTCATGAAATTCTTACAGCAAAAGTGTAAAAGAAGTTCCAGCGTCATCAAAAGGAGAGCGAGTCAAAAAGAAAAGTTCACCCTGACCACTGAAGTTCTCGAGGAAGCAGAACAACTCCTGATTCCACACAATCAAAGACAACTTTTCAAGAATGAACTGAAAGCTTTGGAAGTCAAAGAAGCAAAAATAAGTAAGTCAAGCTCACTCTACCCTCTGTATTCCTTCCTTAAACACCAAATCATCAGAGTGGGCGGTCAGCTGACCAATGCCCACATGTGTTTTGATGCCAAACATCAAATCATCATTCCGAAAGCACCACCAATTGCAAGACTTATCCTAGCACACATGCATAAATCGGTCGGTCATCTCGGAAGAAATACAGTATTGTAAAGGTTAAGGCAGAAGTATTGGATTCTAGGAGCTAATTCTGCAAGTGCGTCATCTGTAAGAACTACCAAACCCCGCTATGTTAGCAGAAAATGGGAGATCTACCAAAAGACAGGTTGATGAATGACATTCCTCCTTTCTCACAAGTCGGTATGGACTATTTTGTGCCAATTGTTGGCCGTGCCTCGGTCAAGCGTTATGGTGTCATCTTCACCTGCTGAATATACGAGCAGATCACCTGGAACTAGCCAGTAGTCTGTACACTGATTCCTGCATAAATGCTATAAGAAGGTTTGCAGCACGATGTGGTCCCCCGACTCTCATCCGATCAGAAAATGGAACCAACCTCGTCGGCAGGGAAAAAGGAAACTACGAGAAGAATTAATGAAGATGAATGAGTTAAGAACACTATGATGAACAAAGGGATAGAGTGGGTGTTCAATCCACCAGCTGCGTCGCATTTCAGAGGTGTATGGGAGCGCATGGTTCGCTCAGCTAGAAAAGTTCTAACATCTCTAATGAGTGAGCAGACAATTAGATTGGACGATGAAGGAATGTACATACTGATGTGTGAAGCCGAGACCATTTTAAATAGTAGACCTCTGACTGAGGTATCTAGTGACTGTAATGACGTTTCTCCTCTCATGCCTAATCACCTGCTGTTGTGTTGCGCGGGAGAGAAGATGCCCCCTGGACTGTTCAGCAAGGATGACTGTCGTCAGTGGTGGCGACAAATCCAGTACCTTGCTGATCTTTTGAAATAATGTTTACCCATTCTACAAGAACGACAAAGATGGACTGTAAAAAGAAGAATTCTGAAGGTTGGCGATGTAGTTCTTCTCGCTGACAATACTCCCAGGAACTGCTGGAGTCTTGGTAAAGTGACTGAGACTATGACGGCCAGAAAGGGCTACGTGAGAGTAGTCAAAGTGAAGACTGCTACTACTGAGTTGTCGCATCCAGTCGACAAGTTATGCCATGTTTTTGCCCATAAGTTAAGAGGTAAAGTAATTATTCTCATATTATGTCACAATTAAGAGGTATGTTATTGCCAAAAAAGGATTTTGGTTTATTTGCCTTACTCTTATTAGTTTTACTTTTCTTTATTCTTAAGAATCTTTTCCAGTAAAGTAATTTATTACATTATTTTTCTAAGAATAATCTATTTTTTTAATCAATTAATGTATTATTATTAATTTTTATTTAAGCAAACACAAATGTTCTCCTTTTTATGAACTTGAATTGGGTTAGTACTTTTATCACTTAAGATTTATTAAGGGGAGATAATTTCTAAAGGGAGATAATTTAAAGTTCAGGTCTGGCCCTTGGCCTGGGGAAGGAAGCCTTGTTTACCACAGTAGCACATGTATTGGAAGCAGGTAACAAGTCTATGTCTGACTTGTCTCCTGAGATGTTTTTCAAGTAGATTTCAAGTCTAAGTCAAGTTATCTTTATGGGAATACAGTAATGTTAATCTGTTAGTACTAAACACCAAAGAAAAGAAAAGAATAAGTTTTGTCAAATATATTGAAGTACTGAAGTCAGAAGTGAGGTGAAGTTTGTTGGTTCTACATATATCTAGCCCTTCTCTTCAAATCGAGTTCATGTTAGTCTCTTGTTGATATACACATTAATTTTTAGCTCATCAGGCCTGAAAGGCCCGATGGGCTTATGGCATGGCATGGCGTCCGGCGTCCGTCCATCCGTCCGTCCATCCGTCCATCAACGTCCATCCGGACGGACCGACATTTGGAGCTTATGGGGAAACGTTTTACGAGTTTTAATTTTATGAGGTCAGCAGTTTTAGGAGTTATTTTTGTCCAATGTTAAGTGGTTTTGGACTCTATTCTAACATTCATACCTTATGAGATAAATTTTTGTCCATGTATAATTAGTGTATTCTATTTTTAGTAACTGCCCCTTGAAGTTGGACTGTCCAAAAATTTCTTTACCTTGGACATTTTCTCTCATTGAATAAAAAAAATCAATAGAAATGAATTTTTCAGTGAAGATTTATCCCTCTTCTTCACAAATAGTGAAACTCGAGATCAACATCAACTAACTCAGAAAAACGCTCTGCAAGATATATATTATTGTTCGTCAATATGTTTTTGCATTGTTCATCATGTTTGAATTCTTTTTCATTGGATTTTTTAACAGGACATTTGAAGTTATTTCTGCTCCATTGTTGATATGTTCCAATATAATAATAGCATTCCATTTATGAAAGAAGAAAAAAAAAATTCTGGATGATTATATTTTGATGATATATATGATGATGATTTATATGATGTATTTTGTAAAGTTACTTTAGCAAAAGTTTTAAATATTTTTCCCTTTTCGAGGTTAAAACCCCCAAAAAGTTAATTTTGCAAGAAAAAGAGGTTCGTTTCAGAATGATGGAATATGTATTTACTTCTCTATCTATTGCTGCAATAAAATAATTGTATAACAATTGACCTGTATTGGATTATCAAACAAGTTAAATGTAACAATGCTCAAAATAACGCTTTTGGTAGATACCAAGTACCGATGATCGTTACAAATATCTATACATATCCAATATCTGTGCATTAGTTATATTTTTGCAATATGGGTGCCGAATAGAACCTTTAATGTTGTAAAGTTAAATATTTGTTTATCTTGGACGATCTCACTGCCCCTTAAATATGGACAATCTTTATCTATCTCAACCTTTGACTTTCCAAATGCCTTAAAATTGAATAATTCTTTAAGGTTAAACCTTTTTAAACTTTAATGACTTAGACTGCCCTTCAAATCTGACAGTATAATTACTTCACGATATTGGACTGACTAAATGCCCCTTAAAGTCGGACGGTATAAATACTTCATGACATTGGACTGACTAAATACCCCTTAAAGTTGGACAGTATAAATACTCCATGACATTGGACTGTCTAAATACTCCTTAAAGTTGGACAGTATAAATACCTCACGACATTGGACTGACTAAATGCCCCTTAAAGTCGGACAGAATAAATACTTCAAGTCATTGGACTGACTAAATGCCCATAAAAGTTGGACGGTATAAATACTGCATGACATTGGACTGACTAAATTCCCCTTAAAGTCGGACACTATAAATACTTCACGACATTGGACTAAGTAAATGCCTCTTAAAGTCGAACATTATAAATACTTCACGACATTGGACAAACTGAATGCCCCTTAAAGTCGGACAGAATAAATACTTTAAGTCATTGGACTGACTTAATGCCCCTTAAAGTTGGACAGTATACATACTCCATGACATTGGACTGTCTAAATACTCCTTAAAGTTGGACAGTATAAATACCTCACGACATTGGACTGACTAAATGCCCCTTAAAGTTGGACAGTATAAATACTTCAAGTCATTGGACTGACTAAATGCCCCTAAAAGTTGGACGGTATAAATACTGCATGACATTGGACTGACTAAATTCCCCTTAAAGTCAGACACTATAAATACTTCACGACATTGGACTAAGTAAATACCCCTTAAAGTCGGACATTATAAATACTTCACGACATTGGACAAACTGAATGCCCCTTAAAGTTGGATGTACAAATAATTTACGACATTGGACTGACTAAATACCCCTTAAAGTCGGACATTATAAATACTTCATGACATTGGACTGACTAAATGCCACTTAAACGTTGGATGGTATAAATACTTCATGACATTGGACTGACTAAATACCCCTTAAAGTCGGACATTATAAATACTTCATGACATTGGACTGACTAAATGCCACTTAAACGTTGGATATTATAAATACTTCATGACATTGGACTGACTAAATGCCACTTAAACGTTGGATGGTATAAATACTTCATGACATTGGACTGACTAAATGCCACTTAACAGTATATATACTTCACGACATTGTCTTCATCATATATTTCGTAAAATAGCCCAGATTCAAAGGTCGAGATCTCGTTGACGAGAATGAGACTAAATTACCCACAAGCCATTCTTCATTATGCCGAAAAGCTAAAACAACAACAAGAGAAAAGATCAATTGAAATTTAATCATGATTAAACTCAGAACCTGCATAACATGCAGTAGTTACAAATAAATGCGAAGCAAGATTACAGAACTGTCCTGAACCCTGGTCCTGGTAAACTCAGCATAAGGTCATCCACAGTCATATTTCCTTGATCTCTCAAAAAAGTCAGACCATCCTTCCTGGTCAGCCTAACCTCTAAAACTGAACAAGTAGTCCCAGGTTATCCTTCCTGGTCCAGTCGTTTCAGGTCAACCTTCCTGGTCCACCGGCCATCCTGTCTGGTCTGGTCAACCTCACTGTTACGTCATCTCAGGTCTTTCATCCTGGTCAGACTTTCCCCTTCATCAGGATCCCCCCATGAGACTTTGGGTGTCCTCTGCAAGATATAGATAAAATCAGTCAAACAAGACATTTCATACTTGGATGGGTTTGATAATGCAAGGGGCTATCACATCTACTTCGTTTTATTACTGAAATTCCAATTTAGTTCACACATTACATGTGCTTCTGAATTAACCAATTTCACTACATAAACTCCGTAGATGTGATAGCGGTGATTTTAAAGCCTTGCTAATGATGTATTTTTGACTGAACACCCAACGTTTGAGCTTCTCTAAGGTAAAACTGTTTGAAAGTAGAAGCTCTGGACCATTTACTAAGTTCCAAAATCTCAGTCAAAGATGCATCTTTGGTGAAGTAGAAGCCCCTCTAACAGAATGTGCTTTACACTGTTACATATTCCTGCATCTTTCATCACATTGGTTACCCACCTTGCTACTGTAGCTCTGGTTACTGATTTATGGGGTTTGACATAACTGAGTAAGAGACTATCTCTATCCCCATCCTTCCGCCATACTGCTGTACTGTCAAGATAAACCCTCAAACAGTTATCGGGATATGTATCGTATCACGACCCATGTATCATGATAATAATAGTCTTACATGTTACATATCAACACTTTGTCAATATATCGTATCACTAGGTAAAACTGATATCGTGATAAAAATATGACTTTAAATTGTGTTTCTGCAGAAATGATGTAAAATAAACTAGTGTCCAAAAGAAACGATACCATCTATTTTTTTTATATATCTTTTACAAAGTGATTTTTTTTCGTATGAACACATGGTTTTGCGTATCCCACATCCCAAATGCAGTGTATTCAATCGAAAATACCGAGAACATTTTATCACATCCGGAGAAATGGTGCACTTTGTGAAAATGACATTATTCTAGGTAGCATAGTTTTCAACTGCAGATAAAGTTATAAAACGGCTGAACATACACGTTGGTATCATAGCAACAAAAAGCACACAAGAAAATATCGGATTTGACAACCATTGAGAGTGAGAGGGCCGTTGGAATTGTCACATAGCGAGTCTCACACGCCAACGACGACAGAAGGTTCGGTTGCGCGCGCATAACAGTCATCAGGTTAACGCAATGGTCACGTGATAGAGATCGGACAACATGCAGTTCGAGAAGAAGGTGATTATGCTTATTGAAGACCCATTCATCATTACGACGTTAACGTCAAAGACGTCACTGAGACACATGATTAGCAGACAAACTTGGTAAAAGAGATTGAAGACTCATGATATCTGAACACGTCGTCCATACCACAGAACGTTCCTGAGGCCTCAACAACGAGTAAACAAACAGACGAATTCAACGTTGGAAACAGAGAGATTGAGCACTGGTCATGCTCTCATATCGGAGCCGAGTTTGCATCTTCAAGAGCAATGGTAGACAGCGTGTTTACCGAAGAATTAGTGACCTTTACTCTCTGAATTGCGTCCATCAAGTCAGCCCATTGCCTCCTTGATGAATGACATAGCTTATCTTCTGACGTCATCCGACGTCTGACGTCATCAACCCATAGACGTGTACTTGCCCGTTCTGACGCTCGGGATCGACATACCGAATACAAATGTGACTTAGTGACGCCTCTTTTGACATTTTCAAGATTTGTCATTTGTGTGAATGAAATTTTCATTTTCAGACCCCTCACGTCAATACAGACCTGCACAAATGAATGCAAAGTACTGATTGAAATGAATTTTGTACACATGTTAAATGAACGAAATCTCAAAAGAATAATACCAAATATAAATTTCTGTGTCGTTAAGTTTTCCTGTAATGGCCGCTCAAAGACGTGGTATCGTTTCTTTTGGACACTAGTTTAGATCATCTCATTTTCCGATCATGTCAGTAAGAATCGCCCTGCTTTTTCGAGTTTAATATGTTGTCCAACAATATGAGTTAAGATGACGTCCAATAATAATAAGTCTCTGCAGAAATGGTTCAAAATATACAATCTCATTTTCTGATCATGTCAGTATAAGATTGGACTTGTTTACGAGTTTAACATGTTGTCTAAAAATATGAGTTTCCATTGCGTCCAATAATAAAGAGTTTCTGGAGAAATGGTGTAAAATATACAATCTCATTTTCCGATCATGTCAGTATAAGATTGGACTTGTTTACGAGTTTAATATGTTGTCTAAAAATACGAGTTTAAATTGTGTCCAATAGTAGGAGTTTCTGGAGAAATGGTTCAAAATAGACAATCTCATTTTCCGATCATGTCAGTATACGATTGGACTTGTTTACGAGTTTAATATGTTGTCTAAAAATATGAGTTTACATTGCGTCCAATAATAAACAGTTCCTGGAGAAATGGTGTAAAATATACAATCTCATTTTCCGATCATGTCAGTATAAGATTGGACTTGTTTTTGAGATTAATATGTTGTGTAAAAATATGAGCTCAAATTGTGTCCAATAATAGGAGTTTCTGGAGAAATGGTTCAAAATAGACAATCTCATTTTCCGATCATGTCAGTAAAAGATTGGACTTGTTTACGAGTTTAATATGTTGTCTAAAAATATGAGTTCAAATTGTGTCCAATAATAGGAGTTCCTGGAGAAATGGTGTAAAATATACAATCTCATTTTACGATCATGTCAGTATAAGATTGGACTTGTTTACGAGTTTAATATGTTGTGTAAAAATATGAGCTCAAATTGTGTCCAATAATTAAGAGTTTCTGGAGAAATGGTGTAAAATATACAATCTCATTTTCCGATCATGTCAGTATAAGATTGGACTTGTTTACGAGTTTAATATGTTGTCTAAAAATATGAGTTCAAATTGTGTCCAATAATAAGAGTTTCTGCAGAAATGGTGTAAAATAGATAATCTCATTTTCCGATCATGTCATTAAGATTTGAGTTGCTTACGAGTTTAATATACAGGACAAATATAATTAGGGATGTTTCTTAATATTTTGAAATTATGAATACTGATGTATTTATTATTTAGTATATTAATGAAATATTAATCATAAAACATCTTATATCCTTAACTTATTTTGTCCAGTACATGTCCAAAAATATGAGTTTAGATTGCAACGTCCAATAATTTTCTGAGTTTCTGCTGAAATGGAGCTTGTCCGTTAGCCGTACTATGCATCCTGATCCATAACCTTACATTTAACTTGGTATTTATACATGTACTTCTTGCCAAAAATAGTTTTACATGAAAGTTGAATTTTTATATTTGTGATTAGTAATGATTATATTTTGACCTACTTTACTCATATCAGCTCACATGAGAAACTGAATAGGTGAGGTACCCAAAGCAACCACTAATTAAAATATCCATATGATAAACAACAATAGGTAATATAGGTTTATCAAATGCTTTCATACACCTTCATGACATTTAGAACATTGTTTTTTCGATAAAATGATATTTGTTTACACTTACCTGGTTTCATGGTGCCACTTCAGCCTCCATCTTTAGTCACTTCCTGTCATGCTCAGATGATGTTTTGTCCAAAATTAAGGGGTCACGTAAAACTGGGTTCCGTCTTAGAGCAAAAACTGGTTTTCTTCTTTTACCCCTGAATGTGTTTGCTCTTATAGTCAAAGGGAAGCAACTCCAATTAGAGTCCAAACTCATTGGACAGAGTCCATGTCCATGTTTTAGGGGGTAAAACTAAACTCAATCTAAAAACAGTTCTTAGCTCATAAACAACCTGTAGACAAATTTCTGGACATTGCTTATGAGCTTAAGCTCCTAAAAAATTTACCCCCTAAGACATTGATAGGCCAACAATTGAGCTCCTAAGCAACTAATGTTAGCACGTCCATCCATCCATAAACTTTTCGCTTTTTCGACTGTTCCTCCAGAACCAATAACTCCACAGAGCTGAAATTGTATGTGCAGACTGCTTGGCCAATGGGGATTCTAAAGTGTAGATTTTGTGACCCCATGACCCCAAATGGGGTCACAGGGGTCACATGTTTAAAAACCTATTTTCATCTTCTTCTCCAGTTCCAGAAGGTCTAGAGAGCTGAAAAGTCGTGCGTAGACTCCTTGGCTAATGGGGATTCTAAATTGTAGATTTCATGACCCCATGACCCCAAATGGGGTCACAGGGGTCACATCCTTAAAAAAATATTTTCATCTTCTTCTCCAGTTCCAAAAGGTCTAGAGAGCTGAAATGTCGTGCGTAGACTCCTTGGCCAATGGGGATTCTAAATTGTAGATTTCGTGACCCCGTGACCCCAAATGGGGTCACAGGGGTCACATCCTTAAAAAACTATTTTCATCTTCTTCTCCAGTTCCAAAAGGTCTAGAGAGCTGAAAAGTTGTGTGCAGACTCCTTGGGTAATGGGGATTCTAAATTGTAGATTTCGTGACCCCAAATGGGGTCACATGGGTCACATCCTTAAAAACCTATTTTCCTCTTCTTCTCCAGTTCCAAAAGGTCTAGAGAGCTGAAACGTTGTATGTAGACTCCTTGGCCAATGGGGATTCTAAATTGTAGATTTCGTGACCCATGACCCCAAATGGGGTCACAGGGGTCACATCCTTAAAAACCTATTTTCATCTTCTTCTCCAGTTCCAAAAGTCTAGAGAGCTGAACAGTTGTGTGCAGAATCCTTCGCCAATGGGGATTCTAAATTGTAGATTTCGTGACCCCGTGACACCAAATGGGGTCACAGGGTCCACATGTTTAAAAACCTATTTTCATCTTCTTCTCCAGTTCCAAAAGGTCTAGAGAGCTGAAAAGTCGTGCGTAGACTCCTTGGCTAATGGGGATTCTAAATTGTAGATTTCATGACCCCATGACCCCAAATGGGGTCATAGGGGTCACATCCTTAAAAACCTATTTTCATCTTCTTCTCCAGTTCCAAAAGGTCTTGAGAGCTGAAAAGGTGTGTGCAGACTCCTTGGCCAATGGGGATTCTAAATTGTAGATTTCGTGACCCCGTGACCCCAAATGGGGTCACAGGGGTCACATGTTTAAAAACCTATTTTCATCTTCTTCTCAAGTTCCAGAAGGTCTAGAGAGCTGAAAAGTCGTGCGTAGACTCCTTGGCTAATGGGGATTCTAAATTGTAGATTTCGTGACCCCATGACCCCAAATGGGGTCACAGGGGTCACATCCTTAAACAAATATTTTCATCTTCTTCTCCAGTTCCAAAAGATCTAGAGAGCTGAAAAGTTGTGTGCAGACTCCTTGGGTAATGGGGATTCTAAATTGTAGATTTCGTGACCCCGTGACCCCAAATGGGGTCACAGGGGTCACATCATTAAAAACTAGCTATTTTCATCTTCTTCTCCAGTTCCAAAAGGTCTAGAGAGCTGAAAAGTTGTGTGCAGACTCCTTGGCCAATGGGGATTCTAAATTGTAGATTTCGTGACCCCTTGACCGCAAATGGGGTCACAGGGGTCACAACCTTAAAACTTATTTTCGTCTTATTCTCCAGTTCCAAAAGGTCTTGAGAGCTGAAAAGTTGTGTGCAGACTCCTTTGGTAATGTGGATTCTAAATTGTAGATTTGGTGACCCCCCGACCCGAAATGAGGTCACAGGGGTCAACACCTTAAAAACCTATTTTCATCTTTTTCTCCAGTTCCAAAAGGTATTGAGAGCTGAAAAGTTGTGTGCAGACTCCTTGGGTAATGGGGGTTCTAAATTGTAGATTTTGTGACCCCCTAACCCCAAATATGCATCACTGGGTCACAACCTATAAAAAAATACCATTGTAGCAAGCTTTGAACAGTTCTCTTGGGATTTTATGTGCTCTTCATTTCAGACTAAGGGAGGTAATCCCAAATATGTGAGTTCTAAGTTTGAGAAATGGTTCTTGAGAAAGAAGAATTAAGAATAGAGGATCTAACAAATAGGGTTCGAATCCCGCCAGGGGCACGGCAACTTTGTCTGCAGTAGAGAACTGTTCTACACGCAGTAAGGTTTGGGTGCAATGCTACACTGAATTTCAGCAAAGTACCACCCATGGTTCGCTAGTTCCAGCTGCTGCTCGCAGGTTTCACTGTAGTGCATAGCCACATGGCGTTGCGGGCTTTCTCCCTGCCATAATACTAGCAGCAGCAATATAAGTGAAATACTCTTGAAAGCGGCGTTAAACCCCAACTCACTCACTCACTCCCTTTAACAAATATTGTTTGTAATATTTATTTTGTAAGCCCATAACTATATATAACTATATATTTCATATATGTAAATATTAATATTTTATCATATAATATTGAATGCCTGATGAGCTACAGAGCCAATGGCTCTATTTTATATATATATATATCTAGTCCTTCTCTACAATTCGAGTTGATGTTAATCTCTTATTGATATACACATGTATATTTGACATTTATCTAGCCCTTCTCTACAATTCGAGATGATGTTTATCTTTCATTGATATACACATGAATAGTTGATATATATCTAGTCCTTCTCTACAATTCGAGATGATGTTTATCTTTCATTGATATACACATGAATAGTTGATATATATCTAGTCCTTCTCTACAATTCGAGGTGATGTTAATCTCTTACTGATATACTCATGTATAGTTGATATATATCTAGCCCTTCTCTACAATTAGAGGTAATGTTAATCTCTTACTGATATACTCATGTATAGTTGACATATATCTAGTCCTTCCCTACAATTCGAGGTAATGTTAATCTCTCATTGATATACACATGTATAGTTGATATATATCTAGTCTACGTACCAATGAAGAAAGCAGAGTTAGTCATGATCTTGCACAAATCTGAAAATAAATGAAATAAACTTAAGTCATTAATTAAAATCAGTCTAATGAACTTAGATTATAACTACCAACAGCTATTTAAATTTTCATATGAAATTATTCAATTCAATTAGTCATGACAGGGAAATAGTACATAAACGTCCGCATGTTTAATCAAACTGTTTCACTTCACACCGCTGTCTCTCTGGAGTTGACAACATGGGGCCGTCTACAACTCTGTTTCTTCTCACGTGTGTCTGTGGTTTTGGTATGTATAACTGTTTATACTTATACGCAGTACCATTCTATTTTAATATATAAGATACACACTTATATGTCTATACAACTCAGCAAAGCATATACACCATTTGATTACTAAGTAAAACTGGTTTTTCAACCTCAAGCAATTGGTACTGTTGAAAACACCATAAACTATTCAGATGGCCTCATGTGAAGTTTCAGTTACAAAAGTTACAATACAAGACCGAATTTGGGTTTGAAGGTTTTATTGTAGCAAACGAAAGTCCACTAAGGTCAATGGGATAAGTATGGCTGCTGAGGTCGTTACACCAACAACAAGAAAATTCACATTACAGAAATCTTAAACACACATAATGACTAGTAAATTAAATATCTTGTTTAACCACCTCGCATTTTCCACACGCCATCTCACGTTGTTTGACAAAGCATGCATGCACGTGCAGCTCGGAACAAGGTGTTTTTGTGATGTCAATGTTTAAATTTCAAATGGGTGACGAGGTGTATATGTACCATTATATTATATACCAATGTAAACTTAAGATAGCAATACAGGGGTGCAATACGGTTTCCGTGGTGGATTTCCGTATTGCACGGTGAAATCCGTATTGGACGGCTGACGGTTCTTCTTTCTCAAAACTTCTACACTTCTAGGAATTTTCTGTACTTTTCAATATTTTCCCAATTCAATCTCCGGAATTTATGTTTTAATAACACTGTTAGTAATTTTACAGTTGATTAAAGTATCAGCTTGGATTTAAACCTAATATAAACAGCACAAGCAGTGAAAATGTCTTATTTTCAATTCTTTGTAATTAAATGATACTAAAGCAAATTTGATGGTTTAATTATGTTACTACACTGAAGAAAATTTTAAATAAGCTCTTTTGGGCTGATAAATGAAAAGTAAAGATATTATTAAGATATCAAATCGGGTGTCGTGCTGGTCAAGCAACCGTCCGTGTATCAATATGCAGCATGTCGTCCCAGTAATTTGTTTATACAACTTTATTTGTTTACCAATTTGCCAATAAAAATTGGTATATAATAAATTTAGGACAAGTGTGATGTTCTATATATTTATTATACCCCCACCTTACAGCGTAAGTGGGGGCATATAGATAATTCATAAAATATTTGTCTTCTTCATCACAACAACTTCTAGAATGCCCCTCAGACAGTTGTCTATTAGTTGTGAATCGTCTGCATAAAGTATGCCTGTAAATGTGCTGCTCAGAGATTAGATTAGAACGAGTGTACATGACAAATAGTATGGGTCCCAAAACAGAACCCTGTGGGACACCATAACATAGTTGACTGGCAGGCGACGTGGCATCATCAATTTGGACATACTGGGGTCTCCCTGTCAGGTATGAGGCAAACCAATCAAGTGCAGGGTGAGTGAGTCTATATTCCCGCCGCGACGGTGTAGTAGCTTGCCGTGGTCGATGGTATCGAAGGCAGCAGACAAATCTAACAAAAACAAACATACCAACCTTCCCTGAATAGACAACGGTGACGGTTTTCGTGCTGTGTCCGGATCTATAGGCAGACTGATAAGTGTCAATTAATCCATAGCGTTGTATGTGTTCCAAAAGTTGATGTTTTAACGGCCTTCGACAGGAAGGACAGGCTTGACACTGGGCGGTAGTTCCCATAGATCTCAGAGTCCAGGGAGGGTTTGAAGACAGCTCTTTATCTGGAAAGACTCCTGTTGAGAGAGTTAGGTTTATTATCTTGGTGATGGTTAGAAAATCAGTGTATTTACCAGGAATGTTGTTTGGATGCAATCCATTTGGCACGATGTTGGCTTTGATGATTGGATAATCTTCATTGAATTGGTAAAATTTGTTGAAATCAGAACCAATGGTCGAACTCTTGGTAGGAAAAGTCGTTGCAACAGGCACAAAGATTCTTTCGAAGTTTCGCAATCTTCTCAATGAAGAATCTATTGAACTGAGAAGCAATATCAGTTTGGTTTCCTTGTGGCATACTCGTCTCCTGCTTTTTGCCCATCAGGCTGTTTAAGCTGGAAAACAACGCTCCAGATCCCTTGCAATGACCCAGTCGATGATATTTCCTGATCTGTGAGTTTGCTCGAGAATAAACTATTTAAGATCAAAAGTGTCATGGAATGCCTTTAACTTAGTAACATTCTTATAAAAATTATTTCAGGCAGATCCATGCCCTTTGCATCATAAACTGTGAATTGAATTTACAGAAATGAACAAAAAAAGTAAATTCAATTAGAATAAACTTTCAAATTTTCTCCTGATCATTGTATAACCATAAACTACGATGTGTTTAACATGAGAAAAGATATCACCTCAAATGTAGAGATTAAATTATCATTTGTTTTTTTCTACAGTGAGTGCTTCGCAAACATGCTGGAATAACTGTAACGTCAACGAGACGACTGTCATCGATTGTGATGGAGTGTGCACGGACGGATGTTTACCTGGTTACTATGGCGACAGATGCACTTTGACATGTGATGTCCACTGTCAGACCGTTACCTGTCAACAGCTGGATGGGGCATGTCTCTGTGATCGAGGATACAACCTGGTAGCTGGCTCGTGCATCATTAATAGAGGTGAGTACTATCTGACTTATCTGAGTTACTTAGTTAATTGGTGTATGCATCATCTACAGAGGTGAGTTCTATCTGAGTTAATCAGGTAATTGGCTCCTGCATCATATACAGAGGTCAATATCTTCTCAGTTAAACACATACTGGGTTCATGTATCATTTACATAGGTTAGTACCATCTGAGTTAAAAGCTTACTTCTCTAACACTTGAATCGAACACCTTTTGCATAATTACCTTAATCGATGTGTCCACTATATATCCTTTTAAAGCATTTTTCTGATTGAAGCATGTTTATGTATGTCTCAAACGTCATGACGATGAAATAAACTACTTACAAATCCCAAGGAACACATTTGGATTAAAATATCGTCGATATCGATTCAATATAACACTACTCAGATTTTCAAAAGCACTATCTTTATCTATGTTGATAGGTGTGAAGTGTAAACAAAATAAACACTGTTGGAACAACATCTGCGATTCAACTGCGAGAGAAGAGTGTTTAAGTGGATGCATATCTGGTCGATTTGGAAGCTTTTGTAGTGAGACATGTAGGGAACACTGTCTCTGTGAGCAGGAGTCAGGGAACTGTACTAGTTGTGAAGCAGGGTGGTATGGTGATGAGTGTCAGTCTCAGTGCAGGCCAGGGTGTCGGGAGAAGAGCTGTCACAGGAACGGTAGCTGTGTTGGTGACTGCACGCCTGGATTATACGGAGAGAAGTGCGAGTGGACATGTCCAGACCATTGCTATGGTGATGAGTGTGATATCAATGGAATCTGTATATCTTGTAAGCCTGGATTCTATGGGACTGCCTGCCAACAAAGGTGTCTGAAATGTACAGGCAGTGTCTGCAGTCAGACCACTGGAAAATGCACCATTGGATGTCAGAGCGGTTTCTATGGCGAAGCATGCAGTATGATGTGCGGAAAGTGTATAGACGGTGTCTGCGAACAGATCACTCGAAAATGTCCCAATGGATGTCAGAGCGGTTTCTATGGTGAAGCATGCAGTATGATATGCGGAACTTGTACAGATGGAGTCTGCAATCAGACCACAGGGGAATGTATTAATGGTTGTCAGAACGGTTTCTATGGAGATGTCTGTACGAAGACCTGTGGGTTTTGCAGAGACGGAGTCTGCAATGATACAACAGGAGAATGTAGAGAAGGATGTGAGAGCGGCTACTATGGATCCTTCTGTAACCTGAGATGTGAGGACTGTGAAGGTGGCGACTGTGACACGGACACTGGGGAATGTAGACATAAAGGTACTGTACCATCACTGTATACCACTGTCAGCTCAATGATAATTCAAGAATATGTTCGAGGAAGTACATTCATAAGATATTCATGTGAGCAATAAATATCAATTCAAAACAGAATCTGATAGAAAAAGGTAAACTGAATATTCCAAAAGCAAGTTGCTTTTTTTTTTAACAGCGGTCATTTGTGATATGTTTTCAGAGGAGAAGGGAGACACGTGGAGTGGAGTACAGTACTGGGTGGGTGGAGGTGTGGCTGTTGTCATCATTGCAGCAGTGCTGGTGTACATGTCCTGTCGTATGAAACGGTCAGTGTGGATTAAGAACGTCTGCAACATACAGAACCATTTAAATAAGCGGTGAATCATTTGTGTAGCCAAGAATGTATAATCATAGTTTGTTGAGAGTAATGATATTTCGGTTCACGTATTGTTGGATGTCACATATGTAAGAGGAACCTAACGAAACTTATGTTTTCTCTGCAGGATGCATGGTGTAATCTACGATGTTGTGAAGTGGAGGAGGCGTCCTCCCTCTGCTGTACAAGATACAAGTCATGGTGTTGTACAAGATACAAGTCATGGTGTTGTACAAGATACAAGTCATGGTGTTGTACAAGGTGCAAGTTCTGGTGCTGTACAAGATACACGCCCTGGTGTTGTACAAGATGTAAGTCCTGGTGTTGCTCCTGGATACGCTAAGGTTGATGACGAGGTGACAGTTACTGCTCCAAGAGTTTGCCTCCGTCCTATCAGACAAACCAGCTACATCCGACCCAGACACAGCGGAGACTCTACAGACAACCTTCAGATACATCCACAGGCGGCAGCTGCTCCACCTTCAGACATACGACTGCACGTTCTACGACGCTCTGATGAGTGGTCGGAGAGACCAGACAGCTACGTGCTGCCTAATTATGTTGAGATCGACGAGGATCTCATTGTCTCCCTTCCACAACCATCTCAAGCAGCTGAAGGACCCACCCCAGTCGTCAACAACTCCTCATTCTCTGTTGTCGCTGATGTACATGTACAGGTGGAAGATCCTGATAGTGGAAATGCAACTGGAGGCGCCATCAACATTCCCCTTATAGCTGACTGCTTCGGGAACGCTGACACTGAGGACTCGGCATCTGACGAGGAACCCCGACCTGATGTTGAGAATTACGACCATCTATTTAGAGACGACTATGAGCAGTCTTAATAGTGATTCCATGGATAAGTATATATTTTTTGCTGATATTGGAATTGAATTGTTCAGCTTATCGGGATTTTTCGCATTTTTGGTTTCTTCAAAAGGGATCTAGAGAGCATAAATTATATTTACACGACTCTTTGCCTGTTGGAATATTTTTGAAAGTGACCTCAGGCCTATTACGTATTTTTTGTCTTTTTCTGCATGACTTAAACATTTCTTGTTTAGAATCACAGAATGTTTAAATCATGTACATAGTTCCTTGCCTCACCTTTAGAGTCTCAGATTATCAGGATTATCGTAAAATCAATTCAGGGAGCCGCTCCCATTGTTGCTGAACTTCATGGATGGTGGTCAGCTGAGTTATAGCTAGGACAAGGTATGATTTGTGAAATCAGAATGTCATAGTTGTCAAACTTACTGATTTTTCTAACCCATCATGTACATACCGTAAGTCACTCATGTAGCGAACGCTCAAAGTGTTATACAAAATGTGCTGCGACCGTTCGTTTACTGTCCATGTTAATTGTACAATGTTGATGATTGTATTAGGACACCCTGTTGATGTTGTGTAAGGCAAGCGAAATTCCACACTAGCCTTAACTCTGATCCCTTTACCCTCCCAAATATCTTACAGTGTTTATCCTCTTGGTATTATTTGGGTATTCTCTGATAATGTTAACATTTTTTTAACCTTTCAAATTATACTTCATCGAGAAGTGAGGGTTCTGTACGCAATGCTAGATTCCTCGCTACATCTATCCGCCTATTTCTGTTTATTTGTATGAGAGGAATGATTTTATTATCTAGAGATTGCCTTTCTAATAGGGATGACTTTGTCCAAACCCTTTTTAAAATAAAATAATCAATCACACAACGTGTCCATACATCCTGACGAGTTAATGAGCCAACTGCATAATTCTAAGAGCTTTCTTTCTCGATCTTAGAATTTGAAGACTAAATCGTTAGAATGTTGAAGACTGTTTGAAACAAAGTACTTCCATAAAGGTGCTCCTTAATATATCTATGCAATATCATTTGACAATGTAATTCTTGCTTTTTGAGAATTTTATTTTTTTCGATATGTATTTTCCATTTGTATTTTTTTATTTGTATTAATGAATTGCTTTTTTAATCATGTTATCGACATATTCCCTCTAACATATAATTTAATCATTCTTGGTGAGATGTAGATAAAGTGTTTCTTTGAAGACTTGTACAACAACAAACCGACACAAGTTTTAAGATTATTATGACGGGTGGATAAGCTAAATGAACCTAAATAAGGTGATACTTTAAATCTCGGCTAGACAAGGCTAATTACACCACCAGGGACCTCCCTCCCCCATTTCATCTGATCTATGATACTTCCTTTTTAGTTTCCATTGATGATTCGTATGTTTGTTTTGATTAATCTAATTGTTGTTATGTTGTTACTGTAAACAATTCTACATAGAGTTATTTATCTTTTCCTTGTACATTTTTGCTTGATAACGGAAGATAATATGTACCAATCTGTAAATAAAGAACTTGAAAATGTATAATATTGTTCTTTATATATATATATTACATCTAGCCACGAAGTGGAAGGGGGTATATGCGTGAGCTCCAACCGTTCGTTTGTATCTACGTCTGTTCGTCCGTGATTAAGTGCACATATTTTCTCAGAAATTTAAAAATAGGATAATAATATTTAACAAGGGGAATATATCGAAAGAATGCAATACTCTAATTAACATAATATTTAACACGACTAGCTTATTTAAATCAAATCACTGTTCCGACACTCACTTGAAAATACAACTCTGATCTACTGACCTCTGACCTGTATGTATATACAGTTAACATTGCAGTGAACTCATTCATTAACATATCTACGTGAGTAATCGAAACTGGATATTTACCCTGGTGTTTGATTCTTGGTTTGAACATTGACTGATCTATGACATGAAACAAGTATATCAATAGTTTTTGTGGTACAACATTTAGCTTACTGATCAAATGGCATGTTCGACATTCATCCGTTTTGAAGGCTCAGTATTTACAAACAATATCAACTGCGTCAAAAGGATCTCCTTTTTCCATTTATTTAATCAATATTCAATATTGATACTAAAAATTTGCAGAATCTTTGTCATTGGGAATCCATGTCTAAATATGTAAACAGGATGATCCAAATAATACTAATGACAACTGTTGAATAACTCTTCTCAATATATTTAACAACTTATTTAATCATATTATCTACAAACGATTAGTAAAGTTGGCGAATGTTATGGACATACTGTATAAAGGACAAGCGATGTTCTGGGAAACTTACACCACAACATGTTACATGATTATTCTCCATAATGTAACACAATGATACCTTATGTGAAGAGGAGTCAAACTATATCCGTTCATAAACTTTGCTAGGGCTTTTGACTCTCTACAAAGAAATACAATCTGGGATGAACTGCAAATGGGAGGTCTTAGTGATGAAGTGATTCAAATGTTGAAAAGTATGTAGTACAAGAAGCAGGAAATGACTGAACCTTTTATTAGTCATTTTTACGTCAGACAAGGTTGTATTGTCCCCTTGTTGTTTATATTTTCCTTGAATGAATGAACACAGCAAATACGTACCACATGGTATTCAATTATACCCAGATAGAGTACAGTAATGGCTGTTATATTTAACGATGATATATAGAATAGTATTCTCTAGTACCGTCAGTGATCTACAGGAACAAATACATGAATTACGAAACCACTATTTGGTATATATTTTGAAAATCATCTTGGTCTAATCACACTAAACAGGACTAAACATAAGCCCCGAGAATGTGATTTGAATCTAGTGGTATTGGTAAATCGAATTAAGGAAATCATAGCAGACATTTATTTACGATAAAATGTTTTGGTTCATCTTTTTAGGATAGCATTAACAGGCACTTTCATACTGTCAGATAATGGTGTCTTTCTAACAGTGTTCAGAAACGTCTTATAAGTTTGTCGGTTATTTATAACAACCCGGATTGAATGTGTGAATGCAAAATATTTTGCTTTGAGGACATTGAAAGTAATGCATTCAAGTTCTATTGAATCTTCCACATGTGAATATGAATAGTGAAGCTACCACTATGTCTGTTTCTATGTCTGTGTAGTTGGTGTGCGCGATGCATGCTGGGCTTGATCTCAGGTCACCACGACCTACCTGTGTCTCTCAACACGTCAGTAAAGTGAGGAATAGTCAGGGTAATAGTTAAGGGGTTTAGGTTGTATTGCTTATCAACAGACAAACCAGTACTCCCTTATCTAAATGTATTATAATTATAAGATTTATGAGATAGAATAAATGTTTATTGAAATGATTCTCACCAAATGTCCAGGTCTAAACAAGCAGATGAATACTCAGAAATATATAATAATTGTTTTTGACTTTTTATAGAACGATTTTTTTATAATTGCTTCTGACTATGTTCAGATGGTTGTGTGCAATAATGTTTCTGGGTATAGGAGGTTTTGTGTAATACTTGTTTCTAACTAAAGAGGGTCAAATGTAAAACTTGTAATTGAGTACATAAATTTGGGCACATTTAAAAACTGTATGCTCTTCTAGAAATTATAAGCATTGAATGAGACTCTGTCTGTTTAAACTGTAACATTAACGATGCCGCAAGCTCACTTCGTTCACAAGATTTTAAATACTGCTTCGGCATCATTCATTTCATTTGCAAACACACAGACTGACATCAATTGTTTGATATTGAGAAGTGAATGTGAATAAATGTTCTAATGTTTTTCATACAAGACACTTTGATGGCAATTTAAATTAAATTTGAACTTTAGTTGAAAATAGAGACGTTTATATCGGCATTTATAGACATTGTTACAATTAAATACAAACATAAACTTAACACGCATTTCATGTAACTAATATGTATGCATAATTGAAGTTTAACTTGTGCTTGTATGACAGATGTGTTATTTCTTGTCATTGTATTGGTGTTATTAGTTTAATTTATCATGTGTGGGATTTTCTACATAGACATTACACTGGGACAAACAGTGGAAAAGATATATTTATACATACCAAGACAATTCATTGAACATCTGAAGATCTTCACCAGTTCAAGTTGTAGCTCTGTGTGAAAGGGCAATCCAGGGAGATATTGTTTAATGAAATCTTGTGTTCTGCAATGATACAAATTGGAATTTACTTGCAACTCTCACCTCTTCAACGTGTGCAGTGAATGGTATGCCAATGTGATGACAGTATTCACATTATATATGTCGATCTGATATAAGGTATGCTTGTGTGAATAAACACAAAATATGTATTGATTTCTCCCCTGCACGTTTCTTGTTATAAGAGTATATTTCAAGGAAGAATTTTACTGATTTAGTTATGTTTTAAATATGACAGACATGTGAAAATTACTCAATAACACGCAAAAACAGACCTTTGAAAATATTAAGTTTTCTGTTTCACATGTATAAACTGACGTTACAATATTTGTTATTGTATGTGGTCAATGGCCAGCAGCCAAAAACTTCTTCCATTATGTAAACAAATGAGAGATACTTTGGTAAATGAAAGTACGTTATATATATATTACTGCGCCAATCGATGACATAAACTCCATATCTTCTGTATATTTTGTATATTTTACAATCAATAAGGCATTCCATTCCATTTAAACGAATTGTTAAAACTGTCTGTTAAACTGACAATAAATGTACACTTACTTATATCTACCTTCCTGTGTAACACATATAAAGGAGGGAAGACACTGTCCGCCATATTGAATCCTGCCATAGGACCGGAAATGTAAACTTGGATCAGTCAACGAATATTACAAAGCGTATTTGAGCCAGCAAACCAGTTAAGATTGGCGGACAGTGTCTTACCTTCTTTATATGTTATAAAGGTAGGTAGGTATATGTATATTTATATATGTGTGTACACTAGTTCAGGTAAATCTGACCAGTGTATTCGATTCTGTTTTATTCAAGACGTCAGAGTCAGAGTTTGAGTCAATGATCACGTGACTTCTGTAAGCCAATCAGATACAATCTAGTATTAGAGTAGGTAATGTTAAGAAGTACAAGTGGTCAAATTGGCTTCAACCTCTCAGCTTCTAATACACTTATGCCATGGAAAAATAAGCAGAAATATCCTACGCTTTGTCATTTCGGAGACATTCATCTTCATTCAGATGAATATTATATCTCTGCAAGTTTATTAGATGAATATGGGTATACACTTCTAACACGACCCACTCACATTTTAACATTGACAGTTAAATATAATAGCTATGAGAGTTTATAAATGTAAATTTGTACATACACTTCTAACACTCCCAACTCACATTACACATTAGGGATCTAGGTCAGCTGTTTAGAGGAAAAGAGACTAAACTTATAGGAATATTTCTCTCTTTTGACATCACGGGATAACCATTACTCACAAGTTTTAAATCATTTATATTTGTGAGATGTAATTTGTTAACCTTCCATATAGTACTACTCTATTAAAACATGGGGTGAAAGGACATTTTAGATGTAACTCTGGGCACGCTAGCAATCGAAACTACATCAAAGGTTGACCTGGATAACACTTCCCTGTAAGTGGAAGCAAATCGTTATGTGTTCTGTTTAGCTCCATGAAATAACTTTACCAAAGTTCTGATCAGTGACACGTAGTTGATTATTTGTATATCAGCAGAAATCTTGCAAATTGATGTTTGTATGATTCATATACAAGTGCGAGTTTAAAATACCAGGAAGCTGACAGATATACATGAAATGATGTATCAGAGTTGGGAGTGGAAGTGCACTCTTTTATGCTACTCATGGGCAACGATTAAACTATGACACATAACTAACAAACCAAATCATTAATACTGACAGTTTGAATAATTTATATACACATTCAGAATATTACTCTTTTCTACTCTATGAATGGATTTAGAGTCATATTAAGATATTTACAGTTCTTATGTTTGTAAGGTATTTCGAGTTTTGCTAATTGAAATAAAGGTTAACAGATTGGCAATGCAGATTGAGGGAAGAGATGTTCGGGGTTTATGAGAATTACATTGCTCGCAGTTTAATTTATTGAGGACCATTACACTAAAGCAGCTCCAGTGATTCAGGGTTATACTAAAAACATGATTCAGTAATTAATGGATATGTAAAACGCAGATTCATAGTGTAGGATAGTGCTTAACGCAAATTCAGTGATTCAGCTGAACATAACTGCATTGATTTACAACCATCCTAAACTTCAATGATTTAAGGTCATCTTAAACACAGCTTCGGTGATGTATGGTCATCCCTAACACAGCTTCAATGATTTACAGCCATCCTTAACACAACTTCAATGAATTACGGTCGTCCTAAACACAGCTTCATTGATTTATGGTCATCCTAAACACAGCTTAAATGATTTATGGTCATCCTAAACACAGCTTCAATGATTTATGGTCATCCTAAACACAGCTTCAATGATTTATGGTCGTCCTAAACACAGCTTCATTGATTAATGGTCATCTTAAACAAAGCTTCAATGATTCATGGTCGTCCTCAACACAGCTTCAATGATTTACAGCCATCCTAAACACAACTTCAATGATTTACAGCCATCCTAAACACAACTTCAATGAATTACGGTCATGACTTATGATCATCCAAAACACAGCTTCAATGATTAATGTTCATACTAAAATAGCTTCATTGATTTATGATTGTCCTAAACACAGCTTCATTGCTTAAAAGCCATTTTAAACACAGCTTCAATGATTAAAGGTTATGGTTAACAAACATTTCATTATCCAGGCTTTAACATTAACATAATTGTATGGTCTCTGGTACGATTCACTGTCCGTAAACATTTTGCCAAGTCTTGTCCCGGAAGTCTCTAGAACTTCTCAAACACTTGGACGTTATACTTGATAGAAAACATGTCACGATCGATTCACAAGTTATCAGGTGGTCAAGTTGTTCTAGATAAAATACGCAATTCCTCCAGTGTTGAATATGTGCATTAAGAAAAGTTATAGGTACATTCCTAGTCTCAATTAAGGTAACTTGTTTTGTTAGATTCTGCTTACATAGATTCAAGTTCTGCAACATTTTTGTTTTCAGTTAGATACCATTATTTACATTATGATAAATCGTTTTATGTTGAATTTATATTTAATTTGTCACATGTCAAACTCACATGGGCGACATGTGTGTAACTTTCAATACTTTCCTTTAGCGGACGTGTAAGGCCATGTGATATATGTCATTGTGGATTAACGTTACAAATATCGAGCTTTCAAACTTAATTAATGTTTTTGTAAACAATTCTACATATACTGATTTAGTCTTTCCTTGTACAGTTATGCTTGATAATGGAAGATTATTTTTTACCAAAATGTCGCAATACGTAAATAAAGAAGTTGAAAATCCATTAATATTTTTCTTTATTACATCAAGCCACGAGGTGAAAGGGGGTATAGGAGTGAGCTCTATTCGTCCCGTCTGTTCCTCTGTCTGTCCGTCCATGGTAAAGGGGTCAGATTTTCTTGTCAACAAAGGATAAACATATTTACTTGTAGCCTGAAGGGCGCGCCATTGTTCTTCTTTGGTGCTTTTATATTCTGTCTTTAGTTTTCTGTTCATTGTGTCCTCAAAGGGACAACCTTTCTCAGAAACTGTTAGAGAGTCAGTTCAGAATAATGACTATATAAAGCTGAACGTCGAGATTTTTGTTTGAAAATTGGTAGATGCACTGGGGTTCGTATGACAGCCAAATAAAATATTAGGAAACATGCCTAATGTACCTTTAAGGTGTTGCTACATAATTTCTGTTCAGGGGGTTTCATGCAGTCATTATGTGACAAAGAGATTATGTCCACCTTTTGTAAGACATATACAACATGTGGTTGCCCTGCCATTGCATGTGGGAATTAATAGGTAGAGAATACTATCACATATCGTTTGACATAATTTTCATGAAACGAGCGAGTAGTTAGGTATTTAACAAGGGAAAGGTAGCGACACAATTCAATAGTTTAATTAACATGATAGTTAATATAATAGCTTATTCAAATCAAAATTGCTGTTCCGACACTCACTTGAAAGTACAACTTTGACCGACTAACCTCTGGCTTGCGTGTACCTTTGGTTAACATTGCATTGCCTCATTCAATAACATATATGTGACAAGTAGATAACGACCTCCTTTTGTAGGACAGGTAGACTCTGTCGATGCCCTGCCATAGCATGCGGGCATTGATAAGTAGAGAATATTACCAAAGTATCATTTAATGGCATATTTATGAAACGAGTGCGTGGTTTGGTATCTAACAAGGGAAATATATGGAAACCATTCAGAAGTTTCATTAACATGATAATTACACGACTAGCTCAATTCAATTAATTTGTTATATTGCAATGAAATCGCTGATCCAACAATCACTGGAAAGTATCAGTCTGACCTCTGACCTCTTACCTCTGACCACCTGACCTCTGACCTGTATCTATCTATGGTTACCATATATATTGCAGTGCACTCATTCAATAACATATCCACGTGAGTAATCAAAACTAAATATTTCCGCAGAAGTATGTGGCTTGGTTTGAACATTGACTGATCTATGACATGAAACACTTATATCAATGGTTTGTGTGGTACAATATGTTCTGATAGATGGTTTTGTGAACCAATTGGAATGTTTGAAAATAATTCATTTGGAATATTCAGCATGTCAACGTTTAAAAAAGTGTCGAAAACATTAATCAGATCTATAACTTCCATATATTTAATCAGTAATTCATATTGAGCGAGAATCCATGTCTAAATATATAAACAGGGTGACTCAAACAATACTTATGACTACTGTTGAATAACTCTTCTCAATATATTTAACAATCTATTTAATTATATTATCTGCAAACGATTAGTTAAGACGGCGAATATTATGGAAAGTTACTCCACAACATGTTACATGATTATTCTCCATAATGTAACACAATGATACTTCATGTGAAGAGGAGTCAAACTATATCCGTTCATAAACTTTGCTAGGGCTTTTGACTCTCTACAAGGAAATACAGTCTGGGAGCACCTGCAAATTGGAGGTCTTAGTGATAAAGTTAATAAAATGTTGAAAAGTATGTGTAAAAGTACTTGTAGAAAGAATCAGGAAATGTCTGAACCTTTTATTAGTCAGTTTTACGTCAGACAAGATTGTATACCCCCTTGTTGTTTATATTTTCCTTGAATGAATTAACACAGCAAATACGTAAGACATGGCGGTTGGGAAACAATGTTTCATAGATAAACTGCTTATAAGTAATCACATATATATTTTTCAATCTAAAAGTGGTCTTAACTCAACACAAATTTTGAAATTCGTATAGATATTTTAGGTGAAATATCCTATACAACCTTTTAAATATAGTTAGTATGAAAGTAAACCCACTTATGATATTGGTCTGACTATGAGGATTATACGAATATGACAACATTGAACATTGACAACATTTTGAAGATGATCTGCATTCCTTGTTAAAACTCTACCAATGATATACCGCAAAGCTAAACATTCTAAATGTAACAGAACTTGTGTAATTATGACCGTAGTTAACGATAATTCGAATAATAGGTGTAGGTAGTTATACACCATTAAAGTTATGGTATTTACTGTGAGGTAATGGTGTATTGGAAAGGTATAGGTAGTTGTATACAGTTTATACATGTTGTTTACTGTAATGTAATGGTGTATTTGAAAGGTATAGGTAGTTACACGCAGTTGATACATATTGTTTACTGTAAGGTAATGGTGTATTGGAAAGGTGCATAAGAAACAAGGGGCCAGACAGTAACACAAATAACACTCTTGTTAGCAATGAGAGTCTTCAGTCAGTAACATACTTGTTTTGCCTGCATTCTAGAAGTGCAAAACTGAAAAAAACTTGTGAATAATGTAACATTATTTTATATTATAATGGTGTTTGATTCAAGCTTTTTATTGTAATAAGATTGGAGACAACAGTTTAAATACTTATCATGGTATATGGTGTATGGGTCAATCAATTTAAGAAAATAATAGCAGATAGTTCATTACGGTATAATAATTGGGTTTAACTAAATATTTTAAGATAGTATTAACAGGCAGTTATTTACTGTAAGGAAACGGTATGCTGTAACAGCATTCAGAAACGTCTTGTTTGTCTGTCGGCTATTTATAACAACCCGGATTGAATGTCTGAATGCAGAACATTTTCTTTTAGTTCATTGAAAGTATTGCATTCAAGTTCCATTGAACCTTCAATTTGTGAATATCAATAGTGAAGCTACCACTGTGACTGTATGTTTCTATGTCTGTGTAGTTGGTGTGCGCGATGAATGCTGGGATTGATCTTGGGTCACGACGACCTACCTGTATCTCTAAACACGCGAGTACAGTGAGGAATGGTCAAGGAAAAGGGAAGGGGTTTAGTTTGCATTGCTTACCAACAGACAAACCAGTACCCCTTATCTAAATGTCTTATAATTATAAGAGTTATGTTCCTGACTATTAATAGAGGGTTTTATGTAATAATTTTTCCTGACTATGTTTATAATGTAATGATTGTTTCTGACTATTTAAAGAAGGCAATTTGTTATAATTTTTCTGACTAATTTTAGAAGGGCATGCGACGTTATAATTGTTTCTGACTATAGGGACGTTTGTGTAATAATTGTTTCTGACTATTTATCGAGGGGTTTGTGTAATAATTGTTTCTGACTATTTATCGAGGGGTTTGTGTAATAATTGTTTCTGACTATTTATCGAGGGGTTTGTGTAATAATTGTTTCTGACTATTTATAGAGGGGTTAGTGTAATAATAGTTTCTGACTATTTATAGAAGGGCTTGTGTAATACTTGTTTCTGACTGTTTATTTTTAGAAGGGCGTGCATTTTAATTTCTGAGTAATAGTTGTTTCTGACTATATATAGTAGGTTTTGTGTAATAGTTGTTTATGACTATAGAGGGGCTGATGTGATAAGTGTTTATGACTAGATACAGAGAGATTACATGATTACTGGTCAACTATAATAATTTTACAGTAGAACACAGATGTAGTGAACATGGATATAGCAATCATGGATATAGCGAACAAACAGATATAGCGAACATAGCGAAGTCTCTTCAAAACATCCTAGATCATACGTAAACGACGTGAGAAGCGAACAGCGGATATAGCGAACTAAATTCTTTGCTTCCTTGGAGTTTGTTATATCCATGATCTATTGTAATTGACTACATTTATTTTGACACATTTTTAAAATTGTAAAAACTTCTCGCAATTATAAGAATTCAATGGCAGTCTCTCTGTTGGCATTGTAAAATGAACGATGTTGCAGTCTCACTCCGATTGCAAGAATTTAAATAATGTTTTGGCATCACTCATTTCCTATGTAAACCAACAAACAAACATCATTTAAGTTGAACTTGTACATATGTCAGATGTGTGATTTTCCTATTCTAGTAGTTTATCATATATTGGATTTACTACATAGAAATTACACTGAGGCTAAACGTAATATAAAAAGTAGTATATATACTTACCAAGAAACGTCATTGAACATCTGAAGATCGTCAGTACGTGTTGTAGCTCTGAGTGGGGATCTGGAGATCTTCACCAGTAAGTGTTGTAGCCCTGAGTGAAAGTAAAGGGAGAGATCGTCTATTGTAATCTTGTGTTCTGAATGTTACAAATTCGCATTCACTTCATCTCTTCAGTAATACTTTCTCAGGGAAACGCTTACTCTTTCTAAGCAAGCATAGCAAAGCATAGCAAGCATAGAATAGGATAGCAAAGCATAGCAAAGCATAGCAAAGCACAGCAAAGCATAGCAAAGCATAGCAAAGCATAGTATAGTATAGTATAGTATAGTAGAGAATAGCATAGTATAGTGTTGTATTGTATTGTACAGTACAGTATAGTATATTATGGTACGGTATGGTATGGTTTAGTATAGCTGAGTAAGATAAAGTATACCATAGTAAGATAAAGTATGGTATAGAATGGTATAATGGTAGAGATGGTATATGATATGATATGATATGATATGATTTGGTATATTGTATCATATTTTGGCATTACATTGTTTGTTTGGGTTGGTATAGTAAAGTCTAGTATAGTATGGTATAGTACAGTATGGTATAGTATGGTATAGTACGGTATAGTATTGTATGGTATGGTATAGTATGTTATAGTATATTATAGTAAAGTATAGTATAGTATAATATGTTATAGTATAGTTTAGTATAGTATAGTATAGTATAGTATAGTATAGTATAGTATGGTATAGTATAGTATGGTAAGATATAGTAGAGTGTGGCATAGTACGGTATAGTATGGTATGGTATGGTACAGTATAGTAAAGTATGGTAAGGTATAGTAGAGTATGGAACAATATGTTATGGTATGGTATAGAACAAAATGTTATTGTATGGTATAGTAGAGTATGGAACAGTATGGTATGGTATGGTATGGTATGGTATAGTATGGTTTAGTATGGTATAGTATGAAACCGTATGTTACGGTATGGTATAATATGGTATGGTATGGTATGGTATGGTATGGTATAGTATGGTATGGTATGGTATGGTATGAATATGGTATGGTATAGTAAAGAATAGTATGGTATGGAATAGTATGGTATAGTATGGTATAGTATTATATGGTATAGTATAGTATAGTTTAGTACAGTATAGTATGGCATAGTATAGTAAGATATGGTATGGTATGGCATAGTATGGTATGGTATAGTATGGAATGGTATAGTATGATATGGTACGGTATGGTATGGAATATTAAAGAATAGTATAGTATAGTATGGTATGGTATGGTATGGTATGGTATGGTATGATATGGTATGGTATGGTATAGTATAGTATGGTATGGTATGGTATAGTATGGTATAGTAGTATATAGTAAAGTATAGTATAGTATAGCATAGTATGGTAAGGTATGGTATGATATGATTTGTTAAAGTATTGTATAGTTTGGTATAATATGGAACAGTATGGTATGGTATGGTATGGTATAGAATGGTGTGATATGGTATGGTACGGTATAGTATGGTATAGTATAGTAGTATATAGTAAAGTATAGTATAGTATAGCATAGTATGGTAAGGTATGGTATGATATGGTTTGTTAAAGTATTGTATAGTTTGGTATAATATGGAACAGTATGGTATAGTATGGTATGGTATAGAATGGTTTGATATGGTATGGTACGGTATAGTATGGTATAGTATGATATAGTATAGTATAGTATAGTATAGCATAGTATGGTAAAGTAAGGTACGGTTTGGTATGTTAAGATATGGTATAGTATGGTATAAAATAGTATGGTACAGTAAGATATAGTATGGAATATTATGGTAAGGTATGGTATAATATATTTTGGTATGGTATGGTATGATATAGTATGGTATTGTATAGTATGGTATGGTATGGTATGGTATGGTATGGTATGGCATGTTATGTTATGTTTTGTTATAGTGTAGTACTTTAAGGTATGGTACGGTATGGTATGGTATTTTATTGTATAGTATGATATGGTATGTTATGTTATGGTATGGTAGAGTATTGTGTGTAACGGTATGGTATGGTATGGTATGGTATGGTATGGTATGGTATGGTATGGTATGGTATTGTATGGTATGGTATGGTATTGTATGGTATGGTGTGGTATTGTATGGTATGGTATTGAATGGTATGTTATGGTGTGGTAAGGTATGGTAAGGTGTGTTTTGGCATGGCATAGTATGATATGGTGTGGTAAGGCATGGTATGGTATGGTATAGTATGAAATTATATGGTATGGTATGGTAAGGTACTTAGGGTATAGTATGGTATGTTTTGATATAGTATGGTATATGGTTTGGTATGGTATGGTATGGTATGGTATGGTGTGGTAAGATATCGTATGGTATGGTATGGTATAGTATGAAATTAATATTGTATGGAATGGTATTGTAAACTATTGTGTGGTATGGTATGGTAAGTTAACTGAGTGTTATATTGGATAGTATCGTGTGGTTCCATATACTATAGTACTCTAACACTATGTTATGATATGGTATGATATTCAATTTTATAGAATAGTATGATATGTTTTGTTATGGAATGGTATTTTATATGGTATAATAAAGTATGGTATGGTATGATATATTGTGGTGTATCATAGTATAGAATGGTATAGTTTGGTATAGTATGGTATAGTATAGTATAGTATAGTAAGGTATGGTATCGTATGGTAATGTATAGTAACGTATTGCATGGTATAGTATGGTATGTTATGGTTTGGTATGATATGATATGGTATAGTATGTTATAGTATGGTAAGATATGCTTTGGCATGTTATGTTATGTTGTGTTTTGGTGTGGTAAGTTAAGGTATGGTATGGTATTTTATAGTATAGTATGATATGGTATGTTATGGTATGGTATGGTATAGTATGGTATAGTATGGTATATTATGTTATGGTGTGTTAAATATTGTAAGGTGTGGTATGGCATGGCATAGTATGGTGTGGTTTGTAGGGTATAGTATGGCACGGTAAGGTGTGGTGTGGTAAGGTATGGTATTGTATAGTATTAAACTGTATGGTATGGTATTTTATAGTATAGTATGATATGGTATGTTATGGTATGGTATGATATGGTATAGTATGGTATAGTATGGTATGTTATGTTATGGTGTGGTAAATATTGTAAGGTGTGGTATGGCATGGTATGGTGTGGTGTGGTAAGGTATGGTATTGTATAGTATTAAACTGTATGGAATGGTGTTTGTATGGTATGGTATGGTGTGGTGTGGTATGGTATGGTGTGGTAAGGTATGATATGGTATTGTATGGTATGAAATTGTATGGAATGGTATTGTAAACTATTGTGTGTTATGGCATTGTAAGGTAACTTCTTATAGTATAAAGGATAGTATCGTATGTTTCCATATAGTATAGTACTATATATTGTTTAACATTATGGTATGATATGGTTTTTTATGGTTTGTATGATATTGTCTGTTATGGTATGGTATTTTATGGTATGGTAAGTGGAAGCAAATCATCATGTGTACTGTTCAATAGTCCCATGAAATAACTATCAAGTCACTCATCAATGACACACAGTTGAGTATGTGTATATCAGCCAATATGTGTACCAAATTGATGTTTGTGTGCGAGTTGAAGATACCAGGAAGCTGACAAATTTACATGAAATGATGTATCAGAGTTAGGAGTGAAAGATCACTCTTTGATTTGATTTGATTTGATTTAAACATATTTATTCAATTGAAAGGATTGGGTACAAGTTATCCAACTCAGTGAAACCCTCTCCTATGTACAGTGCTGACATATAATATTGAAACGCAATATATGTACAATGATATATACAGAAAAGAGAAAGATATGTTGCATAATTGCATGAAAGAAAGAAACATGAACATGTAAAATATTAGGAAAGAACAATGAGTAATACTAACAATGATAGATTGAACCCGGGTTAATTGTCAAACCTTCCTGATAAAGATATATACTTTTGAACTTCCTTAAAAATCTTAATATTGTCATTGTAGGTAACATCTGCGCTGCCCTTTAACAATAAGTCTAAATTAATCAGAACTCTATTACAACATATTCTATTGATATCTCGAAATATCTGTTGCCTGATTTCATGATACATAAAACATTCCATAAAATACTGATTTTCGCAAGCAAATTTACATTTACAAGCAGGATTATCTTCGAGACCAATTTTATATAAATCATCGTTTAATCTGTTATTTGAATATCTCAGTTTAATATGGATAATGTTAAACTTTCGTTTACCAAATGAAAAATATGTTGGTGCTTTAAACTTTCTTGGGCATATATAGGATTGAAATGTTTTCATGGAAAAGGAATCTCGTAAGTGCAGTGGGAGGTTATTCCAAAGCTGTGAACATGATGGGATAAACGATTGATGTGTACGTAAATAGGACATAGAGAGATCACGCATGTTTCTAAGGTTATGATTAGTCCTCGATTCAACTGATTGGGGGATAAGGTCACATAAGTAGGATGGAGCATTATTATTGTATATTCTGTAAAATAATGATAGTTTACGGTACTGTCTTCTTTCCTTTAACGATTGCCATCCTGTCTCTTAAGTTAGAGATTCACAAGAAGCATATTTAGGTAGGCCAGTAACTATCCTATCCTTCAAACTGAACTTTATCAAATTTATCGGATAAATCTGCTGAACAATCATCCCATAGTTCACAGGAATATTCAAGATGTGGTCTTATAAAAACAATGTAGATAGTTTAGAGTATTTCTATTTAACATAAACTTGAGCTTTCTCATAGATAAAACCATCAAGGAAGTTGTTTTAACAATGGTATTGATATGTGCTCCACTTACAATCAGATGAAAACATTATTCCAAAATGTTTATGAGATTTATCAAATTTCACATGCTCATTTTCAAATTTAAAATTTAGAGTCAATTTTTTTAGACTAAAAAGGATAGCTTCCGTTTTGCTGTGGTAACAAGGTAACAAGGTAACAAGCCAACGGTTTGCTCAAAATGATAAAATTAGAAGATTTCTGTTTGTCTAATCTTGCATAATCCTATGGTTAGTAGATGAAAAACCCATTGATGTATCATAAGCGAACAAGTGTGCAACACAATATAATTCATCGGCAATGTCATTTATATAAACGATAAACAAAAAGGGACCAAGAACTGTTCCTTGTGGTACATCAGCAGATAAAACTTGTTGATTCAATAAAGAACCATTTATAAAAACTATTTGAGTTCTGCCATTTAGATAACATTGAACCCATTTAATCATTCCCTCGCCTATAACGTAAGTTTTTAATGTATGCAATAAACCTCTGTGCCACATTCTGTCAAAAGCTTTTGAAACATCGCAAAACACCATGCTGTAATATTCTCGTCTGCCTTTGGCATAGCAAATATTGTTATATAGCTCTATCAATTGATGAGATGTCCAACTTGAACTCCTGATTGATATTTGTATAACAGTTGATTGTCAAGAAAGTAATTAGATATATACTTCAAGACATTCCTTTCAAATACTTTACCCAAACAACTGATAAAGGAAATTGGTCGGTAGTTACTACTACTAGATTTATCCTTTCTTATAAAGTGGCATCACATGTACTTCTGTCCATCTATCAGGGTAGATACCTGTAGATAAAGATTTCTTGAATAACAAACACAAGGGTTTACTAACAGTTTCGGCAACATATTTTAAAAATTTATGACTTATACGATCAGGACTGCTTGCTTTGTTAACCTTCAAGCATTTAATGATATCAGCAATTTCATTTTCATTTACTACAATATCATTAAGTCTACTTGTACGCATTTCGAAACAAGGTAGAGTTTTGTCCACATCATCCAATTGGCAAATGGATGCAAAGTATGAATTTAATGTTTCCGCTTTATCAAACGCAGATTCAGTGTGTAGGATAGTGCTCAACACAAGTTTAATGATTCAAGGGAATGAAAATTCAATGATTCAGCTGAACACAACTTCATTGATTACCGTGATCCAAAACACAGCTTCAATGAGTTGTGCTCGTCCTAAACACAGGATCAATGAGTTGTGCTCGTCCTAAACACAGGATCAATGATTAAAGACCATTCTAAACACAGGATCAATGATTAAAGACCATTCTAAACACAGGATCAATGATTAAAGACCATTCTAAACACAGGATCAATGATTAAAGACCATTCTAAACACAGGATCAATGATTAAAGACCATTCTAAACACAGGATCAATGATTAAAGACCATTCTAAACACAGGATCAATGATTAAAGACCATTCTAAACACAGGATCAATGATTAAAGACCATTCTAAACACAGGATCAATGATTAAAGACCATTCTAAACACAGAATCAATAATTAAAGACCATTCTAAACACAGGATCAATGATTAAAGACCATTCTAAACACAGGATCAATGATTAAAGGCCATTCTAAACACAGGATCAATAATTAAAGACCATTCTAAACACAGGATCAATAATTAAAGACCATTCTAAACACAGGATCAATAATTAAAGGTCATGGTTAACAAACATTCCATTATCAAAAACACAAGACATACATGTACATACACAAGACATGTATATGCGTCCTATGACAATATGTGAGGTCTGCTGTAAATCTTTATAAAAACCGGATATGTATATTTTAACTCTCTTTTGATTATGCAGTACATAGCACATGTTTGAGTAATTGCTATTAATCTAGTATATAGTTGAACATTTGGGATATAGCTTGTCCGTTAATCTGAATACAGAGCTCGTTCTTCACTCACATTTGATAAATACCACTTGTGACGTCATCCTACTGTTCTTTCACTCTGTTATGTTTCAGTTATGGATACTTGCTTTTTTCAAATTTTGATTTCATTTTTTTAGATTTTGAAAGTTATTTTGATAAATAGTCAATGAGCCGCATAAAATGTTGATAGGCTACTCTCCTCGTAAGTCTCCATTATTTAAAAACAATGTGCCTGACTTCATTTGGATCATTGTGACAGGGTCACTTCATGGTGATGAATTGTTCTAATATTTTTGTAATCTATTAATCAATGTTGTTTAGAAAAGAAAGGACGGTGCAGGTAATTAAGACTGTAAGTAAGTAGCTTGCATAACATTACTTTCAAGTATTTTATTTTCAGCTCTGTTTGCGGCCCGCAATTCTGTTTGTAGCCCAGGTCCTTCAGTCTGACATAGCTTTCCGTTAAATAGTCACGTGACTTCCATAAGCCAATCAGATGAGCGAACACACTACAATCCTGTCTATGCTACAACCTGCTGCAAAACGTTTTGAACTTTGAGTGACAAGATCGTGTGAACACTGTCATATTCCTTCAGTATTGCAACTCGCAGTAAACCTACCGTATATATTTTATCATTGAATGCAGGCAGATACACATTAGCAAGTCACTTTGTCAGTCAGTTGTATTTAACCTTTAGAAGTTGTTACAATGAACGTTACCAGGGTTGATGCATGTGCGCTTATTGTAGCTCTGTGTGCGTCTTATTGATATGTGTTAGTCATTGTTCGGGCATGCTAACCTGCTTCTAAAGTTAAACGAAGCTAACTTTCTCTTCTGAATACTGCAAACATGTACTATTTCAAATCTTTTTTACCACAACGATCAACCCTCCAGGTGAAAGTATCACAGGCTGGGAGCCATTCTTACTTATAGATCACTCATATCATAGCGACTGGAACCAATGCCGAAAGAACAACCGAGACTTCAATGCAGCAATGCAAATTACTCGACCATTTTGGCGTCGGTTGTAACTAGTGAATCCACATTATTCCAGAACAATTTAGAGCAGGGCTACACAGAGGGGTTTATACTTGCATTCATAATTGTGTACATTGTAGACATAAATTACCATTCATATTCCATCCTGTTGTTTGTTATGTTTACATGCGTTTAAACATTAGACATTGTCAAACTCAAACAGGTATTGTGGTGAGTATGCCGCTACAACACAGTTGGCAGTGGTTAAAATCATGTATGAGTTTCAACCATTCCTCCGACCATGCGTCAGTGTTTGGTTTCCGTACATTAACAGGAAAAACGAACAATGCAGTTATGCTTTCGCCATTCAAGGGTATCTCAGGGACATTTT